>OU015452.1:10299900-11651400 GCA_907164795.1 Hemaris fuciformis
ACGACTGTCCCGGGTAATGGAGGCGACACTCCCCAACTGTGCGACTCCAAGGCCGGCGGTTGTCTGGCATCGCATATGTATAAGTAACACGTATAAGTATGCATAAGAATCGATTGGCGTAATACATAAGAACCAATGGTTTGTGATAATTTTCGTACTCACACAGCTCGGCTAGTGAGTTTTGTAGTTCTTACCGTTCATCATCATCATCAGCCCATATACGTCCCACTGCTCGCCACGGGCCTCCTCTACAGCTGAGAGGGTTTAAGGCCTTAGTCCACCGCGCTGGCCTAGTGCGGGTTGGCGGACTACACATCTAAGAAATTCCTAAGAAATTTTTAGGTGTGCAGGTTTTATCACGATGTTTTCCTTCACCCTTAAAGCAAGTGATAATTCATTGTGAATACACACATAACTTCGAAAAGTCAGAGGTGTGTGCCTGGGGTTTGAACCTGCGACCGTCCAAATTCTCGACTGCGCGCCTAAACCTCGAGGCCATCACTGCTTTTTTTCTTACCGTGTGAGAAAAAAATACTTAAATCTGTAACACACAGGCTGATTGCTAAACGCGACAGACTTTCGTCTCTTGACGAATTGTGAGACAATGGCATCTAGTTACTATATACTCGTACGTAATGCTAGTTGTTTCCCGCAACTCTGTATGCGAATCATTGGACATCAAAAGTCATATTCTTTTCCTGTTTATGCCATATTTTCCATTGCTGCTCCGCTTTTATTGGTCGTAGCATGATGATGTAGGTATAGCCTTTCTCGATACAATTATCGATTATAATAATTTTTCAAATGCTACCAGTGGTTCCTTAGATTAGCGCACTCAAACAAACTCTTCAGCTTTATACCAATATTAGTATAGATTAAGTGTTTAATTAAATAAATAAATACACCCAACAGTCACATACATAGTTCTGATCCCACATTAAGATACCAGTCTTGTGTCGTGGGTATCAGAAACTACGAGAGACTTTTCGGTCTCACAAACAGACCCGAAACAAATATTTGTGGATCACACAGACATTTGTCTCGGTGCGGGGGTGAGCCCGCGGCCTCTCGTTTCGCAAGCTGGTATCTAGCCAACTGCGCCACGGGGCTGTCAAATTATTATTTTTTGTTATTATAAAATAAAACTTACAACGTTTTACACAACTGTTATAAATATTTTGCACCTACAAATACGCAAACTGCATTCTCGGTACGAAAATACTGGACATTGATACAAGCAATACCGCTCACAAATATAGCAACCGCAAACGTAACTATGATATTAATTTCAATTGTTGGAATAGCAACAGGCAGCCGAGTGCAATTAAAGTTTAATCCCGGATCGAGCCTCCTCGGATCCGAGAGCGCAGTGCAGCCTGCGTTCCGCCGGCGTCACGGATATTGCACAATCATGACTACGGCACGACCTGCCACTACACAGCTAGGAAACATTTCTATACAACCGGTCTTAAATCTTCGCACTTTGAAATACATAAACCTTATTTAGGTTTACCTTTAAAATTTTTATTTAAACTATCCGTCTCGATGAACAAAAATCATACAAATGCCACAATAAGTCTGTAGCTGGAAAAACAGGTTTTACAAAAACCTAATGCATGGTGCAATTTACTACCTTTCTCTACAAATATAGGGGATGAAACCCTGCTCGAGGAACCATATTCTTAAATAATAATAATAGAATTTAATTCAGAATCATAACAAAATATATATCTACATTTTCTTCAGTGTTTATCACGTAATTATCAAACATTTTTATAACTAAATACTTATTAATATAATAACATCGATAGGGGAGAGCAATTTGCACTCCACTGGTTTTTCGTTCTATATTGCAAGATGGCTATATACAGGTAGAAGACTAAAGTGTCACTACTTAAATAAGAAAGTTCTAGAATAGTAAATCTCGTATTAAAGTTAGCATTATCATATAAGTTCCCCATTCTACGCCAACATTACAGATCAATCATTACAAAATCAGTCCATTCCGCGCCGCTGTGCAAACATTTAGGCACAGAACATGTAATGGATATAAATTAAGTAAAGCTGGGGCCACACATGCACTATTTGCACAGTTAATGTGCCGATGTTTGGACATGTGTAGACGCAAATAGCATCTGCATGCTGTTACGTCATTACGCACATGTTCAACAGTTTAATTGAAGGGATAAAAAAATAGTTTATAATTTGGTGTCTGTCTAGACAGGCTATCAGCGAACGTGCACGAAGGAGTAGATTGAGGAGAATTTCTGAATTACTCCAACATTTCCACACAATGGGGTGCAACTGAGTACCTATTACCTTATAAAGTCAAAGTCAAAATAATCTTTATTCAAGTAGACTTTTACACGTACTTTTGAATTGTTAGTTTACATAAACTATAGCCGCTTTGAAACGTGTTATGACTGTGGAGAAGAGACGGCAAGAAAAAAATATCCTAATGAAAATAACACAACCTGGAAATCAAATCCACCGCCTCTCAATGGCACGCCGGCTGACTTAAGCCACGGGAACAATGACGCTGCTATGTGCTCAAAATGATATATACAAGTTACTGCGTTATTACTTAAACGTAATTACGAATATATTAAACTTTATACGTCAAGAACTACTAAAGAACGAGCCTACGGCATGATTGAAACTGAGTTAAGCTTTAATCCGTAGTCTAGTCCAGCCTGACGCTTTGATTAATCCTTCACATTTTGAACGGCATAATCGCCTGTTTGCTCTTTCCATTTACCGTTGATCTGTTTTTTAAAATACTCGTTCAACTTCGAAAAGATACGAATTGTATAACTTAAAACTAGCCACAGAAAAGGATTGTACGAAATCCAAACTCAGTATATTTCTATGTTCCATCTGCGATTCTCTAATTGCGCAACTAATCTGATGAATAGGAATAAACTGTAAAATTAAAGAGTTTTGTATTTAAATTTAAAGGACATAAGATCTACTTTTGATTGGCTCGAAACAACAAAGAATTCACATGGCAACAACACTAGACAGTACCCGACGAAACAGCCAAAACCCGCAAAATAAAACTGGCGTACGGAGTTACACAACGCTCCCGTAAAAGTACATTAACCCATTTACCTCCCCTTTCAGAACGCTGGGAAAGGACTAAGGGCTTCGAAAAAGGATTCTCAAAGCTTCGGGCTAGACGTACAATTCTTTCGAATAAAGCTTATTGAGTTACGTAAAAAACTATTCCGTCTACCCTCCTTTTCGAACAAACGAAGTTGTATAAAACGCTATTTTTGTACTTACTGTAGTGTACACGTAATATTAATAATAAATTGTAAGGTAAACGTGAAAATAAATCATAATATAAGCGCTGTTCCCCACTCAAACCGGTTCACTACTACCTGTGATATCGGACCGAGTGGACGTGTCAGACGCTATTGAAACCAAGCTTAAGTAGTTTTATTTATACAAACCAAACCTGAAACATCTGGACATAACACTTACAAAAGATTTTTAGGGTATTCACTGAGTGTAATTTAATTTCTTATACTTACAGAAACGAATACATTCATTTGGATTGAGAGCGAACTCAATTAGTGAACGGTATTTAATGTTTGATTGTGATAGGTCATTGATGTGTACGATTGTTTTTTTTTTATAATTATGTAAAACAATTCAATTTATTATAACACAAATCACAACCTAATAATTTAATGCGAAAGTGACTTTCTTTGTAACGCTTTTACGCGTCAACCACATAACCGATCTTGAGATATTTTAATACGGAAATAGTAGAGGTCTGGAAAAGTGCCCGAAAAACGACAATAGGTTCGCCCCTTATTACGTGGGACTGATACATACCAGGCGAAATGTGGGTGCAGAAATGCACCTCTGTCTATCCCTACGGAAAATACAGGCGTGAGTTTATGTTTTATGTACATAACATACGGAGATAGTTTTGAATGCTGAGATGGTCACTGACTCTTTTCAAAAACCTTAATTGATGAATTCTATATCAAAGCTAGAAAAGTAATAATCATATTCCCTATTAAAATCTAATTAATTATAATATGTTTCAACTTTACAAGCATCCGTACTACGACTTTAACCTACATCATTTGAAACAATATCACGAAACCGTTGTACGAACAAAACAAACAATTGCAAGAAGTAACACATGAGTGCATTATTCATGTTGATCGCCAAGAAAAAACAAAACACGATGTACTTAGCGGCTTCTGTCATGTCCGCAACACAGGCTATGAATACTCAGGCCGCCGACAGTCACATTCTACAATCGTAATCGCAAATCAAGAACATCTAAGTGTATGAAATACATTAGAATATATCGTCCGCGTGGAACAAAAAAATATTAAATATCTAAAATAAAAGTAGCCTAAGTTACTCCTTATTCCAATGAACGTCCCGTCAAAATCGGTTCAGCCGTTTCAGAGGTTAGCAGGAACAAACAGACAGACATAAAATTGTAAAAAATGATATTTTTTTGTATTTGAGATCTATATGCATTTAGTAAAAAGCGGTGATTTTAATATTACAGAGACTTCAATTTTATTTATTTCTATATATGTATGTATAGATTACTAATGCCGAATGTGAATTTGTCTAGGTCCTCTGAATTGACTGACCAAGTATCTAATTATACTCGTATGCAACTGACTAAATAGTCATCCGTACTGGATAACGCTAAGATGCGAGGGGACAATCTGATTTGTTCATTAATTTTTGATTGCTCCATCCGCTTGGGGGTTTCATACTGTTGATAGGCCAGATGTTATTATTAAAAACAAGGCCAATTATATTCCGCTGGTTTGTACCATCATTTTATCAAGAATAATCAGCTTAGATTACTGCCTAATTTTCTACATTTTTACAATTTCAACAGGATTTCGCAGTAAAGTCAAGTCAATATAATCTTTAATCAGAGGAACAAATCAACCAATTCTGAAATTGTATCTAAGATCTGGCATGACTTGTTTTATGTTACTGAAAACACACATAATTTGGAGACCTTACAGGGCTTCCTCATCAGGAGGAATAATGTAATAGAGTAGGAGAGAAGAAGGAATAACAAGCGAGAATGATTAATAAATTTATAACAACCACCGAGGCAGTTGTACCACACAATGCTAAGGACACATTAGGCCACACCGCAGATTTTCTGAACTGAAACTCATAACAAATTATTTTACGTGATAACAACTGATTATATCATGGAACCGTAGGTTAAGCACACTGGTGTCTTATTATAGAACCTTGATTTTGCTCTCTGACACGATTAACCAGTTTCTAATATGAACTGATATGTAACTTTATTCCTCATAAAGGCCACCTGGTTACATCACATTTATTAATAAATTGCTAAATTAAATATGACGCACTGTTCTATACAGTTTTAATTACTTATTTTTAAATCAAACTTACATACATCATACATAAACTCACGCCTGTATTCCCTGAAGGGGTAGGCAGAGATGCATTTCGGCACCCACATTTCGCCAGGTATGTATCAGTCCCACGTAAGAGGGGGCGCGCCTATTGCCGTTTTTCGGGCACATTTCCAGACTCCGTGCTGCTACTGAGAATTTCCTAATGGAAAAACCCAATAACACTTTGCCCGACCCGGGAATGGAACCCAGGACCCCTAGATCGCACGGCACATACTTGTACCGCGAGACCACGAGGCAGTCAAACGAGTAAATCAAACTAATCTTGATGAAATATTCAAGACTGGTTCTTGTCCTGTTTCCTCACCGCAAACAATTTTGATAAAATTAAGGGACATTTGGTTTGAAGATTCAAAGCACTAAGACTGAAGGCTATTACAGAATAGGAATCGATCTAATTCCCACGAGACTGAATAGATCTTCATTCGCATGAACCAGAAGCGAATGCAAACGTAAAAGCTTAATCACAACACAGACAACATCTGCCGGCCCAATAAGCAATTGGTAACCCGACACGTATGTGTTCAAACACATTTCAATCACGGAGGCAATCCCGCATGCCCTCTCCTCAGTCTACCACTGGCGGGAGGAGGCGTCTCGACGAGGGGAACGACCGGCCCCAAGAGAGTTAGAGGCCAAAAGGGCCTCTCTACGCTTGGCCGCCGTGGAGGAGTGGCGTTCCAGGTTGGATAGTCCCAGTGCTGGTGCATGGACCGTCGCGGCAGTGCGTCCTGTCCTTAACCAGTGGTTGGATAGGCGCCACGGCGTGATGACGTTCCGCCTGTCACAGGTTCTGTCGGGACATGGTTGTTTTGGCTGGTTCCTGTGGCGGGTGGCCAAAAGAGAAGAGTCCGCCGTGTGTCACCACTGTGACAACTGTCCGGAGGACACAGCCCAGCACACTCTATCGGATTGTCCAGCCTGGGACGAAGAGCGAAGCGCACTACGCGCAGCCGTCGGAGCGGACCTCTCGCTCTCGGCCGTGATTCCTTCCATGGTCGAGAGTCAGAGGTCATGGCAGGCGATGCTCTCCTTTTGTGAGACTGTAATGTCTCAAAAGGAGAGCGCGGGGCGGGATCGTGAGCAGAACAATCCCGCCCGCCGCCGCCAACAAAGAAGGAGACGCCGGGTGACGGAATACGGCTGATCCGGCGTCCCCGCCCTGTGGATTGGGGGCGTAAAAAATTCCGCCATGGTATCCCCTACCTAACAGGGGCCCCTGGGGTGGCTGGGCGTACTGCGGGGGCGGTACACTATGATAGCAACCCCGAGATTTGCGGCAGAGGGCGTGGCCTCTTGACTGTCGCGGACGTTCACAAGAAGTGAACGTCCAAAAAAGCGTAAGTGGAGGGCATCGGAAGCCCTCCCAATTTGGAGGAGTCCAGAAATGGACGGTGCGCTGGGTGGACGCGGACCATTTAGGGCGCTTCTCGCCCTGAGATGCCGCAAAACCGCCCTAAATGCGCGAGATGGTCACCGAGAGGTTTTAGTCGGTATGCTGGCGTAGGATTTTGGTTAGGGACCCAACTCAGCTAAAGCGGACAATTGTTCCGCGCGCCGAGTTGGAAGGCCAGAGACCCCGACATACCCCTTTAGGCCTCCCCCGAGGTACCGAACAGGGGAGCTTAAAGAGCTTTCCTCTCGTAAAAAAAAAAAAAAAAAAAAAAAAAAAGGCAATCCCGCATCGTGTTCCCGCATACCGAACACCGTCGGGATACCGCCGGGAGATCACTTCTGCATTTGTGTTATCTCGTCATTTTGATTACTGGGAACATGTTCGTCCTGTCGAAATTTATGTATAACAGTTTGGGATTAAGTTATTAAAGTTTAGTCTGCCTAGAACAGAACAATTATTTTTTATCTCGTTCTGTCATATGAATTATACAGTTAGAGAAAACGAGGCAAGGCTTGATCAACTCAAGTTTGAATTATGCGTAGAAATGTTAATGTCTAAATCAATCTATCAATTACATTATTCTAATCTAAAACTATTAAATAAAATACATGGCTTTTCATTCTATCAGCCATTTAATTATAAAATAAATATTTTATTTGTCAAAATCAAAAAGGCATTTGTCTAGGTTCAGGCATTGAGCCCCCGCAGGCTGCTATCCTTTAACCAACTAAAATAAGGCGGCTGACAAGCGTTCATAGAACTATTGCTTACCTATGTAGCTTCTTCGGGATATGTATAAAAACAATGGCAATAAACGCCAAAAATACATCCACAATTTACGAAGAAAGCTGTCATTAATCTCTCCACAAAGTATCAAACGGACACATAACTTCAAGCGAATACCGCTGTTAATCCGTGTTAGTATAGGCCATATTTGCGTGTGGCTCGTCGGTTGTATCTGGTGATGGGGAGAACAGCCGCCTTGCCGCTAGCGCTTCCTGCGATCAAAGCACATAACTTGCTCCTTTGTGGGACATTTTGTAAACAGCCTGTTCTTTACACCGCCACGTCTTATCTATTACTGATTATAATAGCAGACTGCCTCGTGGTCTCGCGGCACAAGTATGTGCCGTGCGATCTAGAGGTCCTGGGTTCGATTCCCGGGTCGGGCAAAGTGTTATTGGGTTTTTCCATTAGGAAATTCTCAGTAGCAGCACGGAGTGTGGAAATGTGCCCGGAAAACGGCAACAGGGTCGCCCCCTATTACGTGGGACTGATAATAATATCACATAAAGTCCTCTTTGCTCAGTTATCGTTAAAAATTATACTCGTATTTCCTAATCTTCATTAATGACTATGAAATACGAAAAACCCATTCAGCAGTACAGATATAGACATTGGCATATTCAAATCCCAATGTAGACAGATTGATTTTGGAACGTAACACAACTAGTCTTATACTACATACTTGTCTTTATGAGTACCATAGCAACGATGAACGCTATCAGCACGGCTACAAACATCGTCGCCATTATAAGGGTAAATAAAATACATACATAATAGAATTCGACTGACGAGCGAGTCACGTTCCAATGGAAAACGTTGCCGAATAGTGCGGAAATAATACCTAACAATGGGCTCAATTAGTCAGCCAGAACGACGCCAACGTCACGTGCTCTATTAACTTGTAAATGTATAATGTATATAGGCACCTATTAGGTAGTGTCGGTACTTCCATAGAGCCCTAAAGCCCAGTTTGCCTTCCAAATGTAAGGAGAAAAGTACTTAAGTATAATCTATTCTCAGCCTATCGCCGTCCACTGCTGAACGAAGGCCTCCCCAAGTAGGCGCCAACCATCCCGGACTTGAGCAGCCCTTATCCATCCGCTACCCGCCACCTTTCTCAAGTCGTCGGGTCATCGTGCCCTACACTACGTCTACTTAAAGTATGATCACAACCAACTCGAGTCAATTTATATTTATGCCGTTAAAATAAACTTTCCATACACACATATGTATGTATGTACATATATTCAGTACTCTTATCTATAGAGGAAAAACCTACATTTTAATTATATTTTTTTCCAACGTATTAATGGTCATCATTTTTAATACGAACTAAGCTAAAACAGCCAAAGTTTTTTCACTGTAAGCATGAGGACAATGGTAAGTGGTTTTTGCACAATTAGACGGGCATCCCATTTTCATCGCTAATCTTGCGACGACCTTCAACGAATTACGGTATTTATCTTTTGAGATAAGCATACCGCCATATAGTAACAATGTTTATTAAATGAATATTAATTTCACACCGCTTTTAACTTATGAATTCAGTAAGGCTTCAGGCAGCTCTAGAAGTGGACATCTATGGATGATGATGATGATGGTGATATAGCCTAGATATTAACAAAACATCACAAACCCACTATATTTTTACGACACACAAATTCATATTAACTATCCACACGTTAAAATTAAGATCGTTTAATTAAAAGCGTCGGATTTTATATGCCACACGCTAACAGGTCTTAAAATAACTTAGACTGAGCAATTGTCCGGCCTAGACACAGCCGCGGGGCGATGTCTCGCTATTTATTTTTGCATATTCTGGCTACAGTAATTGTCTGACGACGTTCACATTATATTATAAATATTTGTCATTCTTTACATAGAAACTGTTAATGCTAGTTTTTTTTTAAATTCTGAAATGACAAAGTGACAACATCGTATTCCATAGACGCAAGTTTGCGCATCTTATTCTTACCAATTCTAGATACTGTATCAGTATACTTTCTATAAGTAAATAAATATACCCAACAGTCATACACACAGTTCTGACCCCACACTAAGAACAAGTCTCGTGTCGTGGGTATCAGAATCTACGGGAGACCCTTCGGTCTCACAAACAACCAGACCCGAAACAAATATATGTGGATCACACAAACATTTAACTCGGTGCGGGGTCAAACCCGCAGCCTCTCGTTTCGCAAAATGTTGTTATGATAACTACGCCATGTGGATGTCAAACTTTGTGATCCTAGAGAAGAAATGAATATTAACGCAAGAGTAGCAATCCTAAGCGTTCAATACACAGACGAACACTCCCGCCTATATTTCTACTACCACATATTGATTGACAGTGGCGGTACTTCCATAAAAGCCCAAAAGCCCAGTTTCCTTTAGAAAATGCCGAAAAATAATCTAAGTTTAAAATCTTTATGTAACAAAAGCAATTTGACATATAAATGAGAATATCCTGACCCAACAATAAACTATTATAAACTAGACATTAAAAAATTATCGTGTAACGCTTTTGGGCTTCTATGGAAGTACCTACCCATCACTGGACAGATGTATTTCTAAGTCCCACGTGATAGTGAGCAACACTATTGCCGTTTTCCGAGCACATATAGAAAATTCATATTGCTATTGGAATGTCCTACCTGAAAACCCCATTAGTTCTTTGTCAGGCCATTCGAGGTCTTATAGCATGGATGAAAAAAAGAATTTCCCATTTACTTTTGTGAATTCTTGACATCGTGTTGGCGCAGTGTCATGATCGGTTGAGTACTTTAGGCGTGAAAGCGTAACAAACACACATTTACATTTGTAATATTTATCATAATTATGTTGAACAGCATTTAATGCACATGTATGTGGACTGATCTTGTATTATACCGGTTCAATTTGCATGCTTTCATTCCGCACTGCCATATCAGTGAAACCGCAATGGCTTCAAAAGTAAGCGGAGTGCGTTACATGGAGAGGACTGTCTGGCGATAAACGATTTCGTCTATAACTCACTAAATGACAATACTGTATCAATAAAAAAAGCCAAAATAAAAAATAAAATGAATCAATAAACTTATGTGCCGTACGATGTAGAGGTCCTGGGTTCGAATCCTGGACCATAAAAAGTTTTTTTTGGGTGTTTTCATTAGGAAATTCTCCTTAGCAGCACGGAGTCTGGAAATGTTCCCTAAAACGGCAATAGGTTCGCCACCGATTACGCGGGACTAAAACACAATTGGCGAAATGAGGGTTCAGAAATGCACCTCTGCCTACCCCGTTGGGGAATACAGGCATGAGTATACGTATGTATACTATGTATGTGATATCACGGAAAGTTTTTTGATATTACAATTACTAATATAAAGGACCTATAAAACATTTCACAAAAACAGATAGTTTAAAACAACCCAGTTTCAGTGGAATTATCAATAGCTCTCCAACAGTCGAAAATAATTATTAGAACAAAGGAACAAAGTTGAAACAAAACAAACCAATTCAGAAATAGCAGACGGTGTAACTAAACGCAAACCAGGCTGAAACTGAATGGATGTTTGTACTAACTACGCTGTTGTTCTACCGTACTTCAAATTTATTGTTGGGGAAATATTGATCTACCAAAATTTATAGCCTTTTGAGTTCTTTGAGTGGAGAACTATCTCGTGGAAAAGCTTCTGGCTTGAATCCAGGTCTTTTGCGCGAAAGACCTCGAACAAATAACCATGTTATTGGTGAATGGTCAAAGAAATGAACATGTAAATCTAGGAAATAGACATTTTCTGTTAAGTGAGATCTTCAATAAATCATATAAAGTTTTATTATAGGTACTATTTGATCGATCTTTCAATTTTTAGACAATAATATAAATAAATATATCAACAATCTTCATGAATAGTCTTTATTCTGCACTATAATACGGTCTCTGCTATCATAAACTATTAGGTATAGAGTTTTACAGTCTTAAAAACACCCAGCTGCAAATGGCGCTATAAAATTGTAGGGATCGAATCTTCAGGCTCTGATTCCTCAACTTTCATACTATATTTATCCGATTATATTGAGCTATGTAAAACATTACTCCCGAGCATCATCACTACACACCCACCAAAGACCATACAGACGTAGCAAAGCAAATTTCCACACATAGCAGTCATTCAGCACGCTCGCTCCCTACGTATCCGGTGTGCACGTGTTGTTTCCCCGGTTGGCGTTTTATAGCTGGTATCGGGAGCCGGGAGCCGGGAGTCGGGAGCAATAAACACGTCGACGCATGTGCTGCTGAAGTGGCGGGTCAACGCACCCGCACGCTGAATGTTTGTCTGGCGCACTGTAGTTCAGTGGGTTGGCATGGGGACCTGTTTCATTGAGCCAACGGAACGGACCATTAATAATAAAACAGCTGTAATGTGAACAGTTTGTAGATGTCTTTGTGTTACGCGTTTATAGTACGTTATGGTGAAATATTTATCTTCAGATTAACCTAGTAACTCTTTGAAGTTTGGCAGCGATCAGACGAACAAATTGTATTGTCGTTGTTTCAAAGCCGGGTCGAAACCCAAATTTATTATGTATTCGTTTGTAATAAATATGTAATGCCTGAATAAAGGAAATGCTTTTCAGTCATTTTCAACTAACTTACCTGAGATAATAGAGTTATATTGCAAAAACCAATGATTTTTTTCTATTACTTATTTTATACGATAATACCTCTACTTGTCATTTGTTTATGCTAAACCACTTATTTAATTATTAAGAAACATACCTATATAAGACCTTAGACTAAACGTGAACTATTTTAAATTAATAAATTAAATTTTTCATGAACATTTTCCGCCTTAGGAAAACTAGGCCTAGTTTCTAGCAATTCCACAAAGCGACTTCTAAATATAATTGACAGCTCGGTGATAAATTTATCATTTTATTGGATTTCTCCATGTTGCTAGTTATTTTAGTAAGTAATCATTTATTTTTGATAAATTCAATAACCGCGTAGATCCCGTGGGACCGTATCGTATTCCCGATGTTCTTGTTATGTTAATGTACAAAATATTTGGGACACATCTGCACAGTTTCGTCATAACCGGTTCTGCTTTCAAGCAAATTAGAATAACAAACGTACATATATCTCACTTTGTATATTTACACTTGTTTAAACTTTGTGGTTCAGTGAATAGCGATCACGAGATTGTGAAGTCATAGTTCAAATTCTGTCTGCGAATCTTGAGAGTGCAATGATCTACATAATGTGTGTATATAGTGAGATTTAAAAAAGATTAAATCATATTCCACTGAAGATGGCAACTGCAAGAAGACGAGCCGACGAAAGTTACAAAAAACTAAGCGTCCAACAAAAAGCAGTTGATTCGATCTTGCGACGAGATAAATATTGAAATATTTAGTTACAAGACCATCCGATATGGTAAATAACAATAATAGAACATGTCATGGAACCGCTTCATCAATTATACGATATCATTAAACGTATGCTTTATATTTTAGGCAATCAAGTCATAACATAAAAATAATGTTTGAAATCTTCCTTACAATAAACACGTTTAAATATTTTTCTTTATATGACAGACATTCTCTCTACATATGTACATATGCCTGAATCCCCGTAGAGGTACACAGAGGAGTATTTCGAACCCACATTTCACCACCCGTTTTAATCGCACATTGGTCTATTGTCGTTTACGAATAAATTTCCAAAATCCGTGCTGCTATTGAGAATAACTGGAAATTGAACACAGCATCTCGATTGTATGGCGCACACTTAAGCATCGGGAGCAACAGTAAAATTAGTAATAAATAATATCCATCACATCTGCTGGCGAGTGGAGAAAACGCCGTGCCGAGGCAGCGAGACATGACAGGTGACGTCACTCGCCAGTTCCTCGGTACACAACCAACGGAGACACGCACCGATCACCCTCACACAGGGCTACCACATCGAATACTCTAAGAAAACTACATTAAATTTAAAAAAGAATAATAATAAGTCGTTTCCAACTTCTACAGTTAATTCTCTCCAGCGATCCTAATTTGTTTTCTTTCTGACAATTCTGGTTGCCGAATGAAGATAAGTTAGAGTCATATAGATATTGTGGCAAGGGGCATTAGTGTTGTTACTTTTTTATCCCTTGTTTGAAATGGGCCCTTGTAGTCGCTAGACCCTCTGCGAGTCAGGGTGGGCTTATGAGCGCCCAAGAGATGCATCATGCAATTAGTTCTACGCAAAACTTACCTATACAAAAAAACATCTGCTAACACATTAAATAAACAACATAAATACCGTAAGGTCGGGTTACTTTGGCTACTTTTGCCGTATATTTTTAGAAATTTCTCTGGTGTAGTAACTCTGACTGACTTTTTAGGGTAATAATGGTTTTATTTGGTAAAGAAGGATGTTATCTAGTAATTAATAAACTTTTTATTTAAATGTATCAGTATTATATTCTTTTTTTATTTGTTTAATTTTGAGCCAAAGTTGTTCTTTGAGGAGGGTAACTTTGGCTCGCTGATCTTTTTTGATACAAAATAGATACTAAACCAAGAACAGAGCCAAAGCAAGGCCTTGAAATGAAAGATGACCTTTAGACATACAAAATTCTTTAATTATTTATAGAAAAATGAACTAAATTGAACTTTAACAGTCTTCCTAAGAAAATTTAACAAAAACTTCTTCAAAATCTTACTCAGTATTAATTACTAAGTTTTAATACTTATCAAAACGGCTTAGAGGCTGTTCTTTGTCAATAGGAAATATTCCAGTTTTCTTAAGCCCTGAAATTAAATTTTCTTTTGTGTCTGTTAATGAGTCAAGAGCTTGCTTCTACAGACTTGGAAATTGGTCCTTAGGGGTTGATGGTAGCCTCCTTCCAGACTGGCTGTCTTTCCAGTTTAGCAAGACTTGTCGCCATTTACATTTCAGGGGCCAGAAGTAAGCAACGTCTAGCAGCTTCCTGTTGAGGCATTAGTTTGGATCGTACAACATTCAGACATTCTTCCAGTCCTGCGTCTGTGTAATCGACGTACCATATTAAAATACATTAACGCCAAACATATTAACGCCAAAAACATATTAAAATTCTATTATAAACATTTTGATTTGTTATAAAGCAATAAAGAAATCAAAAGAAATCATTTATTGACTAAAATTTATACGATCGGGCGGAATTGGCTCAAGAGCCAATGTTACCCGATTTTTTGAGCCAATGAATCCCCACACTTAATATTTAAAATTTCGGTAATTGAACCTGTTAAAAAGGAATAATTTCCATAATTGTTCTACTCCTAAATATATTTCTGACCCGAATAAATGTAATGTTAAATAAAACTCACCTTAAAAACTCCGTTACACTTGAAAGTTTGCAGGCGAGAATAACCGACATTGCACATGACACAAACCCGAAATGCAAATAGCGGCTTTAGGTTGGAACAAATCTTACATCCTTCTGGAACTAGGCGCACGGTAACACCATGTAGCGATCCCGGCTTAAACTAAATCGAAAAATGACACTGACGCATCAGGGCGGGAAGTTTAAACTTATTTTTTATTTGAGCCAAAGTTACCCTCTAGAGTCAAAGTAACCCGACCTTACGGTATTCATAGATATTGAGATACAAAAAAGTAGTAGCTTAATATGCTGTCAGGACCGGGGTATGCCTGTTGATTGCATTTACATATTTTTGAACCCGTATAGCTAAGACAGATCTCGGCATTGTATATAGAACTTTTAAAACTTGTTAGCTCCTTGCCAACCCTGCTGGCAGTGAATCAGACTGGTCGATTTGCATGAGTGTCTAACGTCGAGTAAATTCAGCGTACGGCTGGCCGCTCATGTATTCCCTACTAACATTGTATCAGTTGCTATTATTATTAGAAAATAAAAAACATAAAGAAAAACTCAATCGTCGTTTATAATCGCTACTAAAATAAAGATGTCAGCCATTCCCTCTTAAAGTCTGTGTAATGGAGATAGTCAAAACCAATGTAAAACAAAAGAAAGTTTAATGACAAGCATTGGAAATCCTATGTACTCCATATTATACATCGGCAAATAGGGTTTTTTTTTATTTGGGAATCAGCATAACAAATAAGAAAGTATCTATAAGTCTATCTTTCAATCTATCTAAAGTATCAAAACGGCCGCGTGTTTCCAGGACACTTATCTCTGTGAAAGTAGAACAAATCAACGCTAACGTTGATAATGCTATAAACGTCCCTGTGGAGTCTGGAAGGATCGTTTTTTTTTTTTTTGCGATAACAAATCACAGAAGGTTAGAGGACTTTGTATTCTTACAATAAGACAGGCTTGTGTTTCGGCATTTCTCTACTCCCATGCTCTGTTTGGGCAGCACCTTCATCGCCATCAAGTACAGTATTAAAATAACGGACTTCACATATTGCTTAATCGTCTATTTGGACAGCATTATTTTCTAGAACAAATAGCTCCATTTTTATCTTCAATGGATCAATAAACACACAAACGATACAAAAGCCCTTATTCACTTAAGATACATCGAGAATCAGATAAAAACGACTACTGATTGCAAAACAGCACGAAATCACCAATGTCACAACTATGGAGTATATTTAAAGAGCTCCTACAATCTGATGACAAAAATTCCCTCGAATATTCACGAGCTTTGTAAGTGTATATAAATTGCTATTATATCTGGCATGAATATTTTCAGCTTCGATGGTTCCGTATGATTGTATACAACGATCGCTATCCGAAGATTACCAAGACCTAATCATGATCAGGGCCCCGTGTTATTAGGGTATGTACCAAAGCTTTCTAAAAATCAGAAATGATCTAATCCAATTCTAAATGAAAGGATGACACTCTTTCATCATCATTACTTTGGGGGACTGTTTGTCGACAAAACACGAACTTGGACTCAGCATTTGGACATTTAAGAATTGCTCCCCTAAACCTTTTTACCCAACAGCTGTTCGCTCGGGTCACAGGTTCGTAATTATGTCAGGCGGTAATAAAAAAACAGAGCCTCCATTTCGTCAATTCACAGAGTTGTCTGTAGAAAGTTGAGACAAGATTAGATAGGGCTGTGTTACCGCCCCCGAGGCAATTGCGCCGGAAGTGAGGGGAGTTTTTTATTTTGTTCTCACCCAACAGTAGTTTTTATAGCCCTGTGTTTGTGTTGCACATATATTTGGACGAGTTGACGTCCTTTATGATGGTCGTAGTATTCTTGTTCAAAATGATTAAAGTTTACCGTGGGAACTAATTCTACAGTGGTGATGTAATAAGACTTAATTGTTTGAGTTTTTTTATCAATTCGGAATCAGTAAAAAGAATCTACTAATAGTGATTAATTTAAGCCCAACTCTATCGATCAATCAAAAACAAAGCTTACTGGAAGTGTTAAACGCTATAAAGTTTCTGGAAGAAATTTGGCACTAAATATATTTTAATTAGGCCTTGAAATAAAGCAAATGAATTAAACTCTCTTGTGAGAATTGTTTTTTTCCAGTAGTGAATTCTAAGAAGCAACACAATCGGATATACCACACTAAGTCCAAATGATATGGTGACAAACGTAACAAGCACAACGTAGAGTTATAAACACACCTTTGTCAAATCCTTGGGGAATATCTATTCTGGCCCAAGTGTTTGTATACATTTTCATTTGCCTCTAGACCTACGTTCGATATATTCTTTATGAGAAACACAACCACACAGTCATCAACTGAATTTAGTCTTCTATACTAATATCATAAAGAGAAAAGATTTGTTGTATGCTTGTGACGAGTAAACTCAAAAACTGCTTAAATAATATTCATTATGGACATAGATGGGACCTAAGACCTATGTGCTTCTGACAGAGGGCTTTGGATTTCTTTGGGGGAGGCCTATGTCCAGCAGTAGACGTCTTTCAGCTGATAATGAGATGGGACCTATGATATAATATAGGCTGCTTTTTATGCAGGAAAAATGTATTCTGAGAATAAGCACGAAATTCAAAATTGCGCCCGGACCAAGCTTCAGGCCCTTCCGCTTATATCTAATAATTTTAAAAATTTCTTCCACCCCTTCACCCTGTCATGTATAACCACCTGCTGCACATAATTATTCAGTTCCGCCCCCGCAGACATGCGTGTGCATATTACGTGACCGGTAATACACAGGCCGTTTTGTGGCTTGTTCTTATGTTGGCGGATACGTGCGCAGTGGAGTTAGATTGCGTGGTCAACCACGCTGTGATGGTCTATGAAAATCATCGGTTATTTAAAATGATTTAGTAGGTATTAGACGGAAACAAATCATCTTCGAACCGATGCAAAAAAAAAATCGTGTCTATAGAAATTAACCTGATCCTGTTCATTCAATCCACAATTAGGCATTAAAATTGATTATAGGTTATAAGTTCATGCGTGTAAAATAAATTATTGTTGAGGAAAACCATCATGGCTAAACAAGGAAACATCATGGAGAATTTCCGAGAAATGTAAAGTGAACCAATCAGCTCTATGTCAGCGTAGTCGTCTAATACACTAGTCACAAAAATTAAGGGATATAAAAAACAAATCCAAATTTTTGGGTGATTTTCAACGAGCTGTAACTTCGAGGAAAATGATTGTACAGAAAAAATAAAAGAAGCAGATTGTAGCTCCAAGTGTCTAGTTTTTAGATATGACCATGATTTTTTTTGTCATGTCCAGGTCTGGAGAAATCCTAAGAAAACTACCGACAAAAAAAAATTCCAATTTTTTTCTCGTCTAAAAAAAGGGCCACGGTCTTCAAAAAAAATTTTTTTATTGTTTCGTTTAAAAGCTCTTTTAGAAAATTTAATTCCCTTTAATTTGACGTAATCAAAAAGCCTGTACGACGATTTACCGCGGAGTTATCGTCAATCAAAGCAAAAAAGTTGTTTTGGACTTTGATAATCAATAACTCCGGAAATAATGGTCATATAGGAAATCAAAGGAGGGTTTTGAAAACTTTACGATATTCTCCATGAGAAAATGTAAACAACTTTTGGAAAGAATTTTTTTTTTGAATTGAAAACTGGGACTGAACAAAAGACAAAAATTCGCATAATTAAGGATATTTGGATAAGTTGGTATATCTTTGGATAAAATGGATGAACGAAGGATATCGTCGGTAATTTTTTAACCTCAAAGTGTCCCCTAAAATCCCTGAAAAATTCAAAGCGCTGCGATTTTTTTTTCATTGTGCCCCGAAACTTTGTTTTTGCCAAAATCACCATTATGAGCAATTTTGTGATTTTCATTCATTTTTTCAATAAAAAAAAAATTCTCTCAAAAAACCTTTATTTTTTGATCAAAGAGATTAAAACTGTTTAAGAAATTTGAAAAACAAAATCATTTTTTTTTTAACGTCTTCAGAATGTTCTACTATTGTCAAAAGAAAATTAATTCATTTTTTTCTGACCGCTACAACTGCCTTAGTTTCAAATCTCATTTTAAAAATTCAATAAAAACAAATTGATATACCCCCCGCGGATTTCAGCTTTTCTTCACACAAAACTTGATTTTTTGTATTCTTTCTAGCTTAAATTTCTTACGTGAATTTTCTGTAAGCTTTTCTTTAATAATCACCTTTTGATATGCGTCGTCGACATTTAGCTGCCACAGATGTGGCTCGCTTTGTTACCCTCCTTCATGAGGGCTACAGTTGTTGTCACCCGTGCCTATGCCCGATTTAACGCGACTCAAAGTTACGATGGTCGTCCGGGTCAAGGTAGACGACGAATCACTACCGAGCGTGATGATTGAGCTATCATTCGAGAAGCTCGTCGAAACCACCAGCGGTAAACAGCAGTCGAAAAAAATCGATTTTTTTTTTCAAATTTCTTAAACAGTTAATCTCTATGATCAAAAAAATTTAGATTTTTGAGAGATTTTTTTTATTGAAAAAATGAATAAAAATCACAAAATTGCTCATAATGGTGATTTTGGCAAAAACAAAGCTTCGGGGCACAATGAAAAAAAAATCGCAGCGCTTTGAATTTTTCAGGGATTTTAGGGGACACTTTGAGGTTAAAAAATTACCGACGATATCCTTCGTTCATCCATTTTATTCAAAGATATACCAACTTATCCAAATATCCTTAATTATGCGAATTTTTGTCTTTTGTTCAGTCCCAGTTTTCAATTCAAAAAAAAAATTCTTTCCAAAAGTTGTTTACATTTTCTCATGGAGAATATCGTAAAGTTTTCAAAACCCTCCTTTGATTTCCTATATGACCATTATTTCCGGAGTTATTGATTATCAAAGTCCAAAACAACTTTTTTGCTTTGATTGACGATAACTCCGCGGTAAATCGTCGTACAGGCTTTTTGATTACGTCAAATTAAAGGGAATTAAATTTTCTAAAAGAGCTTTTAAACGAAACAATAAAAAAAATTTTTTTGAAGACCGTGGCCCTTTTTTTAGACGAGAAAAAATTTGGAATTTTTTTTTGTCGGTAGTTTTCTTAGGATTTCTCCAGACCTGGACATGACAAAAAAAAATCATGGTCATATCTAAAAACTAGACACTTGGAGCTACAATCTGCTTCTTTTATTTTTTCTGTACAATCATTTTCCTCGAAGTTACAGCTCGTTGAAAATCACCCAAAAATTTGGATTTGTTTTTTATATCCCTTAATTTTTGTGACTAGTTTAGTTAACCTAAGCAGAACTATGTCCATAAATATAACTCATACGAGTTGATTTACATGTAGGGTAAGTTAAAAAAGCCAACCCGCACTAGACCAGCGTGGTGGACTAAGGCCTAAACCCTCTCAGTTGTAGAGGAGGCCCGTGCTCAGCAGTGAGACGTATATGGGCTGATGATGATGAAGTTTAAAAAAAATGAAACAATGTTTAGCTATACACAGAAGGAACATAATCTACTATAACACACATAAATTATAATAGACGCTTCATAAAACCAGAACGTAATCGCGACACAATGTATGAATCACGATAATCGTGGAGCGATGGTTCTCGCTCGTCCGCAAGTATTTATAGGTCGTTTACGACTCGGACCACCGGTGTGGAGGGCGAGGGTCCTGGGAACTTCGCGTCAATGTGCGTCCACTTTCATTCAAGTGTGTCCCCGGTTCAACCGGGCGCATTTTTATTTAAAAAAAAAAACTAGAAAATAATATTTTTCAAAGGCCTTATAAATTTCCACACCAAAAATCATTCAAATCGATCCAGTAGTTTTTGGGTTGGTTGGCGCCTCTAAAAAAATCCGGACTATACTGGGGGTCTTAGGCAGTAGGGGAAAGTGGTCACCATTCGTACGTGGGGTACGTTCGTACAAATATCGTATCGTTAAAAAATGGCTATAACCCTTTAACCTTTTGACATAATAGTTTTAGACTTTTTTGTAACAAACTACAATATATTTGTTACACTTAAGTACATAAACTAGATAAATTTGACAATTAATCATAAAGTAAAAAAATAAAATCTCAAAAGTGTACGAAGGGTAACCACTTTCCCCTACTCTATAATCCGACAAATTCAATAGTGCGACACTGCTCTGCAAAACATTTGTCGGATTACCGGGGGTCCACTGTATTCCCTTTTTATGAAATTAGTATAGAGTAATGTTCCAACATAGACTGTGAAATAGAATAAAAGCACTCTGCACTCGTAATCTGCATTACGTCACCTTATCAATCACTACCTAATCATGCTTTATGAAAATTATACAGAAAACCATTGTATTTTGATTATTACAGCAAGGAAAAAGAAGATAAAAACCTGAAAACTCTGAACAAGACTTGATGATATATATGCAAAAGAATTAGTTCTAGTAGATAATATATCATGGACTTAACACGTATGTTTCGTAAAATGAAGCCAATTCAAATCATTCGCGACATTGACAAGGAAACGTTATAATGTTTGTAAACACCACGTGAGTCACGTTCGGGCGGATCGCGAACATTTTTTCGTATTTTCAATACAATTCGCGTGTATTTTTTATTCAAATTTGTAGTTTATTTATATTAGCAATAGAGTATATAGGTAATAACTCAACTAATTAGAATTAGAAACAACGTATCAGCAAGCGTGGCATTGATTTAGTTCTAGCGTTAAAGGGTTTAGATTCCAATCCAATCCAATCCAATCCATCAGCCAATCGAAGTCCACTGCTGGACATAGGCCTCTCCCAATGACTTCCACAGGGACCTGTTGGAAGCAGCCTGCATCCAGCGACGTCCCGCGACCTTCACCAGGTCGTCCGACCATCTTGTCGGAGGACGTCCCACGCTGCGCTTTCCTGTACGTGGCCTCCACTCGAGAACTTTTTGGCCCCATCGGCCATCAGTTCTCCGCGCTATGTGCCCGGCCCATTGCCACTTCAACTTGCTAATCCGCTGGGCTATGTCGGTTACTTTAGTTCTCCTACGGATCTCCTCATTCCTGATTCGATCTCGTAGGGAAACCCCGAGCATAGCCCTCTCCATAGCTCGTTGAGTGACTCTGAGCCGTCTAATGAGGCCCATAGTGAGAGGCCACGTCTCAGTGCCGTATGTCATCACTGGTAACACACAACTATCGAAGACTTTCGTCTTCAGGCACTGAGGTATTTTGGACGAGAAGACGTCGCGTAGTTTCCCGAACGCTGCCCAACCGAGTTGGATTCGACGATTGACCTCTCTCTCGAAGTTGGACCTGCCTAACCGGACCACTTGTCCCAAATAGACATATTCGTCTACAACTTCGAGAGTCGAGCCCCCAACTGCGATCGGGGTGGGCACAACATGGACATTCGACATGATCTTCGTCTTGTCCATGTTCATTTTAAGACCCACCTGTTGAGAGACTCGATTGAGGTCTTCGAGCATAGTGCTAAGGTCTTCCAGCGACTCTGCCAAGACTACGATATCGTCGGCAAACCGAAGGTGTGTGATATACTCGCCGTTGATGTTGATGCCGAATCCTTTCCACTGCAAGAGCTTGAAGGCGTTTTCCAGCGCGGCAGTGAACAGTTTCGGAGATATGACGTCTCCCTGTCTCACGCCTCTCTGTAGTGGAATAGCCTTCGTGCTCTGATCTTGTACTCGGACCGACATGGTGGCGTTGCTGTATATGCTTTTCAACACTTCAAGGGTTTAGATTACATATGTGAAATATGATTTTTCTTCAAGTACAGATAATTGACTTAAAAATTTATTTCGAGTCTGGACTACGCCCTAAATTCTGTTCAATACACAGCCTCGTGGCACAGTTAGATAGATACCAGCTTGTACGAGTGGCCGCGGGTTCGAACCCCGCGCTAAGACAAATCTTTGTGTGATTCACAAATATTTCTTTCGGGTCTGGATATTTGTGAAACCGAAAATTCTCTCGTAGTTTCTAATTCCCACGACACAACTCTTATCTGAGTGTCAGGTCAGATCTATGTATGCAACTGTTGGGTGTACCTTTTTATTTATTTAATAATTATAAAAAACATGTAATAAGAAACGAACTACATATGTTTCAATACTGAATTTAGAATCTTACGTGAATGTAATGCTTATTCATTTTAAATGAAATAATTTCAAGAAATAATGACATCGCTTTTATTTTTATTCGTGGCATCATCAGTAGTGCGAACCGTGACATCTGTCAAAATGTTACATACCGAGCATTTTTAGCTGTGAGCAACGATCAGGATAAAAATGTATGTAAATATGTATTTGTAATGTATATATGTATTTAAAACTCGTTCGTCTAACCGTTTGCATTATTACAATCACATTTAGATAAAGACATGAAATACTTTATTGTATCTATAAAATTTCAAGCACATCACTTAGCTTCAATCGTTTCAGAATCTATTATGGAAGGCATTCATCACTACGGAAGATAGTGCAAGATACTATGTTACTCTACTCTATAAAGTGGATTTAGTGCTCCTTTACGATTGCGAGGGTTTGGTACTTCATCATCATTCATCATTCATCATCAGCCCAAATACGTCCCACTGCTGAGCACGGGCATCCTCTACAACTGAGAGGGTTTAGGCCTTAGTCCACCACGCTGGCCTAGTGCGGGTTGGCGGACTACACACCTAAGAAATTCCTAAAAACTTTTTGTGTATTCACAATGAATTATCACTTGCTTTAACGGTGAAGGAAAATATCGTGATAAAACCTGCACACCTTGGTACTTAGTCCACACTGTTTCTACTAGAAGGTAGTCTCTAGAACTACAAATATAAATTAAGCTAAAAACCTGTTTAATAAAAGTTACCAAAGAGCGGTAGTTAGCAGAGTGGCAGAGTTATAAGTACAATGTAGCGCAAGGTCGCACTCCGAGATAGTTTCTAGTGCTTAATGTTGTGCGATCGTACAAATTGCTGCGAGTGAAAATGTATGAAAATATTTTAATACTAAAACTTCAACGGAGAACTCGTTGTGCAATTTAATTACTGTGAATTTTATATATAGCTTATAAGAGTTGTAATTTATATATAGCTCTCTAGCTATATAGCTCTTTTACGCGCAAAAGAGCAATAAGTGCATTATATTCTTCGAGATCTGCAGATAAAGACAAGTAGTGATGATTAGTTTTTGCAGTTAAGCACCATCTTCAATCGAAAATAGAGTATCTACGTATGTATATCAACTGACATTTTGACATAAAACTTACAAATAATTTCCAGTTCGTTGTTAAAAAAATATGATTTATAATGGAGTAGCATACATTATTAAATATATTATGGCCAAATGCAAAGCATTGAAAATGGTTTGAGGGATGAGTTTCGTTCCCTATGATTATGAGACAAATAAGCATACATTATTTTATTTACGAGTGATGCTACAAAACGAAGTTGAAAAGAACAACTCTCGGCATTACATATAAAAGAGCATTAAGACCCTGCAAAACCTTTTCCAACACAAACACAGAGTCATGTATATGGATATTATAACTGCAGTTAGGGCTAACCGCAGCCCGTTTGTAACTCGACACGGTGTGCGCAGCGCTCTCGTCATTCATTGACATGTTTTACTGGCAAACGGTCTCCGGATTTTATTGCATTCTATAATGCATTGACTAATGCACAAGGTTTTAGCCATTGGTGCTCCAGTGGTCGTGACTCGTGTAATGCCATTGCCTATATAGGCAGACTTCAGATTAATGAACTTTGATTAAAACAGACATTCTTGTAACCTATTGAACGCGGAGGGTTCAACCATTTGTCCATTTTTAGTAATCCTAACAGAAATGGCAACAATTATTTTTGTAATAGTATTATTGAAGACGACGATCCTTTTCACAGTTGGCAGAAACAACAAAGTAAATTGTGCAAGAAATTATAATAATTCCAATATTGTTAGGGTTTTTAGGGTAGGAAGTGGAGGGGAGAATTATGATATAGCCAACGGCTATATTATATAACGGCTAGTGTAGTTTGAACCTCACATACTTAACAAATTCCTTCAATGATGCTGGTTTACCCAAGACGGTTTCTTTCACTGTTCAAGTGTTATAAATTTTCCTAATAATATTTTTACTTTTAAAAGGTAAAAGGGGTGGCTTTTTCTCGACAATAGCAATAAATAATAGCATAGAGATATTGAAATAAATTCCGCCGCACAGAGTTCTCCCGGCTCGATACTCGGCAGCTCCCGGCGCGTCGGCCGCCCTATTCGGCCACCTTTCTTTGTATTCGCCGTACGTACATATTTATGGCGGGTTTCCTGCTTTTGTTCCAACGATTTGATTCTATAACGTTAGCTTTACAACAATAATGGGGCAGATTTGACCGCACATATACGGAATACTTGGCATTCCATTCGTGGACACGACCACGTATTGCTTATACTTGGAAGTTTAGTAATTTTCTTGAATTATTTTAACACGCGACCTGTCTGTCACCTAAGGGTAGGCGCAGCGTGGTATAATAGAATATCAACTGATGAGAAGATGTAACAATTATTTTGTGAATCAATAAAATTATACTCACCTGAAGGTCGTGACCAACAGTCACATATGCTAATAAGCATATATCGTGGGCATCAGATCATCATCAGCACATAAGTACATCCCACAGCTGGGCAAGGGGCTCCTCTACAACTGAGAGGGGTTAAGCCTTAGTCCACCACGCTGGCCTAGTGCGGGTTGGCGGACGACACACATAAGAAATTCCTAAGAACTTTCAGGTGTGCAGGTTTCCTCACAATGTGGTAAACCCTTCTCCGTTAAAGTACGTGATAATTCATCGTAGAACTTCGAAAAGCATCAGATAATCCTACATTATTTCATCCTACTACATGTTAGGTGGTTTTAGCAACAGGACTTATGACCTTGACACCGAGCGCCAATGACGTACTCTGTTATCTGAAAGAGGAAACTACAAGCGTAGGCACATAACGCCATGATAACGCGCCTGTGGCAGGAAACAGGTCTGATTTCAATTTCCATTTAACACCAACGGATTAATAGGCATATAGGTATTGCCATAGTAAACGTTATTATTAATAAGATATGCGAAAAATATGTCAATGCAGTAGAAGTGCTTTGTAGACAGTTTTATGTATAAACTTGATAGGTGTACGTACATATGAGTAGCGTGTTGTCACTTTGTTGTAACAGTATCAAAAAAAAATAGGACTTGATGAAGAGAACTGTCTTCGTTAGTCTTAGTCTAGCATAAACGTTTTTAATGCGTCAGGAAATTCACAGTAACGCTCGGCGTTTGGATATGCACTTGGAAAAATGGTAAAAGACTGTTCGCCTATAAGGACTTGAATGATTCAACCTAGAATGACCTTGCTAAGTTTAATATTTCTGTTAGCCTATTGATCGAACCCACATTCTATACTTTTAATGAAACATGTTACTATAAATCCGATATAACACAAACATCCATCATGATATTCCTGCTATCCGCACGTTCTATAAACACAAATATAATTAGCCTAACATAGTCCAAAAGCCCGCAGTGCGCCACGAACCGTGGTATGCTCGAAAATTTACGAATACTCCAAAATTATTACTCTTATAAATCAATGATCCGGCGGAGACCAGCGAACCAGATATAGCAGAGTATTTTTGATCTATCGTTGCCTATTCCGGGTGTTATATTTATCTTGGAATGCATGGGATACTCTTTTCATCACAGATTAACTTTTGCTATTCAGCAATTTAGAGATTAAAAGCGGACGAAAAGATTTTTTATCATCATACAATAATTTTTTTATAAGCCATGAAATGTAACGGCCCAGAAATAATTCAGTGGTGAAAGGAAAAATAAAATTTGACTAGCAAGAAACGAAAATTTTTCCTCACCAGTCAACATAATTGCGTCGGCAAGTTATATATTACCACTAGCCGCTGACCACGAGCCTCCTTCAAAATTTATAGGGGTTAGGCCATGTCAATACCGTCTACATATTCTGCGTCACCCTACTTTTGGCTGGCGGAAAACGTCTCAGACATTAAGGCTTTAACAATCAAAAGTGTATAAGTACGAGTATGTATTCAGTGTTATGTACTGACCTCGTCTGCTGGCTTGGTGGGGGTGATGGCAACGGTCTCGTTGAAGCACAGGCACGCACAATAGTGGCGGTTCGCATCCACGTCCGTCAGCACGGACACGTAGAACCGTGGTTCCGAACGCTCTGTCGATAGAGCCCATCCTTGCGGTTGGCAGAACTGCAACAACAAAATATTGAATGTATTTTTTTAAAAATATATTGTTCTTAATTGCAATAAGCTCGTTATTAGTACGCTGTTAATCCTAGAGGTAGCTTGATGAGGTCAGGGAGAAATTCACTGATATCCTCGAGTCATACTACGAACATACACCAGCAAACCCTTTAAAATATTTCAATACACACAACCGTTGTGGGGATAGGAGTGAGATCCCAGGCTATGAAAAACATAGTCTTGTTTGGCATAACTGTCCCGGCGTTGAACAGTAGCAGCTCCATTTATTACTTTCAACAGCAGTGATGGGACCTGAAGTGAAACCACGCTGAATTTCAAAGCGTTTATTCATTGCATTGGTCGCTACAGAATCCCTAAGACAATCAGAGTTGTTATACTTCCTGAATCACATACATTAAAATATAAAAAAACTAAAGAACAATTAATAATTTACATAATATACATTTATGTAATAAAATTTTGTATCACACATTTTAATAGTTGGTGAATGTTGGTTGCATTTGCAAACAAAAACTCGAAGCATGCAGTTTTTTAATTGCGCAAT
Source organism: Hemaris fuciformis (assembly GCA_907164795.1). Classification (NCBI taxonomy): domain Eukaryota; kingdom Metazoa; phylum Arthropoda; class Insecta; order Lepidoptera; family Sphingidae; genus Hemaris; species Hemaris fuciformis. The sequence continues at coordinate 10,327,731 of OU015452.1, forward strand.
GTTTACTTTTTAACTTTACTACTCCTATTTTGCTGGTCTTTGCGATACTTAAATTTATAGTGCAACTGTTAACTATCATAATATCTTTAATTGAATGGTAGAACGGCGATTTTATTAGGACAGGAGCGACTAGCATTAAGGTAATTGATTGATTTATTTTTAAAGAAAATTGTTTCTGATTATGCTCTGTGTTACTTCCGTTGGTACTGGCGGTACTGTGACAGGTGTGTGGTGAGATAACCTCTAAAATTTGTGTTGTCGTTTTTTAAATTAATTATAATTGAACAACAGTTTTAACTGAAAATAGCTAGCAAGATTTCATAATAACAACCATCATACAGCAACCATCTAAACGGTCAACCCATCATAACTTGCGCAATTGCCCTTCCGGAATCCAGTACTACCCCGTTTGAGCAGGTTTTGCATAATAGTTCTATATCATGCTGGACAGATATTTATCTGTCCTGACTGATCTGATCCTGTCTGACTCGTAACTGCATTTCGCCAGTCCTATCACTTTTTGGGACCGTGCTGTGCATACTATTACGTGCCTGTAAGACAAAACGCAACTCACCCATCCTATCCCTTCGTGAAATGGAACGTCGTCCCAGTTGGTCTCGGGAAATCGCTGCAGAACCACGCCACTGTTCAACCCGCCTCCTGGAACAAAAAATTGTACATTCATCATCAGCCCATATACGTCCCACTGCTGGGCACGGGCCTCCTCTACAACTGAGATGTTTATGACTTCAGTCCACCAGCTTAATGCGGGTTGGCGGACTACACACCTAAGAAATTCCCAAATAAAATTAGGTTTGCAGGTATCCTCACGATGTTTTCATTCAATTTTAAAGTAACTGATAATTCATTGTGAAGATGTGTGCCTGGGGTTAGACCCGCGACCGTTAAGAATCTCGACCGCGCACCTAAATCTCGTGGCCATTACAACTCATCCAATAGTACATTCAAAACATAGAAAACACAGAAACGATTAACCAAAACAAGGATGCATTAATGTAATGAATGAATAACTAATTAAAGAACCGGTCGGCGCGGCGTAACGGTTCGTGCAAGGCTATTGATAAATGGATTTTATCGGCCGATGTTCCGTTTTATTTTTGTATTGTAATTTTTATGACGAGCTGCAACGGAAGAGTTAATTGAAGTGATGAGATATTTATAATAGGTACTAGTTTCTTGCTCGTTCTTCTCTAGTGATGACTGCCTCCCGAACAGAGTGGTAAACTTAATTTTGAAATGACTGAATCTAAGTGATGTATGTTAATAAAATGTTATTTTATAGATTCAATAAAGATTGTTTCATATCATTATACTTATAGAATTGAGAGTATTTTCACCTAATGAAATACAGTGTTCTATCAAGAGGCAATGAACGATAAGCTATTTAACGATAAAGATTCTATAATCTTGGCTAATTCTTGATTTATTTAGTATATTATTGACAAAAGCCAAGTTTGTGAGACCGAAAAGTCTCTCGTAGTTTTTGATACCCACAACACAGGACTTGTATTTTAGTGCGGGGTCAGAACTATCTTAGTGACTGTTGGGTGAATTTATTTATACATAAAAAAATTACACCAAGGCAGATAGTGCCTTGATGGCGTTTTTTCTTATTATTTTTTAATTACTGTGAGTGGATTGAAGATGGTAAAAAAAACGAATCTCATTATGGTATGAAATTCTCGTTTACATGTGGAATACTCTTCATCAGAGTCGATCCAAACATTTAACTGTGATGTCGCCCCAGCACGCACTCAAAGTGTGGCCAACATTTCAATTATAAAATTCCATTGAAAAAAGTATGCCAAAACGAGGCGCAGATAAATAACAGTGACATTTGAAAACGCCCGGTTTAATCGAAACAAGATAATTTTTGCACGTTACCAGTGTCGACGTGGAGAAAGTTATCGCTCGCGACATTCATAAGGTTAATACATTGAATATTTATAATATATTTGTGATACGCATATCTGCGTGTGACAACCTATTTGTTTATACGTATGGTCTGATGAAAAACATCACAGCTTACGCGAAATCGAATCCCAGGTACACAAATATGAATCTCCGAAGTTATTATGTGTTTTCGTAATAAATTATTACTAATTTTAGGGTTTGAATTCTCGACAAAGAATTTCTTATGCCCAAGAAATATCAAACCATCAACCAGCATTACGTCAGCGTTGTAGACTACTTCAATACCTATTTAGTTTCTAAGTAGTATAAGTTTTTATTGCTTTACGATTTTCTCGTTAGTCCCCCGCCACAACAACTTGATTACACCTCGCGCAATATCGAAGTATTCCGGAGAAGACAGGAAGAGATTAGTATTTTCTTTCGCCAGTCTACACAATCACAACATGCTTGAAACATGTTCATGACTTGTTCCGCATTGATGAAAGACCAATTACCACAGATTCTTGTGTACGCTTATTTCTTGTAGAATATACTTGTATAGTATTTGTTAAAATATAAAAGAAACAAGAAAATAACTGAAGCATAAATTGCCATAACTTCATAAAACAACCAGCGTTTCTAAAACAAAACTTTATTCAAACTCCAACCGCGTTTATGTTGCTAATATTAGAACGAAGTAGCTTCCCGTACTACTCGGAAAATCTATTAAATATTCGACGCTCTTGGTAAATAACCGCCATTCGTTACGTCTAACTGGTAGATATTTTATAGTTCTAACACGTTCATTCATCCTTCTAGTAGGTGAACGACAAAGGTTCAAGGAATGTGTGCTGTTTTCGACTGAAATATGAAATATCCGTCTAGAAAAGTATGCCTCATACAAAGCCGACGTTTCTCATTAGATATAATAGGTTTACAGAGTCTCAAGAACACTGTCCAGCTGACTTCCAAAACTACAGCTTTGATTGTCTTTCCCCTTGGAATACGCGGACTTTACTTTGAAACGAATGCATTGAGCCTTGTGTGATATCCAAGAACTAAAACGTAACGCACATCCACTGACGATTTATCCAGTGGCACTTCTAACGTAGTTAACCCCATTGCTCGTTGAGATCCTATATCATATCTATATGTATGTAGGTATATCCCGCATATACTTTCCACAGTTGTGCACAGACCTTCATTTTAATTGAGAGAGGATACGCCTCAATCCACTAGTCTGACCTAGCGCAGAGAGGAGACTACACAGCCCTAAAAAAATCTTTTAACTATTCACTTGCCAAATAAATGCATTGGACGATGTAACTTCCGAGATCTGATAATCTATTCATAGGTCACTATGTACAGGCCAACGCTACTCGCTGTGTTTAACTAATTTGTTATTCTACCCGCAAATACTCTTTAAACATTCTCGCTATCAAACTATTCGGCTTTGGAGGGATATTGGAAATTCCGGTTTCGGATATAAATATCTGAGTGCATGAAATTGCAGTCAGATTATTTCAATGAAGGTAACCTCATGAGGAATAAGTACCTAAGAGTTATTCGCAAGGGATTCCTTTGATATGCCAAATATTCAAGCCCGAAATACTCTGAAGAAGTAAAGTAGAAACTCCTAGACTTAGGCCCGTAGCTAGTATTGACATCTACATATATTTTTGAACACCTGAATCATATAAGTAACATGTAAATATTATTACTGCCCTTCCAATTGTCCTTATTACAGCTTGATGCTGTTTTTTCCAGCTTGGCTATGACATTGTTAAAAATATTCCTACACTATGCAACTATAGTAAATACAAACAAAAAGCTATAAAATTACACACGCACTGGAGTAAATCATATACAACAAAGTTATGAACATACATCCATCCGTTTTGCACAATAAATTGAAGGGGTTCAGAAGGGGTCTCCACTGACACAATACAGGTCAGCGGACAATTATAATTAGGTACACTTGGGACAAAAATAGTAAATTTGTGTTGTCTGTACATAACTAACAACTAATGCATACATACATACATAGCCTCACGCCTGTTTTCCCCGAAGGGGTAGGCAAAGGTGCACCCACATTTGGCCAGGTATGTATCAGTCCCACGTAATATGGACCGAGCCTTTTGCCGTTTTTCGGGCATATTTCCAGACACCGTGCTGCTACTGAGAATTTCGTAATGATAAAACCCAATAACACTTTGCCCGACCCGAGACTCGAACTCAGGACCTCTAATTCGCACGGCACATACTTGTGCAGCGAGACCACAAGGCAGTCTAATGATTACAATAATAATATAAGTCTTATGATAACAACTAATTATTACGATTTACGACATAATATTTCTGCTAGTATAAAGTATATTATGATATATACATATACATACATAGTTCTGACCTAACACTAAGATACAAGTTTTGTGTCATGGGAATCAGAAACTACGAGAATTTTCGGTCTCACAAACAACCAGACCCGAAATAAATATTTGCGGATCACACAAACATTTATCTCGGTGCGGGCATCGAACCAGCGGCTTGTCCAAATTAAGTTCATCGTATGCTTTTCCCGTCTGGTATAAATGAATACAGCTAGCACGCGAGGATTTCATGGCGCGTTTATCGAAGGCAAGATTATGAAGTATATTCCGGATTCATTACCAAAAAGAATAAATCGTGTAGTTATTGATTATAATCATTGCATTTCAAGTGTTCAGATAAACGGTGAAAATATATCCAATATATTTTAATTTTAGGTTATACCTTATTGATAACATCAACATATTATTCAATACCTAGAAAAGAAGAATAACCTAGAAAATTGTCTTTGCGGCCAAAGGAAGCCACAACACACATTCCTGTGGTTTAATATTAATTAGAAGGCAAGAATCCAGCAAGTGCCCTAGAAAACGGTAATTTCACATTAGCAGGAAAAATCTAAGCTATTTTTTAGAAATTATTACTTTTGAAACCATAAAGCACGGAATACACGTAATAATTTACAATTGAATTATCACGTGTTTAAAGGTGAATGATATCATCGAGAAAAACCTGCAAATCTAAAAGTTCTTAGAAGTTTCATCGGCGTAGTCCGCCAACCCGCACTAGGCTAGCGTAGTGGACTAAGGCCTAAGCCCTGTTAGTTTTAAAGAGGGTCCGTGCCCAAAAGTGGGACATTTATGAGCTGATGATAATTATGAAAAACAGGCTTTTAAATTCAGGTCACTAAGCATATTTGTATGTCAAAATATATAATGTATTTAAGCATCACTGTCAATATTTCGCTAACAAATGAATAACATTACACAAATCTCTTTGGTGTATCGTCAAAACTATATTTGGACTGTTGAATGTACAATATTATCTATCAAATCCAATTAGAAATAAATCATTAACAATCATCAGCCCAAATACGTCCCACTGCTGGGCACGGGCCTCCTCTACAACTGAGAGGGCATTAACAAATATTATAATCAAACTCTGCTCACGTCTGCGAAAGCTTCAGAATTGGATCCAAGAAATGAAAAGTTTATAAATGGAACAATAACCTGGTTTAGGACAGGATATTAGTCTAGCTCATGTGCAAAATATCCAACTCATTAAACTGCCAACGTCCACGTAACCTAGTCGGATTAAATATAGCCGGTAGTACTTACGAAGCGGGATTAGCACGCGTGCACATACGAGTATGGGCGTTGTCTAAGTACATCGGTCCGAACCGGAATATCCTTGACCTAAACCCGCGCCTCTCGTGAACTTTCAACGCGACTGATTAAATAGATTCCCTGGACGAATTCTTGGAATTGCGTTCAAGACTTTGTAGCTTGTATTTATATACTGGCACTGCAAATTAACTGACTTAGTACTCTAGGTGCAGCGTGGTCAAAGTTCGAGAATAATTCATCATCATCATCCCGTATACCTACGTCTCACTGCCGGGCACGGGCCTCTACAACTGAGAGGGTTTAGGCCTTAGTCCCCCACGCTGGCCTAGTGCGGGTTGGCGGACTACACACCTAAGAAATTCCTAAGAACATTTAGGTGTGCAGGTTTCCTCACGATGTTTTTCTTCACCGTTAAAGCAAGTGATAATTCATTGTGAATACACACATAACATAAGAAAAGTCAGAGGTGTGTGCCTGGGGTTTGAACCCGCGACCGCCGAAATTCTCGACCGCGCGTCTAAACCATGAGGACATCATTGCTTTCCAGAATAATTACGAATATCCATTTAACATAGATAAACAAACCGTTACCGATTACACACTTGCATGAGTCACTATAGTAGGTATGACAGCGTATGCATGGTGAACCAGCTAACGTTCAAACTGCACAATCTTGATTTACATATAGAGAAAATCGTCTCTCACTACTTGGCTCTATTTGCATATCACCATATTTACTATAGAGAACATGTTCTCATTTTACTTGATCCGAGCAAAAAAAATTGTTGGGTGTTTCAATACATATGTAGAAAATACCTACTACATACATACACATACATAAACTCACGCCTGTATTCCCCGAAGGGGTAGGCAGAGGTGCATTTCTGCACCCACATTTCGCCAGGTATGTATCAGTCCCACGTAATAGGGGGCGAGCCTATTGCCGTTTTTCGGGCACATTTCCAGACTCCGTGCTGTTACTGAGAATTTCCTAATGGAAAAACCCAATAACACTTTGCCCGACCCGGGAATCGAACCCAGGACCTCTAGATCGCACGGTACGTACTTGTACCGCGAGACCACGACGCAGTGTAGTAAATACTAACAAGATGATATACTAATTTTGTATACTGGGTATTAGCAAAACAAGGAGAGAAGCAAATTGACTGATGACGTCAATTTTTAGACAATTTTATCTCATTTGGTAAATGATGTTTACTTGTGTCTATTTGAGTTTCCTTTTGAATAGGATGTTAGTAAGAAATTGTACGTTAATTTTCTATTATTCATCAGCAGCGTTTTTATTTTGACACAATAAATACTTTTAGGAAATAATGTCTACTTTTTTGGATTTTTTTTTGTTGATTAATTTTTTTTTTCGTTCTCATTATGATTGGTTTATTTATATATTTAAGCAAATATTATATTTATCGAATTAATTTATACTTTACATAGCAAACAAATCAGGCAGTAACGTACAACTAGCGATCATAGGATGGATGGACCAGTAGTAGAATTCATTCAGTTGATATGTGGCGTCTTCTGAATAATTTTTCGAAGTAGTATTTCCTGCTTTTACATATTATATCTCCTCAAGATCAACACAAACTAATTAATCAAATAGAAAAATTAGAACAAAATCTAATCCGTAAAGATAATATAATGCATCTACTTTCTATTAATTTCGTATGATAATAAGATGGATCCAGCAGCAATCATAAACCTAGAATGTAGTTTGATATACCGAAACCAGTGTCTTAGAAAGTCTGTAATCATAGCGTCGCACGTATTCGTCCAATTATCACCAGCGAAAATTAATCGACGCGAGAACGTTTGATCAAAATGAATAAAAAATGAGATAAGTAATATTAATGTAATGAGTATTTGATAATTGCCTATTTTAAAGCTTAAACAAAAATTATAAGGAAACTAGCATGTCTTATTTGGCTAACTGTATAAAGAATATAAGTTACGTCTTGGTTGTGGAGGTTTGACACCTCTCAGCTGAGAGTGCTTAGAATTGGGACACAAATAGAACGAGATCACTTCATTAAAATAATGGTATCTACAAATGTAATACTCATTTTGCAAAGTTGAAACCATCACAATTCACCCAGACATGAAAGCCATTTCATCCTTGGTAAACCCTTTTAATTATAAAACAATAATTAATTGGACGATACCTTCAAAGCAGTCCCATCATCCAACTCATAACCAAAACTTAGTTAAATTACAACCCTTTACAAATGTTGCACGGTCGTTTGTCCCCAGACAGCGTCGATCTGGAGGGTCTCGTGGCTCGGTCGCGCTCAATGTAACATTAAGTACTCCCCTTATTAACACTAGATTGCCGAAGGAAGTCATTTTGACTGCTTTCCAATTTCAATCAGAAAAACTATTGTGTATATAAAGACACAGCTTCTTAGATTTTTGTGAGTTTTTGTACAACATATAAATGCGTTTATTAATCATAATAGTTGCCTCCCCCCCTCTTTCATTTCCGGTATATATATATGTTATACCTGTATTGCCGAAAAGCAGTCATTTTGACTGCTTGGGAAATTTTATATAATCAAATGACTTTTATTATTAGGTTGACTAAATTTCTTACATGACCGGATTGTCTCCGAATTCGCATAACAGTTTATAAATTTTTTGATTACCGTCACTCGTACGTGACTTGTTATTCGAATCTTTATGCCAAGCCTGTCCACGCATCTCATTCCCCTTGAACACGCGATAACGTAGCTCAGGGTGGAAGAAAGATCATTGATATAGGATTACTTATTGTAATCGATACAGTTTGATAGAGTAGGAGGACCGCAATCTGGGCATGTTTTGACTTTGGACTGGTCTGGTTTATGCAGTGACAGTCTCTCATATAAATCGGAAAATTCTGTCCTTACAATATATAAAAGCAAACCCAATAAAAGAGTAAATGTTCTAAGTTCCAGGCATAAATTTGTGAAAATTGATAGAAGTAATAAAAAAATGTTGCCGGACTCTATTCAATTTTATAACAGCACAAAATTTGGAGTTGATATGACAGACCAAATGGCCAGAAAATATTCCGCAAAATCTACTAGTTCTCTTAGATGGCCCCTCCAAATATTTTTCAACATTTTAGATTTGGCTGGTATAAACGCTTGGATCCTTTACAAGGAAGCGTCAGGAATACAAATACAATGAAAACAGTTATTGTTTCAATTAGCAGAACAGCTTTCCACCGATTACATAGCTGCAAGATAGAAAAAGTCATCAGAAAATGAAGACCCACAAACATCAAATATAACATATTCTAACAAACGAAAAATTTGTCAAGTACGACTTTTGTCACAATAACAAATAATATATTTGAAAAATGTCACAAGTATGTTTGCGGAAAATGTACACACACAAAGATTTCCACTTTCATTTGCTTAAAATGTACAAATAATGCATAAAATATTTTTTTCCCAAGTGAAGCAATTTTTTTTATTGTTAATACTTACTAAAAACTTGTTGTATGACTGTAAATAATATAAGAAATATTAAAAATTAATTTTAAACAAATTTATTTACACATTAGCTATTCTTTCACAATACAGTCATTTTGACTGCTTTGGGGCAATGTAAGTATATACAAAGATTCCGTCTTTCTAGTGTTAATATTCATGTGAAGCGAGTTACAAGTGTTAGGTATGAGGTATCGATTAAACGACAAGATATATTTATATCATGAAAGATCTTTAGTTTTTAGTTTTTACACATTTACACAAAAAAATCGTGGAAAATAAAATAAGCGGTCCAAACGATCATGGATCATGGAAAATAAAATATGCGGTCTCTACGTTGGAAGTCGTGTGGACACTATTACAGCGGATACAAATATCTCATTCATCCATCCATCCATCCATCCATCCATCAGCCAATGGAAGTCCACTGCTGGACATAGGCCTCTCCTAATGACTTCCACAGGGACCTGTTGATAGCAGCTTGTAACCAGCGACGTCGCGCGACCTTTACTAGGTCGTCCGACCATCTTATCGGAGGACGTCCCACGCTCCGCTTCCCGGTACGTGGCCTCCACTCGAGAAATTTTTGGCCCCATCGGCCATCAGATCTCCGCGCTATGTGCCCAAATAATAAAATATGTGCTAAGAAAATATCTCATTATCAAAATATAATTATACGTCTTTCCTCAATTTAGATTCTTTCCTTTTCTTTCCTTCGTTGGTTCAATTCCTGCCTTGGTTTATACATAAACTATCCCAGACTATTCTAAAACGATCGCCATTGGATCTGCGAGCTCTATAGTTAGACCACTACACTACGATTTCATCGCAAATATTTTTTTCATAACATCACAGTACTACACAAACGCCAATGAGTCACATAGTATGAACAGTAGAGACGCGATAGTGTCTCTCGTACAATAGATATAGGTTAGTTATTCATGGTTATTTACGATGCAAATAAGTATGGCGCATTTGAAAGAGCCGACACATTGTGGTATGTGACGCATAGAAATATGGAACCTATGTAAAGATCCAACTCAGTATTTGATCCAAATTAGTAATGTCCTAGGCAGGTACACACGACTTGCAATCTGCCAGTGAGTTGGATTAACACTTAACCCTTCTTAATAGTTGAGGAAGCCCGGACCCAACAATACATGGGTTGATATTAGTTGAACCAGGCAGCATTGCGGTCACTTTGCAGTGCCAGTACTCTACTACATATTACGAAAGTTACTCTGTACCGTCTCAAAAGCATTAAGATATATGTAAATAATAAAATGTATATTACCCTATTAATGTTATAAATACGAAGAGTTTGTTACATTTTCACGCCTAAACCAATGAGTTCAGTGATTCATCATTCAGATTCAAATGATTTTTTGTACAGCGAAAGATGGGACAGTGAGGATGGCTATTAAGCCACTTTTAGTCTCGGAAAAAGAGGATGAAATGCGGAGGGGATTATTTATTATCGCGAGTGTGAAACACGAGCCGCTGTCTGAAAGCCTAGTATTATAATTTAGAAAAATGTAAGCTCCAGAAATTTTCGTTTCGCGTTTATGACACCTAAAACTATATTGTTGTTAATTTATTGTTATATTTTAGCACAACTTGTCTCATGGTGTCGATTAAAACCATAATTGTGTCTGTTGGGTGTATCCAATAATTTATATTCGACGTATTTATCAATCTTTTTCATCTCTGTCTTTTTGAAGTTATGTGTATTCACAATGAACTACCACGTACTTTAACGGCGAAGGAAAACATCCTGAGGAACCTGCACACCTAAAAATTGTCAGGAATTAGGAGTGTAGTTCGTCAACCTGCACCAGGCCAGCGTTGTGCACTAAGGCCTAACCCGTCTCATTTGTAGAGGAGGCCCGAGGCCAGCAGTGGGCCGTATATGGGCTAACGATGATCAATCAGTCGAAAAATATTTCTATTCAGACAGCAAGTTGGTAAACTCCGACCCAAATTCCAATTAGCTACACCCCGCGGCGTCACATTCCGACATATATCGATTTGTCTGTCCAAATATAAAGCTAATAAATTGAATCTATTCACGGAACCGCAATTTACCTTCATCGAAATCACATAATGATTTTGTTTATCGAAACGACAAAGTTACCTTGAAAAATGTGTTCCATCTTGACTTCTCATAACAGCACACACAATTTTGTAGACAAAATTCTCTATTTCTCACTTCTGAAAATCTATTATTTCTTTACCAACCCTTAAAGCTTTTATTTATTCATCTGAATAATAATTAGCCCCTATACGTTCCACTGCTGGGCACGGGCCTTGTCAATTGCTGAGTTTGGTTAGGCCTCAGTCCACCACGCAAATATAGTGCCTCTCGACTGCCTCGTGATCTCGCGGTACAAGTATGTGCCGTGCGATCTAGAGGTCCTGGGTTCGATTCCCGGGACGGGCAGTGTTATTGGGATTTTCCATTAGGAAATTTTCGGTAACAGCACGGAGTCTGGAAATGTGCCCGAAAAACGGCAATAGGCTCGCCCCCTGTTACATGGGACTGATACATAGTTAGCGAAATGTGGGTGCAGAAATGCAACTCTGCCTACCCCTTCGGGGAATACAGGCGTGAGTTTATGTATGTATGCAAATATAGTGTAGGTCGGTCGGAATCACATAAAAGAAGATTATTTTTGAAAACGTATAAGTTTTGCATGGTTTTATGGTAGTCTTTGCGTTTTAACATAATAACATAATAGGAATACAGACACAATTTTAATAGACTAGCCTGGGTTTCGAACCAGCTACCGCTTCATGAGATCGCGCGCTTGATGCTCGTCAACAATAAGCTGTATGCTAAAACTCAACCTATCTCTATTTCGATCTTAGAGATGAATTCCCAATCCTCTTTTTTCCATTGCCAACGATTCCTTTTCATCGTCGTCGACCCATGGGAGGCATTATTACCCACTTCTAGGAAGTAGGATCAATAAGAGTATGGAAAGACCGCTGCCTGTTTACACACATACAAAATAGCTTCGTCGCAATTTTGACCTAAGGGTTGACTGACGAATTTTTTACAAGGAACTGTCTCAGCTGAAATAGGACTACTGTCTCAAAAAAAAACTACGTAAATTACTATGCTTTTCGTCGGTCAGCATGAGAATTCTACGCATAAATCATTGTTTACATCATAAAATCCGTTTTTACATTCATCGCGTTTAAATTGATAAAAAAATGGTTGAAACTCTGCTGTCAATGGTAGAACGTACAGAATAATATAGACAGAAATAGCGGAATGCTCATCAGGTATTCATTAGGTGCTGGTTCGAGCTTCGAGGACGCCATGCATATTGCCGGTCACGTTTTCCCAACTACGGATTCCCAATTATTCAACCGGGCACATTTGGACATGGCTGCTCAGTTCTGTTCCTGAGCATTGTTATAACTTCCATATCCACTGAATTACAAAATGAATTTTATTTACTGATAAATAAAACTCGATAACCGCGCACACACTTCTGAGCCCACACGCAATCTCTATCTTTTCTCGTGTGTATCAGAAGCTTTGAAAGACTTTTTGGTCTTACTTTAAAACGCCTAATAACAAATAATAGTAGGCAGTCAATGATATTATTTTATAAATCTTATATTTATTTTATTTAGAAATGTTTAATAGGCACAGTCTGTCATTAGGCAATACAAATCTAATAATATGAATTCAAAATGCAAAATTGACAGCCCCTTTGACAGCTCCGTGGCACAGTTGGCTAGACATTTGCGAAACGAGAGGCCGCGGGTTCATTCCCCGCACCAAGACAAATATTTAGGTTATTCATTAACAAAAAAACTGGTTGTGTTTGAGAGATCGAAAAGTTACTCGTTTCTGAAACCACAAAACTCATATCTTAGTGTGGGGTCAGAACTATGTACAAATGTGACTGTTGCGTGTATTTATTAATTCTAACAGGATTTAAACAAGCATGCGAAAAAAAAAAACGATAAGCAACGTCCACACAACAAGTTCAGTATATAAACACATTGTATAGGAGATTGTGCAGTATTGATAGATTGCTCCAGTTAGTAATCAATGGAGGGGAAACAACAGGATAAAAAACAACGATAAAAGTTCACGCAGCTACGTTGCGCAACGGTAAGGCTAACAACTTACAGGTATCATGTTTGAAGGCCAGGTGATCGCTAGTGACGGCGCACAGTCGAATTGATCTGACAAATTGCTGTTGATACATCGTCCGATCAGAGTTATTAATGCATCATCTACCACAGAAGAAGCTAAGATGTAATCATCAGTAATTTGTTAATAAGTATTTTTAGTAGCATTGATTCCACAGGGTATTTTATCATCTGAAGCACAGGAAAACAATAGATTTATTCACAAAAAGAGCGGAAAAATAGGATATTCTACAAATACGCAGAAGTAAACATTGAAATTAAATTAAATTTTGGTTCTAAACAATATAAATTAAGTAGTGGGTATTGATTTATTACTAAATCATGCAAACCGAGTACTTTTCTTTGAAAGATTTTCAAATTTAGGTACATTAATAAAATCGTAAAGACAAGAATAAAGGATACACAAAAAGATCAAGTGATTCGGGCAATTTAACAACCAATCGTTTATGAATGATAGCTCGTACATGGTCCTACAACATGTTTGGCGTACTGCCAACTCCACCTGGAACGTTTGCACTCAACTAATTGCGAAGGCCGAGTGGCAATCTCTTAGCCGCAGATATTATTGTTAAACAAGCTTTAATCTGTTATGATTCGACATGCTTTAATGCATTTAACATTTATTATACAGTAAGAAATCACTTTAAAGATTTATTCGACCCGGGGCCATTACAAAAATAAACAAAGTTGAATTGACTAAATATTAATATTCACGAGGATAAATTATTCACAAGACATGCGTAGACGTTCGGACAGAGCTCCCGCACTGTAAACCGGCCGATGAATAAGAGAGCGAGTGACGTGCAGAACACTGTTATATAGGCAGCCGACGTGGTGGTACTACCCGCCACCAATTTGTTATCTAACTATACAGTATAAAATGTAGTAAGACAAAACATTATACAAGAACATATCACATTACACGATACATTTTTGATACCGCATTACCCACACTCTTTATCAGAACAGATTCTTCAACGTAGATGTTCGAGTCACTCTGGCGCGATGGTTCATGCAGTACGATCCAATAATGCGTACAAATAACAAACGAATACGATCAGACCTCCCAGATTGGCTTAATTATGCCAATCTAAAGCTACTATTTAAGTGTTTCTTCGATTGTTCATTTGATCATCAATTATTTATGTAGTGAGACACTGGACTTAACAATAGATTGAAATTGCAAAGAAGAAACCTAGAATTATTGGTAATCCAATAATGCTGATGGTTCGTTTCAATCCAACAAATATTACTAGACCAGCGAAGTGGTCTAAGACCTAACTGCTGTTACGTTGTAACAAGTTTATAAACATAAAATAAATACAAATAATAACTACATACAAACAAACAAATAACCCGTTGTTACAATTGAATGCAAACCGCGCGCTTTAACTAGCGATATCATCACAACGACCATATAAGGTATTCGTCGGTGCCGGAAATCAAATTATTTCTAGAACATCGGATAGTAAACGCCACAGCCAGAAATTTCAAGAAAAAATACAATAGCGATCGACGGTTCAACTTCCTACGAACTATTCCATCTCGCTCGATTCTATAATTACTATCTCAGTCCCACAGGGATTTACAAAAATATAGAGGGTAGTCGTGGCGTGTCTTGCTTCGGTTGTACCGTTCTTTCCATATCTCTGTCTCATGTCATACGGAACAATCTAGAATCTGAGAGTACGCATTGTCGCCTCAGGAAGGAAACAGGCCCACCACCGAACCGATATGTACCTATATAAGGACGAATTCGCGGAGAGAGAAGGAAAAATTCCGACGCCAGAGAGTTGTGATTAGTTCGCATTTTTTAAACAGTAGTAAAATCAGTGCTATACTAAAACGAAAAAGAAATTAAAAGCGGATCGCATCATTTTCAACCCCCTTGGAAACTGGGGGTTCTCCGTTCGGGTTGAGAAATACGAGCTGCACGTTCACGACTCGGATTGAGAACTACGAGCTGCAAGTCCACAGTACGTTTGTGAACGACAGCTGCACGTACTAGTACGGACTGTACCAACGGGCAACGCTTCTGCCCACCGACTCCAGCAGACCCCTGCGGCTGAGGGCCTTCCGATATATCACCGAAGACCCCTCCACGCGTCACGGGATCGAAAGACCGAAGTTAAGTCCCCAGTGCACATAGGGTTTTATTGGGACCAGAAAGCTTTCCTGTGCCAAGAATCCACCCCCCTGGGTGTAGTCATAAATATAGAATTTTTATTTTTTTTTATTTTTTTTTTTTTTTAATAAATTGATTATTTTGTAATTGTTTTTTTTTATTGTTCCCGCCGTCAGGCGGTCGTAACAAGTGGCGCCCACTATATAAAAGGCAAGGCACAGGGAAGTTTTTTTGTACTCTTTTGGTGTCGGTATTTTTCAATTCCAGGTGGTAAGCCTTTGCGGACGAGGCTGAACGGGGAGGTACCACCGACCCGTTTCTCTTTAAAGAGGAACGGGTAGCCGATTCTTGTCTTCTGGCTCCGCCGGGTAATCAAATACCATCTCAGATTACCCACACATACGCGTGTGTTTCACAGTGGGCATTATACAAATTATTGACTCCGACATTTTTGTTTTGCACAGTCGGGCAACATCAAGTATTTTTTTTTTTTCTCTACAACATTGTGTCATTTTTTTTTTATAACATTCCATTCTGATACATTCTGTGCATTTACATTTTATGTTAGCATTTGTATTTTGCATTTGTGTTTGTGCGTAATTCACATTTCTTTTCAGAGATTTTTTTTTATTTGTGCATTTATTGCATTCATTTTTTATTGTTGCATATCTTTATTGTTTTGTAATTTTAATTCTTTTTTGCTCTGAATAGATAATAGCGGTTACGTACATTATTTTACATCGTTCTTAATATATATTTTTTTAACATAACATTGCCCACAATCGTGTCACATTCCGTCGCGTATTGTTTCAGTTCACTATTTTAATTTAAATACATCGTCTCACAAAATATTAATTAATTAACTTTCATACATATAGCTGTCCCACAATATATTAAGATATTTTAATTTCATTTTTGAACTTAGTCAATTCTCTAAAAATAATTTTCCTTTAAAATGGACCGTAACATTAAATATTTACATTTAACTAAATCGGAGCTCACGTATGAAGTAGCCATACGCGGTTTAGAACCTAAAGAAAAGGTTGAGGATCTTAGAGTGCAAATTAATAAAATTGTTTCGGAATATCCTGCGGACGCGGTTTTTGACTCATGCTATGACATAGAAACAGACATTAAAGAAGTTAACGCAACTATTAGCAAAATATTAACAAACTTAGATACTTTAGATAATAACCCGGATAATAAACCAGTTTTAAATCGTACTCGCTCGTTAATTAATCACACTTTTATAGTGTCTATCAAGTTACTTGTTATGTTATATTCACGCGGATTATACACGTTGGATTTATTTTATCATTTGTGTTATGTTTCGCGGGTTCGACTCATATATTTTTTTTTATTTTATTTATAGTTGTTAATCAATAGTATGATGATTATATTAGCATTCGTTTATTTTATAATGTATCGGCAAATAATTAATTCAATATTAGTCTGTTCGTTAATCGATTATGTTTGTCTTTAGCGGATTAAAATAAGCCTACACGAATTTTGATGTTTTGATTGGGAGTTTTGTTTTAGTGTTGTATGACTTCTTTATAGGTCTACAAACATTTTAATTGCGTTTTGCAATTTTTTTTTTAGCGGAGTATGACAGTTTCTTGGTATAGGTCTACTCGTCTGCTGTTTTTTTTTCGTTACAGCGGGTCGTGACTGTAACAAATTCGCTAAAGACTAGACATACTCACAATGCCGCTTAGTTTATTTAATTTTGTTTTTATTAATTGTTCATATATTATCATAGTCGTCACCGTTAACAGTTCAATACTTGTTTACCTTGATACGTACCTAGGGTTTCGGAACATTGGTTAATTTTTTTTTTTTCCTTTTTTTACAATATTTTTTTATTAAAAAGTTATTGCGTTTCGGTCTCTGTCTACGTTTGTCTTTGATGAATTAAAATAAGCCTACACGGAGTTTGATGTTTAGTTGGGAGATATTTTTTTATTTTTTTGCGTTTTGCGCATTTATGGCGGGTTGCGACCTCTTGTATAGGTCTGATTCGTTTTGTTGTTTTGCGTTCTGCGCGTATAGAGCGGGTTGTGACTCTTTAAATAAGCCTACACTAATTTTCTCGTTAGAGCGGGTTGTGACTCTTTAAATAAGCCTACACTAATTTTCTCGTTACAGCGGGTCGTGACTGTAACAAATTCATCAAAGACCAAATGTATTCCACAGTGCCGATTTCGTCCGAATGTTTCATGTTACAGTATTTTCCCTCTTAGATGCTCTTTGTCATGCAGTGCTGTTCTTGAGTCCAATCTTATAATAGATTTGTACTCTAGTTGTATGGTAGTCTGTTGATAATTATAGAATTCTTCAGACAAATGTGACAGGTCGTATGCAAGGTCGCATGGTAGGTATTTGTTAGTGGATGTATGAAAGTGAGACAGTTACTGGGCGGTTCTATCCTTCTTAGGCGCTTGCCGCAGCGGATTTTACTACGTAAAATCCTTTCTCTGGGAGAGGGGGTATTGTTACGTTGTAACAAGTTTATAAACATAAAATAAATACAAATAATAACTACATACAAACAAACAAATAACCCGTTGTTACAATTGAATGCAAACCGCGCGCTTTAACTAGCGATATCATCACAACGACCATATAAGGTATTCGTCGGTGCCGGAAATCAAATTATTTCTAGAACATCGGATAGTAAACGCCACAGCCAGAAATTTCAAGAAAAAATACAATAGCGATCGACGGTTCAACTTCCTACGAACTATTCCATCTCGCTCGATTCTATAATTACTATCTCAGTCCCACAGGGATTTACAAAAATATAGAGGGTAGTCGTGGCGTGTCTTGCTTCGGTTGTACCGTTCTTTCCATATCTCTGTCTCATGTCATACGGAACAATCTAGAATCTGAGAGTACGCATTGTCGCCTCAGGAAGGAAACAGGCCCACCACCGAACCGATATGTACCTATATAAGGACGAATTCGCGGAGAGAGAAGGAAAAATTCCGACGCCAGAGAGTTGTGATTAGTTCGCATTTTTTAAACAGTAGTAAAATCAGTGCTATACTAAAACGAAAAAGAAATTAAAAGCGGATCGCATCATTTTCAACCCCCTTGGAAACTGGGGGTTCTCCGTTCGGGTTGAGAAATACGAGCTGCACGTTCACGACTCGGATTGAGAACTACGAGCTGCAAGTCCACAGTACGTTTGTGAACGACAGCTGCACGTACTAGTACGGACTGTACCAACGGGCAACGCTTCTGCCCACCGACTCCAGCAGACCCCTGCGGCTGAGGGCCTTCCGATATATCACCGAAGACCCCTCCACGCGTCACGGGATCGAAAGACCGAAGTTAAGTCCCCAGTGCACATAGGGTTTTATTGGGACCAGAAAGCTTTCCTGTGCCAAGAATCCACCCCCCTGGGTGTAGTCATAAATATAGAATTTTTATTTTATTTTTTTTTTTTTTTTTTTTAATAAATTGATTATTTTGTAATTGTTTTTTTTTATTGTTCCCGCCGTCAGGCGGTCGTAACACTGCAGTAAATAAGGTCTAACAGTAGGACTTAATTAGAAAGCAGTAACCAAACACAATTGAGATCTTAATACACTACAGGCCCGTTAAAGCTTCAACGTTCTCATTTTAAGCCCTCATTAAGATTCCAGTCAGCAATCGACCACAGTCGCCAATGGGTGACGCGTTCCACTTGTGTACTTTTCTACTACTGGAATTTCTTTTCTGGAAGTAGTAACTTAACACGAAGGCTGTTATTGTAAAAAATTATATGACGTTTGGGGATTGCTAAATCACCTTAAAAGGGGCATTAGTTTGGTTACCTAACTGAGTAGGTATTGACCGTATTTACTATATTTACTGTATAACACGCTTAACATTTCGTATTATGCAGGTTGTGAAAGTAGTCCTAGTCATAAATAGTCTCGATACATAACTTGTGCTGTATGCAATCTAGATGCCTCACCCGCCACCTTCCGTCCACTCGTCATAGAGAGGACAACCCCATGATCGACACCGTTTTCACGGGTCGCAAAGATCCCCACAAAAGAAGGGCTTAGTCCCTGGTCTTGTATCTACCACAGACCCTCTTCTAGCAGAGGCGTCTGTGAGTGATGTTTTCATTGTAGATGCCTCAGCACGAGCAGTGTCGGGATGTTCAAAGGGCCCAAAATGGGAATACGCTCACTTCTATATGGAATTTACTGTGGGGTCAGAGCTATGTATGACCTGTTGGGTGTATTTTTTTTAATATGTAATCAATTTTCCAATATTAACGTTTAAAATATTTATTTATTTACTAGCTGACCCGGCAAACGTTGTTTTGCCATATATATAAAATTCTCGTGTCGCGGTGTTTTTTGGCAAACTCCTCCGAAACGACTCGACTGATTTTTATGAAATATTGTGTGTACCTATATTGTAGGTAGGTCTGAGAATCGGTCAACATTTAAGGGTTTAACATTTAGGGGTATGTTTTTTTTCTATTGACTTTATTTTCTTTATTTTTTATGATTCAGCATTAATAAATTATTATAATCATAAATTTTCACCCTTCTACGATCAACCTCTATCTTATACTGACCATTTTATTTTTTATTTTTTTATTAAAATGTAAATAAATGATAATAGCACTGAAAAATTATAATGATACGTATAACAGTCATTGCTTTGATCGATATACATAATCGGTTAAGTAGTTTTGGCGTGAAAGCGTAACAAACAAAACATTAACATTTATAATAGCTGACCCGGAAAACTTCGTATCCCCTAACAGTCATTGAATGTTACATATTTACATATTACCTGAATTTTTTTTTTGATTGTATGGAAATAAATATTAAGTTTAGCACTTTATTGAGATAAAAATACAGAAATAAATAAGTACGAAAATTAAATGCATCAATCGTGTCTCCGCAAGTCATGATTTAATTAAACATGTACATATGGGATGGGATGCAGTCGGTTTCAATTCTCTTCATTGAAGCATCAGTGTGGTGGACTGAAGCCTAAACCCTCTCAGTTGCAGAGAAGGCCTATGCCAAGCAGTGGGACGTACATATATGGGCTGATGATGATGATGCACCTTGTGATATACATTTTTAATATATTTTTTAATTGTCTAAAAGATCACAAACATCTTTTATTAATCGTCATTGCGAAGGCATGACGAATCGGGAACTGAATTCGTTTGAACTCAATGGTCATACCTGTTAGGATCAATGAAATCTTAGATCAATCTAATTGATGAATTCTCAAGCACCAATTCATCTCTAAGTTGTCTTCAGTATCGTCACGTGAATAACATTACTCAACAATTTTCTTAACACCAAGCGCATTCTATTGCATAGTTGTGGGTGTTTTAGATTTCAAAGCGTGATGACTACCGAACCTGCCTTCGTCTGTAAATCAGGTACAACCAAGGAGTTTAAAAATACATTTCTGAACGCACGCATAAATATTTGACAACCAATAAATATGTCAATCCCTTTTTATTACTGACATTATTCTACATTTTTTAAATCTAAAATACGCAATTATTCGAATATTCTGGGTATATGTTGTCGATTCAAAACCTTTATTTAAATACGTTCTTTAATTTGAGGGGACCATTAACCATATTGACGGGATAAACATAAAATGTTTGACAGAATATTAGGTAGAACAGTTTATATGAGAAAATTAAATTGTTGTTTTTACCATATTCCTCGCAATTTTCTTAACTTTTTCTTTCATAAGAACCTTCTCCTAACAATAGCAAACACAACAAAAAAAGAATTAGCAAAATCGGTCCAGGCGTTGTTGAGTTATGCGCTTACCAACACATTTTGCGATTCATTTTTATATATAAGATTTACACTTGATACACAATATGTATGATGTATAGGTGACTTAACGCCTAAGGCATTCTCTTACAGTCGAACCGTGGGTGATAGAGATGAAATGTGGCAGGTGTGCAAATAAATGTAAATAGGTGTGCAAGTGGAGTCACTTAGCCGTGCCAGTATAAAAAAAAATACATCGCTACTCATCTCGGAAAATACATCCCATTCATTATGAAAACTGGTAGAGCTTCGTTAGTTCCACTCTCCTTCGTAAATAGCTACATTGAAAAATGTTATCAAGAAAGTTCTCTGCAAAGTGAATTAATTTTCATTAGTAGCGAAGACGCCTCTCGCCTCGCGGATTTGTACAGAAACATACTCATAATCTGGAAAACTTTAATATAACAAGCAGACGGTGCTACTGGAAATTTAAAAATGAACGTCTAGCGTAGTTCCTGGAACATAACTAATTAATCCATAACATTTTTCTCGAAACAGTCAAGAGCTCTCATCAGTTTGCCTCTTTTCATTCATCCTCACAAACAAAATGTGCTTGAGAAATTTCAGTTTGTTCCCGTTGCGCCGTAAATGTATATTTTTATTTACTAACTTACCGGATTTTTTCTAATAAAACTACAAAACAAATTACTATTTTACATTTACTAATTACTATCCAGTATTTGAGAGGAATTTTCGAAGACATAATTTTTGAGCCGGTCATTATAATTGTATCGTATCGATTGGTGAGCGTTATCATTCATTAATCGTAGACATTTTATTTTTCTTTATCATAATCAGTCCATATACGTCCCACTAATGGGCACGGGCCTCCTTTACAAATAGAGGGTTTAGGCCTTAGTTCACCATGCTGGCCTATTGCGAGTTGGCAGACTACACACCTAAGAAATTCCTAAGAACTTTTAGGTGTGCAGGTTTCTTCACGGTGTTTTCCCTCACTGTTAAAGTAAGTGATAATTTATAGAGACACACATAACTTGGACAAGTCAGAGGTGCGTGCCTGGGGTTTAAACCAGCGACCGCCGAGATTCTCGACCGCGCGCTTAAACCTCGAGGCCATCACTACATTTGACATTATTTGACTTACATTATACTTATTCACGTAATTTCAACAATTTTTGAGCCTTGATTATTAAGAGAGCCTATATTTTTCTTTTCCGGTGAACATTGACGCAAATTGTTAGCCAATATATCCGCTGTATGGCACGAACAGACCTTCCAAATCATTATAATATTCTGTATATTCTGAACGGACCCTTTTTTAAATGACGAACGTCTAAAGATCACTAAGTCACCCGCAATCTCACTTCACCTCACGCGGACCTTCTACGAAACAATAATATCCAATCATACTTCCACAACTTTCGAAGGTTACGACAAAGATGCATAACTGAATCACATTATAAAATATTATCGTCCATTCGCCACATTCACCGCCCGTTACCATAACAACAGAGAAACGATAATGAAAGTCACATTGGACGTTAATATCAAGTGAATCATAAAAGCATTACTGTGTACACAAACAGACAGTCGGTCAACGTATGACATTAGTCACACTCGTCGGCCGGCGTGACGTAACACCATGACGTCACGACGCCGGGGTCAGTCGAGAAATGTGAACTAATCTCCGAACCAAAATAAGGAAGTTATTGGCAGACAAGGTCGTTTAATGAAGTATTAAGATGAGATTACACGCCAACCTTTATCAATCGTCATGTAGTGATATAAAGCAGTAAAACGAAAACTTGTGGGTTCAATCTCAGCAATGAGGTAATGTTATTGTAATCTACTGGTATTTGATTCGGAATTTTGCTATTGAGAATTATGGCAAATACTTTAAATTTAGTTGTAATAATACTGCGTTCGACACGCACGAGGCGGTATGAAGATTGGAAATGCAACGTAATTTATTTATGGCAATTGCGTTCAATTTTCAAATACTTAGGTACTATTTGAGTGGAAATTTTAATAAACGTCTTATCTTATACAAGTTGCTACCGTAAATAAAATCTTCACAAGATAAATATTGTAGCTCAAAAACTTTCCATTTTTTGCTACGCGTTGGCAAAACTTTTAAACTATTAAATGGCATTCTACAATATTTTTGCAAGAATTTGGCATAGCGATACGCAATCAAAACAACTTTGCTATTTGCAGATCAATATTTTATCAGATTGCGCGGGGGGCGCCGGTTTAGAACAGTCGTACATCCTTTTGTTCCGTGTTTTATTTAAATAAACTCCAGTATAATTTAAGTGTTTCGTGTTGTGTTTAGTATCACTTTGAAGCTAGTTGATCGATTTCAATAACAGTGAAAAAAGTTTTTAAATAGTCGCAGAATTACCAGAGATATTAGCAAAAACATTCATTAAATTATAATTTTTAACGGCCACACGTAACTGACCTGGGTCAACAAGCGTTCGATCGACGCGGGAGTGACTCACTAGCCGTATTATGCGCGCTATACGCCGGTCGTTTGCGCGACAACGTTTCTTAGTGTGTGTCTGTGTGAAAGGTGGGAATTTTTACCGCCATCAATCTAACGATAAGATGTCACGAGGAACCAGATCGCAAAAAGATAAAACCAAAGCATCTTCTGAAGACCTGCAAGAGTATGACATTTCATCCATTGTTAGTGAACTCCTTCAACTAAGACAAGATTTTGCTGAACTCAAACAACAGAACTTGGACGTCAAAAATGAGATAGCCACAATATCTGAATCGCATAACGAAACTGTAAAGGATCTTTGTAATAAACTCAAAGAAGCAAAATCCGAGATTGTTGAACTTAAGTTATCTGTTGTCAACCTGCAGCGAATTGTTGACTCACGAGAACAGCAATCTATGAGAAACGAACTTGAAATAATTGGGATGCCTGAATCAACCAAGGAGAACCTACCGCACATGGTGATGGTGGCCTCACAAAAACTCGGTGTCCAGCTTTCTGAGGCGGACATAGATGGCATAGCGAGAGTTGGAATAAAAACGGCTAACGAAGTTGCAGTCTCTGAAGAAAATAAGATTCACCGCCCTATTGTTGTTAAATTAGTAAGAAAGCAGAAACGCGACGAAATAGTCTCAGCTTCAAAGAAACGGCGCAATCTAACATCTGAGGGTATATACGAGGGCAAGGCGGCGAAGATTTATTTCAACGAAAGACTAACTAAAGGGAACAGACAGTTATTTCGAGAAGCTCGGAGGCGAACGGCACAATGCGGCTTTCAATTTTGCTGGGTCCGAAATGGTGGTATTTATATACGCAAGGCTGAAGGGAAGAACTATCCCGCTATTCGGATTTCTTCAATTGACGACCTCGACCAAAACCTTTGTCCCGCGAAGCTTCAAGACTCACAAGTTCAATAAGAAGAGGCTCTCTTTCCGTTGCTGTAAGGCTCATAGTCACTATCTTTATTTGTTAACCTACCCCTTCTTCAACACACACGACAAAACACTAACACACCCAATAACACTACACTCCAATACTTTTTTACATTCAAAAAAAGGTGAAAATAGTATACTTTACTGCCCTGGGCCTTCTAATGTGAAACATTCAATCTTATTTTATACTTGTTTTTATACAGAGATTAAGCACCATCATGCTTAACTTCAATGACGATTTAGACGAAACCTTATCAATAAAATGTTTTTCTCTTGAGAGCCCAGAGTCTTGTGGCGGCCTCTTATCGACTGTAGTCAATTTCAAATTACTTACATTTAATATAAGAAGTATCCAACAGAATTTCCCGGCATTTTTAGTATTAATACAGAGATTAAATATAGAATTTGACGCAATTATTCTTACGGAATGCTGGCTGGGTCCGTATTCTATTATTCCTAATTTAAATGGCTACAATTCCTTCAAGACAAACAAATACATAAATAAAAGCGGCGGCGTAATTGCATACGTTAAGCAAAACTGGGATGCAACTGTTTTTGAATCACCTTGCGAAGACTGTAATTGTTTAGAAATCCGCCTTAGTTCAGAAGTTTTAATCATAGGTATATACCGGTCCCCTTCTTTTACTAATCCACTCAACTTCTTAGCCTCACTTGATAATGTGCTTAAAAATTTCGGTGGAATTAAGAACTTAATTGTGACCGGTGATCTAAACCTAGATATTAACTCGATTCCTCTTAGTGAGCAATGTGCCGATTATCTATGCCTACTAAACGAACACAGGTTGTTGCCGGCCATTACTAGTCCTACTAGAGGAAATGCATGTATTGACCACATATTTGTTAGGGATAGTATCGGCTCTTTTGGAATTGTCTGTAATACAGATGTCACAGACCACTACCCCTGCATTTTAGCAATGACTATTAAAAAAGAGCAACCAAAACGTATTCGCACTCGCGTAAAAACCGACATTGACGGCATAGTCAGAGATCTTTCCTGTGTAAACTGGTCACGCGTTTTGAATACCTCTAATGTTAATGAATCCGTTGGCCTGTTTAGTCAGATTCTTGATTCCGCTTTTACTAATAATACAAGAGAATTAGCCATTAGTCGTTCAAAATTTAATTTAAAACCATGGATCACCCCAGGACTTATAAGGTGCCAAAAGAATCGGGACAAACTCCACTTAAAAGCAAAACAAAACCCCGCTAATGCCATATACCAACTCAGTTACAATAGATACCGGAACTTCCTAAATTCTCTTTTACGTAAATTAAAAACTGATTACGAAAATCATAAAATAAAGTCGAACAAGAACAACTCTAAAACCTTCTGGAATATAATTAAAGATATATGCCACCTAAATAAAAGTAAGTCTGATCCATCCAACCTGGTACCCAGTGATACTGATAAACTAAAATATCTCAATATTTGTAACAATTACTTCACGAACATAGGGAAACAACTCGCTAATAAGACTCTTCTTGAACTCAACGCAACTCAAAATTCCCTCGCAGCCGAGGTGAAGATGTGTAGAGAACCGGTAAAATCCTTTTTTATGTACCCTACTGATTATTTGGAAGTTGATAAAATTATTAGAGATCTCAAAACAAACAGTGCCCCTGGTTCCGATCGTTACACTCCACATATTATCAAAAATATCTGTCAAGTTATATTGAAGCCCCTAGTGCATATATGTAATCTCAGCCTATCCACCGGTGTATTCCCTGAAAAGTGGAAAATAGCTATTGTCACTCCTATTTACAAAAATAGTGGTGACGCGACTGATCCATGCAACTATCGGCCAATATCTCTTTTGTCAACATTTTCTAAGATACTTGAAAAACTAGTAAACAAGCGTCTCTGCAATTTCCTTGAAAAAAACAATCTTATTCCAAAAAGGCAATTCGGTTTTCGACGCGGTTATTCCACCGAAGATGCAGTTCTGCTACTTAGCAATATCATTGCCAAAGCCTTAGATACAAATAAGTGCTGTCTGGGAGTATTCCTAGACCTTGCTAAGGCATTTGATACTGTGTCGATACCCATCCTTTTAAAGAAATTACAATGCATTGGAATAAGAGGGTTAGCCCACGGCTGGTTTGCTAGCTATCTGACGGATCGGCGGCAAAGCGTCAGAATTTCTAATAATTTAAGTGATGAGCTTCATATTGAATTCGGTGTGCCACAAGGGAGCATTCTGGGACCAACACTATTCATATTGTACATGAGTGATATCCTGGAATTACCTCTAATCGGAGCTGACATAATATGCTATGCCGACGATACCGTTATTCTATTTCAAGGCTCTTCGTGGAATGAAGTTCTCACAGTTGCCGAACAAGGTGTATCTACTATTTCCTTATGGCTTAAGCGCAATCTGCTCACTCTGAATACAACAAAAACTCGGAGTATCCTGTTCCATAAAACCAGGGCATCCCAACCGCCCACATCTCTAAGACCTCTGAGATTACACTCTTGCGACCTCACTCTTGCTAGTTGCAACTGTCAATGTATAAAAACAGTCAGCAGTATTAAATACTTAGGTGTCGTTTTGGATCAAAATCTGTCATTCAGAGACCATATACACGAACTATCCAACAAAGTAAGAAAAACTATTTATGTTATGAAAAGCCTTCGGCACTCTACCAGTAAGGATATTTTGCTAATTGTCTACAAAGCACTCTGTCAGTCCTCGTTGATTTATTGCATTAAAGCTTGGGGGGGGTCTTTTAAGTCTAGGATGATGGAACTGGAACGAGCGCAGCGTGCTGTACTTAAGGTGTTGCTCTGCAAACCGCGACTTTATTCCACCGATGATCTTTACAACGAATGCAATGTTCTTCGAGTCCGGCAACTGTACATACAAAGAGCGACCTTGTTTATGCACAATCTAACAGTAAACTCTCCTGAATATCCATCACTATTAAACCGTCGCGTCTTTAAAATTCCAGTTCCTTCTATTCATAGTACATTTGCTAAACACCTTCCATTCTTTCTCCTTCCGTCTGTCTATAACACTGTATGTCGAAAATGCCCCCTAATTCATACAAAATCCATCATAGAAGCTAAACAACAGATTGAGAATTGGCTACTGAAGTTAAATTACAGCGAGACAGAAAATATCATCGAGACGATTTAACCGCATTTTCACCCCATTTATGTTTTCCATGCCAGGCACAAACACACTAACTCACGCACACACAGATACACTTCACATACACAATACACATACACTCACCGCTACTTGCACACTCACACTCTATAATGTATTTATTGTTTGATTGATTCGAATAAAAATTAATTAAAACATATATAAACAGTATTATATAGCTTGTCAAGGCCGTTGGTTTTACCTTAGAACTTTTATCATCTAATAAATTACATTCAATTAATAACCGTGTGCCCTGTTCAAAATAGTGTATCAGGATTGGTAATTATATAGACCTCTGCGATACAAGCAACGCTTAGTGCAGAAGTCAATGTATACTTTTTTGTAATTGCTTAGTTATGTATAATTATGCTGTATAAATTCATATGTTGTACTTTAGATTTATAAGCAAAAATGTTTTTTGGTAATAAAGTTATTTATTTATTATTTATTATTTATTTATTTAAAAGACCTTACGAATACTGGTTTAGACAACAATGCAGAAGGTCACTTCCGTTTATGAAGTCATTCTATTGTGGACATGGTAGGCAAAGCGACAAGTTCCACAAAATATTCGAAGTGAAACGGAGCTATTGTGATTTCTCTATAGAGTCCTTGAACCTGTCAGACACAGCATATTTCGAAAACCATTAAACCTAAATATTGCGGTCGACATAACGACCCAATGACCATTAACCTCAAAGAAACATAAATGTATTTTAAAACCGAATTTCCGAATAAGTTTTAAAACCACGCTATAGGAACTCATTTGTAGTCCTGTCCGAATTGGCGAGTTGATGTAAAAACTAACATAGGTACATGCTTTTCATACTGTGAAATCATTTTTCCTCATTGAGCCAATTTGAAAGTCTACGACAAGGGAGAAAAAGCAGTGTACTTTAATTTTTCCGGATCCAAGTCTCTATTTCCAGTAGATTAACTAAAATGATGAAGACTTAATACGTTATAGACAGTCATATCAAAGGGCGGGCCCAATTTAGGCAGCAGCGGTCGACCGACCTACTAAATAGGTCGATCACATCAATAGCTCGAGGCACTCATTACGCTCGATGTCGCTAATATTAGACCAAGCTGCGTAACCATTGTACGGTTCTTTAAGTTACTAGTCTGTCTATTTCCTTTATGTGCCTGTTACTAATCTATATTGTACGTTTGAACGAGACTCCGCCGGGTTGATTTACGCACCAAGACAAATGTATTAATGTACAAATATTTATTTCATTTCATTTAAAACAATAATTCTCAGATATCAACGTATTAGGTACGGTATTGTCACTTTTTTGTGCTAGTAAAAAAGAACACATAACTTTAACACTACCTTTTATCTCTGCATCACCCAAAGGTTGACTGTTAAAGAATGCAAAAATTCTTTAAAAGCAAAAAAAACAAGAAAAAACGTGTTACGAATTCATCTCGCGACCAATCTTCTACTCCATGACACACAAGACGGTTGTGTAGCTCAAGGAGTTTCTTAGGCTTTAAATTACGTGAACTATATTGCATACTTAAAATTATAAGTATAAAGCAGAATAAAACCATTGTTTTCTGTTTGAAATACCTATATTATTTTCCTTTAGATGCCTGAGCATTCCAATTTCTATACCTACATAATTACAACTGAACAGTGCTCTCAATCTTATGCAGATAATCACCATCATCATCAGCCCATATACATACGTCCCACTGCTGGGCACGGGCCTCCTCTACAATTGAGAGTGTTTAGGCTTTAGTCCACCACGCTGGCCTAGTGCGGGTTGGCGGAATACACACCTAAGAAATTCCTCAGATCTTTTAGGTGTTCAGGTTTCCATACGAGGTTTTCCATAATCGTTAAAGTACGTGATAATTTATTGTAAATACACACATAACTTCGAAAAGTCAGAGGTGTGTGCCCGGGGTTTGAACCCGCGACCGGCAAGATTCTCGACCGCGTGCCTAAACCTCGAGGCCATCACGAAAGGTAATATTGCTTCCTAATATTTCAAAAGCACTTGTATAAAAGGCGTACTCGAAATATTATTGAAATATTGACTACCGCAATCAATTCAATTTATTGAAGATCGTTCCAATCTTATCAAATCGCAACAACAAGCCATTATCAATACGGTACAGTGAATATTTAAATCAGCCGAGACAATTCGCTGCCGGACGCGACACAATAAAACGGAGGACCAATTGATGAGAAGCAATATAAATAAATCTAGAAGCAATGTGATCAAATCTAGTTGTGTTTAAAATGCACCGCTTCCAAGGCTGAATGAATTAGGCGTCAATTTAGTGAGGCGATGCCTTCTATGTGCAAAATGTATGACTCCATCATGAGTTGTATTTTAAGTTGCTAGCTCAGATTTTTTTTTGGGTGCGAACGGCCTTCAGTGCTTTCAAGCCGATGTGCTTTGTCTTTAATATGTAATATTCGTACATATTAAAGACAAAGCACTAAATGACTAAATTTAAAGATCACAATGCCGTATTTATTGTACGATATTCTAAATATCCATAACGATAACATCGACATATAATCCGTCTTTTAATAGAATTAAGATAATAGTCATGGGATCAAAAAGTGTTTTAGTGCAGGGTCCAGAATAACCTTATTTTGGTTAATATAGTTACAAAAGGATTTATCAACAGTCCCAAACTTTATTTATTCTCATTATGTTCTCTAATATTTCTAAAACCTGCTTGATATCCTTCAGCGCCCAGAAGAAATGGTTATCGTTTGAAAATCTCAACAAAATTAGCACCATAGGCGGGCTATTAAATTAGATAATATCCCGAACTAAATCAACAATCGCTCAACTATAACCACAAAACCATAAATTTGAAACTTGACCTTGAACTTAATATATCCGTCATCGTTATCGCCCACTTGCAGTTGCCAACTATGCGTCAAAAATTATTAGGAGCAGACAAACGTTGGAATTTGAGAAATGATCATTAGCCTAAATCTCATAGCTCGGTTGACCGGATTACTCTTAGCAGATAACTTTCGAGTTTTAATAACTTTTTGAATTCTATATACATGAAAGAACTTTACAAAACTTGAGTGGTTAGGATATGTTATTGAAGAGAAACATGAATATGGCTCTTCTCCCCGCTGACTGTATGTCGAGGCCATCAACCTTCTAGCGCGCGAAGACGTCAAATCCGTGCAAATATTAATACCGGATTAGCCTACCAAAATTATCAACACGCCGGCGTACCGAAATTAATACGGTCTATTAGATTTTTCGCGCGAATAAATGAAGAGATGCGCCTAGAATGACTTCGCAGCCAGACGGTCTCAGTCAGCAGTAAATCTCCGTCGTGGAAGTCAAAGTAACGAGATGATGTCTCGGCGTACCATGCGCCGAACAATTTAATTCTAGGCCAACAAACAACATTCTTACCATTAAGAACTATAGATATCACAGAAAATTATATAAGGACGTATAAATAGTTCTAGAAAACTTTGGGGGTGGCCTATGTTCAGCAGTGGACGTGTTTTGCCTAATGACATGTTAATTGTAACACATTCATATATTGAGAAGTTTCGCATAATGACAATATTGATAATATATTTCTATACTATATGGATCGCATAGAACCATTAAATGACAGTGTGGTCATACTCATAATCAAATAGAAAGATATATATAAAAGCCATATTTAACATAAAAGTGCATCATAGAATGTTTATGCGTCAGTTTTCATGAGAATGTTGAATATAACAAAGCTAATTAATACCCATATCAGCGTAGGCATGCGGCAACGGCGTTACACATTGACTTTTAAACAGTAAGCGATAATGCAATGCTACCAACCGTATCGACGAACCATTGAGTCATCAGCATATAGATTGCTGAACCTTAACATCCGATGAGTTAAAACACATGATAAAATAAGTCTATACACCTGCTAGGATGAACCAAATAGATATAACTTCAAACAAAGCTGATCGCAATATTTTTTTATCCCGAAGCATCGGTACGAGACACAATACCACGACCAAAACAAGAATGGTGAATTCCCAGAGGTTACGGCCACAAGAACAGTAACATTTTAAAACTAAATTAAAAATATATTAATAATACATTGTCTAAGACATCAAAAACGATAAACACGAGGACCAAGATATGAATCGAAATCTTTTATCGTCATAGACGCACATCAACCAAAGTGAGTATCAAGTGAGTTTAAATTGCTTTTTTTGGTGGGTAGGTGATCTGAGCATTCCATACATCTTGAGATATCTTCTGCCTATAAGACTCCATATGATCTCTACCATCATCATCATCAGCCCAATTATGTCCCACAGGTTTAAGCCTAAGTCTACCACACCGGCCTAGGTTTCCTCACAATGTTTTCCTTCACCGTTATAGTAAGTGATAATTCATAGTAAATACACACATAACGTTGATAAGGCAGAGGTGTGTGCCTGGGTTTTGAACCCGCAACCACCAAGACTCTCGCCCTCGCACCCCTACCAATAAGTTTAAAGCCCATGAATGTTTTCTTACATGGTGCATCCTAATGCCATGAGACCAATTAGGCAGCCAGGTATTTATTTATAGTGTCAGTCTGAAAAATTTAACATACCAATATACTACAGGGCTGATATTGGTGGTAGATCAGGAATCATTGGTGCGTTGCAGGCCTTTGAGGAAAATATAGGCTTTCTTCTTTATTTTTAAGTTTAAAGCATTTGGAGTTGAAGCATATAATGTAAATGACATAAATCAAAATATTTGTTGTAAAACAGAAATCTAACTTATATTTAGTATTAATTTAAGATGATAATAATAATATAACTCTTTATTTGACACCACATGTACAGAGTAAGCATATAACACAAATTAATAGTTGGTGACATAAATTGTTGGTGGGATAATGTTTTTATTAAAGTAAAAAAAATATATTTTATATAAATACCCTATTATGTGCTATTCTGGTCACATTACCATGCCATAAGAAAAAATTATGAGAATACATAGTCTCCTTAATAACAACAATTTATTCTTATTAGCATCATGTCAAGAAAATTGTTACTCACAGTTATCTTTAGGTATGATTGTGAAAATTTGATGATTCATACTCTGGTCATATAATTCATAGGGGTTCAGTTAATGGAATCAATTTACAGTTCAACAAGATTGAATTAGTCATAACAATGACAACACAATTTGAATGTGGACCAAAGACAATATTATGTTTCTTATCTAATATTATTCTTTGTGAGTAATATTAGATAAGAAAAACAAAATATTAATACATTGTAACAATAATGTGCATGTTGTATTAAAACATATGACAAGGCTGTATGGGCTAATACTCCTTGCCTTCTGTATAAAGAGAAAAGAAAAAAATGTTGTGGTGTCTATTTTTAAGTTTGTGTCATGATGTTGATGTTAAGGTTTTTACAGTATATATAAAAATACGAAAAAAAAATAGAAATATATATACACTTTTTTTTTAAATAATCTCTTTAATTTTACATGGCAGGTATAAAGTTCAGACAAACAAGGGCAAATAATAATTATTTATTATTTGCCCTTGTTTGTCTGAACTTTATACCTGCCATGCGT
The DNA here is from genome assembly GCA_907164795.1 of Hemaris fuciformis. Lineage (NCBI taxonomy): Eukaryota > Metazoa > Arthropoda > Insecta > Lepidoptera > Sphingidae > Hemaris > Hemaris fuciformis. The sequence continues at coordinate 10,361,090 of OU015452.1, forward strand.
TCTGCCATGAGTGAGGTTCATTAATTATCATAAATAAAATTTAGGTTTCAGTTTGTAAGAAAGAATAATTAATAATGTAGGTGACAAAGGTTTAAAAAAAATACATAGTGTATTAAATTTGAAATAACGACATGTACAAGAATTTAAATTCTGAATTTTCGCGCCAATACGACCTAAATGACATCAGTCACTGTAAGAACTAAAAACATCTAAAATGAATAGATAAGTAGAAGTATCACTTACTTTCTTTCTCGTGGTCGAATCCCACTATAACGAAGTAGTCCACGAGCCTGGACATGGCAATCCTACGGCAACATCCGAGCACACACACCGCAAAAACACTTAGTAATTAAATTATAAACATTTATACACATTTTAAACACAGAACGGTCGGCTCCTTCATATTAGAAACACAAACACTTTCCCAGACGATCAGCACACGCGACGCACAAAATACGCACACCATACACTTCACGGAATGTAAACAACACTTTCATTTATCGCCAGTTGAAGATATTGAGCTACAATTACAAGAAAGATAGACTGCCCAGATACATAGGTTAGCTGCACTGTTCCGTCAAACGAAACCGGTTGTCAATCAGATAATGAGTCGACTTTGAACTTTTGTGTGATTGTTAAACACAAATTTAAGAACTAACGGTCAATTTTGAATGTTCTGTATTAATGAAACTATTATCGCGTCAATCAACGTAGTCTTGTGCTCATACGACCGACATGTCTAAAAATCTACTGAGTATATTTAAAATTCTACCAAGAAATGTTGCCAACTGCATGAAATATCTACTTTCAATATATTTTTCTATGCTTAAAAAATCATACTGACACTATCATTAAATAAATAATTGTCTCAGAAATGCAAAAAGTGTAAAAAAGAGTATACCTTATATGTTGTGATAACATTAATATATTTATGTTGCATTTAAATATGACCACGTTCGAATTAATTTCACTAATTTATTATGACCCTAAGATTATGCTTGACTTTTAAAAGATTTTTTTAAACAAAAAAACCATTAACTTAGATAACCTTGTAACAAAGTTAATTGACTAAATAAAAAACTTCCTTTGTTCAACTAAACTTTAAGAACCGATACTATCCTACTAAATTAAAATGAGCCTGATTATGTCAACATTTGCTTCTGTCTCTTTTCCTCTTTGTACATAGCATCACAAATATAAGTCTATTGAAATTGAAAGAGGTGTCTTTTTCATTAGGACGGTTGTGCAAATTGATAACCCAAACAAAATATTGATGTTTTGATGAGAGTGATAACCTTTTACGCAAATATTTCCGCATTACGACAATTTAAACGATGTCGGAGGTTTCAAATCATGATATTCCTGGGCTGAAGCAAAAGAAAGTTTTTAAAATTATTGTTTTAGGCGATTCAGGAGTGGGAAAAACTTGTTTAACTTATCGCTTCTGTGAGGGGCAATTTTTAGAAAAATCAGAAGCTACGATAGGTGTTGACTTTAGGGAACGAACTGTGAAAATTGCAAATGAAGATATTAAGGTAAAATATACATAATGTATTTCTAAATTGATTTTCGAATCAATTAATTCAAAAGTTAATACGTGTCAGTTAAAATGATCGTTTATTACATTTATTAAATTTAATACACATTGAATAAATGCCACCTATTTTTATAATATAAAAAAAGGAGTGATGGCCTCGAGGTTTAGGCGCGCGATGGAGAATTTCGGCGGTCGCAGGTTCAAACCCCAGGCTCTCACCTCTGACTTTTCGAAGTTATGTGTGTATTCACAATGAATTATCACTTGCTTTAACGGTGAAGGAAAACATCGTGATAAAACCTGCACACCTAAATGCTCTTAGGAATTTCTTAGGTGTGTAGTCCACCAACCCGCACTAGGCCAGCGTGGTGGACTAAGGCCTAAGCCCTCTTAGTTGTAGAGGAGGCCCGTGCCCAGCAGTGGGACGTATTTAGGCTGATGATGATTTTTATAATCCCATTAAATTGTAATGATTGTAAAATGCCAGTGTATCCTTTAAGAGAACTGCGCCCCCAATCAAAATCAACATACATAGCACAGTTTATCTGGTGCTCAGGGTTTAAAGGATTGATACTTGTGTTTGTTTATCAGACAACAAACAACCATTATATTCAGGCAGAAATTAACCTAATACTAAAGAAATAACATTTATTTAAAACCGGATATCAAAGATAAATAAATAAACAACACATAGAATTTTCAACAAAAGCCTAAAACATAACTAAAAATGAAATTTATCCTTAATATCAACACTATTATTGGCTATTGTTATTTAATAATTGATTCTTGCATATCTCCCCAGCTTCAACTGTGGGACACAGCAGGCCAGGAGAGGTTCCGTAAGTCCATGGTGCAACATTACTACCGGAATGTCCATGCTGTTGTCATAGTGTATGATGTTACCAAGCCTGAAACATTTCATGTAAGTGGGTTATAATGATATGATTATTATTTCACACACAATACAATATCAATTTTAGATAACTTTGGCCTGCAGTTTCATATAGGTACTTCAAATTAGATTTCTGGGAAAAAAGTGTTTGTTAAATCTTACAAAAATTGGCTCAATTATTTGAGTGTGAACAAATATAAACAAACTTACTTACACTTTTTTGCCTTATAATAATAGTATCATTTAAATATATGTACTTTCTTTTCTATATTTTATTTCCTGGATAATAAGTATATAAGTCGTATATATGCGAAAACATTTTATTAGTCCTTATACAAATTATGTATCAATATAACTAGATTTTTAAGTGACTGTTTGTTTTCCGAATAAAATAAAATAACAGTCTCCCAAAGTCTCATCATCAAGTTCAGTAATTTAGATCTTAAAGCTTAAGAAACTCATATTCTCATACATACCATTAATACTGTCATGTCATGTCACTGTATCTAATAAAATATTTCACACAGTCCATAGCCAGTTGGATGCAGGAGGTGGAGTCGCACGGATTGATGGGTGCTCCGAGAGTGCTTGTTGGCAACAAGTGCGATTGTGGCACGCCTGAGTCGCGACTGGCAACTACTTACGCGCAACGGCTGGCTGACAAATATGGAATGCCGGTATGTCATATTTTTCAATCCTTGCTTTAACAACTTTTCATTATATAGTAAATACTTCATCTCTTCCATTCATGGGGTGGATAGTGAAAGATATTACTAAATTTATAGGCTTGAACATATACTTAAGTTAATATAACATAAATAACTAACTTAACTTAATGTAACATAAATAACAAGCAACTATGAGAAGAACTAATAATATATATATATAGCTACAACAGGCAGTCTTATCGCTGGCTGCGATTTCTTCCAGACAACCCATGGTACCGGAATGAAAAGTTGTAGTTGTGGCAGTTGTTGTGGTAAAATAAGATACTGCTTATGCAAACTTTTATCACCATCATCATCATAATCAGTCAAGAGAAGTCCACTCTTAGACATTAGACTTGCAAAAGACTTTCTGATCGTCCTATTACAAGCGACCTGCATCTAACGTCTACACTAGAACCTTTCCGCCCAATCAGCTGTCAGTACTGTACACAATCTGCCCCACCTAGTGCCACTTCAGTAGATAATTTCAGTAAATTATTTATTTGTTACCTTTGTGTCTACGTTTAGGTTAATTGGAAGTCATGTTATAAATATCATTTTGTAGATAAATGATAAATTATCAGAAACATGTGTTGCAAAAATTTATTGAATGATGTTCAGTTTTAATAATGTATCAATTGCTTGTTTCCTTATCAGAGCACGTTCGTCATAGCTTTGTATAGATTTACGACGCATAAGTGACGTCATTTTTCCCGTATAATATACTCGTAAGAACTAAACTAAACGCTTGGTTTGTGCTTTCTCCGCCTGTTTTTTAGTTGTATTATAATTTTGGTGAATAATAGTCGTAATGGCCTCGAGGTTTAGGCACGCGATCGAGAATCTCGACGGTCGAGGGTTCAAACCCAGGCACACACCTTTGCCTTTTCGAAGCTATGTGTGTATTCACAAAGAATAATTATATTTTAACGGTGAAGGAAAACATCGTGATGAAACCTGCATACCTAAAAGTTCTTAGGCATTTCTTAGGTGTGTAGTCCGCCAACCCGCACTAGGCCAGCGTGGTGGACTAAGGCCTTAATCCTCTCAGTTGTAGAGGAGGCCCGTGCCCGGCAGTGGGACGTATACGAGCTGATGATGATGATGATATAAAAAAAAGTTCTAGAATTTGTTCTACTCTAAATTGTCTTGAGACCCTGTCTTAGGGTGCGCTAGGCGTAAATTCCAACTTATAACAGTCCCGAATTGTGCGGTAGTAATTGTCGTGTTAATCTATTTTTTTTATATCCCTTGTTGTATTAACTTGGATGAAGTTATTGAAATGGTTTCAATTACTACAAAGACTTAAAATGCTTTATTTCCAGTTGTTCGAGACATCTGCTCTGCTAGAATCTGAGTGCGACAACGTCGAGTCTATATTCATGACGCTGGCGCACAAGTTGTACTCCAAACAACCACTGAGGGTTGTCAAAGTCGCGGTGGGTGTCTACTTTTTATAAACTGCTACGGAAAAGTCACCGTACTGAAGTTCAAATAGAGTGCCGTCCTATTGATTTGAAAGGCCTACAATTTTAAAATAGAAAGTGTTGTTATTTAAATAATTTTTATCTTCGCGTACTTCCCTTTCGTATAAATATAATGTAATAAATAAATAAATACACCCAACAGTCACATACATAGTTCTTACCCCACATAAAGATACTAGTCTTGTGACGTGGGTATCAGAAACTAGGAGAGACTTTTCGCTTTCACAAACACCCAGACCCGAAACAAATATTTGTGGGTCACACAATCATTTGTTTAGGTGTGGGGATCGAACTTTCGCAAGCTGGTGTCTAGCCATCTGCGCGTGATTTTAGTGATATTTGAAATATTGGGAGATTTTTTGGTATAAACATTATACCTCTTAGAATACTTAGCTGTTTGATTCAATATTCATAAATTCATTGTAAAAACATCTGTAACAATAGGCTAACCTTCGGTACTAATTAGCTGAGAATGTATATTTAATCTTGAGAATGTAGATACATATATAACCTCACGCCTGTATTCCTCGATGGGGTAGGCAGAGATGCGTTTCTGTACCCACATTTCGATATGTCAGGCAGATTTTCAGACTCTGTGCTGCAGTAGCAGACTGAGAATTTCCTAATAAAAAAACCCAATAACAGTTTGCCCGACCGGGGAATAGGGACTGGTATAGTACCAGACCATAAGGCAATTAGTTTCTTAGTTATTTAAATTAATAATCAATAATTTATTGTCTCCAGGGAGAAGTGAGTCACGGTGTGGTGACCTTACCGCGACAGAGGAGGTCCGGCCCGTCCAACGACAACAGCTGTCTCTGCAATTAAATTGAATACCTGAACAAAAACAGGACATAGAACAAAATATAAAAAATCTAGGGCTAACTGCTACTACTGTATAAAGGAAGGTTTTTGTAAGTCTTGGACATAGTGACGTTGTAAGATGATATACAGAATTCAGCTTTGCATTTAGTAAAATGTTGGATAGCATGCAAGACAGTTTGTTAGAATCAGATGGCTGAATAGAGCTGTTAATGAACGGTATATAAAAACATTGTCGCATCTTTTACTGTAGGAAAGTATTAAAAGGTTTTAATTAGGACAATATACAAATAGAAATATATTGCAACATGAATATTTAGATCTAAAAGGTGTTTTAGTATTCGAATTATTTGGTATTCCGAACAATTTTAAGTAAAATTCCATTAATTTACTTATTCCCAGTTTTATTTAATTAGTTTAAGTTTTAAGTATTTATTTTTATTATTATAATAAACATATACTAACGCCTATATTCAAGAAAGGATAGGCAGAGGTGTAAAGGTATAATATAGTGATTAAGTAACTTTAAATGTTTATTTACATTGTTCAAATAACTTATAAGCCAAATGTATCAACGCTTGATTGACTGTCTTGTCTATGTGTTTTTAAATATTTTAATTCTAAGCAATGAAATTAAGGAAGAAATTAATTACGACATTTAAAATTATATGAAAATGGAAGTAAAAAAATGAAGTGTTACAAATAGCTAATTATATTTGTGAGTATTTTAAAATGAAATTGAATTTCATGTGCTAGAAATAAGTTTTAAATCATGACAAAAATAATTATACAAGATGTATTTGTAACTTCAAAAATGAAGTTAATTTGTTATTTCACCTGTAAAAAAGTATTATCAGTGGTACTGAAATCTGGTGACCCCGGCTTGGCTCTACTGCTTCCAAAATAGTCTATTACCTAATCGACTTCTCCAAATTTTTTGTTAAAGCAATTATTGGTAATAGAAAAAATTTTGCCTTCCCCAAATGCTTCCAGTTATTTATCACTGAATTTCTGACACATTTCCAAACTCCGCATTGTTACTGAGAATTCCCCATTGGATAAATCCAATAACACTGCCTGACCCGGGAATAAATCCCGGGACCCATAGATCGAATGGCTCTCATCTGTGCCCCAAGACCACGAGGTAATTTTGTTCAATGTTTCTAAAAAGAAATATAAATATGAAAACGTAACACTGCCTGTAATGCTTTCAAGCATAAACTGCTGTACCAATTTTGATGAACTTTGGTATAGACAAGATTAAGACTGGAGAAAAACATGCTATATTTCATAGCAATACATTAAAGCTAATCTGGATGGTGATATGAACATAAGAATTAAAAATGCTTCCCCTTTTATTTTATACACACGACTTGTGAAACTATGTTAATTATGTATCGTGAATGAACTCAAGTGAAAATGATAATGAAAATGTATATGTTATCCAGTAATAAGATAAGTAATTTATTTTTGTATAAGATTATTCCGATAAGGTGACGGAGCGATTCAGTTGTAAATAAAATGTTTTATCGTTGATTTTATTTTATTTAGCCTTTCTTTCTTTGTATCATTCCAATTTCAGTATATGTGCTGCCGAAACAAGTGCAGCCTTTCCAGCGTGATGGATTAAGGCCTAAACCCTCTCAATGGTAGAGGAGGCCCGTGCCCAGCAGTAGGACGTATATGGGCTGATGCTGATGATGATGATGACCCTTCCTTTATCAGCCCAAAGACGTCTCACTGCATAGGGATTAAAAAAAAACTGAGAGGGTAAGGCCTTCGTCCAACATGCTAGCCTAGTGCGGTTTGGCGGACTAGACACCTAAGAAATTTTTTGCTTGCCTATAATATTACTTAAGACGAGTCTTGGAAAATCATTTACGTAGATGACAGTGACAATACTTAGGAATCAATAAAATATTATTAGATTCCAAGGTCGACGTAAATAGATAATGTTTTTAAATACTAAATAAGTTATGATTTGACGAAACGAATTTTGTAACAATTTCCACATGATCCGACGTGGGGTAAACTTTTGTTTTACATACATATATACATAACCTAACGTCTGAATTCCCCGAAGGGGTAGGCAGTGTTGCATTTTTACACCCAAATTTCTCCAAGTATGTATAAGTCCCACGTAATAGGCAGCTAGCCTATTGCCGTTTTTCGGGCACATTTCTAGACTCCGTGCTGCTATTGAGAATTTCCTAATGGAAAAACCCAATAACACTGTCCGACTCGGGAATCGAACCCAGGACCTCTAGATTGCACGGCATATACTTGTGCCGCGAGACCACGAGGCAGTACTTTTGTTTTCAATACAAATATTCTATAACAATCATACATACATTTCTACACTAAAGCATGTAGTACTTATGTATTAACCCATTCCTCCCCACTGTCCTATTCAACATTTTTTTTAGTTTTTACACTATTTTTCTAATAAAATATCTTTTTTTCGCTGTAATATATGTAAAGGTGATTTTTTTTAAATTGATAATTTTTGTCGACTAAGGATGAGCATTATGAACCGACTTCATATATCGCGAATTTTTTTTACTAAAAATAATATTTTTTTTCTTATATTATTTTTTCTGAATGTACTAAGAACTTAATTTTTACACTTCAGCAAAAAATTCCAATGTTTTTGATGCTTGGGAAGTAATGGGTTAATCTTTTTAGTCCCACACGTAACAGGAGTTCCCTTACACACTCCGTGCTGCTACTAAAATTTTCATAATGAAAATGCCTATTAACACTTTTTCCGTCCCGAGTATTGAACATAAAACGCACGCCGCACACTGACCGCTAGACTAATGGATTGATATGATCATTTGTAAGAATATTTTGTTCTGAATATTGTTTCCCATTCGAATAAAATTACTAATTTGACATTGACTCACATCGACTCCGTGGCGCAACGGTAGCGCGTCTGACTCCAGATCAGAAGGTTGCGTGTTCAAATCACGTCGGGGTCATTGACACCACCTAACTTGTTTTTAATTTTAATTTTTTATCATTGTGTTAAAAAAGTTCTAGTTTATTCATATCTCAAGAACATTGCAATCAACCTTTTTTTATATCTAGTGTCATTGTGTACGATTTACTTTTTGGAAATATTAAAATTCTGTGTTTATAGAATTGGGGTACGATCTTAATATCCGGCACCATTTATATTTCTTTGGCAATAGTTTGGAAAAAATTGGCTTAGATAATAGCTGCGGTTACAAACACTACAAACACCGTGACAAACGATTACAAACACCGTGACTTTAAAAAAATCCAGTCAAAAAATTAAAAAAAATACGTTTCCCTAACAACCACATCCATTTAATATCTATGATTGTTAGGAAAACGTAAAGAAAATATATTTTTTGTCGGATTTTTTTTTAACGCCTATGGGTTTGTAAAGGCCTAAACCCTCTCAGTTGTAGAGGAGGCCCGTGCCCAGCAGTGGGACGTATTTGGGCTGATGATGATGATGATGATGATGGGTTTGTAATCACCGTAGGTATTAGCTGCCTTAGTTTCCGATCACGGTCTGAATACACCCTGTATATTATTCTCGCAGGCAGATTGATGGAACGCGAGTGACCTTTCGCACCCTTCCCTTTGCGCGGTGGTCATCTTATATACCTACTGTAAAGACGTATAATATTGACGACTGTGGTTACTAGTTTGAAACTTGTGTTACTAAACGGTCATTGTAACACAAAATAGAAAATAATAGCGACATGATTAGGTAATTGCGTTATAGGTTATTTGTACGAGCAGTCGTGACAATGGCAGCGGGCACAAATTCACTTTCGTAGTATTCTTAATATAATATTTTAAAACCAAAATTTATTTTAACAGCAAAATTTTATTGATAGTTGTGAGTAGAAGGATTATCATTTTGATAATTTTTTAAAAAGCACCGCACGCTTTTTTTCTTATTTACAATTTTCTTAATTCAAATTTATTAAAAAAAAACAGTTGGATTTTCTATGAAAGCGTGTTTTTTAGTTTGTTTAAACTATTATTTTCTTCTTAGGGCATTCTCAGTAAAAACATGGAGTCTGGAATTTTGCCCTAAAAACGCCAATAGCCCTCCCCCTATCAAGTGGGACGAGACCACCTATGCTTACCTCTCCAGTGAATATAGGCAAAGTTATGTATGTGCTCACTGAACGCAACCTAAAAACTTAGCTCTGCTATTAATTGTTATGCTTAGAACTTCGTCACGCGTGTTAATTTTGAAGGCTTAAGATCCTAGCATATACATTTTGTAAATGTGTTTTTCTATTTTAAAAAAAAGGTAAATTAACACACAAATATATTTAATAATAATTTTATTTATATCAATAGTTTTTATAACTAAACGTTATTACAACCATTAAGTGGAAACACAAACTTCACCGTAATCTGTAGACAAAATTTTAATACACCACAATTACTGAAACACTAAACATTTCCGATATTGCGACGGTGAAAATGAATTCGCCAAGTGCAAATTTTGAATCTCGGAGATCACGTTTGTACCTTGAACACAAGGAGATTTAGGAACAGTTTTAGGAGAATTGTTAAGAAAATTCTCAATATTTGATTTGAACGCGACTTCCATATGTCTTTAATAATTAATATTAAGTGTATATGTCACCGTAAAATTATAAACACCGTTAGATTATAATCTATCTAGCGAGATTGTAAACTGTCGAAAGATTGTGAACTGCTTACAATGTAACGTGTTATTATTCGAAGGCTGTCCGTGATTGGTCGGCCTTGCAGGAGACTATTCTATATCCATAGAGTAAGGTTAGTATTCAACCAATCAGCACGCGAGGTGCGTTTATATCCATTACGGTTCACAATCTTTCGACAGATTACAATCTCGGTAGATAGATTATAATCTAACGGTGTTTTTAATTTTACGGTGACAGGTATATATGTATCCATCATAAGAGAGGTCCTTGTCTAGAGGTTCATTTAAGGGTTGATATCAAAGTTAAGCAAAACAAAATTATGATTAAAGATATTTAGTCAGTTATATTGATTACATTTAGAGATCTATAAAAAATAATCACAATTATATTCACTTACTGATTATGACTTTATAATTGTAATAGATTTTTTTTTCGCTGTAGTCATCATTTTTAAACGTTTATCATGACAAAATATATCCCAACAATGGTTAATATAGACGGATAATGGTAAGGTTATAATCGTGCGTTACTTCTAATAAAGAACAGTTGAATAAGACTAGAAAGGAAATGTCGGCATACCGAGTGCGCCGGACCTACGATTAAACTATCATATGTTCGACACGGCCGCTTTTTAATTCGGGTTGCGTGTAATATTAAGACTTTTGTAAATGTGTGACAACCAATAACAGCCCTTCATTTTTGTTTGATTTTTTTGTCATTGGTCGTGTGATCGTAGTAAAATGATCAGGTGACAGACAAGCGGCGACACTCGACCCCATACAAAATACTGTCTATTTCCCTTCTAATCTTATTTAGCTGTTTTATGATTTCTAACTATTGTATGAATATTCGAAATATTAAATTCATTAGTAATAGCGTATTTAGGCAAGAATACATTTAATAAAATCAACTATTATAAGTTAGCTGCTTTTCAAAATAGCATATACATACTTAAATATATAAATTTTACTATAAAGTTTATATGTTGAAAAAATCAAATTCTGCAAAAAAGTCATAAATCAAATAATATCGAAATTATAGTTAAATTTGCCGTTTCAAAATATCTCGGCGCATAAATGAAAGTAACTGTTTTTAAGAGCAAAAACACGGTATAATAAGCTCCGTTAATTATGTAAGGCTTGACGACTAAAATCGTCCGCTTGCTATGACGGAACAAGACGTCACTATTTTCAAACATTTCTATACATTGCACTAATCAAAATATATTATAATTAAATTTTATTCTTCAGGCGTGGGTCCAGAAAGCGAAGAACTAAGTTCCCCAGTAATATAATAAATAAAATAATTCTACAAATTTAATGTTCATTAAAGTATATATTTTCTTTTTATTTATTTGTCTATGGTTTTCAATTCCCGCCGTTTTGAATTTCACCATAGAGTAAATTTATGACCTCTTTGTTTTCAGTCATAAAACCATAAGTCATATTCTAGATCCACGCCTATACTCTTTGTAAGCCTTCTACGCAGTCTAAATGTATGTTAGTGTCCTAAATAAACTGTATTATAATATGTAAAGTAAATGGCGTCTAGGCTAAGTACGAGAGAAACAGTATTCAATATTATTTAATGTCGCTTAATTCGCGACAGATCTATATTATTTACATAAATTTGGTAATTCCACGATTAAAACCATCTGTTATCAATATGAGAATGGCTATTTTAACTCGAAAATTGTACAAGTTTTTTCAGAGTACCTCAAGCATGATTTTTTTATTATTACTCATTTTCTTCCTATGACTGCTAAGGTAAGTGTTATGTTAATGGCGAGAATCTATAAAAACTCTCATTAATGGACATTATTGCTGATAATCGATCATCAAGTTGGATTATCGAAAATAATTCACAATCTTAATTAATTATCGATAAATTGTATATCTCATAGTTCTCACCTGATTTTGAAGCGAAGTTTCATAAATTTTAACCTATCTGCTTGAGGAATCCATGCCTTTATAGGCGAACTAATGTCAATTAATCTCATGAATCAGCTGCGGAATCGTCCAGCAATATTTTCTATAAATAAAATCCAATGTAAGTCAGTAATATCGACAATCATATCGTTTACGAGAAATCTTTATTAAATATAACATAGACGGTACATGACAACAACATAGTGACAACAAAAACATATACTAATTTATTGCGAGAGCCGTGAGCGGACAATGTCGCGTCACACAATTTGTTGAATATTTTTAATATGAAACCCTATCTAAACACTATGAAAACATTTTAATTATCGATTTTACACACGTCGATAAGGGCGGTGTGACGTTTAACGGCGTCACGTTTGATGACGTCACGTTTGATGGCGTCACGTTTGATGACGTCACGTTTGTTGACGTGTAAGGTGTTATCGACATGTGGTTGTGTGACGCGACAAGGTCGGTCACGTGCGTGGGCGGCAGGGCGTTCGTCAGGACGTGATGGGCACGGTGCGAACAGCTTGCTGCAGCTGGCGGAAGGTGAATCAGAAGTTCTGCCAGGTGATGGTGGCGAGCATGTTGGTGTCGAGCGCGCGCGCGATGCGCTCGTGCAGGCCGTGGCTCAGCCACAGGATGCGCAGCGCCTCGTACCGCGAGGGACACAGGTGCAGCGGGTTGCCGCGGTTCAGACCCTGCCATATGGAATTAGAGCCATTAATATCAATCAACATACATGGCCTCGAGGTTTAGGCGCGCGGTCGAGAATTTCGGCGGTCGCAGGTTCAAACCCCAGGCACACACCTCTGACTTTTCGAAGTTATGTGTGTATTCACAATGAATTATCACTTGCTTTAACGGTGAAGGAAAACATCGTGATAAAACCTGCACACCTAAAAGTTCTTAGGAATTTCTTAGGTGTGTAGTCCGCCAACCCGCACTAGGCCAGCGTGGTGGACTAAGGCCTAAACCCTCTCAGTTGTAGAGGAGGCCCGTGCCCAGCAGTGGGATGTATTGGGCTGATGATGATGATGATACGTCTCGCTGTCTCTACTGTTAAAGGGGGTTGGAACATAGCCATTACCACGCTGGCTTAGTACAATCCCAACAATAATATTATAAATATTGGTACGACGAAGACTGGCGGCAAGACCTCACAGTCATCGTGAGTATCCGTGAATAGCATTAGCCTCAGTAGATCAGCGTATAGGCGTGTAATATTGTGCAGTGTGACCTGGTCGGTCTCGCCGTAGGAGTCGAGGTATGGCGCGGGTAGCTTGGCGCCGCGCGCGGGCGCCGCGACGAGCAGCAGCTCGCAGTTGCGCACGCGCAGGAAGGCGCCGACGCCCGCGCCGCACCACGCCGCGTGCGCCACCACCGCGCCCACGCGCTCGCTGCCGCCGCCGCGACCGCCCTGTACACATTCATTAACATTTTTAAATAGTCGATTATAATCGAATAGTCGATTCATCTATTCATCCCGAGAACAGACTGTTTACAAAGTGTAAACAGACTGTGATAAAAAAATAAGACGTGTAATAATAACGGTGATTACAAACACATTGACACAAAAAAAAAAACAAAAAAAAGATGTATTCCTGCACTGACCTTGGGTATCTCAGCCTGGCAGCAGTAGCTCTGCGAGCACATGATCTGTCCGCACACGAGGCACATGGTGGGGTTCTTGCTGTCCTCGCGCTCCGAGTTGGGGCACGGGAAGTCCGACACGATGTTCATCAGCTCCGAGAAGTCTTCCGGCAGGGTGATGAGGCGGGGCGGCTCGCTGGGCGCGATCACTGTCTCCAGCGGTATGTCCCCTGAGAACCAGGCGTCGGACAGCGATGCCCATTCGTACGCCTTCTTCCTCGCTATTGAATTGTCCATGAGGTCTTTGAACGTGGTCGGCAGGTCGAGGTACCCACACATCACCTCCCAAGTATCACCTTCGGGCACAGTCAGTTCTGTGGGTGGATTTATATCGCTCAAGAAGTGGTAGAATATGCAGCAACACCTCATGAACGAATGGCACTGCTTTTTGATCTTGTCCCAAACGTCGTTGGGGTTGAGTCCTTCTGGAAGGTTTCCTCGGCGCAGGTCCTTCATCATGAGGAGGAGATTCTCCAGGTCTGATTTGGCGTTGAACGTCTCCTGTCCCTCCATGGGTTCCGCGCAGGACGTCACGTCGGTGACTAGCAGGGCTCTGAACATATCCGCTCGTAGAGCTTGTAATGTGATCTGTCGCGCCAGGTGTGTGGGTCTGGCCGTGCTTCCTTGCTTGCAGAACATAGATGGCGCTGTGAGGACCAAAGCTACTAGGGTTACGAAGATGTCGTGTGTTAGCGGTGAGGTGCTCTCCAACGTGTTGAGACTGCTAAGGGCGTGGTGGGCCAGGTGCTTGGGTGAAGACCATATTGAGGGAACTACTGCCGTCAGCCTTATGAGGGCTTGCAATGCGTCGCGAAGTCTGGAAGGCACTTCAACTAATAGGGGCCTGTTCTCGGCTTGTAGGAGTACGTTTGTACTGATGATGGTGTAAGCTGTGGCGCGGTACAGGGCGGCGCTGGCGGCCATGTCACCGTACTCGGACACTGGTAAAACCTAAAAGTAAAATAACAGTTTGTTTATCATGTACTCCCATTAATAATTCCCACAACTTTGATATGTAGTCAAAATGCAAACAAATAATTATAAATATGTTGTTATTGTTTTGTTTACTTATACTAATGCCATAAAGAACAATTATTTAGTGTCGATAAAGTCTTACACGACAGTGCCCGCATCACTATATTTTTACCATAAGAAATCCACCTTAACTCAAAATAATACAGCACATAAAACACCCTGTACTAACAAAAGCGCTACTCACGTCAGCGAACTCCTGTATGAGCAGCTTGGTGTTGACGTTGTACTTGGGTATCTCTCCGTCGAAGTGCACGAGGAAGTCCTGCGGCAGGAGGTTCTCGGAGTGCGTGGACACGTACACCTCCGTCTCGTCGGCGGACTCCTCCTCCATGTCGGAGGACATGGCGCCCACACTCCTCGCCCGCGCCTGGCAGTGCATCTCCTCGCAGAACTCCGTGCACACGTGCACCGACTCCGCGCACACCTGGTGCTTCAGCTTCAGGATCATGGCCACCGAGTCGTTGTACAACTCCTCCGTGAGCGGGGGAGGGGCGCCGCCCGGCAGGTTGGGGCCCGGGAGGAGGGGCAAGGCGGTGTTGCAGAGCCTCTCGCAGAGGGGGCATAGGTACTCTTTCTTTTCGACGTCGAAAGCGGCTGGCTGGCGTACGCGGTAAGGTCTGTAATTAAACAATTGTTTCTTGGGAATATTCTCTTTTTAGGTTTGTTTTCTAATATTGTTTATTTTATTAGAGGAAAGATTTGGCGATAATTGGCTGTAATGTTGTATGGAATTAAACAATTTAGTCTTGGAGTGTGTTGGGGACACTCCAACAAAATATAAGTGAAAAATGTAAAAATATTTTTTCGCGACAAAATTTAGGATTAGATATAATTTGGTTGATGTCCATGACAACGCTAGTGTCTACCTGCGGTTCTCCTTGTCCTGCACGTTGTCGACGTACTTGCGCCAGCAGCGCGCGTGCAGCGCGTGTCCGCAGCTGGACACGTGGGGCTGCGTGCCCAGGCCGGGCGGGGCGCAGGCGCCGCGGGGCGCGGGCCCGCTGCACTGCCGCCTGCGGTCCAGCACGCGGGACTGCTGCACGAACGTCATCAGCACCAGCGGGTCGCCCATCGCTTCCACGCGAGCCTGCAACAGTTGACACTTACTTAAAAGTATTTTATTAAGACAGGCAGTATTTACAATAACTTAATACTTATTATCCATAATATGTAATTATTTCGTATAAATTAAAAAATAGTAGATTTTGTTTTGTTTATGCTGACTACTCTACGAGTAGTACGTTAGATCAGAAATAAACTGTGTAATAAAAGTTTATTTTAAAATCTCATGCTAGTAGAAAGATTGAGAGAGACAGTTTTACATGTTTTTAGCTACTCGTTTTTTTTTTCATAGTCTAAATAAAAATCATAACGTTATAGTTAGATCATATTGATCAAACCATTATGGTGTATTTTTTATTGGAATAGGGTAGATTGACTGCCTCGTGATCTTGCGGTACAAGTATGTGTTATGCGAGAGGAGGGCTCATTTCCCTGGTCAGGGGAAGTGTTGTTGGGGTTTTCCATTAGGAATTTCCCAGTAGCAACACGGAGTCTAGAATTTTGCCCAAAAAAAACATAGGCTCGCCCCCTATTACGTGGTAGGAAAACACAATTGGCAAAACGTGGGTGCAGAAATGCACCCCTGCCAACTCCTGCAGAGAATTCAGGCATGAAGTTATATATGTATGTTGAACAAGGTAATTATAATTACATCGCATGTTTCTAAGTAAAAAATAGTAACTGGTTATATAATATGGACATTAGTAGAGGTATATAGCAGTGGCGGTATTTCCATAGAAGCCCAAAAGCCTGGGCAAGCTGGCTTGCCTTACAAAATATTTAAGCTTTAAATTTTTATTTAACAAAAGCAATTTGACATATAAATGAGAATATCCTGAGACCACAACAAACAATTATAAACTAGACATTACACGATTAACATGTAACGCTTTTGGGCTTCAATGAAATACCGCCACTGGAACAGAGAGAGACAGAGGAATAGAGAGAGTATGGAGTATTCCGGCGGTACCTCCTCCTGGCACATGATGCAGGTGCGCACGGGCTCGGGCACGCCGCCGCCCCACACGCCCAGCGCCGCGCCGCAGTACAGCGGCCGGATGTCCTGCTCCTCCGCCGTCACCTGACGCACAGACAACACATACATACCGCCACGTCCCACAGCACGGGCCGGACCTACAACTGACAGGGTTCAGTAGTGATAGCCTCGAGGTTTAGGCGCGCGGTGGAGAAATTCGCTGGTTCAAACCCCAGGCTCACACATCTGAAGTTATGTCTGTATTCACAATGAATTATCACGTACTTTAACGGTGAAGGAAAAAATCGTGTGAGAACCTGCACATCTAATAGTTCTTAAGAATTTCTTAGGTGTGTAGTCCACCAACCCGCACTAGGCCAGCGTGGTGTTACTGTGGTGCCTCAATTTATTAATGTTGTGGCCTATTGGAACTTTGCACAATTATCAAAGACCATTGCATATCAGTATGAAATTAGGGACATGTCATACAATAGACCCCACGCTTTTAGAACATTGTTGTTAACATTCTCGTTAGTAATTTTATTCATATTACAGACTATTTAAGGATTTTTTTTTACATTCCAGTTTGATTAACTCTAAAAGCCTGTTTTTTTTAAATATATCGACAACAGATATCGGCATCGTTTCTCAAAAACGTTTCTGCAAAAACCTTCATCTCTATGTAATATTAAAGAATCGTTTGGTACCTCTGTGTTGGTCTCTTCGAAGAGCGTTGCATTGTTTGAAATGAAGTTGTTCATTTGTGTTTTCATTTGCGCCATCAGTTTGGCTCGACGCTCCGCCGCAAGTTTCGCCCGGCGAGATTTTTCGGCTTCTGAGTCAAATACAAATTTTAGTAAATAAACTGCTTCTTAACCTTATGGCTAAGCGTATTGGTTGCTATTGATGAGAATGGAAAAAGTCATATATTTAGTGAAGTTCTGATGGATGGAAACAATTGCTAACCTTTTAATATTTAACGTAATGATAAAGATTTAATTAATACCAGTCGATAAACTTGGTCATAAAATTGTAATAACATAAAAAGGTGGAAAAATTAGTTAGTTGTAGATTTTCACAAGTGATAGAAATTGTTGGAAAATATATTTTTCCCTACACCCAGACATTAAACTTATATTTTGATAATTATACTTAAAGCATTTACAATTTTAAACCAGCTCTAGGTGCTAGTGCCGAATAGTGGGAGGAATTAATGCAGATACAAAAAGTATTATTCACCTGCTGCCTCATCAGAAGGCTTCGCCTCTTGGTCTACCTCCATGTTCTCTCCATCTCCGACATGCTCGTCGCCTTGTCCCAACAGACTCCTGCGGATATATCAAAGCCATGTTTAAATGCGGACTATTTCAATGGGATATTTAAGGAAAATGAAGTGATGATATTTATAGTTGGAATATCATAAATTATTTTGATTCAATTGTTTTTATTTTCAATTTATTATTTGATAGGCAACTCGATAGCTTTTTAAGTCCTTCAACGCAATGATATATATGCTATTTTATAAGTAGAGTAAGAGTCACATACGTGGAGATTTAAACAACTCTCTTGGGAAAGAGATAAAAGGAGAGGGAGTGAAGCCGGATAAAGTATATACTATAATAGCGTCAGTTCCGCCCGCGGCGCAACCTGGAATTCTGTTTCCATGGACACATTTTACCGGACTAAAAAATACCGTATGTTATTTCCCAGGAACCCAATATATACAAACCAAAAATGATTGAAATCAATCGGGTAGTTTGTAAGACACTCAAAGAGGAAGTGCAAAGTTTCCTGTTTATAATATTATTTGCTAGCAGCCCCGCGCGCGCCGCACTCTCCGCGAACGTATATATTATATGTCGGAGCAGGAGAGGCTTGGAAGTGTCTTTAAGATGTGTGACGTCATATTGCCGACGTCACAACTGTTGGTTTATGGTGATAACTCATACTTTGAGTTTTCTTTAGTAAACTTCCACAATTACTGACGAGGCAGATAGCCCTGTATCGTTATGAATAGCAGTGACATCGTTATTACTGGATCCATTTTGAGAAGTAATTTTAA
This sequence comes from Hemaris fuciformis, assembly GCA_907164795.1. Lineage (NCBI taxonomy): Eukaryota > Metazoa > Arthropoda > Insecta > Lepidoptera > Sphingidae > Hemaris > Hemaris fuciformis. The sequence continues at coordinate 10,379,939 of OU015452.1, forward strand.
CAACCAACTTTAATCAAAGTTCCTTTTATTTCCCAATAAATCATATGTTTGCTGTCCGAACGTAGACGGACGAATGCCTCGCTCTGCTGCAGCGGGCGGGTTTATTATAGAAAGAATAGTGGGGGCAATCGACACCGCAGAAGGGCGATCGCCGGTGAGTCATTCTTGTTTACGCAAGAGCGATGACATAGCTATCAGTATATGGTTTTACGCCGTTATATACAACATGGTGAGGTGGCGCACTTGATCCTGTGTATGAGCCAGCGCGCCAGCGGGCGGTGCGCGTCGATGCGCGGGCTGTCGGCGAGCTGGTGCAGCAGCGCCAGCAGCCCCGCGCGCGCCGCACTCTCCGCGAACGCCAGGAACTCGTAGTGCCCGCTCTCCTCGTCGCGCACCGCGTACCCCATCAGGTGCAGCGCCTGCGCACACACACCTCCACTTACACATCATCACCGGGACAACACGCTGGACTAGACCATTACATGTACTCTCTCAGCCTATTGCAACCCACTGCTGAACGAAGGCCTCCCCAAGTAGTGCCAATCACCCCTGTCTCGAGTAGCCCTCATCCACCCCTTTCTCGCCACCTTTCTGTAGTGGTCGGAGCATCGCTCTGCAGAACGTCCTACACTACGTCTGCCTAAGCGCCAACTCCACTCCAACCCTTGTCTGCTCCACCGGCCGTCCGTCCGTAGGCAGACATGGCATTATAGGTACAAATGACCAATCTGGTCAAGGGTAGAGACTAATCCGGGGGGGGGGGGGGGGGCTATAGTTCTGCAATCCTACCCCCAACAAACTTAAAAATGACACAATTTAACTAGTATACCCGCAAAGATTGGTAGAGACCTACATTTTTTTTTATTATTCCATTTATGTAAATTCTTGTATGTAGGTAGGTAGCAATAAAGAGTTGTATATCTATCCATTAAAATCACCTCACCAAAATACCCCTTTAATAAAATTCTCATTTTCATAGAACAAACAGACCATGTACAATCTGGGAGTTAATGAAGTGGGCACGTTACCTTATGGACCTGCGTCTCGGAGAAGGACCTGGCCCGCAGGTCCTTGGCGCGCGTGAGCACGGTGCGCAGCACGTGCAGCGCGGCGTCGCTCTGCAGCAGGTGCGCCACCAGGCGGAACGGCGGACTCAGCTTGGGCAGCGGCGGCGGGGGACAGCACTCCGCGAGACCTGGGGGGACGCATTACTGTGTGAGCAGGAGACATGCCTCTCGCCCACGCACCGTGGTCGCCCCACTCGGCGCGAAGATCTCTATCTCATCTTATAATAATATAAATAGCAAAGGGTGATGCGCCTTATTCGCACTACATGTTTCTTTCTTTCTTTGACTTTCATGGGCGGCTACAATTTTTTTTTTATCAAATACATATTTGTTTTGATTGAACTCATCAAAATTATTGATGATAACTTCACCTCAGATCAATTACGAAAGCAGAGATAATGTACAAATAATAATGTCCCTTCTGTATTACGAATACTTGTTCTATTCCATTTAGATTGAAAAAGTCCCGTTACTACAAAAACACCTCCAATAAAGCGGAAAGTTTGAGGTCATACTCAACGCATTCCCCGTGTCACATATATCACTCTATCCAACACTCCCATCTACATTCCAACTCCTCAACTGACCAGCCGCCTTCCTCCTGTTCCTCTGCTCCTCCTCGCTCCTGGACAGCTCCTCCCTGGTGTAGTGGTAGAAGAATGTGTCGTACTCGTCGTACAGGTGCGGCTTGAGCTTGTACACGCCGCGGTTGTTGCCCCCCGACGGCTTCGTGAAGTCTGCCACTTCGTGAATAACGGTTTCTAGACCTGTCTCGTGGAGCTGGTCTTCTGGTAGTGACCTGGATGGAGGAATAAGCATTTAAAATCTTAATATGGAGTTTTCAAGTTTAGTTGATATAGCGGTGATGTTTGATGACGAAATATTTGCGGAGTCATATGGGTTTATATATTCGGGAGTTGTCTTTGTATCCTTTATTAGCAGTTAAAATGGGTTTGGATTGAAGTTTACAGGTTCACTAATAGTATCTTTCACGTGTACGAAATGTTACCCGTTTTATAATTCTACAAAAATAGTGATCCGTAAAGGGTCTTGACAGCCCCCTGGCGCAGTTGGCTAGACACCAGCTTGGGAAACGAGAGGCCGCGGGTTCGATACCCGCACCGCGACAAATGTTAGTCTGATCCACAAATATTTTCTTCGGGTCTGGGTGTTTGTCACAACACAAGACTTGTATCTTAATGTGGGGTCAGAACTATGTATGTGACTGTTGGGTGTATTTATTTTATTAATTACATATGATACAATACCTGTTAAGTTCTGAGTGTGGCATCGGCTTGACACATAGCATCTGAATGATTTCTTTTTTAGTCCTATCTTCGTTTGTCACCTCGCCTACGCCGGGAACATATCGCGAACCCACGACTGCAAATAAAATAAAAGGTACGTTAACTTATAAGAAAGAAGTTCTGACTTCTCAAGTACGTATGCTATAAAGATGAGAGAATTATCGACTTTGCTATGTGTACATGTGATATACACTTTTTAGGTTGTGGACGCTAAATCGCTAGCCTATATTCTATCCAAGAATTAACCAACTGCGCTACAGTAGCTTTCAACACTCAATGCGCCATTCATCATCATCAGCCCATATACGTCCCACTACTGGGCACGGGCCTCCTCTACCATTGAGAGGGTTTAGGCCTTAGTCCACCACGCTGGCCTAGTGCGGGTTGGCAGACTACACACCTAATAAATTTCTAAGAACTTTTAGGTGTGCAGGTTTCATCACGATGTTTTCCTTCACCGTTAAAGTACGTGATAATTCATTGTGAATACACACATAACTTCGAAAAGTCAGAGGTGTGTGCCTGGGGTTTTAACCCGCGACCGTCGAGATTCTCAAACGCGTGCCCAAACCTCGAGGCCATCACGACATGCGCCATGACTCAATGCGCCATTAAGCATCATCATCAGCCCATATGTGACCCACTGCTGGGCACGGGCCTCCCCTACAACTGAGTCCACCACGCTGACTTAGTACGAGTTAGCGGACTACACACCAAAGAAATTCCTAAGAACTTTTAGGTGTACAGGTTTCCTCACGATGTTTTCCTTCACCGTTAAAAGTTATAATTGGTTGTGAATACACACATAACTTCGAAAAGTCAGAGGTGTGTGCCTAGGGATTGAACCGCCGAGATCTCAACCGCGAGCCTAAGTCTGGAGGTCATCACTACTTCCATTAAGTGGCTCAGATAATGTGGTACTGACTGGTGATGAGCAGTCCCAGGAACTCCTCGACCATGCTGATGGTGTGGCGCAGCGTGTCGTCCTCTATGGGGCGCTGCTCGAAGTCCGCGGCCGCCCAGTCCAGCAGGTTGAACTTGTTCAGCACGTGGATTATGAACTCGTTGCTCTCGATCAGCGACGCGCCGATCTGTAACATCACAACTTAGGTCTTAGAGTCGGTTAAAACTCTAAACTTATGAGAGTTTCGTATAAGATTCTAAAACTTTTAATTTTAAAAAGATGAAAAAACACGAAACACGCGCACAGACGTAATCAGAGGCATAAGAAACTATTGAAAACCTTTTCTTGTCATAAATTCTCTGAACTAAATATAGTATGTACTTGACAGCGGTTTTTACCCATAGGATCTATGTAGGCCAGAGGTTCCCTAACTCTTATGTTTCATAGACCATTTTTAAAATTTTGATGTATATGGCGGACCCCCTACATTACTACGAATTTCCAAATCTCCATAAAAAACGCGATGTTCTGATTAAAGAATATGCAAGTTTTTAAAAGTAACTGTCGCTGAGCTTCTTAAAATACTATCTGCCTATATTGATAGAAGTCAAACCAACAATTTAGTTCGAAACCAAATTAATTTTCATGGACCCCCTGCTTACGGTTGTGGACCCCCGTTTTATGTCACGCCCAACGTAGACCCCGTCGAGTCTCCCGGGGTCCCCTGGGGGTCCACCTGGACCACTTTGGGAATGACTGAGGTAAGATATCAAATTAGAATATAAAGGAGTGTTTATGTTAGCGACCTGCAGCATGATGATGTCCCGGTCGAGCATCTCTGTGCGGCACTTGACGTTGTGGTAGAAGAAGAGCTGGTTGAGCAGCGCGAACCCGTTGCGGCGCCACATGCCCGCGTGCACCTGCGCGATCATCGCCATCGTCTGCAGCACCGGCTCTGACCACATACAACACGTTTTCACTTCAAAACCGACAGTTTGTATCAACAATGTACCCACCATCATCATCAGCCTAAATACGTCCCACTGCTGGGCACGGGCCTCGTCTACAACTGAGAGGGTTTAGGCCTTAGTCCACCACGCTGGCCTAGTGCGGGTTGGCGGACTACACATCTAAGAAATGCTTAATATTTTTTTAGGTGTGCAGGTTTTTTATTACGATGTTTTCCTTCACCGTTAAAGCAAGTGATAATTAATTGTGAATACACACATAACTTCGAAAAGTCAGAGGTGTGTGCCTGGGGCCACATCCATGTTATATACCTGAAGAGCTAGACAGAGATGCATTACTGCATCTACATTTCATCAATTTTGTCTTTAAACCCTATGTTATAGTATGCATTAAAAATACAAAAATAGGAGTAGTTTTTCATGCCACATTTTTTTTTTCATTATTCTGAATACTTTAGGCTTTCATTGCTCATGTGTCATCATAAACATCGCAGAATATCAGTATGAATGCTGCATTGGAAGACTGGAGACCCCATTATACCTTTGTTAACCTTCAAGATACCGAACGAGGAGTCTAAGACGATTTCCTCCCGTCGAAAAAAGAATGACAATACCTAGGTATTTTCCTATTTACCAACACACATACAATGAGTTGCCCTACTATTGTGTATAGTGGACATGTTGTAAGGCGGTACCTATGAGGTCCTCCGGCGAGGGTTTGGGCTTGTCCTGTCGGTCGAACTCCCGGCTGTGGTAGGAGAGCTGGTGGCGGTGCAGCAGCAGGTGCAGGCCGGCGATGTAGCGCGACAGCGGCCGGTGGATGGACACGGGCTCCACGGACACGTCGTACGGGATCACCAGCGCGCTCTGCCCGCCCAGCTCTGACAAGCATTACATCTGTTACATTCTGTCCAAGTCAATAGTGACACGAGCAAAGCATTGACATCATTTAAAAAAAATATGTATGTATGTATTTTTACGATCTATGTTTTTTTAATACAGGGTGTACTCAGACCTTGATCGGAAACTAAGGCAGGTAATAGCTAAGGTGATTACGAATCAGTTTATCGACAGCCCCGTTGCGCAGTTGGCTAGACACCAGCTTGCGAAACGAGAGGCCGCGGGTTCGATCCTCGCACCGAGACAAACGTTTGTGTGATCCGCGAAAATATTTGTTCCTGGTCTGGGCGTTTGTAAGGCTGGGAAGTCTCTTGTAGTTTCTGATACCCACGACACAAGATTTTATCATGGTGCGGGGTCAGAACTATGTGTGACTGTTGGGTGTATTTTTATCATTATCATTTGTATAGATAGTTAATACTGTGGGGGAATATGTAAACGAGTACACATACTTGGGCCAAATAATATCTCCAACAGACATCACAACAAAAGAAATTCAAAATAGAATAAACCTAGGATGGAAGAGATACTGGGCTCTAAAAGACGTAATGTAAAACTCGGATATACCAATAGAAGGGAAGAAGAAAATATCCAATACATGCATTCTACCAAGCATGACATACGGATGTCAAAGATGGAGTTGTACAAAGAAAAATATTAAGTCACTAGAAACTTGCCAACACCGAATGGAAAGAAGCATACTCAACATAAAATTAAGAGACAAAATTAAGTTAAAAACAATAAGAAAACAAACCAACATTATAGATATAAAACACCAAATCAAACAACTGAAATGGAAATGGGCAGGACACCTAACAAGAAGTAGGATAGAAAAGTGGACGAACGAAGTGACGGAATGGTGCCCTAGATATAAAAAGAGATGTAAAGGCAGGCAGCATCGAAGATGGGAGGACGATATCAAGGAGATAGCAGGACCATGCTGGATGAGGATAGCAAGGGACAGATCGTTGTGGAGAACACTTGGGGAGGCCTATGCCAAAGAGCAAGACAATCACGAAACCGGTGTCTAATACAAATAATAACATTTAATTACGTTGCTTTCATAAACAACCATGATTAATATTAGTAGTGCATAAGTAGTTATAAGATGAAATGTAACATGTAGGATTGTTAATAAAGGCTTTTATTTATTTATTTATTTAATACTGTGGGGGAGGGAGGACTGTTAGTTACGGAGGTCAAAAAGTGTCTGACAAAACGCATGAAATTGGTGGCGCCACTGTAGTAAAATTAAAAATATTAAGAATTGCGATTCTCTTTCTAAATGTGTGTATATTTCTATATCCATATTTTAACAGTTATACAATTACCATGCCTTAAGCGACGAGTGTTTTTTTTAACAGACATTTTCGATTGGAAATCTTGACTGATTCGAAAATGCCTATAATATTGTGCAATTCGGGATTCAAGCTCTTCGGAACTTCGGAACAAAGTGATCAGACAGTTAGCTTATTAAATACATTTAGCAGCCTACCCCTGAGCACTTTGTCGGGCGGCGTGTAGGTCTCTGCGTGGCGGCGCAGCGCCATGCGGTAGGCGGCCACGGCCAGCGCCTTCTCTGCCGCGCACCACTCCAGCGACAGCGTGATGCTGTGCGCCAGCTTCACGTGCAGGTTGAACGCGGACTCCCACTCCGGCTCGTACTCCATGTGCTGCCCCACCTGACAGCGTGGCGTTCAGTTAACTAACCGCTCACTCATACGTATATGATATATCAAAAACACAATACAATTATCTCGCACATTAAAAAATCTTTTAAGTGCATTCGGCGCTATGACAGTATTTAATAAAGTAACAAATTCGGAGCACGACAAGTATAAATACAAACATACTGACGCCTATACCCAAAACGGATAGGGAGAGGTACATTTCTGCACGCACATTTTCCCAATGCTGTTAATTTATACGTCATGAAAAAACTGCCTCGTGGTCTGGCGGTACAAGTATGTGCCGTGCGATCTTGAGGTCCTGGGTTCGATTCCCGGGTCGGGCAAAGTGTTATTGGGTTTTTCCATTAGGAAATTCTCAATAACAGCACGGAGTCTGGGAATGTGCCCGGAAAACGGCAATAGGCTCGCCCTCTATTACGTGAGACTGATACATACCTGGCGATATGTGGGTGCAGAAATGCACCTCTGCCTACCCCTTCGGGGAATACAGGCGTGAGTTTATGTATGTATGTATGGAACTATTGCTGCTTTTCGGACACACTTCCAAACTCCGCACTGCTACTGGGATATCTCTTATAGGAAATCCCAATAGCGCTTTACCCGACCCGGTATCAAACTCGGAACCCATAGTCGCATAACACACGCTCATGCCGCGAAAGCATGACGCAGTTACTGTAACACCTAACAGTCTATAAAGCTTCCCTTCCATACCTGTCTGACAACAGAGTCCATGCCCTGCATCATGACGAGCAGGTTCAGCATGAGCGACAGTCCGTGCAGGAAGCCCTTGCGCAGATCGTCATCGAAGGTACTGGGAACAGAACCCAGGAGGTACTTCACGTCGTACAGGATGTACTGGGCGCGCTTGAACGCCTGCGACACGTGGTTGCGGTCGAATTCCAGGCGACCCTGGAAAGAAGGAATAGTTGATGTTTGAGTCGATTATAATTTGAAAAATATCGATAAATCCTTGTGGATTTGAGTAATTTTTACGAATTTCACCTTTGTTCGTTCTTAATTAAATTCCCGAAGTGTTGAAGTTCCATTTTTTCGCAATACAAAAACGAACAAATTAGTTTCATGATGAAAATTGCCACTCGTGGGCACCAACATTAACTTACATTATACATATATTCAGGTTCATTTCCTGACATTAGTATTTTAATTTAGAGAGAAGATTTGAAAAACAAAAACAAAACCTATTTCAGATTCACTAATCAATGCAAATCCGTTATAAACCGGATCGATATATCAACAAAAAAAAACCATTTTTTTGGTAATGAAATGACGTAGGAGAGGAGCTCAATCTATCTATACTAATATATAAAGCTGAAGAGTTTGTTTGTTTGTTTGGTTGAACGCGCTAATCTCAGGAACTACTGGTCCGATTTGATTAATTCTTTCAGCGTTAGAAAGCCCATTTATCGAGGAAGGCTATAGGCTATATAACATCACGCTACGACCAATAGGAGCGGAGCACCAATAAATGATGTTTTAAAATCGGGGGTATTATTTCCTTTTGAGATCTTCCGCTACGTACGATGCGGAAACGGTTAAAGTTTCGCTAAAATAATGTATGACAGAATTGTTCCCCTTGAAAAGTTCTAAAAAAAAGTCCGCGACAGCATATATCTATCTTTTAAGGTTGGCTCACTATAACCTTTTTTATGCTAACCAAATTTGTTCTGAAATAAAGCATTATTTGTAAATGGTGTTTTCATAAAGACGATATTAATCCTTATCCAAATAAATACGTTATTCATCACAAGTATTTAATTTAAAATAAATTTGCCCTTTACATCATTTGATTTCAATGAGTATCTTAGAAGATATCGCAGTTTTAAAATAACACGACAGCGAAAAAAATATCAAGCGCGCAACTATGATTTACAAGGCGCCGGCGGCACACGTTTCACGTCTAATTAACCGATTTGAATGATTTTTTGGTATGGACATAAATGGGACTCTGTGGAGTAAAATAGACTACTATTTTCCTTCTGAAACCAACCCTGTAGTCTACGCGGACGGAGTCGCGAGCAAAAGCTGGTGAATGTATAAAAGAGGCTCACGTTGGTGCACCGGCGGTTGCACTCGCTGACGAAGGTGTTGAGCACGACGAAGAGCGCGTCGTGGTGGGCGACGAGGTGGTGCGCCAGCGTGGGCGTCGTGTACAGCTGCACCGACAGCGACGACACCGAGAACGAGTGGTCGTGGTCGTCGCGGATGAAGTCCTTCAGGATCGAGCCTGGGAACATATCATTCCATCAAAAACTTACATACATACCAGTGGCGGTACTCCTATAGAAGCCCAAAATGAGAATATCCTGACCCCACAATAAATAATTATAAACTAGACATTACACAATTAACGTGTATAGCTTTTGGGCTTCTATGGAAGTACAGCTACTGATCCATACATATATACGCTCACGCCTGTATTCCTCGAAGGAGTAGGCAGAGGTGCATTTCTGCACCCACATTTAGCCAGGTATATAACAGTCTCACGTAGAGAGAGTAGAGGTGTTCGAAATATCATTTCAAATTAAACTTCGTTTACACGGCTTAATGACAAATTTTGCTAATTATAATGCAGACCTCACTCGCTGGTGGCGCCAACTGGTGAGAATAAAAACAGTAGCGCTCATTGCAGCCCTTGTTGATCTTGCAGTCAATAAGATTTAATTGTGTACCTGATAGAACCATTACCACACACCAACATTTCCGTAGGTGTAAGTGTATTTCTGCATCCACATTTTGACAGTTTTTTTTTTCAAATCCTAGGGGTCCGGGATTCTATCGATAACTACATACTTATTCCTCGAGGCAGTTAACTACCTTAAAGTAATATAAACGTTCCTAAGATGATTATTTTAAGTTGGTGCTCGATTCTCGGTGCTTACCGTAGTTCTTAGTGAAGAGTATGGCCATGGTCTTCTTGGTGGTGTAGTCCATGAGCGTGGTGGCGATGAGCAGGCGGTGCCAGGCCGTGCGCGCCGCCTTCCACATGCGGAAGTCGTTCTGCATGACGCCCGCGGCCACGCCGCCGCCGCCCACCGCCGTGCCCGCGCCCCACACCTCCTCCCCCAGCGCCACCTGGCTCACCGCCAGCCGCAGCTGCGGCTCCTGGTGCACCAGGTTCTGCAGCCTGCCCGCCACACACACTCCAAGTCTACTCATTGGTATACTGATGCTCCACACATATTTATTTATTGACAAACATTTCATCGTTGTTTTAAGTCGTGATGACCTCGATGTTTATGAATCTCGGCACACCACACAAATTCCATGCACACATCTCTCACTTGTCGAAGTTATGTGTATATTCAAAATGAATTATTAGTTTATTACATACTTTAAAGATGAAGAAAGACCTTGTGAGAAAACTTGTACACTTAAAAGTACTTAGGTATTTCTTAGGTGTGTAGTCCGCCAACCCGCATTAGACCAGCCTGGTGGATTAAGGCCTAAACTCTTTACTGAGAGGGTTTAGGGTTAACGAGGCACTGGCCCGTGTCAAGCAGTGGGACGCATATGGACTGATGACGGTGATGATTATGAAGTATTTCATCATTATTTCCGTCCGACAATGAGATAAATTTAGTAAAAAAAAATTGTACCGTTTCATCCACCGATACAAAATAAATACTTGTTCATTTTTTTACTATGTATCAATAACCTTTTGTAAATCATGTACTAAAATTTCCGTATCCCTTTAAACCAATTAGTGCAGCTCCACTACAAACTAACAAAAACAACAACTAAACAAACTTCGACAGCCTCGTGGCGCAGTTGGCTAGATACCAGCTTGCGAAACGAGAGGCCGCGGGTTCGATCCCCGCACCGAGACAAATGTTTGTGTGATCCACAAGTATTTGTTTCGGGTCTGGGTGTTTGTGAAACCAAAAAGTCTCTCGTAGTTTCTGATACCCACGACACAAGACTTGTATCTTAGTGTGGCGTCAGAACTATGTATGTGACTGTTGGGTGTATTTTTTTTTTTTAAATGCACATCGATTAATCGTCTTAAAAGATATCGATAAAATGACTCACCAGTTGAGCAGCTTCATGGCGAAGGTCTGGTGCGCGATGACGTGCGCGTGCACCACGAGCACCTTGAGCGCGGAGCCCTGGCGCGACGTGAACCTTTCGAACATCGCCGTGCAGCTGAGTACACATCGCAACACATCACCCCACACCCACACTGGCGCCACACAAGACGTCACTATTTTTAGCTATTATTCAAACTACCAAAAAATCCTGATAAAATGCGCAATATTTTTTGTCCCGACCTGGACGTCCAGTACTTTACGAGAGCACGCCACAAATGAGTCACTTGGCCCTAACCCACTTCATACCCACCACTGTAAGGGGCCGTCCATAAACTACGTCACACGAAATTCATCTTTTTTGATCCCTCCCCCGTCCTTGTCACAGCTGTCCCCCCACCCTACTGTGACGTCACATATTTTAAAAGTCGAAAAGTCGAGACTCGAGAGTAGATCTTGTTTTTTTGTGACGTCGTGATATTTAGGTCCCCTCCCATCCCCTTGTCACACAATGTCACACTCCGTCGACCCCCCTCTCTCCCGCTTAACGTGTGGTAATTTATGGATGGCCCCTAACTTCTGTGCTCCAGGATCAACAGTGGCACGCACAGTATGGACGCCGAGCGAATCTTATCAATAAATCTATCCCAATTTGTCATGATCCCGCAACGAGGTTAATCAAAAGAAAGATGAGTCACGTCTGTCGTCACGGGGGCAAACGGTGGGATCGACGGTGTACAGTGCTCGCACCACTGTCCATATCGATATTAGACATGCTGCTTGCACTTGTCCAACTTCAGTAACGTTTAACTTTCAATATTGATCTTTTTTTTTGCAATGCTAATATCGATATCGACATCGTACGTGCTTATAGTTTCAACAGGCATAGGATCAAGAATACGTCATAAATACGCAAAAAATACAACAACAAAAAAATTAAGTATAAATGAAAAAAGGATTAAAAGTACAATAAAATGGTACATTCACATTTTCCAACACACACACAAAAATACACACAATGTCTAATTGTCGATAGTTCGATATCTATGAATTGTCCAATTCTAAACTATTTAACCGTCAACCCTAAACCTGCGCCTGCGCATTAACCGGCCTTACTTATAAACGTTCTAATCAAACATGCTTTGTCTCGTTTCATCTGTCACAAAATAAATAGAGCAGAATAAAGCACGATTAACTAGTACTTAAATGTACGAATGTTTGTAAGTAAGGCACCAAGAATCTGTGTGTATTTTTGTTTAGTTAGAAAGGAGTGAAGGTCAGAATAGGCTCTTACATTTCTATGTCGGTCTTGAGCCTGTCGCACGTCTGGAAGGTGTGGCACTTGATGAGCGCGCGCCCCTCGCGGTCGATGAGGCTCACCAGCTCCACGGAGTCGCGGTGGTTGCACTTCGTCACGCGTATCAACGTTGTTATCACCTGGTTATCAATCACACCACATTTATTGTATGTCCTGTCTAATACAACGAATACGACTGCCTCGAATACTCTACCTATTTATAAAGTCAACGAACTATAACTAATTGGTTCTATTTCACGGGCCGTTCACGTCTGCATGAAATATTCCAATAGATTCATCATCATCAGCTCAAATACGTCCCACTGCTGGGCACGGGCCTCCTCTACCATTAAGAGGGTTTAGGCCTTAGTCCACCACGCTGGCCTAGTGCGGGTTGGCGGACTACACACCTAAGAAATTCCTAAGAACTTCTTTTAGGTGTGCAGGTTTTATCACGATGTTTTCCTTCACCGTTAAAGCAAGTGATAATTCATTGTGAATACACACATAACTTCGAAAAGTCAGAGGTGTGTGCCTGGGGTTTGAACCTGCGACCGCCGAAATTCTCGACCGCGCGCCTAAACTTCGAGGCCATCACTGCTAGTGTGTGTGTCTAATAGATTACACGTGCATATTGATGCCTGTACACAAAAAAATACTGGTTTATAAAGACATTATAACAGTTCATCATCAGCCCTTTTACGTCCCACTGCTGGGCACGGGCCTCCTCTACTGCTGAGTGGGGTGGGGCTTTAGTCCACCACGCTGGCCTAGCGCGGATTGGCGGACTACACACCTAATAAATTCCTAAGAACTTTTGTGTGCAGGTTTCCTCACGATGTTTTCCTTCACCGTTAAAGTAATTGATCATTTTGAATACACATATAACTTCGAAAAGTCAGAGGTGTGTGCCTGGGGTTTGAACCTACATTAAACATATCGCGGTTTAATTGTAAACAAATATGAGACCGAAGCTTCAGTCATCGTTGGTTTGTCGACTTTGGTGCGATCGGGTGATACTGAAATCGATTCCTAGGTCCCGAAGTTGTTGCAATTTCACCGGTGGAATATGCTTAGTAGTAGAGTGCCCGATAAACAGCATTACATTCGCACAATATAACAACAATTAATAAAACTTCGGTGTAGGTACAGAGTGAACCCGGGACCTCTCAATCTCTGACGCCACGGTACTAACCAGTCATTGCACATGCATATAAACAAACATACGAACCTGTTCAAAAGTGTGCGTCTCGTCGTTGTACAGTACGGTGCAGTAGCAGTCTGGCTGTTCCAGTATCTGCAGGACTAGGTCCTTCTCGCTGTCCTTCAGTCTAGAAATATGCATTCATTTCCTTCGTTAAATATATATCTGTAGCCACCACTGTATACAGGGTGTATTCAGACCGTGATCGGAAACTAAGGCAGGTAATAGCTAAGGTGATTACAAACCCCCTGGCGTTAAAGAAAATTCTGACAAAAAATAAAAATTTTGACTTTTTTCATACAAACCGCGTACATTTAATACCGATGGTTGTATGAAAAAAGTCAAAATTTTTATTTTTTGTCAGAATTTTCTTTAACGCCAGGGGGTTTGTAATCACCTTAGCTATTACCTGCCTTAGTTTCCGATCACGGTCTGAATACACCCTGTATAACACAGAACAGCTTAATAAGACTAGAAGGGATATAGCCAGTATTTTGTATGGGGACGAGTGTCGCCGCTTGTCTGTCACCTGTTCATTCTACTACGATCACACGACCAATGATAAAAATATCAAACAAAAATGAAGGGCTGCTATTGTTTGTTACACACCTATAAAGGTCTTGAATTACACGCAACCCGAATTACTAACAAGCGGCCGTGTCAAACATATGATAGTCTAATCGTAGGCACGCTCGGCATTCTGACATTTCTTTTCTAGTCTTATTCAACTGTTGTGTGTTGTATACTGACCTTTTTTTCTTAACGAGAGGAAAGCGACTTAACCTCCCCTATCGGTACCTAGGGGGAGGCCGATAGGGATATGTCGGGGTCTCTGGCTTTCCAACTCGGCGCGCGGAGCAATTGTCCGTTTACCTGAGTTGGGTCCCTAACTAAAATAGTGACTGCTGTATACTGACCTGAGATCATTGGGCAGGTTGGGCGCGTGGTCGTGCGTCAGCAGCCTCAGACAATACGAGAGACACACTGAAGCCACGATCTTCATTCGCTCCACCACGTCCGGACTGACGCTCGCTTCAGCCTCGCCGTCTTTTGACGCCTGCCACAAAAGAACGATTCCTTACATTACAAGATGTAGATAGATCTTTCAAATAAATAAATACACCCAACAGTCACATACATAGTTCTGACCCCACATTAAGACGAGTCTTGTGTCGTGGGTATCAGAAACTACGAGAGACTTTTCGGTCTCACAAACACCCAGACACGAAACAAATATTTGTAGATCACACAAACATTTGTCTCGGTGCGGGGATCGAACCCGCGGCCTCTCGTTTCGCAAGCTGGTGTTTAGCCAACTGCGCCACGGGGCTGTCATGAGCAAGCATTTTATGATAGGACAGTTCCTAGTGAATAAACTCCTGCCTTGACTGATCTGGTATCTGAATCTTATTCCGCGAAGAAAACACGAAAAAATGCTTTTTAAAGTTCGGACAATCTACAGATAGATTTTTTGGAGTAGCTCTCGTACCGACAATCTTCTAAACAGACTCATTATTTCGCTGATTAGTCACAATAAATGTGATTATCGATTTTTGAAAGCTTAACGCTGCCACATTTTGAATGAATCGATTCAATAGTACTGCCACACCTGCACTTAAATACTTAAGGATCGCAGTTGCATTGCCTGCCGTTCGAAACAGTAGAAAAAAAAATGAGAAAAATATACTGAACTAAGCCAACCTAACAGAACGAATTAAACCCGACAGCAGAGACAACTCACGGTTCCTTTATCTGAAACTTGCTTTTTAAAGATATACTCACAGCATGCAGTTCGCAGAAGGGGTCCCTCTTCCATGCCTCTGTGTCGCCGCAGTCGCAGCACCCGCCGCCGCCGGACTGGCCCATCTTGTACTTGTGGTGGCGATGCGCCGACACCTTGAAACACTCCACGCACAGGACGCATGTGTTGTCCATACCTGAGGAAGACCGCAATCGGCAATGGATTAAAATTTTCAACGGGCAGGCAGCGGAGAATGAATATGATAACGGTCGTTTCGTTCCCTTGGACTGTTTAGACCTTAGTCCACCACGCTGGCCTAGTGCGTGTTGGCGGACTATACACCTAAGAAATTCTTAAGAACTTTTTAAATGTGTACAGGTTTCCTCACAATGTTTCCTTTCACCGTTGAAGTACATAAATTAATTCTGAATACACACATAACTTAGAAATGTCAGAGGTGTGTGCCTGGATTTAAACCCGCGACCGCCAAGATTCTCGACCGTGTGCCTACATACGTTTACCATCATTTGCGTTGCTAGGCAATTAAAAACTTTGATAATCCATAAATTTACGGAAAAATCAACTAAAACACTGACATTATAAGATAAATGCACTGAATACACATAGACCGATCGCTACAGTACAAACCTAAAGAGTGCAATAATACCCTACATTTTGATTAAACTATATCGTGCATTTAATTCCCTATTCACCCCGTAATGAGTCACATCAACGATAAAAATAAAAATAATATTTCAAACTTATCCAAATATAGACGATCACCATTTTTTTATCAGTCAGCAGTGCGTTAAAGCGTTGTTCATAAAGCAGACAAACCTGATTTTAATCATCCATTTTTATTCACATGTTGATATTTTATATTTAGAGACTACATTTTTAGGCCGCAAAAAGTGCGCGTTCACAAAGCAGTTTTTAACGTTTTTATTCGAGAACTGGACTGGGTCAAGGCTTCGGCACGCGGCTGCTAAGCGACAACACTTGTAGAATTACCCGCATGTTAAAAATATTTTTCACTGAGCGCTCTCCATTAATAGTTTCATGGAATTTAAAAGTATTACTTGCTCATTAAATATGTAACTTATTAAATGTGTTGTATAATTAAAATTATATGAAAACATCGTTATGAAACTTGCGCACCTAAAAGTTCATAGAAATTTCTTAGGTGTGTAGTCCGACAACCCGCACTAGGCCAGCGTGATGGACTAAGCTCTAAACCCTCTCAATTGTAGAGGCGGCCCGTGCCGAGCAGTAAGATTTATATACAGGGTTACAGGTATCGTCGTCCTATATCCATTAAGGGCGTGTAGTTTACATCGTTTCTGACTGGTTTGACTATGAGACACCCTATCCTAAATCTAACCGTTTTCGAGATATTTGAATTTAATAGTTTTATCAAAAAACTCCCGATTTTCGGCTATCAGCTTAGATATTTTGAAATGTATAAATCTTATTATTACTATTATTTGATTTTTACATGTAAAATAAGATGCTTTATGACCTCAATAACCAAAATTGTACATAAAATGAATAAATAAGTCGCAGTAGACGATTAAAACTTAAAAACTTGAACAAACATTTTGAAAGTTTATTTTTCTCGTAAGGATATCAGAAAATATTATTATGGCACCTGCTTTGCAGACGTACTTAAAAATATCTACGTTTCATCAGCTATCCAACGAGGTATAACAATCCAGGGTTTTATTAATATTTTGTAGAAAAAACTTAGTTTAATAGGCTATAGGGGAGGCAAAAATAAACTAAATAAAATAATTGATGAGTACAAAGTACAAAATTTATTAAACTTTCCAGATATTTTGTTATATCTTAGTATAAAATTTATGTTTATTATGTCTGCCTCATAAGCCTCGAGGTTTAGGCGCGCGGTCTAGAATCTCGGCGGCCGCGGGTTCAAACCCCAGGCACACAAACGCCAACGCTTCACCGTAAAAGCAAGTGATTAATTCATTGTGAAAACACACATAACTTTGAAAAGTCAGAGGTGTGTGCCTGGGATGTGAACCCGCAACCACCGAGATTCTAGACCGCGCGCCTTAACCTCGAGGCCATCACTGCTTATGAGGCAGACATGATAAACATAAAATTTATACTAAGATGTAACAAAATATCTGGAAATTTTAATAAATTTAATATTTTGTACTCATCAATTATTTTATTTACTTTATTTTTGCCTCCACTATAGCCTATTAAACTAAGTTATTTCTTCAAATATTAATAAAACCGTGGATTGTTGTACCTCGTTGGATAGCTTATGAAACGTAGATATTTTGAGGCACATTTGCAAAGCAGGTGCCATAATAATATTTTTGGATTCCTTTCGAGAAAAATAAACTTTCAAAATGTTTGTTAAAGTTTCTAAGTTTTAATCGTCTACAGCGACTTAATTATTCATTTTATGTACAATATTAGTTATTGAGGTCATAAAGCATCTTATTTTACATGTAAAAATCAAATAATAGTAATAATAAGACTTACACATTTCAAAATATCTAAGCTGATAGCCGAAAATCGGGAGTTTTTGGGAAAAAACAATTAAATTCAAATTCTCGAAAACGGTTAGATTTAGGATAGGGTGTCTCATAGTCAAATCAGTCAGAAACGATGTAAACTACACGCCCTTAACGGATATAGGACGACTTTACCTGTAACCCTGTATATGGGCTGATGATGATGGTTATGTATTTCTCTTCAAGGTCTACTCACCACATTCTCTGCAGCTGTACGCGGGCTCTCCTTGTTTGAACACTCTGCCGCAGAGCGTGGACCTGCGCGGGGGCGCCGGCTGCGAGCCCTCCGTGGTGCCCCATATGAACTGCTCCAGCGGCTGTAGCAGCAGCTTCGTCGCCAGCTCTTCGTCGAATGACCAGTCTGCAAGGAACATCATGTAAGACCAGGTTATTTTAAAACTATAGGCTCACCGAACAGGCTGCAGATTTTTACATGACACTAATACAAGATAACGAATGCCTCTGTGACGCGGTTGGCTAGACACAAAAAGAGCGGGGTCGCGGATTCGATCTCCGCAACGAGACAAATTGTATGATCTACAAATATTTGTTTCGGGTCTAGGTGTTTGTAAGACCAAAAACCTCTGGTAGTTTCCGATACCCAGGACACAATGCTCGTATTTTAGTGAGGAGTCAGGACTGTATACGTGATTGTTGTATATTGGATTTATATATTTAGCTAACATTATGGTTGGAGTTTTTAAGATGACATTTATACAAGATTCAACGATATTTGATCTTTTTTGGTCGTTTGTTTGTTCCAGTCATATTCCATTCAATAAATATTACATGCATTGGCAAACTAAAATCCCTAAATAACAAAAAGATGTTTTAAAAGATGTTAGTTTACTTCCGCGTTGTTATTAACGATACGGAAATTTATTTATCATTCATCATTATCAGCCCATATACGTCCCACTGCTGGGCACGGGCCTCCTCTACAACTGAGAGGGTTTAGGCCTTAGTCCACCACGCTGGCCTAGTGCGGGTTGGCGGACTACACACCTAAGAAATGTGCAGGTTTTATCACGATGTTTTCCTTCACCGTTAAAGCAAGTGATGATTCATTGTGAATACACACATAACTTCGAAAAGTCAGAGGTGTGTGCCTGGGGTTTGAACCTGCGACCGCCGAAATTCTCGACCGCGCGCCTAAACCTCGAGGCCATCACTGCTTGTTTACTTCCACGTTGTTATTAACGATACGGAAATTTATTACAATCAATAAATTTTATTTACAAATAAATTATTAACGCTGGCCTTGAATTTTAATTATGATAACGAATATTACAATTAATTTTCAAATAAATTTGTTCTTAGTAACATCAGCTACACTGAAATCGCCATTAGTTAAACCGGATTGATTTTACGCAATGATTTCATTTATTGAGTGCAATATGTATACATACATCGAAAAATACCTTAAATTGTTATGTCATATTGTTTATAAAGGAACTAAGCTGTATTTAAAAGATGTTTGTTCAAACTTTATAAATTACTTAAACACGAAAATAAAATCTAAGCAATAACAACGCATCCAACGTCTCATCTGCAAGCACACTTTTCAATTTGTTGAACAAATATGAAGAAGCTGAAAATGAACGTTCAGGCTCGATGGAAGTTGGAGGAATCGTCAAATTTTTTTTTGTCAATATTGACTTAATACAAAATATATCAATCTCGAAAATCCCATGATTCATCAAATTTGATCACGAAAATTTCGGGACCAAAATATGACCGGGATCCCGGGATCGAACCCTCTAGCTACAACACTTTGGTATATTGAAGAGTAATCAATATGGATAATAAGAGATAATAGAAAAATACAGAAAACAGATAAATATTGCTTGGCCTCTGACAATCTCAACTCCTTCTTCTCTTTATAAGTTTATTACCAGACGATCGCTCAGAAGAAATTCACGTCATCTATTGAAATTGGTTATATAAGTATAACGAGCCCAGCTGATACATTTTATGAGTTAAGATTTGCAATGAGCCAACTGGGCTAACAACCTCCAATAACTGGAGACGTATTGGAAGAAGCAAAAGACATTACCAATTTCATCATTATCAAAAGATAGTACTATAGGTACTGGACAATTATGGCTCGCAAAATGAATGCACTTGTTCACTATACTTTCCTTCTATCCCTTATTACTCAGAAAATATAATCGACCAACCCTTAAGCCCATCAACCCACGGTAATCGTGCCACTTTACAATCACACGTTTTTAATGACCAAAAAAAAATCTATGAACAGACCCTTTAAAAATAAAACTTAAAACAATAACAACAAGTTAAAGCGTGGCTAATCTTATCAGCACCACTAGCAGAGTTTTATGTGTTTTTACAAGCGTTATCAGACGCGTGTTGATTTTTTTTTGCAACAACGCACCACTTACGAAACGCTGAACCGTGGTAACAAATACGTCCATCAATGGACATTGCCTTTTACTTTTGCATTTGTGGTTCTTAAACCAATTTTTCTATCTACACCATGGAGACAAAACCGTTATTTCTTTGAACATATTTGCATTATTTACCGACAATTCTAAACTACCCAATTATCCCTGTATCCCTGATATCGTAAAATTTCCTTTATTCATAGTGAACGTGGTACCGTTAATTTCTCATCCACCCACTCGTCCGTCACTCCTTTTACACATGCCATCTCATTCACATCGCACAGACGTACAAATGCCAAGAGCCCTCGAGCAAAATGCCAAGTGGAGACAACAGAAAGGGCGTGACTTCAAAGAGTTGTGACCTTGACATATACACGAGCGGAGGGTCAAGTGCAGCTTCCGTCTAAAATAAACTTGAAACAAGACAAATACTGCATCTATACATCTCACTTCTATTCATACGTATTGTTGTTTTGTTTTCGCAAAGGTTAGACGATTATGAAAACGAAATTTGTTATTTTCCTGTTTGTAATGTTTTCACACGAAAACCGCTGAATCCTCAAGATCGAATTCACATCCAAACCCTATTCTTCTTCCTACTTGTAACAAATCGCACCAACAAACACATATTTAATTGTCTTTCAAGTATCAAATAAGACATATGGTATGAGAAATATTTTCGATATTTACCTCAGATCACTGAGCACGTGTGATAGGTTTATTGCGAAACACGTATGGAGATTTTGGTCGACCTAGTTCGGCTTTAGATACCGCTTATTTGCAAACTAGAGCGCATGCTGATGTGGGCATGGAAATGCGATTTCAATGCACCTCGAGCCAGAGATGCACGAAATATTTTTTTTACCACATCCTACAATTTAAATTTCCAACTGGTTTTAAAACTCTGTCTCCAGAGGAAAAGACTGAAGTGCATTTGTGCGCTCACGTTTCATCCGTCGAGTTTTTTTTTAATTCTACTTACGTAATAGGGTTCAGACTACGCGTTGATACAGAGAATTTCCTATGTAAGAACCTAGGGCTTGTAAACACAATACACTCTTTGTCTTTCAAAACTGCGAAAACTACCCTAAATCACGACTAAATTGTTGTATCATATTTAATGCGTGCGTTTTGTGTAGTAATAATAACCTGTAAAAAAAAACTTTGGCCACTTAAATTGTAAGCCGAGAAAAGGAAGAAATGGAGAAGTAATGTTTGTATCAGTAATCAATCATCTTTAGGAGTACGAAAATTATAATCGTATTCTGAAGGGAAGCTGTTAAAATAAAGCGATCTAATAAAGCCAGCCAATATCTACTAAAAATACGTTTTGTATAACATTAAATCTACATGAGATTTGTCAGTATCACAAACACTAGGATCCGAAATTAATGTTTTTGATAATAAAACATTAATTGCTTGATATCATAAACAGAACTCATGTCAGAACTCTTACTTACGTTACAAATGCAGAAATGAGTTTCTCATGCTTTCACACTTATTCATTGTATTTTGAATTATATCTATGATCTAATAAGAAGCAACAAATGGAACTCACCCAGACAAGTCTTGTTCAACTGCGGCGAGTATATCCTGGGCACTGTGACGCGCCAGTGGTCCTGGAAGTGGACTGGGGAGAGCACACCCTCCGCCATCTTGGTCCTCCATAGCTCCACCACGGCGTCAGCGCGCGCTGGCAACATGAACCTGTCGGGAGTCGATTCTTCACTCATTGTCACAACACTATACTACAATGTCATCTCTGAAAGCGCATTGTGTGTTCAGAGAGCACTGAACTTTACTCCACCAACGCGATGTGGACCGCACGAACGATAGATTCGATATTGACAAGAATAATTATAAAAAATCTATGAAGCGTCCTTTGGCATTATGCTCGCGAGTTTATCATTCGGACAACAATGCGCGTGCATTCAATTGGCATGGAATCCCGACTTCCCGCCGCAGCAGCTGATCCGATTGACGCCAGCGAATTCCACAACGAAACAATGCACTCACAATACTTTAGGTCCCAATACACGACCTTTGGTACTGTTTTTCGAAGACATTGTTCGCGTCTAGCGATAAATCCGCGAATAAGTCGTGATGACTGTCGTAAAATATCGTGCGGGCGTAATTTTTCCCGCGCACGAGATTACTCGGCAAAGGTAAACAATATACTGGCCGTATTTTGGCGTAAAGCCACTGCCGTCTAACTGGCTATTTTTAAAACGAGAAAAAAAATAAAAATAAAATTTACATTCCCAATGGTTTTATTGTAAAGCGCAGCTCAATTTAAACTTCATTGCATTGAAATTCATTGGTATCGAATGGTTATCGACCTTAGACAAACGTTATTATTTATTCCCGACTAATCGTTAGAAATAATGTGATTTAATTTAAATTAGTAAAAATTTCCTTCGCCGGGTCACCTAGACGGAGGTCACGGGTACAAACCAAGTGAATAGCATTCTAGTGTTTGGTCGCGTTTAATACTTCTTTAATTTAACGGAAAGTCTTCTCATACATTACTATTAAGCTTGCATTATTCCGAAGACACATCAACTACTATACATGCATTTACGCAACCACATTTCGCCAACTGTTCTTCGACTGCCTCATTAGCCGCGGGTTCGATAGCAGAATAGGGGAATAGCTTTTTCTTAAGAATTATAACGGCATATTATTAATGTATTTCAATTCTTCATCCACCATCACTCCACTATCAATGACCAGTTCTAAGACGTACATAGAAGGGAAAATAGATTAACTTTACGTTTTATAAAGTACAATCTATACAACGCCACTTTTATTTATATTTTTTCATTCATACACGCGAAGGCTCACTATATTTGCTTATATCAATAGCGTCCAAGTTATTTTAATGCATACAACGGGTGGACATGACTCACACAAGCGGTTCGTATAATTAAATCGATTATTTTATAGTAATCGGCTTTCTTTGGAGTCATCAACACCAGGATCAAATTGGAAAAAATAATTCATCATCATCATCAACAGCCTATTTGATAACAATACTATCTTTGTTCCTTTTCAATCTGAACAACATGGCTGATCATATGCCTACGATCTCCGTGTTTTTGTGTGGTCAACAAGCTATTCACGGACCGCCGTGTGATATTTGATTACCGAATCAAATACTATCAAGAAAGGCGCCTCCCCCAAGGCTGGCGGAAAGCAAAGCCATAATCAGCGATCCCCTCGAGAACAAAAAAAAACATTCAGAAAGTGCGAGTTTATGCTGTACTCAGCAATACTAACGAACTTTCAATGCGTAATTTAAAGTCAATGTTTCGACAGACACTTTAATTTTTACCTAATTATATTACAAGTATAAACGACTACCTATAGGATAGTATGCAGGTCAAACTACTTCGCTTTTTAACCAATATCCATTTCAAATAGTTCTCAAGCTCACATAGTTACTAAACGCAGAGTATAAATCATATAACTATACCCCAATGGGACACTAAAACTATATGATCCATAATATCAGCACTAGACAAGCGTTATCGCGGTCATTACACTCCAGTCAATCAAGGTAACCACAAAATAATAAAGCAGCTCAATTAATTATAATTATTTTAATAATTTTACACTATTGGGGTAGTCACATAATTGAGACTCCCTGGTGACCCTCAGGGTAGCTGAATGCACCGCTAGGAAGTGCTAGTGACCCTGTCATGTGCTTCCTCCTCCCCAATTAGCTTAACGATATATGTATAATCGAAAACAATAATCTCCTCGAAAAATGCAAAAATTCAATGCATCAATCTATCGCTATATAATTGTCATAACTTCTAAAGCATTCTTGGTGATTATGAAAAACTCTTCTATGGCAAAACACATAGGTCCAATTTTAGTAGGCATTCAGGTTAATAATACTGATAATTCTCTCCATTAGACCCACGACCACATACGAGTACACTCCAACACAAACAAATGCTAAAAACCCGCATAGCCTAAGGAAAAATAAACGCGAGACCTAATCTACATACACAAATACATTAGCCCATTTATCTCAGACGGATTAAAAATATAAAAACGTTCTCTTAGCTCGCCTAAATACCAAGATTAAATTGAGTGGTAGTGTTGTCACTGTTTCGCTTATAATATCTCTAATAATACAACTGGGTGGACGCAACCGCAATACTTAAAAAAATCCATCGCTAGCACAAGAAGAATGAAGAAAGCGTTTCTACACGCTTCACTCTTATAAACAATAGATGACCGCAATTAAGACGCCGTAAAGTGTAATAAAGCAAGCTTATGACAAGATGAGCTGACGACTTGGTAAAGGTCGCCGTTTTTAAGTCTTTGAGGATGGCTTATTTCCAGCAGAGGACTTGTGGCTGACGATGATGAAGAAGACTTGACGTGAATATTGGCGTTCACTGGGGAATCGCCCATTATACTGAGACAATAACTACAGTGACCATTACCAAAAAGCCGGCATATTTGAGTCGACTGTTTAGAGTAATATTAGGAGTACTCTATATGACATTTTCCTTACCATTCGTACATAAACATCAAAGAAATATACTAATGTGGTCAAAATATCCAACCAAAAGGAAGGAAAAATATATTGCTACCGAAAAAATAATCGACAACAAAAAAATGCGATAAAAACATAATCGCAGCGATGGAAGGTGCACGTTATGATATGCCCTTCGTTATTGTAACGTCAATAATTTGCAAACACATACGTATTTAAAAAGGAAAAAATACACAAAAACTAAACACAAATTATGTAAACTTTTTCTGGACTCCATTATGCTTACCATCAGGTGCAATGGGGTCACTTTGCCGTGTCAGTATAAAAAAATAAATAAAAAAAAAACATATGCCCGTCAAAGTGATTACGATGCATCTAATGTTAAGAGCAAAAGGTGTGCATTTTTCTTTAATAATTAATTTCACGACATCTAATGCGTGGACTTCGGGATGGGATCCACAGATTTTTTTAACTTATTTTGATATTGCCATAAATCATCGAAAGCAAAACATCATTGCACTCAAGGCACATACAACTATTGATAACGCATACGTACCTCGCGCATGCGCAAACAATGCTCTTAATAATAATTTAATGACCTTTTAACATGTATGACGTGACAGGTGTTCTACAAATGCCTCAAAGAAATCGCACGCAAGTTAAACTCCGCAACCCTAACTCAATAAAAAAAAACAATACCGAGACACTAGACAATATGAATAGCGTGTCAGACAGGGCTGGCAATTCATATCGATAAAACGAGATCATCATCAGCCAAGGGTTAAGGGTGTTTAGGCACGAGTCGAAATAGACTTTAAGCCCATGAGGCTAAGGTTGCAATATGACTGTGATTTGGTTTGAACGAAGTACTGGCAAAGAGCCACCCATGGGAATACGAAACGACACGTCATCACGCTACCTGGTCCCTAATGAGGGCCTTTGGCTCGACATTGAGCCCGATCGTCGGTCACATATCATACTGACACGAACGCGCGAACAGACAATGTTCGCGAAAAAGTGTGGTGAAAAAACGATCAGTAATAAGCTTTTATTTATATAATTTATTTATACTAAATACATACATAACCTCACGCCTGTATTCCCCGATGGGGTGCATTTCTGCACCTGTCATGTACCTATATCAGTCTCACGTAATAGTGGGCGAGTCTATTGCAGTTTTTCGGGCACATTTCCAAACTCCGTGCTGCAACTGAGAATTTCCTTATGGTAAATCCCACAACACGTTGCCCGACCTGAAAATCGAACCCGGGACAATCTAAGTTGAATCTAGATCGCACGGAACATATTTGTGCCGCTAGACCACAGGGCGTTTATATTATACATACATACATAAACTCACGCCTCTATTCCCGGAAGGGGTAGGCAGAGGTGCATTTCTGCACCCACTGTTTATATTATTTAAGAGTAAATTAAATTAAAAATATTTATGATATCACTACCATGTTCTAATCATCTTGTACTTTTACAGTGATAATTATTAATCAATCAATAAAAATCTTTCTCTAGGTCGATTGTTAATTCAAAAGAATAAAGGGCAAAAGTATCTATATTAGGAAGTGGCACATTTTTATTAAATTTAGCTGAAAATATCGCAATAATCAGTCCGACCATAGTACAAACCAAGTATCAAAATAAATAAAAAATAAAAAATCTAATCTAAGCAGCCTGGCTTATGTGACGTCATTTGAGAAAAACAAACAAAGACATTGAATATTCAGAATTCGTCCTTCACAAAATATGAATATTTTTTTCTTAACGTCATCCATTGTTTAGGTAGCAAATTGATAACAAACAAACCATTAATATACCTAATTTTAGATAGTTTTATATCTCAGCGACATTTCGCAGAAAGGTTATACTGGAAATAATTTAATTTCACTATATGTATCTTATCAGGGAAATCATTCCCTTTGTTTATTTTTAAAAATAACGGAATGAAATACGCTTCGGTGTACATTGCGCCACACTTTTTGTGTCAACATCATCAGATAAACGAAGATATTAATTTATCTTTGAATCAGGCAATAATAAGGAAAATGCAGTTTATTGAATATTTTAATAGAAGAAAAAAAACTATTTCGAGGTGAGTACCCTAAGGCCTAAGGCACACTTGAACCCATTTTTGTAATCGTAGAGAGAAAAATCAACCTCCTTTTATTAATGTACAAAATTCCAGAAAAAGTAAACAATATTTTTCATAGCAGTCACGCTGTGTGATATTTGAATGTATAAAAATAACTATCATCATCCATCATCCATCAGCCAATGGAAGTCCACTAGCTGGACATAGGCCTCTCCTAATGACTTCCACAGGGACCTGTTGGAAGCAGCTTGCAAAAATAACTATAATCTATTGAAACTATTATAAATATATATTTTTAAGTAACGCAATGTAATCCTATTAATACAACAGCTGACTGGCGGTCGATGACCCACGCGCTATTATTAAGTGCTGTATGTTTTTCATTGCTGGTTCATGGAATGTGGAATTGCTATTTTTGTTGCATTTGCAAGACAATTTTACCGCACCACCTGAGTAGGTCTAGTGTAGTTTAAATGCATATAATAACAATAACAACTTACTAAGGCAGGCCATTTCTAATAATGTTCTCGTAGACATCATTAATATGACTAAAAATAAACTTCCCATTACAAATCTGCTGAAAACAATAAGATCTAGCCAAAAAATTGTGGCACATACAAATTATATATAAAAAAAATACCGTTTCAAAAAAAAATTGTAATACATTAACTTCAAAAAATTAAATATGTGTTTCGTATTAGAGACAGACCAATTATAAAGCCTCAATACAGATCAACGTAAGCTATACTATGAAGATATGGAATAGTTGTCAAACCCGAGTGTTCTCTCCTTACTATCACCTATGTACCTTTAGGGTGAAGAAGCATCTCAGCAAGCCGGTATCGAAGTATCGGCATCATCGAATGACGAGAGGATGATGAATTGTTTGGACGAATTGTCTGGGTTTTTTTTCTGGGATTGAGGCAAACGAACAAGTGAGCCACCTGATGTTAAGTTGTCAACACCGCCCATGAACACTTACACTACCAGCGGACAATGTTGGAACAGCACCGTGGTTACCATGAGGTGCGGTGTTGTGTTGCCGTGCCAGTACAAACAATAGCTATCTATGTCCATGCCACTACGCAACAGGGGCGCGTGAGAGCCTCGCTCGCGCATTACCGAAAATACTGTTCAAACCCATTCTACTTATTTACGGAGCGATCGAGGTTTCTAGAACGGCGTTGGCTGTATTTTTATTAATAAAACTCTGCGCGCGCGTAACGTTTTCGCACATAGAAACACGCTTGTGTTATGAACGATTAAGAATAGTATTAACAAATGACGCCGATGACTTAAAATGACCATGGCTAAGGTACCAAAAACGTTCTACAGAAGAATGCTTATTAATGTTTTTCGATCACAACGCTGGTAATTTTATTCTTATATGCGTCCTTATCTAAAGTTCATAAGACATCGAAAAGTAAGTATAAGTATTCCAGAATTTTTTATCCCGAAGAAATGAGTTTTTCAACACAAAATTTTCTAACTGAATAAATTGCCTGATCTGGAATCGAGCCCAGGAAGGATGAATGTCTCAAACCATACTCGACTTGCTACAGGCTACAACTGAACTAATAAAACTTTATGACATCCCTAATCATTTACATAACAATAGGGTATAAAAACACCATAATGACATAAAAAGAAAATAAGTGTGTTATTTTCCGGGATCAACCTTGGCCTAAAACGGAACAGAACAGGTTATTTGTCAGTTGGCACATATAACAACAAAATAACACAAATAATGGGAGATAACCATACTTTGTTTAGGCCAAACTGCACTTATCGCCACCTTTTCCTTCACCATGACAGTAAAAATTAACATACATATACTACTATATTATAATATTTATATTTATGCTCACACTGAACTGTCCAGCGCATGTCCACACTCGGCCGTCTTCCCGCCCTTCTCGCGATCACAACAGAACAACGTGAAGAAATCTTTTATCAACATATCACACACACATATACAAAACACAACTGTATGTTGTCGAGAATGAAATGGTCCAACACCACTAGATTAGCCGTACGACCTCGTAAACAATGCAAAATCGATCTATATCACTTTCTCAGATTCAATTAACAAGGTTTCGTACGAAAACAGATCATGAACACACACTTGAGGTCAATACTTAGGGGATTCTAGGAGTCCATCATAGAGTAAATGTAAAAAAAACTTCACTTCACCAACGCTTCACCAACACTGCTGGAAGAGATGATGATCAAAATTCTGTTCAACTCACACTTAACTTCTAAAAGACTAACCAACGTAAAAATAACTAAAAGCCATTGTATTCTTCAGACATTTCGACCAGCCTCATAATTTTGTAAATGGAAACAGTTGTTACAATAAAATAGAAAATAATACATCAAATGCGGATTATTAGACCCCACTGCACTCGAAATATATCAACAGTTACTTCATAATATATAAGTTAATTTTACGTTGATCATCTTTCAGAAACTTGGTGAAGTGTCAAACGAGATTGAAGCTTAACTTAGCTTCACGAATCACAATATAAACAAGACACCTGCGATGATATGCGCGCATCGAAACCATGTTATTAACTGAGAATATTGTTTGCATTGTGGCGTGCTACCTACGTAGCGATAAGGGCTTTATCTATGCTATTAGAACTAGAAGGACAAATGACGATAGACCTACGGTTGCTCTCCAACTCGACAAGGTTTTCGAGGGCTTATTTGCTATATCACCTATTCAAATTAACGATTCGGCATACCCCTCTGATAATAAAGACGATTATCTAAATCTCCATTTAATTACCTGAGAAAATTGATCCTGAGATTAGGTTATTAAGAAAGGTAGTTGCGCGGACCATGTAAATAAATACAACCAATACTTACCAATACACTCAATATTTACTAGAGCTCACTTAGATCCTTAAAAACATATGACGCCTAAGAATTTTACAGGTGCAGCCTGCAATTTATATTCAGTAATGTCCAATGACGCCTATGACGTCTTTCTCAATACCGTGTCAGAGATAACTTTCAAACTAAAGAAGAAATTGCAAGTCATTCTTGCTATTGATCCGAGGGTCAATATTTGCCGATTATCGTAATATCGAACTTTAGCACGCACTGTATTAGATAGGAATTATATGTATGTGCGACCTATTTGATAATATGCCAACTGAATGGACACGAGAATTATGAATCCACAGAAATACATGTTCATTATAATTGTGAGTGACGATGGATCTGAATTCGTCGCACACCAACTCTGTTCTAGACAAGTCAATTAAACAGGTATTTAACATAATAAATTAACATTTAACATTATATTTTAACAGTTCTAAAGAGAATATGGTCATAACAGTGGCGGCACATCCATAGAAGCACAAAAAAAAGCACAAACAAAAAAAACAAAAACAAAACAGTTTGCCCTTCAAAATTTCGAACAATAATTATAATATTTAAGCTTTAAATTTTTATTTAACAAAGCAATAAATGAGAAATATATATGAGAATATACTGACCCCAAAATAAACTAGACATTACACAATTAACGTGAAACGCTTTTGGGGTTCTATTTATTCGCTTATGGAAGTACCGCTACTGGGTCATAAATAGCCGAACAGACATCATCATGCTGAAATACAGTGGAATCTCTTTTAACAGAGGGAAGCTCTAGTGTCAAGTTTTAAAGGTACCCAATGGAGATTTCTCTTTTTACTCTACCCATCGTGCACTAAAGGTCTATGCCGGCAAGCAAACTAAAAGCTATTCTTAAGATTCTACCAGCATTCTTCTCTAAACCTGAAACGCCATCGCATGATTATTAGAAAATTATAATTACTCTTATAAATAAGACCATTAAACCGGTGAAAATGAAACAGATCATTCGCAAATACGTAACACTTCTATGGTTATCTACGGTATTGAGAAAGAAAAAGAAAACTACTATTTCAAAACACTGACCAAGGTGACGACAATATCATTAGAAATATTAATGATTACGACAGGAGATTTTATCACATAAATTTCACCATATCGTCAACTTGAAATTTCACCACGACGATACGGTCTCGTGAAGTAACTCGACTAAATCTAATCGTGGTTTTACGGAATACTTACAAAATATGTATGTAAACATTCCCATTGCCCATGTCTGAGAAATTTTACATGAATATTTTGTCTCGACCCCGTGCGTAATACTAGAGGCCTTCACGAGTTTAATTCGTGAAAAAATATTCTTAGGACTCCGCTGTGATCAATTTCAAAGGTAGATGTTTCATAATATTTTATAATATAAGCAGACATAATAGTCTATTTTCGATATGTATCGTAAATGAATTAAGTTTAGTTTTCCAACCGACGCAACCGCAAAAAATGCTCTCTTCTCTTCATATTTTGAACAAAATATGATTTCCGAGTATTCAGGTGACGTTTTTTTAATCTCTATATCTAGTTCATAAGTAAATCTATGTTATAAAGTGCTTAACAGAACTATTTTCACGAATAAAAGTAAAAACAACTAATAAATATTTCTATTACAAATATTTATCTCTGTTTGGAGTTAAAATTTGTAAGCATTAAATATCCAACGCATTGATGACAGATTGTTAAAGTCAACAACTAAATTGAGTTCCTCATTTTTTTCTATTCACATGTCATAACTGATATTTAATTGTCTACGTGTCTTATAAACAATTATTCCATATCGTTTCCATTAGCCGGAATGAGCTCTTAAGATGTGTTTTAAGCATTATAGCTTCAAGATAATGTTACCTGTCAGCCGGCATAATGTCAGCGGCGTCGTCTTCCATGGACTCGTCGCCAACCTCCACTTCCAATTGTACGGGCGGTGGAGAACTCATCTCCAAAGATCACCTTACACCGGACACCCTGGAACAAACGTTTGATCAAAAGATTTCAGCCAGCTTATATCATACAGGACAGGACAGCCCCGTGGCGCAGTTGGCTAGACACCAGCTTACGAAACGAGAGGCCGCGGGTTCGATCCCCGCACCGAGACAAATGTTTGTGTGATCCACAAATATTTGTTTCGGGTCTGGGTGTTTGTGAGACCGAAAAGTCTCTCGTTGTTTCTGATACCCACGACACAGGACTTGTATCCTAGTGTGGGGTCAGAACTATGTGTGTTGGGTGTATTTATTTATTTATTTATTTATTTATTATACATCATGGACCTGGCATGGAGGAATCTAACAACGTGAGATAAATATTGACCCAACAGTCACATAGATACATAGTTCTGACCCCACACTAAGATACAAGTCTTGTGACGTGGGTATTAGAAACTACAAGAGACTTTTCGGTCTCACAAACACCTAGACTCGAAAAAAATATTTTTGAATAACACGAATATTTGTCTCGGTTCGGGGATCTAATCAGAGGCCTCACGTTTTGCAGGTCTGTGTCTAGCCAACTGCTCCACGGGAGTGTCAAATGATGGGAATCTATAGCCTCTTCAAGCTCTGTTTAGCCATCATTGTGCTTACCAGCAAGTATACTAACAGGTTCCAAATTCACCACGACTTTAATCTACTTTATTAATTTCCCAACAGCACAATTTATGAAGTACCAGATAATGTATATCTACACGGTTCGACTCTAGTGTCCGATATATTGTAAATAATGTCAATGCCTTAACATTAATCAATGAACGGTTACAAGAAACCAACTTGTAGAGATCGGCCTTTCCCACAAAATTCCGGAACGATTTGGCTGATGCAACCTGAATCTAACAATTGTCCACATCGCGCAAAGCAGTATGTGACTAATTATTATCATTTTTATTTTATTTCATCATCATTATCATTAGCCCGTATACGTCCCACTGCTAGGCACGGGCCTTCTCTACAACTGAGAGGGTTTAGACCTTAGTCCACCACGCTGACCTAATGCGGGTTGGCGGACTACACATCTATAAAATATCTAAGAACTTTTTTAGGTGTGCAGGTTTCCTTACGATGTTTTCCTTTAACGTTAAACTAACATCATTCATAATTCATTTTGAATACACACATATCTTAGAAAAGTAAGTGGTGTGTGCCTGGGGTTTGAACCCGCGACCGCCGAGATTCTCGACCGCGCGCCTAAACCTCGAGGCCATCACTACTTTTTTTTATTTATTTCACCATATATTCCTTATCGTCACGCGAGTCTCGCAGAGAGTAAACAATAACGATTATTGTATATATAGTACAAATGAGTACATTACAGTGAACTCATAATCGCGTCCAGCCAATGTCATGGACTCAAATTTAAGTACCTAATCTAAATTCTTTTATCTGGATAATTGGAACGCCCAGACGGTGAAATGAGATCTTTTGGAACCTGCATAATATCATCGCAGCAGTAATGCGTTCTCTAAGGGAGAAGAATTCATTCATTCTTTTTGCTACTGTATATTTAAAAAATATTTTTCGGATTTTCTTAGTTTAAAAGAAAACAATAATAAATAAATTACACTGTTTTTGTACTCTCGGCAAAAATATTTTCATTTCATTTTACTATTGTTACCATCACATTAATCATTGCGGAGTTTTGGGATCAGCTCGTGCAAAGTTTGTTACGAAGTTGTGACAACTGGTGAAAGTCACAAGTCAGTTCTTATAGTCTACTCTTTATTTAGAACCTACTACCCAACCTTTAGGAGCCCTTGACGTACACATAGTATATATAGCGTAAACACATACAAACACACATGCATGTACACACACACACACGTGCAAAGGGACTAACATAGAGCGCATGCCTTACGTAAGAGGCACTATTTTTCCTTCTAAATATATAAAGTTGCTTCTAAATATAAAATGTTGCGGATAAAAAATAGAAAAACAATAATAAATAAAACAAACTATTGTTGTCTGAGAGGAAATAATGTTGTTGGGTAAACCCGTGGAGGTAATAACATTAGGTTAACTGGGTGATACCGCAATATTTACGTCATCATATTATATCAATGAGGGGATAACATACAAAACATATAATAGGGATAAAACGGGTCACTGTGGAGATCATTGGGGGAGGTCTATGTTCAGCAGTGGACTCCTGTTGGCTGATGATTATGATGATGATGATGTTTATATCAGCCCATGTACGTCCCACAGCTGAGCACGGGCCTGTAGAAGCCTTGTAGAAGATAGCCGAGAGGGTGAGTGCGTGTTGGTGGGCTACATATACCAGAGAGATTCCTTGTGGAGGACACTTGGGTCTCCAGGGTAAGCGTATTAATTCATTGTGAATACACAAATTGCTTCGAAAATTAAGAGGTGTGAGTCTCGGATTTGAACCTGCACCTTCCGCGATATTGTCTGGAGCAAGCGCCTTATCCTAGAAGGCATCACAAACATCACAGGCAAATCATTTCCAAATCATTAAACCGCAAAATACATTTTTATGCCTTTTTTCTGTTTCCGTCACTCTATACTCGTATTCTTCTTCTTACGCAAGGATGAATGAGGTTGGTTCTTAGGGCACTGGCGGTACAAATATTGAGAGCCACATACTGTTGAAGGTTTTCTGCACCGTTCGAAATATTGACTACCAAGTTGAGTGACATTCGACTATATTTAAAGAGTCAGTGAACTTTTAATTTGATATAAAACCAGTATCGTCCGCTCGTAATGTATCTATAAAATTATCTTTGAACTTGTAAAGATAGTCTCGATGCCTTTCTATATCAGAAAAGTCCTAGCTAGTACTGGTCAATAGACTCAAGTGTTAAGACGGGTAAGACCTAAGATTTTTGCGCGATCATTTGCAATGAAGACTTTTTAAGTATGCAATTTTCGTCATAATGTTTTCTTGTGCCTGATCAATTATAATAAATGCATAAATAACTATGAAAATTCATAATGTGTGTTTGAGATTCAATCCGTGGCTACCTCTAGGTTCTACGATACAAATTAGATACAAATTAGTATCTTGGTAGATTGTGTGCTTAATCCTAGAGCCATTTACATTTCAATCCTATTCTCTTTATAAGCGTATATTTTAATGCCAGACAATAGTTTATTAGCCCCAAATACGTTTTGCGTGCGTAATTACAGTTAGAATAATTAATTAAACAGTATGTAAATTAAACGATTACCAGGTTCATTGCATACTTAATAATACGACGAAAATACAGATGAAAAAATGTTTTTTTTTTTAATATTTATTTTATGTATTTTTTTGGGTTGAAATATAGTCAACCCATTTCTTCCCTTACATTTTCCGAGATGCATAAAGGATTTTCAAATGATATTATAACTAGCAAACCGTGCTTGATACACTCAGGAGCGATGGTATAAAAAGTAGCCTTGCTTGTCCTCTAATATCTTATTCATATCTATAAAAAAGAACATCTCAATTGGTTCAGAGATTTCATAATAGCCGCGTTAATAATATAAGCATGCATTTCTTTTCGGTTGTATGTTCATTTTATGCTTATCGCGACCGATAACCGATATGCGCACTAACCTTCAGGTTCCAAAGTGGTTTCTTTATACGCTTTTACGCCTAACCCGCTGAACTAACTTTGACGATTTTTAGTGAAAAAAATGATAGGACCATTCCCTGAGGATTATCAAGTAATGCGCCCAGTCACTTACAATTTCTATTCCTCACTGAATGCATCTCTGAAATCCACACCGACTAAGACGCAGGTAACAGCTTGTATATGTAAAACAAATTTAATAGATAAAAAACGATACTCCTAAAAACAAGTTAATAGCATCGCGCGTATCATTGACCTTTTAAGCCAATTTTATTTCATTAATAGCTTTATATTGCGTTAACATAAACATTGACATCATGAAAATATAATAGAGTCGTGATATTTTCCAATAGGTAAATACCATGATACGACAAGAGGTAAATAATAATCTATATGTATTCAAACAACCCGCCAACAGGCTCTAGGCCAGTGGTGGACTAAGGCTTAAACCCTCTCAGTTGTAGAGGTGGCCCGCCCCCAGCAGTGAGACGTACATATATGGGCTGATGATGATGATACAAAAAATATATATTACCTGGTCTGGTTGCACTATTAAAACTTTTGTTTTCAATTGCCATTATTGTTTAGTAGGATCTCTCCTAAAAATAATAATCCAAAAACATACCATTTCAAATCATCTACAAAAAATACAGTAAATGAACAAAGTACTACGACATTCAAGAATAATTACATTTCACTTTCACGGCGCCTACTACGAATTTTTACTCTGCAGTGGAAAGCTACGGACTCTGGACGATGATGATTATGATAATGACGATGATGATGAGTTGCTACGATTCCTTTGACCAGCTAGTCCATATGAACGCCACCAGCCCACACTGAGCCGACGTAGACTAAGACCCTAATATCGCTGAACATATAGGACACTTACGCGTGTTATTTTCCGCCCTGCCTCATCCGGCTATATAACAGCAATGACCTCATCAAATAAAAGAAAAAATAAAACACAAAAAAATTACCTGCTCATTAAGTATCGCGATTGCCTGACCTCTGTCGCATATATGTGGAATATCTAAACAATTAGTGGGGACGCACAAATGTCAGCGGTGTTAACGCCCTGTTTATTGTCCACGAAAATGATTAAACTTTAACTGCTACGTAAAACGATAACCCTGGTCAACAATGAATCAAATTACGAACTATTTTTATATTTTTCACTGAAATAACAATGCTTGAAGTCATGATCGTCTTGAGTACTACTCATGTCAGCAGTCGATTGTCTCTAATATTTTACGTTATGTGTGTGAATATATTCATTTGTGTATGAATTATTATGGACTTTAACGGTGAAGTAAAACATCGTGAGGAAACCTGGACACTTGAAAGTTCTTAGGAATTTCTTTGGCATGTAGTCCGCCAACCCTTACTAGGGCAGCGTGGTGGATTAAAGCCTAAACCCTCTCAGTTGTAGAGGAGGCCCGTGCCCAGCAGTGGAACGTATATGGGCTGATGATGATGACGTTGATGATGTGTGCAAATATAATAATTAGCTAGTATTAAAACTATTTGCAAGCTCCTATATTTCACACAAATATACACTTTTTGTTTGATTAATATTACGTTAATATAACTCTTAATATAAGTTTATAGGAATCCACGTACAATTATTTCAATCGTACATAAGGGGTACAGCCCGCCATAATGACCAACGTAAGTATGACGACTGGCGCTTTCCGGGATTATGCTATTCCGGTATTATTAATACCGGTAACAAGTTATAGACATGTAGGCATTTGCGACGACATAATAAAGCTACAGCTTTATTACTTGTAATGGCTGCCTCGTTGGAATCGCGGAATTAATGTCCGGCTTGAGATTGAGTTGTCGTGGTTTTAATTCCCACGCATATACCTAAATTTTTTCATAAGGAAATTCTCAGTAACAGCTAGTTCTCACTAACAGTCGTAGTCTGGAAATGTGTTGAAAAACGATTGTAAGTTGCCCGCCTTATTGTTTGGAACTAAGCATAATTAGCGAATCGTGTCTACTCCTTCAGATAACTACTTATTATTTCCGTTTCGCTTAATGTTCTATTCGATTCTGCATACAAAATGTGTTGTTTGCAAATTATTGTGCAATATGAGGCGCCCAGTCGTCTCCAGTATTTACATGACGCAGCTGAGAACTGGCTGAATAAAACAGCTGTATTTATATTTCTAATATGTGTAGAGTTATGCCATAGTTAACTACACACCTAAAAAAAGGTACATAGCGTAGGTAAAGGTGTATATGATTGTTCACTTTTCACTGGCTGTGTTTTAAGTTCTACAGGGGGGCATATTGTCGGATTTCGTGAAGCTATTCACATTTTCGTAACGGACAAACCACAGCCTGACTCGAATATCGAACCGAGAGCTCCATGATTTCACGCCGCATACCTATACATATCAACGGTTATGGTACCAACAAGGCAGTTTTATAGACTTATGTTTTATAATTATTTATAAAAAAATGTAGCGACTCTAGGGCATTAATTGATACAGATATCATTATTGGGGTGATATAGAACGCATATACTATTATATTTGGGTTGAAGATGACAGAAACAACATAAAATTGAGAAAAATAAATTAATATAAGTGTTTTATGATTTTGGTCTTGCAATAATTGTTCTAGCATACTATTCCATTGAATCAAAGTTGGAACAAATTAAAATAATTTTTTTTTTTTTAATCTTTAATTTAATTAATAAACTTCCTGCAGACTGGCTTTGGGATCAAAAAATATGCTACAAATTAAGGTTGGTGTTTTAATGATGGAAAATATTGAGAAGGAGGTAATTATTTCTTTCGTATCATACATACATTTATGCCTGTATTCCGCAAATAGTTAGGCAGAGATGCATTTCTCCACCCACATTTTGCCAAGGATGGATCAGTCGTAATAGGGGGCAAGCCTATTGCCGTTTTCGAGAACATATGGAGACACAGCACTTTGCCGTGACACCGAGGGGCACAAACATATCAAGTATAGTAGTACATCCGATTGCCTTACAATGTATGATAAACATATTTTTATTATTCTATCGCCATAACAACAAGATTTCCAGACTCAAGATTGTATCATTCTTAAAAAATATTTATTATTATGATTTAAATGTGATGGCCTCGAGGTTTAGGCGCGCGGTTGAGTATTTCGGCGGTCGCAGGTTCAAACCCCAGGCACACACCTCTGACTTTTCGAAGTTATGTGTGTATTCAAAATGAATTATCACTTGCTTTAACGGTGAAGGAAAACATCGTGATAAAACCTGCACACCTAAAAGTTCTTAGGAATTTCTTAGGTGTGTAGTCCGCCAACCCGCACTAGGCCAGCGTGGTGGACTAAGGCCTAAACCCTCTCAGTTGTAGAGGAGGCCCATGCCCAGCAGTGGGACGTATTTGAGCTGATGATGATGATGATGATTTAAATGTGCTAAGCAATGAACAGGTCAATGGCACTGTTGATAAAACAAATTTATAGTAGTAGTGTAAAATAAGTCATTATGATAACATTTACCTATTACATGTAACAAATTGTTACAAATTCAAATTATTAAAAAATAAATACATTATACAAGTAAATTCTTTTTCTTTTCTACTATTCATGTTGTCTTGCTTCTTTTACCACCCAAGCTCATTCAACAGAGGGAGACAAACACTGCTTAGTGAACATACATACATAGCCTTACGCCTATATTCCCCGAAGGGGTAGGCAAAGGTGCATTTCTGCACCCACATTTTGCCAGGTATAAACAGTTATACTTACAATGTATACTTTTTGTACAGTTTAGTGGCAGTCGACATATCGTAAAACTGCCTAAAAATTATTGCCAATTATATAAAAAATGCTATGTTATTTTACTCAAACATTGGTTTTAAGTTGTATAATATAAAGTGTTAAAACAATAATAACAATTTAATTCTTATTTATGAACACAGACTAAATTATTTTCATAATAACTCTGGTAAATAGGTGAGCAACTTATCTGAAGATATATAATCACCATGAATTACATTTTGAGAATGTGGTTACAAGAAGAGAACTATTGTCCAATCACTTGACAATGACAATAAAATAAAATTAATTTATAACCTTAATTAGCTGCCTAGGAATAGCTTAGATTTTGTGAACAAAGACATTTGTATAATCCTGCAGAAAATAATAATGTGTTGAGTAATGCGGCCAAGTAAGGACAATTTTGAGCAGATTTTTTTAAGATTCTCCAGTCATAATAACTTTTGTAGATCCTAGATCCTAGTCTTGTTGAGTAGTAACTCAAAAAAACATGAAATATCTGTACTTTTATTTTTAGTAAAATATTTTTTATTTTCCTTGCTTAAAACATAATAATTATTTTTTGTACTTTTATTAGGCAAAATTTTGTAATTATTTTAAATTATAATTACAATTAAACAATCATCTTTGTTAAACCTTATAAAAACCTCAAAATATTGAAAAACACAATATGTTGCAGAGTAATACCTGTTATTATCCATTTATATGAATGACTCAAATCTTTGTCTAGATTTCTGTTGACTCAGATGTTGCTAATGACCTTTCCTTGAGTGTACTTTTATAAATATGTAGAAGTATACATACAGAAATGTAATATCCTCAGAATCATATCTTATAGAGATAGGTAGAAAGCAGCATTTAATGCAATAATCATATCAATTTGCTGCAATAACTTAAAATAATGTCTTTAGAAGTATTTTTTTAATATACAATACACATGTGTTAATGCAGTCTTTTTCTAAAGACCCTAAAATCCCCACTTTGATCTTTCTATCTTCTAAAGTTATAGTGGACATCCAGACATTCAGAGAGGAATGGAAAACTTGTAAAAAATAAAAACTGTTACTTAATTTTGAACTTTAGAACACTTATTTTAATTCCATTATAACAATTACTCATTATTTATTTTAAAATAATCCATCTGTTTTGGATTTCCATCAAATTTTTTATTTGGCCAAACATTATTGAAAAATGACTGTTTTTCTAATTAATTTATCTCAGTGATTTTCTTATCGAAAATCGTTTATACTTTATTTAATCGTTTATTACTTTTGAATATTGTACACTGTTATGTTAAATGTTCAGGTTTCATTGTAGTTGAATCAATTACATTATAATGGAATGAGTAACATACAGTGAAGATTAAATATATTTTTATCAATATTACCATGTGATTAACGAGTTCTTATGTACATGTATGTAATAAATAAACAGAATAATTCTAATGTGAATTTTAATCAAAACTTAAAGGGAGATATTGATTTTTTAGTTTGGTTTTCTTTTTTCAAGTGAATATGTTAATGGACGAATTTTTATCTTAGTGATTATCATGTATTCGAAGCCTAAATATAACATAACGTATAGCGATGATACGTAATAACTTCCGTGTTTTCCATATAAAGCCTTGTGTGTATATGAAACGTTACTTGCAATTTTCACGGCAAATTGAAAAGTGAAATCAGTCTATTCATTTGCGACACAAAAACATCGTAACAAGCGCAATAATTGCACGCGCGACAGATTTCAGCGTAACAAAAGAAAACTAAAACTTTACCTTCACACTCCAATGTGTAACACCATGCAACCAAAACAGCGAATCTGCACCGATGAACGAATTTAATGTTTAGATATTTAATTATCTTGTATCTCACACATCACAGATTTCCAATAAAGCAAATTTTCTCTGGCACGAATCCACGAAAATTTTGACGTTTCATCACCGAGTAATGAATAGTGAAAAATAATTTCACAAAACACACACGAGTAACACAGTTTCGTACCGATGAATCACTGAATCGTTGATTTTCAACCGACTAATTAAGCAGACGTTAAATATATATAATGTTTTTATCCTTTTTAGAAACAATAAAAACAAAAAATATGCAAATCCATCCGACAGACGATCGACTGTGTGCGGTAAGGGATTTCAGTTTTTAACGGACAGTGATATTTTATCGGTTTTTCAAGTTACCGATTTTATATTATGTAATTATTTTAATAACGGTAACGGCATTAAAATTAAGGCTTACCTATTAGTTTAATTAAAAGTAATTTCTATAGATTAGTTAGTGTTCGTCAATCGATTATAACTTGGAAAAGCCGATTTTCCACAGCTTTTTCGATCAATCATTCGTTAAACATGTTATTCATCACTCGTCATCAGCCAGTTTCATATTCTCCTATCATATTCTATGTCCATTGTCCTGATCAGAAAATTCCTCTTTACACTGAAGTAGGAAACCGTTTTTACCATAAAATTTGTCTATATTATGACACTACGAATATGATTATATCCTCTATGGTCATTCTTTTTCTTATTGGAAATACTAGTTCTACTAGTTTGTTGTTGCAACTTGCACATCAAATACTTTGATATATTTGAGGTATATGCGTGATTGGATAAACAGGACCTAATAATAAACCTCAACATTCATAGTACTTAAAGCTCTATGGCTCTCTGAATTTATAGCCTTTCCCTTTGCCCTTGCCAATGAACGATTATAAAAACACAAAACATTTCATTTATTTAATACAATTAATCAGTAACATTTTTAAATTATCCAAAATATAATCTATTAGAGGTACACAACGTATTTTTTAATAAGCACAATCTATGATTACACAAAAACCAATGTTTTAATAGTAGAGAATCCGAGGGGAGGGTATTTATCAAGAATCTGTGCCATTGCCGATGGATAAAACGCCATAAATTTAAATCTTTCACCCATTTTATTGGGATCAACAAGCATTTCATAAGCATTTTTGATTTTTTCTCTATCTTCTTCGGATTTAGCATTTTCCATTAGTATCTGAAAGATTTTTAATGATATTACAATATAAATATACACATTTATCCCTGTAAACTCAAGCATATTAAGTTATATAGGTAGTGTGAGGGGGAAAACAGATAATGTATAATTTGAGAGAATTTAAAGTACATACATAACCTCACGCACCTCAATGCACCTCTGTATTTCCCGAAGGGGTAGACAGAGGTGCATTTCTGCACCCACATTTCACCAGTTATGTATCAGTTCCACGTAATAGGAGGCGAGCCTATTGCCGTTTTTCGGGCACAATTCCAGACTCCATGCTGCTACTGAGAATTTCCTAATGGAAAAACCCAATAACACTATGCCCGACCGGGGAATCGAACCCAAGACCTCTAGATCGCACGGCACATACTTGTGCCCCGAGACCACAAATTTAAAATTTATATTTTAATTGAGCTTTTGTATCACACCTGTAATCTGACTTCAGCCTGACACCTTTCAAGAAACTCTTTCTGCTTGACTGGTCCCACAACTAACGCATGGTTTTCTTGACCAGGAGTTTTTGAAGCTGCTATCCTAAGCTGCGAGAAGTCTACATCAGCTGTCAGATCACTAGCACCTGGATTTTCGAGTGGATCTACTATTTTGTGTTTGTGGAAAGCCTGAAAGAGATTATAAAATGTTTACAAGTGTACATTTTTAATAAGTAATTTAAAAGGTATTGCAATGAACAGCCATGTGAAAATTGAAAAATATTTAAAAAAAATTGCTACCTAACAATGACTTCATACCATCAAACAGATTTAATTTAAATAAAGAAATTAATACTTCATATATTACAACTAATATGAGATTTATTGAAACCTTAAAAAAAATTACCTACCCTAAATGTGTCTCCTTTTTCACCTTCATGGCCGTAATCAGCTATTAGTGCTAGCCCACCATATTGATCTACCCTCTGTGCTAACTGTCTAGCTACTCCCAGACCTCTTGCACTAATCTCCAGCTCAGTTCTATCCCCAGAGTCTAATGGTGGCCTTATCAACATCTTAACAGACTGAGTTTCATCACCTGATATTCTATAATACAATTTTCCTGACTGATCAATGTCTATGAGGAGTTCACGCCATCCATTTTCGGTTTTCTGGAAAATAATTATAAATGATTTATAAATCTAATATATAAAATTCTTATGTCACAGTTTTAGTTATCATACTCCTCTGAAACAGCTCAACTGATTTTGATGAAATTTTATATGTATATTCAGTAAGTTTGAGAATAGATTGTAATCAATTTTTTATACGGGGGTATAAGGGGCAATAAGGGTAGCCCAAACCAAAAGTTATTTTTTTATTTTTTGGACAAAAATTTTTGTTTTTATTTTTTTATGATTCAGCATTGAAAAATACATACAACCCCAAATTTTCACCCTTCTACAAATAACACCTGTTTAGATTCGCAATAGGGTTGCAAGATGGCAATCAAATATAATAATTGTAGTACAATAAGTTTTCATCTATAGTTTATATTTACAATTTACTTTTATTATATTTTTTTCTCAATTTAAATTAACTTAATCTTCAACCCTTGCCAGTTGATAACTGATCAACATAATGTATATGGCAAAACAATGTTTGCCAGATCAGCTAGTTATTAATATAAAATTCATAGAATTGTTAAGTTTTATAAGAAAATGATTACTTACTTCAAACTTGTGTATAGGAAGCACATCAAAAAACTCATGAGCTATATACCAGGCAAAGTTGTTTGGTACTTTTTTCAAATCATTGTACCAATATACTTTTACACCACTCACTGTTTCCCCCTAGAATTGTAAGAAGAAAATTCTGTAATCTAACATTCAATAGGATACACAAAAATATACATATTAGTGCTTAAAATTCAAGTTGAATATTTTCTCATATTGGTTCATTTCATTAAAACCAAATTGTAGATCTAAGCATGAAAAACATACTATTACAACAGATTCACTGTGATGGGAGACAGAAAAGGGAAAATAAGAGATTAATGACTTTTACATAAAAAGTGTAAAACCAAGTATACCTCATGGTTATGGGGCTGATCAATGTCAACTGGTCTGTGCGACATGCATAGTCTGTTCGCTTGTACTGTTTGCATGGTAGTTGAGATCTCTACCAGATGTAAACTCACATCAGGCCCTTTGTAGCCCAGCCTATTCAAAACCTGAAAGAAAAATCATCCGGCAAGATTTAAATGAGTGGATAAAGTATAAATACTTTGTATGACTTTAATGACATATTTCTGCATCAGATAATATTTAACAAGTTTATATTATCAAGACTAATTTACCCTTAAAACATCAATCAATAAAGTACCCTTCCCGGGTCCAAGTTCTACGATCTGTAATGGTTTAATTTGGCCCATTTTCTGTGTCTCAGCACAAAACCATATCGCCAATATTTCACCAAAAAGTTGACTGATTTCAGGAGATGTTACGAAGTCACCCCCTTCGCCTATAACCTCTTTTTTCATATAATAGCCCTCTGTGGGATTTGTTATGACGATGTGCATATATTCTGCTACAGTAATTGGCCCGTTAAGACGAATTTTTTCACGAATAATTTCCATTAAACTCGGTGCCGACGCCGGTGAAGGCATTTTCAATGTTTTTGGATCTGGCCGTTTAATTACTTTGTATGCATAATTTCTTGTAACTATCGGTCTTATAACTAATCTATTACATATTTTAAATACTAAACTAGAATTCATTTTATTTATTTAATAGGTTATATTTAGAAATAAATATACATTGCTCTTCTACAACCAGCTGTTTGATTTGACAATTGACATAATACAAAATAGTGTTGTTCCGCAACCCTTTGTATATTTTTTATCGGTTAATGTCGAA
Source organism: Hemaris fuciformis (assembly GCA_907164795.1). Lineage (NCBI taxonomy): Eukaryota > Metazoa > Arthropoda > Insecta > Lepidoptera > Sphingidae > Hemaris > Hemaris fuciformis. The sequence continues at coordinate 10,424,789 of OU015452.1, forward strand.
AATGATCTTAGGTATGTCGTGGTCGTAGCATAAGATAAATGTATTTTTTTTCAATTTCATATGTGTTTTAGTAAAAATAGACGTAGTTAGATAACGCACCTAATTAGTATTTTATCATTTGTTTATTTTCTGGTATAAATATATTTTTTTGTGTCTCTAAGGTCATACCTACTAATGAAATTAAATTACGTACCTACTGAAGACTTGGCAGCATGGTCTTCGACCTTAGCTGGTTCCTTGCGGATCAAAGGAAAAAAAATATAATATGTCAATCTTTGACAATTGACAATTGACAGTTGACATTGACAATGACATCTTAATTTCTATTAAAAAAAAAACAGTAGTATGCGCATGCGAAGAATTAACCCTAATTTACTATTTTTTTGTTAAAAGTAATAGTATTTTTTGTTTTTGCTGTTAAATACAGCATAAGAGGTTTATTGTTTTATTACATAAAATACATTGAAGTGTAGTGCCGAGTGTGAGTTTGTTACAAGGTTATGTTTTGGTTTACCACGTGAATTGCAAGGCATTGCTGTAAAGAAGTTAATTATTAGAAAAAGTAAAACGTTGACAACATGGGCGAGAAAGAGAACAGTGAAAATAATTCCGAAGAAAATACAAAATTTAAAGATGGCGTGAACAGAAACGCAAGACTTATTGTAAGAAATATTTCTTTCAAAGCCACGGAAGAAGCGTTAAGGAAACATTTCGCACCCTACGGAACAGTGGAAGAGGTGAAACTATTGAGGAAACCCGACGGTAAACTTGTGGGATGCGGCTTCGTTCATTATACCCATGTTCCAATGGCGAACAAAGCTTTAACTGCCACAAATAAAAAACCATTCTTAGGTAATCTTAAGAAATCCTTAATTTTTTTTGTATGAACTAAATGTAAGTTACAAATGTTGAATTTTCATCAGGTCTAGCATAGCATTTTTTTAAACTACCAAAGCACTGATCATTCCAATAAATCATAAATTGCAACATACTTTGTGACAAAATGTGAAAAAATATGAGTAAATATAATAAAATTATTATGCTCCTTCCTTACCTTATACTTTTTTTTTAAATAATATACCTAGTTACAATTTAGTTAGCATTTGAAAATAATAAAAAATATGAATGTAAGTAAAACTAAATTGTTTTTGTTTCCAGATCGTCCAATTAATGTTGCATGGGCCATTCCGAAGCATAAATATGGTGAGGCTGTACAGAACAGTGATATCAACAGAAAACAACCCATTGTTGACTTGGATAATGAAAAGAACTCAGAAAAAGGTTAATTCTGTTGTATATTTTAAAACATATAGCATTCATCATTAGTATATAATTTAGTGTGTGTATGAATTAATTTCCATATACTGAAGAATTAATAAAGCTTGACAATATTATGTGCTCTGAATTAAAGTAATAAATTGCCTTTGTCTACAATCTAATTGTGAATATTAGCTGATGCCTCAGTATTTATCTGATTCAAATAATTTTATCCCTGAATGTCAGCTTGACCATAAAAGATAATAATTTGAATTTTACAGAACCTCAAGAAGAGTCCAAATCAAAAGAGGAGAAAAATAAAATGAGAATAAACCGCAATGCTCGCCTCATTTTGCGTAATGTGTCTTTCAAAGCTACTGAGGAAGCACTGAGGGAGCATTTTGAACCTTATGGCACTATATTAGAGGTGAAATTGTTGAAAAAGCCAGATGGAAAGCTTGTTGGATGTGCTTTTGTACATTTTAAGAATGTACCAATGGCAAAGAAAGCATTGCTCAATACAAACATGAAACCATTTTTAGGTAAGTAAAGTCATTCTTTTTTTATTTTTTGTCTTATGGTATCCCGCAACTTCTCTGCAGTGGAATTTAGTTCCTATAATACATATTTTTATAGAATTCATAGGTATTGCAATTTGTCCAAATTGTATTATTAATGACATATAAAAACATTTGTGAAGTAAATGATTTTGGATTTAATTTGGTAAATGATGATATATCTGGAAGTTTGTATAGTGACAATAGATTCTTAGATTGAAAAATTTAAAGTCCTGAGTTTCATTGGGTTCTTCACTAGAAAATTCTCAGTAGTAACACAAAATTTGGAAGTCAGCTAAAGAAATTTGAGTATAAAATTGCTTCGTCTACTCCTTTGTATATACAGATACTCATTGGGATATTAATTTATAAATCATTTTTCTTCTCACAGGAAGACCAATATCCGTGGATTGGGCAGTACCAAAAGACAAGTACATGCAGCATGTGGTGAACCAGCAGCTAGAGATGCAGGAACAGGTCAAGAAAGAAGATTCTGACAGTGACGATGATGGACCACGCCTGAATCTGTCCAATGATGACCTCAAACAAGAGATCAAAAGTTGGTATAGCGTTATGCTTTGATTGTTCCGCGGCATAAATGTGCTGCTAGCGATCGAATTGTTTAGGGTTCGAATCCTGGTTGGGGAGTTCTGTAAGATTTCCCATTAGGCAATCGACAATATAACAAAAACTACACATTCGGCGAAGCATGCATAATAAAAATACACCTGTGTCTACACCTTCAATAAATAGGCCTGAGAATATGTATAAATCTTTATCATATTTTTTGCCAATCTGATAATTTAAAATGTTTGTTGTAAATCGGTTTCTAACTATGTAAGATATTCGCAGGTGAATCAGGTGACGATTCTGATGATGAAAAGTCTGAAAAAGATTCCGGAAGTGAGAACGACGAAAGCAGTGATGAGGAGAGTGGCGATGAAGAAAGCGAAGGTGATGATGATGATGATGACGATGAAATAGATGAAAAAGCTGATGCAGAAGATGAAGATATGGATGACGCACGCAGCGAAACGAGTACGATTGCGGAACGGAAACGGTTTGTAGAATTTTTCATTTTCATGTCACTTGAGAATTGATTACTTCTAAAACTTCTAGGCCAGGGGTCACCAATTAGTTTCGTTCGGGGTTCGTTTTAAGAATTGAAATGACCGTTGTGGTCCGCACATTTTATTTATAAGAAAAAAACATTTATTAAACAAATGTTATTATTAAAAAAACGGAAGTTATTTACATCGGAAGTAGTTTTAGTGTAGTTGCTGTGTTCTCGCGGTCCGCACAAAATGCGTCGGCGGTCCGGATGCGGACCGCGGTCCGCCTTTTGGCGACCCCTGTTCTAGGCCTAGAATTTATAAACCAATAGCTTGCCTCCTCTGGAAACCGAACATGGGACATGGGACCTCTATATATCATGGTACATATGTAAGCCGCGGGACAAATGACGCGTTTTATCTAATTTGTAATTTAAGTATTTTACCACAACAGTTATGTGTCTATTCAAATGAATTATCACATACTCTAACGGTGAAGAAAAACATCGTGAGAAAACCTACACACCAAAAAAAGCCTTAGGAATTTCTTAGGTGTATAGTCTGCCAACCCGAACTAGGCCAGCTTGATGGACTAATGCCTCAACCCTCTCAGTTATAGTTAAAGGGACATATATGGGCTGATGATGAACATGATGATGATGATGAACCACAACATTTAATGAATTATTGTCTTCTCTAAACAGACCATGTAAAAGACAATTTATTTAAAGAATATTATAACTGTGATTTAAATTTTGTCTGCAATGATTTTCAGTATAAAGCTGAACGACGCAGAAGACGGATGCACAGTGTTCATAGTGAACATACCGTTCAGCGTGGACAACGACCAGCTGAAACAATTTGCTGAACACACCGGCCCGGTCAAGTACGCACTCATTTGTGTCGACAAGATGACAGAGCACTCCAAAGGATCCGGATTCGTTAAATTTGTGGTCAGTGTTGAATTTACAAAGCGCAGTTGGTTAGACACCACGTGAAAAGACGCAGAGGGCTTGATCCGTTCCAAAAGATTGCGTGATGTACGAAGTTGATAAAATGTACACAATTTTATATAAGTTCTATGTTAAAAAGCTCCATTGGGACTTATAAAAATAAAGAAAATATCATAAAGAGATCTGAAATGAAGCCAATTCACTCATAAAAAGGTGCATTATTTCAATAAAATATATATATCTTAATAAGCAGTGATGGCCTCGAGGTTTAGGCGCGCGGTCGAGAATTTCGGCGGTCGCAGGTTCAAACCCCAGGCACACACCTCTGACTTTTCTAAGTTATGTGTGTATTCACAATGAATTATCACTTGCTTTAACGGTGAAGGGAAAACATCGTGATAAAACCTGCACACCTAAAAGTTCTTAGGAATTTCTTAGGTGTGTAGTCCGCCAACCCGCACTAGGCCAGCGTGGTGGACTAAGGTCTAAACCCTCTCAGTTGTAGAGGAGGCCCGTGCCCGGCAGTGGGACGTATATGGGCTGATGATGATGATGATGATGATGATATCTTAAAAGATATTATAATAAACAAATAAATACACCCAACAGTCACATACATATTTCTGACCCCACATTAAGATACGAGTCTTGTGTCGTGGGTATCAGAAACTACGAGAGACTTTTCGGTCTCACAAACACCCAGACCCGAAACAAATATTTGTGGATCACACAAATATTATACAATTTAAATCGATTCAAATTCTCATTTCTACCTTATTAATTTTGTATGTATAAATCTTACAGAATAAAGAAGATGCTGATAAGTTCCTGGCGCTGTCTCCAGCGGAGCTGAAGCTGGAGGGCCAGGTGTTGCAAGTGAAGCCGGCGTTAAAGAGGGAGAACTTACAGAATGGAAAGAAGAAGGAAGCAAAAGACAACAGGAACTTGTATCTGGTTAAAGAGGGAGGTGAGTCTAGGAAATGTATTAATAATGATAAATTACTTAGGCTGTATCTTCTTTATAATGATCAATTAACTATGGTGTATCTTCTTAGGATAAGCAGAAGTGTTTGTCTCCACTTATGTTTCACCAGCAGCTTAAGTTTTATATAATTAGGGGTGAGACTTTTGCTTTTTTCGGAACAGTATCCTGGACTTAACGACCAAACGACTTATGATACAGTACCAACGAGGCAGTAAAATATGAAATGTATAATTATATTCACGTTTATATTGCAAAAATGATTCAGATATTTTTTTTGTACAGACTGATTACTCAAAAAAATAAAAATAAAAAAAATTAAAAGCGAACGAAACGCTATGCAAAAGCTAGTAATGTTAATAAGTGTATGTTGTTTTCAGTAATCGTGGCGGGCACTAAGGCGGCGGTGGGCGTGTCAGCGTCCGACATGGCGAAACGGTTGGCGCTAGAACGTAGCAAGACGCAGATGTTGAAGAACTTGAACAGGTACACTACTATACTTCAGTAAAGGCTTAACTGTTTTATAATGACACTGTTTAGCGTAATGCTAACTAATATAGTGAATATACATCTTTATAATACACACGAGCAAATTAAATCTTAAAACTGGCATTGCCATGACACACCCCTTGAAACAAAATTGCATCGAAACCACAAAATATAATAATTTTGTAAAAAGTTTCTTCACTTACTATCAGTCCATATACGTCCCACTGCTGGGCAGGTGTCTGATCTACAACTGAGAGAGCTTAGGCCTTAGTCCAGCCTGCTGGCCTGGTGCAGGTTGGCGGACTACACACCTAAGAAATTCCTAAGAACTTTTAATTGTGTAGGTTTAATCACGATGTTTTAGTTCACCGTTAAAGTACGTGATAATTCATTGCAAATACACACATATTAGAAAAGTCAGAGGTGTGTGTCAGGGGTTTGAACCTGCAATCGCCAAGATCGAGAATCTTGCCGCCTCAACCAAGGCTCTCACTACTTAATGAAAGGACTGACTGTTTCACAATTATACTGTCAATAATGCTAACTAATAACATGAAGCGAAAATAAATCTGTCTAATATAATATAATACATATCCCATGAAATAGAATTACATTGAAAATACAAATTTAAAATGAAAAAGCTATAAAGGAGAGCCTATTGCCGTTTTTCGGGCACACTTCCAGACTCCGTGCTGCTACTGAGAATTTCCTTATAGAAAAATCCAATAACACTGCCCGACCTGGGAATGGAACCCGAGACCTCTGGATCGCACGGCCCATATTTATATAGGTACACGAGGTATAATGATTGTGTTATATACGAGGCACGTTGTACGGCAGGTTCGTGTCGCGCTACCGGCTGGTGGTGTCCAACCTCCCGGCGCAGTGCGGCGACGCGCGCCTGCGCTCCGTCTGCAGCGCCGCCGCGGGGCGCAGCGCCACCGTCACCGAGGCTCGCGTAATGCGGGACCTCAGGAGCCCCGTCGGCAAGGACGGGAAGCACCCGTATGTACAACAACCATTGTCAGCCAAATACATCCCACTGCTGGGTACAGGCCTCCTCTACAACTGAGAGGGTTGAGTGATGTACACCAATACAAATAATTTATTTTCATGGGGAATTCTCTTGGATCCCTGCGATAACCAACCCCACATTTAGTTGAAATGTTTGTTCTAAGTACCAAAAGCATTTTATCATTTGATTTATGTCTTTTGGTGCTGAATCTATTTAATGTTTTTTTTTTCATAAATTTAACATAACTGTTAAGTTCTTATCTGTCTGTATGATACCAGACACTGATATTGTCAAAAAGTAATTAAAGGTACTCAAACCAGGATTAAATATAACATATAACCATGGTTTAGGGCCCCATCAATATGGATTGATGGGACCCTAAACAGCATGGGCTGTGCCATACTTTATCAATTATGGCTAAATAACAACAAACACAACTTTATACTTATAAGCATACCAAGAATATTATATTAAATATACCATAGTAGAGTTGTTAAATTTAGGTCCCCTTAGATCTGCTGAGCTTCATTGCTCGGTGTCAATACTGTGCGTGCCGCTGTTGATCCTGGAGCACAGGAGTTAGTGGCGGGTGTGTGGTGGGATAGGGACAAAAAAATACCATAGTAGACTCAAACAATTAAGTACAACAGTCACATATGTACGTCTAATATACAAGTGTGTTTAACATGAAGTTTTAATATACTGTTTGCAGATCAAAAGGCTACGGCTTCGTGATGTTCATGCGACATGAAGACGCCCTCGCCTGTCTCAGGAAACTCAACAACAACCCTGACATATTCGACCAGAACAATGTAAGTTTGTATATTTGTGTGTGTATTCACAAAGAATCATCACGTACTTTAACGGTGTAGGAAAACATCGTGATGAAACCTGCACACCTAAAAGTGCTTAGGAATTTCTTAGGTGTGTAGTCCGCCAACCCGCACTAGGCCAGCGTGGTTAATATAACACTTAATATAAGTTTATAGGAATCCACGTACAATTATTTCAATCGTACATAAGGGGTACAGCCCGCCAGTTGTAATGTCTAGTTTATAATTGGTTATTGAGAGGTCTTTATTTATCAAATTTCTTTTGTTAAATAAATATTTAAAGCTTTAAGATTATTTTTCTGAACTTGAAAATCAAACTGGGCTTTCGGGCTTCTATGGAAGTACCGCCACTGACTTATAGTATAAGTGAACAGCTCTTTGTCTCCAACTCCTCCTTTATATCTTTTTTGATTAATTTCGTTGCGAGTTCATGACAAATTAGTTTCCTTTAGATTCGCTGAGCTTCAGTGCTCGGCGTCAGCGCAGGAGTTGCAGTGGTGACTTCGTGGTGGAATAAAGCCAAAATATTTTTAGATAGAAATTATTAATAGTAATTATTAAAAATATTAAACTGAATGCATACCTCACGAAATATTATCTTTTTTTCTTTCACAGAGACCCATCGTATCTTTCTCAATAGAAGACCGCACAGCTCTAAACGCGAGGAAAAAAAGACTGGAAAAATCCATAGCCAACAACCCTCTAGCCAACAAACCTCCAGCCAACAATCCTCCAGCCATGAACGACAACAACGCCCAAGCGGAGAAACGGCGAAACAGGAAAAGGAAATCCCAAATGCCCCCAGACGAGAGTTACGTCAAAAAAGGAAGGTTCAACAAGAACAAGCCGAATAACCAAGCAGGACAGTTTGTAAAGAAGCCGGCTGAAGAATTTGGAGAATATACAGGGTTGACAGCAAAAGAAGGAGCGCAGCATAAGATGAGAACTAACCACAAGTTAAGAGAACAAGCAGACGTGCACAGAAGAACGGTGAAGATAGAGAAGAAGAAGGGTAAGCATGCTTTGAGGCTGAAGAAGGCAGCGAGAGAAAGAGTGAAGCAGCCTAAACAGAAGATAAACAAAGGCCAACCTTCTAGAAGAAAGAAGAACAAGCAGCGCAGAGTGGAGTAGTTAGAACAATTGTAATCAGCACAGAAGGAAGTGTTATATTGTTATTTATGAATATAAAATTGATATATCCGAACATAAATTTGGTCTTTAATTTGTCCATCAAATGGGTTATACTCGTACTAAGTTTAATGTATTTGTGTAGAAATGGAGTATGGGATGGTGGAAGGGGAGGGAAAGTATGAGCATTAGGGGGTAAAATATAATGACGGTCGACTTAAGTTTCGTGGTTAAAGAGTTAGCTTTCGACGCTAGAAACTTTTCGCTCGTGCGCTCAACTTCGCTCTCGTGGGCAATCAACAATTTCGCACGAGTTGCATATAGGTACTATTTATTTAAATGTCAATCACACTTCGACTGCCACTGTCACTGAATTTGCGTGTGCCAATGAAAATGTGGGTGCGAGAAGTTTACTTGTCGCATTGTAATTGTGAAGTCTTCGACCCCTAAAGCGTGCACAAAGATACTATGTTCCCCGCATGAGTTATAAAAAGGTACATTTCTGCACCCACATCTCGCATGGTAATCTTGGCGGTCTAGGGTTCAATCCCCAGGTACACATCTTGAGTTTTCGAAGTTATGTGTGTATTCATAATGAATTATCACGTATTTTAACGGTGAAGCAAAACATCGTGAGGAAACCTGCAAACCTCAAAGTTCTTAGGATTTTCTTAGGTCAACCGTTAGGTTAATCCGCCAACCCGCACTAGGCCAGCGTGGTGGACTAAGCCCTAGCCCCTTTCAGTTGTAGAGGAGGCCCGTGCCCAGCAGTGGGACGTATAGGGCTGATGATGATATATAAACATACAAACCATAGGCACAATCTTTTGTTTTTACTATATCTATTACTCTTTTATTACTTCGAAATTTTGCATTTTTCGAAAGTTCATGCATACAATTTCTCAGGCAAAAACTATTTCATACACAAATTAAAGTAAAACAAATGTTTTTTTTTATTCGTAATCATTTATCAATTATCCATTTAAGTATCAAATTATCTTTAACTTCATATAATCACATTTTGTCTAAACTTCTTACATTGATTTGAGCAAATTTGTAAAGAAAGAGGCTGAGGGTTAGATCACCGCGTAACAATTCGACTGGAAAGTCTCGAATTTTTGATGCTCACGACAAAAAAATGATGATTTATATATTTTTAAAAGAATTTCAAGGGGCAGTCAAGTATAATTTAGATTATTATCATATCAATAAAAACGACCAACATAATATCACATTAAAGTACCCAGTCACATAATATTACATTTACCTATTACTTATAATAAAAGTGGCAACAACACTTCGCCATTCATCAAATTAGAGCAAGCATTCCCTTTCTTATAAATATTTTGGTCAACGTATTTTATCACCAACGACGTGTGAAGGCAAATCTCTTTACCTAAATTTAAATAAAAAAAAACAGAAAATTTTAAAGTTATAACACTGTTCGGGGCTGCCAACACTAAGACGTGGTTTCAAAATGTCATGATGTCGGAATTATTTATATCCCATAAAAAACAAAACTTGTAAAAAAACCCAAGTCTCGCAACTCAGTCCTTCTACCGTAAAAAGTTGTGAGATCCATGTGATACCAAGTCGATGAATTTATTCAGTCCCCATTTAGGGGATCTTCTGTACATACATATATACATAACCTCACGCCTGTATTCCCCGAAGGGGTAGGCAGAGGTGCATTTCTGCACCCATATTTCGCTAGTATTGTATCAGTCCCACGTAATAGGGGGCGAGCCTATTGCCGTTTTTCGGACACAATTCCAGACTCCGTGCTGTTACTGATAATTTCCTAATAGAAAAACCCAATAACACTTTGCACTAAAAGTGAGTTAAGTACCTACATTGTGTTTTCATGCGATTGCCAAGTCAGACTATTTTATTTAAAACATAAAAGATTTTGAATATTGATATCATCACTAATAAGATATTGTTTGGTAAGCTAAGTGCATAATAACTTAAGACTGAAGGCCCTACTTCGTGGTCTCGCGGCACAAGTATGTGCCGTACGATCTAGAGGTCCTGGGTTCGATTCCCGGGCTGGGCAAAGTGTTATTGGGTTTTTCTATTAGGAAATTATCAGTAACAGCACGGAGTCTGGAATTGTGTCCGAAAAACGGCAATAGGCTCGCCCCCTATTACGTGGGACTGATACAATACTAGCGAAATATGGGTGCAGAAATGCACCTCTGCCTACCCCTTCGGGGAATACAGGCGTGAGGTTATGTATATATGTATGTACAGAAGATCCCCTAAATGGGGACTGAATAAATTCATCGACTTGGTATCACATGGATCTCACAACTTTTTACGGTAGAAGGACTGAGTTGCGAGACTTGGGGTTTTTTACAAGTTTTGTTTTTTATGGGATCTCATTTCTTTTTGTAGAAAGTCCTATTGTTTTCCTTTTCGGCACCTTCTACTTCTTGAGTACTAACAACGGATATTCTTAAAACCCACGCTCTGTCTTATGAGCTTTGCTTACTTTTGTAGGTAGTCTTCCTCTTCTACATACGAGACGAGTCGTGTTCTTTATTTTAAAATAATAATCCTACTTTATGCGTTAGTTAGAAAAAATTTGGGCTGCACACGTCAAACATCAGTTAAAGTTAATCCTTTTGTAAAATTGATATCTCTCTTATATAAATATAAATAAATAAATATAAATACACCCAACAGTCACATACATAGTTCTGACCCCACACTAAGATACAAGTTTTGTGTCGTGGGTATCAGAAACTGCGAGAGACTTTTCGGTCTCACAAACACCCAGACCCGAAACAAATACTTGTGGATCACACAAACATTTGTCTCGGTGCGGGGATCGAACCCGTGGCCTCCCGTTTCGCAAGCTGGTATCTAACCAACTGCGCCTCGGGGCTGTCAATATAAATTGGTACTGTCAATGTACCTAACCGAAAATTACAACATAAAGCTTAACAGAGGTATAACTTGAACTAATTTACGGCAATAACTGCCGCACTCAGTTTGTTTTAAATGAATAAATTACTTATATATGTGATTTCCTCACGATATTTTCCTTCCCCGTTAAAGTACGTGATAATTCATTGCTAACACACACATAACTTCGAAAAGTCAGATAAGTGTGCCAAGAGTTTGAACCCGCGACTGCCGGGATTCTCGACCTCACGCCTTAAACTCAATACCATCCCTACTTATCTAGCTACACCTATTATTCCATTATTTTATACATATAGGTACACTAATTTATTCGCTGCAAATGTATCCTTGTAATCCTATATATTTATATGGGATTACAAAGTTATTTATGCAGTTTGTGAATCTAGAAAACTAGAATAGCAATCCAAATTATGAACGAAAATCGCAAATTTATAGCTAAGACTTCTCGCTCATCCGAACTGCATGAGGATTGAGGACGCTCGCGCGTGTGCGCGGCTGCCACTCGCTCGGGGGCATTCAACTGTGCCCGCGCCGCGCTCGTATTCACTTCTGCGCACGCCGCGGGTATTTACAACCTTACTTACGCTCTTTGCCATGCCATCTACCTACGTGATTTATATACGAAACGTGAGCGGCCGCATCGTATTCTTTATTTTAAAATAATAATTATTTTTTTGCATTTTTTCTCAGTCACTATAAATACTTTCAATGTACTTAACAGAAAATTACATCATCAACAGAGGTATAACTTGAACTAATTTACGGCACTAACTGCCGCACTCAAAGTTTTTTTTTTTAAATGAATAAATTACTTGACCCTATTGAAGGTTTCCTCACGATGTTATCATTCGCCGTTAAAGTGCGTGATATTTCATTACTAACACACATATAACTTCGAAAAGTCAGAATAGTGTGTCTAGGGTTTGAACCCGCGACCGCCGGGATTCCGGACTACACGCCTAAACCTCAGTGCCACCACTGCTTATCTACATACACCTATTATTCCATTATATTAAACAAATACAGGTACACTAATTCATTTACTGCAAATGTAACTTTGTAATCGTATATATTTATATGGGATTACAAAGTTATTTATGCAGTTTGTGTATCTAGAAAACTAGACCGAAATTGCAAGATATTATAATTTTTCCTTAAGCTATACACTAAAACCTAATTGTGTTCCAATTTTGAAGCTTCTATGTCGGCTAGAAGTGCCTTAGAGTTTTGATGATCGGTCAGTGAGTGACCAAAACTGCGAAGTTTGACTAGTTATAATTCTTAAACTACTGGTTCAAATTGAATGAAATTTGAAATATACAGAGTTTATACCATTCTTGCTTGGTAACTAAAAATTCAGGTCTCTAAGTTTATCCACAACGAAGTTATAGGGTGTCGAAAATGGCCTGAGTTGCTTCGAGAAAAGTATAGTACGGCCGTGCCGCTTTTTCGCTCGACTTGGCGGGGGCACTGCCGTGCCCCCAGAAACATACAAACCATAGGCACAATCTCTTGTTTTTACTATATCTATTACTCTTTTATTACTTCGAAATTTTGCATTTTTCGAAAGTTCATGCATACAATTTCTCAGGCAAAAACTATTTCATACACAAATTAAAGTAAAACAAATGTTTTTTTTCTTTATTCGTAATCATTTATCAATTATCCATTTAAGTATCAAATTATCTTTAACTTCATATAATCACATTTTGTCTAAACTTCTTACATTGATTTGAGCAAATTTGTAAAGACAGAGGCTGAGGGTTCGATCACCGCGTAACAATTCGACTGGAAAGTCTCGAATTTTTGATGCTTACGACAAAAAAATTGATGATTTATATATTAAAAAAAAACTTAGATTATTATCATATCAATAAAAACGACCAACATAATATCACATTAAAGTACCCAGTCACATAATATTACAATTACCTATTACTTATAATAAAAGTGGCAACAACACTTCGCCGTTCATCAAATTAGAGCAAGCATTCCCTTTCTTATAAATATTTTGGTCAACGTATTTTATCACCAACGACGTGTGAAGGCAAATCTCTTTACCTAAATTAAAATAAAAAATTACAGTGAATTTTGAAGTTATAACACTGTTCGGGGCTGCCAACACTAAGACGTGGTTTAAAAATGTCATGATGTCGGGATTATTTACTTATATATTATTATTCAGAATTAAGAACATCATAACAGTAGAAAACGTCATAGTCAGTAAGTTGTTAACAGTCCTAAGTCGGAGAACGCAACGAAATAAGCTATACCGTTTCAATTCTTAATACAACTTAACTCTTTGATTTTTTTCCTTATTACACTACATTGCTAGTTTCGGTTAGACATCACAACATATAGAAAGACGAAAAATAGATTTGTTATGGTAAAGAAGGCAAACGAGCAAGTGAGCCACTTGATGTTCAATACCGTCCATGGACAGATCATCAATACAATCATCGGTTGCCGGCCTTTGTGGAAAATGCAGAAAATGTTACACACTTCAATCTTTGAGCAGTGGAAACCACTTTGCATTGAAATGAGAATTGACTCCAAATTACATTTACACACCTAATACGATTATGAAGAGTAAGGAATGTGTTAAAGTCCTACAGCTAGCTTGTAGTTACGAGCGGATTCTAATCTTTTCGTTCCTCTGCAGGAGCCCACATTCGTCAAGGTGGTTGTACAGCGCTGCTAAGTACTCTTCTGGATGGCGGAGGTAGTGCTGCACGTGCGGAGACTTGTCCCAGCATTTCCAGTTGCACTGAGAAAAATCATCAGAAATTAATAATTGTGTTTGTTTCAAGGATCAGACTTTCAGTGAGGTCAAAATAAATATATACCTACAGGTGTATTCAGACCATGATCGGAAACTAAGGCATGTCATTATAATATAATAGATAGCTAAGGTCATTACTAACACCCTGGCGTTAAAAAAAAAAATACCATCATAGGTATAAAATGTATGTGTTAGGAAAACGTCAAATTTTTTATTTATTGTCGGGATTTTCTTTAACGCCCGGGGGTTTTTAATCACCCTAGCCTATCACCTGTCTTAGTTTTCGATCACGGTCTGAATACACCCTGTATAGGTATACTCCTTTGCCTAACAACAAAGAAAGCTCAAGAAAATCCTAAAGCGAGGCCGCTGCCGGGTGGAGATCAACTCACATTTGCGAAGAGCTGTCCAAAGCCATAAGCATCAATCATAAGGCAAATTACAATAACCATCTCTCTGGAGCTGCAACTCAGTCTTGTTCATTACTTCATGGAGTAGGTACTTATTGGAGTTCCAACATGTTTTTCAAGACGATCACGATATACAGTTGGCTAGATACCTGCTTGCGAAACGAGAGGCCGCAGGTTCGATCCCCGCACCGAGACAAATGTTTGTGTGATCCACAAGTATTTGTTTCGGGTCTGGGTGTTTGTGAGACCGAAAAGTCTCTCGTAGTTTCTGATACCCACGACACAAGACTTGTATCTTAGTGTGGGGTCAGAACTATGTATGTGACTGTTGGGTGTATTTATTTATTTTATTATTTAATTAATAGGCAAAAACATTTTTCTTCTCGGACTCTGGATCTAACATAACCAATTGTTTTGACAACTAATTTAATAAAATATTTACCCTGATGCCCATAGCAACCCAGGAGTCATGAGCGTGCCTGCTCCTCTTGGCTGCCCCCACAGGATCCGTAAGGGAGCATAGGAATAACCCAGGGGCTCGGCATGGAGTGCTGTGGTACACCTGCGTAGCGCGCATGTAGTGCTGTGTCGCTACGTTGTGGAACAATTTCATGTGAAAACTGAAAAAAATATATACATCATTTATAAGTTCCACCATTAGATTCTACTACATTTGAGAAGGTTGGTTAGAGAACTTCTAGAGTAGGAGAAAATCTTTTTAGAGAAGTTTCGAGCGTGTGGATTTTGTCACGATGTTTTCCATTACTGAATGCGTAGTAGGTAAGAATTTATATAAGCACACATAGCTTTGAAAAATGAGAGGTATGTGACTGAGTCCCGAACTAGCGACAGCCCAACTGGCGTGAGCCTTTCTGCTTAATCCAACATCAAGTAATAAATAAAATAAAATAAAAAATAAAAATAAAAAAGCCTTTTATTTCTTGCTTATACGACAAACAGTTTCAATAACAATGTGCATGCAAAATTATACACTAATTATTCAAATATTTAAAATAAAAAAGTTAAAATATACACAAAGATTTAAAATAAAAGTAATAATATATATTGATTTAGTTAATCTATAATAATCAAGAACCCTCTCAATGAAAGGTAAAGGCCTCCTCCAGAGATGCCCAGTACTCTCTATTCTCTGCGGCTCGCGGCCAATGATTACCTGCAACTTTTATGATGTCGTCTACCCAGCGTGCGTTTGGTCTTCCTCTTTTTCTCTGTCCTAGTGGACCTGCCCATGTTGTTGTCTTTTTAGTCCAACGATTATCGCTAAGTCTCGCAACATGTCCAGCCCATCGCCATTTAAGCTTTTGTGAGTAGCTGAGAGCGTCAATGGCTCTAGTTTTTTGTCTAATTTCAGTGTGGCGGATCTTTTGGATTTTCTTAATTTTCAAGATGCTTCTCTCCATGCTTCTTTGGCAGGATGTAATTTTGTTTTTTGTTTTTCTTGTAAATTTCCAAGTTTGGGAAGCGTATGTTAATGAGGGGAGAAGACAGGTGTTCAAGACTTTGGTTTTCAGCCTTATGGTCATATCGCTTTTGAGTATTTCTTTGAGACTCCAGAACTTTTTCCATGTGATGTTGATCCTTCTCTCTACTTCAAGTTCGTGATTTTGTGGGTTGAATGAGACTTGCTTTCCCAGATAAATGTAGGCATCGACATATGTTAAAGCTAAGTTTTCGAGATATATTGGTATTTTTTTTTGGTTCGTCATAATATTAGTTTTTGATATGTTGATATTTAGACCTACTTTACGACTTTCTTCGTGTAAAGTATTTAACATTACTTGCAGTTGATTTGTACTTTCTGATACCAGGACTATGTCGTCGGCAAATCTCAAGTGATTCAAGTAACATCCATTTATATTTATACCGAATTTTTCCCAGTTTAGTTTGCTAATGATGGCTTCCAGCACCGCTATGAAGATAGTTGGCGAGAGTGGGTCTCCCTGCCGTACACCTTTTCTTATTTGTATGGGTGGCCCTGTAGTTTCCAGCTTAACTCTACTAGTACTGGTTTCGTAGATATTTTTTAGGACTTTGATGTAGTCTAGTGGCACTTCTTGAGACAGTAGAGTTTCCCATATTGATGTGTGAAGCAGAGAGTCAAATGCTTTTTGATAGTCGATAAAGACGATGTAGAGTGGTCTTTTGAACTCTTGGTATTTTTCTATCAACATTTCTAGCGAATGTATGTGATCCACTGTTGAAAAACCTTTTCTAAATCCCGCCTGTTCAATGGGTTGGTATTTCTCTGTACTTGCTCTTATTTTTTTCTCTATTATTGATGAAAATAATTTATATAGTGAAGGTAGTAAGCTTATCGGTCTGTAATTACTTATGTCATTTGGGTCTCCTTTTTTGTAGAGCAAAATGATTTGAGATTCTGACCATTGACGGGGAGGGTCCGAGCTGTTCAGTATCAGATTGAACAGTAGAGTAAGTGGTTTTGCTAGGTATGCGCATCCAGCCTTTATGACTTCGTTTGTGATCCTGTCAGCGCCTGGACTTTTCTCCATTTTTAGTGATTTAATCCCTTTAATCACTTCGGATTCATCAATGACTGCTCTCGCCTCAGTTCTATTTATATCCGGTAATTCGTATGTATATTGATTTGGTGTGCTGTATAATTTCTTGTAGAACTCTGTTGCTATTTTTAGTATTTCCGTTCTATTTTGGGTATTTTCCGAATTGTCTTTCAACTCTTCGATCCATAATTTGTGTGTTCTCAGTTCCTTGAACGCTTTCTTGACACTGTTTGTGGTATTAAGATGTTTTTCGATTATTCTTGTACGGTACGCCTTATAGTCT
Source organism: Hemaris fuciformis (assembly GCA_907164795.1). Classification (NCBI taxonomy): domain Eukaryota; kingdom Metazoa; phylum Arthropoda; class Insecta; order Lepidoptera; family Sphingidae; genus Hemaris; species Hemaris fuciformis. Next base: position 10,442,001 of record OU015452.1, read on the forward strand.
AGATGGATACGTTTACTTATGAGTTTGTAGAGTGCTTTTAGTTCATTTTTCATGGCTCTTGATTTCGGTTTTATCTTTTGTAGTTCTTGTCTTCTGCAGATTAGCGCCTTTGTGCGTATTGATATTGCTTGGTTTTTCCCTGGATTTGTATTGGGTAAAGCCTCGTGAGTTCTTTTAAGACTGGTGTTTATTGCGTTAGTTATGTTGTCATAGCACTTCTGAACGGTGTCCTCATTTCTCCAGTTTTCTAGTAAGTTTGTTAAGCAGATGTTCAGCGTTTGTTTGTATATTTGCGTTTCTTCTTCGTTTTTTAATTACATCAAGTAATAACAAAATTAAATCAATAAAGCTTCGCTTAGCGAAGATTAAGAAGGGCTATAAACAAAAAACCTAGAAACCTTTCGCGAGGGAATTAAACTCCTGGCCTTTAATTTCGCATGGCCTATTATTTAGCATTAACAATGATTAAGACAAAAAAGCCAAGCATAACCAGTTACACTTTCAAATTAATTTTAAGTGACTATTTTAGTGAATGATCTAATATTGATAAGGTTACACTTTTGTATCGAGCAGAGCACGACAGAATCACCCTATCAGCATTCAAGAAGAATGTTTAATGGCAAGGAATGTTTTTGCTTATATTTTTCAACAGTCGCGCCTACGTCAGCAAGTTAGTAACAGGTACTCACACAGAGTAAGCTCGGAGTGCCTTTTGCATGAATTTGTTCTTGGGAAACACTGCTCTAGGCAATCCTACGGGAATTTCGTATACATCTGCAGGAGAGTCCCATATCTGTGCGGCCACGCGATCCAACACCGGCTGGTACCTGAAAACAATTGGATCTATTAATTCACAAAAATTATTATCGGTTGGTTCTTTACTGATACTTTGAGAAATAAAGAATTCTTAAATACATATTTTAGTGATATTGATGGAAGCGGCCTTGTGTTGTCCTGAATTGTATTTTATTTTATATTGATTTGTGGCTAAAATATTTACAAAAAACAAGATTTGAACTTACCTATCCTTGTCGTGTGTGCTGTGTACCAGCATTTCAGCCCACACGTAAGCGCCCACAGAGAACCCGTGCACAACTAACGGCCCAAAATCGGGGTTACTCTCCAGGAACTTTAATAAGTCCGCTGCTATCACCTGAGGGAGAAAATAGTATGTTATCATAGACAAAATGTCCGAAATCATATCAAATACGTAACAAACTTGTATGACGATTTCAAATACTCGAAATTGTACTGTATTTAAAGTTCTCGATACGTAAAAACACTCACGTCTGTACCTCCTCTCTCGCCTCTAAGAGGTGGGTGGAGTACTTGCACGTTTCACGAACTGTGTGTGGTATTCTCATAAGAAATTTCGGTAGGAAAATCACAATAACACTTACATCATCATCGGCCCAAATACGTCCCACTGCTGGGCACGGGCCTCCTCTACAACTAAGAGGGTTTAGGCCTTAGTCCACCACGCTGGCCTAGTGCGGGTTGGCGGACTACACACCTAAGAAATTCCTAAGAACTTTTAGGTGTGCAGGTTTTATCACGATGTTTTCCTTCACCGTTAAAGCAAGTGATAATTCATTGTGAATACACACATAACTTCGAAAAGTCAGAGGTGTGTGCCTGGGGTTTGAACCTGCGACCGCCGAAATTCTCGACTGCGCGCCTAAACCTCGAGGCCATCACTGCTTCACAACACAAGATTGATAGAAATAAAAGGCTTACCTGCGAACCTTTAGCAGGCCACATGAGTTGCAGAGGTGAGCAGGTCACGGTGACAACGTCATAGTCCTGCTCCAAGTATATGTTAGCGTACTTCATCACGTGGTTCGGCTTGGACAACATCCAGTTCATCATGATGCATAGCGGCTTGTTCAGACGCTGGTTTAATCTGATGACAACAATTTTTGAATAAGATCTTTAGAAGGTTTCATTTGTAAAAGCGAGTAGTCTTTACTGTTTATCAGGAATATCTGTGGTGTGTCCGCCAGCCTGCACTAAGCCAGCGTGGTGGACGAAGCGGGGGTCACAGGGGACATGACACCCCGTCCCCCCTACAAATCGCAAAAGTCAAATTGGATAATCTTCTAAAATTGTATATTTTGCCCCTAGCCGCGATGCAATTTATAGTTTGCTGACATCTGAGTGCTTTTAAATTGTGTATTTTGCAATAAAGACTAATTTAGTCGCCATATTTTAGTATTGTTAATAACCGCTTCTAAAATTTCAGGCTGCGAAGCCTTCTAAGGTATACATCTCTCAGTTAATCTATGCCCCGTAGTGGGCCATATTTAAGCTGAAATAAACATATTGTTTTACAACACCATTCGCTTATCATCAGCCCATATACGTCCCACTGCTGGGCACAGGCCTCCATTACAACTGACAGGGTTTAGGCCTTAGTCCACCATGCTGGCCTAGTTTTCAATTCACTTACTACAAGACATTCCAACATTCACTAAGCCAGTGTAACGGATTATGGTTCTACCTTCCATTTACCAATACAGGATGAGGATACCCTTACAAACAAAGTCCAGCCAACCAAGAAAGAAAGTGTACGGGTTGATACGTCATTCCTAAGATCATTGGAAAATAAAGTGAGCATTACCGTATTCGATAATACTTTGTTATCTTTCCTTTTTAATCAACTCATAAATCGACATACACAAGCGTGCAATTAAAATCATGGAACAAAGAGACTTCTTACTTGTTAACCTTAATTGATTGAGTTACTTCATACCACTTTACGTGAGTAGAACTCCGTTCAATAGATTATTTTGCATTCAATCACTTTAATTTTATCCAATTAAAGTGAATAAAAGCAAAGATTATCCACCGCAGCGGCCCAGCATTAATCAATTCTACATTTCAATTCTTGCCTAGCTTAATTTTTTTTTTTTTTTTTTTTATGGAAAAACGAGGCAAACGAGCTAGTGAGCCACCCGATGTTAAGTGGTCAACACCGCCCATGAACACCCATAATACCAGAGGAATCATCGGTGTGTTGCCGGCCTTTGAGGAAAATATAGGCTCTCTTCTTGAAGGCCCCTATTTTTGCCCAAAAAAAATTACCCGTTAATCATTTGTAATAAACAAGTAATCATTATTGCATTGAAGCAATTTGACATATAAATGAGGATATACTGACCCCACAATAAACAATTACAAACTAGACATTACACAATTAACGTGTAATGCTTTTGGGCTTCTACGAAAGTACTGCCACTGATAGGTACGTCTTAAAGCTGGGCACAGACCTCGACAACTAAGAGGTTTTAGGCCTTAGTCCACCACGCAAAGCGCGTATCATTCTTTCATAAATAGTGATGTTTCAAACAATGGAGTCGTTGACACGCTCGTGCCGCCTCATTAGTATTTAACAGGGACACGACACGCGGGTCGACGATTACATGTTCACTAAATCGACCACATTAGGAGCTGTCCCCTGTTTTGAAACACTAAAAGGCTGTCCTATATAATGTACTTTTCATTTATAGGTCCTTTTTATGTCTCCCGAGTTATTAGTGTGCGGTGATGAAGGGGCCTTAGGTTCGATTGATGAGTCAGGAAAATGTAACTGGATTTTGTTGTTTCACACTAACTCGTAATAAGCCACTGCGGCGGTGTAAAGCTTATAGCTCATTGACCAGCTGTGGGATATATGCATCATCATCAGCCCATACGTGTCACTGCTGGGCACGGGCCTCCTCTACAACTGAGAGGGTTTAGGCCAAAGTTCACGCTGGCCTAGTGCAGGTTGGTGGACTACACACCTAAGAAATTTTAGGTGTGCAGGTTTCATCACTATGTTTTCTTTCCCCGTTAAAGTACGTGATAATTATTTGTGAATACACACATAACTTCGAAAAGTTAGAGGTGTGTGCCTGGGGTTTAACTCGCGACCGTCGAGATTCTCGACCGCGTGCTCAAACCTCGAGGCCATCACGTACCTACATACTTAGCGTGCTCTTTTTCATTCCGTTAAACTGTACAATTTGCATGATTTACGAGACCAATGATTGGTGTTATTCACAAGGTCGGCAATTTTTATTCATTGTATGTTCCGTTGGCTAATGTTTAAAGAATGACGATGCTTAAAGCAATTTATGCAATTACAATTAAGCTCATTGGTGCAATGATTTGGTATGTACCTAGTATTGACAGAGATTACATTCCGATTGCATTTTGAAATGGGCAGTAAATGTGGCCTTGTGTTATGTCGCGGTCGTTCCTATCATAATATGAGTGATGTGTGTACATAATGAATTTTGTTATGACAGAGTCCTAAGTGGACACACACTGGGTGGGTTCAATGACGGATAAGGGACATTGTGTGGACACTTGTATGTGAGCAGAAAAGTGTTGGAGTGGAGACCGCGCTTAGGTAGACGTAGTGTAGGACGTCCTGCAGCACGATGGTCCGACGACTTGAGAAAGGTGGCGGGTAACGGATGGATAAGGGCTGCTCAACACCGGGATGGTTGGCGCCTACTTGGGGAGGCCTTCGTTCAGCAGTGGACGGCGATAGGCTGAGAATAGAATAAATGTACATGTGCTAGGAAATAACAGACTGCTTGCAATGCATACGTTTGCTATCTTAATGTGGGGTCAGAACTATATATGTGACTGTTGGGTGTATTTATTTTATCTATACATCTATACAAATAAATAAAATTGGAGTGTCTGTTTGTGATATTGAAATAACCGCTTTTTAATAAATGTATATGGATGTATACACGGTACATTTACCAAAATAAGGTTTTTTACAATTTTTGTCTGTCTGTCTGTCTGTTTGTTCCCGCTAATCTCTGAAACGGGTGGACCGATTTTAACGGGACTTTCACTGGCAGATAGCTGATGTAATAAGGATTAACTTAGGCTACGTACATATATATAAAATTGGAGTGTCTGTTTGTAATATTGAAATAACCATTTTTTACTACATGTATATATGTATACTAGCTGTGCCCGCGACTTCGTCCGCGCGTAATGAAATAAGGAGTAACTTAGGCTACTTTTAGTTTATAAATTTTCTTATTAAAAATTAATTTTCCGCGCGGACGAAGTCGCGGGCACAGCTAGTTCATAATAAGAATAAGATAGGATCATAGTTTTCACCTTGTTTACATTTTTTGTGAGGATCTGTGGCGCAGAGCCCAAACAATTGTTTCGATGCACCCGCGGCGTAAGTGTACCGCGGACGATTCGCACACGACGAGAAGTGCGGTTCTTACCAGTAGCATAGAGTTGAAAAGACCCCGGCTTTACAGTAGTATTTCTATGGCGAGTTTTATGTCAAATGATCGAAAATCTCTGTTATTTTTTCCCAAATAAAAATTAAACATGTATTGTATGCAAGTATTACGACCAAAATAGCTAATAAACATTACAAGTCGTATACGATTACATACATCATAGTCAAAGTACGAACCGGTTTATATAAACAGCTGTTGGAACAGTTCTTTCTGGCAACAACAGCATTAGTCACAGTCTAGTGGTTTTTTCTATAAGTACAACAGCTACATCCATTCATACCAGACTTAATATTATACAGGGTGTATTCAGACCGTGATCGGAAACGAAGGCAGGTAATAGCTAAGGTGATTACAAACCCCCTGGCGTTAAAGAAAATTCTGACAAAAAATAAAAATTTTGACGTTTTCCATACAAACCGCGTACATTTAATACCGATGGTTGTATGGAAAACGTTAGTTTCCGATCACGGTCTGAATACACCCTGTATTTATCCCTTTTGTAAAATAGTTTGTCTGGAAGAGATCGCAGTTAGTTATAAGACCGCCTATTGTTGATTTAGGTAATCTTAAGCATATTATTATTCATTTTTTGTACTTATTTATGGTGTATAATAAAGTATATAAATAAAATAAATAACAACTAGGCTTAGGCTTAGTCCACCACGCTGGCCTAGTGCAGGTTGGTGGACTACACACCTAAGAAATTCCTAAGAACTTTATTAAGTGTATAGGTTTACTGACGATGTTTTCTTTCGCCGTTAAAGTAAGTGATATTTCATTGTGAATAAACACATTGCTTGGAAAAGTCAGAGGTGCCTGGGGTTTGAACCCGCGACCGCCGAGATCTTCGACCGCGCGCCTAAACCTCAAAGCCATCACTACATATTTATATACGTAATTGTGATTAACTAGTTTTGTACTGACATTGAAAATTTTTAAGGACGTGTAGGTCAAATGGTTAATTGCATGTCGTTTGTGTGATACAAAAACTTATTACTTACACTTATACACGGTTTTTAATGCTCGTAGTAAAGTTACTAGAATAATTACCAAACAGGCTTGCACCTTTTGCTATTTAAGGTCACGTTTCCAGACTACTTGTTGCCTTGTTGTTCTTAACGAATGCAGATATCAGAATATGAGTAATTCTTATCATGGCTCAATTTGTGAATGAAAACGTGACCATTCTAATTATAAACGTCCATACATACCAGTGGCGGTATTTCCATAGAAGCCAAAAAAACTTATCTTAAAAAATTCCCTATAATATCTATAAGCTTTAAATCTTTATTTAACAAAAGCAATTTGGCATATAAATTAATTATCCTGACCACACAATAAACAATCATAAACTAGACATTACATAATTAACGTATAACGGTTTTGGGCTTCATTTCATTTGTGATTTCATCCCATGTAAAAGGGGCAAGCCTATATCTAAGAAACAATTCCAGACTTCATGCTGCTACTGAGAATTTCCTAATGGAACAAACCAACAACACTTTTTCCGACCCGAGAGTTGAACCTTTCGATCGCACAGTACAAACATGTACACATACAGTCTAATGATAAAATAACTAAAATATACTTAAAGAAATCTGTAGCAAAAAAAATATTATTATTTTTTCGTTCAGCGACAAAAAACAACTGAGTTTGTCTGACAAGCGAATGTGAACAAAGAATATTTATCATTAGGGCATCACAACCACTCACTTCAAAGTGTTCGGGTCGACTTTCAGCTTAACATTGGCGTTGCTGATAAACTTAATGTTCTTGTTGATGGCCTGTGTGTGGGCGTCGCGGTTGAACCTCACTGCAGCAAGGAGTCCGGACAGAAGAGGACGCTCGCATCCCTGAGGACAAAAACAATGATTCACTTTGGAGAACATACACACACAACCGGGAAACGTCACTCACAGAACAACTTTGTGGTCACAACAACCGCGGCTCGAACTAAAAAGTTCGCTAACTCTTACTTTTGCCGCACCATCAAGCTGTGGAATAGTTTGCCGGCTCACGTGTTCCCTCCTTCCTATGATCCTGGATCCTTTAAGCGAAGCGTGAAGAAGCATTTGTGCGGGCCGGCATGATTGTGTCGACCAGCGGGTGACCTTCGTTTCTCGCTGGTCGGTATTTTTGTTTTGGACTCCACTGTGCTTACCATCAGGTACAGTGGAGTCACTTTGCCGCGCCAGAATATAAAAAAAAAAAACTTTGCTAAAAGAGGGCTTGTGGTAGGAACAAGAACCTTAGCCCTTCTGTAGTGGGGATCTATGCGACCCGTAAATGTGGTGTCGATCATTGGGTTTTTCCTGACGAGTGGACTGATGGAAGCGGGGACCGCGCTCGCCGCGTGTCTAGACGCAAAACATTCATCCTTTCAATGAGGCCAAACCATTTTAGCAACCCCTTCTCAATTTTGGTCACTGCATCGACTTTCAATCCACCTTTTTCCCTTATCACACTATTCCTCACTCTATCTACCAATTTCACCCCACACATGCTTCTCAGCGCTCTCATCTCAACTGCATTAATTTTACTTTCATGCTTTTCTGCTATACCCAAGACTCAGTTCCATACGTTTATTTATTTATTTATTTATTAGATTTGCCAACAGTTGTTTACAAAAGATGGTTACATATGTTGTTACGTGCTACAAAAAATAATAATAAGATAAATGCAACAACTACTTAAAGGCAAATACCGCATGCACTAAACAATCTAACAAAAGGTTATCATCATCAGCCCATATACGTCCCACTGCTGGGCACGGGCCTCCTCTACCATTGAGAGGGTTTAGGCCTTAGTCCACCACGCTGGCGTAGTGCGGGTTGGCGGACTACACACCTAAGAAATTCCTAAGACTGTTTTTGGGTGTGCAGGTTTCATCACGATGTTTTCCTTCACCGTTAAAGTACGAGATAATTCATTGTGAATACACACATAACTTGGAAAAGTCAGAGGTGTGTGCCAGGGGTTTGAACCCGCGACCGTAGAGATTCTCGACCGCGTGCCCAAACCTCGAGGCCATCACGACTTATTAAGGTTATAAAAAGTTCTAATGGTAATGAGTACATAAAAAAATAATATATTATAACAAACAATTAACACTATTAAAAATAATAATCATAATAATAATATTTAAAATTACGTTAGTGTAGGACCAGGACTCCTTGGTGTATCGCTAATTTAGCACGGTCCGATATATTTCTACTAGTTACGATGGAGTACAAGGCGCCATTAACACCATTACCCAACTTTACCCTTTGTATGTGTGGTGTATTTCCCAAACATTTTTTAAGTCCCACGCAATAGGGGGCGGACCTTTTACAGTTTATTAACACTTTCTGACAAAATTCCATAAAAGAAGCTCGTAAAGTTTTTGCGTTTATGGTTCTGTAGTAAGGTTTCCTGGTCTTAAAAGAGGGTAAGGCCAGTAGGGACTGCTATAACAGACGCATGCGCACTGTGCATGTGATCGCCTTAATTTACACTAAGATCGATTACGAGTACGTCCCCACACACTATTTGAATTATCGTGTGGCTTTATCGTACATTTACAAGGGGTTGACAAACATTTTTTACGCATATTATTCGTTTCTTTGCCCATAAAATAAATTGGTGCATGGATTCCAAATGTCTCAAACTCTATTCCCGAGTCGGGTAATGAGTTGGATTATTTCGAAGTATTTATTTATTTACGCTTTATGAATATGAAAAAAAAAGTAATAGTTATATTGAAATAAGGTAATGGTTATCACATATATATGAAATAAGGTTGTATCACAAATGGCGGCCTTATCGCTATCGGCGATTTCTTCCAGCTAATCGTTAGATGGATAAGAGTAGTCAGAAGCATAGGATGGGTGGTCACAATTTATCGAAATAATGAAATTACAGAATGAATGATGCACGCAGAATGAAATAATAAATATAATATATTAAGTACTTATACTATATTCAATAAATATAAGCAAACATATAGAAAGCATATAATGCTGCGAAAAACGAAAAAAAATAGGCTATTCATGCGTTATATAAAACTAAAGCTTTTGCACACCTAAAACCAAGGCATCGTGTAAGAATTGTCGGCCTCATTTAATAGAAAGTAGAGAGGGGAAAAGGACGAAAAATTACAGGTACATTTTTGAACATCCACCATCACATAAACGCATTGTCTACTAAAGCTTATTAAGGCGTCATTCAATTGTACCAATGACACAAAGACCGAAGAAACAGGTATGCAGATAAAAATTTAAAAATGCAGTCCACAGCCACAATTTCCGGATACGCCGTAATGATTGAAAAGTAATGTAGTTTATTATAGATAGCTATAATTTACTTTGAGTCATCAACAATGTCTGGATTTGGATATTTTAGACAACTAATTTTGCCGATTGCGATGTCAGTACATTATGTGTGATTGTTAGGACATAGGTATTTCTTTATATTTAAATATGACATTCTTAATATTCATTCCTTGTAAAAAGTCCATTTGCCCTTAGTCGGTTACTAAACAGCTCTTAATAAGCTATCATTTAGTATTTTAAATCATATATTTGTAATTTTTATGTATTGTCCATTGAGTGTAATAAATAAATAGACGATAAATATGTTATTTATTTAGAACTAGTTACATAATTGTTTAACCTAACTGCAGTGAACCTCAGGTAGGAAGACAAGTCCTATATAGACACTATAATAAAGCCCAATAGCTTACCAAGGCAAGCTTAGCAAGGATGGAATCCTCTCTACCATATTACAATTTGTTATATATACAACAAAACTTTATATTTTTAAAGGCAAGAAGCAATTATTTGAGTCATAAATAGTATCTAGGTTAAATTAAGACCTTAAATGAAGATAATAAATGATCCTCTAAAAATCGTGTCAATTATTATGGAAGTATGTATTATGGTCATATGGGAAAAAATATCTTTGTATTCAAAATTAAAAAAATTAACTTATTTTTTTTAGCCTGGAAATTTCGCCATATGCGGAAACTACCAAACGGTCTCAGTAGATATATATGCATGCAAATAAGGAATAAACACATTACAAATTTCTATTATTTTTATCTGAAATTTAGGCTCATGACAATTATTATTTATTAAAATACAATCCATTCATTACTACAAAGATATTTCTGAGAGCGAATTTATTTTGCTTCGACACATTTTAGATGTGTACACTTTCTTAGTTATACTTGTAACTCAATAATAAAAATCAAAACAGCAAATTAAAAGTAAAGAACAAATAAAAAATAATACTTACTTGGTAAATCAAACACTTTCCGCGTTGTAAAGTGAATAAAATTCTGTGTACGTTACACGCGACCATCTCGTGCGCTCTCCGAGAAACTCTGAAACAAAGTAGACATACTTATTCATTGCAGTATTTTACGCAATTTAAAGGGCATACACTGAAAAAAGGCAATGACATTAATTTCAGTCACTCAGATGGATTCGATAAATTTTAAACAGTCTTTGGCTGTATGGTTTTGTTTTCATAGCTTTAAAGGAATAATCCATGGAGTTTTTATTTTTTTGAACCGTGATTGCGTCGAGGATTATGAAATAATTTTGTCGGTCGCGGTTTCAAAACCCAGACTCCTCTGACTTTTCGTAGTTATGTGTGTATTCATAATGTAGCGTGGTGGACTAAGGCCTTACTGCTCTCAGTTAAAGAGGCCTGTGCCCGGCATGGGACGTAAACGGTAAAATATAATGTCACGTATTTTTAACCAGGTCACTTTTTGCCCTGGAGAATAAACAAGATTATTTTGCGTGAATCAACTTAATTACATATATATAACGGAGATTCTTGGGCGTTATTGATTTTAAATCAAACAGTCAAACTTTTGGAGGTAGTTACAAATTTAATCGGAAACAATCGTAATACAGAGCTCCGTTCGGTCCGGCGTTCCGAGCGAGAGTGACTCAATCCTCGATCGGGCGGTTGTTTTTATACCCTACGTTGGGCTCACAGTGGGGATGCGACGACTCTTCGACACGGCCGTCCTGATGACCACACGTCCTCGTGTGGAGTGCCTGGAATGAAAGAAAATTCTCGAGCAGTACTCATTCTAGTCGTTCGGCCATTCCTGGCCCAAGTGGGTGGGAATAAAAGGTACTCTGATCAAAATCATTACAGGTTTTAATGAAAATCGTAACAAACTCCTTCTCTCAAAGCTGACATGTTGAACAACACCCATACTCATTCGAATAATAGGAAACTCGTTAAAATATCACAGTGCTCATAGTCTGACCTCTATCCGGTCTTCATCACGTAACCTCTATCCGGTCTTCATCACGTAACCTCTATCCGGTTACCAATCGACCTCTATCCGGTCTTCATCACGTAACCTCTATCCGGTTACAAACCAATCGACCTCTATCCGGTCTTCAACACGTAACATCTATCCGGTTACCAGCACAACACCATCCAGATAATCATTTCGAGCCTTTATCAAAATAAATTTAAAGTAGGTTTGTTCAACATCTCATCAATACGCTTTCCCCTAATTTTACAGGCTTACAGATTCTTTAATTAGAGAACACTCGGCACCAGAGTCGTAATGAAATGAAAATTGCTCACCAGAGTCACGTAGTAGGTGTTTTCATGGCTTGAATCAGCGTCAGAAAATTGCGGTTCTGTTGTTCCAACAAACGCATCCATTTTTCATCGCTAGCTTCTTCGTTTTGAACACGTGGGTCGTTGAGGTCCATCCCAATTCTGATAACGGAGATTCTTGGGCGTTATTGATTTTAAATCAAACAGTCAAACTTTTGGAGGTAGTTACAAATTTAATCGGAAACAATCGTAATACAGAGCTCCGTTCGGTCCGGCGTTCCGAGCGAGAGTGACTCAATCCTCGATCGGGCGGTTGTTTTTATACCCTACGTTGGGCTCACAGTGGGGATGCGACGACTCTTCGACATATAATTAAATTTAATTATAGGATTAATGTGCATAAGCTAATCTCGGAGGAAAACAAATATAGGATTATTACGGAGTTTATACCCTGTTCGAACTTGGTCACTGATACTGCTAATGACGTTGACGGCAGCAAATAATAATTATTATTCCTGACATTTCCAGATATTATTCTCAATAAAAATTAGAGTGATACTTAATACGAACTGCATAATGGTCTCGCGACTCAAGTATGTACCGCACGATCTAGAGGTCCCGGGTTCGATTCCCGGAACGGGAAACTTGTTATTAGGTTTTTCTATTCTCAGTAGCAGAGCAGAAATGTGACCGAATAACGGCAATAGGCTCGCCCCCTGTTACGTAGGACTGATACATACCTACCTGGTGAAATGTGTGTGCAGAAATGCACCTCTGCCTACCCCTTCGGAGAGTACAGGCGTGAAGTTATATATTTATGTAGTCCATTAATCGAGGAAGGCTGTATGCGTGGAATTCGTTACGCTTCTTTGTCAATATTACGTTAGATATCTACCACATATTAACTTTAATTTAATTCATAAACCGTTATGATAGATTGCACAATGATGTGCCCTTTGACTTGGGATTCCTAGACAATCAGGGTCTTCAAATAGACCCATTACGAGGTGCTTATATGCAGCCATGGTCATCATATTCATAGAAGCATATCAACCTTGTTATTAAAATGTCCCAGTTTTAAGAGCATATATTTATTTTTTACATTAGGAGACAAAGTAACATTTCAATAGGGAAATTTAATTTCAAAAATAATTTGATACGGCAAATTTGAATTCGCGTGACTATTTCATACATTTTTATCGTTTCTAATAGCTATTTTACTTGTAGAACGTCAGTGCGGCGAGCCTATTGCAGTTTTTTGTGCACATTTCCAGACTCTGTGCTGCTGCTGAGAATTTCCTAATTAAAAACCCAATAACACTTTGCCCGACCCGGGAATCGAACCCAGGACCTCTAAATCGCACGGCACATACTTTTGCCGCGAGACCACGAGGCAGTCATGAATTTATATTAGCACACATAGCTTTGAAACATGAGAGGCGATTATTTATAATATTTTTGTTTTATACCAAAACACATTCCAATAGATACAATGTTGTAGAAGAAACAAAAAACACCCAGACAAAATAGATGAATGGCTTTGTATTGAGTAAGGACACCCTCAGGAATGGGATGGTTGACGTTTGATGGTTGACGATGGGATGGGCGAGACTCAGAGAAACCAACATTACCTAAGCAGTGGGCGTCTTAAGTTTGTATTTGGCTTATGGAGGAATTCTCTGTAGCTTTATTTATTATTTTATTTATTTAAAACTTTATTGTACACACAACATTAAAACTAAGGAGTACAGAGAACTAGAGAAGTACAATGGGCGGCCTTATCGCACGAGGCGATCTCTTACAGGCAACCTGGGATGGAGATGCAGGAAGAGAGATGAAAGGTAGCCGAAGTGTACTGGTAAGGTAATGGCACTAGTAGTTGACCATGTACCTGTAGTTGACCACCAATGCACATAAACAGATAAAATAAGAATTCGCGGCATATTTTTAAACTAATTCCATATTGAGTAGTCAGTGCTGTCATGTGGTCTACGAAGCGCGCAAACTACGACTCCATTATTTTCAAATATTAAAAATAGCCTCCAGTTGTTTGTTGATTGACGCACCGTAAATCTATTATTCGTTTTTTTGTCATAATTTTCTTAAGGATTGAAAAAGTTTGAAGTTAATTATTAACAACTTTGTCACCTTGTTGATGATAAGTGTTTTGCTTTTTTTATTCGTTAGGGATTAATTGAGGTAACAGGGTATTTAAAATACGAAAATTTGTTTACAAGATTGAGATGTGGGGGTGGTCCACTACTGATTCCGTTTTAGCACGATTTTCTAGTAATTGACCAGGATGGTCAACTTCTGATGAATTTCTGTATCATGTAAATGTACTGTACGGAATTATATATGAAGGGCATCATCAATTAGAATTAACTATTTTATTTACTTTTACAATAACTTAATTTTATTTAGTAGTTGACCACCTTTATTGTAAGGTACGATCAGTTACTAAAACCAAATTTTCACCTTGTAGATGTCTGGGAAAAGGGGTACATTCCTAAATTATACTGAAGCTGCAATGCTCTCAGCAGTAAATGTCGTTCGTCTTCATAAAACACCCATAAGAACGGCTGAAAAAAAAATCCTCTCACAATAATGATGGTGTTTTGGAAACCACAATGGAACCATCGGCAACTGCGGTACATATTACTGTTGGTGACGAACTAGTGCTAGTGACGATCCCAGGATCACCAGCAATTAGCATTGCTGATGACATATTTGAAACCACTCTAGATCAATTTGACATCATAGGTCCTAACGATATGCTTGAAAATATGCGTAAACTTTCAACTACTGTTGTCTGATTAAGAATCTGACAAAAGCCTCGGCAAAAAGTAAATGTTGAATTTGTCATATTTAAGTACGGCATTGAGGTTTAGGCACGCGGTCGAGAATCTCGACGGTCGCAGGTTCAAACCCCAGGCACACATGACTGACTTTTCGAAGTTGCATATGTGTGTATTGATAAAGAATTATCACGCACTTTAACGGTGAAGGAAAACATCGCGATGAAACCTGCACACCTAAAAGTTCTTAGGAATTTCTTAGGTGTGTAGTCCGCCAACCCGCACTAAGCCAGCGTGATGGACTAAGGCCTAAACCCTCTCAATTGTAGAGTAGGCCCGTGAACAGTGGGACGTATATGGGCTGATGATGATGATGATGATGAAGTACGATAATAACTTTTATCCCGGAAAAGTACTTAAAGCTATAAAAAAAAAACAGCTACAATATCATCGATGAAAGCAAATGGTCGATTGTGGAAATGGCCAGAACATTTATTAACGAGCGGGGGATGTTATTGTTATTATATTTCAAATAAAACGCAAAGTTGTCTTAATTTGCCTTCTTATTTAACAAATAATTAAAAAATCTGAATGGTCAACTACTGATGCAAAACATGGTCAACTACTAGTTTTTAGGTGGTCAACTACTAAATCTCTTATATTAAGTTTTATTTTCATTTTTTTACCTGAATGCAACCATTGTACAAGAAAAAATACTAGCTCGTTTCGTTAAAAGACTTGCACAGAGTTAACAAAACAAAACACTCATTGAATTCGAATGATGATTAAAGTTAGGCATTAAAAAAGAAATTTCTGTGTCCTTAAGTGGTCAATTACTAGTGCTATTACCTTATAACATATAAATAAATATGGTAGAACATATAAATAAATATTCATATATAAACTTAAACAAACATACATACTTGCATACATACATACATACATATTATACATACACACAAACATCAACTTACACGACATGCCTTCAATTAGCAGGACAAGTAATAGTCTTTAAGCAGTTTTTTAAAAGATGACTAAGACTTACTTAGCTCTTCTTATTGTCACTGGAAGCTTTAAAAGTCTTCTTATCGACCAGACCAACTCAGTCGCCGAATCATACATACTTACACTCACCACTCACACCCGAATCCACAAACGGGTGGAAATACGCGTATATGTACACCCACGTTCTGCCAACTATGTTTTAGCTTGCACATAATTGGGAGGAAGTCTAGCACATCTTCAGACTCTGTGCGGCAGCCGAGGATTTCCAAATAAAAATCTCAAAAACCCATAGATCTCGGAACTTTTTGATCGCACCGACACTTATGCCGCGAAATGAGGCAGTAATAAAACCATTGAAAATGGTTTCAAAACAAGTTTGTGGATTATGCAAAAAACAAACGACCTTCCTAGCAAATCTTAGCTGCAAATGACTGACAGATTGTACAGTCAAGTTAAACTTTACCATGAACTTGCGAGACCTTTGTGTATTTTACCACATTTTATTTTTACTATTGTTTCTTGTGAAACGAGACTTATTTAAATAGTAAATGTATCATTAACATTTTAGTTACTTATTTTACGTGTATTTCCTCATTTGGGTTGGAACTTGGAGCAACGAAACTGCTTAAGGATCTTAATAATACATGCTCTAATTATTACTCCACTATTAGTTTGTTAATTAGGTACTAGTTGTTCTTAACAATCTCTGTGGCGCAAATTAGATAAAATGACAACTGTGTGAGAACTGGCATGACCTTGCGAAAGGGTTCACTCATATAAATTTAAAAAATAGTTTTCTAATGCTCGGATATTTTATTCTCAGCCTATCGCCCTCCATTGTTGAACGCAGGCCTTCCCAAGAAGGCGCTAACCATTCCGGTCTTGAGCAGCCCTCATCCATCTGCGAATCGCCTTTGACCTTTCTCAAGTCGTTGGACCATCGTGCTGCAGGACGTCCTACACTACGTCTAGCTAAGCGCGGTCTCCACTCCACTCCAACACTTGTCTGCACCAACGGCCGTCCATCCATCGGCTTTAGCGTACTAATCCTGCGGGCAATGTCAATGACTCCGGTTCTCTGGCGGATAACTTCACTACGAATTTTGTCCGCCAGAAAAACTCCAAGCATTGCCCGCGCCATGGCACGCTGAGTGACTTTAAATTTATAGACCAGACCTTTAAGACGCTGGCATATAATACAAAAAAATATTCAACGTGAAAAATAATACAATAAAATATAACAGTGTCATGATTATCGGTTGATAAGGCTTAAACATGTCTTCACATACAAACAAACTCTTTTCGATTTGATAAGATTAGTTAGGACGATAAATATGCAATTTTTGTTCAGACGAAGGCAATTAAATAGTAAAAAAGATTGCTTTACCTGTTGGTAAACAAACGCGATGAATTCCAAATTCCGAGATTTTATTTGTTCTATCTTTTATTCAATTACCAAGGCTAAATTCCCCGTCTTCGTTCACTCTTCTCTTTATGTTTTGCCAAGTTGCGCAGCTCCTAAAATCTATTAGCCACGAGAGACTCTAACTCACAAACAACGAAACAGGCAACCAATATTAGTAGTATCTATCCATCTGTATATTTATCAATTTAATTTACGTATGTTTGTAAGTGTTCTGAACTTCTCAGTAGTTAAACGCATCAGCAGAGGCGCCTTACCCATTGCGAGGCTCCGGGCGGCAGGTCTTTGCGAGGCCCTTTGTCCTTTGTGAAAAGTACCTTTTTGAGGCGCATTATTCAAGTACTAGGTACATAATGTTTTTTTTTCAATTATGTTTTGAATGAATAAATTAGTTAACTAACTTTATTTTAATTTACTGCTATGTTATAACCTAAATAAATAATAAAGGTTCAAAATCAACAGTTTTACAAAAAAATATAGTTAAAAATTTTTTTTTTTTTTTAATATGCTTTGGGTTTGCGCGAGGCCCTTGCAAGAGCGAGGCCCCGGGCGATTGCCCCGATCGCCACCCCCTAAAGCCGCCGCTGCGCATCAGAATGTTACATTAACGTTACTGTGTCCCTGGGAACCCGGGACCTCTAGATTCACAGCACATACTACACACACACCCACGGCCACGAGGTAGTCTTCGAATCTATTTATATTTTACATCATCAAGTGTAATATCACAGTTTATAATGACATTAAAGGCGGGATTCAAATCACTGTGTTTTTGTACCATTACGGTCAGACGCGGCCGAGACAAAAACATTGCACTCTCCTTTGACATTTTAACCTTACGTGTTGACGGCAAAAACATGTTGAACGACTAGCGGCGAATGGTCATTATAGATTCAACGGTTTGAGAAAAATGGATGTATTTCTATGGAACTTAAAAAGTGTAGTAAAGAATATCCACGCTTCAACATAAATAAGTTAGTCTAGTCTAGTTTTAAAATACTTACACAAAGACTCATTAAAATGGTCTACCAGTAAGTTCTTTAAAACCCATGCAGGGATCGCCATCAGCCCATATACGTCCCACTATTGGACAAGGGCCTTCTCCACAACTGAGAGGGGTTAGGCCTTTGTCCACCACGCTGGCCTAGAGATAGCATAATAATATTTGTAGGATTGTTGATATTATTAATTATAAATGCGAAATTAATTGTCATTGTTACGCTTTCACGCTTAATCTATTCAATCGATATGGACAATTTGATGAGGTGATAGATAGGACCTTTGTGAAGGACATAGTTTGTAATTTTTTAGTTAAGCTGAGCCCCACCGTTATAAATATAAGTCACAAAATGTCAGAAACACGCGAAGTGCTCGTGTATAGCGGCTAATCATATAAACCGGTATTTTTTAGCATTTAATCGCAACATTCAACACACACATTCTGACATTATTATGTTTATTTATTTTTATGTCTGCCTCGGGGTCTCGCGGCACAAGAATATGTCATGCGATCTCGAGGTCCCCGGTTCGATTGCCGGGTCGAGCAAAGTGTTATTCCATTAGGAAATTCACAGTAACAGCACTGAGTCTGGAAATGGGCCCAATAAACGTCGATAGGTTCACCCCTAATAAGTGGGACATGTAAGTGACATACGTGGTGAAATGTGGGTGCAGAAATGCACCTCTGCATCACCTTAGGGAATATAAGCTCGCATAGCTTGTATTTGTATATAGGTAAGTATATGTTAGGGTATAGGTTTAGTTTACTATACTTTTTCTTTTCTTCACAGGTTTTAAATTTTTAACTCGGCTGAAGTTAATTGGCACCCATAGTGGAAAGCGACCGACCTTGTCTGCGAAAGGATATTCGTTTCCGCCCACTTATATACCGTATAATGTTTACTACTCGTAATATTGTGAAGAGTTTACTTGTTTGTGTATTTTGTTGAACGCGCTAAGCTCTTGTTATATATGACATAATTATTTCCGCGGCGCGTGAAATAATCCTAACAGTAGAATCAATAGTTTTAATAAAGTTCGAACTTGTTACTTTATAAATAATTTACAGGGTTAATGAGTAATAGATTCCGGGTACTAAGTGAGATCAAGGTCGATTCCTGGGTCGAACTGTGTTATTGAGATTTTCCATTAGTTAATTCTGCTAGTGAACTTAATTATGCAAAATACAATGGCAATGTATAAATCATATTTTTGTTTCAAAGACCTTTGTACAGACAGGTCGTAATACCGTCGAAATGTCATTTTTTTATATCTATTTAAAAAACAAAGGCGTTGTTTGCGGGCGTTGGACTTCCATGGAGATTAAACAGAAAATAGTATGGAAATATACTTACTTTGAGAAAATAAATTTGAATAAACAATGTTGCACGTAGGAAGATGAAAAATTCCTTAGAAAAAAGTTTATTATTGGCAACATACAGAAAAATACAAAAATAAACAATTTCCCCATAATTCGGCTGTATGCTGAAATTCCGCTTGCACGGTATTGTAGCGCTGGTTTTCAATGAAGGGACAAAGTGACTAACGGACGCTAGGTCTGTAGGAATACAGGTAGGTAGGTTGAAACAGAGTAAAACTAAATAATATTACTTCTAAAAAGTGAAGTTGAAGTGCAATAATTCCTGTGCCTTCATTGGGAGTTGGGACAACAGTCCTCTTAACTTAACCCTTCTGTCTCTGCAGTCCGTTTCCCTTTTGTATATTGTTCAACAGTCATAGCCCTCAGTTGCGGTACTTCCATAGAAGCCCAAAAGTTTGCCTTACAAAATTCCTAATAAAAATCTTTAGGCTTTAAATTTTTATTTAACAAAAGCTTTTTGACATATAAATGAGAATATCCTGACCCCACAATAAACAATTATGTATAAACTAGAAATTACACAATTAAAGTGTGACGCTTTTGGACGTCACCGATAATCCTATCCCTATATTAAAGTGTAACAACTCCTGCGGCATACAGAAAGTCTACAAGAGACTTTCGTTGGAAGAACACGCAAAACCGATTCGGATATTTGAATATAACATTCATATTTGTCTTGGAGCGGTAATCAAACCGCGATTATTGAACAAAAGCAATTTGACAAATAAATGTTAAACCTAATATACTTTTTTCGAAGGGAAAGCGCCTTAAGCTCTCCTGTTTGATACCTCGGGGGAGGCCGAAAGGGGTACATATGTATGACGGAGTCAGGCCACAGCCTTCCAACTTGGCGCGCAGAACATGTCCGCTTAGCTGAGTTGAGTCCCTAATCAAAATGTTAATATACTGAACCCACGATAAAAATATAAACGAGACATTACAAAATTAACATGTAACGCTTTTGGGATTCTATGGGAGTACCGCCGCTGGGTGTACTAAGTCCTAACGCCAATAAAACTTATCAGAAGTGTCACCAGAATTAATTGGCGTATTAAGTTAAATCACAAACAATACGAATTAGTCATAAAATACTTACCCTATAAATTTTTGCACTCAAATTAAAAGTACTTTTGCAATTTTAATTGTTGATTAAAATATTGGTGTACTTATATATATAAAAAAAAACTTTTTAATTATAATCACTATTATTTAAATATAAAACTGTTCATTCAGGCGAAAAAGCACAGTATATTACGGTATTTAATGCGTTCCGATTTAATAACAAGTGCAGCACGGTGCGTGCGCGTGCGCAGCGGTCGTTGCTACCGTATCGACTAAATATGTAGACAAGCAGCTGCTAAATTTCAAGGATAGACGCCTTTGTTTTTATTTATACTGATTAGTGTGCATACAAAGAATTAAAGCTTAAAATTTGACCAGTTTCTAATGTTAAAATGATGGTTTTATTGCACTGAATAGTAATTATATGTTTATAATTATTATGATAATTATAAAGTAAAATTGCAGTAAAAAAATTGCGAATTTTTTAAAATGGTAGTGCCACACGATAGTCGGCTTAAACTGCGGTACGAATAAGCAGGCCCGCCGCTAGCTTCTTCAACGCCCGCGTACAAACCTGATTATAACGCTCTACACCTTACAACTAAAAGATTACCTAAAACATTCTTGTATACCAAGTGTCATGACATTTCTTATACGTAAGGGTATTATGACAATGACTTGAATTATGTTATGAATCGCTCGATTTGCCGCCCCCCTGGATGTGCCGCCCGCGTGAGACGGGCCTGCGAATGGCCTGCGAATAAGCCGGCTCAACTGTCGCGGTACCCCAGCCGTACAAAAAATCGACGAACGATAATAACACCCGTTTATCGTAAACGGATGACAAGCGTAAATTTTTATTACTTAACGTCAACAAGGCCAAATTTCGATTAGATAGTTTCAATTTGAATTTAATGTCACAGAAAAAATATAAAAGGTAAAGCCATGTCGTATATAGATGGTATTGCAACAAAAATGGACGGGCTTGAATGGGGTCGACAATCTTAGAGAAAACAGACGTGGACCATTTTGTGTTTTATTCAATGAATGAGATTGCTGGAGGCCCAAATTGATAGTAACCAGTGCTTTTTGTGGGGCCACAACGGAAATTTACAAAATATCAATAATATAAGTTCACGTCTTATTTCTAAACATATTAAATGTTTTTAAACAGTAAAAATAATTTAAAGTCACACGCAAGTGAGGTCAATCTACCGTGCAAATTCTCATTCTTGAGAAGATTTGTCTTGTTGCAAAAAACTGTTTTACATGAAGCATATCCGCATTTTTCTCTCTCTTTGCCTAGCTTTATTAAATTTTAATTGGGGTCGGCTGTCCTCGTCATTCTTCGCCACATAGTTCTATTCTGGGTCGTCGAGACATTGGGTTTTCTGTAAGTCGTTGTTGATGACGGACATCCAAGTAAGTGGGGGTCTACCGCGTTTACGAGGAGAGAAATAACTATTCCCATTGAACAATTCTTTAGGCTCGTAGGATTTTAATTTTTTTTTATCTGTTTTCCGAACCACGAGAAATAATCGTGTACCTTTTTTACTAACCGCCATGCCAGTACCAGGCTGTTGGCATCGGATGCCCATAGGATGCGAACATGAAACAAGACAACTGCTTCACATCGGATTTCTGTAAATAGTATTCTTACTAATATAAATATTTGAAGAAACAAAATCATCATCTATTCTTGTTAGTGTTTGACAATTTATTAAGTTACACTTAGCAGCATCAGCCCATATACGTCCCACTGCTGGGCACGGGTCTCCTCTACAACTGAGAGGGTTTAGGCCTTAGTCCACCACGCTGGCCTACTGCGGGTTGGCGGACTACACACCTAAGAAATTCCTAAGAACTTTTAGGTGTGCAGGTTTTATCACGATGTTTTCCTTCACCGTTAAAGCAAGTGATAATTTATTGTAAATACACACATAACTTCGAAAAGTCAGAGGTGTGTGCCTGGGGTTTGAACCTGCGACCGCCGAAATTCTCGACCGCGCGCCTAAACCTCGAGGCCATCACTGCTTATCACATGCATCACTTGCATCACTGCTGCAAGTTACATTTGCCTAACATTTACGACAATGAAGAACCTTTTTTTGTATGCAGTATCTTTAATTTCAATGTGAGCAATTTTTTACATCTAGCAAAAACCTTACAGACAACCTCGATAGCGCTGCTTATGCACCGTTATCATAACTAAACAGTATTATCACTGACTTTTTTGGCAAAGATAATATGCACACTATGCATTGATAAGGGTGTGTGAAACGGCCAAGCCTGTAAATTTGGACAAGATTATTAGATAAATGTTTTGGCTTAGGTGAAATGCATTTTAATAATCTTGTTTTGAAAATATCGTTCCGATTTATACTCCACGTCACTGTATCCTATCAAGATTGTAGCAATAAAGCTGCGGTGTTACCAACGTTTAAAAATAAAAACGACTAGATTCTCTTCTTACTTGCTTCCTTCTATATTCTAGCTAGTATAACAATAGCATTTAAATATGGTTATTCAAAAGCATCTGTGCCGATTAGACCAGCAAGTATCGGCATACTTTTATCCCGTTAGACGCCATTCTATTTGGAAACCACTGCACTTGACATCAAGTATTGGTGCGAACAGGAAAACTTAAACTTGAAAAACAATTTTTGCGCTCTATAGCCACCTGAGTCTAATTAATTTTCTGGGATGAAACACGTGTCCTATATTCTTCTATTCAACTAAAAGCTGTTTGTGTGCGTATGTTTTTAAAAATCAAATCAGCTATTTCTTCCTTCCTCGCACATCTTTGTGGAATTCAGCTTGCCTCGGCGGTATTTCCAAACAGATACGACTTAGGGACCTTCAAGAAGAGTGCCTATATTTTCCTCAAAGGTCGGCAACACACCGATGATTCCTCTGGTATTGTGAGTGTTCATGGGCGGTGTTGACCACTTAATATCAGGTGGCTCAGTTGCTCGTTTGCCTTCTTTTTCCATAAGAATAAATCAGCTATTGTAGCGTAACTGAGTAACAGAGATCTATAGATAAAATAAATATCCAAAAATATTATACAGATGTATCTTTGTAGAATAAAAATAATAGTAGTATTAATTGTCGTGGTGCCGGAGTCTAAATACGATACAAAAATTATCATGTGCGTATAAAATCTTCATTATTACGTTAACAATGTTCAATTAGCACCTATGTGCTGCGAACTGCCTCGTGGTCTCGCGGTACATGTATGTGCCGTGTGATCTAGAGGTCCTAGGTACGATTCCCGGGTCGGGCAAATTTTTCCATTAGGAAATTCTTAATAGCAGCACGGAGTCTGGAAATGTGCCCGAAAAACGGCAATAGGCTCGCCCCCTATTACGTGGGACTGATACATACCTGGCGAAATGTGAGAGTAGAAATGCACTTCTGCCTACCCCATCAGGGAATACAGGCGTGGGTTTATGTATGTGCTGCGAACATGGCTCTGCCGAACAATGTATGGTTTTTATAGCAATTACATCACAAGTCTAGTCTCTCACTGCATAAGGACAGTTAGACGTCATTGGCCCGATCTTATCCCTTTGATGAAAGGTCGTTCAGAAGTAAAACTACACGTAAATTAGTATTACAATATTTGCAATAGAAACTCCTTCACCTACACAATTCCCTTTCGGGATAAGAAGTAGGATATGAAATTCTGCAGAGCCTTATCTAACTGTGTAGCAAAATTCATCAAAATTAGTTCAGCAATTTTATAGTCAAAGTGGAACTGATTAATCACTTTTCATTCTTATTATTAAAGGGGTCGAAACAAATTTACAGTTCAAAACAATTTTTGGGCGATTGCTGAGGGGGGGGGGGGAGGGACGGCCGATAAAGGATGTAGTTGAGGAAAAAAAATCGGTAGACTAAGGTCTTATCCCTGTCAGTTGTAGATAAAGCCAGCAGTGGGATGTATATGGGCTTAGAAATAGCGTTATCTTTATAACATATCATCTGTATAATATATAGACTTTAAAGAAAAAGTCTGCAAAATCTGACCATTTCCGAAAAAAATTACTAACTGACTGTCAAATAAAACAGACGAAGTCAGATTTTTGTACATTTAAAATCTGACTTCGTCTTTTTTTTTTTTATTCTGGTTCGGCAAAGTGACCCCATTGTACCTGATGGTAAGCGTAATGGAGTCCAAAAAAAGTGTCGACCAACGGGAGATCATCATCTCTCGCTGGTCGACACAATCATGCCGGCCGAATACCTCTTCAACTTTCTTGTGAAGAAGTATGGGGGACTAATACCATGGTGATAAAAGGACCGCGACAAACCGGCCAAAAAATGCCGGCACGGTCATCCTTTCACCATGATTGAAGCCCCCCCGAAAACCGGATATACACTGGCTGATCCCGGAACGCGGCACACTTGCATGAGCCACTATGGCGGGTTTTACGCCCTGTGTACGGTGGTCGCTATCCGGGCGGATACGAATATCCTACCACCAGCATCTGATTTATTTATCTGACAGTTTCCACGCCTTATATTACATCACAAATTGAACTCCTAATATAATTACCTGAGGCCTCATCTTGAAGAATAACAATCGTAAAGAAAAACAAAACACAGAATTTAAGATATAAAAAAAAAACTTTTATTCCACTATCATTACAGTACTTACATTAGGCTATGTAATAAAAAAACTTACACTAGAATGGGGTACAAAAATACATAAATCACTTTAATACTCCGGACTCGCTGGAAACATTTTGGTTTTAAGAAAATAACACTAATATTGAAGCAATTTATACTTTGTCCGATATGTGTGCCCATTTTGAGAATATCAGTTATTTTTCAGTACGAAATAATATTTACTCTTTTATAATAATTTATTTATGTAAACAGACCTCATTTTTCATAAATACTTTACAAAAATATGTGTTTTACAGTATATATTTAAGTTGTAAAAACATGCAAATTTAGGTACAGATAAGACAATCATTTCGTGTAAATTTGGTAAAAAATCTAGTTTTAATTTTGCATTACTTCCTAAATTACCAAAAATAATGGTTATTAACAATTCGTTATGCAGATTAAAACAATATTTACTTTTTTCTTGGTCATTAAAATGCAAATAATTTCAAAATAACTAAAAATGTTAATTACAACTGAATCTTAGAGAGCTGTAATGGATTTCTCAGAATACAACATTTAAAATCTGTAAACATGAATTTTTACAAAAAATTAATGATATCTATACTATTATAATAAAGAGGAAAGGTTTGTATTTTTGTATTTTTGGATGTTTGTTACTCTTAAACTCAAAAACGACTGAACCGATTTCGATGATTTTTGTTATGGAGATAGATGGAACCCACAGAAGTAACATAGGATACTTTTTATCCCGGAAAATGTAGTATTCCCGTGGGAATGGGCTTTCACGCCTATACTATTCGCCCGATTATTATGATTCTTGGTTGGAATACAAATGGGACACTATGTAGTAACATAAGCTACCTTTTATCCCGGGAATATGTAGGGTTCCCGTGGGATGAGCATATATTGTAATGCGAATGTAACGCTGCATGTGTTATACTTTCTGGCCTAAACCATTTGAATGATTTAGATGATTTTTAGTATGGGGCTAGATAGGACCTACCGACGCAACATAGGATACTTTTTATCCCGGAAAATGTAGTATTCCCGTGGCAATGGGCTTTGACGCCTAAACTATTCGCCCGATTTATATGATTTTTGGTTGGAATACAAATGGGACACTATGTAGTAATATAAGCTACATTTTATCCCGGGAATATGTAGGGTTCCCGTGGGATGAGCATATATTGTAATCCGAATGTAACGCTGCATGTGTTATACTTTCTGGCCTAAACCATTTGAATGATTTAGATGATTTTTAGTATGGGGCTAGATAGGACCTACCGACGCAACATAGGATATTTTTTATCCCGGAAAATGTAGTATTCCCGTGGGAATGGGCTTTCACGCCTATACTATTCGCCCGATTTATATGATTTTTGGTTGGAATACAAATGGGACACTATGTAGTAATATAAGCTACATTTTATCCCGGAAATATGTAGGGTTCCCGTGGGATGAGCATATATATTGTAATGTGAAAGTAACACTGCCTGTGTGATGCTTTCACGTCTAAACCATTTGACGGATTTAAATGAATTTTGGTATGGACATAAATGAGACCTTAAAAAGGGTACATAGGCTACTTTTTAAATAATTCAATAAGTGCCATTTCGGGCACTTAGAAAACGATAGGTGTCATTAAGGAATATTAGTTACGACTGGTATCGTTAATACAACATATGTGACATAAGGTTCCATTATTTGGTGTAGAGTGCCATTTTTGGAACTTATGAGTCATAAGGGTGATTTCATTTTAGTGATTTTAAGTGCCATTATGATGTTAAGTCACATTTAGTACAGTAAAATATTATCATGTGCATTTACATGGCGCTCGGTGTCACTATGCGATGTTAAGGGCCATTAGGCGCACCTAGATTATAGACATAGAACATAGACATTAGATACATTTTCGCGATAAATATATGAGACGATCCGAGTTGGTGAAAAGTTTCATAATGTCACTTAAGACGATTTTCAAAGACAGAAATGATGCTGGTGGTGACCTACTGCAAGGATTAGCGTCATTTTGATTTATAGATTCACTTAGTTGGTTTCTGCACCCAACCCTGAAGTCTACGCAGACGGAGTCGCGGGCAAAAGCTAGTAATGAATAAAATACAAATTAATTATTAAATGTTGCTTTAAATGAAGATACTCCAGTAATGAGATGGCGCCACTAGTACAAACATATATACTGTTGTCATAAATATTGTTTGTTATATGCTGTAGTTTTATTTTTATTAAAATGTAATATTTTTTATCAATTTTACTCTGAAAAAATACTGTATGAAAAAATTGCAAATTTGTTATAAATATATAGAAATAAGCCTTCATTTCCATTAACAAAATCTGCTAGTGGCTCCATCTACTCAGTTCTGCGTTTTATATGAACGAACTATATTAATCTGGTTTTACAGGATTCATTAAAACTAACTAACATGTTGCAAGTTTTCATTTTTATTTGATGAATGCAGTTATTTTTGGTCTGATCGCCAAGATAGGGACAATGCTTGTTAAAGAAATCATGAAAGACTGAATAAATATTATTATTGTTAAAAAATTGCATAGAAACCTATCACAGAAATAGAATCTATCCATTTAGGGGGAATTCAATGAATATTCTAAAGGATCGAAATCACACAAATCTGTCTTATTCCACCTCTTCCCCTAAAAAACCTTCGCCTGCGCTTCTTTGATGTAGATATAATTAGTTTTAAACATATACCCCAATATATATACTAAAAGTTTATTTAATAGAATTCGGAAAAACATCGTAGACATTTTATCTTTCATAGCAAAAGGTAAAAGAGAAGTGAAAATTTTTGGCCCCGAATTCATTGCTCAGGTCGAGAACGATCGTTTTGGGATTCAATTATACTAGCTAGACCTTCCGACTTTCATTTCACTAATAGGAAAAGAAAGGGTTCATAACAATTATTTTAATAAGTTTTTGAGTCAGTTGCAGCCGGCCGGATAATGAATTATTTTTAACTTATTACATTATCCATCCATCCATCCATCAGTTAATGGAGGTCCACTGATGGACTGATGATGATAGGACTCTCCTAATTACTTCCACAGGGACCTGTTGGAAGTTATTATATATTGCTGTAATTTACTTTATACTAACAGAGATAATTAAGGTAAAAAGAATATGATGGTAAGTATAGTTTGGTCTATCTTTCAACAATTGTTACGACTACACGAGTCTTTTCGTAACCTGTAAAAAGATCGTGATCAACTTCTACAAGTATTAAATGTATATAGTGATAAAGAAAACGTCTTTTTTTATTTTGTTTGGGGATTTATTTTTGGTCAGTGTTTGTAATCACCGTAGGCTATTACCTGTATTATTCGATCACGATCTTTTAACACCCTGTATATTAAATGAGTACAAACTGCTTACTCCATTTGTGAGAAAAAAAGAATATTGGTCAAGGGCGTTATTTTTATATTTAATACATTTTTCTATTATAGTCAATAGTTTAAGACGAAATTATCCATTTTTCTATTTTAAGTGGGTAGTTGCACAAAATGGAAATATCAAATTATTTTTTAAAATTTCCATTACATTTACAACAAATGAGTGACACAACATTGCAAGTATTTAACGTGACCCATGATTAAATTCGAATTGACCTACAAAAGGCTAGTATTAAGTGACCTTAGGTTTAGTGTTAGACCCTCATCCGTCGCTGGATCTTCTCCGGCTGCGAGACAAGGCCGTAGGTGTCGAGATGTGCGTACAACGCGGAAAGATACTCCTTGGGGTGGTGGATGTAGTGCTGCACGTGGGGAGACTTGTCCCAGCATTTCCAGGTGCACTGTGGACATAAATTGTATTCAATTAATATTTAAGTAGTGATGACCTCGAGGTTTAGGCGCGCGGTCTAGAATATCGGCGGGCGCTGGTTCAAATTCAAATGGTTATGTATGTGAATTATCGCGTAATTTAACGGTGAAAAAGCGAGGGGAAAGCTGGTTATGGCTCTACTTCTCGCCAGCCCTGGAGGAAAAGGGCGAGAAGCGTATGTCGGGGTCACCGGCCTTCCAGCCCGGCGCGGTGACGTCACGACCGCGCAGATGTTAAAGCCGGGCTAGGTCCCTAGCAAAAATCGCTATACCGGCATACCGACCAAAACCCCCCGGTGGCCATCTTCGCGCCGAATGGGGCGACCACGGTATGTGGGTAAGAGGCACCCACAATGATGCCGCAGCCGCCCGATACGCCTCCGAGACGAAAATGTCTCGGCCGTCTCGGAGTAGTGGGTGGCGCAGTTGCACCCCCAATAGCGTACAGACGGACACAGGCCACGGTGCCGCCGCCCTTCTCGGGGACACTTTCAGTGAGGACGCACTGCCCCCAGCAGCGCGTCCAGTGGCCCCCAAGGGCCCCAATGAGTCGCCTTTTACGACAGGCAGGGGATACCGTGGTGGGATTCTAACGCCCCCTTGCCACAGGGCAGATCGTAAGGAAACCTGCACACCTTAAAGCTTTTAAAGAATTTCTTAGGTGTGTAGTTTGCCAACCCGCACTAGGCCAGTGTGGTAGACTAAGGCCTCAACCCTCCTTGTCTGTGCCGTGGGACATATGTATAAGGGCCGATGATGATGAAGCCAGGCCCCACTGCTAGTAGATATGTATGATATTTGTTCAAATGGGCATACCGTTTTGTATTATTACTTAACCGCTGCGTGTGGTGTGTGCCGCTAGTGTGTGGTGTGGTTTAATGGGCGGGAGGAGGAGGGCAAAGGGTAAAATATCGCTATTTCATACGATTTTCGTGCTATTTCCGGTGTGCAGTGTAATTAGACGTGTGAGATAAATAAATACACCCAACAGACACATACATATGTAGTTCTGCCCCCGCACTAGGACACCAGTCCTGTGTCGTGGGTATCAGAAACACCCAGACCGGAAGCAAATATTAGTGGATCACACAAACACTTGAGCATACCTTGATGCCCATGTTGTGCCAGGAGTCGTGCACGCTGCGGTTGGAGCGCTCGGCGCCCACGGGGTCGGAGCGCGACAGCAGGAACAGCGCGGGCGCGCGGCACAGCGGCGTGTGGAACAGCTGCGACGAGCGGATGTAGTGCGCCGTCGCCGCCGAGTGGAACGTCTTCATGTGGTACCTGCGCGCTCGCTCGGTTACACACTTTATACTACACGGTGAAGAGATAAACTACTGCACAAACTTTTGCTGCTGTGGATCTACCCAGACCCAGAAAAACTGATCTTATTTTCTCTTCTCTAACCTATTTCCCATCGTTATTGGTTAAAGATCAGACTGGTTAGAGATGGGTTTGGAGATGGACAGATTGGTTAGAGATGAGTTCTACAAATTCTTTTAATACGGTCTACGGGATTCCGACAAATTCTTTTAATACGGTTTGCGGAATTCCGATGCGACCAAAATACCTCTTTTAGGGAATATTTTTCCCTGGACGTTCGTCCGTCTTCAACGTATATTTTTATGGTATTTATTCTACTTCTGTTTAATATACTTTGAGAAACAGACAAACCGTTGTCTATGAATCGTGGGTGTTTATGTAAATAAAGAATTGAAAATTGACAGCCCAGAGGCTAGCTTGATACTAGCTTGTGGAACGAGAGGCCGCGAGACCGATGCCCGCACCGAGACAAATGTTTCTGTAATCCATAACTAGTTGTTTCGGGTATGGGTGTTTGTGAGACCAAACAGTCTCTCGTAGTTTGTGATACACACCACAGGACTTGAATCTTAGTGTAGGGTCAAACCTTTATACTCGTATGTGACTGTTGGGTGTTTTTTTTTTTTTTATATGAGCCAAACACCCTATTCCGACAAACGATGTTTATCAAACATAAATTCCATACACAAAATATGTGTGTAAAAATAATGATAAATCGATATTTTATTAATTATTAAATCGACGCAAATCGAAATTGGTTTAAACGCATTTGATATGTCATGTGCAATTATTATCTAAAGAATTAAAAGGCTATCAAACATGTTTTTTATTATTATGTAGGTATAAGGAAGTTATTCTATTAAAACATAAACTTTTAATTATAATTGAGGCGAAATTAACTTTAAACTGTCGTTGCTGTGGTCAGGGTCAAAATAATCTTCATTCAAGTAGACTTATTATACAAGTAGGACTTTTGATTTGACATTTTTAGTAAGGTACCGCCGCGCCGCTTCGAAATGTGTTATCGCCGTGGAGAAAAAGCGGCGTAAGAAAAAAACAATAATGCGAAATTTCATTTGCTTTCTCATTCTTAGGACTTCCGTCTACGCATCGCCAATTTTGGCAGTTGTATAAAAAAGTTTGAAATTTGCTCCCTTGTATAATTATTCTATTGTGCAAAACGGACACGACCGTCAATGACGTCTGCCCTCATTCAAAATATTAATTTATTTTATATATTGTAATAATATTTTATTGTATTTGGGTCATTGTCAAATTTCGCACAGGTAACCTTGTCCCTCAACTGGGATTTTTTTTTTATTAGTAATGATTATATAACCTCTTTCAAAATTTATATTAAATACAATATACATCGCATTAATAAACAATTTGGGACACTAGTTGTGGAATTTACTGGTGTTAGAACACCCAAATATGTAATGAAAACACGTCATAAATGTTGATGTAGAAACTATTCGACCACACAACTCCCGTACACCAGTATCGAAAGCAGCACGCACAGAAATGACTCCGAACAGTAAAGCTCAGCACGTCTATAGGGGACCTAAATTGTCTACCCCACAAAGAAAAAAATCAGAACAAAAATACATACAAAAGAGTCGTGTGTAATCAGACCCTAACATAAACAAATGGACATCGCATTATGTATTGCCAAATAATACGCCGTCTGGTTTTCAGATCTTTATCTAATCTGTGCACGTTTCGCGCAATCTGTGACGTTATAACAAATAGATAAGGTCTATTATCGTTTATTGTGTCCACGTGCGTCCCATATCGTAATGATAAAAATGTTTTGGCCCAGTTCTTTTCAAGGCCGTTGTGGTAAATGCATCATTTGAAATGTCTGGTTTTGTACTGTAAATAACAAAGGTGTTATTTGATAAGATTTAGTGACGTAGTATAAACATTGATTAGAAATGTAGAGCGAACTATGGGACTCTTGTTTAACAAGTATGAGACAACTACGTTTTATGTTACTGGCTTTTGAGTTCTAATTATATTGATGTCGTTTCTTTGACTCGCATCAGGAATTTTTAATTTTTGTTATTAAAATTAGACATTATTTTACGATCGTGAGCTTTTTATGACATACCCTTAGTGTTTATTTTACACTGACACAGAAAACAACAAAATGATTGTTCAAATGAAGAATCATGAAAGATCTGACTTGAAAAAGTGAAGCTTGCATTGTTTTCTCGCAAACATCTAGATACCGATATTATGTTATTATCAAGCACCTAAATATTTGCCTCTTTTGCACTACCTATTGTGACCGGATGGCTTCAGATTCCTCCAGACCATCTAACGGTTGACTGCAAGAAATTGCCGATGGCAATAGGGCCGCCATTTGTGACATGTAACCTTATTGCAATGTTACCAATACCCATTTGTTCTTTTGTTTTGAAGTGTAATAAAGCATAAATTAAGCAGTGATGGCCTCGAGGTTTAGGCGGGCGGTCCTGGATTTCGGCGGTCACAGGTTCAAACCCCAGGCACACACCTCTGACTTTTCGAAGTTATGTGTGTATTCACAATGAATTATCACTTGCTTTAACGGTGAAGGAAAACATCGTAATAAAACTTGCACACCTAAAAGTTCTTAGAAATTTCTTAGGTGTGTAGTCCGCCATCCCGCACACGGCCAGCGTGGTGGACTAAGGCCCAAACCCTCTCAGTTGTAGAGGAGGCCCGTGCCTAGCAGTAGGACGTATTTGGGCTGATGACAGACAGACAAAGCATAAATAAAATAAATATGTACGTTAGCGGTATATTTATAAGTACTCACTCCATATAAGCTCTGAGTGTTTTCTGCATGATCTGGTTCTTTGGGAAGACGGCGGCCGGTACTCCGATGCTGATCTCGCTGATGTCTGCGGCCGAGTCCCACACCTGCGCCACCACGCGGTCCATCACCGGCTGGTACCTGCAATGCCCATAAATAACCCCAATGTATCAAATGTAAAGAGAAGGGAGGGGTAACAAACATTTTACTGTGGAAATAATTTCTGGTGCTAGATTGTTTTATTAACTGCCTCGTGATCTCGCGGCACTAATATGTATGGTATGTGTTATTGGGTTTTTTCATAACGATACGCGGGACTGGTACATACATAGCGAAATGTGGGTTTAGAAATACGCCTCTGCATACTCCTTCGTAGAATACATGAGTAAGGTTATGTATATGTGATTTTTAATTCAGGCAAGAAAAAGTGACAACCACCGCACTTGATAGTTAGCACGATGCTGTCCAAATAGACCATAGAACATCCGGCGAAGAGCCGTCATCTCTTGCGTCTGATGCATCTTTCCTTCTTCCTCACAGCCCAACGGTACCAAACCCATTCAACCGATAAATACGTGAGAGAGAATAAGCCTCACTTATAAATGTTAGTTAATTTAAGTAATACTTAAACATGCGTTGGCGTGCTCTATTGATTGACGTTAGAGAAAACGAGACAAAGCATGTTTAAGTAGTTGTCAAATTACCCAAAGTATATAAATATATAAGGCCGTAAATGTGCATATGTATTAATTTTTTCTTAATTTATCACCAAAAATAATAATAAAAACATGATTTAAAAATAAACTAATTACAATATAAAAATACAGTGTAACAGATTGTTTCAAATAAAAAAAAAATTATCTATAATTTGTGCCTTAAAAACGACAATTAAAAAAATCGAAATAAAATTGGTGAAAAATGAATCCACGCTTTTTTTAATGGCAGCATTCAAAGGTCGGTTTGGGTGAGTTATGTTAATGGCCGACAGTTTATTATTACAACTTCCAAGAACTTCACATACTGAAAATATCCCTGGCATTTTGTCCTGCACTTTTTATTTGGTTTTCTCATAACAGCCAATTGTTTAGCCAGACAGAACACAAAAAATAAGTATATTTCTACATAAAACTTGACGTAAATTTGTATAAGACGTTTAGACTCAGGCAACACTGGCGCCGGTGACGCAAGTAATATAATCTTATATCTTTAAATGAGCAATTCTTGTATATATATAATTGGAATCTCGGAATCGGCTCCAACGATTTTCATAAAATTTAGTATATAGGGGGTTTCGGGGGCGATAAATCGATCTAGCTAGGAATCATTTTTAGAAAATGTCATTTGGAAGAAAAATAACAAAAATCAACTGAAAAATATGACTCTTCCTGACATCTATTGGCGAATAATACTATTTTTTGGGAGCAACTAGTTGCTTTAACGACACAACAGCAGATGGCGTTGTTAAGTAACATTATTCATATTTCATCATTTTATTAGTAATTCGTACTTAAATATAATTTCCAAAAACACAATTTAAAAAATAAAAAAATCCGAGCAAAGCTCGGTCATCCAGGTACTTCTATATTATACAACTTAATATACTAATGATGACTTAATTTATCTTTGACCATTAACATAAACGAGTATTCTAAACCTTATATGATCAGGCTAATCCTAAAAAGAACTTGCGTGAATTTTGTCGGAACCCACATTTTGACAACTTGAGTCTTTGCTAACGTCACTCACCGAACGAAATTTAATAACATTACTTCACATCAATTCTTTGTGAGACAGTGGTACTACCGCGGTCGGGCCGGGGCAATCGTTCCACAGTCCTATCAGGTTAGTATTACGTAGTTCTTTTTTATTCTGGCACGATAAAGTGAAGAATCAAGTAGTGCGCTCTCTCGTCACTCTATACCCCCATGACAGTCCGCTGTCATTATTCTTCACCCTAAAGAAGAATCATAAATATTCACATAAATAATAATAATAAATACACCCAACAGTCACATACATAGTTCTGACCCCACACTAAGATACGAGTCTTGTGTCGTGGG
Source organism: Hemaris fuciformis (assembly GCA_907164795.1). Classification (NCBI taxonomy): domain Eukaryota; kingdom Metazoa; phylum Arthropoda; class Insecta; order Lepidoptera; family Sphingidae; genus Hemaris; species Hemaris fuciformis. The sequence goes on from OU015452.1 coordinate 10,477,188, forward strand.
TATCAGAAACTACGAGAGACTTTTCGGTCTCACAAACACCCAGACCCGAAACAAATATTTGTGGATCACAGAAACATTTGTCTCGGTGCGGGGATCGAATCCGCGGCCTCTCGTTTCGCAAGCTGCCAACTGCGCCACGGGGCTGTTGACGTACACTCTATTTTACTTTTTGACCTAAATGATACTATCCTAAAAGGCGTAGGCTGTGTTCACTCACCGCTCCTTATCCTTCATGACGTGCACGAACACTTCGCCCCACATATACCCGCCGACCGAGAAGCCGTGCACCACCAGTGGATGTTCGTTCTCATTGGCAGCCATGAAGTTCAACAGGTCCGCTGCCACTAACTGTTCATAGAAATCACAAATGTCAGACGTACGGCACAAGTATACATATTTCTAATAATGTTTGACATGTGTTAGAAATATACTTCTGCCCGCCTATGTATATACAGGTGTATTAAATTTTTATTTTTTGTCGGGATTTCTTTTAACGCCAGGGGGTTTGTAATGGCCTTAGCTATTACCTGCCTTAGTTTCCGATCACGGTCTGAATACATCCTGTATAAGTGGGAATGCTTTAGATCAGAGGTTCCCAAACTATTTTGTTTTATACATACATAAACTCACGCCTGTATTCCCCGAAGGGGTAGGCAGAAGTGCATTTCGGCACCCACATTTCGCCAGGTATGTATCAGTCCCACGTAATAGGGGGCGAGCCTATTGCCGTTTTTCGGACACATTTCCAGACTCCGTGCTGTTACTGAGAATTTCCTAATGGAAAACCCAATAACACTTTGCCCGACCCGGGAATCGAACCCAGGACCTCTAGATCTCACGTCACATACTTGTACTGCGAGACCACGAGGCAGTCTTTTTTTTTTGTTTTATAGATCTTTTAAATATTTAGATAGATCCGGTGGACCCCCTGCAGCTACATACCTACTAAGAAAAAAACAACACGCGTTGTACTGATTATGGAATATGTAAGTTTTTAAAAGTAACAGCCGCTGAGCTTTTTAAAATATTATCTGCATATATTGATAGGAGAAGTCAAGCTAACATTGTAGTTCAAAACCAAATTAATTTTCATGGACCCTCACTTACGATTGTGGACCCCCATTTTTTGTCACGCCCAACGTAGACCAACGTAGATAGACAAAAGTTAGGTAAATCGAATTTCCGGCTTGTTAATCCCGCGACACAAGTGCGTACATTTTCAGGGCGGGCAAGTTTTATTAGGTTTCTTTTCTAAGTAGTGGAAAAAAGTAAAAAGCAGAGATGGCCTCGAGGTTTAGGCGCACGGTCGAGAATTTCGGCGGTCGCAGGTTCAAACCCCAGGCACACACCTCTGACTTTTCGAAGTTATGTGTGTATTTACAATCAATTATCACTTGCTTTAACGGTGAAGGAAAACATCGTGATAAAACCTGCACACCTAAAAGTTCTTAGGAATTTCTTAGGTGTGTAGTCCGCCAACCCGCACTAGGCCAGCGTGGTGGACTAAGGCCTAAACCCTCTCAGTTGTAGAGGAGGCTCGTGCCCAGCAGTGGGACGTATATGGGCTGATGATGATTTCTAAGTAGTAGCACGGAGTCTCAAAATCTACCTGAGATGCCTGAACTCCTGAAATGATAAAGATGTAGTACAATTATGTACTTTTGATATTTCCTTACCTGAGACCCTTTCATGGGCCACATGAGCTGCCACGGCGTGCACGACACGGACAGCACGTCGAACCCTTGCTCCAGGTACAGCGTGGCGTACTTCATCACGTGCTTCTGCCGCGCCAGCAGCCAGTTGATCATCACGCACAGGGGTTTGTCACGGGGGTTGTCCAATCTGACGGGTGGAAACATCGAGATTCGATTGTGAGTAACAAGTTCCTTCTGAACAATTGTTAAGGACGATAAATTGCATCTAAACTTGACGTAATCGCATGTACGAGTTTGTTTTTTAATATTATGATGTTGTATGACTACAACTACTATTATGTTCATTTCATAATCAACCCATATACGTCCAACTGCTGGGCTCGGGCCGCCTCTACAACTCAAAGGGTTTAGGTAAGGTCCACCACGCTGGCCTAGTGCGGGTTGGCGGACTACACACCTAAGAAATTCCTAAGAACTTTTAGGTGTGTAGGTTTTATCACGATGTTTTCCTTCACCGTTAAAGTACGTGATAATTATTCATGAGAATACACACATAACTTCGAAAAGTCAGAGTATGTTCATTTACGATTTAAAAATTATCATTCACTGCTTCATCACTCACTGCTTATTGTTTGAGCCATCAGAATTATGTAGTTTTATATTTATTATCTTCGAGGGTTTTTTACCTTTTATGTCTGTTTTTAATTGATGTAAATTCGCAGTTAGTGATAAGACCGCCTATTGTTCACTTAATCTTAAGCTTAGATATTAATATTAATTTTGTATGTATTCATGGTGTACAATAAAGTATATAAATAAATAATAAATAAATAAATTCTGTACTTTATATGGAATTCAACAAAAAGAAACTCGACTAAACTTATTTTTTCAGATATCTTATTGTTTGTGGCTGGAAATAGTTATGCGGTCTTCGATCCCGACAGAAGGTCGAGAACATACATACACAAATGTTTAAGGCCAGGTAAGATGCTATACATATTTTAGTTTACAGGATATGAGAGGTGTGGTGGGTCTCCATCTGACTAAAATCTTTCAGAGACCGTCACGCGCATAGACTGCGGAATTGAATAACCAAGGCAAAATCGCCATAAAGTAATTATTATACAGGGTGTATTCAGACCGTGATCAGAAACTAAGGCAGATAATAGCTGCGGCGATTACAAACGCATTTACGTTAAAAAAATCCGACAGAAAAAAACATTTTGAAGTTTTCCTAATCACTACATAAATTTAATACCTATGGTTGTTAGGAAAACGTCATAATTTTTTTTTGTTGTTTTTTTTTTAACGTCAATGAGTTTGACTTTATCCATCATTAGGATAATTCAGCCTACGATATGCAGTATCGTGCGGAGAATCTCGTTAAATCCATAGACGACGACACACAATGAACATTAGCAATTTAGAATGATTATATTATTCCGTGTAGACCGTATTGTTAACTTTATGTCCTAGTGATCTTGTGACATCGAAACTTGTTGGACACCATTCAAATCTTCACGAAAAATTGTTTGGATCCGGTGGTACCATTAAAATAATAATAAATAATACGTGTCGTTTCGGAAATACACAGGGTCTATCTCGTTATTTACTTTATAATAATAATAATAAGATATTATGTATTTCCTGATGAAAACTAAAAATAAATTATAAAAAAAACCGTAAATATTTTTGTACAAATTATATAAAATGAACCATAGTTAAATTATAATGTAATAATAAAAGATTTTTCTTTTCTGTATTGACTTGTCATAAGTTCTATTTGATTGCCTACATGACCAAATAAAGCAATTTCTTTCAAATTTCAAATCGTCTTTTCACAATTGCAATCATTTTCAGACACTAACATAGCGATAGATTACAGACAGATTTCCTGGTCGAACTAATTTTTTTTGTTTTTATCTGTTACGAAATTCTCAGTAGCATCACGGATTCCGGACATGAAGAAAATGACTCGGTAAAGAAATGAACTTGGCTTTGTTGCGAGGTACTTAAAATTTAAAGCTAACCTTGAGTAGTAGATAATGTGCAAGCGACATAAACAGGAACGATAATTCTAGCATCTATTAATTTGTCGAAGTGCATAGCGAATAAAATGGCAAACGGTTCCACATTGAACTCAATAAAAATACATCAATTGATACATGATCGTCAAGCGCTCGTCATTCATTACCCGGCGTACTCCATACCTAAGCATGTATAACTTGGTAACAGTAGACTGTCTAGCGCGTCTGATTCACTCAGTATCGCCATGTTACCGGTTTCTGCGCATGATATACAGTAGAAGTTAAGTTTTGTTTTTAAATGTCCAGCTTTGATAACTTTGGTAGATTAGGTAACTGCATTACATACTTGGTTGTTTCAGTCATGGTTCGTGAAATTTATAAATATGTATGTTTATAGAAAGCAATATTAACAAAGCACGTCGCGGTTCAACTTAATTGTGAAATATTTGGTTCGGGATTTGTCTTCACTAAATGTCTCAAAAAAAAAAAAAAACAGTGGTGGCCTCGAGGTTTAGGCACGCGGTCGAGAATTTCGGCAGTCGCAGGTTCAAACCCCAGGCACACACCTCTGACTTTTCGATGTTATGTGTGTATTAACAATGAATAATCACTTGCTTTAACGGTGAAGGAAACTAGGCCAGCGTGGTGGACTAAGGCCTAAATCTTCTCAGTTGTAGAGAAGGCCCGTGCCCAGCAGTGGGACGTATTTGGGCTGATGATGATGAAATGTCTCACAGACAGTAGAAATTAATCTTTTGTTTCTACTTTCTTTATTCCATTTATTTTTGAAAATGCAACAGCCCATTTCTAGTCAAGACAGTCTTTTAATAGTCTACTCTGATTATTTGATATTTTGTTCTTCTGCATAGTAGTTGTTGATAAACCCTGAAAATATCTCAGTACTCACTTCAAGGTTTGTGGATCCGCTTTGAGCTTGACCTTGTCGTTGCTGATGTACTGGATGTTCTTGGTGATGTCCTGCGTGTGTGCGTTGCGGTCGAAGCCCATCATAGCCACTGGCGCGCATGACAGCAGGGGACGAAAAGGGGACTGATGACAAGGAAATAAAATTGGTATAAAATACACTCATGACTATATCACTAAAAAGTTTTTATCATTATCATCATCTAAAAGATTCCGAAAGACGTCCTACATTATATAGGCCTCCCGCAAAAACTTTCAAAGTGTAGTGTAAGCGCGTTAGTTTTAAATGCATTTTTGCGGTCACATTTCGACAGCCAAATTCGACATGATAGGGGGCAAGATAATGCCTTTTCATTATTAATTAACAACCTAATAACTTAGTTCAACCTATATGTATATGGAAAAGTCGTGATAGCCTCGAGGTTTAGGCACGCGGTCGAGAATCTCGACAGTCGCGGGTTCAAACCCCAGGCACACACCTCTGACTTTTGATGTGTGTATTCACAAAGAATTATCACGTACTTTAACGGTGAAGGAAAACACCGTGAGGAAACCTGCACACCTAAAAGTTTTTAGGATTTTTTTATGTGTATAGTCCGCCAACCCGCACTAGGCCAGCGTGGTGGACTAAGGCCTAAACCCTCTCAGTTGTAGAGGAGGCCCGTGTCCAGCAGTGGGACGTACATGGGCTGATGATGATGATGATATATGGAATTATTTTTAATGACCCATGCAAGTGCATCGAGTTCCGGTGTTAGTCACTGCATATCCTATCGCAAATTGGCTAGGATAATTGTATTAAATGGTATGACAAATACTTAATAGTTATAGAGGGAGACAACAAAAGGATAATGTACTAAGAACAGTATGTCTTGTGAAATGAAATAAGGAAAACTAAAAGATTCAAACTTCCTTGATGTTTGGGAAAACAGTGCGTAGGGAAATTTCCGTCATGTGATCCTAACTTTGGGTAGTTTAGTTTTGATACATAAAGTATTTGTAGCTTTATAGTTTTCCTTAAAAAAATGACCTATGAAATGCGATTTGCATTAATTTTTCCTTGTATTATCAAAATTGAAATAGGAATAGAGACATGAGGTACGATCGAGACCGTTCATTCTCGATTGATAGAATAAAAAATCGCCTCAAATCAGTCTTAGAAACCAAATAAAAGAGATCTGCACCGATTGCAACTTTAGGTATTGTTTTTGAATTGAAAACTTTTTTAGCAGCGCTGTGCACTTTTTTGGGATGGGTAAAAAAATTTGAACTCGCGTAAGATCATGTGACCCTGATGGAAAATGCATAAGACACATTATATATAATATAATTTGTCATGTTTGTGTACGATAGCGCAATAAATATTGTATTTAACCACGTAAATGATAGTACATTTATAAATAAATCAATTCGTGCGAAATTAGGTTTTTGCCTAAACATTCAAAAATGCGCAACGTTAATGTTGAACTTTTCACTTCTGCCGACACTCCCGGAGTGCCACCCGTTTTATTTTTAGATTGTTATGTTGTCAAGTCAAGTAGAAAAAGATTCAATTTTTATAAATTAAGATAAGTAAAAAAAGAGAACATAAAAAATACAAGAGACAGCCCCGTGGCGCAGTTGGCTAGACACCAGCTTGCGAAACGAGAGGCCGCGGGTTCGATCCCCGCACCGAGACAAATGTTTGTGTGATCCACAAATATTTGTTTCGGGTCTGGGTGTATGTGAGACCGAAAAGTCTCTCGTAGTTTCTGATACCCACGACACAGGACTTGTATCCTAGTGTGGGGTCAGAACTATGTATGTGACTGTTGGGTGTATTTATTTATTTATTTATATATTTATCTTGTCGAATACATTGGAAAACCGTCCGTCTTCTGCATGCAGCACAGAACATCTGAAAAATATTAGAAGGGAAATAGACAGTATTTTGTATGGGGACGTCACCTGTTCATTGTACTACGATGACACGACCACTGATAATTTTTTTAAACAAAAATAAATTATCACATATTTATAAGTCTTGATATTACACGCTACCCGAATCACTAAGACGGCCGTGTCGAACAATGACAGTCGAATCGTGGGTTCGGCACTCTCGGCATGCTGAAATTTCCTTTCTAGTATTATTCTACTGTTCTGTGGTATGCAGCATAGTAGGCATTACATTAACTCCATCCTGTGTAATGCACTTCATTCGAGACTGACCGACTACTGCGTAATGCAGATAACTGATGCATAGAATATCATTAAACATGTTATTACTAAGCGCGATAAACGTGACAATCTAATCAAACATTGTAACCAAAACATAACATGACTATTGTTTTGCTTGTAATATCAAATGACCCATAGTTATTATACAATTAAATGTTGCCAGGAAATGTACTATGTTTACATACATCAGCTTAAATTATTCACATGCTTAGATAATAATTACACTCACGCTTGAATTCTCGAATGTATAAGCAAAAGGGTACATACATAACCTCACGCCTGTATTCCCTGAAGGACACCAAATTTTCTACCTATTACATAAATACACCCAACAGTCACATACATAGTTCTGACCCCACATTAAGATACAAGTCTTGTGTCGTGACTCGTGGGTATCAGAAACTACGAGAGACTTTTCGGTCTCACAAACTCCCAGACCCGAAACAAAGACAACTGCGCCACGGGGCTGTGTACAAAACTTAATATAGATAAATAAAAAGTTGACCATGAAAAGAACAAGCGATGTTCTAAAAAAGCACTGGGTTATCGTGCAAAAACAATGCAAAAAAGTCAAGTTCAATGCCACGGCACGCGGCGGGCTGGTGTGAGTCAACGATCGACTCTCGACCAATATGCCTTATCAATCCATCACGGTACAAAGTCCTTGCATTCGTGAACATTGTTCTGGGTTATCGCTGGGTTGTAATCTTTGTTTTCAGGTGGATGATTATTTTTATTGTGTTCAAAATCAGGACATTTTGTGTGTCAAAAGAAGGTAAGGGCAAATGGAACAGTTCGGTTGAGGCCGATATCACGGTCTCACAAAAAACGGCATGAAGCAGTCCAGTAAATGATATAGTTGAATGATTATCGATGATCCTAATTGATAGTTGCAGATCTCCCTGACAGCCACCACATAAAACCAAATACCTAATACTGGCTAAAGATAAATATTTTTTATTTGATTTAATATATATGTAACACATAATGAAATAAAATAAAAAACCTTAGGACGAAGTGACAATAGGTCACTAACTGAGATCTCTTCCAGACAACCTAACTTACAAAAAGTTTATACTCCTCGCCATTACTATATAAAAGGGTCATTATATATAACGGCGTAAAACCATATACTGATGGCTATGTCGTCGCTCTTGCTTCTCAAAATGGATCCTCCAGTAATAACGATGTCACTGCTATTCATAACGATACAGGGATATCTGCCTCGTCAGTAATTGTGGAAGTTTACTAAAGAAAACTCAAAGTATGAGTTATCACCATAAACCAACAGTTGTGACGTCGGCAATGTGACGTCACACATCTTAAAGACACTTCCAAGCCTCACCGGCTCCGATATATAGTATCGCTAAAGGAGTTTAGGCAACAAGTCTTCACATCTATAACATTTTTTAAAACAGTGTTAGATTGTATATTCATAAAAAAAACATTTCTAAGATTTTTAGGACTAATTGAATATAATATTTTCACGTCGACGAACATAGTATCAATATGTATCGTCTCATTATTCATGGATTCAGTGTTCACGCGAGTAACAGCGTACGCACGCACACGTTTACAGAAATGTAATAGCTCGTGTTCCGGTATTTTCCACTGCGTCACACATTCCCATACAGTGCACTATGTTTTGCTTACATCAACTGTTTCTAACAAATAAATGTGACGCTGTGCTACCATAACTTTTTTAGCCATACATATTATATTGGAATTAACTTGAATATTGAGATAGTTTGTGAAAAACAAGAAAAGGATTGGGTGATGTATCAAACTTTTGTTTTGGATCTGGGTGTTCCTGAAACCGAAAAATACTAACAATTTATATTCAAAATTACCTTACAATAGTTTGATCTGAAATCATAACAAACAAAATATACCTATATTTATTTTCGAATTAAAAATACCATCTAAGTTGGGATTAAAGATAACAGTGGGCTGAAATGGCAGTGGACAGAGCACGCAATACGTTAAACTCTAAACCTATAGTTCACAAAGGGTTACTACAAAATATTTCGTCCATTCATATTTTGCGTGGACGTCCAACACTAAGCTTGCAGATATGTGGCCTCCACCAAAGACTTATTCGAACCGTCGACCTTTGTACCATTTTATTATTTATACTTCCCACTACGTATTTTTAAAAAGCGATAGACATATTATACTAATTAATAAAATCATCGTAGATTAATAAACTGGAAAAATAATACAAAAAAACCCGCTAAGTCAATAAGGTAAAAGAGATAAATATATTTCATGTCATAATTAATTGTGAATATTAACGACTGTTATATGAGCCGTACTTTATACTATTTAACACATAATTAAAGTATATTTATTGTTGCGATAATTCAATGTTTATAGTAAAATTATTTAATCGTTTATAGACATTTATCAACGAGCGCACAAAAGCAAAAACCGCTTGGTTGAGGCCCACGGGATATTGCAAGCCCAACATTATTGTTAATTAATAAAATTGTATAATTGAACAAAAGCTTAGTACTTTCATATTCTTACATTGCTGTACAAACCAAACATACTCTTTCATGCCGGTATCGCCGAAAGGTATTTCTACATACGAGTTCTATTCAGTTCTTCTTTGGGGATGAACGTCTATTGCCGTCGATCGAGGACAATTCCAGACACCATTTCTGACAATTTCTTGATAGAAAAATTCAATAATACATTGCTTGATTGTTGAATGGCACCCGACACCACTCGATGGTACACGCCCATTTTCGCTGAAGGAGCAACGAGGCAATCAAAAAGCGTTTTTCAAAATGCCTCATTTAATTAAGATCGGTACAAGTATGTGATCTAGAGGTCCTGGGTTCGATTCCCGGGTCGGGCAAAGTGTTATTGGGTTTTTCCGTTAGGAAATTCTCAGTAGCAGCACGGAGTCTGGAATTGTGCCCGAAAAACGGCAATAGGCTCGCCCCCTATTACGTGGGACTGATACATACCTGGCGAAATGTGGGTGCAGAAATGCACCTCTGCCTACCCCTTCGGGGAATACAGGCGTGAGTTTATGTATGTCTATGCATTTTTCCGTTTCGTTCTTACATTAAAGAGAGACTGATCGACGCCAAGCCCAGCATAATATACTGACTTGTTGTCAAACAGACACACAAACTTATACTGACTTTTTGTCAAACATACACACAAACATATATTTTGCGACAATTCGATCGGTCACTAATGCACTGCAGTTATATCGAGGATCTCATGACGATCCATTGACGTGCGGTGACAGAGGAAGTGGCAATTTAGGCCACAACCATATTTCATGCCACACGCAGCAATAGACCGAAATTGTTCGCTTCAAAATTATCTAAGCCCACACAATAAACAAGTCTAGTTTATAAATATCAAAATCGAGGCCTTTTAAGATCACACAAATAAGAAGGAAATAATTGGGAATCTCACAAAAATGAGAATTTTAGCAAGTAATTTGTAACCAATCGCGTCATTGAAGCTGTTAAATAGAAAACTCATCATCATCACCATCAGCCCATATACGTCCTACTGCTGGGCACGGGCCTCTTCTTCAACTGAGAGGGTTTAGACCTTAATCCACCACGCTGGCCTAGTAAGGGTTTGCGGATTACACACCTAAGAAATTGCTAAGAACTTTTAGGTGTGCAGGTTTCCTGACGAGGTTTTCCGTCATCTTTAAAGTGCGTAATAATTCATTATGAATACACAGACAACTTTGTAAAATCAGAGGTGTGTGCCTGGGATTCTCGCCGAGATTCTCGACCGCGCGCCTAAACCTCGAGGCCATCACTTTTTACTAAATAGAAAACTATCATGATTATATTGTGACCACATTGCTATGTAGGTGCAGTGCGGTACGAGAGGAACAGCGAACGTCAAGAAATAATTACGATATAAGGTTACTATAGGTTACACCTTGTACAAGGTCTATAAAAAATGGAGTTTTTGCGCCGCTTCATCTCAACAGCCATAGCACTTTCTCAAGCACTAGTAACATAGAATGATATTTCAAAAGACCTTTTAAAACAAACAACATAGATGTGTAAAGATATTTTGAGCTTGATTTTAATTTAAATTACCTAGGAGAATACATACTGTGCCGACCACAAATAGAATTGGGAACAGGGCAAAATGATGATGATTTTAACTTCCGACTTATTTATAGTAATCGGTATCCTAAAAGAATAAATGCGTCCAATAGTTTCCGTCTACTTCCTAATTCTCATTGTAAGAAATCATTTCAAACAAATCGTCAACAATTTGCATAACAATAACCAATCATCATAATGCATATAAACGAGTAGATTTTCCTGTAATACTTACATATAAATGAGAAACGATCTTATATTATTATGACCTGTCTCGCCGACGTAACAAGTTTCAATTGCCGTTGCATGTTCAAAGTTTTTTTACTATTACTAAAACTATTCTAAAATATTTTTTAAAACTTTAGGCGAGGGGACTTGGGATTACTATAATAATTGCATTCGTATTTGATTCTACTTGATAATAACACGAGAAATTTAAGCCATTGATAATAAAATTGGACCACTTACGAACGAAAACGAAACGAAACAGGGCTTCTTTACTTCGATTTTCTATGAGACAAAGGTATCATGGTCGAAGCAGCCCATTCTTACAGCAAACCCAATTTCAATTTAAATTTTCAATACATTTCACCATAATTATCATCAGCAGCATATGCGAACCCCAAAGGGATTAGTCCTTAGGCCGCCACGCTGGCCTAGTGCGGGTAGGTACCTAAGAAATTTCACCATTTAAATGACAATCCTTTATTAATACATTAAGTCAGAGAGAAAAGTCAATACAATTTAACTAACATAAATTATTGGATCGAGTAACATTTTTGATACAAATATTAGCGAGAATGGATAAAGGTGTCTAATATAGTATATATTTTTTACTTACTTCTTTGCAAGTTATTTACTAAAAAAAACGTTAACAAAAACCTACAGACGAAAAAAGGAATAACAGCATCGCGTGACTATCGCCTGATGTATTACAAAACGTGTCTGTGTGGTAGTGACCTTGAATGTGAATAAATTAACTTCATTGCATGAATAATGTGTAGTGGTAAATGATCCGATTATGGTCACTGCATTAGTAGATATCACAACCTATGAATAGTGTCCATAAGTGTATCCATTACTTTATTGCGAAAATATAAAAAAAAACATTTCGATCGAGTAGATTTGGTGTTAATTTAAAATAATAAAGAAACAAAAAAATAATTTTTCCGCTTCATAATACTCTACTATAAATATTATTTTGATGACAAACCAATACACAAAACTATTTTTTTGGGTTTTTTTCATGAGCGCTCAGCTTTTCTAGTCTTAGTGAATGTCCAGTAATGTTTTGATGGTAACGATTATTCCATGTAATATGAAAAAACAAAAACAAAAAAAAAAGTACAAAGAGAACTTTCTTGTGCACTTTGCATAAGCTTTACATAATGTAATTATTTCATAGTCATATGTATCTTGATTTATGATAGATATTGTTGGATCCATAATCATCATAGTGACAGATGTTGGCAAGAAACGGAACATCACGCCATGTAAGAAAGTTAATTATAGCTGGACTAGTCGGTTATATCGGCCAACTTCGGTTGCTACTATGTAACCGACCTCGACCTTTTGGGAGTTCTTGGACTAGAATAAACCCATGCACGTGAGAACCATAAGACCAGGAGAGAATTGCAAACAGATTTTGTCCTCTTCTAAGCACTTAAAGGAAAAAATGGCGAATTAAGTATGTGAAGTCTATAATAAAAAAATAGGTAGACGAAGCTTAGAATAAGATTTAAAAAATTCTTTATTGTGCACCATTTAAACATACAAAAATAAACTTAAATATAGTGGACAATCGGCTTATCTTACGCTAAGCTTAATCTAAAATAGATAAACTAAATCCTCTTTAACAATAAACTAATAAAGAATACATTTTAATAGATTATGCAAGCATTGACAACAGGATTATAAGTATCAATGAAAAAAGAAAACACAAAATAAAACAGATCCGTTATTTTAAAATCAACTAGCTTAGGCGCGCAATTTTTTAAAATTAACTATGTCCGCTCCCAAAGTCCTAGCTATCTCTATGCTAAAGTAAAAATCATTCAATTCGGCCCAGCGATTTAGGCATGAAAGCGAAACAGACAGACCGAGTTACTTTCCGCATTTATAACATTAGTATGGATATGAAAATACATAGATTTATTTAAAACAACATAGAAACGAAATGAAAATTTTGCATTGCGGTGACATAACTTATTTGCCATGCAAAAAATTGTGCTGACCTAAAAACAAAGTGGATGTTTCTGTAATTATATTAAATAATATTGTATTCGTATTAAGATGTGTTAGAATCAAAGTTAGATTTTTTTATCTTAATAAGTTAGTTTCTCCCCAATCGAAAATCTATTTGGATCGCCCTGCATTTACGATCAGGTGCAAGTGGGTGCACTGTCTTGTGCGTATAAAAAATGCATCGAATGATTAAATAACTACTTGGCACGTTACACATAAATGGTTCGCGATCCCAGATTCAATACGCCATGCCTTAGCGCCATGGTACAATGCACGCGTGCGCCTCGTGATACGTAGCGGATGCGCGTGCGCAGTTGCCAAGCGAACATTGCACCACTTATCGATATAATCCCAACCTTATTCAGATTAAGATATGCATTGATATTGCATGCAATGGAAATATAGAGAATTGGGGCATCGAATTGTTTTAAAAGTGAGCGTCATTATGAATTTTTCATGGGGGATAGTTGATTAAGAGGCCTTTCTATGGAACGAAGGGCCGCGGCTTCAATCCCGGCACTTTGATCTCTATATGTTAGTCAAATCGAAATGTCTCTTCCAACTTAAAATTAGGTATATAAGTAATAATACTAGTATTTTAATATGGATATAGTACTTAAAGACTGTTACATGTGTTCATACAAGCAAAAATAATTTCAGTTTTAAACTCGTCTCTCCACAGTATTCTAAAGTTGCTTCGTATATTTTTAAGTAGTTTTTATCCGCCTACTGGCTACAGCACAATTCTTTTCAAACTTTTTACGGCGCGCGTCATTTCTGGTTTGTTGACCTCAGTTAAGTAAACAATTGAAAAAGAATGAATAATTATTGGTCCCTCGGCATAAATAGGCGCGTGCTATCGAAAGCCTCCTGGTTGGATGATATATAGCCTTAAACAATCCTTGATAAATGGCCTATCCAGCCCTGGAAGAATCTTTCAAATCGGACCAGTAGTTCCTGATATTAGCGCATTCAAACAAACAAACTTTTCATCTTTATAATATAAGTACAGATTTGTTATAAACGCAGTACATTATCTATGACGAATGATTCAAGGACGTTGGTAATAAGCGTCACTGCATTTTGCATTAGATAACACATTAGATAATGCATACAAATGTTTCTACCATACTAATTATGTAGTTATGATATTCATTTTAATTGATAATATAAGAAACTTAGTTGTATTGTCGTGACTACGTCGATGGCCCCGCGGTGCAGGTGTATCTTACGATCTAGAGGTCCTGGGATTGGTAGTCAGTTTTTTTAATTAGGAAATTCTCATCATCCTCAGCCCATATATGACCCACTATATTTCGTAGCAAATTATTTTCATTTAAGTTGGTTGAATCTCCTATGTGCCAATGTTCAACACATGATTGCGAATATGAACAGTCCGCACATCATATCCTTTGGGAGTGCAATCTTTGGTCGGATGAGCGTAATATTATGCTCAATAGTATGCATGTAACGTCTGGTGTTGTTTATTATGCAGACCTCGTTGAATCTAGGAAGAATTTCCGTGCTTTTCGGCGCTTTTGCCATGCCTATTATTTGAAATCTACATAACAGCTCGCATAACATAACAAAACACACATAACAGGTCCAAATTATTCAGTAAATCTCATATAGTTATTTACCCGTGGTGCGTTAATTACGTCTAATTTTACTAATGTAATTGTCTCTCTTTTTGTGTGAGGCTGAAGCCTCATAGCTCAATGTTTTGTCACCCGCTTTGCTGTGGAGGGAAGTGGACAACTCTTTGTTTTTCCAACTCCTCCTTTATTTGTATTTCTGATTAACTTCGTTGCGGGATTATGACAAATTTAGGTCCCCTTAGATACGCTGAGCTTCATTGCTCGGTGTCAATACTGTGCGTGCCGCTGTTGATCCTGGAGCACAGGAGTTACAGTGGCGGGTGTGTGGTGGGATAGGGACCAAATATGTCCCACTGCTGGGCAAGGCCCTCCTCTACAACTGAGATGGTTTAGGCTAAGTCCACTACGCTAACGCAGATTGGCCGACTACACACCTAAGAAACTAAGAATTTTTAGGTGTGCAGCTTTCCTCAATATGTTTTCCTTCTCCGTTAAAGTAAGTGATAATTCATTGTGAATACCCACGTAACTTCGAAAAGTCAGAGGTTGGGGTTTGAACCTGCAACCGCCGCGATTCTTGACCGCGCGTTTAAACTTCGAGCCAATCACAAGCAATCACTATTAGGAAATCCCTCAGTAGCACGAAATCGGAAATGCGCCGAGTAAACGTCAACGAACTTATTACTGTTACGTGGCATTTAAAACAGCTGGCGATCGTGGATGCAGAAATCCGAGCATGCGTGCTTGCGTTTATTTTTATGTTATGTTTAGCAAAAACGGATCTTTTGATCATGGAACGACCGAATAGTAAGTGATAAGTGCCAGAGGTCTCGTCCAGAGTAAAGAGATCATGGATTATCCAGCATAAACAATATTTATTACATACATACATACATAAACTCACGCCTGTATTCCCCGAAGGGGTAGGCAGAGGTGCATTTCTGCACCCACATTTCGCGAGGCATGTATCAGTCCCACGTAATAGGGGGCGAGCCTATTGCCGTTTTTCGGGCACAATTCCAGACTCCGTGCTGCTACTGAGAATTTCCTAATGGAAAAACCCAATAACACTTTGCCCGACCCGGGAATCGAACCCAGGACCTCTAGATCGCTTCATATTAGCAATATGTGTACTCATTTTTTGTTTATTTCATATAGTTTTTTAGACTGTAAGTGTTCCTAAAAATAAATAAATACATTTTGTAGTAAGTTAGCCAATTTACCCATTTAAGAAATATCTTTTTATGGAGGTATACATTCGCGAACACAGGTTTCCTCATGATACTTTCTTTACAGTGGCAGTGATGTGTGATTCAGAAATATTCTGCCTCTTGAGTGTTTGAGAGATCAGATTGCCTTACAGTTATTAATATTTACGACACAAAACTTATACTGCAAGGTGGGGGTCACAAATGTGTTTTTCCTTCCCTAAGTAAGATAGGAACAATTTTCCTTCTGCAAACCCTAACACTATAATATGTTATTAAACTATTTAATGATTTCCTCTTGCCTATATCTTAATTACAATTTTGCTCTGTTAAATGAAATATGTTTCGTATGAGGCCGGCAAAATTGTGTCAACTGGGCAGCGATAAATGTTTGCTTTTGCATGTCAAACTATTTGTACTGAGCTGTGCTTGCCACTATGTACATATATGAGGCCACTTGTCTTTCGTCATATAAAACCTTTGCTGGACTTCAGCTTTGTCTACAGCCTAGTGTGGTTTGGCCACTTGTCTTTGCCACAATATAAATCATAGTAGTAATATAACATATTGTAATAAATTTAAAATAATAGTTTTTTGGTTAGCTCCTAATAGTAAATATTATGACATCAAACAGTGAGAAAATTGACAATATTAAATAATATAAATGCCAAACTGTACATCAAAACAATAACACTAGTTATGTTCTCTTAATTTTTATAAGTAAATTGCAACTATCAAAGTATAATCATGCTAAGAAATTAAAGGAAACTATTTTTATTATTTAAAAAAAACTTATACATTTATTTTCAGAATTAATTATTACACCATATTATTAGTGTGAATGTTTTGCCTACACAATTAAGTCTAGCATAAAACATAATATGACAAACAACTTACATATTTCCCGCTTGTCTTCACTCCAACTTTCCCATGATTCACAGCTAATGTCACTGCAGTCCTGAACACTCCCATTTTGATTTAAGTTTACCTATAAAGAAAATATATTTACTATTTATTTATGCAATTAATTCAAATTAGGATTTTTATTGTGTAGTATCACAAAAAATTACTAGCTTTTAAAGATTATAGCATCAGTATTATAAAATTTATAAAACAACAAGACAACATAGTTAACTAATCACCTATTTTATTTTTTTCCTCATTTCTTTTCAAGAAACATTTTTATGAAAAAGATATTATGTAGGTGGGCCACCTGGTATGTTTCTTTTGGTTTTACTTAAAAAATAAATGATTTTTAAATATTTGATGAAACAACTTGTATTAACAGATAAGTAGACAATACACAACATTTTCACAATCAGTTCAAAGATCAGTTAACCATTTAAGTTTCAACAAGTAATTAAGCAAGAATTATTTAAATAAATACAATTACAATAATGCGACAAACAATTTTATGTTAGTTTAATGTTTCTGTCAACTACATTAACATCTATACAAATAAATAAAATTGGTGTGTCTGTTTGTAATATTGAAATAACCGCTTTTTAATAAATGCATATGGATGTATACATGGTACCTACATACAAAATAACGTTTTTTACAATTTTTGTCTGTGTTTGTTGTAGCTAATCTGTGAAATGACAAGACCGATTTTGACGGGACTTTTATTGGCAGATAGCTGATGTAATAAGGAGTAACTTAGGCTACAAAAAAAGACTGTTAGGCGGAACGAAGTTCGCCAGGTCAGCTAGTATTCCATAAATTATTTATGTAACTTTGTATGCAAGTTATACAACAGAAACAAATATACATATATATATATATATATATATATTTGTATATGTGGTAATATTATTTTAAATTCAGTTAATATTAAGCAATAATAGTGTTTAATATTATAAGATTTAAAAAATAATTATTTATCTAGTCTTAAAAATTCTGATTATTGCTTGAAATATATTTCTTTGTGATTATATCCAATAAGAAATTCAACGCAAATCAATTTATAATAAAAGTTCCTACTTCAAAGCATATGTAGTGTAGCTTTAATAGACTGTAAATAAATCTTATTCTTCCTTGTTTTCATATTATTTTAACTTAACTGACCTTTGAAACATATAAAAAAAAATGGTTTACTTATCATTTTTCCGGTCCACAAGTAAAATAATTACTTTCGTTTTAAATTCCAGTCATTAATTTCTACTCCAGTCTATAACGGCAATAGTTATACGAGTTAACCATACTGAGACCGTAACTTGAGTTGAGTGTATTTTAGTCATCTAATATTTTTTTAGTTTGTCTATTTATAAAAAGACGCTATAGAAATTATCTAAAGTATTGAAATCCAGAAATTAATATTTATTTTCTTAAAAAATTCAGAAAAATACTTTAAGGAGGTAGTTTTAATTAATTAATAATGAATCAAGAGTGTACTGAAGATAGTTAACTCACCTTACACAATTTAAAGAAAATATTTTGTTTTATATTTTTCACAAAAAAATATTTATTAATGTTTCCGGCCGGCTAATAAAAAGAAATTTAACTGTAAAATGCTGTTATACACGCCACATTACACGAGTTCAACACGAAAACACGCACTAATTTCGTGATGGATGACCTACTGCCGATGGCAATGTTGCCAAGCCAACAGTAAATGCGCAAATGCATTTTATTTTTAACATATTAAGTTTCAAAGAAAAATATATTTTATATTTTTTAATAATACGCAGTACTCGTATAATACGCAAGTACTGTATATTGCATGAAAGTATATGAAAGAGAAGAGCATATAGGTAGGTAGGTAATAAGAAAGACACCTTCCAAATCAGTAATTGCTGAGTGCTCATACTGCTAAATTTAAATACATATTTCAGAACGGTAATCAAGACGTCAACGTCACTGTCACATGGCCATATGACCTGTATTTGTTGGTTATATTTACGTTTTTATTAGTATAGTAACAAAAAATGGATGAAAATACCATTAAAGAATTCACAGAAATCGGAATAAAACCTTGGCTTGTTAAACAGCTACATACATTGGGTGAGTCCTATAAAGTATTATATAGAAACTTACAATTGAAATTGCTATTGATATCTTGACAACAGAAAATTATGTTAATTAAGAATTGCGCTTAACTTATGTTACTCTGTTCAAGGTATAAAAAGTCCAACGCCAATCCAAAAAGGATGTATATCACAGATATTATCCGGGAGTGATTGTATAGGCGCTGCTAAAACTGGATCGGGAAAGACTTTCGCCTTTGCTTTGCCTATACTACAGCATTTGGCTGAAGATCCCTATGGTATTTTCGCCTTAGTATTGACACCAACACATGAACTCGCCTATCAGGTAATTTTTTTTAATGATCATAAGTACAGTCTACAAAGAAAGTATATTCAAAGCCATTGCCTTTTGTTAAATGTTTATTAACCAAGTCACCAAGCAATAATTGATTAAATATATATTTTTTAAATGTTCACCTTGTAAGAACTCTTACCTTTGCCGCACCATCAAGCTGTGGAATAGTTTGCCGGCTCACGTGTTCCCTCCTTCCTATGATCCTGGATCCTTTAAGCGAAGCGTGATGAAGCATTTGTGCAGGCCGGCATGATTGTGTCGACCAGCAGGTGACCATATCGTTTCTCGCTGGTCGGTATTAATTTTTTGGACTCCACTGTGCTTACCATCAGGTACAGTGGAGTCACTTTGCCGTGCCAGATTAAAAAAAAAAAAGAAAAAAAAAAGCATGCAATGCAATAAATTATGCCTTTTCTTTGAACATTTATAAAAATACCAATTTTAATATCAGAACCTTGGTAATTTTTTAAAATGATAACTAGATATGTTGGCAACAAAATAAGTCAAATATTAATAACAATACATAAATAACTAAGTCCTACAATCCACTCTTATGAATGCACATGGAAAAATACTAATAATTATGAATGCTTTTAGATAGCAGATCAATTCACAATACTAGGCCAGCCCCTGAAACTCCGAGTATGTATAGTAACTGGAGGTACAGACCAAATAGAGGAGTCACTTAAACTGTCAAAAAGGCCGCATATAGTTGTGGCTATGCCAGGGAGGCTGGCAGACCATATCTCTGGCTGTGACACATTCACTTTGAAGAAAATTAAATATTTGGTACTTGATGAGGCTGACAGGTTAGTAATATGAATTTTCTCAACAATACAATTGCTTTGTTATTATGTGACCTCAAATTAACAAATATACTTGCAGGCTTTTCAGTGAGTCATTTCAAGAAGATTTGGAAACAATATTCAACACCTTGCCAGCTAAAAGACAAAATTTACTATTTTCTGCAACAATTACAGAAGATGTCAGGGAGTCCAAACTCCTCTCACTGAACAATGATGTAAGTAATGTTTCATTGACAATGCTTGCAAGATTAGCGCGCTAAAGTGGAAGTGGGCCGGCCATGTCTGCCGACGGTCCGACAGCTGATGGAGCAGACAAGTGTTGGAGTGTAGACCACGCTTAGGCAAACATAGTGTAGGACGACCTGCAGCACGATGGCCCGCCGACTTGAGAAAGGTGGCGGGTAACGGATGGATGAGGGCTGCCCAAGACTGGGATGGTTGGTGCTTTGTTGGGGAGGTATATGTTCAGCAGTGGACGGCGATAGGTTGATTATATAAGTAATTTTTAAACTGCAAACTACTATTTATAACTACTACTATTTATAACTGCTGGTGGTAGGATATTCGTATCCGCCCGGATGGGCTGGTGGTAGGATATTCGTATCCGCCCGGATGGGCTGGTGGTAGGATATTCGTATCCGCCCGGATGGGCTGGTGGTAGGATATTCGTATCCGCCCGGATGGGCTGGTGGTAGGATATTCGTATCCGCCCGGATGGCGACCACCGTACACAGGGCGTAAAACCCGCCATAGTGGCACATGCAAGTGTGCCGCGTTCCGGGATCAGCCAGTGTATATCCGGTTTTCGGGGGGGCTTCAGTCATGGTGAAAGGATGACCGTGCCGGCATTTTTTGGCCGGTTTGTCGCGGTCGGTCCTTTGATCACCATGGCATTAGTCCCCCAAACTTCTTCACAAGGTGAAGAAGTATTCGGCCGGCATGATTGTGTCGACCAACGGGAGATCATCTCTCGCTGGTCGGCACTTTTTCTGGACCCCATTACGCTTACCATCAGGTGCAATGGGGTCACTTTGCCGTGCCAGTAAAAAAAAAAAAAAAAAAAAAAAAATATTTACTGTTTTTCATGCTAGGAAAATATATTTATAACCCTTTACTTAAACAAATATTTTTTTTACATTTCGGCACGGCAATGCGATAGCTACTAAATGGCAACTGCAAAATATATGCTGGGATAAAAGTGCAACTGACTTGTTTGTCCCGTGGCCATAAGTATGCCGTGGGCGAACGGGAGTTTCTCGATTCGAGTCAAAGTGTAACCAGGGTTTTTTCATTAGAAATTTCTCAGTAGTGGCACGCACTATGGAAGTGGACCCGAAAAATTACCTTAGTCTCACCCCTTTTTTAACCTAAGAAAAGCACCTTAAGCTCCGTTTTCGGTACCTCGGGGGAAGCCGAAAGGGTTATGTCCGGGTCTCTGACAACAGCTCCACTCCCTAGTACCTGAGACTTAAACCGATATTGGTGAATCGTCTGCCTTTGGTGACGACAGATGTGGCTGTGTGTTTAATACAAACTCTGATCAAATTTCATACAGGTGTATTCAGACCGTGATCGGAAACTAAGGCAGGTAATAGCTGCGGTGAATACAAATACTGTGACATAAAAAAATCCCGACAAAAAAATATACGTATATTTTACAACCACATATATTTAATATCTATGATTGTTAGGGAAACGTCAATTTTTTTTAATACCAATGGGTTTGTAATCACCGTCGTTGTTACCTGCCTTAGTTTCCGATCACGGTCTGAATAACACCCTGTATATACCTCAAACAAATGAGTTTAGTCACTCAATACCTAATTCTCTTTTCAGAAACTCCTAATATGGACAGAGACGGACCCCCAGTTGACGGTTTCAACCCTGGACCAACGATACGTCGTCTGTCCAGCTTACGCGCGCGACGTTTACTTGGTGCAGACCCTGCGGAAATACAGAGAGACCAAACCCAGCTCGCACATCATAGTCTTCACAGACACCAAGAAGTAAGTTTTTATCTTCTTCCACGGGTCCACTCTTGTAGGGTCGCCGTTCACACAGGTATAGTTCTATGTCGAAAAATTCTGAGTTTTTCTGAGACCCGCAAAGCCTAGTAATAATTGACTTTTAAATAGACTTAGAAGTAAGTATATATTAAGTTAGATGATATTTATTGAGACAATAAGTAATTAGGAAAGATATGTCTTTTTAAATTATCACGCACAAAAATGTGCTTAAAATCATCGCTAGGAAACTAGTTATCATTATCTCTATATGTATGTAGTGTACCTATTCGAATTAGTCCAGATTAAGCTTCTTATACTTTAGAATAGGCCCAGCAGTATGACGTACATAGGTGGATACAGATTTACAGCCAATATACGTCCCACTGCTAGGCACGTTGTCTTTAACTGAGAGGGTTTAGACCTTAGTCCACCACGCTGGCCTAGTGCGGGTTGGCGGACTACACACCTAAGGAATTCCTGAGAACTTTTTAGGTGTGCGGGTTTTCTCACGATGTTTGCCCTCACCGGCAAAGTACGAGATAATTCATTATGAATATATATATAACTTCGAAAAGTCAGAGGTTAGAACCCGCGACCGCGGAGATTCTCGACTGCGCGCCTAAACCTCGAGATAATACAGATTGTATCACATGAAAACTCCTTTCAGAGAATGCCAAGTGTTGTCAATGATGCTCAATGCAATATCCATGGACAACGTGTGCCTCCACGGTTTCATGAGGCAGAAAGAGCGAGTGGCTGCCCTCACTCAGTTCCGGAGCAATTTGAAGTGCACCCTGGTCGCTACTGATGTGGCGGCGCGAGGGCTCGACATACCCACAGTGGACTTGGTCGTCAATCACAAGCTGCCGCTACAGGTTAAGGAGTATATTCACAGGTAAGAATGAAGTAACGGGTAATAGGATAATAAATAAATACACGGTCCAACGGCCGATGGAGCAGACAAGTGATGGAGTGGAGACCGCGCTTAGGCAAACGTAGTGTAGGACGACTTGCAGCACGATGGTCTGACGACTTGAGAAAGGTGGCGGGTAGCGGATGGATGAGGGCTGCTCAAGACCGGGATGGTTGGCGCTTTCTTGCGGAGGCCTACGTTCAGCAGTGGACGGCGATAGGCTGAGTATATAAATAAATACACCCAATAGACACATATGTACATAGTTCTGACCCCACACTAAGATCAAGTCTTGAGTAGTAGGTGTCATAAACTACGTGAGACTTTTTGGTCTCGCACTCAGATCCGAAACAAATAATGATATCACACAAACATTTGTCTCGGTGCGGGGATCAAACCCACGGCCTCTAGTTTCACAAGCTGGTTTTTAGCCAACTGTGCCACGGGGCTATATGAATCATCAGAGTTGGTGACATGATTTACTTTTATACTGGGAACGCTAAACGACAACAGCACATGATTTGGTGATTGCAATGTGGTACGAATAGAACGACTAGGAACAAAGGAGTTAGACCATCCCTCAGCAGTTCACAGGATATACGCAAGGTGGTTGCGTCACGCGTCATTTTTGCATTGGTTCATGTTGACTTTCATCAACAGTGGGACTTCCTTATTTTACGAGAGGAAATCCTTAAGCTGGGGAGCTTAAGGGGTTCGATACCTCGAGGGAGGCCGAAAGGGGTAGGTCAGGGTCTCTGGCCTTCCAAAAAGTGGGGCTACCTTGGTCGCGCTGCTCCAATAATAGTGAAATTCACTCTGGTCATGAAGTTGTGATACACATAGAAAGAACACACAGCTTAACAGATTTTAGGTGCATTTGGTCTTTTCTGCTGAATATCGTTAATCTTAATGCATGCATGTTAATATTCTAGGGTTGGAAGAACAGCTCGTGCCGGTAGGAGTGGCTTAGCCATATCCCTTATAACTCCGTACGACATTCTTCGGCTAGGCGAGATAGAAGACCAGATCAAGACTAAACTGTCTGAATATAAAATTGACGGTAAATAATTTTTTTTTGCCTAGTTCCGCTGAGCTGGATCTATAACCAAAACCCTAGGTTAGCATTACGACTAAATCTTTTGGCGCTGTTATGCGGTTTTGGGCCAAAATGAGACATAAAAGGGGCGAAAAAAGTCATGAATTGGTTCGGCCTTTTATCCTAATATGGCCTCGTTTTGTTTGTATTATTCAAGTGCCATACAATAAAGGACGAGCTTATTTGCATTATCATAAAACATGCTTTAACTACCAACTTACACTTTTTTCTATTTTACCAATTTTTTAGTCCTTTTATTTCTGGAAATTATACTCATCATCCTCTTGCCCTATTTCCAATTCTATTTGGGGTCGGCGCAGTATGTTTTATCCTTCCAAACGTCCGTATCAGCCGGCATGTCTTCATTTCTGGATCCCATACCAACAGACCTAAAACATATGTTACGTTACGTTGTAACGAACAAACTTCTTAACAGATCGTCTTGAAACTTTGTACACATATTCTTCGAGGTATTAGAAGTAACATAGGATACTCATTATAAAAAAAAATATATATGGAGGGTAAAAAAAAAAGATCTACTGAACCGAATTGAATGATTTTTGGTATGGATAAATTGGACTCTGTGGAGTAAAATAGACTACAACTTTTATTTCTTTCTAAACCCTGTAGTCTACGCGGGCGAAGTCTCGGGCAAAAGCTATTCTTTAATAAAAAGTCCATATATTTTTTCAGATGATGAAGCGGTAAAAGTGTTCACAACGGTTAGCGTGACGCGTCGTGAACAGGAGGCGCAGCTCGACAACGAGGAGTTCGAGCAGAGGAAGAAGAACTACCGCATCAAACGCTGGATTCAGGCCGGAGTAGACCCAGAGCTCATGGAACAAGGGTAAGCGAAGAAATTTCAATATTGTCTGAATACTGACAGCAATTTTTCATAAGAATAGCATAATTTAATAAGAATAGCATTGGTATAGAAGGAATTTTAAACTTACTTCATGAGGCAGCAGTAAAAATGACAAGAAAACAATTGAGTCATGATGAATTAACTAAAAGAAAAATTTAAACATGTTTAAACACATACAACTTCATCTTAACAAAGATTCATTGCCATAATTGCCAAAAACGGGTTATTTATATTGTTAATTATTATATTTCTTTTCAGTTTGGAAGAGATGCGTCGAAAACGAATCAAAGCTGCAAAAAAAGAAAAACTATCAAAAATAAAACAGTTGCAATCACAATTCAAAAAAGATGACGGCCAGAGTAACGAACGTGTGGCGTCAAACGATACAGACGACGCTGACATAGACAAGACAATCAAAGACAATTTGAAGGAAGTTAACAAGAGTTTGATGAAGAGAGACGATCGGTTTAAGAACGTTATAGGAAAAATAACTAAGATTAAAAGGAAAGCGGAAAATGCAAAAGCCCAGAGTGTTGAAGATGGAAATGCAACGAAGAAAAAGAAAAAAAAGAAAATTGTTGATGTAAAATAATATACGATTACCTGTATCAATCTGTTTTTTATTCCGTATATAGGTATTTAACATCCATTAACAAATAAGAAAAAAACGAAATGAGCTTACGAGATTTGTTGCATTATAAAAAAGTTAACCACTTAACATCAGGTGGCTCACTTGCTCGTTTGCCTCCTTTTTCCATAAAAAAAGTACACTTCTTTTAATTCTTGTTTATTTGCAAAAGCGTACAAATTCTTTTTGGTATTAGATTTATAAGATTACATTACATCTCTTGTAGTGATAACAACAATAATTTTAATTATGATGACCAGACTACTGAGTACTTATTTAAGAAAAATTAATCAAATGTTAATATATAAAATATATATATTATAAATAAAACCCTTTTTTGTATCCGGCTGTAACCGAGACAGATCAAGTATAAATAAAACAAATATACGAGTAGGTAATAATTTATTATATTTATACAATGTAAAATTACAAATAAATATAACAATAATACAATATTCTTGTAAGCAAAACGTCGCGTAGATGGCAAATTATTTGGCACAAAATTTAGCTGAGAAGCTGTCGGGGCGATCGATTTGAATATAACGCTATAGTTATCGATGTATAGGCTATTAATCGATAAAACATTACGTAAATATCTAAACACTGAAATAACATAGTTAAGCTGCTATTTGTGGTAATTAAAATATTTTCGATATTAATAGAGTAAGGCGTTGTGTCATTCTAAAAAAATCTATTCTTAGACAAAGCTTTTGCACCATATAGAACTGCTATATTTTAAGTCTCTTTCACCGCTTTTATTAATTTTATCTCGATCTGATACTTCCAGGGGATGAACCAGGGTTTTTTTATATTGGATTATGCGGAGCCATAATAAACGCATTCAAGTTTAGATAGTTGATGCAAAGTAATTTCGGTACAAGCATATTATCTACTTACAGAAAAATACAATCATTATATAAGTTCTATATGATGCATTCTATATGATATATTAATTAACTATAAATTGGAATTTGCTGTTCTACTTGTGAATATTTATCTATGGTGCTGTCTCCTTGCTATGTTTTAAATAGATGAAAACGAATGCAATAACTTACACTGAATGCGCACTTCGACACATTGCAATAACAATGTTGGAATTTAATTAAATATAAACAATACATTCGGTGTTGCCAATAATGTCAACGAAAAAACAACAAAAACTTGAGCAAAACAATAATAATATTTAAAAAAAAACTATTTTCCTTCAATCCGAATATTTTAAACATCATTATAGTTATAGTACTAAAATACATCAATTACGTACATAATCAGGAATAGAATCTATTAACATAATAATTTACAAAATATCTAACAAAGATTGTCCTATATAAATACAAACAATCAAAAAATTATAGCATAAATTACTTGGCTTTGCTTTCAAGAAAAGATATATGATAAAAAATTGTTTTTTAAAATCATAATACAATTAAATATTCAATCAACATTATAGTTTTTAATAACTTGTTAATGAACATGTTTTTTGAGATATATGTATTAAATATATATGTTATAATTTTATCGCTGGATAGTGTTAATGTCAAGGCAAGCATTATAGCTGCTACTATGTATTTTATATAATGCAATGAATTGATTTAAGTTTCTGTGCTCTAGCGAATTCATTGTATGTACAATTGATTGGTACATGCCAATATTTTATGCTTAATAGAAAGTAAGTAGTGTTTAACTGATTCTGAAGAAAATTTTCATGTATTGATAATGAGTTCTTCAATATTAAATGTGATTATAATTGTTAAAGCACCGTAACACATCTGGAATACATTGAATACATTTCAAACAAAAATACTATCATCATCTTCTTCAGACTCAGTTCTTGTCATGTAATTTTATAATAGGGGTCTTTTTCATCTTAAGGCTACTTGTACAGACCACTGACTCTGTCAAGATCAATGCTACAAGTAGGACTGAAGAAAGCATCAATTAATAGTTTTAGAAATAATTTTAAATAATATGATGAATGAGGTTTTTACAGACCCCTGTTTCTTTTTCTATGTCTATTCTGACATCTGCAGCAGCGAGTTAATGGTTGCGTCCTTGTTGCCGCGATTCGCTTCGAGAACAGACTTGATAACCTCCTTGTCGATACTGGGGAACATTTCTTCAATCTGGAAATAAATAAAAAATACATCCAACAGTCATTTAGTATGGGCATGTTATGAGAAGGGATGAATCATGTGCAGGTAATAAGTTGATGAATATGAAAGTTGAAGGATGGACAAGCAGAGGAAGGCCAAAGAAAAGATGGATGAAAAAGGGGTGAATCAAGACATGAAGGCTAATAGGGATGTTAGGAAGAATAAACGCCGACTTCAAATGAAATGACAATGATCCAACAGTCATTTAGTGCATAGCTCGCATTCAGATTAAATCTTCAGTCGTGGGTATTAGAAACGACTAGACATTTCAAAGTCTCACAAACACCCGAAACAAATGTTTGTGGGTTACACAAATTGATATCGAAACCACGTCCTCTCCTTTCACAAGCTGACGTCTAACTAATTGCATAACGGATGTGGTTTATACATTTAGTAACGGTAACAAAGAACTAAATACCTATTGCAGCTTAAGCCGGTAATAAAAAAACAATCTACCCTACAATTCGCTTCATTCGAATTCATTTAAACCATGATTTGAATGATAAAAATAAATGATGAATCTCATGTTTACATGTTACAATTTATTTTGACATCCAAAATCGTAAGCCTATTTATTTTACTCTCTTAATTTTGCTTCAAAATCATCATTTTATTATCGTTAAGCATCCATAAATCCTCCTTAACCCCTTAAAGCTATTTTTATAACACATTCGTCTCTATTCACCCGATCATCTACACCCTCTCTTTACAGTACAATAAACTCTTCAGAGTATCCCCGTCTACCTTAGGGAGGACAAACCGAGTATGCCTAATTTTTACCGGCTAAAAACCCCATGGTACCTACCATCAGCACAACAAAGAAACTCATAACCTATCATCCATACGTTTCCTTTCACCCCATCAACTTTGAAGCCTTACCTGTTGCAGCTGCTCCGCGGTGATGGGCGGCTGCTGCGGCGGCTGCGGGTGCTGCGGCGGCTGGTGCGGGGGCGCCTGCGGTGCGGGGTACATGGGCATCGCCGCGTACCCCATGCCCGTGCTCGGCACCACCAGCACCGGCGGGAACGTCGCCACCGCAGCCGGACCCACCTGACGTCACAATACATACATATACACTACCGACAAAAAGTTTGGAAGCACTTAGAATTTTTGTAAAAACAAATAGCAAATTGATAATATAAAAAATTATCGATGTTGTTATAAAATGTAATATTATTTTAGTAATAAGAATATGGTTTTGTTTTATAGTTTAGTTGTTGTTTTAATTAAGTACCTTATCACTCTTAATTAAATAATACTTTATCTTATATTATTTCTAAAGTAATTGAGAGTATTAAAAGTGCTTCCAAACTTTTTGTCGGTAGTGTATAAGTACACTCAACAGTTGCATACATAGTTCTGACCCCACACTAAGATACAAGTCTTGTGCCGTAGGTATCAGAAACTACGAGAGACACCATACAGACTAAATAGCCTCTCGATGGACGTTTTGCGCATTTTGGGCGGTTCGAGATATACAGGGCGACAAGCGCCCTTAATTGTTCCCCACTGCCGTCCGGCGCTCTGGACTCTTCTGTGATAGAGGGACTTAAAATGGCCGGCATGAGGGTATCGAAGGACAGGAGACGCTTTATTAGACAGCATCGTGCTTACCATCAGGTTAGGGTTGCCAGACGGTCGGGAATTGGCGGGATTCTCCCGAGTTTTTGTATGTCCTCCCGACTTCCGACAAAGCAAATAATCTCCCGAAAAACAAGCTCGATAATTTTAAGTTCACATTTTCAAAATTGTTTTAATTTTAAGACCTTTTTGAATAGCGAAAAAGCTCAAAAGTTGTTAAACGCGGTAAAAAAAAATGACAAATTCTTATGGCAAGAACAAAAACAATAAACATGCTCATTCGGTTCTTATCTTATGTGTCACAGAAATAAAACGTACTATGTTTTTATTTCTTATTATGTACATAGGCAGAGTGCAATATAAAAATATATGTATGTTATGTTTACTTAATATATTATGTTGATTTCATATTATTATTTATTTTTTTATTTCTCCCGACCAAAGCCCTCAAATCCCGAAAAATCGGTTATTGATCCCGATAACAGGAAGATTCGATCTGGCAACCCTACATCAGGTACAGTGTTGTCAAAACTTATTGCCCGTCCCGGGAATCGAACCCACGACATACATTTTTGCCACGAGACTAAGTGGTAGGAGGCGAGCCTATATACATTTTGTGCACATTTTCAGACTCCGTAACACTGTAAAAGGATACTTACCGAATAGCTAAGCACTAAGTTGATCATGCCTTCTAAACCATCGCCTTGCTTGCCGTTCAGAGGGTACCAGTCCTCGTGGGTCTCGCCCTGGAACAATTTAGAATATTAAAAAAAAATGAAGATAAGCTAAAATAAAATACATAAGTAGATTCCATCATGATCTTAGTTTAAAAAAGTGTCTTAGATTCCTGTCAAAAAAATTATTTCACATTCGTATTTGCAAAAGTTAATCATACAAAGTCGCAGTGATGGCCTCGAGGTTTAGGCGCGCGGTCGAGAATTTCGGCGGTCGCAGGTTCAAACCCCAGGCACACACCTCTGACTTTTCGAAGTTATGTGTGTATTCACAATGAATTATCACTTGCTATAACGGTGAAGGAAAACATCGTGATAAAACCTGCACACCTAAAAGTTCTTAGGAATGTTTATGGTGTGTAGTCCGCCAACCCGCACTAGGCCAGCGTGGTGGACTAAGGCCTAAAACCTCTCAGTTGTAGAGGAGGCCCGTGCCCAGCAGTGGGACGTATTTGGGCTGATGAAGAAGAAGAATCATACAAATGCACGAAATTCCGAGTCATGTAGCGTTTACATTCGGTTTTAAGCAGATCTTGAAGTAAATAATTATTAAAACCACTCACATTGAGTACAGCTTGTGGGATGTTGATGTGCGCCCACGCGATCAGCTCGTCCATGGTGAACGAGCACTCGTCGTAGATCTCCAGGTAGATGGAGTTCACGCCGGGAGGCAAGAGACTGGAGACATGAAACAAACGAAAATCGTAGAATAGTAGTGACGAAATAAGAAAGATTACGCGGTGAAGATCAGCAAGAAATCATCATCATCAGTTAATTCTAATTAAGTGATTGGGTAACGAGCATCGGTGGGTTCGATCTACTCATTGAGATCGTTAATAAAAAAATAAAATAAACACAAAGACGCAAATAAAAAAACAAATCTGAAGCTATTTAAAGTGCTTAAACTGACATCTTAGCAATCTGAATTCGTCTCATTATAGTGACCAAATATATCAAATTCCGTGATGACGACCAGAATCATCAACATCATTATTTGAGGCCTGATTGTGAAACGAGACGCTGCCGGTTCGATAGTTTTGTGCGATCGTTAACTAACACAGTAATATTGCATACACAAAACGCAAATCCGAAAAAAAAAACTCCTGCAGATGCGCTAGTGCTGCACTTTGGTGGCCGAATATTGCAGTATATCCCCTATTCCAAAAAGTTTAATTATTTTTTTTACTATCAGCCATCACACTGCTGGACACGGGCCTTTTCTACAACATATTTAGGCCTTAGTCCACCACATTATCCTACTGCGGGTTGGCGAACTACACACCTATAACCATTGCCAGTCAGATAAATCACATATTTTAAAAATAAAGTCTAAAATGTACACTAGTGTTGACATAATCAATTGGCATTTATTATTAAACAGTCATAAGGGCAATGGCTTACCAATGGATGACCTTGTTCCAGCGTGGCGTTTTCCCACCGCTAGGGTCGGTGTGCGTCTCGTATATACAGTGGCCCACTCGCAGGCGAACATAGGGGTCCATCCGAGTCAAACCTATGGACGGAAGAACACAAATGACCTCTAAAATGGCAAAAATCTACACAAATATTATATGATGAAATTCAACATCAATATTTTCATAACTTCCATAGGAGACAAGTGTAACATTGTAATTTTAAATATTTAAGTGTTCAAGCTTCAGAGCAACCATCACTGAATATGTGTGAATGTGCATTCAATCCTCATATCCAGACAAATATCTCTTTACATTAGTGTTTGAAAGACCTAAAAGCCTCTATAAGTGTTATAGTGTGTAAAAATTCATTAATACACCAAAAACTTCAAATAGTTAGGGGTTTGTCTGGGATTTAATCAAGCACATAAACCTTGAAGCCATATCATTTTAGTGTTATTCTGTTGATTAAATTCAGTGTAATTCTGTTGATTTGATGACTATAAAGGAAAGCTTAAAATTCCTAACTTACCATAGTTCTTAACAAGTTTTGCCTGTGCTATGGTGATGCTCAGCCTGGCAGTCAAAGGTGGGCCTGGTGGCGGAACCTGTTGGAAAGTTTCAATACAAATTATTGTACAAAAATAAGAAAATAAAAATTATGCAAAAAAACATTTACAATCAATGTTGATACTTTTAACAGAATTATTTATTATTATTAATTATTAGGCAGTGTTATTGGGTTTTCTATTTTTAGAAGCAACATTTATGTTTTGGATTCAACCCATTTTTGGAAATATACCAATCATAAATGTAGTAATATAGACAGGAAATACATACTTTTTGATCACAGCAGAAGAAGTCAGGGTAGGTTATTTAGTAGCAAAGTCTCTACTTACAGTACCACCACACAACTGCTGCTGTAAAGCCAAAGCTGCCTGGTAATCAGCATCCACATTGTCTGTTGTGCCATCTGCACGGAGGAAGCCTGCTGGAAGAGGTCCCAGCAACACCTGTTGTAGTACAATTTCCCATAAAACCTATTTCAATTGCATCTAGTTAACAGCTTAATGTATGTATTATTTGACATTTTGACAGAATTTTTCATCTTCAAGATCCATTATGGTAACTTCCCTGTGTGGCATAGACTAGAAACAATAAATATTAAATACATACATACATACATAAACTCACGCCTGTATTCCCCGAAGGGGTAGGCAGAGGTGCATTTCTGAACCCACATTTCGCCAGGTATGTATCAGTCCCACGTAATAGGGGGCGAGCCTATTGCTGTTTTTCGGGCACATTTCCAGACTCCGTGCTGTTACTAATAATTTCCTAATGGAAAAACCCAATAACACTTTGCCTGACCCGGGAATCAAACCCAGGATCTCTAGATCGCACGGCACATACTTGTACCGCGAGACCACGAGGCAGTAAATATTAAATCTCAGAACAAAAATATTTATCTTGTTGTTTTGGAGAAGATATGATAGTTTTATATATCTTTAACTTTCCTTATGTTTTTGGCAATTGCATGGAGTGACTCTTTTTGTGTCTATCAACATATGTAACAATCAATTATTTACTCTTTCCTCATTCAACTTAAGTATAGTGGGCTTATTAAATCTGTTTAAATAATTATTTTTTCATTCAGATATCATTTTTCCACCTCAGTTTCTGTATGCAATCATCAAGAAAAATTGCAAGTATAAGTATATTATCATATAGTTGTGGTGGTAAACATGTACATGGCTATAGTGCAGGTTGGTGGAAATTCAAAATTGACTGGCTTTGATGGAAGTAAATAAAGATGATTCAAAGATAGGTGTATCTAAAAAGGAATAATAATAATTATATCAGTCACTGTGAAGGTGATAATCATACATATCACATGAGTAATACAATATTGGAAGATAACATACCTAGATTTAGTAATCAATATTGGGATTTATTTTTCTCAATAGAGGGACAGGGAAAGGTACTCTATTTTTTCAAAGCAATATTTTTTAAACCACAATCAATATTCAGCAATTTTGAAATATCTACTTGAAGCAGTGTTAATTTTAATATGTTTTAAGTATAACAAAGTTCATTAACCTTTTATAACTATATAAATAATCTGAATAAGGTTGAAAATACCTCAAGAACACGATATAGCTTTGTAATCCATGTATTATTTTCCTAAATAAATATGTCAAAGTAATAAAAAGACTTCTCAAATGTGTAAACCAATCAAGTGACACCACTAATGCTTTTATTTTACTATATTGTTATCAATAAGCCGACATTCTTTGTCTAAATTAATGTTTCAGCATCACTGATAAGCGAAATCTCTGGAAATATTTCGAGGCGACTGCGGTAAATCAATATGTAAGCTGACTATTCAAACGCAAGCGAAATTATAAATAGAAACCGCAAACCGGTATACAAACTTGTTTACGATGCTAAAAGTATGTATATTAGCGTTATTTCTTATAAAGATAAACGCAATAACAATGATTCATAACAATGAATCCGTACAAATAGTCCAGTAACAAGTAAACTTACACGACGACGACGCTCTTCAGTTCTGTCGTTGGGCAATGTTGAAGTCATTTTTGTAACTACACCACTTTTCCACTTCTTAATATGGATAAATAAATTGTTAAATTCACCGAGGAATAGTTTCGTCAAACAGAGCAAACACAAAGCTGAAAGCACAAATGACAAAATGAGTGACAAAAACTGTTGACAGTCAGATAGTTATTTGACAGCTGGATTTAGATATTCCAAAATGTACTAGTGTTATTATGACCAAACTTGATTACTTTAATTACTCTCAAGCTCCTCAATATCTCAACTACGTAATTTAGTCTAACGTAATAAATTTTATATTCCTACATACCAAAGTAGGTGTAAACAATGTCCCTATTCTCTAACTAGTTTAATGCAAAATTCAATGATGTTATAAATTGATAACCTGGAACGTGTCGTTATCTATTTCGCCCACCGTGTCAAAAACGTCAAATAAACCAAACTTTCTGTTTGATTCTTCTCCTGTCTGAGTTTTTACTTGTTGAATATACAATATTCAGTTTAAAACCGATTAATTTCCTCTTCTCTTTGAATTCGTTGTCCACTGTGTGTTATGTTCATGTCAACGTGAATTTGTGTCACATATGCAGACTCGAAGTGTGTTGGTGAATTTATCGATTTTTCAAAGTTGCTGCTATGGATATCATCAAAACACCAAAGGTAAGATTCATTAATTGCTTGGTGTAATAATTTTATCTAACCTACGCGATCAGAAATCTTTTCCATTGATAAAAAAAGCCGACATATTTTATTGTTTTTATTAATTGTCTTCTAGCACAATGACTTCAAACAATTACCCTCTGTTATTTAAAGTAAATAGAGTGGCGGTAAGTAGTTAATGTAGATATGAAACACAAAATAACATTGTAAAAATTAAATTTAAATTATTGCTTCATCATAAATTGATATTAGTAGTATAAATACATACATACATAAAAAAAAATTTGAGAGTATCATGAACTGTCATTTTTCAAGAATTCTTCAGTCCCCCTTCATTTTTTATTGACTAAAAAAAAGAATTCTTTAACTCATATTTGTGTGGAATTAACCAATATCACCCTTAAAAGTTTCTGTTCTTTTTGCATTTAGAAATTTAAAAAAATTAAGCATGATATAGCCAGTTTATGAATATTAATTTGTAGATCTTCAGTAACGGACAAAAGCACTATATTACTAAAGAATTAAAAACAATGAGTGTGTAGAAAATAGTACAGACAAAATCTTGAGGCTTATTCAACCACACTTTACCAAAACATACAGTTTCTTATGTATATAGAGCATAGGCATTATGCCCCTGCCTAAAGGTCTTAACCTTTTTGGGAAACAATATTTTTTAATAATATTTTAAACAAAATCCATGTTAGCACATCTATGGCATGAAAATACATGTATTATTATTTTTGTTTCGTGTTATTTTATTATAATACTTGCAACCCATCTTGATTGCTGCACTGGGTTTTTTAATAACAGTGGTTACTGTTGTTAGTAATATAAGTTTTCACTAAATAACATGTTAAACATGAAATAACATTATAGACAATATTTCTGTTATGATTTGTTATGTTTTTGTGTTATGTGTTCTTAATTCCTCTGATTGTGAGTGTAGCAACTGCATTTACAGTGTAAACTCTATATAACAACACTGAAGGGACTGTGCATTTTATAGCATTATCGAGAGTTGTCTTTAAATGGAGAGAAGAAAATCATTGTATGGAAGGCAAGCTAAACCAACCAAAACTATGTGATGTCAAGGCTTTAGGGAGTTTGCTGTTACACTGTATTTTCTAAATTGCTCTCTGTTTTTATTATAATATTGTGGTAATAGGAAAAGTTTAATGTAGTCAGAATGGCATGTTTCTATATTTATAGTGCATAACTAATGCATAATATCTGTAGCAAATGGACAAGAATCTCTCAAAATACTAACTGAATATTTTTTAATAGAATGAGCATAGCAAAGGAATGAATGGAGAGTAACTGGTGAATATTGTTGTTGGTACCTTGTACTGGAAATATATTGTCAGCTCAGCAAACTACCATGTGCATCATGACTGTCTTATTAGATTAAAATAGAAGTTAATTAAGAAGTGTAGTAATATTTTGGTTACATGGAATACTATTGACCACTTGGTAAAACTCAGTTTTGTGAGATGTGAATGTGCTGTCCACATATTTTAAATTTATCGCATAGCCATAAATTGGTTACTGCAACGACTATCATCATCATCATCAGCCCAAATACGTCCCACTGCTGGGCACGGGCCTCCTCTACAACTGAGTGGGTTTTAGGCCTTAGTCCACCACGCTGGCCTAGTGCGGGTTGGCGGACTACACACTTAAGAAATTCCTAAGAACTTTTAGGTGTGCAGGTTTTATCATGATGTTTTCCTTCACTGTTAAAGCAAGTGATAATTCATTGTGAATACACACATAACTTCGAAAAGTCAGATTTGTGTGCCTGGGGCTTGAACCTGCGACCGCCGAAATTTTCGACCGCGCGCCTAAACCTCGAGGCCATCACTACTATAACAGAAGTATTTAATGTGTATAAAAAACATTTCTGAATCAAAGAAGGAAGTTAAGTACCTCCATAGTAGTCAATTGCCTTTGAATTTGATATAAAATTTACTGATGTTGCCAAAATAAAATTTAATTTTGTGAGGGGTAGTTATTTAATTTAATAAAATTAACATGACTGCCTCGTGGTCTCGCGGTACAAGTATGTGCCGAGCGATCTAGAGGTTCTGGGTTCGATTCCCGGGTCGGGCAAAGTGTTATTGGGTTTTTCCATTAGGAAATTCTCAGTAGCAGCACGGAGTCTGGAATTGTGCCCGAAAAACGGCAATAGGCTCGCCCCTATTACGTGGGACTGATACATACTTGGCGAAATGTGGGTGCAGAAATGCACCTCTGCCTACCCCTTCGGGGAATACAGGCGTGAGTTTATGTATGTATGTGTAATAAAATTAACACTATTTTTTACGTCATATGTTATGGCCGGTACGTCCGGTGCACGTGTTTCCAATCGGATGATGGTCGGAATTGCGAAAATCTGTTTATCTCTTTTCGCCTTGTTGGGACGTCGTAACGCCGCTCCGTTTTCACGCGCATGCTCCCTATTCAAGTTTTGTACTCTTTGGCATTTGAAATTGTACCTTAACCGAATACAGTAGAACACAAAATCTCATGACGCGACAATATTCCATTAAAAAAAATATGCAATTTTCGTATGTAAGCCGTGATTCCCCGGTGTGCTCACAATTCAGTTGAGTCTCCCTCGGCGGAGACGTCAGACGTTTTCTTAGACGAGCAGGAACGTTCTCAAAAGTAATTAGTACTGCGACGAACACTTTAAAAGTTATTTATTGTTAGTTGCCTATATATTTTTTGGAGCATTACTTATTTATAAAATGTCATTTAGGTTTTTATTTATGTTTTAAAAATTCCGTGTCTGCGTAACAAAATATAAACTAATTAAATTGAGACAAAGTTAGAATTTTTGAATTAAAAAAAATGGCGCTAAGTTCTTTACATCCGTCGAACATGCTCGGCGAGTTGGGTCGGTTGGCAAGCTGGCTCAGGGGTGACTGTTTGGCACCCGAAGAGTATGCCGGCCTGGCAGTCACAGAGAAGGTAAGCAGGCAAAAAATGAACCTTCTTTATAGCTTTAATACTGTTTTCAAATTTGTTATACCTGTTCTTAGAATCTTATGGGATTAAAAGGATTAGAAAGAACAATATTATGTTTACTCAGCAGTGGATTACTATACTATCAACATTATAATTACGATGACAGACACATTATAATTCAATAAATATCATATTATAGTTATTTACCCGTGGTGCGTTAATTGCGTCTTATTCCACTAATTGTAATTGTCTTTCTCTTTTTTTATGTGAGGGTGAAGCCTCATAGCTCATTGTTTTGTCACCCGCTTTGCTGTGGAGGGAAGTGGACAACTCTTTGTTTTCCAACTCCTCCTTTATTTATCTTTCTGATTAACTTCGTTGCGGAATTATGACAAATTTAGGTCCCCTTAGATTCGCTGAGCTTCATTGCTTGGCGTCAATACTTTGCCTGCTGTTGATCCTGGAGCACAGGAGTTACAGTGGCGGGTGTGTGGTGGGATAGGGCCAAAAAATTATAATCCTGGTCGCTGAAGGTAAAAACAATATGTTAATAACATAATATAATCTGCATTTTATGTCATGTGAATTGTAAAAGAAAGGCGGCATACGACTCGATACATTTCATTCATAAAATTTACTACAATTACCAGTTTCTGCCGCTGGAGATCTTCCGATGAGAGATTATCACGGTTGTTCTAGTCTATAATTTATTTTGCCGCGTCGGTGTATTTAAAGTAACAGGGAGTGCAATATTTTTTTCTCGACCCTTTTCTATAAAACGATCCTCCTGTTGTTGACTGAATTCTTACCGATATTGGACGATATAAAGCCAGCTATGCCTTCTAATGCGCGAGAATAACTTTTGCGTCACTCTTCTGTACAATTCATTTAATGTCTTATTATTTAGTAAAAAGAAATCAGAGTTCAGACTAAATCAATATTAAAATTATAAATATTATTCGCGACTTTGCTCACTATACAGTATTCATGAGGATATATCAAAAGCACAGAGTAGAAGTAATCAAACGGATCTAAGAATATTGTAAGTTACATATTATGATAGTCTGCCTACTCATATGAAATTTATTTATTTAGTTATTTACTGACTGCCTCGTGGTCTCGCGGCACAAATATGTGCCGTGCGATCTAGAGGTTTCGGTTTCCGGGTTCGATTCCCGGGTCGGGCAAAGTGTTATTGGGTTTTTCCATTAGAAAATTCGCAGTAGCAGCACGGAGTCTGGAATTGTGCTCGAAAAACGGCAAAAGGCTCGCCCTCCATAATACGTGGGACTGATACATACCTCTGCCTACCCCTTCGGGCAATACAGGCGTGAGGTTATGTATGTATTTGTATTTATTTAAAAAAAAAATATAAGCTTACCCAAACATTTAGAAATTACATAAACATTCATCATCATCATCATCAGCCCATAAACATCCCACTGCTGGGCACGGGCCTCCTCTACAACTGAGAGGGTTTAGGCCTTAGTCCACCACGCTGGCCTAGTGCGGGTTGGCGGACTACACACCTAAGAAATTCCTAAGAACTTTTAGGTGTGCAGGTTTCATCACGATGTTTTCCTTCACCGTTAAAGTACGTGATAATTCATTGTGAATACACACATAACTTCGAAAAGTTAGAGGTGTGTGCCTGGGGTTTGAACCCGCGACCGTCGAGATTCTCGACCGCGTGCCTAAACCTCGAGGCCATCACGACATAAACATTATCAAAATCAATTTCAATACATTCAATAATCCGTACGGCAACTTCATAAAACAGGTCAACATCTTGGACCTTAGCGATAAACCGATTAAGTAAATGAATAACTCTAACCGTAAATAAAGGTATGTGCTTATTAATCGTATACAATGTTGGAAACATGCCACGGATTATAACACACAATAAGTTGAATAAAAGAAACATTCTAAAACTACTGCCATTGGCGCACTGATTGCAAATCGATTGTAGCAAATGTTAGTTGTGCACGGTGTTCCATAGCAAGTGATGATATTGTATTGCAAATTGGAGTTACACCGGTATTTGCCGGCAGTTTTTTGTTGTTTTAATATTGATTAAGTCAATCAATGTCATTGAAAAATAACCTATAATCTTCGCTTGGGACACGACCATATCTGTACAAAATTTTGAAAAAAAATATCGCAGATTTAGCACAAGCTTATTTTTGCATTAATAAAAATAGTGACAGTAAATGAGTCCAGAAGTCGTGATGGCCTCGAGGTTTGGGCACGCGGTCGAGAATCTCGACGGTCGCGGGTTCAAACCCCTGGCACACACCTCTGACTTTTCGAAGTTATGTGTGTATTCACAATGAATTATCACGGACTTTAACGGTGAAGGAAAACATCGTGATGAAACCTGCACACCTAAAAAAGTTCTTAGGAATTGACTAGCGTGGTGGACTAAGGCCTAAACCCTCTCAATGGTAGAGGAGGCCCGTGCCCAGCAGTGGGATGTATATGGGCTGATGATGATGAAATGAGTCCATGGTTCATGCTGGGTTTGTGCAATGCATATTTGATTTGTGAAGCGGTGTAGAAATGACCAGAAAGACAGATTCTGGCTTCGCCGAAGTTACGAGAGTTGGAAAGAATATTTTAGCGCACGTCATACTATTTTAAGCCAATTATTTGTACATACACACCATCATAACATACGCCTGTATTTCCCGAAGGGTAGGCTGATGTGCATTTCTGCATCCGCATTCGCGAGACAATAGCCATTCGGTACAATACCAGACTCCATGCTGCTACTGAGAATTTCTTAATAATATAGTCATTATTGACTGCCTCGTGGTCTCGCGGTACAAGTATGTGCCGTGCGATCTAGAGGTCCTGGGTTCGATTCCCGGGTCGGGCAAAGTGTTATTGGGTTTTTCCATTAGGAAATTCTCAGTAACAGCACGGAGTCTGGAAATGTGCCCGAAAAACGGCAATAGGCTCGCCCCCTATTACGTGGGACTGATACATACCTGGCGAAATGTGGGAGCAGAAATGCACCTCTGCCTACCCCTTCGGGGAATACAGGCGTGAGTTTATGTTATGAGTTTATGTAAAGTCATTATTATTTATTCAATACATTATACCGGTAACAGACATTATTTTAAATCAATTAGGTAATAAATTTTGATCATTTTACTAGAACTTGTGATTGACAAATCATACATTAGAAAGGAAAGGAACGTAAGAGGTTTTATTTAAACCCATAATACAAAAATCGTTAACGGTAAACGTATAAAATATTAAAGGCAAAATTTATAAATTGGTACCTAAGGAAACTTAAACAACTTTATCGGTTGGAAAATATTTTAATGTAAGCCAAATAGAGTACTGTATTGCATCTAGGATATACACTACCGACAAAAAGTTTGGAAGCACTTTTAATACTTTCAGTTACTTTAAGAATAATTAAAGAAATAGTATTATTTAATTAGGAATGATTAGGAACTTAATTAAAACAACAATTAAACTATGAAACAAAACCATATTCTTATTACTAAAATTATATCATATTTTATTACAACATCGATAAAATTTGTTATTATCAATTTGCTATTTGTTTTTACAAAAATTATAAGTGCTTCCAAACTTTTTGTCGGTAATGTATAGGGTTGTTGATCGAAGCCTGTTTATTAGGTTAAGTGCAGTCAATTATCGAGTTGTTATCGACAAGTACATTGAACTGCGATTAGTCCAAATGCATTACACTTGAGTTAATGTTGTTTCAAATATTACAAACAGTGATAAGTTATGTATACACAGTTGTGTATATATGTATGTACGAGTTGATTGCGTCATTAATTTTTAATATTTAGCAGTGATGGCCTCGAGGTTTAGGCGCACGGTCGAGAATTTCGGCGGTCGCAGGTTCAAACCCCAGTCACACACCTCTGACTTTTCGAAGTTATGTGTGTATTCACAATGAATCATCACTTGCTTTAACGGTGAAGGAAAACATCGTGATAAAACCTGCACACCTAAAAGTTCTTAGGAATTTCTTAGGTGTGTACTCCGCCAATCCGCACTAGGCCAGCGGGGTGTACTAAGGTCTAAACCCTCTCAGTTGTAGAGGAGGCCCGTGCCCAGCAGTGGGACGTATATGGGCTGATGATGAAGCTAATGTTTGCAGTGACAGGTTCACAGTTTGTATTTCAAAGTCATCAGCAATATTACATACGTTTCAACGCTGGGCCATGTTTTTTACATTTGGGAGAGGTTAGACCTTAGTCCACCTATTACCTAAAGTTAATAACAAGATTTTGTCAATAGAAATTCATTTGACAAATAACAGGCTTGCGAAATAACAGGGCCGCGGCTTCGATCCCCGCATCCAGAAAAATGATTGTGTGATCCACAAATATTTGTGTCGGGTCAGGGTATTTGTGAGATCGTAAAAGGTTCTCGTAGCTTGTGATACACGACACAAGACTTGTATCTTAGTGTAGGGTCAGAACTATGTATGTGAAAGTCATGCACGAAAAATGATTCATCAAAATTGGTTCATAGGTTTAGGCTCTAATGCCTAACGTAGATACAAAAAAACTGTTGCGTTTTAACACTATGAGCGAAATTGCTAGCGGCAAAAAAAAAACAACTTTTTCCTTCTTCACCACACATTAATGTCTGCCAGACTAATTGCTCCTTCACTTCTCTTTAAAAAACCAAGATTATGAAGACATGCGCCAGCAAACTATTCAATGCCTTGAAAATATATTCCGTATCATACATCGCCCGCTACATAGAAGCTCACAAAGAAACCCTTTGAAAACCCGTTGCAATGGACGCAAAAAATTGCGCTTCCTTTTCATAAAAATGCACAACAGCTGCTACTATCTCCCGCATAGTCCGATTTTTATGTTATTCGTACTTTGTGTTTATTATGACGTATAAAGCATTTAAATCGTTGAAGTAATAACAAGTAAGTATTCAATTGGCCGACGGTCCGATGGCCGATGGAGCAGACAAGTGTTGGAGTGGAGACCGCGCTTAGGCAAACGTAGTGTAGGACGTCCTGCAGCGCGATGGTCCGACGACTTGAGAAAGGTGGCGGGTAGCGGATGGATGAGGGCTGCTCAAGACCGGGATGGTTGGCGCTTTCTTGGGGAGGCCTACGTTCAGCAGTGGACGGCGATAGGCTGAGTATATATATTCAATTGAGGCTATACGAGAAAAGGGGTGTTTTTTACTTTAGTGTTTATCGTGCTCGGAAACCAATCTCTGTAATGGAACGGCCCGATGTCCAAGTGTTTGTACCAAATATTGGCCGTTGCTACTGCTTATAGAATATGTAACCAATACACGCATTCTTTTCCAATGGAATTTAAATAAGGGTAAATGTATTGGGCTGGGACTCGCCCTCTATTACGTGGGACAAAAAAACAATTGGCGAAATGTGGGTTCACAAATGCACCTCTCCACCTCTCTATACAGGGATGTATTTTTTCTCCACATTTAAAGTAATTGATATAAAGCTCTAGTGAAAATCTAAATAAAATCACGATGAGCACGAACACACAGACTATAAATTGTTTTGTGTTGAATATCTTTCTCTGGTTGTTCTGTCTCCTTTTTTAGTACGTATATTCAATGTAAATTGAGTTTTATTATTTTTTCTATACTCATAGTTAAAATAGATTTAATCATATGAATTTTAAGATCTATTGTAAAGTGACTATAATTAATAGTTAATATGAGACACATACATAATCAACGTCACGCCAGTATTCCTCGAAGGGGTAGGAGTGGTGCATTTCTGAACCCACATTTCGCCACGTATATATCAGTCCCATGTAATAAGAGGTGAGCTTATTGCCGTTTTTCAGACACATTACCAGACTCCGTGGTGCTATTGAGAATTTCCTAATGGGAAAACCCAATCACATTTTCCTTGACTTGGAATTAATCCCGGAAACTCTAGATGGCACCGTACATACTTGTGCCATGAGACCACGAGTGTGGTATGACTATTTATTTATTAATAGGATTGTTTTAAGTCATGGGTATATAATTTTGAAGAGAAGAAGATCTTTAAGCATTAAATCTTTATTTAACAAAAGCAATTTGACATATAAATGAGAATATCCTGACCCCACAATAAACAAATATAAACTATACATGACAAATTAAAGTTTAACGTTTTTGCGCTTTAATGGAAGTACCACCACTGATACACCCATACATACAC
The DNA here is from genome assembly GCA_907164795.1 of Hemaris fuciformis. Taxonomy (NCBI): domain Eukaryota; kingdom Metazoa; phylum Arthropoda; class Insecta; order Lepidoptera; family Sphingidae; genus Hemaris; species Hemaris fuciformis. The sequence goes on from OU015452.1 coordinate 10,521,082, forward strand.
AAAGAAGCCAGTTATATAACTAATAAATAGAATAATATTATTCATATTTAACAAGGATAAAAATGAAAGTGTCGTTCCAAGTTTGACTGAAAAAACACAGACAGTTTTTTTAAAGCAATATCATCGAACGGTATCTGGTTTGAAATCCATCTCATCTGCATGCACTGAACACGCGTGGCAATCGGTGGACTTCCACAGATCAATCGTCCATTTCTCCCGGGTCGTAATACTTTGTATAGGGGTACATATATCTAACGGTACACTCACCAATAGAGTAGAAACATCGCACTGTTTTGTTTAGTTTTTTTTGTATGTATGCATTCATGCCTGTACCAACAAAAGGCAGATGTATGTTTTTTTTTGTAAAAAAATATTATTATCAGCCCATTTTCGTCCCACTGCTGGGCACGGGCCTCCTCTACCATTGAGAGGGTTTAGGCCTTAGTCCACCACGCTGGCCTAGTACGGGTTGGCGGACTACACACCTAAGTAATTCCTAAGAACTTTTAGGTGTGCAGGTTTCATCACGATGTTTTCTTTCACCATAAAAAAATATACTCTAGTTTTTTGTACCACAGTCACATGGTTCTGATCCCACATTAAGATACAAGTCTTGTGTCGTGGATATCAGAAACTACTTGACACTTTTCGGTCTCACAAACACCCAGATCCGAAACGAATATTTGTGGATAACAATAAGATTTGCCTCGGTGCGGGGATCGAACTTGCAGCCTCTCGTTTCGCATATAGTGTCTACCCAACTGCACTACGGGCCTCTCTATTATGAACATATAGGTACTCTTCCCTGTATCCCGAAAGACTAGGCAGAAGTGTTGCTAATCCCGCGATTTTCTAGCTATATTTTACGTGCTGATACTAAGAATTTCCCAATAGTAAAATTTTATAAAATTTATTGACGTTAGAATCGAACCTAGACTCGCCAGACCGATATTATACCGCGAGACCAACAAGGTGGTAGTGGAAACCATAAACAACTCTTTGAAAAGGATTTGATCATTAGGTACTATGTAATACAAGTTACATTGGAAAGTAATGACGTGTTGAAATGTTCCCGGTGTAAAACGAAATTTCCAAGCGGATAATCTTTTACTGCGATATAAAATTTAACCATCTGATGGAAAATGTTCTTAGTAACGTATATTTTATTGTTATTGGATATCTAACATTGTTTAAATATGCTGTTCTTGCTATCGTAGGTCCGCAACAATATTTTACGCTGATAAGCTAAAGATGACACAGTACACCACTCGACGCGGTCAAGGTCTGCGAGTGAAAACCCATAATAATTTAGCATCCATCAAATGCGCCCACGAGACGTTTAAGTTTTTTACGTTTTGTAATATAGGGGATTAAGTTACGCCCACGAAAAGCTTTCTACAGGCACTAGTTAAAAATATGTTTTTTTTATTTATTATTAAAGTTCGATTTTGATCGACACAACAAAGCAATAAAAATATTATTTATTGAAGTAGAAATACATTTTTAAAATATTTTATATTCGACATTAAATATTTTTATTAACTCTACTTCTTCAACGCATTCGCTAAATCGTTCCTTACGCAATAAACCGCGTAAAAGTTTCGTTCATTTCATTCGTTCATGTCAAATAATTCAGAGGGGCGTAAAACTTTTAGTATTCCGAAGTTGGCGTATTTCTTTCGGCAGATGTCGGTCTTACGGAGTATTTGACAGTGTTAAACCTGCTCGTTGTAAAGTTATTATAAGTTTCCAGGATAATGGAACATTTAAGCGTACGCAGTTTGATAAGTGACTGTAGATTTCTTTAGTTTTTGTCCCGTTGAAGGTCGCAAGTTGTTAAACGTCTTTAGGATTTTTCTTGCGTCGAATTTCACGTGCACAGACACCCAAGCCCACAAAAATATTTGTAGGCCATCCAAGTGTTGGTCTATACTCACATATAAGATACACGCCCGAACGCTGAAGAGATACATAGTACAATTTTAATTTTTCTTTTATTTAAACTACTTTTAATATATTTCTCGCCATACAAAGGTTATCCAGGATCAAATTTGGATCAAAATTAAACCGCACGACCGCCTCAAAAGTGCCCTCTATTTTTTTACGAAAATTCTTCAAATTGATTCTATAGTTTGGGCATGAAAACTAAACTGACAAAAAACTTATATTCAAATTTAAGGCCTTACTTATGAACATTAGTTAATTAGTGCAAATGAAGAAGCATTTGTGCAGGCCCGGCCGGCATGATTGTGTCGACCAGCGGGTGACCATATCGTTTCTCGCTGGTCGGTATTATTTTTTTGGGCTCCACTGTGCGTACCATCAGGTACAGTGGAGTCACTTTGCCGTGCCAGTATAAAAAAAAAAGTTTTCAATTTAATATTTGATTGACCTGTGACATTAAGATAATGAAACAAAGCATTTTTAAGTAGTGAAAAAGTAACGCTTCTAAGTAAGGCTGTTTAATATAAATAATGTTAATAGTTTTTTTGTAAATACGAGTATGTTATAGGTTAGCTACTCTCAGGTGCGGTCCTTCCATAGAAGCTCAAAAGCCCCGCTTGTCTTACAAAATTCCGAATAATAAATCTTTAAGCTTTTAATCTTTATTTAACAAAAGCAATTTGACATATAAATGAGATAATCCAGACCCCACAATAAACAATTACAGACTAGACATTACACAATTGACGTGTAAAGTTTTTAGGCTTCTATGGAAGTACCGCCACTGGCTACTATAAACATAGCAAAACGCAACAATTCGTATGGCTCATTGTTAATTATTCAATCTAAATGCCGTGTTTAGCGCGAAACACCCTGTGTTAATGCGTTTGGCCTATAGTACACCTGGGTCGGGCGTTAATTTCCTGTCAGGAATTACCAGACTGTTGTGTGTAGGAAATGTGTTTGAGCACTTGTGGGGAGGGTAGGAGGTGACAGGGGAAAAGGGCGGGGAAATTTGTTCCAATGTTAAATTGTTGACACTAGATTCATCATTATCAGCCCATATACGTCCCACTGCTGGGCACGGGCCTCCTCTACAACTGAGAGGGTTTAGGCCTTAGCCCACCACGCTGGCCTAGTAGATTACAGCTATCTATCCTATCTATCTATTTATAGAATCGTAAACTATGCATTTGATCTTTAGCATGAGGCAAAGAAGGCTTCTGAGTTGGTGCGACCAATTTTTAACAGATGGAGCCATTGTCATTCCAATGTAAATGGAGAGGGAGTGAATGTAGGTCATAGAGACCAGGTGGTACGTCAAACGGCTGGACCGATTGGGATGAAATTTTCTATGTATATTCCAATGGGTCCCTGGATGATTCAAAACACAATTGGACCCGGTGGCGCTGCTGTCGGCAAATCGCTTAAAGCTTTTTCGGGCAGGATGACGTCTGCCGGGACAGCTAGTAATTTATATAATCATGCTTGTAGGGGAAGAGGTATTTCTTCATGATCATCATCATCATCAGCCCAAATACGTCCCACTGCTGGGCACGGGCCTCCTCTACAACTGAGAGGGTTTAGGCCTTAGTCCACCACGCTGGCCTAGTGCGGGTTGGCGGACTACACACCTAAGAAATTCCTAAGAACTTTTAGGTGTGCAGGTTTTATCACGATGTTTTCCTTCACCGTTATAGCAAGTGATAATTCATTGTGAATACACACATAACTTCGAAAAGTCAGAGGTGTGTGCCTGGGGTTTGAACCTGCGACCGCCGAAATTCTCGACCGCGCGCCTAAACCTCGAGGCCATCACTGCTTCTACAATTCCATATTTTGCTACTTATTTTTTTGTGCCATGTAATTAAGGATGAAATATAAAACCAAATAATACCTTCGAACCAGAAATTGCGTCCGGTTTTTTGATAAATTCAGTCAGCTTGACTTCTCCGAAATTTTCAACAATTATAATTATCATATTTAAATAAGTCACTATATATTATAATTATTAAACAATTGTATCTCAGTACAAAATGATGTATTTGAAATGAAATGAAATAAAATATATTGAATCTATAAAATGTCAAATACATCACTTAGATTAAGTCATTAAAACATTAATTAGTTTATCACCTTGTTCGGAAGGCAATCATCATAAGAACGGGCAAGAAACTCTGTAATAAGGTAGTTTACACACCTAGAAAATTACACGTAAGATTTGTCTAGATTTATGAATTGGGCCCATTCAAGTATTACGTAAGCACTAAAGGGGGGTGGGGGGTATTCCATTTGTTTGTTTTTTTGATGACATCAGGGAATGGGGGGGGGTCTGAATAGTGATTACGCAAGCAAAATTTATATTTCTTTTTCCGACAGCCCCGTGGCGCAGTTGGCTAGATACCAGCTTGCGAAACGAGAGGCCGCGGGTTCGATCCCCGCACCAAGACAAATATTTGTGTGATCCACAATTATTTGTTTCGAGTCTGGGTGTATGTGAGACCGAAAAGTCTCTCGTAGTTTCTGATACCCACGACACAAGACTTGTATCTTAGTGTGGGATCAGAACTATGTATGTGACTGTTGGGTGTATTTATTTATTATTTATTTATTTTCGAATTTTCTACAAGATTTTGTTCCGATTTCTTGAATAAAAAAAGAAACTAGGTATAACAGATACAAAAAATTGTATACTAATGCTTACGTAAGCATATGAGGGGGAGTACGATTTTTGCTTACTTTTGCTGACATGCGGGACAGGGGGGTTAATAATTGTAAGAAATTTGCTTTCCTACTTGCACGGCCTCATTCTACAATTCTGGACTATATTAGGTGGTGGACTAAGATAAGCTCAGCTTAAGAGGGAATGTATCCATGTTACGTACTCCTAATCACGCATAGTATGCAAAGTACTTTTGGCAACACGGATGACAGCATCATGGAGTGCAAAAGTTAGTGCGCTAAGTGACCCCTTTATGTCGACCTAGTTAGACAGACATATTTCGTGTTGCCAAGAAAATCTGAACACTGTACCGAGCCAAGAGCTGTGAATTTTAAGGGCCATTTATTTGGAAATTGTTTCAGTAATCAGTTACTACACATTATAAAGTGTTATTGATGTGCATAATACAATAACAATATATTAAAAATAAAATGCTTAATTAATGCATTACTGGTTGCCTCGTTTGACCCGCGCCGTGCTATTATGAGGTCCCAGGATCGATTCAAAAGGTAGTAAAACCGTATAGACATCATAATCAGCATCATCATCAGCCCATATACGTCTCAGTGCTGGACACGGGCATTTTCTACAGCTGGGTTGGTGGTTGGTCTTAGTCCACCACGCTGGCCTAATGTGGGTTGGTGGACAATGTATACATTGTCCAAGTATAAGTATAGTAGAAGTATACTTCGACTACGTTATTAATGGATCGGATCGACGATCGACGATGACGCTACCATCTGTTCAATTATGCTGCAGGACTAAAGAGGAGATTAAAGAGTAAAAGACTAAGTCGTGATGGCCTCGAGGTTTAGGCACGCGGTCGAGAATCGCGACGGTCGTGGGTTCAAACCCCAGGCACACACCTCTGACTTTTCGAAGTTATGTGTGTATTCACAATGAATTATCACGTACGTACTTTAACGGTGAAGGAAAACATCGTGATAAAAGCTGCACACCTAAAAGTTCTTAGGTTTTTTTTAGATGTGTAGTCCGCCAACCCACACTAGGCCAGCGTGGTGGACTAAGGCCTAAAACCCTCTCAGATGCAGAGGATGCCCGTGCCCAGCAGTGGGACGTATATAGGCTGATGACGACTAAAGAAACAGTCTGTAATTCAATGTTTTAACAACGTGGAATTTCAATAGTATTCACGGAAATACAATACCTACAATTAAAAAAAAACAAAGTTACGTAATTAACAGAAGCGAATTCTTTACATAAACTCAATGTTTCATTTGGAGCCTTTGCTCAAGTTGGAGTAAAGGTCGCGTTTGTAATAAAATGCACTTTGAAAGCTGAGTATTAAATAATGTTGTAATACAAAGTCAAGGACTTCGTTCACGAGGTATTGTTGCTAGAGACAGTCTCCGAGGAAATATATATTCTTATTTGCTTTGAATTTACATCACATTGTATTCGCTACTGGGTAGGTCCCCTTATATATTTTATTTGATATAAATTGTTTAGGTAGGAGTAGGTCATAAAGATCAACAAAGTATTAAGTCAATTAATTTTATTTTATTCGTTGGGAAAACCAATTTGGCCGCTACTTTAAACATATTTATTTTGAGCTGTATAATATTTTCTTCTCCTCTCTTCTACTCACTTTATTCCTCGGGAAGAAAGATCTCTTTTTACCCTCCTCTTGTTATAGTGTTACTTCATAGTTCAAACTATTTTACCCTTTATAATAAAATACATGCTTCGTGGTCTCGCGGTACAAGTATGTGCCGTGCGATCTCGAGGTCCTGGGTTCGATTCCCGGGTCGGGCAAAGTGTTATTGGGTTTTTCCATTAGGAAATTCTCAGTAACAGCACGGAGTCTGGAATTGTGCCCGAAAAACGGCAATAGGCTCGCCCCCTATTACGTGGGACTGATACATACCTGGCGAAATGTGGGTACAGAAATGCACCTCTGCCTACCCCTTCGGGGAATACAGGCGTGAGTTTATGTATGTATGTATGTAATAAAATACATATACCCAACAGTCACGTATGTACATAGTCCTGACCCCACACTAAGATGTGGGTGGGTATCAGAAACAACGAGACACTTTTCGGTCTCACAAACACCCACAGTCAAAACAAATATTTGTGGATCACACAGACATTGACAAAGCAGTGATGGGCTCGAGGTTTAGGCACGCGGTCGAGAATTTCGGCGGTCGCAGGTTCAAACCCCAGGCACACACCTCTGACTTTTCGAAGTTAAGTGTGTATTCACAATGAATTATCACGTGCTTTAACGGTGAAGGAAAACATCGTGATAAAACCTGCACACCTAAAAAAGTTCTTAGGACTTTCTAGGCCAGCGTGGTGGACTAAGGCCTAAACCCTCTCAGTTGTAGAGGAGGCCCGTGCCCAGCAGTGGGACGTATTTGCGCTGATGATGATGATGACACAGACATTTGTTTCGGTCCGGGGATCGAACCCGCGGCCTCGTTTCGTAAGTTGGTGTCGAGCTAACTGCGCCACGAGCCTGTCTTATGCTTGATGCAATTTTATATGCAACCATTCCGCTATAATTTTATTTGTTAGTTATCTTCTTCATCTGCCTTAAGGATAGCATGCCATTTGTTTCAAATCACCAGCTGATGGATTACAATTCAAAAACCAAGAATGTTGATAACCATTATATTTAATGACCCCAGAAGCTACAGATGGCTTAATATCCTGTACACCAAGGGACACAACCGTTCATAGATTAGTGTTTTTTTTAGGTCATGCTTAAAGTAATGTCATAACAAACAAGACAAAAGACGTCAATTATACTTCGATAATACAACTTTTAGGACGAAAACAAATTGTTCTGAATATCATAATGTCTGCTTTGTTAATAAATCAGCGTGACAGATTGGGGTCAAATAATGCGAGCACCCCGTGTTGGCACACTTAATTTGACAGCCCCGTGGCGCAGTTGGCTAGACACCAGCTTGCGAAACGAGAGGCTGCGGGTTCGATCCCCGCACCGAGACAAATGTTTGTGTGATCCACAAATATTTGTTTCGGGTCTGGGTGTTTGTGAGACCGAAAAGTCTCTCGTAGTTTCTGATACCCACGACACGGGACTTGTATCCTAGTGTGGGGTCAGAACTATATATGTGACTGATGGGTGTATTTAAAAAAAAACAAAAAAATGGTAAAGTCGAAAACCTATGAAAGTGCTGTCGATAAATATTCATGACGGACTGAAATGCGAATCAATCTTGAAGTATTTAATGAGTGCTCTTCTGCATTTTGATTCGATGGCACTCATTTTACATCTGATTATTATGATGACTACATTGCTTTTGATAAGAGAGCCTTTTCAGTGTTTGTAGTTAATGGTATAAATAATTCGCGAATTCGAGAATCTAGGTCATATTTCTGACTTTTTGAAAGACTTTCTGGGATACCAATATGTGGTCTGTCGATCGAAATTAATTAATTAAATTCACTTAACGTGTTTAAATATTTCTCTTATGGGTACACAAATAACTGGTTGATGTAATCACAATATTACGTTAAACCTCTCATAGGTTATTGAAAGAAAATCTCATTAACATTTTTCATCAAAAAAATATTGACAATAGAAATCAAAACGGTTGGTTATAAAATAATAATTTATTTATTTATATGGAGGGTGTAAAATGTCCAATATAAAATTAATTCACATATTCATTGGCGACAAAGAAGTGACTTTAATGTGCTCATCGGATCAACCAATTGGAAACGCTTTGCATAACGTGCACCAATGAGCTTATTGACACTTCACAGCACACGTCCCGTGCACGACACGATGTTACTTCCACCTGAATATTTTTAGTACTGTGTGTCGCGATATTGCCTATTGAAGATAATGCTGGTCAAACACAAGCCTCTCTTGAATATTCTACTTGACATCAACTGGCATACATACTTACATAATCTCACTTTTGTATTCCCTGAAGGGGTAGGCAGAGGTGCATTTCTGCACCCACATTTCGCCACGTAATCAGTCCTACGTAATAGGGGGCGAGCCTATTGGCGTTTTCGGGCACATTTCCAGAGTCCGTGCTGCTACTGAGAATTTCCTAATGGAAAAATCCAGTAACACTTTGCCCGACCCGGGAATCGAACCTAGGACCTCTAGATCGCACGGCACATACTTGTGCCGCGAGAACACGAAGCAACTTTTTAGTCAAAATGATGAATTATTCACATCCGGAGTACAGATTATTTCATTTATACCTTAATAATTATGTATGTTAATAACTTACACTATGTTCCATATTTTTTTTTATCAAAGGAATAAGAGTTGTTAGTTGTTAAGAGGTCGGCTGTGAGCCGGATGCCTCAGTCATCGGCGTATCTTCGCATCCGCATTCGTATGTCCGCTGTAATATCAACTAAGTGCAGATCAGATGTCCTCCCACTCTTAGCAGCTATAAGTAATTTTGGTCTTTGAAATTGATTCAGAATTAGTCGTTTACCTAGGGAGTCTTGTATTTCCAAATTTCTTCGCCCACGCAGCAATTGTTATTATAAAGGCTTTCAAATTATTGAGTCTTTAAATTATTTAAATTAACGTTGGAGTTCGTTAATTCGGAGTTGGTCCGTTAAAATAAATATTATACCCGACTGTCGCCATTATGGCTGTCGGTTAATGCAGAGGGATTCAAGGACGCTACTCTTCACAGCTTGCGTAACGTGCGCGACACGATATATCACCGTCATTACGGGCAACGCAGCTGCTATTATTCTTAATAAGTAATAACTCATTCTTTTTTTAATATTTTCCGGCTTTTCGAAAATTTTACCAAGTGACATTTTTTTAAAGTTGCATTTGGTAGGTGTTTTAAAATATTATGTGGTGATTTACATCATCAGCCCATATACGTCCCACGGCTGGGCATGGGTCTCCTCTACAACTGAGAGGGTTTAGGCCTTACTCCACCACGCTGGCCTAGTGCGGGTTGGCGGATTACACACCTAAGAAATTTCCAAGAACTTTTTTTAGGTGTGCAGGTTTTCTCACAATGTTTTCCATCACCGTTGAAGTACGTGATAATTATTTTGTGAATACACACATAACTTCGAGGTGTGTGCCTGGGGTTTCAACCCGCGACCGTCGAGATTCTCGACCGCGTGCCTAAACCTCGAGGCCATCACGACTTCATCACTGTTTATAAATAAGATATTTTAACTAATATTAGTTAACGGGTACTCGCTATCCGTATTGTAACTTAATACAATAGGTGTGACAAATGCTATGTTGACCTCAAATAGGAAGGAAAAGGAATGAAAAATGGTTCATCTCTAATTTACATCATCATAATCAAACTATATTTAAGTGTTGCGGTCCACGGCTAGGCACTCGTCTCTCCAAATACACGACATTGGGGCCTTGACCATAATCTTGGGGTTTTCCCAAGCCGGCCATACTGCAATAATTATCATTGCTCTAGTTTCATCCTAAAAATTATCACCAGTTTTCATCTTAGATAACGAATAAAAAGACTTAGTTAAAAAAAAACCTTTTAACGAAATTCATTTGCCATTTCGCTTTCTTAATTAGAATTCTCTAAAGAGGTTTTAATGAATGTCAACGCCAATTATCTCGTGTCGTTTTGTCTCTGATATTAATGCGTTGTTTTCCTATGTGATTTAGACTGAGAATACTAAAGATTTGTTTATGATACAACCTTATTTTAAAATAAATGAGAAGCTTAATCGGGAATATTCTTATACTGACACCACGAAACGTCCCCATGGCAGACTTTTTAGATCCAATAACTTTTATCAATATTGCGGTGCGTTGATTAACCCTGCGACTTGCAGACCGCCTGACCCATATCACTACGTGATTTCTTATAATATAATTAGCGTTCTAGAATATTTTCATATATTAGCATGTCCTTTGAAATTTGCCACGTTACGTAACATTCAAGCCGACGAATATTCTTTGTGTATGAACTACACGCTTTGTTGATTACTTCGGGATCGATTTTGCTACAAACCATTGTGTTTTTACCTTTCATGTCGCCTCAAACGACACTCAGTCTCTTTAATTTTAGTCGCAATGGATGTATTTTCGGAATATTTCGCTACAAACGACATTACTTTCTGCCACAGAATAATTCTATAAGACTGGAAAGGAAATGTCAGCATGCCGAGCGTATCAAGCTTACGATTAGATTATCATATGTTTGACACGGCCGCTTCTTAGTAATTTGGGTTGCATGTAATATCAAGACTTTTGTAAATGTGTGACAACCAATATCAGCCCTTCATTGTTGTTTGAATTTTTTATCATTGGACGTGACAGAATGAACAGGTGACAGACAGGCGGTAACGCTCGTCCCGATACAAAATATACTCTACTAACTCTATATCTACTTACTACTCTCTGTATCTGACATTTCTTTTTCATTTTCTTGAAGTTAAATACACAATTATCGTCATCAAGGCCACTGCTGTAAATATGTAGGTCTTTTTAAAGACTTTCAAATCAATTTGAAGACACCCAATTTATACCTTACGAGTATTTTTTTTATCAGTGTCATGATAAAATTAGATGTTATCAAACTAAGACCCTCATCCACACTAATTGTCCGAGTCTCATGTCTATCATATATCATAGTCTTATCAACATAAATCATGTGTTTTGTTATGTTTTGTCCATTTCCTCTGACGTCAAATGCAACTAAACAACGTTTTATAATGTAGTGGATGATATTGAACTATACTGAAAATAACAAATCAGTACAAATGACTGCCTCGTGGTCTCGCGGTACAAGTATGTGCCGAGCGATCTAGAGGTCCTGGGTTCGATTCCCGCGTCGGGCAAAGTGTTATTGGGTTTTTCCATTAGGAAATTCTCAGTAACAGCACGGAGTCTGAAAATGTGCCCGAAAAACGGCAATAGGCTCGCCCCCTATTACGTGGGTCTGATACATACCTGGCGAAATGTGGGTGCAGAAATGCACCTCTGCCTACCCCTTCGGGGAATACAGGCGTGAGTTTATGTATGTATGTATGTACAAATGTTTGTCGGAAATTCCATGGTAGCTCACGGCTCAGATTAATTGCCTCGTTAACATCCACCGGTGGCGTCAAATTTTTGCCACCAAATTGGCAGTTAGCGGTAAACCGGTGCGACTCTCATTAGATTCGCTACACGGATTACCGGATCAAGTTAATGACAAGTGAAAAATCGTGTCATCGCGTTTTGACTATGAGTAATTTTGCGTTTGAAAACAGACACATTCATACAGAGCTTTATCAAAGCACTTTTTGATTCGCTGGTTGATTAAGGTTGATTTCTGATAGTTTGATCCTTGGATTTTGGCCGTGAATTTTACGAAAAAAATAATTAATATGTTATCTTGTAAGATATCTTTTGGAGCTCCTGATTCTTAAGATATGAGCTTCTTCGTGTATGAGAAGTATGTGTGTTAACATTCATTTTTGATGGATTGCATTATATCTAGTTTCATCAGGCACTATATAGTATAGGAATATGTATATTAATATAAATTTATTTGTATGTTTTATACTTACTTAAAAATCTAATTATTATTATTTTCACTATTATTTTGCTTCACACTTTATGCTACCCCTATTTATTTTTCCTGTTCTATTATCCATCCAAAGGTTGTCTGGAAGATATTGCCTAGAGCGATAAGACCGCCTCTTGTTTTTGTTATTTTTTATATTTTTTCTCCATATATTTTTGTTCAAGCAAGAAAGTGTAAATAAATAAATAAATATATATTTTTGTGTCTAAAAATGACATCTTACATTAAAAAAATCGTCTTTGTTTTGTAACAATTTCGAAAAATATTTGTGGAAACAAATACTCCTATCGTATTAACCTGAATAATTTCGTTACGTTAGTGACATACGAGAATTCCACGATGACTTGCTGAGCTTTACTGCTCGGTCTCAATTCTGTGTGTGCCATTGCCATTCCTGGTGTCTGGAGGTACACTGGCAGGAGTGTAGTGGGATATGGCTTCTTCTCCATTAATGAATTTAAAGTGTACGTCGTTTCGCCTGTTTCATTTAAACCATTGGTTTCGAAACGCTACTTTTCGAGCGATAAAAATGCATACATACATACATAACCTCACGCCTGTATTCCCCAAAGGGATAGTCAGAGGTGCATTTCCGCACCCAAATTTTGCAATATCATTCCCACGTAATAGGGGGCGAGCATATTGTCGTTTTTCGGGTACTATTCCAGACTCCATGCTGCTATCAAACTTTCCTAATGAAATAACCCAATAACACTTTGGCCGACCCGGGAATCGAACCCCGGACCTCTAGATCGCACGGCATATTCTTGTGCCGCCAGACCACGAGGCAGTCGAATGTCAAATGTCAGGTTTTAAATGAGCTGTAAACAAAATTATGAAGCTGGCAACATAGAATATTGTGTTGTTTATACGAGTATTTATACCGATTCCCGCGCGGCGAGTTTGAAGTTGCATCCACTTTCCCTCAGACCTGAGCTCGAGTACCTCGTCGAGCATCCACAAGTGGCGAGCCTCGCTGCATTTTACCATTGTACAAGCACTAGATTATATTTCCCTATAGAGCATAATTAAGCTATTTAAAATCTGGCTCGTGGTCTCGCGGCACAAGTATGCGCCATGCAATCTAAGAGTTCCTGGGTTATTTTTTTATTAACATTTTATTGTACACTAGGTGACCCTGACCATGAACAAAACGAAAACACAGAGGGAATTGCAGTACAATTTGCTGTCTTATCGCTCAAGGCGTTGTTTAAGAGACAACCATTGGATCGACATAAAAGAAGGGATGGATGAAAATCCTTTCATCGATTGACTATCCAGTCAATGTGTACAATGTAGTAAGGCATATAAATAATTGTAAAATTTAACATATGGGTTAGGCAAAGCATTATAGTTTTATCCATTAGGATTTTTTTAGGAGCAGCAAGGAGTGTGAAAGTACATATGTCCGAATAACGGCAACAGACTCGGCACCATATTACATGGAATTGAAAACTTAATAAAAATTGTAGAATAGTAATAGTGGCTGCTGAAATTTTTCGGCTTTGCAGGCTTAAGCGGTTGTAATTGGTACAAACGATGTACCATATTCTTTTATTATTAGTTTGATGCAAGCTACTCTGTCAGGACAGGTGACTTTGGATGTATTTTCCAGACATTCATGCATATCAGTGAAGAGCATATCTAACGCCTAGTAACCATAGTGGTGACGCGACTTGATTTTACGAGGTCAAGTAATTTTTTCGCCTCTATCATGACAAGACAAAAATTCTTCGAGATAGGTCTCCATCAAAGATTTTCAAAGTGACCTTTCCCAGTTCCCATAACTTTCGTATCTCCATGTATTATGGCCTCATTCATATGCCTGAAGATAAGCTTGTTTCGCATTCCCCTTGTTTAAAAATCACAACAAAAGAAACTTTTATCGCATAAAACAAGTTTTAAAAGTGAGACAATTGATACTACAAGTCGTTTCATTTAAAACTTCGGATCGTTAGGTCAGAGGATATTGGATCACGTGGATTTTATTTCTCTTGAAACAAAGTGAGACTTTTTCCAATGATAAAACTTGTTCTATTATTATATAGGTTTTATGAAAGTACGAAGTTTAAGTACTGACTATGATGAGTAAGAGGTCTAATTTCTTTCTTCTAAGTCTAAGTCCGTTCTTTCAACTTCTTCTGGCAACTTCAAGCAATTTATATGCTTCTAGCAAGTGGAATGTCGTTTAATAAAAGATGCGATTTGTTCACTTCAATATTAATTAGCTGTTAAGAAATTAGGCTAAATCTTCAATTTGATGTACCTTTTGCGCAACTTTTCCATGTTTTTGATTTTCAGTATGCTTTTGGGCATTTGTAACAGAATTAATCTAAGTCACAGACAAACATTTGTTCAAACATTACTAAAAACGTCAAATTGGAAAGGCAATATTCATGAATAAGCATGAAAATTAATTTTAATTTAGCCTCTGAAAATGCCTCCGAGCGTAGAATGTTATTACAAGAGGGTATTTGAAGAAAAATAGACGAAAGTTGTAATATTAATTCCTTTTTCGCTTCTTTTAATGTGACAAAGATGTTTAAGATTATTTTATTGTGTATGTCGTTTTGTAAGCTTCTGGGCGTTCATTAGCAAGATATTGCGTTTAAATATGAAAAATGTTTATTCTGATATTTGGGGGTGAAACAATAAAATAGTCGTAAATTTTGATTTCAATAGACGCCAAAAAAATCCTTCGTAGTTCTCAAACAGCGATCCAAGATTTGTGTTTTTTTTGTATTTATTTGTTTCAACTGCAGCAAAGTGATTTAGAAATAAGGATCATAACTACATTGAGCTTGAAAGTATTTCAAAGACTTGTTTAATTCCGCAACATAACGTTTCGTATTTGGAGAAAAATATCCGACATTTATTAAAGACTAGTTCTTTCTACTAGTAAGAACTAGTAGAGAGTAGTAAACCTAAGAGGTTTGCAGATAGATTATAATCGTTGGCCCATACAATTATGACGGCTGGTCGAATAAGTAAATAAAGAACTCTACATATTTTCAAACATCGGTGAGACGATGGCCGCAACTTGTATGAATAATATTCTGCTTCCAAAACATTAAGAACAAAACAAAACGTCCTTCCAAAACATTCAGATTGCCTAGTGGCCAACAAGTATGTGCTTTCCGATTTAAAGGTCCCAGCTTCGATTCCCGGGTCCGGCAAAGTTATGTCGGTTATTTCCATTATATTGATAAGAAAATTCTCAGTAGAAGCACGGAGTCAGACTTGTGCCCGATAACGGCAACAGTCCCGCCCCATATAACTTGGGGCCAAAAAACACCATTGGCGAAATCTGAGTTCAAAAATGTATATCCACCTCCTAGAGAATACTGGCGTGAGTGCATGAATGCAAAGCATTGAAAAGAATCAAATTTATTTCTTATCCATATTTTCGATATCTTTTATCGGCTACATGAAATCTTTACAAATCGGACTTTATAAAGCGAAAAATAAAACGCAGGCTACGTCGTAAAACAAGCGAGGATCGTTTTTATGATGACAGTCGATCGTCGCTGACAATTTTATTTTATGTCCGCGGTACGGCCCGAGGATATTGTTTCTCCTAATCATAAATACTCGTTTTTCCTAAGGGTCATTACAGGAGATTGGGATTTTGGTTACGGCTTTGCTTTACTGTCTTTGATCTCTGTATAAAATAGAAATCATTTATGGCAAAAAACTTTTAATGTGGTGACCCCGATATCATTTATTTAAATTAAACCACTTACATATCTAAGCAAAAGATATATGCACTCACTTTTTTGTTATATAAGTAAAAAAATTCAAGCAAAATTTAAGTCAATAGAACAAGAAGTGTTAACAAGAACAGTGGCGGTACTTCCATAGAAGCCCAAAAGCGTTACATGTTAATTGTGTAATTATCATTCGGAATTTTGTACGGCAAGCGGGGCTTTTGGGCTTCTATGGAAAAACCGCTAGTGTGTGTACCTGATATATTTCGGCGCGTCAATGTTGCATAAAGCACATGGCCACATAGTTTATTTACTTGCAAAATAGGGCTAAGCGTCCCGCGATATGGATATCAGAAGGGAAACCATTAGATCTTTAATCGTGATTTTAAAATCATAAAATAAAAGCAGTGATGGCCTCGAGGTTTAGGCGCGCGGTCGAGAATTTCGGCGGTCGCAGGTTCAAACCCCAGGCACACCTCTGACTTTTCGAAGTTATGTGTGTATTCACAATGAATTATCACTTGCTTTAACGGTGAAGGAAAACATCGTGATAAAACCTGCACACCTAAAAGTTCTTAGAAATTTATTTCGTAGTCCGCCAACCCGCACTAGGCCAGCGTGGTGGTCTAAGGCCTAAACCCTCTCAGTTGTAGAGGAGCAGTGGGACGTATTTGGGCTGATGATGATGATGATGATGATTTTAAAATAGCAAGTGGTTTTAGATAAAACTTTGTACAGTATGAGTATACCGCCAGGGATATGTGGTTTAGATTAATGTCATAATGTCGGGTAAGTTCTAAGGGATTTCCAGATGTGTAGTCCACCAACTCGCACTAGGCCAGCGCGGTAAACTAAGGCCTAAACCCTCTCAGTTTTATAGAAGCCCGTGCCTAGCAGTGAGACGTTTATCGGCTGATTTGGGATACAGCCCTCGAATTATGTATGAATTTTATACATGCGCAACTTGCACGTGTCAAATATTTGGCTTGCACAGTGCCTGAAGCTCACTGTACGTGCAGCAGAGTAATAGATCAATAATTACGGCGCCCGAAGCGAGCTGGGTGCGACCGCTCCCTGCCATGTCTATTTGCGGACTTCATTTTATATTGCAGACTTTATCCCTTGGCTTCGCTCGTAATTAAATTTTCATACCAGCCGAGGAGGCAAGTCTATGGGAAAAAATTGCAAAGCCTGTGGACTAATGTTAATTAAAATACGTCAATTAATAAGGTTTTGTGTGACTTGGCCAGAATTGTTTGAAGTGTGAGAAAATACAGAGATGCTAATACTTTGGTATCAGATAATATTTGAATTTTAATTTATTATTTAATACCACCGGTCTTTACATTTGTGATTACTTTGAGACTTGCTTAAAGGCTTTTGAATTTGAAAAGTGCCGCAACATTTGTGGTGAATTCCTAAGATATAAAACAAAAAAGATACGCAAATTTTTGTGATCTTAAATCAGCTAAATTTTTCGTCGTATCGCCGGTACTTGGTGGTATTTGCGATCCAAAAAGGGCACTATTTAGTGAGAAATGCGGGAAGTTGGCAAAAATACCCCAAAGGGTTGTGACGAGGGTCGGTTGGATCTGTAGCCTGATAAAGTTAAAGCTCTCAATTCAACATTAACGTCGGCCGAAGCAGCAGTGATTTCAAGGTGTAATGTTTTTTCAGTATCCAACAGGGAATTATTTTTGTTAGTGGTACATTTACTACAGATCCTGTTAACTTTAAGATTAATTTAAAAAATAATCCAATCCAATCCATTAGCCAATGGAAGTCCACTGCTGGACATAGGCCTCTCCCAATGACTTCCACAGGGACCTGTTGGAACAATTAAATATAACTTTAATTAAATCAAAACGCCCAAAAGTTCCTTTCGGCTTCGATCCCACGTAAAGATATTAATAAAAAAAAATATGTCTTGATGTAGGCATTGATTGCTTCTTCACATTACGGTATAGATAATAAAATTATTATAAAGTTTTTATATTCATAGTTTCTTCTACAAGCAAGATTTTGAAAGGAAGTATCGAACATAATTTTAGTTAAATCTCTTTTCATTTCTCACATTTTAATGTATATGCGGTGTATTGAAACAAACATTACGATATATCTGATGGACCGTTGTACAGATTTTTAAAAAGTCACTCTTTGTATATTATATTTTAAGTGTTATTTAACCAGACCCGATTGAATTAAAACTAACATTTATTTTTATGCTACTTTTGGCCATAAAGCTTGTAGTCATGGTTAGAGATAGAAAAGAGGTTCATTAGGTCCATAACAATATTAATGCAAATTCAGTCTCTTATTTATTTATTTTATTTATTTAAAACTTTATTGTACACATATAAATAAAATGAACTTAGGAGTACAGTAAACAAATCAAGTACAATGGGCGGCCTTATAGCACAAGGCGATCTCTTCCAGGCAACCGAGGATGGAGATGAATGAAGAGTAATGAGAGGTAGTTGTGAGTGTACAAAATTACGTAGGAAAAGTTATACATACATAAACACATACATAGACACATAGACAATACATACATGCATACATACATACATTCATACATAGTTCTCTTAGTTTTAGTAAGCCTTGAAACGGAATATGTAATCAGAAAATTCCGAAGAACACCACGAGTCAATCGATATCAACTCCCTGAAGACTAGAAAAATCTAGCTATTTCCAATAAATGTGTATTTGCACTCGCAGGCTTGCACCAGCTATCTATCTAACATCTAACAGGCCAGGTCAGGTCAAACAGGGTGTTGCCTACGTATTGCCCTGATAACCGAGATATGTTTAAACTTTACACTTTAGTATGTTTAGGTTGCTCGGAGCCTAGTTACGCTATCTTCGAGGTATTTTTATGTCCCATAAAATAAAGTATATAGATCTACTACATACCTACTACATATGTACCTCTCCGTAGGGGTAGGTACAGGTGCATTTCGCCTCTTATGCTTCTGTCCCATGTAACAGGGGGCGAGCATATTTTCAGGCATTTTTTTTTATAATTCTAGACTCCGTGCTGCTACTGAGAATTTCCTAATAATACTTTGCCCGACCTAGGAATTGGACCCGAAATTTTTAGATCGCACGGCACATGCTTGTGTAGAAAATATGTAAAACCCGTCGTAGTAACATGCAAGTGTCACGTTTTCCAAGGTCAGACTGTGTATAAACGGTTGACATTAGGCCGACATAATTAATTCGACTGGTTTGGGATGATCGTAGACGTTTTATGCCGGTCGAATATTATTTTAATCGCACTACAATATCATCAGGCATGGCGTTGCCAATTTGTCGTGCCAGTATGAAAAAAAAAAATTAAACTAGCTCAACTCAAACGTGTATTCAGTATCTTGTGTCAACGAGCTGCATGATAGAAGTGTTCATTTTCGTCTCAAGTCCCATAGCGCAAGCTGGAGATATCTTACTAAATTTCACACACGTCCCATAGGAGATGAGTTCAGAAGCTTTGAAGGCGGAATATGATAGTTTATAAACTTGGAAGCGCGTCTCATGTAACGTCATTGTTAGTTTATTGCGTATGTTATATACCGGAAGGAAGCATCGTTCCATCCCTTTCCCACATGTGCGTTGGAACAGCATGACGTAAGTATTCAGTATTCGCCGTCCTTGTCACTTTTTACCTTTGAGTGTTACATATTGTTTGAAATCTGTTGTAGATTGTTATCAACAACTGGCGCGGTGTTGTGGATCTTGTGGACTTGTATATTGCCGAAAACTAAGCGTTTGAGGGTAACTTATTTCCCGAAACGTCATTAATTCTCGCATACTCTTATTTCACCAGCATCCTGAGTAGGGTGAAAAAGAGTTAAAATATATACTAAGATCATATTTAAACCCTGAATTTACGATATAGAATCAATAAGGAATGTTTTTTTTTTGCATTATGAAAATGTTGACGATATCAAATCTTGCCTTTCATACAAAATGATGTTCAACTAAAGGCAATTAGACTTACTAAGTGTAATAAATGTAATATAATGTTCATAAAGAAATTAAGAATGAAAATTGGTCAAGGACGCACGATATAAGGAAATAGGATCTGGAATACGATGGACCCTCCACGGTCACGTAATGCGGCAGTAAAGACGTTGGTCACGTACATTGATACAACTTTAATATCGGACAATCAGAAGATATTGATACGGAATAAAGTTACAGAGTGTAGTTGGCTATGTATGATCCTGGATCCTTTAAGCGAAGCGTGAAGAAGCATTTGTGCAGGCCGGCATGATTGTGTCGACCAGCGGGTGACCATATCGTTTCTCGCTGGTCGGTATTAATTTTTTGGACTCCACTGTGCTTACCATCAGGTACAGTGGAGTCACTTTGCCGTGCCAGTTAAAAAAAAAAGAAAAAGTGTCTATTATATACCTACTTGATTTTATTTGCAATACCAACTATGTACTCGCTGCATCCTCGAAGGGGATGCGAGACCCCCGTTTTACCAGCGGTTTTTCAAACACACCTAACAGGAATGAAGCTAATTTGCATTTTTGTGGTAATTTCCAGACGTAATTTTGCATTGAGAATAATTTAAAGGAAATGTTCTCGAAAACAGTTCTGGAGTGGAGACCATGGCTCGGCAAACGTAGTGTAGGGCGCACTCTGGCTAGGTGGGGACGATATCCGCAAAGTGCCTGGCAGCGGTTGGATGCGGAGGGCTGATGATCGAGCCCAGTGGCGTTCCATAGGACAGACCTATGTCCAACAGTGGACGTGACAAAGGCTGTTGATGATGATGACGTACTCGACAAACGGCAATAGGCACGCTCACAATAACATGAAACTTATAAACTGAATAACTCTGACATTCGGGGTTACAGTTATCGAGTGTTTGTAATAACTTGATTCATTTGACAAAGACTTGTAAATGACAACCTCTATGATAAAT
Source organism: Hemaris fuciformis (assembly GCA_907164795.1). Taxonomy (NCBI): domain Eukaryota; kingdom Metazoa; phylum Arthropoda; class Insecta; order Lepidoptera; family Sphingidae; genus Hemaris; species Hemaris fuciformis. The sequence continues at coordinate 10,541,929 of OU015452.1, forward strand.
ATTTTAATAAAAGTAGTAAATTGACGTAATATTGTTTCAGGTAAGGAGAATGTGGACGTACTTGGCTACATAAAATGAAACATTAATGACTTTGATCATATTGGTATGTATACTGTCCATGCAGGTAAGTAACGCTTATTACACTGATCTTACAACGTTTCGGGATGACCGAGGGCCGATATAATCTTGGCATCTTAATGGCGGTTTTTTGCAAAACTATAATGCGGTCTTTGATCTTTTGTACACTGTTTGGAGATGCTATCAGGATCACGTCGCTTAAATACAAGTGATGATGTCATCAAAGAGCATAAGAATATTGCTACCGTAGTCGAAAGGTACTAAAAGGACTATGTTTTTACTTTGTACCCACTCGTAAGCTTTATTACAACGACAGGATCGATGACTTATATGTATGAGGATATTTATTACTTTGTTCAAGAAAAAAATATACGCCATTATTTTAATGTAAACCGTCGGATTTTGTGTATCCGAAGACGATGCTACGTAATTATTGAAATGAAAACATGAATACAAAAAACATTATTTCAGGATAGTAATACGTTATTCGTAGCTACTGTCTAACGTAGTTATTACGTCTTAACTGGTATAAACTGCCGGCTTTTTGCATTGACTGATACCAGTAAATCAAAATCATTGACATGGACATCAAAATCAATGGGTCGCAATTCACAAATAGGCTAGAATTAGTCCGGTCACTTTGACGTTAGGAAATATGTACATATTATAATTATATTAATCACTACTTTATTTACTAGTATCGATAAATTAAATTACTTTTTATAATAATGCTTCGCAGTAATACATGATGTCTGCGACACGATTTAAGCGAAGATTTAAATTATTTCAATATATATGTACTCGTACATTGCGTGCTCGAATCACCCGAGCTCCGTCAAGCTATGCAAACACATAATTAAAATAGTTGCGCGTGCCGAGTTCTTTATAGACTCGTCGCGTGAGTTGACTTCCTTCACATAGCAGTTATTGGAAGTTTTAATTGCATAGTTCAGATGTTGCGAATGATGATGTTTAAATCGGTAATTTACTACCAGAAAATTTCCAACGTTAGCTAAAAAAAGTATTTCTTGTACTTTTCACTACAACTTATTCGACTCCTATTACATGGGACTTAAATTACAATTTGCGAACTGCAGGTGCAAAAAAAGCACCTCTGCATACCTCCAGGAATAAATGATTATCGTTAAGGAAAATTATGATTTTACACTACGTTGTATTTTTCATCAGGTGTAGTGAAGCCAATTTAAAATAAAATTAATAATGAAAAATAACCCATTCTGAACACCTCGCACTACTCGGTTTTGCCATGATTATGAGAAACAAAATGGAAAAAGAATGCCTCCAAATTATTATTTTAAAATCACTTGATAAATAATTCCATGCATCTCTAAGCACTAAGTTAAGTAAACAATGTCTTTTATTAGCAACAATTTCGTAACCTCCCAAATTAAATTTGATACTCGTGCCAACAGAAAACAATCGCCAAAAATTACCCCAGCCTAACAATGGACCTGCGATGAATTCAAAATTCTGTGAACATCGCCGGTTTTATTGTTTTATCCTTTTGTGCCGTAACAATAAAACGTTCAGTGTAAGAAACAATAGGCGTTATTCTCAAATTGGCTCGTACAATGATCGCAGAATGAACATCACCGTGGGCGCCATATCAAATGGCAAATTAATATCTTATTCAAATACTTTCTTTGTAAAAATTCTATACAGATATGTATGTATTTAAGGTATGCAGTCTAGCGTTTAGAATTTAATAAGTTTGTTCTGTGGAATGGTTGGCGTTGTTCTTGGAATTTTCTGGGCATTCAACAAAGGCATATTTTGTTTGGGAAATGAAGCTTGAGATTACGAGATACTCGAGACGAGTTCTATTATAGGGCTTTAAGCAAGCTATTATTCTTTATTTATTTACTGGAGTGTAGATATTTTACTATAGTAGAGCGTAATATTCTTTAAAGTGGAATATAAGACTTTTTTTTTAACTATTTAAATGCTGCGCGTTATGTGTGTCGCTGGTGAGTGGTGTGGTTTAATGGGGAGACCCGGCAAAAGGCAGGATCTCGCTATTTGATACAATTTTCCCTGTAGTATAAATATAAGACTGTAGTCCTGAGTTTGGACCATGAGTACCCTTTACCTTTTTAGTCATGTGAATTACACGAATTTAAACGATTACGAATACATATAATTAATAACGCAGGAGTAAAATATGTCTCAACACTGTAAATATTGTATTATTTTATTATTAATTTATGAGCTCACACAGAAGTCATATCAGAAACTTTTTAGCACAACTCACGACCAATTATTTATTGTTGACGTATCGTCAGATCCTCCCGACTAATTTGAACTAAAACTCTCAACTAAACAAAGGGTAACACAGTTCAAACTGTCTAATTTAACAAAAGCAGTTCAGTTTAAACGATTTGAAACTTAATTCGCAGACGGACCGGGGCTAATCGTGGGCTTTCGGGTCATCTATGCTATCTCTGTTTCATTGTTATTAGGCATGTCCCTGAAAAGTGGGTACATAAATGGAGTTTTGAAAACTACGAAAGGTCGACTATGAACCCTCATCAATAAATGCCAGCCAGAATAGGAAACACATTGTGGCTTACCCGGAATACTGGACTAAACTGGCTGAATTATTTTTGCCTATTGACTTCTCTGTATGGGCGGTTCGTTTGCATACGTTCCATTGCGGGGGACCGACTCTTTTAAGAGGAGATTGCAAGTTAAGTGTCAATCAATGTTGCGGGGTTATTATGTTTTATCATTTGTACGAAACAAGGACCAAACATGGATTTCTCAAAGTTGAAAGCGTTTTAAATGACTTTAATGTGAATATAAAGTGTCTGTCCGGCAAAAAAGCGTGCAAACTATTAAATAAACGTTGAAAAATACCTACTTCATTGTATTCATGTAAATAAGACATAAATCGTAGGATTTGTACGCGATTGAGTTTTATGGCTTCAAAACAGCTTTAGTAGGGTAGTTAAGAATATTGGAACACGGCTAATGGATAAGTTTCTGAACTGCATAATGGCGGACTTAAAAGCTTTGAAATCTTTTTAACTATAACGTTTGCGAAGCGTATCTTGAATGCTAAGAAGTTGATGGAACTTATTATTTGATAACATTTATATTTTATTCATAAAATAAAATGACTATAGTCTATAACTAATTTATTTATAAAAATATTTTATTTAGTAAATTAATAAACCATATGGTGATGGATATTGTACAGATATACATGGAACCCTCGGGAGAGATAATGACTACTTTTTTCTCAACACCATTGTCGAGCATAGTAAAGCCAAGTAAAAAAGCAGTGATGCCCTCGAGGTGTAGGCGCGTGGTCGAGAATTTCGACGGTCGCAGGTTCAAACCCCAGGCACACACCTCTGACTTTTCGAAGTTATGTATGTATTCACAAAGAATTATCACTGGCTTTAACGGTGAAGGAAAACATCGTGATGAAACCTGCACACCTAAAAGTTCGTTGGAATTTCTTAGGTGTGTAGTCCGCCAACTCTCACTAGGCCAGCGTGGTGGACTAAAAAACCCACTCAGTTGTACAGGAGGCCCGTGCCCAGCAGTGGGACGTTATGGGCTGATGATGATGATGATGAAAGCCAAGGGTATAAGCATACATTGCTAAGCTAAGGTTTGGTCAAATATATCAACATTACATTCCATACAGTTATTGAGCATGATCCAACCTTAACTAGTTATTATATTATATGAGTTACATGTCGTCAAATATTGCCGTAGACGAGTCAAATGTCGAATATGTTTGTACAGGCGTACATCCTAGGTCGGTCGTCAAACATTGGACCTTATTACATAGTGAGTAGAACCAACGCTTCGGGCCATATTCATGTTAGTATTGAAATTGAGTTTGTGGTTTTAGATTATTATCTTCATTTATTTTAACTTATTTTTTACATTTTTAAATATAAAGTTTTATAAAAAAAATACATTTAAAAATATAAAAATGAAATACCCGCAGATGGCGGGGTCTACGACCCAAGCCACCGGTGGTTAGGGTTCAAGAGTTAGAAATCGCCTCACGATACGTGCCGTGTCCAATAACACTGCTTTTTGTATCTGGGTTTTGACCCAACAACCGATTGAGAGCCTCCGAAGATGTTGGTCGAGGCTCTTTGGTATCAACCCATTGGCAGTAACGACTATCGGAACAATAACTGTTGAGTCTACATCCCACATATCAGTAACCTCGTGAGCCAAATCTAATTATTTAGATATTTTGTCTTTTTCGGCTTTCACAAGGTTATCATCATGCGGGATGGTAACATCAACCAACATTGCCCGACATTGTTATGTTATTTTGTATGTATTATGTGTTCATTTTCATCCAGCCCGAGGGCTTGTTCTCGTCTGGATTTCTGTTTCGTCGTATCAACCGACCCAAAAGTTTTGCTCTGAATTATTTAATGTTATTGTAATGGAAGCCTTGTTGTGTTTCTTTTAAAAACATTTAAAGTATATAGTGCTGTTGGTTGTTGAATGATTGAATGTAAATAAATAATAAATACACCCAACAGTCACATACATAGTTCTGATCCCACACTAAGATGCAAGTCTTGTGTCGTGGGTATCAGAAACTACGAGAGACTTTTCGGTCTCACATACACCCAGACCCGAAACAAACGTTTGTCTCGGTGCGGGGATCGAACCCGCGGCTTCTCGTTTCGCAAGCTGGTGTCTAGCCAACTGCGCCACGGGGCTGTCATGTACAAGACATAATAGATTTTTTAACGACAGGAAAGTGCTTTAAGCTCCCTTTTAAATCTACAATGAAGTAGATGGTATTCTTTTGTAAATATATTAGTATCATCATCATCATCAGCCCATATACGTCCCACTGCTGGGCACGGACCTCCTCTACAACTGAGAGGGGTTAGGCCTTAGTCCATCACGCTGGCTGGCCTAATGCGGGTTGGTGGACTACACACTTCAAATTCCTAAGAACTTTTAGGTGTGCAAGTTTGATGTTTTAAATGTAAACATGTAAATATATACAAAAATCATAATACAGCGTATAACTGATAACTCCATTTATTTTTTCTGGTATAAAAATCTAAACACACCAAATACATTAGCTAAAAATAACTTGACAAAGGAAATTACATTATAAAAAAATGAAGAAGATGTGTATATGCTAAGCATTAGGTTTATTTTATTTTATTGGAAGGTACGTTTTCATACGTCTGTGCGATGTTTATTCGCATTTCCATTATGTCAAATGATAAATTATTTCCGTAAAACGGCGGTGTAAGGCTATCCCCCTTATGTGCCCCCATCAGCTCCTGTAATGTCTTTTGAAACCGAAGGAGCATCAATAGACTTGATATTGTTATTTTCCGTACGTGGCTTGAAATAATATACACATACATACATAAACTCACGCCTGTATTCCCGGAAGGGGTCGGCAGAGGTGCATTTCTGCACCGACATTTCGCCAGGTATGTTTTAGTCCCACGTAATAGGGGGCGAGCCTATTGCCGTTTTTCGGGCACATTTCCAGACTCCGTGCTGTTACTGAGAATTTGCTAATGGAAAAACCCAATAACACTTTGCCCGACCCGGGAATCGAACCCAGGACCTCTAGATCACACGGCACATACTTGTACCGCGAGACCACGAGTAATATACAATTTCTCTTTATACACGTTTACAGTAAATTTGTAGTTAATTAATTATTCAGATTCACAAAGTTTACACGTAACCGGAACTTTAGGTTTATGTCCTGAATATTTCTCTCTTTATGATGCTACACAAAGAGTTTTTCACCTTTAACATATAGTTTATAAGTGAGTAATGGTGGAGTAAAAAAAGTCGTGATGGCCTTGAGGTTTGGGCATGCGGTCGAGAATCTCGACGGTCGCGGGTTCAAACCCCAGGCACACACCTCTGACTTTTCGAAGTTATGTGTGTATTCACAATGAATCGTCACGTAATTTAACGGTGAAGGAAAACATCGTGATTAAACCTGCACATCTAAAAGTTCTCAGGATTTTTTTAGGTGTGTAGTCCGCCAACCCGCACCAGGCCAGCGTGGTAGACTAAGGCCTAAACCCTCTCAGTTGTAGAGGAGGCCCGTGCCCAGCAGTGGGACGTATATGGGTTGATGATGATGATGATTATTTAACATTACCTAACTAAAAAAAGTACATCGTACTCATCAATCATACTGCTGCTGCTGAGCAACAGTTTTCACCTAATGAAGAGAAAAACCCTATTACGGAATGTGCCAACAGAACTCATAAAAATTTAAGTTCACGTTTCATTCTCTCATTCGAAGCAATATTGTTCGAACTTGGCCGATTTTAAATTTAACACCACAGCACGTCCTGGGGTTTGTTTCCCCATTGCATGCAGTAATACGCAATACTGCCTCGTGGTCTCGCGGTACAACTATGTGCCGTGCGTTCTAGAGGTCCTGGGTTCGATTCCCGGGTCGGGTAAAATGTTATTGGATTTTCCAATAGGAAATTCTTAGTAGCAGCACGGAGTTTGAAAATGTGCCCCAAAAACGGCAACAGGCTCGCCTCCTATTACGTGGGACTGATACATACCTGGCGAAATGTGGGTGAAGAAATTCACCTCTGCCTACCCCTTCGGGGGATACAGGCGTGAGTTTATGTGTGTAAATATGTATGTTATACGTAATATTGTTCGAACTTAGCCGATTTTAAACACTACAACACAGTACGTCGACACAATGGTCACGTGTCTAAGGGACCGTTCAAGCATAACGTAAGCACTATTTCTTTGCTTATTTTGGATGACATGGGGGTTAGGGGAGTCTAGATGACGATTACGTCATTGGTAGTTAAATCTACTTTCTTATTTTTAAAATGAAAGCAGTGATGGCCTCGAGGTTTAGGCGCGCGGTCGAGAATTTCGGCGGTCGCAGGTTCAAACCCCAGGCACACACCTCTGACTTTTCGAAGTTATGTGTGTATTCACAATGAATCATCACGTACTTTAACGGTAAAGAAAAACATCGTGATGAAACCTGCACATCTAAAAGTTCCCAGGAATTTCTTAGGTGTGTAGTCCGCCAACCCGCACTAGGCCAGCGTGGTAGACTAAGGCCTAAACCCTCTCAGTTGTAGAGGAGGCCCGTGCTCAGTAGTGGGACGTATTTGGGCTGATGATCATTTTTAAAATTATAATTCTAACATAAAAAAACTACATTAAGTAATTGAAAAATATTTACGTAAGAATGGGGGGAAAGCTTTGCTTACTTTTGCTAACATGGGGATGGGAGGTAAATAATTGTAATAAATCTGCTTACGTAATACTTGAACGGCCCCTAGAGCTTTCCAAACTACGAGTACGTCACACCTGGTTCGACCACCGTGAACTGAGCCGAAAATATGTTAGAGTATCAGTCAATGTATCCGCTTTAATATCCGACGTGTGATGAAACGTGGAGCAACAGACCCGAAACAATTCCAACGCAATTCACAAAGGGACCGTTACGATGCAAACATCCTTTTGTCGTGTTATGAGGCGTTGGAGTATTTTTTGTTTGAGGCATGAATTCGGTATGTAATATTTATAAACGGTTGCCAGCTCAGTTAGGTAAGACAGACCTTTCTATATACTAGCTGTCTGGTTAAATAACGTGCGATATTTCGAATTTAGAACCCTTGCTGATAATATGATTAAAATGTATTTTTTCATACATCATTCGCTTATATGCTATTTTGATTGGTTTAAAGTGTCATAGAAAACTGATAACCCCTTGCGTCTCTCGAGGTTCTGGAAGGGGAGAGAGACAGCAATTATAAACTTGAATTCATCTGTAAAATATAAAGTCGAAATAAAATATAAAAATATAAAAGTAGCTGCTCAAAAATTTTCCTGTTTGTAAAGTGTTCATGAATCTTTAATTCTGCTCCTCCGGCGACGTCACTCAAACGCCAAATTTTCCTTTATCCAATCTCGTCCCTTATCCACCTTTTTGATGTCAACAAAAAGTTACATTACATGTTTTTTTTTCTATTTACCTGAAAACAGATGTGACAACAGATTTGACATTGTCATGTCAGTTTTGAATATTTCATATTTGATAATAATATTTGATTATTGAAATGCTAAGTAACTTATCAAAACAAACCCTAGGTGGTATAAAGTGTTATTGTGAGGAGAGATTTAAAGAAGTAAATTCTGATGCCCCAGCCGGTTGTGCTGACGACGATGCCGCTGTTGCTGCACTCCCCGACACATGGGTGCCGAAACGCAGTGGACCTATACTTGCAAATTACCTTAAAGAAAATGAACAAAAACATGGAAGCATCATCAATGTTATGAAGGAAGCCGCTGCTGAAATCAATGCTGCAGTAGATTTGAAAATCCGCAATCTTGGCGAGGAATTGTTAGCTAACTTACAACAAAATCAACGCTATATCGATAATATAGTCGAGGAATGCGAGGCATTAGGAGTTCCGATAGCTAAAGAAATTCGCAAAAATGCATATAATGAAATCAATGATCACTTCAAACAACGAATTGATAGTATAACACGGTTCAAATTAGATGCTCTTACGTTTGAGAGAGAACGGGCGGACGGACTCAGGGTCCTTCTCCGGGACTATTTTCAGAAGTTAATTGCCTTAGGCCATAAACCTCCGAAGGATCTGTTGCATGATTTCGATCAACAAATTTATGATATAAATCAACAACTTTTGAGTAATTGCAGGGCGTATACCGAATTAGAAGGGCAATTGCGACTCCAAGCAGATGAAAATTTACTTAGTACTAGGTCAGTTCTCAATCAACTCATTCTTGGAGTGGCGAGGATCAATCGAGGACGTAGTGCTCAACTTTGGTTTAAGGAACAAGGGCCTTCTACCCAACGAACAAGCAGCGCTGTAAATAAGAATCGTCAGTCCTCTGATTCGTCCATAAAAAAGATTTTAGGTAATGTTGAAGAAATAGACAAATGCGTTAATTGTTTAGTACAAGCGTACAAAACTGCTGTTTTAAAAGTATATACTAGTTTTAGTGGTAAATTGACTGTTTTACAAAAAGATCTTGGGAGCCATCATGCCATTCACGAAGCAGGACAACACAGGCGTTCATGTGAAATTATTAACTTGCAACCCTTAATTGAACGCGCACTTAGCTGTCTATCTACCAGTGTGCATAAAACACAGACACCTAATAAAGATTTACTTGAGATGACAGGTGTTGACATTGCCAGTATGCAAAAAAGTCTATCATCTTTAGGTGAATGCCTCAAAGATACCTATACTATTTTGCACGATGCCGGTCATCTCTGGGACCCTCATATGCTTCGTTTAGGTCTCGCACAGAAGTTAACTATTGCGGCGGTAGAAGATTTGTTAACAAACAATGATAGCTTGGAATTAGCTAATGAAATGTCTTTCAATATAGCCGTAGAACAACTACGCTGTTGTTCCGATGCTGACAAATTACAGCAGCAGTATGAAGCGATTTTAACAATGCTCGAGCGTATTACAGAAATGTATCTCTGTCATAGCGAAGCGGAGATGGGCCGGCTTCAAGAGTTTATGAAATTACCTCCTTTTATGTCGAGGATTTTACTATCGGAATTTGATTGCTTTCTGGAAAAATACAGACGAACTCCACTAGAATCTACTGTGAGTATTACTAATCTGCCGTGTGTGGGAACTCCACGATCGGATCAAGCTAGTGTGTTACGTTACCCAACACCTCGAGCTATACTCCAGACGGAACTTCAAGAAGTTGCCTTACTAAATTGGCGCAATGGTTTTCTGGAATCGTTTCAGAGCAATATGTCTTTTATTCCAGAGGAATTACAGCATCAAGCTCAGCTGTGGACTGACGAGAGAGCTCGGGTTCTGCACATGCGTTATTCTTTAAAATTGGTGTCGAACAGTATCCGTACAGAGCGTTTGACAGCAGCACGTGACACTCGTTTGGCGGAACTACGGTTCCATGAGACACGCCTTGAATCACATTTAGCAGCTATTAATAATCTGATTGAAAGACTGCCATTGGAGGCTTCTGAATTTTTGACTTTAGATTCAGAATACTTGTATCCTTTGTGCAAGTGGACGAGCTGCATTCAAGATAATATGAATGCTGTGATAACTCAAGATCCTTTGGATCCTGAATTAAGAAGACTGAAAATGTTAAGCTATGGCCCCCGCTTGGCAAAACACCGTAAACTCTTCGAGGAGTCTCTCGATAGCGCCATTGTTCAATACAAAAAGCAAATAGAGCATCGTATTCAAGAAGGCCAGATATCTAATGTACGATTCATGTCACAGATTAGGTTGTTCAGTGAAGGAGGACGCTATTCAGCACAAGAAGCCTCAAAGACTAGCGCTGCTTTGATCAAAGGTGCGGATTTGTTGGAAGTCTGCTTCAACCGTACAATGGACGCAGTAAACCACCGACGTTCACAACTCTTGGCCATGGCGGACCAGCATATACATCCTATACAGAAAGTCATTGAGGATGTTTACAAAGTGGGGGGTAAGGGTATGGAAAAGAAGAAACCCGCTCCTGCCAAAAAGAAATAGTAGTTACACATTTTGTAAAAAGATTTTTTTGTTTGTTTGTTGTTATTATAATTTGGAGATTGGTTTATGTTTGTTTGTTAAATATTACCTCCTGTTCGTGAATATTTGTACATTTATTTCATGATTAGGTTTATAGAGAATTTGTGTGATTATTATTTATATCAGCAACTTTGTTTGACACAAAAGTAAATAATAATGAATTCCGAGTAATCCTTTTTGATTAATTTCTATATCAGTCTATATAGTACGTATATGCGAGGCGTCTCTCCCTATTTCTCAAGGATTAAACAGACACCCTCAACTTCGTTTTACTCAAACTCTTACATATTAGGTACACTACCGACAAAAAGTTTGGAAGCACTTTTAATACTCTCAATTACTTTAGAAATAATATAAGATATAGTATTATTTAATTAAGAATGATGAGGTACTTAATTAAAACAACAATTAAACTATGAAACAAAACCATATTCTTATTACTAAAATAATATTATATTTTATTACAACATCGATAAAATTTGTTATTATCAAATTATAGGTGCTTCCAAACTTTTTGTCGGTAGTGTATATAGATTTATTACCATGTTTACCTATTTATTATCGCCTCACAGCTGATGACGTTTGATGCCCCAAGATTGTGCAAAAACGGGTTCAATTTAAAAGTAAACAGTTGTTACTATATAAATAAACATAATGGTAACACTAAATCTGGTAATATCGTGACGGACAAAAATAAAGATGATATTTTAGGTATTATGTAATAAAAGTTGTTTAGATTTGCTTTATTTTCGACATACACGCAAGCATTTGAATTATATCGGTCTTGTCAACAAACTATTACTTCGAAATTATGCGTAACATTACAGTAGTTAAGTTGAGGATCATTGTTAGTAATATACTACCTCGTGGTCTCGCGGCACAAGTATGCGCAGGTATGATTCCCCGGTTCGACAAAGTGTTATTGGGGTTTTCCATCAGGAAATTCTCAGTAGCAGCACGGAGTCTGAAAATGTACCCGAAAAAAGGATATAGGCTAGCTCCCTATTATGAGGGACTGATACATACCTGGCGAAATGTCGGTGTTAAAATTCACCGCTGCCTACACCTTGGAAGAATGTATTCTTTTTGGCGTGAGGTTATATATGTATGTACATTTAAATAAATACACCCAACAGACACATACATAGTTTTGACCCCACATTAGGATACGAGTCTTGGGTATCAGAAACTACGAGAGACTCTTTCTCACAAACACCCAGATCCGAAACAAATATTTGTGAATCACACAAACATTTATCTCGGTGCGGGGATCGAACCCGCGGCCTCGTTTCGCAAGCTGGTGTTTAGCCAACTGTGCCACGGGGCTGTCAAAATGAATGCATGTTTGTCTTATTTTTTCACAAGTTTTAAAGAACAATATTATATATTGCTATTATTAAATTCCCCTTCTGCACTAATATAGTTGGCAACGGCGATTCCGAGGGTTCAGCGAAACGTGACGAATCTACTATTCCGCGACCCGCGTCTCGGTTCTTTTTAGTTTTAATCTCGGACAATTGAATCCTTCTAGCTGTTTGTAATGTATATTACTGAATTGAGTTAATACCGATGTTTGTAGACGCTTCTTGTTTCCAATCATGTTTTTTGTCCTCATAATTTCCCAATTTATTTTCATCACTTTGAGTGATATTTATTTTATGTCAACTGATACACCTGCGACCTGTTTTCATTGAGAGGCAATGCCATGATTATTTTGACCATTTTTTGATCTTAAGTCGTACGTAGAAGTCGTGATGGCTTTGTCTGAAACCACTTGTACCATTTGCAGATCTCACAATCAATTGTACAAACTAGATTCAAATGACGTCACTCCAATGTCGACGTCACGAACTTTATGCCTGTTACCTTGGACTAGTTTGGGTAGTATTCACGTCATCCATATAAATTCTTATTACGCTGGTTGCTGCAAGTTTATGCCCGTAGTTTCGTAACTACTCCGTCGCGAAGATTTAAGAAAGCACTCACACATTTGTCCGGGAAAGTAGGACGAAACAGTCCGTTTGCAAGAAAAGCCGCAGTTTTCAGTTTCACACGGAATACGAAGTAAAGGTTCGTAAGTGCTATTATGGAGACATTTCTCTAAAAATGATATAAGTAAGTAAATGGTGATGGATATCATTATCAATTTTTTGTGGGGTAACCACATGATCTCTTTGTTTTTTTTTGTGTTTACAAACACAAATTCTATAAACACCCATATCAGAATAAATATTTGTATCATAATATTTGTATCATAATATTTGTGATGGTAGGTATAGTTCTTAGTCCACCACGCTGGCTCAATACGAATCGCTGCTGCTGGCCCAATAATATATTTCGACCGCACGCCTAAACCTCGACGCTATCACGAATGTCCAACTGCGCATAAATCGAAACCTAAACAATTCTACTGTCTGAAGCTAATTTGTAATCGCCCAGACTCATATCTACCAGACTGCTCTCACGGTACGCGATTTTTGTATCCTAACAAAGCCTACACGCTTAAGACTTTTCTTCGAGAATTTAAAGAGTATGTAAAATTTGCCAATTTGATTCGCTAAAATCCCAACACCTTTTACCGCTGTATGTGTTTATGTAAGTTCATGTAGAATGAATGACTAAATATTATACATGGGGGACCTTGATGTGTTTCTATGCTACATATTAGCCAGGAATATTTCAAGTATGGAATATCTGTTGCAGTCGCTCCGATTGTTATTCTCGCAGCGGTTGAATTCGATCGATTTTATCCCGACGCCACTGGCTTAATCTGAAGGAGTAAACATGATATTGTTTGTCCAAATACGATCAGCCACCTGTAGCTCAAGTTTGTGTTCACCGTAGTTGAGCAGGGCAATTATGCTATGCCATGGCGCAATGGATTGCATCTAATTTATCAAATATGATTTAATGTACGATAAGTAAAAGAGTACTGGAGAGGCTTTCATGTTCATTCCTCTTGCACATGAAACTGCCCGTGTAGCCGAAGATTACCCACGTAAACTAAACATTGCGAAGGGCAGCATTGATTGTTAAATTTCCGTCGGGCGAGAAGTAATCTCGTCAGATGAAGTGGCAATAAAGCGGACTCGAAGATAAACGCGATCTCGCCCTCCTTTTTATTTCCAGTTCCAACGTGATCGATCAATTGCGTAGGTAAATTTATCTGGAGTAGGATAAAACAGAAGATTTTCACACCTGGTTTTTCTGATGGAATCGATCGACGCCTGTTGACCATTGCTACCATGAATAGTTTATTTATAAAATACAAATAAAAAGTTCGTTGCGGGCCTCTGGAAAAGGATGAAAATAACAAAGGAGGAAGAGCAAAAGCGTGTTTGCGTCATAGTGTTTTGTAAATAAATCGGTGTTGTGCCTGGAATGTCGAGCAGAAAAAAAAAGAAATGTTTCAAATTACTCAGAATCTGAAAACGTCTTAATGGCAGTTTCAATGGTCGTCTTAATAAGTCTTTAAGCCTAGCGTATAGACGCGTCTCCGGCATAACTACGATCGTATGTCGATTTACGAGAGACAGACGTTTCTCGGTACTCAGTAGTCTATTTGGACAGCACTGTAATTTCAGTAAGAAACGGTGTATTCATAATGTTGTGCCTTTTTTAAAAATGCATGTTGTTTTGTGTTTATCATATTTTATACAGAAACTCTCGCCATTACTGTTTCCCGGAATATGATGATTCGACGTGTAACAAAACGGACGTGAGAGCGGACATTTAATATTCACGAGAGTAGAGTATCACGTACATATGTCGTGAAATTTTAAACGCGAATCTTCATCCTGGAGAATGTGTTTTTGCGTACGGTTATGACGACAATTTCGATGTGCATTCATTTCGCTTTTATGCGCTAGTGTAAAACGGGACTGTTGTTGCGTGGGGTTTCGTATGCATTTTTTTTTATGTTTCATACAGGAATTAGCCTTCTTGGCACCGCGGCATAAATCGGTGGGTGTGAGCTTCGAATCCGAGTTCCGAGAAAGTGTTATCGAGTTTTGCGTGTCTGAATATTTGTCCTAAACCCGGAAATTGAGTAAAATACATAGGCCTACAAATACAACACAATTGTTATGCCTTGGAGGTAACATATTTTGAATAAAATATGTTTAAGAATATATTTCATTTTATACTATTTTGAATAAATAAAAAATAAAAAGTATTCGATTAAAAAAATACTGCAAAATGTTACTGAAAGCCTCGTATCAGGTGGCGCACGAATCGGCAGGCAAAAAAATCACTTTGCAGCGGTCGCGTATATTGCTTTCAGTCCGGCCGCTCCGCACTGACTTAATGTTTTCAGTCACGTCAGCCGACGGGGTAGTCTGTGGCGCTTTATAGTAGACAAATTGATATATGAAACCATTTACGTCACAATATTACTCAGGGGCCACCTCTACCGGTATATCGTTCCCAATAAAAGTTACTTAGGTAAGGGCACTCTAACACATTACATTTTTACAAAACACTTTATTTCCAGATTATAATGTTAATGATAGGCAACGTAACAGTTTTCGATCTACATACGCTCATTCCTGTATATCTGTGGGGGTACACAGACCTTTTCTAAACCCACTCTTCGCTTACTTTATTTTTAACGTAATAGGGTCCTCTCTAAGCAGTGATGGCCTCGAGGTTTAAGCGCGTGGTCGAGAATTTCGGCGGTCGCAGGTTCAAACCCCAGGCACACACCTCTGACTTTTCGAAGTTATGTGTGTATTCACAATGAATTATCACTTGCTTTAACGGTGAAGGAAAACATCGTGATAAAACCTGCACACCTAAAAGTTGTTAGGAATTTCTTAGGTGTGTAGACCGCCAACATGCACTAGGCCAGCGTGGTGGACTAAGGCCTAAACCATCTCAGTTGTAGAGGAGGCCCGTGCCCAGCAGTGGGACGTATTGGGCTGATTATGATATGATGAATAGGGTTCTCTCTACAGCCTACAGCCATTTACAGAGTACTTGTTGCTTCTGATGATTATCTGATGGAAAACACAAAACCCTACAAGACCAGGGAATAATTCCTGGGGCTTTTCAATCATATATCGCAGGACAAGGGGAAATGCAATCTAAATGTGTAATGGGAACCTTGCACTGTTAGCGTTTTGAGCTCGTTTTTGGAATTGGCGTCGTAAATATTCAGAACTGCGGTAACAATAAAAAAGTGCTTGTATTCATATATTGCGTTGCGGAGTGATACTAAACCTTAAGATTACGAATTCACCGCTCCACGCGGGCTCATAAAATGAAGCATTTGAATAAGGTTTTTCACTTCCACGAATGCTTATTATGAATAACAATAATAAATAATTACATAATTAAACGAACTTACCTGAAGTGAAGTTCTATTGTAATTATACGAAGGGCTTAGTCCGAGATATCTTCTATATTCACTATGTAGTTCCACAATCCTCGCATTGTGCGTGCCGCGAATATTTAGAGGAAGCAAAAAGCTTCTTGTCCAAACAGTAAAAAGGTAGCCTACTGGCAACACTATAATCTGTAACTCATTCTTTTCAGAGCATTATTATATATGAAGTGATTTCCAACATGACTCTAGGGTTATTATAATCCAAGATTATGGAAAGGGCGGGTGGGAGATTGATATCTCGGACTAAGCCCTTCGTATAATTACAATAGAACTTCACTTCAGGTAAGTTCGTTTAATTATGTAATTATACTCAAGCTTAGTCCGAGATATCTTCTATATTCACTATGTAGATGTTTAGAGAATAGTTGGAAATCATAAATAATATGGTAAGTATAGTGTACAAACAAAAAACAAAATTCAATAATCAGCAATTTAATTCATCAGTAATTTAAGTTAAGGGTTGCTAAAGTACTAATAACAAACTTAAACCTTAATGTTGCAAATGGCTTTCGAAAAAATATAATTATCATTTGCTGTATTTAAGGGTCTATTGTAGTGATTGGCAAAAACACTAGATCCTGTAGACCAACCAGCAGATTTAAATATACAATCCAATGTTACACCTTCTCTACACGCCAGAGATGTGGACGCATGACGCGTGGAGTGAGGGGTAAACTTCTTTACATCAATGCCACACTCAGCCATAACTTGCCTTATCCAGCGACTAATAGTTTGGTTACTGGCACAGTTATAAGGTTTTTTATAACAAATAAGTAGCTTATCCGAGTTAATTGTGTCTCCTTTTCTGAGTGCCCTAGTCTGGTCTATATAATGTTTAAGTGCCGATACGGGGCAAATTTCCAGACTCGTATCCAAGGAAGGAAGATTTATTATGACCTGATCCTTACATGGAGTCGTTGTTTTTAAAATATCAGTAATCGTTATTTTGACACCGCTATCCGTGAACTCTATGTTGCTCAATCGGATAACCGACAATGTTTGAATGCGTTGAGCAGTTGTGAGAGCTAACAAAATTACCAATTTCTTGGTTAGTTTTTCTAAGCTAAGGCTGCTGTTTGGTGACCAAGTTTGAATATAATTCAAGACAACAGAAGGGTCCCATGTGTCATTATACTTAGGTCTAGAGGGTTTTAATCTGTAAACTCCCTTAAAAAATCTCTTAATTTGAATGTCTGTTCCTAAGCTGGTATCTATGACTAGAGAGAGCGCCGAACGGCATGTATTAAGAGTAGCGTACGAAGCGCCTTGTGATAACATTTCTGTGAGAAATTTTAATACTTTAGGTACTGACAATTCATGTATATCTTCTCCGTTACAAAAACGCCACCATTTTTTAAGTGCTGTTGTATATTGTTTGATAGTGTTTTGTGATAAGGAAGCTACCATGACCTCTATTGTTTCATCAGGAGTTAGTTTTTTCCGGAATGCTTCCCTGATAAGATGCAGGCTCCCAGGGAAAGACTGTTGTGCAGAGGGTGTAGTGTTCTGTTGCCTTATCACAAATAATTTTTTGTATACATTTAGAAATTAAGGAAAATGGAGGGAAAGCGTAAAATAAGTTAAATGTTGACCAATCTACAGTAAAAGCATCAATATTCTCTGCATATGGATCTCTATGCCAAGATATGTATCTATGACATTTTTTATTTGCCCTAGTTGCAAACAAATCCACATCGGGTTCTCCAAGTGACTTAGTAATATTTAAAAAAGTTTTGTTACACAATTCCCATTCTGAATCTATATTTTTTATTCTGGATTCTTGGTCAGCTTCTTTATTTTCTCTTGACTTAATATAAGAGGCAAACAACCATATTCTATGGATCTCACACCACTGCCATATGCTCCTAGCTAGAGAATTAAGTTTTGGAAAT
This sequence comes from Hemaris fuciformis, assembly GCA_907164795.1. Taxonomy (NCBI): domain Eukaryota; kingdom Metazoa; phylum Arthropoda; class Insecta; order Lepidoptera; family Sphingidae; genus Hemaris; species Hemaris fuciformis. The sequence goes on from OU015452.1 coordinate 10,559,868, forward strand.
TGTATACCCCCCATTCTATTAATGTATGCAATTGCAGTGGTATTATCTATTCTCAACAATATCTGACAAGAGTGTAAATCCTTGGCGAAACATTGCAAACCCAGAAAAGCAGCTAAAAGTTCCAGGAAGTTAATATGGTTTTCCTTATCTTTTAAAGTCCAAAAACCATTTGCAAATTTACCATTACAGTATGCTCCCCAGCCTGTCTTTGATGCATCTGAATTTATTTCTAAAAGAAAACTGTACTGTCGTATTAAATTTTTTGGTATTTTTATTTGATTATGCCACCATTTTAAATCATTTTTACAATCATCGTTGATATTCATAATTGCATCAAAGTTATTGTTTGCTGCACACAAAGCCTGATATTTTTGCTGTTCAAAAGTTTTAGTGTACAAAAAACCATAAGACACAGCTGGGCAGCATGCTACAAGGGTGCCAATAAGCTTCGCAAATTCTCTAATTGTACATTGATCCATTTGTGCATATTTCTTTATCAATAAAGAAATTGTCTCCCTTTTCTTAAAAGGTACTGACAATGACATTTCTTCTGTGTTTACTATAAAACCTAAAAATTCTGCAATCTTGGTTGGGACTGAAATACTCTTTTCCTTATTTATAATAAACCCTAAGCATTCTAGTAAATTTAAAGTCATATGACAGTTCTCTAGACACTCCTGGTAAGAATTACCAATACATATAATGTCATCCAGATAAACAACTGATTTATAACCTTTTCTTCGCAGAAAATTTAGTACTGGCTTCAGTAACTTAGTAAATGTGAAAGGAGCAGTACTTAGACCAAATGGCAAGCATTCAAACTCATACATTATATTCTGAAACCAAAACCTTAGATATTTTTTATCTTCACCCATTGGGACCAAAAAATAGGATTCTTTTAGGTCAATGGTACGCATAAAATCATTTTTTGAAATTAATTTACAAAGTGTTCTAATGTCTTCAATTTTAAAATGTTCTGGTGAAATAAATCTGTTTAAGCATTTTAAATTCAAAATAAATCTAACTTCTCCATTTGATTTAGGTACAGTAAAAATCTTTGAGAAGAATTGTCCCTTAGCTGTTACACATTTTTTAAGTACTCCAAGTTTTAAAAGTCTATTTATTTCTTTCAATATTATAAAATTGTCTGATTTAGAAAAATTTGAATTTTTAGGAACATATTCCTGGTGAGGAGCCTCTAAAAAAGGGATATTATAACCCTTGAGCCAAGATAAGACAACTTTGTCTTGGGTTATTTTTAACCAACATGAATAAAAGAACTTAAGTCTACCAGCAAAAGTCTTTACCTCTAAGATTGTCGAACAGGCGCCTTGGCTGGAGGACGCTGTGGAGGTCTTGGTTTGTACTGCTGTGTCTGGTGGTATCTGCCTGCCCCCCCCTGTTTGAACTGAGTCACACTCGTAAGAGGGGGGCGTTTGAAGTTTCCCTGTTTCGTGGGATGATTTTTAGACTGGGTTGTTCGATAAGATGAGGTATTTCTTCGATTAGGGTTGTTTTGTTTTAAGATGGTGCCAGCTGATTTTTTAATTGCTGTGGCAGTTTTGACATTGTCATTAAATTTTTCTCCAAAAAGGAATTCATCTCGTTCTTGGTTTTCAACTGTCTTTCCTATATTTTTATCAAGATTCGGAATTACTAGCTTTTTTCTGGTGACTGTGTCTTGATGATGGTGGTCTATTAATAAGCGTGTGACATCACTGATTGTTGAAATTATACTTATCTTATCAACATCACCTTTAATCAGTTTGTCTGTAGCAGACAACAAGGCTGCTATTGTAACACCAATCTGTTGTTGGCGTTCTTCAACTCGCTTGTCTCGGGCCTTCACGGCATCATTTAGAAGCCCTTGCAGTTCCTTGTTCAGCTTTGGTGCATCTAGAAGTTTGATATTAGCAGGTATCAAATATTTCTTTAAAAGTTCATCTTTGACATCCTGTTTAAGGCCTCGGGTGATAATACCTTCAACCCTTTTTACCAGTTCCATATGAACTTCTGGTCCATATTCTCTTTCTGTGGATACAGTCTGGCCTAAAGCCATAATTATGGAATCATCCAATAATTCAGTCAAAGGATCATTGTCCACTCTTGTGTTGTCCCCAATGTCCACACACTCAGCACCTACAAGAAAGACCAAACCATGTTTGATTTAGTTTCACAGCTACCAGCTGTATGTACTATATGATGCTACAAGTGTATATGTTGCCACACCGTGGCGGTTTAGTAAAGAAAACTTTCCTTTACCGAAATGAAATTGTGGGTATGTTTTTTTTTTTTTTTTTTTAGTAATTTTTGAAGCGTCTCGGGACAGCTAGTGACTGTGAGTCAAGAACAATGTTCTATTCGTAAAACACATAATATACGGTGGGACATCCCCGTAATGATCTCACTCCACCGGAGTGCCTGTAGTGACACGTACCACGTATCATAGAAAACAGGGGCGATCACAAAATAGGTTAATTCTTGTAAAAAATACTTGCCTGTTGGCTCTGGCGCTGTGACGGATATTTCATTATCCTCGACATCACTATCTGCGCACGACGATACCGGTGTTGGCGATGATAGCCCCGGTGATGGTGTACGGTTTTCAATACGCCTGTTTTTCTTTAATTTCTTTTTTAATTTCCTTATCTTCCGTTGGTACCTTTCTTCCTTACTTTCACACTTTCTTTTCGGCATTTCTTCTTCAAAAACTTCAATAAAACCGCAATAAGTTTTATTTTGACAAGCACGCGCGGCGCGAAAACAGTGAATGAGTTACAGATTATAGTGTTGCCAGTAGGCTACCTTTTTACTGTTTGGACAAGAAGCTTTTTGCTTCCTCTAAATATTCGCGGCACGCACAATGCGAGGATTGTGGAACTACATAGTGAATATAGAAGATATCTCGGACTAAGCTTGAGTATAATAATAATAATAAATGTATTTATTAACCTTGAAAAAATTTACACATAACAGTTTGCAAAATCTCTCCACACTAGGCACTGTCTCGTCGAGAGTTTTTTTTACAGGAGTATCTTAAAGCTAGTAATAACGGTGCTGAATATAATATAATTAAAACAAAATGGATAATCAAAATAACGTTTAAAAGTTTGTTTTTCAGGTACATGTCTGGTTTCGATGTCCGGTTTCATTTGGAAATAATCAATTGACAGACCGGCTGATTTTTTCTTTAAATAGTTATTTCGGGCCTGCGCTGTGAGATTTTTTTTACAATATCAGGATCACGACAAATATTACTTGGTCAGAACTTAAAAAGTAAGTGATAATTCATTGTGAATACACACCACACATAACTTCCAAAAGTCAGGTGTGTGCGTGCCTGGGGTTTGAACCCGCGACCGCCGAGATTCTTGACCACGTGGCTAAACCTCGAGGCCATCACGACTTATTTTTATTTACACTTTATACGTAAAAATGCAAACGTAAACTTAATGCCTGAGGCATTCTCTACCAGTCGAACCTTAGGTGGAGCAGAGATGAAAAACGTACATATGTACATACATACATACATAAACTCACGCCTGTATTCCCCGAAGGCGTAGGCCGAGGTGCATTTCTGCACCCACATTTCACCATGTATCAGTCCCACGTAATAGGGGGCGAGCCTATTGCCGTTTTTCGGGCACATTTCCAGACTCCGTGGTGTTACTGAGAATTTCCTAATGGAAAAACCCAATAACACTTTTCCCGACCCGGGAATCGAGCCCAGGACCTCTAGATCGCACGGCACATACTTGTACCGCGAGACCACGAGGCACGACGTACATATGTGTGTAAATAAATTTTGATATACTACTACATATAATGATATTAACGCAAATACATACCTACATTAAGTAGGCATACATACAATACATAAAACATGAATATCATATTATACATTAATATATTATTAATATTATATAATAATTAATAAGATATTAGATTACATGCTAGACTGCCTCGTGGTCTTGCGGTACAAGTATGTGCCGTGCGATCTAGAGGTCCTGGGTTCGATTCCCGGGTCGGGCAAAGTGTTATTGGATTTTTCCATTAGGAAATCCTCAGTAACAGCACGGAGTCTGGAAATGTGCCCGAAAAACGGCAATAGGCTCGCCCCCTATTACGTGGGACTGATACATGCCTGGCGAAATGTGGGTGCAGAAATGCACCTCTGCCTACCCCTTCGGGGAATACAGGCGTGAGTTTATGTATGTATGTATGTATATTAGATTACATACAATTCATTTTATATATGTACATACAAGCTATTATTGTGAACAGTCTGCCATTCTGGTTGTTAATAACTTTCGAACTCTCAACTTGAACAAGTAATTAGTATGGACTTACAACATACGCAGTGTAGACTTAAAATTGTACTATAAACTAAATATAAATGTCTTACTTTATCCAATGATGATGAACGATCGCGCGAGCACGTTCTACGCTGCAAGGAAATCGATACTGGCATGATTTTCGTCCGTGAAATAACCAAGGCCACGATGGTTATTAAACGCGTGACGTCAGCTAAACTGACAGTTTTAACTAGTATACTAGTAATAGTACATGTACTCTTAAGCAAGCAACATGTTGCTTGATACTTTCTTATTGACTATGGAACTAATGTATTAGTGAGCGGGGTAATTTATTTTTGTATATTTTTATATATAACAGGACAAGCATTTCACTATCATATTTTCTGATGGAATGTAATGCTGCGGTCTACGATTTGATAGGTGCTTTTTCAATTTGACCTTGAAGGGTTACACTGAGAGCTGACACTGCACTCGTTAGGACCAGTGCAGAATATATGAGACCTTGAATTCGATAGTAGATTGACAATATATACAAGTGGCGATTGTGAATGGGCGAGTTTCGCCACGAGTAGGTACCCTCAACAAACTTTAATGCATGAATATATTAAGTTGATGAATCAACGATATGTCGAATGTTACGTGCTAAGAGGAGATCCATTGTCTCTGTCCACCCCATTGAATACCAGCGTGACTGGAAAGCCAGGCTTGACTTTGTGTGCGGCTTGCGGGCAAAACTATACCCTATTACTAGTCTACAATAATGAATAATTAACGGCTTCTGTTCAATGGATGCGTTATTCAACCAGTTCCTCTTCATTATTCAGCAGCAATTAGCTAATGCGATTACTTACATACCTATCGCTGTGAATACGCGAGTCTGTAAACCTGGATTTTGGGCGGTCTCATAAAATATTCAACGGAGCGAGTCATGCCAAATTCATTAGATGTAGACGTGTGACGTCCGCATCCTTTAATCAGTATCCCGAGGGTCTTCATTTGTGCTTTATTATGTAGGTCGGTTAGGTTATACCTTTAGAATATTTAAGAGTGTAGTACGAGTATGTCCCGAGTAGAAGAGATTACCGTCCGAATATGCAGTATTGAAAAGGCTGCTGAGATTAGAGATATAAATCAGTGAGCAAATATTTGGTATATAAGAAATGAATTATTTGTCCGTTTTGAAAAAAAAAAAACAAAGAATTTATTTAGATTTAGAGATTGGGTTCCGTGGCAATAAAACTCCAATACTTTAGCTGCGCCCATATTTTGTATGCAATTATTTACAATTAATGGAATAAATGTTTTTAAGCAGACAAGAGATCCAGTTAACGTGACCCAAAGTAAATCGCACAGCAAATTGGTCCACGTAACCTTAATCAAACGCTTTGATAGGCGAATAAACTCGCATACTGTCAAAGGACAGAAACGTGCGCTCCTTTATGCGCTCCCTTATCTGCCTGATGTTAGTCCATGCTAGGTGTCTAGATACATACATAAACTTACGCCTGTATTCCCCGAAGGGGTAGGCAGAGGTGCATTTCTGCACCTACATTTCGCCAGGTATGTATCAGTCCCACGTAATAGGGGGCGAGCCTATTGCCGTTTTTCGGGCACATTCCCAGACTCCGTGCTGTTACTGAGAATTTTCTAATGGAAAAACCCAATAACACTTTGCCCGACCCGGGAATCGAACCCAGGACCTCAAGATCGCACGGCACATACTTGTACCGCGAGACCACGAGGCAACAGGTGTCTAGATAGCCAACCGTATTTTTCACCTTTTTTTAACCTACATACAAACGCAGCCAAGCCTGTATCTCCGAAGAATTATACACCCACGTGTCTTAAGTCCCACGCAACAGGGGACGAGCTCATTGCCATTTTTTTTACTGGCAAGCCAAAGTGACAACACTGTTACTGGTGGTAAGCGAGATTCTGTCCAAATAGAGCATTTGAAGTCTCCATGCTATTGAAGACTAATGACACTAAAATAATAATAGATGTTATTGACCTGGAAAAGAAGAAAAGAAATGCACTGCCTGTCTCGTGGAGTTTTTTTACAGGAGTAACTTAAAATCAGTAATTACGGTGTTGAATATAAATCAAAATGGTTTGGCGAATAAGTATTATAGGATAGCAATAGGTATAATGCTGTTTGACTATGTGTAATGGTGTTTGAAGTCACTTACGGGCTTTCAGAAAGTCTTCTGAGAGACAAGGACTAATTTAGCAATTTATTTGTATTTTTTTTAACTTCCGCGTAATTTAAGTTTCAATTTTTATTACGTTTACATAACCTCACGCCTGTATTCCCTGAAAGGGGAAGGTAGAGGTGCATTTCTGCAACCACATTTCGCCGAGTATGTATCAGTCCCACGTAATAGGGGGCGAGCCTATTGCCGTTTTTCGGGCATATTTCCAGACTTCGTGCTGCTATTGAGAATTTCCTCATGGAAACACCCAATAACACTTTGCCCGACCCGGAAATCGAACCCGGGACCTCTAAATCGCACGGCAAGGCAGTCATTACGTTTATTGAGTTTATTATATAATTAGCGTTTACTTAGGTGTAGGGTTAGGGTACTCCGCCCGGGAATCGAGGCCGTGACCTATAGGTCACGTGGCAGTCAACGTTTTTCACTTATATGGTGGAATATGTTGTGTCTGACACATTTAATCTGCGTATATCGCACGCCCTCTCAAAGTCGCAGACACTTTCAATTTGTCAGGATAATGGTGAAAGTCACTTTTGTATTGGATGCGATCCAAGCTGTTGAAGCTATTATTTACTCAAAACAGCATTTATATGCAGTAAATAGTTCACAGCCTCTGTAGCGCTGGTGGCAAGGGATAGCGAGAAGCCAGTTCTATCCCAAACACACTGACCACAAATATTCAATGTCTTATATCTTTACTTTAATGGCGAAAGAAAACATTGTAAGGAAACCTGTACACCTAAGTTCTTAGAAATTTCTTAGGTGTGTAGTCCGCCAACCCGCATTAGGCTAGCGTGGTGGACTAAGGCCTAAATCCTCTCCGTTGTAGAAGGCCCGTGCCCAGCAGTGGGACGTATATGGGCTGATGATGATCTACGTGGGGTAAGTGATATTTGTCTGTGAAATTGTTCCATGTTGTACGTTATTTTTCTATGGGATGCTAGTAATTTGCATTCTTCGTTACCCTAATTGCTAGTTCTAATTAAAGTAGCAAATTTTAGTTGATTACTATTTTACGCCTTAATCCCTAAGCCGAGCATGATGATTTTTGGTGGATAGATTGTGGAGTCTGTTAAGCAGAGGCGTAACTATACCATCTGAGGCCCGTGGCAAATTCTTTGGATGGGGCCCTCCCAGTAAAAATAATCACTGTGTTATTGACTTAAAAAAATATAATTTTAAAGTACTTCGGTACAAAATTATTTTAGGTTATTTCTGAGCTTGTGGCCTCTTGGGTCGGGCCCCCTCGGGCCAGGGGCCCGTGGCATTTTGCCAGCCCTGCCCCCCTATAGTTACGCCACTGCTGTTAAGAGTTACTTTTTATCCCAAAGTATACTGGGTTCGTAAAGATTATTAAAAAACCAACTTGTAACTTTTATTTGTGTTAGCCATAATAAAACACATAAAAATAAACAGGGCGTATCCTTACATATACTTCTCACACATTATTCATTTCCCTCTGGGCTTAATTCTTACGAAAGCAGACTACAGCGTGGCTCAACCACTTTATAGCTATTGTGCACGGATTAGGAAATTCTCAGTAGCAGCACGGAGTCTGGAATTGTGCCCGAAAAACGGCAATAGGCTCGCCCCCTATTACGTGGGACTGATACATGTGGGTGCAGAAATGCACCTCTGCCTACCCCTTCGGGGAATACAGACGTGAGTTTATGTATGTATGTAGATACATACGAAGTCCACTTGAGAGGTGGATATGAAAACAAGGAAATCGGAAACGTATTCAGCGAGGCCCAAACACGGGATCAAGTACGTTACTACATCTAGCTTAGGCATCCTAAGCCTGGATTTTCATAGCATTAAACTCGCAAGCCCTCTCAATGGTAGAAGAGGGCCGTGCCCAGCAGTGGGACGTATATGATGATGATAATGATGATGATGAAACTCGCAAGCTAAGCTCAATTTAACTCGGCCGCGCACGTTAAACTTTGTCATTACAAGTTTGGGTTTGTTCCTGTCAAAGTGCGACAGATTGTTTGAAAACCAGTAACTGACTATTTGCAATTTTTGTGCTTGGTCGAGTGGTGTATTCGAAACCTTTGGCGCAGCGCGAGTAATATCCGGTGTTGCGTACATTGTAGGAATTGTTGTCGACCATGTAAGTCGAAAAACCACCTGGATGGTGGCAGGTTATTAGACATTTAATAATAAAATCTATGTTGAAGCAAGCGGAGAAGTGAGAAAGGCTAGCAAATAAACATCATCATCATCATCAACAGCCCAAATACGTCCCACTGCTGGGCACGGGCCTCCTCTACAACTGAGAGGGTTTAGGCCTTAGTCCACCACGCTGGCCTAGTGCGGGTTGGCGGACTACACACCTAAGAATTTTTTAGGTGTGCAGGTTTTATCACGATGTTTTCCTTCACCGTTAAAGCAAGTGATAATTCATTGTGAATACACACAATATAACTTCGAAAAGTCAGAGGTGTGTGCCTGGGTTTGAACCTGCGACCGCTAAAATTCTCGACCGCGCGCTAAACCTCGAGGCCATCACTGCTTTTTAATAAATAAAATAAAATAAAATAGCAAATAAACATACCTGTTAAATTTCATAATATGAAATTCAAATTCAAAGGATTTTTATTAAGCACTGTTCTATACTGCCCATCATACTTCAAGTATTTAATATAAATTCCACAGCGCAATTGCCCGTGGCACGTTGTCGCGTAATATCCTATTTGGGAATGTTTCGGATAAAAGGGGATGGATATTGTTTGAAATTAACTCACGTATGAATACGGATAATGAGAATACCGCATGTCGACACAGCGAATACACCTGTTGTTTTGCATCGCGAATTGAAAATGTATACACCTGTACAACATCCAAACAAAAATATAATTGCCAAAAAATAGGATTTTTTTTTACCGTACAGTGGTTATGTTAAAAATCACAGTTGTAACTTAATTGAATACATTAGTAGTATAAACAAAAAATGGGTTCCATAAAAGTAACATTGCTCATAAGCTATAAGCGTCATAGTATTATTAAATTTTATATCTCATAATAATATTATTTATTTATCGCGCGGTCGAGAATTTCGGCGGTCGCAGGTTCAAACCCCAGGCACACACCTCTGACTTTTCGAAGTTGTGTGTGTATTCACAATGAATTATCACGTACTTTAACGGTAAAGGAAAACATCGTGATAAAACCTACACACCTAAAAAGTTCTTAGGAATTTCTTAGGTGTGTAGTCCGCCAACCCGCACTAGGCCAGCGTGGTGGACTAAGGCCTAAACCCTCTCAGTTGTAGAGGTGGCCCGTGCCCAGCAGTGGGACGTATTAGGGCTGATGATGATTTAATTATATTTACGCATTATACATAAATAATGTGAAGGTGGACTTAATGCCTGAGGCATTCTCTCCCAGTCAAACCTTAGGTGGTGCAGAAATGAAAAATTAAATTATTTATTTAAAAGTAAATTAATTATTTATTAATATAAATTTATGATATAGGTACTACACATTTTTTTTATTTTTATTTATTTATTCTGGCACGGCAAAGTGACTCCACTGTACCTGATGGTAAGCACAGTGGAGTCCAGAAAAATAATACCAACCAGCGAGAAACGATGGTCACCCGCTGGTCGACACAATCATGCCGGCCCGCACAAATGCTTCTTCACGCTTCGCTTAAAGGATCCAGGATCATAGGAAGGAGGGAACACGTGAGCGGGCAAACTATTCCACAGCTTGATGGTGCGGCAAAAGTAGGAGTTGGCGAACTTTTTAGTTCGAGCCGCGGATGTTGTGACCATAAAGCTGTGGCTTCGCATGCCCGCACGCGTGGTTCTGGTGTGGAACGGAGAGGATGGGACAAGGTTAAACAATTCTTCAGAGCACTCACCATGATACAGACGGTAGAACACGCTAAGTGCGGCAATGTCTCTGCGCAACTGTAGCGGCTCCAAGTTGGCTGTAACGTCTGCATCATTCACAATGCGGATGGCACGCCGCTGCAATCCATCCAAGGCATCGAGTAGGTATTTGGCGGAACCGTCCCAGAGGTGCGAGCAGTATTCCATACCCGGCCGAACCTGCGCTTTGTATAAGCGGAAAAGCTGACCGGGCGTGAAAAACCGGCGCACCCTGTTCAGGATTCCGACCCTGCGTGAAGTGGCGGATATTATGCCCTCGATGTGGGTCCTTGGGTTGAGATCGCAGCGGATATCCACGCCTAGGATATTAAGGCCGTTCCGCATTGCTAGTGGAATGCCCTGAAAATTGGGGAGAGGAGAAAACGGGGATTTTTTGCACGAAAACGCACAGACCTGGGTTTTCTTGGCATTGAACTCAACCAGATTCCGGGTACCCCATGTAGAAATGAGCTCCAGGGTCCGATTGAGCTCAATGACAAGCTCCTCGCGTCTACTCTCAGTATCCGCCCGGCAACCTGGTGGCTTACTGCAGTACCGCCCATGGACCGTGCTGTCATCTGCATAGCAATGAATATTGCCAAGCGGCAACATATCATTGATATGCAGAAGAAACAGGGTAGGCGATAGCACAGAGCCTTGTGGAACCCCGGCACTAACTGACATGAGCTGTGAAGCGTGCCCGTCGACGAGGACACGCATTCTACGCCCATGCAGAAAGCCCGAAATCCACAAACACAAGTTGCCGGGAAGACCGTATGCCGGAAGCTTGGAGAGAAGACCACGGTGCCAGACCCTATCAAATGCCTTGGCTATGTCGAGACTCACGGCAAGAGCCTCGCCATGCCGATCCATCGCCTCCCCCCAGTGATGCAAGGCAAACGCCAGAAGATCACCCGTTGACCGGTTACGGCGGAAGCCGTATTGAACACATGCCATTAAAGCAAATATATACAAACGATATACAATGTGTTAGGTAAAAGACCGTACATACTGAAGTCAAATATAAGGCACTCAATTCTGACCCCGAATTTGTAAAAAAATTGGTACCTTATTTTTTACATAATTTATCCAAAAAAATTCTAAGTATTGCGTAAGTGCGGTCATCGGCGATCAGCTGTTTACAAACAGCGCTCTGTTCCCGCACCCCTCCCCGCACTCGCCCTTTCATGCCCGTGCGTCGTCTCGCCGGCCGAGCACGCGGCACGCGCGGGCGCCAGTCAAAGGTCGCGAGTCGCCCGTGATGCAATATTTGATTATTTGCGGAAACCTCTTTTAACTGTTAGTGTGTTTTGTGTCAAGTGCAATGTCGTTTTCAAACGAAGAATACTGGGAAATGGTTCGTGCATATGCCCGAGCTAATGACAGTGTACGAGTTTTAAATTGTCACTTCGGCAATAACTGGATCGGTCGCGGTGGGCCCGTGCCGTGGCCGGCGCCTGACCTTACACCGTTAGATTTTACTTGTGGGGTGAAGTGAAACGGCTTGTGTACGCTACAGAATACTCCAACCGGGATGAACTAAAGGCTAGAATATTAGCCGCCTTTGATAAGGTTCGAAGTGATACGTTTGTGTTGTGCCGGGTGAAAAACAATATGCGAAAACGCGCCGAACTCTGCGTTGCGCGAGGAGGCGATCATTTTGAACAATTATTAAAATACGTTTAATTTTATGTAAATAGTGTAAATGTAAATACTTAGTAAATGTAAGTGAATCGGTGTAAATACATATTCTACCATTGTGGACGCTGCATACACTAAGAGGTAGGTACCTAGTTATTATTTTTTATTCAAGTCTCGATGTATGTAGGGTGTCCATATTTTCTGCATTTGTGCTACAATAATTTCGTATCGTTTACTGTGCCGTATATTTATATTACTCTTGCATTATATTTTTAATGGTTACTTGAAGCCATTGACTAACGTGTCCTTCAGTATGTACGGTCTTTTACCTAACAACCTGTATAAAACATAAATATCTTTAGTAAATATTTTATCTTAATTATATTCCTTTAAAAAAAATATACAATAAAACATATTCATCATCATCATCATCATCATCATCATCAGCCCAAATACGTCCCACTGCTGAGCACGGGCCTCCTCTACAACTGAGAGGGTATAGGCCTTAGTCCACCACGCTGGCCTAGTGCGGGTTGGCGGACTACACATCTAAGAAATTCCTAAGAACTTTTTAGGTGTGCAAGTTTTATCACGATGTTTTCCTTCACCGTTAAAGCAAGTGATAATTCATTGTGAATACACACATAACTACGAAAAGTCAGAGACCGCCGAAATTCTCGACCACGCGCCTAAGCCTCGAGGCCATCACTGCTATATAAAACATACCGTTATACCGTTGTTGAGGGAGTTTCTTGCAGTTCCTTCGTCACATTGATAACACGTTCCGAAATGGCAATAGTTTAAAACTGACGATTTAAAAGCACTTGTAAAAGTTTATTTGCATAAAGATCATCTTTACATTGATTGAATTGTCTGATCAGAACTATATTTCCTACCGCTGCGCTGCGGAGGTTTTTGTCCCTAATTAGCTATCATTAAAAGCTATATATTCATAATATTCAAATTCATAACTTGCAAATCTGTGACTAATATAAGTGTTAAACACACAAATATTAAAGTCAATGTGTTTTAATATCACAAAAGATTCGACAAAACAAAAATAATATAATAATAAAAAACAATAAACATTATAATAAATAAATCTTATATCTTTAAATGAGCAATTCTTGTATATATATAATTGGAATCTCGGAATCGGCTCCAACGATTTTCATAAAATTTAGTATATAGGGGGTTTCGGGGGCGATAAATCGATCTAGCTAGGAATCATTTTTAGAAAATGTCATTTGGAAGAAAAATAACAAAAAGGAGGCGTTTGAGTAGACTCTTCCTGACATCTATTGGCGAATTGGCGAATAATAATACTATTTTTTGTGAGCAACCAATTGCTTTAACGACACAACAGCAGATGGCGCTGTTAAGTAACATTATTCATATTTCATCATTTTATTAGTAATCTTATATCTTTAAATGAGCAATTCTTGTATATATATAATTGGAATCTCGGAATCGGCTCCAACGATTTTCATAAAATTTAGTATATAGGGGGTTTCGGGGGCGATAAATCGATCTAGCTAGGAATCATTTTTAGAAAATGTCATTTGGAAGAAAAATAACAAAAATCAACTGAAAAATATGACTCTTCCTGACATCTATTGGCGAATAATACTATTTTTTGTGAGCAACTAATTGCTTTAACGACACAACAGCTGATGGCGTTGTTAAGTAACATTATTCATATTTCATCATTTTATTAGTAATTCGTACTTAAATATAATTTCCAAAAAACACAATTAAAAAAAAAAACCGAGCAAAGCTCGGTCATCCAGGTACTAATAAATTATACACCCAACAGTCACATGAAAACTACGAGAGACTTTCGCTCTCACAAACACCCAGACCCGAAGCAAATATTTGTGGATCACACAAACATTTCTCGGTGCGGGGATCGAACCCGCGGCCTCTCGTTTCACAAACTGGTATCTAGCCAACTACGCCACGGGGCTGTCGAAAAGATTATAGTAATAGTCTACCAGGCTATATCCAACCAACATCTAGAAGGTTTTTGTTTCGAGACAACCCTGATCAACATGCTCTTTAAAATAACAAAGAATACATCGAAATACAGCGTTACCAACATCACGAGAACATTATTAGCAGTAATCCGGCGTCGGTGCTACACTTCATACTTTCATATACAACTTCGACTTCGCAAAGTAAGAAGATACAGGATTTGTAAGTTTTCGTCTTGTTCCGAAGTCGTGCGCCCACTTGGTTCATTTGCTGTATTTTACTTTATACAAGTTATTCACGGAAGATTTTGACGACATGTTTGTTAGTAAAGCTTAGGTACTCTCAGTACCATTTCATTCTCAGGCATATTTTTTTAATTTATGGTGCCGCATGACTAGATTAAATTTATGGAAATATTTGTCCTAACCATGCATTATTTAGTTGATTAACATACCATTTCTTGTTTTCTAATTAAGCAATTTGCTTTAAATGTTGGTATTTCGAATGCTTTAAAACGTTTTAAAAGATAATATCTGTCGATGAAGGCCTCGCAATATACGTGTATATTATTTTTTATTAGACATGTCCACATTTATTTGTAACCGACAGCTACCTATATCTGAGCACTTTGCTGAGATAAATCCTCTTGCAGCTCTTTGATGGTTCGTAGAAACTCTTCACCGTACACGCGACGCCTACGACGCACCCACTTCAAAGCACTCCAAAACCTTAAGCGGATTACCAGATCGTATTCCGAGATGGAAAAATCTTTTTTATAACAGATGTACATATATGTGTTTGTTTGAAAAGAACGGTTTTTTTTTATAAATAAAGGGTAGATTAAACCGCTCCCGGCGCTATAAAAGAAGCATGTTCTTGCTATATACAAATCTTTTTAGACAACCCGCAATGTATAGCGAAAATTATTTGCTTATTTATTGCTTTGTTATATTATTGTTATCTGTCGGATAAATAATCGGACAATGTCGTTATATTTATCTATTCAAACTTAATTCAGCGTGAAAACTTTAATTTGAATTTAATTTATGAATAACAATAAATACACCCAACAGTCACATACATAGTTCTGACCCCACATTAAGATACGAGTCTTGTGTCGTGGGTATCAGAAACTACGAGAGACTTTCCGCTCTCACAAACACCCAGACCCGAAACAAATACTTGTGGATCACACAAACATTTGTCTCGGTGCGGGGATCGAACCCGCGGCCTCTCGTTTCGCAAGCTGGTGTTTAGCCATCTGCGTCACAGGGCTGTCATGAAGATTATTTGGATTAAATTTTTCGTTCGATCAGTGAGAATGTTGAAAACTAATAGTTCGTTACTGGTATTCCTCTATTTCGTATGTTTTCTATGTTTCCTCATTTAACCCTATCTCCATTAGCCCATATACATATGTACATGTACGTCCCACTGCTGGTCACGGGCTTCCTCTGCGACTGAGAGGCAACTAAGGCCTAGCTAGGCATTAGTCCACCACGCTGGCCTAGTTCGGGTTGGCAGACATCCTTGGCTACTTCTAAATATGTACCAAAATAATAATCTGCTGAAAAATAAAAAAGTAATTTTTTATATGCTTATATTGAGTATGAGTAAAATGGGATTAATGAAATTCATTTATATTTGAACCCCTTTCGTTCACTCAGTGTTCTTACGCCGCGAGCCACAGTAGGTATTCCTTTGAGTTATTTTTATTTTTGTATTGTTCCGTCGGGAGCTCGTTATGCCGGCCAGTGTACACTTTGGCGCGACGAAGCTCTCTTAAACCTGCCTACGTAAGTTACAGCTCCGGCGAACTGAATAATTTGTGTTAGTTATGTTTTTTCTTTATTGGTCTCGAGGTTGCGCCGTTCGATCGAATGCTCCGGTTTCGATTACCAGGTCGTATATAATGATTTTTTGAGTATCAGGATTTAAACAGCTGCTGAAACCTTGGTACAGAAATCTACCTCTGCCTAACCCTGGATACATCATCATCATCATCATCAGCCCATATACGTCCCACTGCTGGGCACGGGCCTCCTCTGGTGGACTAAGGCCTAAACCCTCTCAATTGTAGAGGAGTCCCGTGCCCAGCAGTGGGACGTATATGGGCCGATGATGATGATATGATTAAATTATAATATTTTTCAATGGAATTTATAAATACAGTGTTTTTGTTTAAACAATAACAAAAGATTTAAGAATACAGAAATACAGTATTTTTCGCATTTACCTACGATAAATCTTTTCAATTCAACGTATTACTTTCTAATAAAAAAGATGTTTCATGTAACAGAACGTTGCCTCACTTGGTGCCAAATGGAGCGTTCAACTGAAGTTGAAGTGACAAAGGCCCGACGTCACAGCCGTCTGAAGGATTCTCATTGTTCATCTTTGTGCGTGTTATAATAGAAAGAGGCAGTCAAACTTTTCTCGCTCCTCTGCGTTTAGTACTTTCGACTGTATACAACGATATAATGCTACGCCTTGAGGCCTGGGGGTCAGACACGAAAGACTTATCGGACTCACAAACACGACACAATTTTTTGAATAACTAAAAATAATTTTTAGATAAGGGATCTTACCCACCGACTTTTGTCCGTATCACACGCTGACTCATCTCCGTCACGAATCGTAACTGAATAGTAAAAATCACTATAAAACATTTCAAGGAAATATATAGACGGTCGCAGACTTACATCACCTTACGTGTGCATTCCCAATGAATAATTATTACAGATTTTAACGTTGAAGGAGACGATCGTGAAGAAACCAGCTCACTTAAGAGTTTTAAACAAGGAATTTCTTAGGTATATTAAGGCCATTAACCCAGTCTAAGTTAACCTAGCCTGTCTGAGTTGTGGAAGAGGCCCAAAATGTGTGAGACGTATAATCAATACCAGCCGATAACGTCCTACTGTTGGGCACGGCACGGGCCTCCTCTACAACTGAGAGGGTTTAGCTTTAGTCTAGAGAATTCCGTATTTTTTCCTACTAGTCGACACTGTGCTTGGACCGTACTGCATTTAATATTCGGTTTAGATTATTATTTTGCCGTGCCAATAGGTAAATATCCAAAGACTATTCATACATTTAAAATAAGTACATAAATTGTTTGTGCTTTTTGGGGGCTTCCTTACATAATTCTAATATTTGTAGTTGTGCTACAAATTTTTAAAATTAACTAATTACCTTTAAAAAACATTGTTTCTTATTTTCGTGGCCTAGTGCGGGTTGGCTTGGTAGTGTGGCTTATTGGCTGATAAAGAAGTATAATTCACATCCCTAAATTGCGCTTAATTTCCTGTCCTACTTAGCGTCTAAAATTTTGAGAATCATTTACCCACCTTGTTTTGAATGTTCTGATATTGATTTGTTATTTGTGTGAAGGTTGACACTTTCACAAGATTATTTTCTATTACTTATTGAACAATGGCAACATTCTCTTATGAAAATCGTAAGCTTTGTGCTTTGTTATAGTATTGTAAATTTTAGCAAAAGTATACATACTACAAACATAACCTGTTTTCCCCGTAGGGATAGGCAGAGATGCATTTCTGTACCCACATTTCGCCAATAATTATATATCAGTCCCACGTATAAGAGGCGAGCCTGTTGCCGTTTTTCGGGCACCTTTCCTGACTACGTACTGCTACTAAGAATTCCCTCATGGAAAAACCCAACAACACTTTGCCCGAACCGGGAATCTAACCCGGGACCACTAGATTACATGGCACATACTTATACCGTGAGACCACGAGGCAGTCAAAAGTATACATATCTTTTTAATTTTTTTGACAGCCCCGTGGCGCAGTTGGCTTTCTAAACAAGAGGCCGCGGCTTCGATCCTCGCAACGAGACAAACGTTTGTGTGATCCACAAATATTTGTATCTGCTCTGTATATTTGTGAGAACGAAAAGTCTCTCGTAGTTTCTTGCACCCACTGGCATTTAAATACAACTACCATTGAATCAAATCACAGGCTGATCTGATCGCACACATTTCAAACTTTCGCAATTCAGAAAATCTTTAATAATAGGAAATTTTCACGCTGATTCACAGTGTAGTCACGCCTCTTGACAAAATGCCCACGTATTCCTTTAATATTTACGTTTAGCTACGTTGTTATCGCGTTGATATGCAAATGAAGGCGCTATCGGCCGCTCTCTCTTTCGCCTTACCGCTCGACCTTGACTTTGAGTGCGGTGCAAACGATCAGCTGCAGCGGTCATAATTCACGGGCAAATCGTGAATCTTTTAACATTTATTTATTTAAAAAATACAATACAAGCTTACAGTATACACCATAATAATATACATAACATTTCCCATTCTTTATTTTATTAAGCTAATAGTCTATATGGTACACATAAATAGGTACACGAGCAATGCCTTATATTGTGAGTACCTCGTGCCTCGTGCGTAATGTAATTCTTTATACAGGCACCTGAGTTCACTAAAACGCTTTAGATCACTTGCGATATACAGGGTGTAAAAAGGCCGTGATCGAAAACTAAGACAGGTAATAGTTACGGTGATTAACAAATTGACGATTAAAAAAACCGACAAAAATAAAAAAAATGACGTTTTCGTATCAACCTCATACATTTATGCTCATGGTTGCAGATAGAATGGATAGAATGATGTAAGTTCCTTTTTATTTGATTGGAGAGAAATTTACGTTTCGTCTCTATGCGTAAACTGCACACCTGAATTAGAAGGATGTGTCAGCCTAAACGGCAATGGCTGGCTCTTAGGGATTTGTTTTGTTTTATCTTGAACACAAAAGTGTTTTATTGATAAAAGTAAAGCAGAGCTAAGAATTTAACGTATAGCATTCGCACATTAGTCAATATTATTTAGCGTAAACTCAAATGGGGGGGGGGGGGGGGGGGGGGCAAACGAATGACAACAAAAACAAATCATCATTGACAGCCCTGTGGCGCAGTTGGCTAGATATCAGCTTGTGAAATTAGAAACCGCGGGTTCGATGCCCGCACCGAGACAAATGTTTGTGTGATCCACAAATATTTGTTTCTAGTCTGGGTGTTTGTGAGACCGAAAAGTCTCTCGTAGTTTCTGATACCCACAACACAAGACCTGTATCTTAGTGCGGGGTCTGAACTTAATATGTTTGTGACTGTTTGGTATATTTATTTATTTATATAGAAAAACACTATTATTTACAGTGCCCAATGATAAAAATAATATTAACTCATAAACAACTCCCAATCTTATGCCTTGGTACACACCCGACGGACGGACGGACCCACATTTATCCACGTGGAAGAAGCGAGGTTAGATCATACGTTTAGGATTACACTAACCGCAAATAAACGGTTCGTTTGGAATAAAGATTTATCTTACGTACGAGTAAACAGACGATACAATACAATAAGGGTAGAAGTTTAACATCATCATCATCATCAGCCTCTCTTACGTCCACTGCTGGACATAGGCCTCTCCTATGGCACGCCACTGGGCTCGATCTTCGGCCTTCCTCATCCAACCGCTGCCAGCCATCTTGCGTATATCGTCACCCCACCTAGCCAGAGGGCGTCCTACACTACGTTTGCCAAGACGTGGTCTCCACTCCAGAACACGTTTCCCCCAACGGTCATCAGTTCTGCGACAGATGTGACCTGCCCACTGCCACTTCAGCTCGCTGATCCTTCGGGCTATGTCGATAACATTGGTTCTCTGTCGGATGGCGTCATTTCTGATCCTATCCTTCAGAGAAACTCCTAACATAGCCCTCTCCATAGTTCGCTGAGCGACCTTAAATTGGTGGATTAGTCGCATCGTCAGTGTCCACGTCTCGGCTCCGTATGTCATAACAGGAAGGACGCACTCGTTAAAGACTTTTGTCTTTAGGCTTTGAGGTATGGGTGACGAAAAGACTCGACGAAGTTTTTTAAAGAAAGAAGAAGAAGTAAGAAGTTTTTTTAAAGAAGTTTAACGGTTCGTCTATATTTCGCCCGTACATATATCTACACAAGCAGTGATGGCCTCGAGGTTTAGGCGCGCGGTAGAGAATTTCGGCGGTCGCAGGTTCAAACCCCAGGCACACACCTCTGACTTTTCGAAGTTATGTGTGTATTCACAATGAATTATCACTTGCTTTAACGGTGAAGGAAAACTTCGTGATAAAACCTGCACACCTAAAAGTTCTTAGGAATTTCTTAGGTGTGTAGTCCGCCAACCCGCACTAGGCCAGCGTGGTGGACTAAGGCCTAAACCCTCTCAGTTGTAGAGGAGGCCCGTGTCCAGCAGTGGGACGTATTTGGGCTGATGATGATGATGTATATCTATACTAATATTATAAAGCTTGTAATGTCCTGATGTCAGGGTTGGTTCGTTTAAATAAAACTAATAAAGCTTATTTTCAATAGCGTCTTGAGCCCGATGTCAGGCGTAGTAGTGAACCGGTTTGAGTGGGGAACAGCGCTTATATCATAATTTATTTTCACGTCTACCTAACAATATATAATATAATTAACATCGACACTACAAAGCTAAAGTTTTTTTTTTGAACGCGCTAATATCAGGAACTTTCAGTCCGATTTCTTTCAGTGTTAGCTAAACCATTTGTCAAACAAGAATTTGCGGTTTGTCGGGTTTAGAGACTCCCAGCACGGCGCATAATTGTGCCGCGAGATCATGAGGTAGTATGTTCTATGTACCAGCAGCTTCTATACGTTCCTTCTTCTTCCTTCGAGTGTAAAATAGTAAGTATAGTGAAAATAGTAAAGTGTTTGATTATACATACATACATAAATTCACGCCCGTATTGCGAGGTGCATTTCTGCACCCACATTTCGCCTAGTACGTAATAGAGGGCGAGCCTATTGCCGTTTTTCGGGCACATTTCCAGACTCCGTGCTGTTAACGAGAATTTCCTAATGGAAAAACCCAATAACAGTGTTTGATTATATTAATCTTTAATGTAAGTCTCCCGAAAATCTCTTTACTTTCTTAAAGATATTCCTATTTCCTAAACTCATTTAAAATTTGATATTAATACACATGTAACTTTGTTGCAAGAACATTGCAAGCGGAATCAAATAATGTCGCGTCTGGCGATATTTATTAAATTATTTCTGAGCTCGCTCGCAATCGCGCGTGAATTGAAAACATCCTGCCAGTATTACGCGGAGAAGGGGAGAAAATCAAATAAGCGAGAGTTGTAAACTGAAAACGTATTTTGAAATATGATGTATGTATATATAGACTTTTAAATAGGTTAATCATCAGCCCATATACGCCCCTCTGCTGGGCACGGGCCTCCTCTACAACTGAGAGGATTTAGGCCTAGGTCCATCACGCTGGCCTAGTGCGGGTTGGCGGACTGACTCCACACTATGAGACAAGTCTTGTGTAGTGGGTATGAGAAACTATGAGTCAATTTTCGGTCAAACACCCGAAACAAATTTTTGGAGATCGAACCCGCGGCCACTCGTTTTGCAAGCTGGTGTCTCGCCAACTGCGCCACGGGGCTGTCTTTATAGAGACTTAGCCTGACATTAATCAACAACGAAAATCTAGAAGAAAATAGATGAAAATACATACTTGTCCACAGTGATGGTACCTACTTCCATAAAAGCCCAATAGTGTTACACGTTAATTGTGTAATGTCAAGTTTATAATTAATTATTGTGGGGTCAAGATATTCTCATTTATATATTAAATTGCTTTTGTTAAATAAACATTAAAAGCTTAAAGATTTATATTCAGAATTTGAAAAGCAAACTGGGCTTTTGGGCTTCTATGGAAGCTTCGCTCTTCTAGTTGTCCACTTCATAATGTTATAAAAATAAAATGAAATCATAAACACGCACTTCAATTTAATCAATATCTCGATATATTTATTACAATGTGTTTTATTTATAATTGGATCGGTTTTATGTCATTTTTCATTATTTTACTATTACTCTTTTCAAACGTATAAAATTCCTTGATGTGGGCCCAGGGGTGGTATTGATCACAAGCTTTTGTGCTTGTACGAATCACCTTTCGCATTAGTTCTTCGTGCTAACATAAATGTCTCTGAGTATGTTGAAGCGTTTGTCGATATTCTGTAATTTAAATTATAATTATTACAAAACTATGCCTTAGAGACCAGCGTGGGACAAGCGCGCAGTTTTCCTAAGAACTTTTAGGTGTGCAGGTTTCCTCACGATGTTTTCCTTCGCCGTTAAATTACGTGATAATTCATTGTCAGTACACACATAATTTCGAAAACTTAGATGTGTTTACCTGGGATTTGAACCCGCGACCGCTGTGATTCTGGACCGCGTGCCTAAACCTCGAGGACATCACTACTTTCGGAGTCGGAGTTGTGTATAAACTTATATTACAGTACTTGACATACCTGTTCTAACTCCCTTACATAGATATCGTCACTGTTACTAGAATACATATTTCTTTTGTGTTTGAACGATGTGATTGCTCTCTCTTTGGCGTCTTGGTATTTGAAATGGAACCAATAGAATGATAGAGGAGGGTTCTCGGCTAACAGACGGTCCATCTCTACAGAGAAGATTAGCTTCGCCTCCGCCAAGTACAGTCTGTTGTGTTGATCGTTTAGAAGAACAAGTTCCTCGTTCTTTTTCTTCAAATCCTGCGAGAATAATGCGCCATATTCAAACTCTACGTTGACTACTACTGCTGTGAAAATACATGCATTCAAACTCAAGCCTGCATCACGCCTGTATCTGAAAGGGGGTTATCCCATTGCCGTTTTCCAGACATTTTTCTAAACTTCGTGATACTATGGAAAGTTTCGTTGTGATTAAACCTAATAAACCCTTTGCCCGCCCGGGATTCGAACTCGAGGCCTGTAGAGCTCACACAGAACCAGTAGTTTATGTAATTCGTTTTATTAATTTGCCTTCTTACATTCCATCCAAAGGTTGTCTGGAAAAGATCGCTCTTAGCGATAAGACCGCCTATTGTTCCACTTTTTATTGATAAGTTCTATGTAAATTACAGTATAAATGTGGGTATCAATACAGAGTTATCTAATATCTATCTATCTTATTTCATATAAATACCGCAATTAAGTTTGTCCTCTCGGCATCCAATACTGAGGAGAACCGTTGCCTTTGGCCGTCGAACACTGCAAGAGCGGCGGTCAAGCTGTTGTTGTGCAAGTCGTCCAGATCCCTAGGATTCAGGCAGAGCAACGTAGCACCATGCACATTCCGTACAGTAGACTCATACGCTTGCTTAGCCTCAGTAATCGTTTTCGCCAACTTCGCTGAGTTCATTAGAAGAAACATAGGCAGTTGTTTTTGCAGTTCCTGAAATACAATAAGAAATTTGGTGATTGTATTTGGCTTACAGATTATAGCAAAGGATACATTTGTCGATAAATGGTCCTCACCTCTGTCAACTGCGTCAGACATTCGTCGGAGTCCCTCTTGGCAGTCATCTTTTTTTTGTCTCGGAAGGCAGTCTGTGCGGCGGCAAGAGCCTCGCCATGCTTGTCGTGTATCACGCTGCTCGGAGCGCTCAGTTTGCCAGCACCGAAGTCGCGCTCCATCCTGGTTTCATACAGTTCCCGCGCCTCCTGCTTTGCCGCTAGCAACGACGCTTCTGCTGTCGCCTATCAATACACGTCATTAATAGTTATAAAAAGATTACTCTCTCGAATAACATATTATCCGCCATAATATTTGTCATTGTTTATCCTAATTTCAGAAGTTTCAGTACCAGGTCTGTGGTGTGATAGGGCCACATATTTTTGCTATTAAGTTGTTCTTGCGATTTGGTTTAAAATAAGAATTACAGCAAGTTAGAAGCTACACACACATCGTACTTTGTCTTGGAATTTTAAAATTGTATCGAAATGAACATAACCATTGTAATTCGCAATGGCTCGAATATTTGGCACAATAATTAATTATAATTCCTTCTCGCTAATCGATAGCTCGATCGATCATTCCTCACTTATATCTTTTTATCCGATTAACTTCGTTCCGGGATTATGACAAATTAGATTCCCTTAATTCGATGAGCTTCTATATATAATACTGTGCGTGCCGCTGTTGATCCTGGAGCACAGGAGTTGCAGTGGCGGATATGTGGTGGGATAGAGCCATTTTAATCGATGTCAGTTTTGAAAGGTACTGAAATTATATTCAGCCAGCTTAAGGTAAAATAAAAGATGTGAAACTGTAAATCTTACCTGCATGATTGTGACTGGAGTTGGTGTCTTGTCACTGCTGAAAGACCTTACGTAGGTTTCAATGTAAGAATACAAGTCGCGGCATTTTACTCGTTCCCCGTTGATCAATTTGGGAGTCAGGTTAGCAGGTGAGAATATTGAAGGTACTAGTTCCTTAATGGCCGCTTTAAATTCTGCATCAAGTTCTAGAAGTAATGAAGGCGAAATGTTGTTGGGTTTTTCTGTTAGGAAATTCTCATAAGCAGTATGGAGTTTAGAAATGTCTCCGATAAATGGAAATGGCAGTAGACTTCATAAACATACGCAGACATACATTTCTTAAATCTTTTTGCCTGGATCGAAAAAAAATTATTGTAATAATAATGTTCTGGCAAAAAATATACTTTCTCTATCTTTCAATATTCATCATCAGTCCATATACGTCCCACTGCTGAGCTCGGGCCTCCTCTACAACTGAGAGGGTTTAGGCCTTAGTCCACCACGCTGGCCTAGTGCGGGTTGGCGGCTTTCAATATTGACTTATATATACTTCCCACTGCTCCCTCTCGATGTTTTATTTTATGAACCATTTATGTGGTTTTTTCATTCACACATAATCTCGAAAAGTGAGAAGTTATGATGATGATATTTCGTATCAACTGCGCGCCTAATTCTACTCCATGCGTAGCAAAAATTATACTGTACCGGAATTTTTCCCTGTAAAATCCTTCTTGACCACGGCGCGGCCCGGGTGGGGCATCAGAAAGCACGAGACTGTGTCGAAACACGAGCGAATGTGTTGGCGCACCTCGCGCAGCTCTGCAGGCATTTTCTCATCCCCCTGGTACACAATACAGAACCATCTTAATACATCATCATCATCCCATATACGTCCCACAGCTGGGCACGGGCTTCCACAACTGAGAGGGTTTAGGTCTTAATCCACCACGCTGGCCGATTGCGGGTTGGCGGATCATACCAGGTATAATTAAAGATAATATGATTGTTACAACTTACTTCCAATCTTTTAGTCAACAGTGCTTCGCCGCCTACACGCCCGTAAGCGTACTCATATTCGTAAGGCCAATCCCGTATCAGGAACTGTAACACTTGAAATGTTTTTGTCCCTTGATTCTGCACCAGCATTCCATACTATAAATCAAAGATATTGATGGCGCTAGTGCCACTGACAACGTTAGCTCTACGCAGTTTTTAATTTTAAAATATTATAAATCAAAGATTCACCGTAAAAGATTAGTTGAATATAATCGTAGTAGTTCAATTATTTCGGGTAAATGTTATCTCAGACTGATTTCCGGGATAAGTGTTTAAAAACAAAACAATCTCAAATGGACGTATGTATATAAACAGTGGTTGTGACAATCAGTGCTGGTGCAGTGACTTTAAAAACATGAAATAAACAATAACTGTAAGTGTAGTGTGATAACAACTTTAAAGACACATGTAAATAAGCGAACAGTGGTTAAATAATAAACGTTTGACTATTGTGACAATTTATCAGTGCGAGGGTAACCGCATAATAAAACCGTCCATTCAAATAGGAACCGATGTTATTACGAACACAACAGACAATTAAATTAGACCTATAATTTCGACGCCCACCTATAACTTGAATTGGCCCGACGGTGAATGGTTACGACTAGGAAGCCACGAGCCGTGTGTTCAAAACCTACGCTAAGATTTTGGAAAAAGTTAATATTGTAATTTTATTTATATCAACGAGTTACAGTTTGCGTAATAATGGCATCCAACTCTGTATTATCTTGTGCTGGATGTTTTAACACAATCAAATTCAAAGAAATTTTAAAATGTAAAATTTGTGTTAAGCATTATGATCTAATGTGCGCAAATGTGAATAATAAACACTTTAACTCAATGAGTCAAGAGCAAAAAAAGACCTGGATATGTCATGGTTGCCGTAGCAAGCAGCCTAAAGGTGACAATAGTGACACCCCAATTCGTACGAATCAGCAAATTAATCTAAATTCTTCTCAAGAGGACAGCAATAGCTTTATAACTCATCGTAAAAAGACAATTATAGATTTCGAAGGCGAACAACAGTCTCTCTCGTCACCTCCCTCGCCACTTCACCCTTCGCTATTGTCAGCAATTAGACAAGAAATAAATTCAGCTGTCAAAGAAGCCATACACGACCATGTGAAATTGACTTTGGCAAAAGAATTCGAGTCTATAAAAAACGAAATAGCGTTATTCAAAGATCTGGCAACTAGTTTCGAATATTTAAGTGCTGACTATGACAGTTTAAAATCAGACCTGGTTACATCCAAAGAAAAAATACTACAACTAACGAAGGACAAGGATGCACTTTCGAATACAGTTAATGACCTTTCAACCAGATTGAATTTATTGGAGCAATATTCTCGTGAAGGTAATGTGGAAATTAATGGAGTTCCAGAAAGTAAATCCGAAAATCTTATATCTGTCGTCAAACAATTGGGTACCGTCATTTCCTTTCCACTACAGGATTCCGACATAATAAACTGCACGAGAGTTCGCAAATTAGATGAATCTAACAAAAGGCCACGCTCAATCGTAGCTAAATTCCCTAACGCACGAATAAGGGACGGTGTCTTAGCAGCAGTGTCGAAGTTTAATAAAAGTAACAACTTTGATAAATTAAACTCTGCACATCTAGGATATGGAACAAATAAGTCTGCTGTCTATGTTTCTGAACACCTATCACCGTACTACAAAGCTCTTCATGCAGAGACAAGGAAAGTCGCACGGGAAAAAGGAATACGATATGTATGGGTACGTAATGCTCGTATATTCATTCGTTTAAATGATCAAACTACGGCAAAACAAATTAAGTCATACGAATGTTTAAAAAAGCTATAGATTTTGTAATTAATTTATAAACATAGGCCGTAAGAGATTTTATAAAATTCAATATTTATTACCAAAACTTTCGTGGAATGCGAACAAAACTGCCCGATATTTCTTTGACATCCTTAAATAACAATTATGATATTATCGTAGCTACAGAAACCTGGTTAGATGATTCCATTGCGGATAGTGAGATTTTAGACAACAGATATTCGATTTATCGCCGAGATCGACAGTCAACATCTGCAGCTGGCAAAAGAGGTGGCGGCGTCCTTGTTGCCGTCGCTAAGCACATACAGTCTAGGAGATTATACCACCTGGAGAGCTCGAGCGAAGACTTATGGATATCAGTAAAGATTGTAGTTAATAACACGATTAAGGACATTATTTTAGGTGCCGTATACTTGCCACCTCCAATTACACTGGTATCCTTAAACTCATTTTTAGATATTGTTAACATAAACTTGAATACAAATCCCGCGGATTTACTTTTATTCGGTGATTTTAATTTAAATTTTATTCACTGGATGTCTGACAGCGCTAATAATCTAAAACCATCTGTTAATTGTAATAATCCCCTTGGACAAAGCTTTGTCGACTTCCTATCTCTTAACAACTTAGCCCAGTTTAATCACGTTAAGAATGTAAATCAAAGAATATTGGACCTAGTGTTAAGTAATGTTGGCTGTATTAATGTGGACGAAGCTCCATTTCCCCTAAGCAAACTCGACGTTCACCATCCAGCTCTTGAAATTAATGTAAGCCTTTTAACTAAATCTGTACTTAAAACTAAACCCTTTGCTAGATATAACTTTAGAAAGGGTGATTATCAAAGAATTAAAACTCAACTTAGTCATGTAGATTGGGAATTGGAGCTAAGCAGTGAGGATGTGAATGTCATGACTCAAAAATTCTATAATTTATTGCACACTCTTATAGAATTATATATACCTAAAGTAAAGCCACGTTCTAATAAGCACCCGATATGGTTTTCAAAATCTTTAATAAAACTAATTAACGAGAAGGAAAGAATAAGGTCTAGGCATAAGCGATACAAAAATCCCAGGGATCTTATCGAGCTACATTTGGCTAATAAACGTGTCAGCTTATTAACAAAAAAAATGTTACAAGGATTACATTATTAATACGGAGCAGTCGGTACAAAGCAACCCAAAAGATTTTGGTCATTTGTAAAATCCAAAAAAGGGAGTTCTGATATACCAGGAGAAATGAGACTTGGGAACTCATGCACTACGTCAGGTGAGGACATATGTAATCTCTTTGTGAAGCAGTTCTCCTCGGTGTTTTCTACTCAACATGACGGTCGTCTATGTAGCAAAAATGATTGTGCCGATGGAGAATATCCCCAAGAATCTTTATGCAATATTAGCATTACGGAGCGTATGATATCTAGGACAATCTCAAAGCTGGATAGTAGCAAGGGAGCAGGGCCGGACGGAATTCCACCTTATTTCATTAAAATGACTCAGAGATACCTCACCTTACCTTTGAAATTAATCTTCCAGAAATCATTACAGAGTTCTGAATTCCCAACAGAGTGGAAGAAAGCGAATGTGACGCCCATTCACAAGAAAGACGATAAGCATATTATTAACAACTATAGACCAGTATCCATCTTAAACATCTTCTCCAAAATCTTCGAATGCATTGTCTATCCATCTGTGGCATCATATTGCAAACAGAAGGTCTCTATTTATCAACATGGCTTTATCAAATCTAGGTCTACAGTTACAAATCTGGTGAGCTATATTGGTGACGTTTCAAAATCAGTTGACTGTCGAAATCAGGTAGATGTCATCTATACTGATTTTAGTAGCGCTTTCGACAAAGTGGATCACTCCATCTTGATCCACAAACTTAGACGTTTTGGGATTCACGGTCCGTTGCTTTTATGGTTTCAGTCCTATCTAAAACATCGGTCCTTACGAGTCACTTTTGGTGGATATCACTCTAAAACTTATATCGCATCTTCTGGAGTGCCACAGGGATCCCACTTGGGTCCGTTACTATTTGTGCTCTTTGTTAATAACATCCCAGATCATCTTGTTTACAGCAAATGTCTGTTATTTGCTGACGATCTAAAGCTTTATAAAACTGTATCTTGCACCCAGGATTCCCAAGATCTTCAGAAAGATTTAGATGCGTTGGGTAATTGGTGTCAACTTAATAATATGACATTAAATGCAAGAAAATGTGTGCACATAAAATTTACAAAGAACAAAAAAATATTTCCCACTATTTATTTCATTGGGTCTGAGCAACTACAAGAAGTAACCAGTGTTCGTGATTTGGGTGTCATTGTGGATAGCAAGTTGAACTTTGTGGAGCACATCGACAGGACTGTATCTAAGGCATGGAAAATGGTGGGATTTATAAAGCGGATGTGCCGGGATTTTACTAGTATTCCAGCACTATTAACTTTGTTTAACGCTTTGGTTCGTAGTGTATTGGAATATGCTACCACTGTATGGAGTCCTCACTTTCAAACTCACATAGCGCGCTTGGAGCGGGTACAGAAAGGCTTTACAAGGTATTTGGCATATAAAGACCCTTGCTGCCCCCATCGTGTCGATTACATGGCGCGTTTGAGCTATTTTAAATTAAATACTTTAGAAGACCGACGCATACTACATGACCTGTCGTTTCTTCATAAATTGATCAATGGTTCTATCGATGCACCGAACTTGCTGGCCTCACTTTGCTTAGCTGTACCAAGAAGGATACCTAGATTCCCCCTGGAATATACCTTCAGAAAAGCTCCATTGAGAACAAAGATCTCAACTCCCTTAAACCGTGCCATAGAAGCTTGCAACAACATAAATGACATTGACATCTTCAGGTCCTCCACTGTAACCTTTAAGTCATTATACTTAAAATCGCTACTACATCGTTACTAGTCGGGTTTTATCTATGATTTTAATTTATGTTTTCATTTTTATGTTTTCATTTTTATTCTTTCATAAGATAGTTTTTAATAATAAATGTAATTAAATGCAAAAATTGTAATTTCCTAGTTGTAATTTCGAATGTGGTTATATTTATTTATAATTTAATTCTTTTTTTTGTATCGTCGCACTATTTTTTAATTTTGTTTTTTTTTTATATATAATTAATATTATTATAATAGCATATTTATTATTAAATATAATTTCCAATAGTAATATAAATAATTAATGTGTCTGAGCAATAATATCAAGAATGTTGTATTCACCTATAATGATGGTACGCAATGTCCAATGCTATTTATTCAACTGTATTTTAAAGTGTATGTGTAACTGTCGATGGTGTCTCTAAATAAATAAATAAATAAATAAATAAATACTCTGTGAACAACTAGAGATGTTCGCGGTTAATATACATACCTATATAACAACAACATACATACCTCACGCCCGTATTTTCCAAAGGGGTAGCCAGAGATGCATTTCTGCACACATATTTCGCCAGGTATGTATCATTCCCACGTAATAGGGGGCGAGCCTATTGCCGCTTTTCGAGGATATTTCCAGATTTTGTGCTGCTACTGAGAATTTCCTTATGGAAAAAACCAATAACAGTTTGCCCGACCCGGGAATCGATTCCAGGATCTCGATCGCACGACACATTCATGTGCCGCGAGACCACAAGGTGATTTATAAACCTAAAGTCATTAGAACATTATGGGATATTGCAATATCATCATACTTTCTTTGTAACTGGAATAAAAACTTGAACTGTGCTTAGCGTGGGTGCCTTCATTGCCTCGGCCACTTTATTTAAGCAAGTATTCGACTTTAGTATTGGGTAGCTACCTGAAGATATTGTAGGTCATCTTCTTTAATGTTCTCCTTGAGGTTGTATATTTGCACTGAAGAGATGAGCGTGGAGAGCGCGAAGATGGTGGAGCAGTCTCGAACCGTGCTGCTGCTGTCGTACATCCCCTGCGTGTCCATCAACAGTACCGCCACCTGCAAACACACCCATTTTATTAGTCTCTGCGTAGTTACCAATATTTATAAATAATGCTTTGCTCACAACCTTGTCTCCACTAGGCAGAGTAGAAATAAAAGGCTCCGACCACATGAGAATTCCGGTGGTGTGCCGCTCTGCGCCGCCGCGCCAGCTGAATCCCATCGCAGACTCGTTTTCATCACCTAACCAGTCACCGTTCTCATTGCGAGTCTCCACCTGCAATATAAAGGTTTAGTTCGTAGTAGGTTTCGCTGAGTACCTATACCACATTCTTATAGGGTAACGCACCGGTGCTTTGAGGTATCGCAGGAAGAAGTTAAGCAGGAACGACTTGCCGGCTCGGAATGGACCCGCCACGCTCACCACCACTACCGGCAAGTCCTTGATGTCATCGCGCAGCAGAATCCCTTTTAGCGACTCCTCATTCAATACATACCTGTGATTTGTCAGGTTTAACAGCTGTATACCTTCCTTTGTCGAATCAGTCATGTTGATGTCTGAAAAATTATTACAGTGAATAGTTACTAAAATCGTCTAGTAAATGATTATCAGATCCATCTTCCAGGTGTATTTTACATGAAAGAAAATATTATACGCTTATATGCACAAATCTGATCGAACCTCTTTGGAGTAATTTTAATGACGGCGACATTCGTTGCATAATTTTTTTGGAAGATACCGGAATACCGTTTTCCATGACTAATTTACAAAGACCTTCATTATTTATCTATTAGGCTCATAAATAACGAAAAAAAAATGCAAATGAAAATGTTTAGAATAAAAACGGGAGCTACTCGTGTATGTGGTACGTACATAATGTTTTGCTTACTCAAAGTTATTTCCCAGAATTAACGCACTCACACTCACACTCACGTTCCAAAAGTAATGAAGTGTATACTTTGAGTTTTGCGCTAACGAAGGCGACGATTGTATGGTCAGTGCATTGTATATATATGAAATATATATCACAATGTATTCCACAGAAACTGCGGTGAGGCACTATCAGCGGAAAACCGCGGTTTGATAACTTAGATCATACAATCGTGGTCATACGGTTTCGATAGAATGATAAGGCCACACAACAATTTATTTTCGTAACGTTTACAAACGAATATACATCCACGAAGCTCCTTTTTATAAGAAGGAATTGTACATGAAAATAATGAGCTGCCATTAAGTTTTTTAATGCTGGCTGTAACTCGCCGTTGAAAAATACTTCCGTGTAATCGTAGCGTTCTGTATCTTTGTAGATTTAATGATGTCGCTGAAAAATCGCTATCAATATGGTAGACATGAATAAATTTAAGTTATATTTTCCTTTGGTTCATGAAAGATAAATTAATGTGGTAGGTATCCGCTCTTATAACTGCGTACATAAAGAGTACAATTCAAAACAGGGATGAGGGTGGTAAGTTATTGTTCCGAGTTGAGTTTGTGTGATTCGACAAAGGACAGGGCAGGCTTTGTGCCACCCAAGATATTGATCTAATAATTTTTGAACTGCAATTCTTTTAGACCGTAACGCACGTGTAACTATTAAAAAAATATTGTCACGAGCAAGTGTAGTCAGTTTGCCATACCAATCCAAGATACTTTTAATAATACTGTTGCTTTTGTTCCAGCTCGAAAATGTGCAGCTATTGGACAAATACAACCTGCGGAACCCGTCGAAGGGCACTCTCTATTTCGCAACTACTCATCTCATCTTCGTGGACCATGAGATGAGAAAAGAGACATGGGTAAGTTTCAAGTTCTGCTACTAAAACGATTTTACAAGCCATAGAATGAAAAGGATACTTAAATGGTGTAAGTGTAACGACCCAAAGTGAGTTGGCCTCTGACAATAAGATTCCTCATTTCGATCTGTCCCGCGCCATCTTCCGCCAGTCTTCAATCTGTAATCCCGCAGGTCCTTTTCAACCTCATCCTCCCAACGGTACCTGGGTCGTCCAACCGATCGAAAAAGGTGTTACTTTATTTAGGCATATTGAGTTATTATGATATCATCTTGATCGGATGCTTCTGCAGATTTTGCTAAAAAAATATATTGTATCTTAGGGTAGTCAAAACTATGTATGTGACTGTTGGTTATTTATTTATTTATTTATTTATATAAAAAGACAATAACAATTTGTACATTGGTATTCAGTGTAACATAAACCACATTAGGTTTTTCTGTACACCTGTTGATTCGTCGACATTGGTATATTTTAACACAATACATACAAATACAAAACAAAAAAACTAAATATCTATTACGACAAAGAGAAGAAAAAAAAAAGCAATACAATAAAAAACAACAATAAAAAATAAAAATATGAGGGTAAGGTAAATAAAATAAGTGATAAAGTTGCACAACGCGCGCTCATTACACCGCTCTCAAAGAACACAACGTAGGAATAAATAACATACAGAGTGATTAGATAATGTAGATTTACAAATTGATTTTTTATAAATTAAGACGTGTTTTGACAGATAAAGTATTTTTTAAGTTTGCATGTAATGTTATTTGGAGTAAGCTCGCTTTTCAGCTTTGTTGGAAGATGGTTTATAAGTTCTGGAATAATGTTTGAAAGACGCATTTGACCATAGAAATTCGTAAATTTGGGTTTAATTAGTTTTAAATGTGTATTTCGTAACGTCATGTTTGTTGTATTTATTTATTGTCCAAACTCAAATTTCCAGATACTCCTCATGCACATATCCTCGGTGGAGCGTCTTCCCATCACAACGACAGGATCGCCGCTGTTAGTACGCACGAAGACCTTCCAGTCAGTGTTTTTCGTTATCCCTCGCGAACGAGACTGCCATGAGATGCACCAGACACTACTGCGACTCAGTCAGCCTTGTAAGACTTCTCCTTCTTATTGAATTAAGATGTAGCACAATCATATTCAGGTAGAACAATATTCACTGAATTCAAGAGGTCCTGGGTTCGATTCCCGGGTCGGGCAGAGTGTTATTGGGTTTTTCTATTAAGAAATTCTCGGTAACAGCACGGAGTCTGGAATTGTGCCCGAAAAGCGGCAATAAGCTCGCCCCCTATTACGTGGGACTGATAAATACCTGGCGAAATGTGGGTGCAGGAATGCACCTCTGCATACCCCTTCGGGGATTATAGGCGTGAGGCTATGTATGTATGTAACAATATTCACGACTGACTGAATACCGCCAGCTGAACACTTTGTTAGCGTAAACATGTTTTGTTTTGTTCTTTTGATTGACCTGTGGATGTTGGAGGAAATGACATCAAAAACGTTAAAGTTGACAAACCCCTGTAGGATAAGCTCTTTTAAGAGATATTTTGTGTTGGTTTATGAGCATAATTTGTAAAGATTTTATGATATTATCCACAGTGCACATCTCCGAACTCTACTGCTTCCATTACAAATCGACCCCCGACGACCTTCCAAAGTCTGCCGGGTGGAATTTCTTCGACATACAGACTGAGTTCCAGAGGATGAACGTGCCCAACGATCAGTGGGTGTTGTGCATGGCCAACAAAGACTATGAGGTGAGTTTATGAAGATTTTTTTTTGCAAATGTGCCGTTGTTCAAGAATATTCTTGGAGGTCCTCGATTAAGCAACTATCAAGACCCTTTAAAACGGCTGTTAATTTATTTTACACTTTCGATTAGACCGATATTTGCCTCGATGTTTTGGGAACTATGTAAGTCCTGCTAGTTTTATATAAGATTTTGGTCTATTGGTTACATCTCTTTTAAACTGTTGAATAAATTAGCATTGATGGCAAGGTCAATGCCGTACATGACGACTATTTATGAACTATGAAATGAAATGAAATTGCTTTATTTGGTCACGTAGGCAATCAAATAGCACTTATGACAAGTCAATACAGAAAAGAAAAATCTTTTATTATTACATTATAATTTAACTATGGTTCATTTTATATAATTTGTACAAAAATATTTACGGTTCTTTTATTATTTATTTTTAGTTTTCATCAGGAAATACATAATATCTTATTATTATTATTTTAAAGTAAATAACGAGATGGACCTTGTGTATTTCCGAAACGTCACGTATTATTTTAATGGTACCACCGGATCCAAACGCGACCCTGACTGAGAAGACCCGGCGAAACAAACTCAGCGGGCTCACTTTACTACTGGAATTTACGCGGCGCGACCCACACCTGAGTAGATCCAGCGAGTCCAACTCAGTGGGCATGTATTTGGTCCAGTAAGGATAACATAATTATATTATATGACCTGCTTAATAAAAATTGCCTTCTTATTATTTATTTGCTCGAATTATTAAGCGATTACGAAGCTTAGTAAGGTAATACCACTTTTTAAATCTGGTGATACCACAGACCCTTCAAATTTTCGACCTGTTTCTGTTTTACCAACTCTTAGTAAGTTATTTGAAAAAATTATACTTAATCAATTATTGAACTTTTTCAATAAAAATAACTTACTTCATCGGAAACAGTTCGGATTTACTAAGGGTAGATCAACTATCGATGCAGGGGTTGAACTTTTAAAAACTGTGTTCAGGGCATGGGAAGAGTCGCGAGATGCTATTGGCATTTTCTGCGACTTGTCCAAAGCCTTTGACTGTGTCAAACATGACATTCTCGTCAGGAAACTTAACCATTATGGCATTAGAAACGGAGCTCTCAATCTTCTGACTTCGTATTTGAATAACAGAGTTCAGAGGGTTGATGTTAATGGAGAACTTTCTTCAGGATCGTCGGTTACCATGGGAGTCCCACAGGGTTCAATTCTTGGGCCGTTTCTGTTTCTTGTGTACATTAATGACTTGCCTTACTACGTAGGGGATAAAAACGATATAGTGCTGTTTGCGGATGATACATCTCTTATATTTAACGTAAAAAGACGTCTCGATAATTTTGACGAAGTAAACAATGCACTTCGTAAAGTTGTTCAGTGGTTTGATAATAATAATTTACTTTTAAATGCGAAAAAAACTAAATGTGTTAAATTCACAATGCCCAATGTTAAGCAATTAAAAACCACTGTACAAATTAACGGTGAAGAACTGGATCCTGTTGCGTCTACTACATTTCTGGGCATTACGGTAGACGCAAAACTCCAGTGGGGACCGCACATTCAACAATTGGCAAGCAAATTAAGTTCAGCGGCATATGCAGTGAAAAAGATCAGACGTCTGACTGACGAGGAAGCGGCAAGAATGGTTTATTTCAGCTATTTCCATAGCCTTATGTCGTATGGTATTCTTTTGTGGGGAGCCGCTGCGGATATTAACACTATTTTTGTTTTGCAAAAAAGAGCCATTAGGGCTATTTATAATTTAGGTCCCAGGGCTTCACTTAGAGAAAAATTTAAGGAAATAAATATTCTTACCGTCACTTGTCAGTTTATATACGAAAACTTAATGTACGTCCAAAAGAATCTTGATAAATTTAATAAAATTTGTAATGTACACAATAAAAATACTAGGAACAAATGTAATCTCGTTCAACACGTAACTCGTCTCCGGAAAGTTAATAACTCTTTTATGGGGCAATGTATACGCTTCTATAACAAACTTCCGAAGGCTATTAGAGAGCTTCCCTTTACAATGTTTAAGAAATCAATTAAAGATAAGCTTTACAAAAAAGCATACTATAAAGTTTCAGATTTTATTGAAGATAATAAGCCCTGGGAGTAAGTAAATTGATCGGAGTTTTGTTTTGTTGCTACAGTTTGTATCGTTATGACATTTATAATGAAAAATTTAAATAATGTAATGAAAAAAAGACATAATTATATTGCTGTTTTTTAAAGAAAAAAATGACATGTCGTGTTGCTGAGGGAGTTTCTTGCCGTTTCTTCTCCACAGCTATAACACGTTTCGAAGCGGCAATAGTTTAAAAAAATTAAGATGTGTAAAATTGACGATTCAAAAGAACTTGTAAAAGTCTATTTGAATAAAGATAATTTGACTTTGACTTTGACTTTATTTACTCGATATTTACTAATTTACTCTATAACTATATAGTGTACTACTTCGACGAGTTTTAAAATTAATATGTCATAGATTAGTAGTAGGATTATAAAAGAAGGTTCTAAATACCCGACCAGCACCTATACTCAGAGTCAAAGCACTTTGCAAATTGCAATATTCATGTCTGATGGATTTTCTAGCTATGCGACACGTATCCGAGCGAAGTGTACGTGCCAGCTCGCGCGTCCACCGCTGTTCTACTGGGCAGCGCCAGCTTCAGGTCCCGCGGCCGGCTGCCAGTGCTCGCCTACTTGCACCACAACAAAGCCGCCATAGCCCGCTGCAGCCAGCCTCTCAGCGGGTTCTCTGCTAGGTTACATACATATAAAAGTTGTAATAGCCTTTGTTGTTTGTTGCAAAGGTCGTGATGACCTCGAGGCTTAGGCACACGGTCGAGAATCTCGACGGTTGCAGGTTCAAACCAAAGACACACACATCTGATTTTTCGAAGTTATGTGTGTATTCACAAATAATTATCACATACTTTAACGGTGAAGGAAAATAAAATAAATTTGAGTTGTTTCCATGCATTCACGTCGGTTTCAAGGGCTCTTCAATTGACCTTTTATATATAAATGCGAAAGCAAATTTCTCTGTCTGTAATGCTTTTATGGCAAAACCACTAGACCAATATACTCGTATTTTGGTAAGCAAATGTATGGGATCTTGATGAATGAAATTGCATGCTTGATGCTGCGCTCTGATTCCGCTGGACCATTGAGATATTAAAAAGACTGTTGTCTCTTTCACAGATGCATGGAGGATGAACAAATGCTTGACCTGATCAGACGCGCCAATCCCAACTGCGGCTACATGTATGTGGTGGACACGAGGCCGAGGGTACTTAACAATTTAAAACTCATTACATATACAAAGGTCATACACACCTCTGACTTTTCTAAGTTATGTGTGTATTCACAATGAATTATCACGTACTTTAACGGTGAAGGAAAACATCGTGATGAATCCTGCACACCTAAAAGTTCTTAGGAATTTCTTAGGTGTGTAGTCCGCCAACCCGCATTAGGCCAGCGTGGTGGACTAAGGCCTGAACCCTCTCAGTTGAAGAGGAGGCCCGTGCCCAGCAGTGGGACGTATATGGGCTGATGATGATATACAAAGTGTATTCAGACCGTGATCAAAAACTAAGACAGGTAGTCCGACAAAAAAAAAATCATTTTCCTAACAACTACATAATATGTATACATTTTTTTATTTTTATTATTGTAAAATTTAATATGGTGGTGGTTTAGTGTTGTGAGCTGAAGTGTTTCGACGTGCTCGCGAGAGGAAAGCAAATTCGCTATTTGATACGGTCTTACCTTCCCTCGAGAGCATTACACTATACGATCTAATGTGTAATATAACACATAATACTCGTGGTTGTAACGAAAACGTAAATTTTATTATTTTTTGTCGGTTTTTTTTAACCCATATCTTCCCAGTGTTCCATTTTTGGATCGGTTACTTTTAGTATTTTTATTTTTTTAAACGTGAACACAGCCTTAATTATTTTTGTACTGTGGTAACACTCAAGTGATTGGCTGTTAAATTCAATTTTTAATTTTTGCACCTTCCCGCGAAATTTGTGTTTTGTTTTGGGTTGTTTACTGAGATTTACCGCGAAAAAAATTTCACTCGTAAAATGTAAGTAATTTTAATATTTTATAATGATGATTGCTACAATTGTTTTCAAATATTATCAACTGTAAGGTCATTTATGAGATTGTTACAAAAAAACACAAAAGTTCAAGGTATTTATACAAAATAAATTATCTTGATTGTACCGTTCCATTATTGGAACAGTAGGATAATATGCCTATGTGAAATGTTATTATATGTGGAACTATATTTACTCAATTATTTCCATTCTTTTGTTTTAGATTGTTTGTTAATGATATTGTTACGTTACTAGTAGAAGATGACAACGTATTGTCTGCGGATGTATACTAACACCTCCAGAAAATTATGATAAAAGTGATGAAGACAGTCGTGATCAGGAGTCTTTCAATATAAATAATTTATCTAAACATCGGCTGTTAGCGGAAGCCGACGTAAGGGCATTGGTTAATACCTAGGTAGGAATAACTGCAATATGTCTCCAGGGAATTATTCGTGGCAGAATCCGCAGAACCAATAAAATAACCTAGCACATCTGCTCTCCATCTCCAAAAAAGGTGCCTGGTCACAAGACAATGGAGACACAAAGACATCCCTGAAAAGCCAGACTAAGTTTCAGAGCAAAAAAATGATGTTGATAAACCGCGATGCATCGTGAATTATAACAGATATATGGGAGGGGTCGATAGACTAGATCAAAATGTGGGATGTTATCGGATTTCTATACGCCTCAAGAGATGAACTGGCAGTTACTAATGTTCCCAATTAACGTTTGTGCCAATAATGCGGTTCAATTGTACAAATTATATCCAGTGGCACAAATTTATTCTCACGTTTTTTTTTTATCTTATACGAGATACATTGTAAAGACTTACCTAATGACAAAAGCAGTATACCTACTTAGCACATTTATCTCGACTGCCAATAATCTGACTCCTAGATTTTCTCTTGCAGTTATCAAAGGAGTTCTTGCTATTATAAGACTAGATGGCAAGATCCATCATTTAGTAAAAAAATATAAATAACGCCACCGTGGGATGTGCCATAAAAATACTACTATGACGTGTGAAAAATTTAACGTTGCGTTGCAAATGTTCATCTATTTTTCATTATAAGTAAATTTTAACAAAAAATTAGATTCTAACTTTTCAAATAGCTTATTATGTGAGCTGTTGACATACTTAATAATAAATAATACTCAACTAAATAACTTTATTTTCTACAATTTTTATACATAGAAGCTAATTGGTACCAGTGGTATATCTTCCTACTGTTCCATTATTGGAACGGTACTGAAACTGAAATATTATTAATTGAAATATTTTTTTATTACATATTAATAATAAAAAGGGTAATAAGGTGCTGTGCTGTAAGTTTCATCCAAATCGAAGTAGTTTAAGCATGCTTGGGATGATATGGGTTAATGTCACGGTGTTTGCAATCACCGTGGCTATTACCTGTCTTAGTTTTCGATCTACACCCTGTATATAACATACTAACAAAATACGTTTCGGTCAGATCAGTGAATCACACAAACATTTGTCTCGGTGTGGGCATCGAACCCGCGACATAAGAGATGGCACACATAAGAGATTTACGCTGTTCATTCCGAACCGTTTGCAGATAAACGCGATGGTGAATCGCGCTGCCGGCAAGGGGTACGAAAACGAAGCGTTCTACGAGAACATCAAGTTCCAGTTTATGGGCATCGGAAATATACACGTCATGAGGAAAAGCTTGCAGAAGTTAGTCGAAAGTACGTATGAATTATTAATTGTTATTTTAAAACGTTGAACGCCATGTTCAACACCATGTGTCCGACAGCATACTTTCCTCCGGGGCCGAAACAATACATCTAGAGTTGTCCGAGGAAATAAAGATATCCCCCCCATCTTTTCTTTCGCCTTCCTCTGCTTGTCCATCCTTCAACTTTCATACTTTAAGGAAGAGGCGTAAGAGAAGGTATGAAAAAAAGGATCAAACATACAGCGCCGAGCCCAAACGAAATTGGGAACGGAGCAAAAGAATGATGATGATGAAACTTATTTTTAATATTCATTTTTATCGTTAACACTAAGAAAAGTCACTATTGGCTGGAATATGAAGTCTCACACTGCTGAGATTGAGCCAAAGAGATATTTGTTAATGTTATTATCGACCATTGTATTTACTTACACCTGTATTCACCGAAGGAGTAGGATGAGGTGCAATTTTACTATCACATTTCGATATTGTGTATTCACAATAAATTATCACTTGCTTTAACGGTGAAGGAAAAACATCGTGATAAAACCTGCACACCTAAAAGTTCTAACGAATTTCTTAGGTGTGTAGTCCGCCAACCCGCACTAGTCCAGCGTGGTGGACTAAGGCCTTAACCCTCTCAGTTGTAGAGGAGGCCCGTGCCCAGCAGTGGACGTATTTGGGCTGATGATGATGATGATGATTTCGACATTTGGTTTTCCGTCCCACGTCATAAAGCCATTTGCCATTTCTCGGGCATAATTCCAGAATCCGTATTGCTACTGAGAATTTCATGATGGAAAAACTCAATAACAGTTTGCCTGACTCGGGAATCGAACCCAGGACCTCTAGATCGTACAGCACATACTTATACCGCGAGGCCATTAGATAAACCTAATAATAAGACAGCCCCGTGGCGCAGATGGCTAGACACCAGCTTGCGAAACGAGAGGCCGCGGGTTCGATCCCCGCACCGAGACAAATGTTTGTGTGAGCCACAAATATTTGTTTCGGGTCTGGGTGTTTGTGAGACCGAAAAGTCTCTCGTAGTTTCTGATATCCACGACACAGGACTTGTATCCTAGTGTGGGGTCAGAACTATGTATGTGACTGTTGGGGGTATTTATTTATTTATTTAATTGTTTATTTCAGCCTGCGAACAGACCTCGCCTACTATGTCATCGTTTCTTAGCGGCCTCGAGTCCTCCGGCTGGCTGAAGCATATTAAGTGAGTTTTAGCAAATAGTCATTACTGTCTGAGACTGGAGAGCTATTTTTGTAGGACTTAAATAATACGTTGGTTTCGTAAGGTGTAGCTTTTTCCTATCTACCCCCAGTTGTGGGCATTTTTGATACGTTTCGAAGCGGCAATAGTTTAAAAAAAAACTTAATTGACGATTCAAAAGCACTTGTAAAAGTCTTTTTGAATAAAGGTGATTTTGAGTTTGAGTTTGATAGCCATGACACGACACTTCTATCTTGGTTTAGGGCCAGATCCATTTTGTGTCATGCAATTTTATTTAAAAAGGCAAAGTCGTTTATACAGGGTGTATTCAGACTGTGACCGAAAACTAAGCCAGGTAATAGCTACGGTGATTACAAACCCAGTGGCTTTAAAAAAAATCGCAGGAAAAAATACGTTTTCCTATCAACCATTGGTATATATTAAATTTACGTATATGTTAGGAAAATGTAAATTTTTTTTGTCAGTATTTTTTTTAACGCAAATGGGTTTGTGATCGCCGTAGCTATAACTTGCCTTAGTTTCCCATCACGGTCTGAATACACTCTGTATAAAAATATGCTGAACTTGGTCGATACTAATATGGATATAAGGACGATTTCTTATGCACAAATATGAAGAAATCTTTTGATTCATCAGTAAAATACGAGATTTATCGCACGATCGATCGAACCAGATCATTTGGCAATGGGAGTAATATTACTTTGAAATGAATTAATATTTATCGAATCTATAAAGTGTAAAATACGTCGCTTAGGTTTAATCGTTTAAAAATTTTGTTTACCACCCAGTTCAGAAAGGAGTCGTTACTAGAGAAGAATTTTTTTACTGTTGTAGTTCAAACTCTGTCTTGGTCATATACGGTCGACGCATCCCCACTGTGCATCCAACGTAGGGTATAAATATAGCCGCTCGATCGAGAATGATTCATTCTCGCTCGGAACGCCGGACCGAACG
Organism: Hemaris fuciformis; assembly: GCA_907164795.1. NCBI lineage: Eukaryota > Metazoa > Arthropoda > Insecta > Lepidoptera > Sphingidae > Hemaris > Hemaris fuciformis. The sequence continues at coordinate 10,602,466 of OU015452.1, forward strand.
GAACTCTGTACTAAGTTTTTGAAATTACCTCCAGAAGGTTTTACTGTCACTATTTAAAAAACAATAACGCTCAAGACTCTCCGACATATAAATTTATTTTTTACTTCAATATATATAGCGGCGTAAAACCATATACTGAGAGCTACGTCATCGCTCTTGCATAAACAAGAATGACTCACGGGCGGTCACCTCTCTGCGGTGTCGATTACCCCCACTATTCGTCTATAAAAGGCCGTCCGCTGCAGCGGAGCAAGCATTCATCGGTCGGCGCGCGGACAGTTAACAATAACATCCGATTTATTGGGAAATAAAAGGAACTTTGATTGAAGTTGATTGTTGAAATTACTTCTCAAAATGGATCCTCCAGTAATAACGATGTCACTGCTATTAATAACGATACAGGGCTATCTGCCTCGTCAGTAATTGTGAAAGTTTACTAAAGAAAACTCAAAGTATGAGTTATCACCATAAACCAACAGTGGTGACGTCGGCAATGTGACGTCACACATCTTAAAGACACTTCGAAGCCACACCTGCTCCGACATATACGATAATTCGAATTACACGTATTGAAGAAGCTTAAAACATCTACATGTACAAATAAGAAATAAAATATATCGCATAAATAATAATAGCAAAACACAAAATAATAATAGCAAAAAAGACAAACACGAAATCGTAACTTTCACAATATTTTGGGCAATTGTACTTTGCTTGAGGCCCTGCATCCGCAAAAAGATCACAGTCCGGGTTAGTTTCCACCAGAGCATTAATGCCTCATTGGGCCGGCGGTGTTATTTGGTAATTTCCTCGGGGGTAGAGTGAGTGAGACCACAGAACAGCTGAATAAGATAATAAGGGACATAGACAGTAGTATCACGACCAATGGTAAAAATTTCTAACAAAAATGAAGGTTTGATTTGAATGAAATTTATTAAAGTCCTGATATCACACGCAACCCGAATCACTAAGAAGCGGCCGTGTCAAACGTATGACAGTTTAATCGTAGGTTCGGCACGCTCGGCACGGTAACGTTTCCTTTGTAATGTTATTAAACTGGTCCGTGTGTGTCGGTGCAGAGCGATCCTGGACACGTCGTGGTGGATCGCGTGCGCAATCGAGAGCGGCGTGAGCGTGTGCGTGCACTGCAGCGATGGCTGGGACCGCACGGCGCAGGTGTGCTCGCTCGCCGCGCTGTGCCTCGACCCGCACTACCGCACCATCAACGGATACCAGGTGCGTCACACACTCACACACACTCACACACACACACACACACACACACACAGGAAATGACGCTACCTTTGAAAGAGGAGACGCCAGCTCTATTGTGGACCTAATATTTGTAAGCAGCAGGTTGGTAAGAAATAGAAAATGGTCCTGGCAATTAACTGATTTATACACCGCCAGTGATCACAGAGCTATATCCTGGGAGATACTTGCGGAACAAAAGTGCAGCATGACACATAAAACAAGCACTATCGGTTGGAAACTAAAGGATTTCGACCCCAACTTGATGCGGACTGCACTTAACAGTCAACCCATGATCAGCGGAAATGCCAACCTTAAAGCCGAGGAACTGATGCTTAGAGTTCAGAATGCATGCGATGCCACAATGGCAAGAAAAGGAACACACAGCAAAAGCTGCCAGACGAGGCCAAGTTTGTTGCGTTTGCAGATGACGTAGCTGTGGTTATCGTAGCCAAACAGCTCGAAGAAATAGAATGGGCATTTGATATTACGTATGAGGTTACCCGACGATGGATGAAGGGGGTTGGTCTCGAGCTGGCAAATCACAAAACTGAAGCCGTCCTAATCACCAGCAGGAAGACAGTCGAGACAATGACCTTGAATGTCGGAGACTTCAAACTTACGTCTCAGCCATACATTCGGTACTTGGGGGTTATGATCGACACAAGGCTTAGCTTTAAAGCACATGCTGAAAACGTTGGGCGGAAAGCAGCAATGATTGGGTCGACTCTTTCTCGATTAATGCCTAATGTCGGAGGCCCAAAGCAAAAAAGACGTCTATTATATCACAGAAGAATTTCTGTGGTCGCGTCCGCTCTGACATACGGTATCGCTATCTGGGCTGACGCGCTAAAGGCCCAATACCCTTGCAGGCAAATTGCACCAACTTACCGTAGGAGCGCCCTAAGAGTCGCTAGCGCTTTCCGGACAGTGTCCAATGAAGCTATATGTGTTATTTCTGGAATACTACCCATTGAAGTGTTAGCCGACGAAAGAAAAGCTTTATACCGTAGAAAAAGAATAGAACAGCTAACTACAGCGGAACTAAGAAAGGAGGAAAGACGGAATAGCGTGGAAAGATGGCAAAGGAAGTGGAACACTGCTAGCAAAGGAAGATGGACGTATAGGCTGATCCTCCAGATAGACGTATGGATTAATCGAAGTCATGGTGAGACAAATTACTACCTTACTCAGATGCTATCAGGACATGGCTGTTTCAGAGAGTATTTATGCCGATTTAAGCACGAAGATTCTCCAGAATGCCCTAACTGCAGAGGTAGCAATGAAGATGCCAATCACGTGTTTTTCATGTGCCCGCGTTTCGAAAATGCTCGTAAGAAATGGGAAGACATTTTGAAGGTGAAACCGTGCGCAGAAAACGTCGTAGCCTGTATGTTGTTATCGGAGTGTAACTGGAATGCAACAAGCTCTTACGCTTAGCTCTTAAGCTTTTCCGCGAAGCAATACCTCACGGTGGTTCCACGGGAAGGTGGTCACAGAATAGAGGTGGTGTTTTTAGTCGGTATGGATCATAACAACAGAATCCAGAAGCTCAATATCACCTGATCGAGTCCGACATACGGGATGCTGGATCCTATGATACGTAAAAGTATTTTTTGCACCTCTGAGAAAAAAAAAAAACACACACACACACACACTCACACTCAACACTCACATACAAACACTGACACCCATTACGAGTTGACACAGTTGTGTACATTATGGAGACATCATCATCAGCCTAAAAACCTCGATTGCTGGACTTAGGCCTCCCCAGGCCAGGAGGTATAGTAAATACCCTTCTGAAAGAAATACGAAACGATGTTTCCACGGTAACATGGTAACTGGATAGACCGATAGACTAGAGATTTTTAGTCGGTATGGGTTATAAGAACAGAATCCAGAAACTCGGAAAATCAAATTACACCTGATCGAGACCGACATACGAGTTTGCGATTCCGTAATCCTATGATACGTAAATGCATTTCTTTGCACCTCTGATGGACAAAAAACTCACACTCGTACACTCATACATACACTCACAGTCACATACATATGTACACTCCCAGACAGCTGAAGCGCAGTTGGCTACAACTAGCCAGAGAGGCCGCGGACTCGATCCCCGCAAAGAGACAATTTTTTGTGTGATCCACAAATATTTGCTTCGAGTCTGGATGTTTATGAAACCGAAGTCTCTTGTAAATTCTGATACCCACGACCCAAGACTTGTATCTAGGTGTCGGATCAGAACTATGAATATGACTGTTAGGTGTATTTATTTAAACAATACAATACAAATAAACTATTGTACACACATAACGAAATAAAGTTTTTTTTTTATTATTATACTTTAAAGTGGTATGTTGTAACTAAGGATTAATTCCCAGGCGCTGATAGAAAAAGATTGGCTGTCATTTGGTCACAAGTTCACGGCTCGGTGCGGGCACATCGCGTGCGACGGTCGTGAGCGTTCGCCTGTGTTCACTCAACTCCTCGATTGTACTTGGCAGCTGCTCCGCCAGAGACCAGAGGTATGTGCAGTTCCATGGTTCAGGTCTAGCATAGTTTCCATCTTAGTTGTCCATTTCTCTTTTTAAGAGTTCTCCTAATAGTAGGTTTTGTTGCAGCTCAAGTGATTTTTTATTTCTTGACGATATTCAGAACTTAATAACATTATTATGCCATCTTCATACCTAAAGATGAACTCATTTGAGCAATTATTGGGGCTTGTGTGGTCATACATTTGTAAATAACTTAATTTCTCTATACAACAGTTCTAAAAATAAGGTTTAATGGTCAGACTATCGAAAACAACGAGAAACTTCTAAAGGTCCTAAAACACAAGGTCAAACACAAGCTCCTAATGAGTATTTATCGATCCTACAATCGATAAATGAACCAACTGAATCACAGAGCATATCTACGTATCACTAACCGGACAGACTTATTCAATCATTCATTTGTTCATCCACACACCCATTCACTCATTCACTCACGCACCCACCCACTCGCTCATTCATTCGTTCGTTCGTTTATTCATTCATTCATCTAGTCATTCACTCACTCACTCACTCATGCATTCATTCACTCATTAATCTATCGTGAACATACCAAGTATATAGAGTACTTAACGCGTATTGTTTGATTGTCCCAGGCTTTCCAGTTCAACGAGCGGTTCCTGCTGACGCTGCACGACCACGCGCACGCCTGCCAGTACGGCACCTTCATCGGCAACTGCGAGAAGGACCGGCGGGATCTCAGGTACAATAATATCGGCCCATTGGCAGTGGGGCCCATCTTCATCCGGGAGTTTCAATTCCGTGCTCATCCCAAAGGAACACTATGTAATTACGGGATAAAAAGTAGCCTATGCTATTTACCAAAGTCCAATCTGTATGTTGCATACCAAAAAATATTCAAATCGATTGAGTAGTTTTTGATAACGATGCGAACGCCGAGATTCTCGACCGCACGCCTAAACCTCAAGGCCATCAATACTTATTGGTAGCCACAAATATTTATTTGGATGTATTTATTTGTTATTTCAGACTGTCGGAGCGCACATTCTCACTCTGGGGCTACATGGCGAGTCACCTCAACGAGTACAAGAACCCACTTTACAATCCCAAAGCGCACCCTGATGTACTCAAGCCGGACTTGAACGCACAAAGCATAAGGTCAGTTTCATCCCCTATTACGTGAGACAAATTAAAATTGGCAAAAGTTGGCACAGCAATACCAGTGGCGGCATTTCCATAGCAGCCCAAAAGTGTTATTATTGTGTAATGTCTAGTTTATTGTGGGGTCAGGATATTCTCATTTATATATCAAATTCATCATCATCATCATCATCAGCCCATATACGTCCCACTGCTGAGCACGGGCCTCCTCTACAACTGAGAGGGTTTAGGCCTTAGGCCACCACGCTGGCCTAGTGCGGGTTGGCGGACTACACACCTAAGAAATTCCTAAGAACTCTTAGGTGTGCAGGTTTCATCACGATGTTTTCCTTCACCGTTAAAGTACGTGATAATTCATTGTGAATACACACATAACTTCGAAAAGTCAGAGGTGTGTGCCTGGGGTTTGAACCCGCGACCGTCGAGATTCTCGACCGCATGCCCAAACCTCAAGGCCATCACGACTTTTTTTATCAAATTGCTTTTGTTAAATAAAGATTTAAAGCTTAAAGGCTACTTGGGGTTTTGTAAGGCAAGCTGGGCTTTGGCTTTGGCTTTTTGGGCCTGTATGGAAGTACAGGCGTGTGTGATCGATCAGGTTCTGGCGCGGCATGTACTGCCGGCACGAGGGCGGCGTGCACCCGCGCGAGCCGCTGCTGGACCTGCTGCCGGCCGCCGTCGACCACTGCTCCGCGCTCGACCACCACATCAACTACCTCGCCAAGGTACTGCACCCACCGGCCGCACCAGTACCACAACACACGACACTCGCATGCTCCTCACCCCACACTAACATCCGCACCAGTACCACGACACACACAACACTCACATGCTCCTCACCCCACACTAACATCCGTACCAGTACCACGACACACACAACACTCACATGCTCCTCACCCCACACTAACCTCCGCACCAGTACCACAACACACGACACTCACATGCTCCTCACCCCACACTAACATCCGTACCAGTACCACGACACACACAACACTCACATGCTCCTCACCCCACACTAACCTCCGCACCAGTACCACAACACACGACACTCGCATGCTCCTCACCCCACACTAACATCCGCACCAGTACCACGACACACACAACACTCACATGCTCCTCACCCCACACTAACATCCGTACCAGTACCACGACACACACAACACTCACATGCTCCTCACCCCACACTAACCTCCGCACCAGTACCACAACACACGACACTCACATGCTCCTCACCCCACACTAACATCCGCACCAGTACCACGACACACACAACACTCACATGCTCCTCACCCCACACTAACCTCCGCACCAGTACCACGACACACACGACACTCACATGCTCCTCACCCCACACTAACATCCGCACCAGTACCACGACACACACAACACTCACATGCTCCTCACCCCACACTAACCTCCGCACCAGTACCACGACACACACAACACTCACATGCTCCTCACCCCACACTAACCTCCGCACCAGTACCACAACACACGACACTCACATGCTCCTCACCCCACACTAACATCCGTACCAGTACCACGACACACACAACACTCACATGCTCCTCACCCCACACTAACCTCCGCACCAGTACCACAACACACGACACTCGCATGCTCCTCACCCCACACTAACATCCGCACCAGTACCACGACACACACAACACTCACATGCTCCTCACCCCACACTAACATCCGTACCAGTACCACGACACACACAACACTCACATGCTCCTCACCCCACACTAACCTCCGCACCAGTACCACAACACACGACACTCACATGCTCCTCACCCCACACTAACATCCGCACCAGTACCACGACACACACAACACTCACATGCTCCTCACCCCACACTAACCTCCGCACCAGTACCACGACACACACGACACTCACATGCTCCTCACCCCACACTAACATCCGCACCAGTACCACGACACACACAACACTCACATGCTCCTCACCCCACACTAACCTCCGCACCAGTACCACGACACACACAACACTCACATGCTCCTCACCCCACACTAACCTCCGCACCAGTACCACAACACACGACACTCACATGCTCCTCACCCCACACTAACATCCGCACCAGTACCACGACACACACAACACTCACATGCTCCTCACCCCACACTAACCTCCGCACCAGTACCACGACACACACGACACTCACATGCTCCTCACCCCACACTAACATCCGCACCAGTACCACGACACACACAACACTCACATGCTCCTCACCCCACACTAACCTCCGCACCAGTACCACGACACACACGACACTCACATGCTCCTCACCCCACACTAACATCCGCACCAGTACCACGACACACACGACACTCACATGCTCCTCACCCCACACTAACCTCCGCACCAGTACCACGACACACACAACACTCACATGCTCCTCACCCCACACTAACATCCGCACCAGTACCACGACACACACGACACTCACATGCTCCTCACCCCACACTAACCTCCGCACCAGTACCACGACACACACAACACTCACATGCTCCTCACCCCATCATCATCATTATCAGCCCATATACGTCCCACTGCTGGGCACGGCACTGGCTGAGAAGTTTTTCTCTCACCGTTAATATTCTAACACAAAGACACCAGCTTGCGAAACGATTGGCCGTGGGTTCGATACCCGCACCGAGACAAATGTTTGTGTGATTCACAAATATATTTTTCGGGTCTGGATGTTTGTGAGAGCGAAAAGTCTCTCGTAGTTTCTCATACATAAGACACAAGATTCGTATGTTAGTGTGGGGTCAGGACTATGTTAGTATGTGAGTGATTTCTATTAATTTATTGAATTATGTCATTCCACAGAGAATAAACACGTTCAAGAACTTACTATCGGGCAGAAAATCGGAGCGCAACAAAGAGACGGCGGTTGTCAATTATCAGAACGGGAATGTCGATACAGTGGAAATCGAGACAAAGACGGAGTCGTTGCAGATTGATAACAAGTGAGTCATTTTTTTACCTTTTTTTGGACTGCGCAGTGGTCTGGCGGTACAAGCATGTACATGTTGGGCAAAGAGTTATTGGGTTTCTCCATTAGGAAATTCTGAGTAGCAGAACGGAGTCTGGAAATGTGCCCGCACAACGGCAATAGACTCGCCCCATATTACGTTGGACTTATACATACCTGGCGAAATATGGGTGCAGAAATGGATTTCTGTCCACCTTTTCGGGGAATGTAGGCGTGAGGTTATGTATGTACCTATGTTATTTTATTAATTCAGTACGTACGGATTCTATAATTGCTTAGTAAGTTTTACTATACAAATTTACTTTTTTAGATTATGTATATTATGTTTTAGTGCGTCATTTGTCATATATTGCACTTCCGAAGATCCAAAAATACAAAGATGTCGAAGATCGAGCTCAGTAGCGTGCCTACGTAAAACTATGGACGAAAAAGAAACATGTTATCAATCACACAAATATTTGTCGTGGTACGTCCTGTGAATAGGGTACTAGTAGAGATGGCTCGAGGTTTAGCCGTGCAGTCGAGAATCTCGGCGGTCGCGGGTTTAAACGCCAGGCACATATCTGACTTTTTGTGTATACACACATCACAATGAATTATCTCATACTCTAACGGTGAAGGAAAACATCGTGAGGAAACCTGCACACCTAAAAGTTCTTCGGAATTTCTTAGATGTATTATCCACCAACTCGCACTAGGCCAGCGTGGTGGACTTGTTAACCTTCTCAGTTGTAGAGGAACCCCGTGCCTAGCATGGGACGTATATGGGCTAATGATGATGATTAGCAGGACGGGAATTCACGTATGTGTTTGTTCGTAGACTTTTGTACGAGTCTGGAGGCACTCTGTCCGAACTGGAGTGCGCAAACCATGACCACCCCTTAAAGGAGTCAACACACCCCAAGCCCAATAACATTCCGCTCATCACTGAGGTAAGTTTGGCTTTTTTTACGTGAGGAAAGCGCCTTAAGGCCACCTCCCGGCCCACCTATACCCCGTAAGACAAAGAGAAAGACCAAAAAAATAAACTCCTATTGCACCAGCAAAGGTACCTGCCATTCAGCCCAAGCAACGTGCGAACGCTCATTCGGCGTCCAAATATATATTCAAATACATATATATAATTAAATAATAATAACCACAAGTTAACAATACACCCAAAATCGTGTGTGTTATGGTCCTTCCACCCCTACCATTAGAATATGTTTAGGTCATTCAAAAGTTTGTGCTGTTGACAACCTCGTGGCGTGGCGTAATGTTTGACTGATCCACAAATATTTGTTTCGGATGTGGGTGTTTGTGAGACCGAAAAGTCTCTCGTGGTTTCTGATACCCACAACACAGGACTTGTATCTTTTTGTGGGGTCGGAACTATGTATGTGACTGCTGGCTGTATTATTCTAGTAATGAACAGGCCGGTAATATTTTGTCGTCAGGTAATAATCCTCATCGTTTGTCGCCATTACTAATTTTGCGAGCACAGCACTTACCAACAGCAGCGTTCACTTTAACATAACAGTACAAAAGCTTCAAGTTTCAGAAACTTCTGATACCCACGCCACAGGACTTGTATCTTAGTGTGGGGTCAGAACTATGTATGTGACTGTTGGGTGTGTTTATTTATTTGTTGCAGAAATTAGACGAATCGATCCCTGCGAGCCTGTCGCAGTTGGAGCAAGAGGTATGCTCCGTGGCGCTCGACTGGAAGAGCGTCAAGAACGTCACCGAGTGCAGCTGTTCCACACCACTCGACCACTACAGCAGAAAGGTTGGCCACCTGCTATTTCACTAGTCATATCTCCTTATCATCAAAAGCCAGTCAGAGTGGTTGTAAACCTCCCCCAAAGATTTCCATAGCGCTCCGTCAGAAGCAGCCTGCATCCAACGATTCATGCGATCTTCATGATATACAGTGAAGTGACGGTACTTCCATAGAAGCCTAAAAACCCAACTTACAAAATTCCGTATAATCTTTAAATCTTTATTTAAAAAAAAACAACTTGACATATAAATGAGAATCCCCTGACCCCACAATAAACAATTATAAACTAGATGTCACACAATTAACGTGTAACGCTTTTGGGCTTCTATGGAAGTACCGACACTGCCCTAGTCTACATAATATATTATAGCGAAATTCATACACAAAGTTATAAAAAAAAAAAATCGCGTGAATTGGCTGATAGATCGCAATAATGGACCAATCAGATGAACACGCTGAGCGGTGACTTATTGTGATTTGCTTTTTTTAGCCTTAGCTTATACATGTCCCACTGCTGGGCACGGCCCCCTCTACAACTCAGAGGGTTTAGGTCTTGGTCCGCCACGTTGGCCTAGTGCGGGTTAGCGGACTACACACCTAAGAAAACCCTAAGAAATTTCAGGTGTGCAGGTTTCCTCACGACGTTTTCTTCACTGTCAACGATTGCAGTAGACGTAGTGGTGTGTGTCAGTGGCGGTACTTCCATAGAAGCCCAAAAGCGCTACATGTTAATTTTGTAATGTTTATTTTAAAATTGTTTATTGTGGGGTTGGATATTCTCATTTATTTGTCAAATTGCTAAATAAAGATTTAAAGGAATTTTGAAAGGCAAGCTGAGGCTTTGCTTTTGTTGAATAAAGATTTAAAGGTTAAACGTTATTATTGGGAATTTTGTAAGGCAAGTCGGGCTTTTGTGTTTGTATGGCGGTACCGACACTGGTGTGTGTGTGCGTGTGCAGCACCACTGCTGGGGCTGCGGGCGCTGCGTGTGCACGCGCTGCGTGTGCGGGCGCGCGGCGCTGGCGGCGCTGGCCAGTCCGCGCGCCGTGCCGCTCTGCGCCGCCTGCCAGCCCGCCGACCCCGGTGACGCACCTACACACTCCATCTGTCTCTCTGTCTGTCTGTCTCTGTCTCTCTCCGGCACTCGCGACCTTCCTCACGCACGACACCGGCTTCTCGAACGAGTCATCTATACTTTATACAAATAAATACAATTGGAGTGTCTGTTTGTAATATTGAAATAACCGCTTTTTAATAAATGCATGTGGATGTATACACGGTACATATACCAAAATAAGGATTTTTACAAATTTTGTGTCTGTCTGTTAGTTCCGGCTTATCTCTGAAACGGGTAGACAAATTTTACCGGGACTTTCACTGGCAGATAGCTGATGTAATAAGGAGTAAATTAGGCTACAAAAAAAATAATAAGAATCGACTGTTAGGCGGAACGAAGTTCGCCGGGTTAGCTAGTAACTAATATTTTCACTTGGTCCCTTCGTTGGAAATCATCGCTGCAAAACCGTGTGACGGACCAAACCAGTTAAACCAGTGACGGAATTACCAAAATGCTGCGTAGGTTGGACCCTAAAACGGTAGATTTGGCCTATGTTTTTTTTCGTGTTACAGAAAAACAGTAATTATGTAACATGATTGCGAAACAATATATCGAATTTTAGATATCATTAGAGACGGCAAAATTTGAGTGGCAAATGTGTAAAACCGCCAATGCTTTTTCAAGCTATAAACCATTTAGACACATTTCACTCACAGTGTACTTCATTGCACCTACCACTCATCGCTACTATCGTTAGAGAGTAAGTTGGTTAATTTTAAATAATGCTTATATTCAATATTTTGTTTCAGACGTAGCCTCACCTGCCAACTAAAGAAGAAAAAGGATAATATATGAAATAGCCAATAAGATATTGAGGGAACACTCTTGAAGTCGATTCACAAAAAATATATAAAAGTACAAAAATTTGCCATTGATGTTATAACTTTCAACGGCTTTGTTTGGCAACCTAGCAATGTCAACTGTAAAATAATGGCAGCGTAGGTCCCGGACATCCAAAGTGATCAGATTTTTTTAAATAAAAATTTATAATGTTTAAAAAATAATAGGGTACATCTAAATACAACTACTGCCATCTGTCTTCGTTTCCAAGAGTGATTCTTACACGTTTAGTATAAAATACATTTCGACCCAGAATAGAGAATTAATTTGATCGTCGTCAAACCATCAAAAACTATTATGTAATTCTATTGTATATAATCTTCAATTATTTCTATTTAGTGATACATAATTTTTAATGATGCATTTCCAGATGTTCAGAGCGTTATTGGGTTTTTCCATTAGGAAATTCTTATTTTCAATTAAAAATGACATTTTATAATTTAGCTCTCTGTATATTCAAGTTACTCCTAAGCCAAGCGTCATAGTATAATTGTTATATATTTTATTATTATATTTTACATCGATAAGATCATTTGTGCAACTGTGTAACTCAAGAATCTACACATATAATTCTAAGAATATTAGGTAGATTATTTAAGTATTTGTGGCATTTATTACTTATACCACAAAAGTGTTTATATATAGGCATCACCTACTACCCAATTGGTATACTTTCATGCATGGGCTGTGAACTATGACATGGTGGGTTCAAATCCCGGGTCATGCAAAAGTATTTCCAATTTCTTTTACCCCAAATGATTTTAGGTTCACCTGAAGCCGATAGCAAAATGGAAAAGTGCATAAAGAGGTGATGAAGGTAGAGGGAAAGCTTTGAATACTAAATTGATTTGAGTTATTTATTTTGTAAGTCAAAATAAACTATTGTAAAAAAAAGAGAAAAATTGGTGTTCCCTTTTACTTAATTTTTAAATTAGAAATGTTTAATCAACCTTACAAGTTACCTTTATAGAATAAAAAATAGACTCTATGCCTTCCAACACTTCTTTTGAATCCCAGTTTATTATATTTTTAAACTGTTTTAGCGAGTGAAACTCAGTTTCTTTCTATACTTTGTCAAAATCACTTCTATCTTTTAAAAATAAATTTTATCTAAAGACAAAGTATAGCTTAATAATAGAATTTCATAAAATATTTTTTAAAGGCTATTCTGTAATTTTCAATGTTCATTACTGTATAATTTAGATTCAAATGTTTGTAAATAAGTACGTAAATTATGTAAGGAAAGAATGTAAAATATATTTCTGTGTATATCTGTGATTATATGTATTATTGTGGATTTTTGTGTGTTTTAATAATAATAATTTTTTTTTAACATTATTCTACCATTGGGCACCACTCTTTTTACACCAAACAAGCATCTTGAATTTTGTTAGGCTTTATGTATGCTTTCATCATCATCATCAGCCCATATACGCCCAATGCTTCGCAAGGGTCACATCTACAACTGAGTTTGGGGCTTAATCACAATGTTTTTCTTCACCGTTAAAGTAAATTTTAAGTATTAATTGTGAATACACATATAACTTCAAAAAGTTACAGGTGTGTGCCTGGGGTTTGAACCCGCTACCACAGAGAGCTCTCGACCGCATGCCTAAACCGCGAGGCCATCATGATTCATGACATGTATGATTTAAAACACATATATTCAGTAGCGGTACTTCCATAGAAGCCGACAAGCGTTACACGTTAATTGTTTGCTTTTGTTAAATAAAGATTTAAAGTTTAAATATTATTATTCGGAATTTTGTAAGGTAAGCTGGGCTTTTCACTGCACATAAAGAAACTATCTCGTGGTTACATTTCCAGGTCGGGCAAAATCTTATTTATAAAATTATAACTTTTTTTTACCAGAAATTCCAATTTAAAAATTTATATGGCCTGACATAGCCGCTCTAAAACAAACGATGCATTGTTAAATAATCAAGTTAATTTTAATAGCATCCATAAAAAAATAACGAAGTACGCCGATCTAAACACTGCTACTATTATTTTTCCACGATTCCACGATGTACGTGTTACTGATAAATACTTTTATACTGTTCCTTGTTGGTATAGCAGGTTGCGATGGAGGTGATATGCAAAAAGATAAAACAAACGTCGATACAAAACGTATGGTGGGCATCGACACTGTGCACGAACCTAGAATCGATAAGGATACTATTATCACTCGAAACTTAAAACTGGAGAAAAAGGGACGTGGTAAAAACAGTAAGCATTTGTATATATTTTGTCAAAAGTTTTTAGTTTTATTGCTCCTTTCTATATAGTCATGAATTTTGAAAGATGTGTAAAAATTATAAAAAAAAATAAAAATTTACTTATACCTACAGGGTTATTGGTTAAGTCGACCTATTCCCGTTAAGGGTTTACATCGTTTCTGACTGATTTCACTTTGAGACACCCTATTCTAAATCTAACCGTTTTCGAGATATTTGAATTTAATTGTTTTTTCCAAAAATCTCCCGATTTTCGGCTATCAGCTTATTGTTAGATATTTTGAAATTTTTCCATGTAAAATAAGATGCTTTATGACCTCAATAACCAATATTGTACATAAAATGAATAAATAAATCGTTGTAGACGATTAAAACATAAAAACTTTAACACAAATTTTAAAAGTTCATTTCCTGAAAGGATATTTATAAAAAAAATGGCGCCTGTTTTGCAGATGTGCGTAAAAATATCTAAGTTCCATCAGCTATCCAACGAAGTAATACAATCCAGGGTTTTATTACCATATATTTTGTAGAAAAAACTTAGTTTAATAGGCTATAGGGGAGGCAAAAATAAAATAAATAAAATAATTGATGAGTTATTAATTGACAGATATTTTGTTACATCTTAGTATAAATTTTATGTTCATCATACCTGCATTGCACTGCATATTAATGTCTTATTAGGCGTTTTTTTCTAATATAGGAAATATTGGAATAAGTTTTTTTCTTAACTATAAGCTTACTCGAAACTACTAGATTAAAAAATATATACCTATAGCGTTAAATGTTCTTGCGTATAAATCAAAGGCCGACCATCTATATAATTGTAGCATAATTTACAACATTGATGAATCGGTGAACAGAATTGACTAATTATTCCCTATGTCCTTTGTTTTCACTAAATCACACATTGCAAAACGACAAATAAAAAAGTCCCGAGATATGAAAACAATCTCATAAAATGGTACAAAATTAAACGCGATCAAAACCGTTTTGCCGTCGCATTATCGGCTTTGACTAGTTCTAGTGTTAATAAGTTAACACAATTTCAGCATCGCCAATTAAAAAAGATGACGAACGAGAGCCAGATTGGTCGTACAAACCTATACCTAAAGAAGTATCCGCTCACGTGAAGCAATTCAAAAAGAACATGTCTGAATGTCTCAAAGAAGTTCAGGCAAATGACAAAAGACCAGTGAAACGACTGTCCCCAAAAACTGAATCTCCAATCCACGGAGAGTGCCTGATAGCATGCGTTTTAAAGAGAAATGGAGTTATTGACAATGGCAAGATAAACAAAAGTAATTTTTATTCCTACATTTTTAACATACTCTGACTGCCTCGAGACCACGGTCTCACGGTACAAGTATGTGCCGTGCGATTTAGAGGTCCTGAGTTCGATTTCCGGGTCGGGCAAAGTGTTATTGTGTTTTTCCATTAGGGAATTCTCGTTAACAGCACGGAGTCTGGAAATGTGCCCGAAAAACGGCAATAGGCTCGCCCTCTTTTACGTGGGACTGAACATACTTGGCAAAATGTGGGTGCAGAAATGCACCTCTGCCTACCCCTTCGGGGAATACAGGCGTGAGTTTATGTATGTATGTAAAAGTACAAAAATATTGCATCTATATGCGGTTCCACTAGTTTAATAGAAATCTTAAACCATAATATCATATCATAGTGTCGAGAAAAATATCGTTTAACACATACATAATATGTGTAAATAACTATGATTTTGTTTTTAGAAAATCTAATGATATTGGTGAGCAAATTCTACGCCAAAGACACTAAATTAATGAAGAAATTGGACGTAAAGGTTGATCACTGTATTGAAATGAGCTCGCTGACCACAGACGAATGCCAGCTTGCATCGCAATTGAACGCTTGTACAAACGACTTAATGGCCAGTAACAAACATAAAATTGTTGTAAATTATTAAAAATATTCAAAATACATTGATATATTAAAAAAATAGTTTTAGTCTACGAACTACTTAATGCTTATTTTAGAAAAATGCGGTCATAAATATAATTAGGCTGTATGTGTGGCATTCCTTTATCATCCCTGTAAAAGAAAAAAATTGAAAAATCGATATATGGCTATCGGTCGTAGTCATAGTAGGGATGTGAGAATATTGGAAAGAATCGATTAATCAAAAATCGATTTTCTTTTATTCAAAATAAATACAAAATCGATATTTTTCTATTATTTAAAAATTTATATGCTTTTTCACATCTCTTTAAAAAAAACAAAGGGTTGCACTTTAGGAATGCCGCCGGGAGAAGTTAAAAAAATTAATAATTTTAAAATGTTTTACAAAAATTTCAAAAACTAAAACGGACGAATTTCGCATTCTACCGCGGCCAATGTATTGTTCTTGTCACGCTGATTTTAACGATATCAAACTTGGGTATCCTATGAGCTGTATTTAATTTATACAACCCGTTAATTTTGAATGAATTTTGAAAGTACCTACCGTACTTTCCTGAAAGTTACCTATCATAGTTTGTATAAGCTTGTTGATGTTGAGTTTAACATAACACGTTTTATATTGAAAATGTTGAGGTTATAAAACGTAGGTATGACTCGTGTGACGGACGTTATTAGTTTTATTG
The DNA here is from genome assembly GCA_907164795.1 of Hemaris fuciformis. Lineage (NCBI taxonomy): Eukaryota > Metazoa > Arthropoda > Insecta > Lepidoptera > Sphingidae > Hemaris > Hemaris fuciformis. The sequence goes on from OU015452.1 coordinate 10,618,988, forward strand.
AACGAATTATACACTAAAATTTAAATTTAATTTATTTAAACCAGTAATAAATTGTTTGGATGATTATAAAAAAATCCATTATTCTTATAAATAAAATCACGTAACAAAATCGATTTTTATTTTTAAATAATCGATTTTATTCATAATCGATTTTTTTTTCACAGCCCTAAATCATAGACTCATAGTCCATAGACAAAGACTTCTTTCACAAATCACAATTCATGAATTCACGTTTCAGTTTCACATAGATGTTAAGTGTTCACTGTATGTAGAATGTAGAGTAATTTTTTCGTAGAAGTTAATCGTAATAGTACATAATAGTTAGGCTTAGGTGTCGTTTTGTTATTTTTATGGATTAGTGTTACGAATTTATTTGTGGTTTTAAATCAATTTTATCAATTTGACTATTCCAAACCACTCGTATTTTTAAGGTCGAATCTTCATAGTTCATTGAAGTTCTTGTTCAGAGCGTAAAAGTCTTGTACCTGTTGTTAACCTGGCTCATAATATTCGTTTATGTGTGTAATGTGTATCACTATCAGGTTCAATTCGCAATAACTTTTTGCGCGTCTGTAAATCGATTTAAGATATGTGGTCTTTTTATTTTTTTCGTTGTCCTTCGGATCCAAGTTTTTGCCTCAAAGGTATTTTCGTAGACGACGATCAACAATATCAATTTTCGACGTGACCAGTTCCGTTCAATCAATTTTTCATGGATTGTGAATCATTCATCTTTCATCAACCGTCTTTACCAAAATTTTGTCAAATGTTCATTTTCTCAACGTTTTTTAACGTCCATCCATGTCAATTTAGCAGTGTTTTGCATGTTTCCTTCGATTTACTGTTCGTTTCTAAAATGTTCTGTCATTTATTATTTATTATTATATTTTCATGATGTGGGTATTCTATGCTGACTGATTATGATAAAATAGTTTAGTCAGTACACAAGTTTCTACTGATGGCTGCACAAAGAGTCTCAACATGTTCTTATACTTGAATATAAAAATTATAACCATTGGGTTAAGTTACAAGGTTCAATCTCAAATTTTGTCATAAGATTTGCAAAATAGCCATTACAGTATGCAACCTCTTTGGCATACTCTCAATTAAGATGAAGAACTGGGAATGTGTAAGCCTGTTGTTATTGAGGTGAATTGTTGACCCTTTCCCGTGGCCCATTGGCCTGTCTTTTTTTGGTAATATTTTATTAAAGGTTGTTCATTTGCCAACATTGTTAAAGATTATAGACATAAATCAATAGTTTCTTCACATAATGAGTCTATACTTAGTAATTGGTTATACAATCATAATGATAATCTAATTTGGTCAAAAAAAATCATAAAATTGATTTTAATCTGTGACTTTAAACTAATGGCCACAATGATACATACACTTGACCAATTTTAACATGAATAATTATGGAAATAGAGAACCTTATAGGAAATAATATGAATGTTAAATATGTAACTCAATATATTTTTAAACTAAATTTAGTGCCCTGTGTAATGTTTAGTAATGTGTCTTTGCTGTGAAGATTAACTTTATTATATTATACAGAATGAATATGTTATTTTACAAGCAATTAAGTTTTTTGTAAACCTTTTTGTTTTTGTTGCATTATTTTTTTGTCATTAATGTTTAATATTTTGAATTCGAACTACCTACTTGTCCCAGAAGAATTTGCCACTACTTTCTTTTGAATTTTTGAAGCATCATCAGACTAATAAATAAAAAACATTATATAAAATTATTCAATCAATATCTGTGCATTCCTTTGGAAGACCACCTAATTGTGCTGCATATTGATTTACAAAATTTTAATATAAACATCAAAAGTACAACCATTTGTCCCAAAACTAAATTGTAGTGTTTAACTGGCATTTCGAAATTAGCTTCTGTAAAGACAATAATATTTTTTCTGATGAAATTAAAGTTTTGCCATTTAAAGTCTCCTCCACCGTGAATGCTGATTTGATGCAAACTTCATATATGCGGCTCTTTGCTGCAGTTGGTTAGATAGAAACAAGAAGCATGCCAGTTTAGTGTAGATGGCTTGGAGTAACGGAAGCTTCTCTTGAATATTCCACTATTATACATCTCTTTTAATTAATTTATGGGATTTTTATATAAAATATTATATGGGGATTGTTTACAACATTTTAGTGAAAATGATGGATTGTTATTCATGTACAGAGTATGGATCAACACTGTGGTCTGTTTGCTGTCCATGGTCTTATTGATAGTATTGATTATAGCTGCCTTGAGGTTATGGAGTGCTGTCTGTGACCCCTCAATATGATGTCCTTGATCTTATTTCTCATTAGTGTACATGATTACTGTTTGATTTAAGGAGTGCTACGCCTGTTTGGGGTCCCTGACTTTTAAGTCAAACCAATCTTTTGGGAAGGCTTGGGGTTCTGTTATGTACAGGCTGTTTAGGTATTTTGGTCTCAAAGTATTGATATACAGATTCGGGGGGCAACGGGATCTGGGTATATTTGGAAATAGATTGTAATACTGATTCTGTGTCTGTCTCTCCGTCTGGTATTGTCGGTGTTGGTCATCTGCATCATCCTCATCATCCGAAAAGGTCTCTGTTTGGGGATCTATGTGGACCGGATAAATTAGCTGGGTGTTTAGGAAGGCAGGGGGTTAGGAATTACTGGGACCCTCTGGAGTTAAGGTACTCTGAAAAGGAGAATTTGTGGTTTCGATTTAATCATAGATTGAGAAAGATCAATATCTGTGCATTCCTTTGGAAGACCACCTAATTGTGCTGCATATTGATTTAACAATTTTTTTTGTGTAAACGTCAAATGTTTTACCATTTGTTCAAAAACTATGTTATAGTACTTATTTAAATCGCATTTTCCAATTAGGTTCTGTAAAGACCATCATATTTCTTCTTATAAAATTAAAGTTTTGCCGTTAATAGTCTCCTTCGCCGAAAATGCTGATTTGATGCAAACTTCATATATGCGGCCTCTTTGCTGCCGTTTTTTAGATAGAAATCAGAAGCATGCTGGTTTAGTGTACATAGCCTGCAAGAATGGAAGCTTCTCTTGAATATTCAACTATTTGAAATCTCTTTTTATAATTCTTGGGATTTTTGTATAAAATATGATATGGGGGTTGTTTACAACATTTTAGTGAAAATGATGGATTGTAGTGTTGAAAGTATTGATATACAGAGTCGGGGGTAACGGGATCGGGGCAGATTTTGAAATCGATTGTAATACTGATTCTGTGTCTTTGTCTCCGTTTGGCATTGTCGGCGTTAGTAATCTGCGTCATCCTCATCATCCGAAAAAGTCTCGGTTTGGGGATCTATGTGGACCGGATAAATTAGATGGGTGTTTAGGAAGGCAGGGGGTTGGGAATTACTGGGAACCTCTGGAGTTAAGGTACTCTGAGAAGGAGAATTTGTGGTTTCGAGTTCATTATAGATTGAGAAAGATCAATATCTGTGCATTCCTTTGGAAGACCACCTAATTGTGCTGCATATTGATTTACTAAATTTTCGGTGGTTATTTTGTATTTATCAATAACTAGCAATTTATAATTTTATATAACAAATAGTAGGTATTGGCATGAATAGTCTCCTTCGCCGATAAAGCTGATTTGATTCAAACTTTATCTATTACGGCTCCTATGCTAGAGCTGGTTAGATGCCAGCTAGCTTGAGAAGCAAAATGCCTTTTTAGGTGTGTACAATTTTAGTCACATTGTTATTCTCGTCCGGAGTACCGATTATTTGATTTACAAGGGCTGTCTTTTAAGTTGTGTCGTTTGAAATAAGTATAGACAATCTAATAGATTATTACTATTTATTGTTTTTCAAAGAATTCTCCGCGATATTTAACAGGTTCCATGTCCAATGAATTTTATATGATTCATCGGACATATTTTGTACCAATTTTACTACGTTCTTGAATCGCATATTAACAAATATAGAAGCAATTTTTACTGCATTTTTTTTGTGGACGTATGAGTATAAACACAATATTTGGTATTTGGACGTGTGGGATACATCGTCAAAATTGTAAAAATGTAAAAACTGTAGTGATTTATCAATATGTATTTAATTAATCGAAATTATTTTCCAGCTAAATTTTTATTTTATTTTATGAAATCAGTCTTTATTAGGAACAATATTTATCACGACATTACTATGAAATACATTAAATAATTGAAAGCATTTGGCCTCAGTGTGCCTCATTGAAACATTTCCAACTAAATGTTTTTTTACATTTTACACATTCGGTGTTTACTTGTTTAGCAAGCAAAGGATTTCCTCCTTACGAGTTTTCCATCTCGCCTCGGATTCTGGGTTAGAGCGTGTCTTTCTGATGATATTGAAGGCAGAGTAGATATTCTTGCTGACTGTTTTTTCATGGCCGCTTCAATCCAAAACCATATTGTTTTTTTTTATTGTCCTCTAAGATCATCATCAACATCCGTCATTTCATTACCGTGGCAAGTCGAAATCATCAATACAGTTACAAAGCTGTCTATTTGCTTAGCAAATTGTAATTCCATCAGTTCTTCAATGGGTTCCTTCGACACAACACACTTCATCAGGATTCCATGGTAAGAGGCCACACTTACGAAAACCATTTTTGAATAGTTCAGGCGATAATGTTTCAGCAAATAGTTTGTTTAACAAAGGGAAAAAATGAACTTTTCGCAATACAGGATTATCAATATTATCCAAACGCCAAGCGTGAACTGCGGTTTTCCAGGCACTCTTCAAACTTCTGAAAAAGGTACTTAGTCACTGTCGAATTGACCGACTTTCCCGTTCATCGTTTTGGGGATAGCACCACAAATAAAACATTTCTGGGAAGATAGTGTTTCAGTTAATGCATTACATACTTTACCTTCTGTCATTGTTAAAGGAAATTTATGCTGAATAGAAATTTGAGTTCCAGCAAGTTCACATGATGTTGATGTTAAATTATTTATTCGTTCCAAGATCTTTTGGGGTCTCAGATTAAGTTACTTCGGAGGACTCTTTCACAAAAATTAATTGAATGGGACGACAATACATAGCCGATGAGGGGCGAAGATTTCGTCAAACAATATTTTCCATCAGTGTCAATTAATCTCAGGGGAACAAATGAAAATACGAACAAAAACTCGTCAGTGTTCTCACAGTTCTCATATTTCTGTTCATATGTACTATGACCGAAACTGTCATCACAACCCCATTTACCCGTCAATGATGAACTAGGCAGTATGCTTTCGATCACTTCTTTCTGGGCTTCAACAAGGCGCTCTGTAGTTTTGTCTAATATGGCTTGAACTTCGACTCTGTTATTAGAGTATGTTCCTCAGGAGGATAAAATGCTTGCTTTGCTCTTTGAATACACTTAAATCATGGAAACACGCTATGTCCTGCTTTTTAAGTCCACTTCCTTATTTGTTTGTATGTGTCCGTGGTAGATTTTGAGTCAATGTAATAAGCTAAAGCTTCATCACTGCTCAGTTGTCTATCGACTATCCAAACGGATGTTTGTGCACTCATACGTAGAATGGCAGATTCCGGCGATTCACGTACAATCGTTCAATACTTTTACAACATTTGTTAGCTCAGATGAACGCGCTGCTACTACTGCAATTTACAACCCTATTCATCAGGGCTTGAGACAAAGTGTAAACAAAGAAAAAATTGTTTCTTAAACTTTATTTCACTGTTTTTTATTTACCTATATTTAATTTAATGTAGAGTTTCCCATTTGTGTATCTAGCAACTAGCTGTATTGATCTTATGTTGTCTGAAAGTCTGACTCCATGATTAAAACAAACTATGCATTTGGTTTCTGTACTTTGTTTATCTTACATAGTTCACATGTATGAACAAATAATTGCACAAGGTTTTAAGTCTCTCTTATTTAATTATTTATTTGGAGAATTCTGAGGATTCTGAAGAACTGTCACCAACATGAATAACGAAATGGTCAACTACGAGGGCAGTCCGATAAGTACTTAGCCTCACCGCCCGATGGCACCACTATCGTAAGATAAATTTACCATCATGTAGCACATCTTCGTAGACGGCTATTGTCAAAATTTCAGCCGAATTGGATTTGTAGTTTTGTTTTGACCGCGTGTGTAAGCGGACGTGTCCGCGGATTTTCGAAAAATGGAAAAAGAGCAATATCGGCCGGTGATTTGATTCTTGTTTTTGGAAGGGAAATCGCGCAGCGATATCAAAAAGCGCTTGGATGCTGTTTACGGTGACTCTTCTCCTTCAATGGCGACCGTCAAAAATTGGTTTAACGAGTTTCAACGTGGTCGCACGTCAGTTTTTGATGAGCCACGCCCAGGTGCCCCAAAAACGGCTACCACGGAGGATAACGTGAGAAAAGTCCCGATCTTGTATTGGCAGACCGCCGATTGAAGGTGCGCGAGATAGCTGAGACAGTAGGCATCTTAAAAGACCGCGTGGGTCATATCCTGCATGAAATATTGGGCATGAGAAAGCTGTCGGCTCGATGGCTGCCGCGTTTGCTCACTTCGGACGACAAGCGCATCAGTGACACAACTTCAGAGCAGTGTTTGACACTGTTTAGGTGCAATCCGAAGGGGTTTCTGCGTCGTTTCGTGACCGTCGACGAAACATGGATTCACTGGTACACACCAGAGACCAATAAACAGTCGAAACAGTGGACTTTACCCGGCGAATGTGCTCCGAAGAAGGCGAACACTGTCCCATCGGCCGAAAAGGTGATGGCCACCGTTTTCTAGGTTTCACAAGGTGTGATTTACATCGACTACCTGGAGAAGGGCAAAACGGTCACAGGGCTCTACTATGCCGAACTATTGGGCCGATTCAACGCTGAATTGTAGAAAAAAACGGCTCCATTTGGCGAAGAAAAAAGTGCTCTTCCACCATGACAACGCACCGGCTCACACCTCCGCCGTCGCAACGGCCAAATTGGTCACATTAGGCTACGAACAGCTGCTCCATCTACCGTATTCTCCAGATTAGGCCCCGTGTGACTTCTTTTTGTTTCCAAACTTGAAAAAGTCCGTCGCCGGACAGAAATTTGAGTCGAATGAGGAGGTTATCGCCGCCACGGAGGCCTACTTTGTAGACCTCCAGAAAACGTTCTTTTCAGACAGCTTAAAGAAGTTGGAGCATCGCTGGGTCAAGTGAATCGAGTTGAAAGAAGACTGTGATGAGAAATAAATCGCCACTTTTCCAAAATTTTCGTTTTTCTTTTGTAGGCTAAGTACTTATCGGACTGCCCTCGTATATTTATCAATTATACCATAAATGTTTAGCATCTTTTGCTCTTCTTTTATCACATGGTCAATGCACCTTTGCCAAGCCTCTACTGTTATGTTTTTGATTGCATCGGCTAGTAAAATTTTAAGTTCATTAAACTTAAAGCTTTTATTATTCTTAGCAACAAATCCTTTGACTTGAGCTCATACTAACTCCCACCGTGCCACCGTAGAATATGGAGGAGCAGAGTCTCCCAATGTAATTTTTTTCAAACAGAGGTATTTGATGACGCATCTCACTTCGGGCCGAAACACATAACCGCGTTGCGGCGCCGCACTATGGAAAACGTTAGAACAAGGCCATATCAAAAATAGTTTTTAAAAAAGTTACTTATTACTTGTTTTGATGATTTTGTTTTATAGTTAAGATGTTAATTATCGAAATAGAAAGAATTATAACCTTTTGGAATCATGATTTTACTTGATAAACAGATTTGAAAAACTCACATTTACTTTTAAGTAAATTTGTCAAGATAATTTTCGTACATTCAGTATCAATTTTCAGATTGAAATTGTTAAAAAACACCTAATAAATTATATATTTTTGGAAAGAATGTTTCTTTCTCATAATTTTGATAAAATAATATTTGCTTTAAGTAGCATATATTGTATATAATGATAAAATTTATAAATATAGATAAAAAATCCAGTTTACAATTTTCAATTAGGTATTTCTTTATTATCGAAGCTTGCCGAAGTTTTGAATTTTGTATTTATCAATAGCTTAGGTCTTTAAAAATGACATATAAAAAATTTGTCTGCTTATACGTGCTTATGTAGAAGTTATGATGATAAATATCAACCGAGTCCCACGTTCGCGAAAACGTTATCTTTGCGGTTAAGAAAAAATAGTGTTCTTTTATGGTCTTATTGACTATGTAATTGCCAGGAAATGGTATTTATATGAGTTTGCACACGTTACATGTGGGAAATATATTGTTTAATTGCACTCTACACTCATAGCTTTCCTACATAAACCTCAGTCGAGGGTGATTATTCTATCACAATAATTACAGTGAAAATGGCCAGTTTTACTTGTTCAAAGGAAGAAATAATAATATACTATATAAACAACCATAGACAACCAGGGACCACATAAATTTCATAATTGAGGATTTCAAAAATCTCTTGCTTTGCAGACTGCTAGACTTTATGTCAGCAAATACAACTGGTATTATATGCCATCCTCCGTGCATACAATATTAATACATGAAGAGAGTATTATAAATCATTTTTCAGTGTTGCCCATTGGACAGCTTTCAGAAAATGCCTAAGAATCCGGGAATAAGGACTACAAGAAATTTAGACTGCATCATGCAAGAAAATGCTCAAGGTCTGCTAGGAATGAAGATGTTTTTCATACTATTTTATACACGTCTGATCCATACATATCCAGTATTCGAAAGCAATACTTTAAAAAATATTAAAGAACTTGACGAAGACACTTTGGTTCTTTTAAAGGTTCATCAACTAATTGTAGATCCAGCAAAACAAGTTACATATATGTTTAAGTTATATTTAATAGTTATTTCATCGGTCGAATTGTGAATCTGTATATTAAAACCAATTATAATAAATTAATTATAAGATAATATTTTGTAATTTAATTTCTTTGCGTTAAATGTTATACTTAAGTAAGTTTATAAGTGCTATAAAAAAGATAAACTTTTTTTATGTTAATTGAAGTTTTAAAAACCCAATAAATTTATTTTTAGGTAGTCCCTATTTATATAGTCCCTATATATAATCCCTATATATTAGTTTAGATAATATTTTCGAAAGTGTAAAATAAATATAGTTTTTTTTTCTTCGCATTTTAACTTTGAACCCAAGCAAAACCGGGTTAGAACATTAGTATCATAAATTCATGCAAATCCCTAAATGATTGTACTTTCGACTATATCCATGCAAAATTTCAAAGCGATATCTTTATAAACAAAAAAAGTACAGATTTTTGATATGAGAATGACCTATTTTGCCCATAGTGCGCCGCGCCGTCGCGAAAAAGAGCATTTTATTGTCGTACGGTAGGGTAACCAGTTCCTCGTGATTTTTTATTGTGGATAGACGTGTCTCTGCCATGGACAATCGTGGGAAACTTATTGCTTATTTGTTATTAAAAAGACATTACTCTGTTTTAAATAAACGACAAAGAAGATACTGGATACTGAGTACTTTTATCGAAAATACAAAGCATTAAAGATAGACGAAAATAAATTTTTCGCCTACTTTAGAATGAGTATATCATCATTTGAAGAGCTACTACGCGGGTTGTCAAAATATATACATAAAAAAAAATATTAAAGGAAGGAAACCTCTTACTGCTTTGGAAATGTTGGGCTTGACTGTAAGGTAAAGTAAAACAAATACGTTTTTATTGATTAATTACTTACTTTAAGAATACTTTAATTAGTCTTTCAAAAATACAATGTTCAAGAAAAATCAAACTCTTCGTCTTGTGTACCATAGGAAGTACTTGTCGTTTCCTCCAGTGTAAATAGTGAATTTATTGGACGTTGTTGGTTTGATGGCTCGGAATGTATTTGTGAGGATGAGGCAGACCTCAGTTCAGTACTGGAACATCCAGGAGTGGAAGTGTGGTAGCCACTCTGAAAAGTATTATCGTATCTCTGAGTTGAATATCCTTGATTATAGCCCTGATGTTGATAATCTTGAGTATAGCCGTGAGGTGTATATTGCTGATTTGAAGGCTGAAGAATGTATGTTAGTATTTGAAGCACTCGACTTTGAAATATCAATGTTTGATCCCGTGGCGCAGTTGGCTAGATACCAGCTTGCGAAACGAGAGGCCGCGGGTTCGATCCCCGCACCGAGACAAATGTTTGTGTGATCCACAAGTATTTGTTTCGGGTCTGGGTGTTTGTGAGACCAAAAAAGTCTCTCGTAGTTTCTGATACCCACGACACAAGACTAGTATCTTAGTGTGGGGTCAGAACTATGTATGTGACTGTTGGGTGTATTATTTATTTATTTATTTATTGAGAAAGCTTGAAGAGATGGTAAAATCCCCTTAAAAAAATGGAAATGTCTACTCTCCGGTGTTTTTAATATTTGACTTTGATAACGAGGCAATGCTGTTATTTCAGTTTGGTTCTCACTATCTTCTTCCACTACATTAATACTGGAATCAGTTGCATTTTGTGAAACTTTTTTTAAAAACTGTAATTGTTTATTCAAGTGATATTCTTTTATTTTTGAAGCTCCAGCTCCAGACCGATTGGCATCTTTTAGTTTTTTTGGTATTTAGAAAAAATATCTTTTATGGCCTTCCACTTCTTAACTAGTTCATTACCTGAATCAGAAAAATCACAAATGAAAAATTGAAATAAATATAAAAATACCCTAGATTACATTTAAACTACAAAATTTTAAATTATTAACCTTATGTGGCCCTTAACAAATGTATAAAGAGCTTTAAAATTATGTACTCAAACTGCTACAGGTCAAAGTGTTGTTGAAACTGAATAACATTTCCGAAAAAAACACCTATATAATTTTATAGCACCTTGTATTATTATACTTACATTTTTATTATTTTATTACATGTGTACTAGTTGTTATTTCATTTCAGATTTCTAGCAACCGGCAGTGATTTCAAAACCATGCATACGAATTACTACCGAGGAGCAAGTACAATAGCAAAAATTGTGAGCACAGTTTGTCTTGCCATATGGAAACATCTATTAAGTCTTAACTGCATAGGAGCTCGGCATCCTAGCCAATAAATGGCGCCAATACATCGAGCTATGAATGTGCAATATGAATTTGCGACAGACATTTTTAATTATTAATATAGACATATTACAGAAGCACACATGATCACACATGCACACGCCATCTTGCAACAATATCTTTAATTCTTAAAGTGGAATCACAAACTACCTGAACGTTCATTGTATAGTATCCCTTACGATTTACATAATACTGCCCAGAATCACCTCCAACTTTTCATGTGTGCAGTCAATAGCTCCGATCACATTTCTATAACCACATATATTTCTGAAAACTTATATTACTTCTTTTTGTTCCGATAAACTTGATGGCATGTGAATATATTGTCTAGATTGGCTAGCTAAAGATGTTGCTACTCGGCGACATATACGAGTATTACTTACAGATTGTTGACTAATGCCATGTAAGTCAGCTGTATCATCTTGTATGTCCTGACGACTGGACTCTTAGAGCTAAAAAACTTGTAATTCAGGTGAAATGGCACCTCCTCCTTCATCCTTTTTATGTCATTTTCACCAAATCCGCGCGCAAATTTTTCGCGCGGCTAGTACTCGGTTCCTCGTCAGACGACATTTTATCTTAATAATACTTTTTAGGCACTTCGCAATTATGAACTTTCTCTTAGAAGTTAAAACAATGAATGAAAAAAATAAATTCGTATTCCTGTTTATATACGCAAGTAAATTCCGGAACGGGCATCCCCTTATAACAACTGGTTGGTTGTAGGTAAACTAACTACTCATCTATGCGACGACTATACTGACCATAATCACATGTTTTCCTCGTGCTTAATTTAAAGCTTCCTGGTTCTGATGAGTGATGTGATTGTCTAGAATTAATAAAATCAGCATGTCTACTGTTGGTCTTGTTTTATCGATAAACATTTGTAGCCAGTTGTTAAAGGTGTTGTTTGTTATCCAGCCAGAATCAGAACACCAAGTTTGAGAGCCACTGGAGTTCCGTCCAAAAGACGTTCATTCATTCTCTTTCATTGCCCAAATATCATGATACTCTGTTACCCTTTCTTTTGTATTAGTGGGAAAAATGAAATCTAAATAATTGCGCGTAGGCAAGGTGGCAAACTGCCAACCCGCACTAGGCCAGCGTGGTGGACTAAGGCCTAAACCCTCTCAGTTGTAGAGGAGGCCCGTGCCCAGCAGTGGGACGTATATGGGCTGATGATGTAATGTAATGATGTAAGGTGGAAACTATTCCATCTTGCCCATAACGCCCGTCGCCAATGATAATGTCCAGGTATGTTTCTTGTTTTAATATAAATACCTGGATGACCGAGCTTTGTTCGGATTTTTTTTTTAATTGTGTTTTTTGGAAATTATATTTAAGTACGAATTACTAATAAAATGATGAAATATAAATAACAACGCCATCTGCTGTTGTGTCGTTAAAGCAATTAGTTGCTCACAAAAAATAGTATTATTATTCGCCAATAGATGTCAGGAAGTCATATTTTTCGGTTGATTTTTGTTATTTTTCTTCCAAATGACATTTTCTAAAAATGATTCCTAGCTATATCGATTTATCGCCCCCGAAATCCCTATATACTAAATTTTATGAAAATCGTTGGAGCCGATTCCGAGATTCCAATTATATGGATTTTTTGAACAATTTAGATTTTATACGGATGTAAATTGAAGTCCGAGGCCAAAATTAGCTGAATACTTGGACGATGGAGGTTTAAAGAAACAGCATGTTTTCTTATTGATCATCGTGGATGGTCCGCGACCGCAGCGGGGACTTGGTTAACTTATCGAACGTTACCGCTCCCCTCCGGCTAGCCCCGCTGGTTGCCGTAATAATCGTGTTTAAAGTTTAAAATCGGCGCTGAGACACCCTTTTTTTTCGCCAGTTTTGCAGACATTAAAGGCTCTATTTGTATTTGAATTATGAAACTGATCACCGCGGATAAGTGTGTTTCCTGAGACCTTCGATATTTTTATAATGAATCTTTTGCATTGGGTTATTTTTAATGGCCATTTCGTTGTCGGTTTATAAAACCTCTTGAGTGGCTCTTTTGATGTCTGACAAAATAATGAGAATATTACTAATAAATAATCATTCAAATTATGCACCTATTCGTGTTTCTCTGCACCGCCCTGAGGTTGACTGGCAGATAATGCCTTAGGCATTAAGTCCGCTGTTATACTTTTATGTATATGAAGCATAAATAAATAAATTAATAAAGTAATATCCCTTAGATTCGTGACCGTCGCATTACTTGCAATGATGTTGCAATTCTATAATATAAATATTCTTCTGGTTAGATTGGTGCTGTCATCCACTCTAAAGAATGTGCTTCTCCATCTGAACCAACAGTGGCATCATTTAGCATAGATGTTTTTAAATTGATAAGTTACAAGTGTCCCTCTTTCAGCTGACGTTACTTGCCCAACTTGCTTAGTGACTCTGAGAGCAGTCACTTTCTGGGTTCGTTGTAATATTAATAATCCAGTTTCGTCTATGTAGACTCAGGACCGAAGCGATGCCGTTCATATACAGTTTTAAGATTTAAAAAAAAAAAAAACATTTTTCTTATCTAAACTTGTGGCCCGGGAGAGATTGGTAGCTTCTGGTGTCCTTATCGAAAGCTGAGGTCTTTAAAAAAATCCTCTTATCCAATCTCTGGATGCAAGTTTCTTCTCTGTTCAATTATCTGGTACTTTTATTTCAATGGCAGTGGCGTATTCATAAACCAATTCGTGTGCCTTCAGTTTTGACAGTCCATGGTTTAATTTAAACGATGTTACAAGATATTCTGAAATTGTTTCTTCTTCATCTCATCATTCAAAGACAGCCCCGTGGCGCAGTTGGCTAGACACCAGCTTGCGAAACGAGAGGCCGCGGGTTCGATCCCCGCACCGAGACAAATGTTTGTGAGATCCACAAGTATTTGTTTCGGGTCTGGGTGTATGTGAGACCAAAAAGTCTCTCGTAGTTTCTGATACCCACGACACAAGACTTGTATCTTAGTGTGGGATCAGAACTATGTATGTGACTGTTGGGTGTATTATCTTTTGTGAATATTTGAAATGATATAAATTTAGAAGAAATATCTTTCACGACGCAACCCTGCTTTATGTATCTTGGAAGATTAGACCTGGGTATATTATATTTAATCGCAGTAGTTTTAATTTTTCGTCCTTTAGAAACCTCTTCCAACGCGCGTAAAATAACATCTTTAGGGATTTCACGTCGCTTTTTTTCTTTTTAAATGAAAACGGCATTGTCCTGAAAAGAAATTATTAACCATTCAAGTCAATAGGCATAACAAAAAAGAACAAAAGTATGAAACCAAAATAAACTTAAAACAGAGGGAGAGCATTGAGCATGCCCAAACCTCCCTCCTACCTGCGTGCCCAATGCTCCCCATAACCTCGCTTTTCAAATAGATTTGAATAAGTTTATTAGTATCGCAATAACCCGTTCAGCGCTTATAAATTGATAACCAAGTGAAATGACAGCTGACACTTTTGATTAGCGGTGTTGCCAGTTATTAAACTAAAGTGCTGTGGTAAAAAAAATATATATATATATATATAGAATAAATTTTTAGAAATGAGGGGGTGCACAATCCTCCCGACTGCCCAATGCTCCCTTATCTCCCCTACTCGTTCATCTTTACAAATTTGGGTAATATCCATTGTAAAATCAGAATATAGCGACGGAGCGTTCTTCTAGCCACTGGTAGCTGAAAAATAATTTTAGGCTCTCCCATTGCTCAAAAAGCCTATTTATTACGGCCAACAGCAATAGCCATCTAGTTTGCGACGGGTGTAGTTATTTATAAATTGAAATCATAAATTCTTGGAATTCAATGTATTCAGAATGCCTTTTGGCACTATGTTTTAAAAAATGCATACACATTTCTGGCTAGTTCCTCACATCGTCTCGAAAGTTTTTTTGTATGCTTCGATTGCGCATAAATGCATAGAGTGACATATGCATTTAAATATTTGTATTTCTGGCATTTTGGCACGCAAACGACTGGCAACGGAGTTGTGAGGACGTTGCAGCCGTTACATGCAAAGACGATTATGTTAACCAACCCCACGTAAACGTTTCTATGATTGTGGTATAGAGCATTTCGACTTATATATGATAGCTCAACCATCAACTGATGTCCAGTTGTAAAGGACCTATGCACACTTATTGACTCCAGCCTGAGTTGGCGAGCCCAGGTCATCACCGTGTGTCAGCGAGTTACACTTACACTCCGTATGCTTTACCGCCTGAATAACACAGGCCTACAAATTTTAAATAATGAAAAAGTGTTTCAAGTTCAATAGGTATCCTATAGTAAATGGGGTTTGGTAATCACGAATCTGTGCTTAGTTTT
Source organism: Hemaris fuciformis (assembly GCA_907164795.1). Taxonomy (NCBI): domain Eukaryota; kingdom Metazoa; phylum Arthropoda; class Insecta; order Lepidoptera; family Sphingidae; genus Hemaris; species Hemaris fuciformis. The sequence goes on from OU015452.1 coordinate 10,634,388, forward strand.
TTTCCCATCACGTCAGGTTTTCAGGAAAAGTGTGTTTGAAAATTTTCATAGAAACTGCCAAAAATACCAAGAAAATATTTATTGAAACTTTATTAGAAAATTAAACTGCAGAATTGAGTTTTGTCAGCTCCCAGTTTCATGACTACTCCAGGAATATTACAATACACCAGTGAACCCTCTTACAAGAAACATTCCGCGAACTCTTTTTCACGATGCCTATAGCACGAAAATGTGGTTCCTGGAGCCAACAGATTTTTGTCTTTCAATTGTGATCCTAAGATTTGTCCAGCATCCTTCGGTAGGCCCGTCTCTCACTTAGTCATTTAGTTCAGCTTGAATAAACTGTTGAGGTGTTTTCGTTTAAACTTTCGTCTGACGATTGCTGTTGAGTGGTGTGAAGAAAAGGTGGAGGAATGGGAATTCCTGGTCCATGAGGTACAGGTCGTTCAACAGACGGTAAATCAGGATACTATTCAGTATGTTTATTTTTCGAATTGAAGCTCTTGACATCGCAGGAGCAAAAGTAACAGTCGTCACCATGGTTTTTTTGTTCCCTTCATACGATAGCAATACCAAAGGTTAAAGAGCTACGTGTACCTTTGGTCCATTTTCTCAGTAGCTCGACACACTGTAAGCACACTTTGTGTGGGACTCAAGGTTTTCCTGATCACCAAGCTAAGCGTAATAAGCTTTTTTGATAAATTCTGTTATGTTTCGTTGAAGCTTTGCTATCGTTAAATCACCACACACGTAACAAAATACAGCCTTGGCCAAAAGTATTGAGCACCCATGCCATCTCTCGATTTTGTGAAGAGTATCATATCAAATTAAAATACAACAATTTTACAAGGTTTTATACTGTTATTTATTGCTAAAAAATCAATATTTAGTGGGTCCACCCTTAGCTTTAATCAAAACAGATATTCTTTTTGAAATAGAGCTTGCTAACTTTTTACAGTCTTCTGTAGTTATAGCGTTCCATTCGAGGCGCAGGCAGCATTTCAGCTCTTCTTTGTTGTTGATAGTGTAGCGCCTGACTCTGCGCTTTAATAAACCCCATAAATGCCATAGACCATTAAGATCCGGTGACTGGGCAGGTCTGTCCAGAAGATCGACTTGATTTTTACCACACACTCTCGCTTAAATTCTTCGCCGACTCGGCGACGCACAAAGGTCACAACAGGGGTGCCAAAAATCTGCAATAAAGAAAGAAATACAGAGTTTAAAAAAATTAAATAACTTTATAAAAGGCACTTTGTTTTGAAATGATTTCATTAAATATTGTTAGTGAATTTAACTGACAACTCACCTCGAAGTTCAATTCATCTGACCAAACAACATTAGGCCGGTCTTCGTCGGTGAAACATTGGTATTACAAGGCCCACTCATACAGAGACTTCTTATTCTTGTGGGAAAGCCATGACTTCTTCTGGCTATACAGCCTTTCAGGCTAGCTGCCTGCAGTCTTCTGCGAGTAGTTCAAGCAGAAATTGTTCGGTTAGTCTCTACTGAAAACTTAGCAGCGACCTCAGAAGATGTTTTTTTCCTGATTTTCACAGACTCTCTCAGTAATTGACGATCCTCACGTTCTGTATTGATGCGTTTGCGCCCGCACCTGGGCCTCTTTTTATGAGATCCGGTTACAGCAAATCGTTTATTAGCATAATGCACGGATCGGCACGAACATTTCAAAGTTTTCGAAATTTCTATCAGTGACTTCCCTTGCTCATGTAGAAGCTGTATTTTTACACGTTTTTCTAATGAAAGTTCGTTTCTTTTTGTCATAAGAAAACGATATCACCTCAAACTCGCGAAATAAACCACCAAAAGTACACTAAATCACTAGATGTGTCTACAAGGAGCGATAGTAGCGAACTCCTAAATAAATAGAAAATATGTAAAATAAAAAAATTTCATTGCACCCTGGTGTTTGTTGCGGTATGAATTATTGTTTTAAATTAAAAGACTAATTGTAAGACTTTTTATGAACTTCATTAGTATGGCCCATGAATGTAGCCAGCTGCTCCATATAATTTTCAGACATGCTAAAAATTTGTGATAAGGTGGCTAAATGTTTTCTTAGCCTTGTTGGCTGAGTTTGTGGGCGACTTTGCTCGGAGTCAGAGCTTGGCTCTAAAGCAGTTGCCGTCCTCTTCTCACCTGCAACCTTCACGGGCGTCGCACCCGACTTCGCGTCTCCACACTCCGCCTCCTCGGTGAGAGCCGAGGCAGGCAACTTCGTCAAAGTAATTTTAGGAATTTTAAAATTTGAGGTATCCATAAGAAGTCCCACGAGTATGGGGGAAAGGGTAGTCCGCCCAGGCAGTGCCCCCTGTACCTGGGTAAGCCTAGCGTAACCCGCCCAGAGGGTCGGCCGGTACTCTGGCGGGAGTCGCACTAGAGACTGAACCTCCCATCAGCCATGCATCCCCTCACGGTGAGCCGCCGCTTGGGATTCGGGGTAACTTTTTTTAGAGGTTTTCTCCCTCGCGGCCCGGGCGGTTAAGCCAAGGCCCTCGCGCCGGCCGAACTGCGAGACATGACCACAGCTTCGACCGGATTACGAGTTCGACGGAGGAAACGCGATGCGCCCATTTCCTGCTCGGAAGCAAGAGATTGCTAGCCGAGCCCGCCAATGACCCGGGACAGAACCGGGATGGCCCAGAAGGGGCCCCAACCACGGTGGGGGATAGAACAAAGAAATGGCAGAAATCGCCAGGATAATTTGTTTCAAGTTTTGTTGTTTAAACTCCTGTGTATTCTGAACCGGTTGCTGAATGAAATGAAAATGAAAAATGTCTTTATTCATGTAAGCTTTACAAAAAGCATTTCTCTTCGTTCTCCGGGGGCGTATATGAGGCATATTAACACGTAAAAATATTCTTGGCGAAATGTCAGAATCCCATGTCTTTTGATGAACTTTTGTGATTCAAAGAACAGGATTGATTTTTTGTTGCAATAGCTCTTCAATTTGTTCTGTAGTTACGGTTGAAATAATAACATTTGTAGTGTTCTCCCATTAGGGAGAATGTATTAACACTTCATGAATGTATTAAAGTCAGTTACATCTGATTCTTGAGCAACAATATGATCTGTAGTACGCTTGATGACCGCACCCACTCCGTTCATAGGCCCTTTGCCGTGACCCGCTTCACAGCAGTTCCACGTTGCTGTCTTTAATTGTGTCTCTTTGCCAAGTACTGAGTATTCAAAAAGAACATATGTACACTACCGACAAAAAGTTTGGAAGCACTTTTAATACTCTCAATTACTTTAGAAATAATATAAGATATAGTATTATTTAATTAAGAATGATTAGGTACTTAATTAAAACAACAATTAAACTATGAAACAAAACCATATTCTTATTGCTAAAATAATATTATATTTTATTACAACATCGATAAAATTTGTTATTATCAAATTATAGGTGCTTCCAAACTTTTTGTCGGTAGTGTATATCTGTATCTATACTGAGCACTAGGACCGTCACTTAATATACATGCAGTTTCTGAATTAATAAATAATAAATACACCCAAAAGTCACATACATAGTTCTGATCCCACACTAAGATACAAGTCTTGTGTCGTGGGTATTAGAAACTACGAGAGACTTTTCGGTCTCACATACACCCAGACCCGAAACAAATATTTGTGGGTCACACAAAAATTTGTCTCGGTGCGGGTATCGAATCGAAATTGTGTGTGATGACCGAATTATATCTAGAATTACTTGCTGATGAGCACATATTGCAATTTCATCGTGACGCAAGTTCTCAGAAAATGTACAAAATGAACGACTTTTGAAAATGAAAATTCGATATTGAAATATCCACTCGAGATCATAGGTAATTTATATAAGTTCCGATTAAGCAAAGCAGACCCTGCTTTTGTATAAATGAGTAAATTTTCATGGATGAATTCAATTATTTCACTTACACTTTGATTAGGTGACATGTAAATGGCATATATTATGGTACTAGTCCATTTTCTACTTCACATTTTGTAACACAATTCCCCCAATAGATGATTCATTAAAACTATATGGCTGTGAATTGATTTTTATAATGTTTAATGTATACAATTTTTTTTCACATACATACATAACCTCACGCCTGTCAGCAGAGGTGCATTTCTGCACCCACATTTCGCCAGGTATGTATCAGTCCCACGTAGTAGGGGGCGTGCCTATTGCCGTTTTTTTGACACAATTCCAGACTCCGTGCTGCTACTGAGAGTTTCCTAATAGAAAAATCCAATAACACTTTGCCCGACCCGTGAATCGAACCCAGGACCACACGTGTGATCGCACGGCACTTACTTATTCCGCGAGACCACAAGCACACCTTTGAGGTAGAATGCAAGAGGTTTTTTATTTAAGAGTGTTTTTTCTTTTTAATATTGAAAAGTAAATGCCTAAAATGACCGGTCTATATGTTGATGGTTCTAAAATATCACTATTTATTCATCTCAAAAGAGTAGATTTCGTCTGAATCAGAGTGAATATCATGAATAATTTTTTTTTATCGATATCAAAGTGTTGTGAATATTGTTTTTGTATGTCTTCAACATGCCGACATGTATTTGCCTACATTGTACGGTCAATCATTTCGAGTCGTTGATTAGTGCCATAGTGGATGTTAAATTATGTGCAATATTTTTATTAGCCAAGTAGGTTTTTAATATCCCCCATATTTTTTTCAATGGGATTGAGTTCCGGGTGGTAAGGGATTAATCGTAAAATTTCAAACCCTTTTGATTTAATCAGTTCATCGATAGCAAATCTATTTAAAAACTCTATTTTTGTCATCGTTTAATCAAACGGAAGAGTTGGATTTAGGAGCTTTTTTTAAAAACCGTTGTGCTAAGAAGCGTTATCCATAACGATACAGAGTTTGCTGGGAGATTAGGCAGCAATTGTGTACTAAGCCACTTTTTATAATTATTAAGATAAAATATTCTCGTGATAATCTCCACTTGTTAAGTTTGCTCTATACACTAAGCTAGCATTTGGAATAAATCCTTCACACCCACCAGCGTGAACAATAATGACCTTTAATTATATATTTTTTGTACTGGTGATACTCCTTTCGCTAGTTTCCAGCACATGTTTTGCATATGTGTTGTGTGAACGTAACTTTATCTGTGAAAACGATAAATTATTTTATAATAATATTTATTTTTCATAAATCAGTCCACATGTTACTACTACTATGACAACCACACTAAATCAAATCAAATAATCTTTATTCAAATAGATTTTTACAATTTCTTTTGAATCGTAAATTTTACACTTCTTAATTTTTTTAAACTATTGCCGCTTCGAAACGTGTTGTAGCTGTGGAGAAGAAACGGCAAGAAACTCCCTCAGCAACACATGTCTTTTTTTTTCATTACATTATTTCAATTTTACATTATAAATGTCATAACGATACAAACTGTAGCAACAAAACAAAACTCCGATCAATATACTTACTCCCAGGGCTTATTATCTTCAATAAAATCTGAATTTTTATAGCTGTGGTGGTGAGCTTCACGAAGTTCTTCACGAAGAACTAGACACAACCTGTGTCGTGGCTATCTTGAAATACAATTATATATATCTGTTCCTGTTAGGGGATAAAAACGATATAGTGCTGTTTGCGGATGATACATCTCTTATATTTAACGTAAAAAGACGTCTCGATAATTTTGACGAAGTAAACAATGCACTTCGTAAAGTTGTTCAGTGGTTTGATAATAATAATTTACTTTTAAATGCGAAAAAAACTAAATGTGTTAAATTCACAATGCCCAATGTTAAGCAATTAAAAACCACTGTACAAATTAACGGTGAAGAACTGGATCCTGTTGCGTCTACTACATTTCTGGGAATTACGGTAGACGCAAAACTCCAGTGGGGACCGCACATTCAACAATTGGCAAGCAAATTAAGTTCAGCGGCATATGCAGTGAAAAAGATCAGACGTCTGACTGACGAGGAAACGGCAAGAATGGTTTATTTCAGCTATTTCCATAGCCTTATGTCATATGGTATTCTTTTGTGGGGAGCCGCTGCGGATATTAACACTATTTTTGTTTTGCAAAAAAGAGCCATTAGGGCTATTTATAATTTAGGTCCCAGGGCTTCACTTAGAGAAAAATTTAAGGAAATAAATATTCTTACCCTCACTTGTCAGTTTATATACGAAAACTTAATGTACGTCCAAAAGAATCTTGATAAATTTAATAAAATTTGTAATGTACACAATAAAAATACTAGGAACAAATGTAATCTCGTTCAACACGTAACTCGTCTCCGGAAAGTTAATAACTCTTTTATGGGGCAATGTATACGCTTCTATAACAAACTTCCGAAGGCTATTAGAGAGCTTCCCTTGACAATGTTTAAGAAATCAATTAAAGATAAGCTTTACAAAAAAGCATACTATAAAGTTTCAGATTTTATTGAAGATAATAAGCCCTGGGAGTAAGTAAATTGATCGGAGTTGTTATCTCAACATCTCTATATTCATATAATTACACAATATAACACATAACTATTACACGTCACACAATATAATATATACAATAACACTATGGTACATAATCTAGGTCTGTTCAACCGAAGACTTGATACAACAATCGACTCCTGCTAGCACTGAACGTGCTTATACTTATAGAGACCGCCCCACCATAACGTGATAATAACATCTCAAACTACCGACAAACATGTTATCAATTATTATTTATCTACCCTTAACTAGTTATGGCGACAACATCCGGCCGTCCTGCGCACGCATCCGTCCTCGGATAGCGTTTTAGTCTGGTGCGGTTGCTGAGAACAGAATAATAAGTGTTTTTAATCCAAAATACATAGCGACCAATATTTGAGTATTTCCAACTCTACTGTTCCATCAGCGGCCAGCAGATCGGAAACTACTCAATCATGTCAAGTAATTTAACTGTTCCATCAACGGTCAGTTATGTTCAACGATTGGACTTATGATTTTCCCTAGGCGATGCCACTGGCCAGCCCTAGTTACATACCAAACTGAATCATATCTATTTTACACGGATAGATATTCTATGTTTAACTTGCGATTTCCCCTAGGCGATGCCACTGGCCAACCCTAGTTGCACACTACCGCAATCAAACTGCAACAGATCTATTTTACACGGATAGACATTCTGTGTTTAACTTGCGATTTCTCCTAGGCGCTGCCACTGGTCAACCCTAGTTGCATATCACCGCAATCAAACTGCAACAGATCTATTTTACACGGATAGACACTGTTATTGCATAATTTGGGTATCAAGATACAATCGAAGCATAAGCACCAGACAACATTTTATAAGTACCTGACAACATCCTGGACCATTTGTACGCCATTGTTAAACTCATGTTACTCAATTCATAATATCACGTTTTCTGCAAAAGTTATTCCCTCATATACTTATCTTTTCTTCCCTCTTCTCATGTCCCATTAATTCGTATCGATTGTGGCTCAGTACATACTTCAATTAAAGCCTTATTTTTTATATATACTTAATCAAAATTTTCTTAATTGTTGGGAGCCAAAATATTGATCTCTTTCTATCTATAACATATATAAACAGAAAAATAACCATGATTTGCTGTAATTACTTCTCAAAAATATTTTTTTTTTTCGAAAGACACTATACTCAGTTTTGCTTTACACTTATTTCCTAAAGATACATATTTAAAAAGATAAAACCATTACGCTCGGCCTCTCCTGCCAATATGCCTGACATAACCAGTCATTTCAGATATTACAAACAATACATTTAAAAACAAGGTCATTATTGCAAATAAAGTTTCTATTTAATGCATCTATATCATGCTGCCAATGCCATCTGTGTCACCGGTTTATGTATTATCTCAAAAGTGAATTCTTGCTTTAACAACGACCATCTGTTTTAGGATTCATTTCCTGCTTCTTCCTAGTACATCATTACAATCAACTACTATGGCTAAAATATATTTTGACTTGCGATTTATCCACTATAAAAATGTATTGGTATTTCACTTTTATTTGTAACCTGGATTAAAATGCAACCTACAGCGTCATGACTGGCGTCTGTTTACATAATTACATATGTAGCAACTCGGTTTTAATTCAGTTAGCATTGTTCTGTACCCCACTAAACATCTTAAAATTCAGATATGATATTTTTTTATAAATTAAAAAAAAATACGGGACCTAGAAATTGTCGCACTTCCTGTTTGTCAGGTCGAATACCCTTTTCAGAATTTTCATACTCTATTTTTCCAACTTTAAAAAGTTAATAAATTTATTGCTATGCCATTTTGTAAAACTGCAATAGTTGCTCAAATCTTCTTATATTCCCTTCTACAGTGTTCGTAGCCATCAATAAATTTATGTAACACTAGCTTTCGCCCGCGACTCCGTCCGCGTAGACTTCAGGGTTGGGTGCAGAAAGATAAGTGAATCTATTAATCGTCTCCCAAGTGCCCAAAATGGCACTTAATGAAAAAAAATATAGTAACCTATGTTCCTTTTTATGTTTCGGGTTTTATCCATAACAAAAATCATCCCAATCACTCAAATTTTTAGGCGTGAAAGTATAACAGCAGTGTTACTTTCGCATTGACAATATATGCTAAACTCAAAAGGTATATCCGTTGGGATCAATGAAATCCTTATTTAGATTTCGAAGCGTGATGACTACCGAGCCTGCCTTAGTTTGTAAAATTTAAACCAGGTACAACCAAAGAGTTTAAAAATAAATTTCTGAACGCACGCATATATTTTTGACAACCAATAAATAAGTATGTCACTCCTTTTCCATTACTGATTATTCTACATTTTTAATATGTAAAATACGCAATTGTTCGAATATTGTGGATATATATTGTCGATTCAAAACCTTTATTTAAATACGTTCTTTAACTTGAGGGGACCATTAACCGTATTGACGGGATAAACATATTTGACGGGAAATTAGGTAGAACAGTCGATATGAGAAAATGAAATTGTTGTTTTTACCATATTCCTCGCAATTCTCTTTTTTTTTTTCGTTCATAAGAATCTTCTCCTGATAAAAGCAGACAAAACAAAAAAAATAATAATAAGCGAAATTGGTTCAGTTGTTCTCAAGATTTGCGCTTAGCAACACATTCACCGACTTACTTGACAATCATCGTTATATTTTGGACAATTCACACACTATCTTTAAAAATTATAGCCTATGTGTTATTCTAATGTTTAAGCTATATTATTGTAAACTTTCATTAAAATTCATTCGGTAATTTTTGCGTAAAAGAGCAACAAACATCCATACATACAAACTTTCGCGTTTATAATATTAGTAAGATAATGCTATCAAATCTTAGTTTTCCCAAACACCGTGTTCATAAGTGTTTGGAAATCAGCTAGCCCATTGCAAAGACCGACATAGTGGCAATCAAGGGTAATAAAAGCCATTTTGCCTTTCAAGTTTCCTCAGCTATATTTTTATTATATTACCAACTCGAATAAATTAAAACAATTACAACCCCTCAATCATCTACCAACAAGACAGATCTTGTACCTATATGGCGAACTACTTTCTTTAATAACATTAGTCACTTTTGTGTTACAATGATGCGCGCGCATCTTAAAATTTCACAACATTTCTCATAACGCGCCCAAAGAAGTATTAAAAAAAATCAGCTTTTCAATTCGGACTAGGACTATTGAGTTTTCAGACACTATTTGAGCGGTTTCTTGATTTACCAAGTATGGAATAAACATTAAATAAAGATTGATCTAGTAAAGCTATCCTGTACCTGTATATATATATGTACAGTATTCCTTTATTTTCACTACAATTTCTTTAAATTAATTATCATTAAATTATCAGATAATTAATCAAAATATAAAGACTGATATTTAGATATGTAGAGCCTACTTAAAGATCCGTTCAATAAAACTGGTTCATATAAATTAAAGTGAAAGACCTAAACTGCCCACATTAATGAAATATGAAATTAGGTACTTAGATTCAGTCATTTCAAAATTTTGTGTACCATCCTGTTCGAAAAGTAGTCATCGCTGGACAAAAAAAATAGTTTTGCTGTTTTTCAATCAAGAGATAAGGCTAAACTTTGCGAATTAGAGCAGCTCATTAATACAATCTCACTGTTGTATTGAACATGAGAATAACATGTGACCGACCCGGCACATGATGCCGCCGTAAGCACTACAGCGAGCATGACATACCCAATTGCTCACAAAGTACTAACATAAGTATATATAATATGTATTATATACAGCTATATCCATTGAAGAAGACAGTCAGACTTGAGATTACGATAATTACTTATAGGTAACTAACTCATTTATTTTACGTGTATTTCTCACATGTATGTCAGAAACCTTTTCAAAAGCACTTGTAAAAGTCTATTTGAATAAAGGTGATTTTGACTTCGACTTTTTTTTTTCAATGAATCTGATTTCAAACCTTGAATGTAAATTAAGACCTGCATGCAAGTTTTAAATGACCAAATCTGTTCAGTCAATTTTATTTTAAGTGAGTCATACCACGTTTTCGCAGTATTTAGTAATTTTTTGTACAGTATGATATTGCAACCGCAATCGGATCAACTAAAAGCGTGCATTAGTTTAGAAAAAAATAGTTCACATTTTAATATTGTCTACCAATCAAATCTCAAATCAAATCAAATTGTGGTGTCCCTGATACTAGAAATAACATTTTGACTTACTGCACGAGACGCAGCTCTCGTGCGCCTCGATTTCTTCCTCCTGTGTCTAGGTGCCGCAACTAGTTACTACCTGATACTCCCGTTTTCTTTGTAGTTTCGTGGTATTGGCGTGGTTTTCGGAACACTTCTGATGTTATCTCAACATCTCTATATTCATATAATTACACAATATAACACATAACTATTACACGTCACACAATATAATATATACAATAACACTATGGTACATAATCTAGGTCTGTTCAACCGAAGACTTGATACAACAATCGACTCCTGCTAGCACTGAACGTGCTTATACTTATAGAGACCGCCCCACCATAACGTGATAATAACATCTCAAACTACCGACAAACATGTTATCAATTATTATTTATCTACCCTTAACTAGTTATGGCGACAACAGAGTTTTGTTTTGTTGCTACAGTTTGTATCGTTATGACATTTATAATGTAAAATTTAAATAATGTAATGAAAAAAAGACATAATTATATTGCTGTTTTTTTAAAGAAAAAATGACATGTCGTGTTGCTGAGGGAGTTTCTTGCCGTTTCTTCTCCACAGCTATAACACGTTTCGAAGCGGCAATAGTTTAAAAAATTAAGACGTGTAAAATTGACGATTCAAAAGAACTTGTAAAAGTCTATTTGAATAATGATATTTTGACTTTGACTTTGACTTTACAATTCACATACTATTATAAATGTATGTACATACATATATTATGTATATATACATATATATAAAATAATGTGTGTGTGTATTTTTGGAACCGCCTTGCAAAATTGGTTTTTGTTCGTTTTATTGGCAACATGTAAACTCTGGATTTTAACATAATTTCATATTCTTAGGAATTTATTGTAGCTTTGAGCGCGGAGATGCATGTTTTATATTTGTACAGCTGGCGCACACTCAATAATTTGGATTCCTTGTATAGTTGTGATGTAGGGAAACGTTTGAGCTTTTGTAACCTTCAGACCCGATTGCTGTGCTCTTTCCAGGCACATAAGATAAGAAGATTATAATGAAACACGAGGTAAGGTTGACACACGACTGACATTTATTTAACCCTAGAGTGGGCGCGTCTTTCTGCGAAACGTCAGTGGGCGCGTGGGGAGCATTTTGCCGCCCATTTTCATTAAACATTTTAAGTAGGAATAAAGCAATTGAATTATTATTTTTTCCTAGGATTTAATTATTACACTAATAAGTAATGATAAATCAACGTATTTATTCATCTTTGTTTGGGATAACTTTGGTTAACAAAAGATTTTAGAAAACTTAATATTTTTATTGACTTTTTTATCTTATTTTATACAACACTCTTTAATACTGAAGAAAATGGAAAAATATAACAAAATTTTTCGTTTTCTAAATCTACAGGATTTGCTTGATTGAAGCAGTCTTCACATGGGTATGTGCAATGTTCATTGCACAGTAACTTTGAGCATTTACGTCACCCTTTTTAGTGCGCCTATTTTTCTTTGCTGGACATATACTGCATTTGTCCTCCTACTTTGAAGATGATACTTTTTTGTTGGTACATAGCAAGGCAATTTGGTTCCTTAAAGGATACAATACACATTAATTCTAACTAGATGGCGTTACATACTCCATTTTGATATCTATTAACAACGCCCCCACTATATCAAAATTAAAAAATGAACTTATTAATTATCATTTACAAAAAAAAAATATCTATGAACAATTCCAAGCATTTTCATAAATTTATAGTGTTTTATTTCTGGTGAGAATGTCTCTTCATAGTCTACACCTGCCTTCTGTGTAAAGCCTTTAGCTACGAGTCTGGCACGAAATTTCACTTTATTATCACAATCGAATTTCTTTTTTAAGACCCACTTGCACTGCACTACACTTCCACTATCTGGAGCATCAACAATCTCCCACACTTGATTGTCTTCAAATGACTGCAGTTCCTCAGTTATTGCCTGCAACCACTGTTGTTTCTCAGGACCACTGACAGCGTCTGCATATGTCAATTCATCTTCTCCTATGGATGTGGTACAAACATTTGCATAGCCATATCTTTCAGGAATCTTTCTTTGCCTTTTTAATTAATGAAACACGAGATAAGGTTGACACACGACTGACATTTATTTAAACTCTAAACCATTACAATACACATTAATTCTAACTAGATGGCGTTACATACTCCATTTTGATATCTATTAACAACAAAGATGATGTGCCACCACTTGCAGTTAAGCCGTACGTTATAATAGATTGGTACAGAGCGAGGTAAATGAGATTGAGTAAGTCCCTGTCTGCTACGTCCCGGATGTTCCGAACGACAAAAATCAATTTCCTTACCCTGGTTAACCCTTTCCTGCCGGGGTAGTGTTTTTTAACGAATTTCCGCTTTTGAACTTTATTATTATAATAAGGTAGGTAAAAGGAAACGCACAGATTTTTTTTAGATTTTTATTATACCTAGAAGTACTATTTCCAAGACCTAGACTTTAAAGTACCGTCAGGAACTTCGTGTTATCACAATGTTAGGAACTTTTAGTAAAACAAGAACAGTAATGAGATCCAACCATGACTTAGTAATAATTAAATTAATAGGTTTTTAATTACAGATTCACCTCGTGGTATTAAACAAAACTATTCTTTTCATTTACACACAAAAACACGTTGCAATGCGAACATTTACTATGAGGTTTCGACTGAATGTTCTTCAAGCTACAAATCTCACACCTTCCCCTGTTCTCTACAAACTTAGGTCAATGGATGCCTCTGTTACCCAAGCGTACGTCTTTTATAGTGGAATAGTCAGATTTGCGCCTTTTGAAAGTGCCGCCTTACGCAGTATTATCAGTAGAGGTCTTTCTTTTCTGACTAACATCTTTCATTGTCATCAAGCCTTGAGTAACAGAGCGTCGAAAATCTTTTACGGTAGTCTGTTCCATTATAAGTCCATGAATGACATGAATTGACAAATGCGATGTCCAGAGGACCCCAAAACAACCTGTGCCACCATTTTGGAGATTTGCGATCTATACAGGTAAGGGCTCTCAAACGGTAAGCTGTATCTACGCCACCCATAAAACTATTGTAATCTTTGACAGCTACGTGATACAGTTGCCTCTTGGTTCCCATGAAAATTAGATACTAAATGAACCACTTTGTTATCTTTCCATTTCCAATAACCGATGTCTAAATTTGAAAATCGATGATCACTGTCGCCCTTTTTTATTTGAGAATCAGCGAGCATATTTCCGGCCAGTCCTTTTCTATTACTTCGGATAATTCCACATGCGTAGGTGTTGTCAGTTTCTCAAGCAAAGCAACAGACGAGAAAAAAATCAATCTTCCCTTTACACCAATCTTGTTCTGTTAATTCCAAAACTACTTTCTCTCCCAAACCATAGCCGGTAAATTTTGAGATCAGTTCTTCGTCTTTTCCTTGGTAAATCTGAAACTTCTTTATCTCTTCTCTCTCTCGAAAGCTCTTTCGAAAACCTCATCGAAGCCTCTTGGTGAGGGTAGTTGAAGATTTTCCCCTTCATCATCGGACACACCTGCATTAGAACCTTCGTCGCAGTCTGAAAGCTCTTCTAGTAACAGGGCTTCAATCAGAGCACTATTGTTTTTAATGACCATCTCAATGACTAGCACAATAACAAAATAGGTCAGAACAATAATATTTTTTTAAAAACATTTGTTTATGATAAATAAAATACCCACTTTATCGAGTATGTGTATCATAAAAACACATAATTTTTGAGACTACAATCACCTGACGGTACTTCTAAGTCCATGTCAGTTTTTATCAAATATTCGAATAATATAAAGTAATAATACATTATGCCAGCTTTTAGAAATGTAGTCAAAGATATAAAGAACGTAAATTGTAAAAAAAATAGCACTTACCTATGATATTCTTTTTGTAAAAAAAATCCAATTACACTGCACAGTGAAGTGATAAAATGTTCGACAGGTTGTCACTCGCTTTTCAAAATATTCGGCAATACCATGTGGTTATTCAAATAATGCGTTATGATTGGCTTACAGAAACAATACTCTAAAGTATCGTCAGTTGTAGTTAACATAAAGTGTTTTCGTACATAAGTTATTAGACGAAAAATGTGGCAGTACTTTTAAGTACCGTAAGGCAGGAAAGGGTTAAGAGTGCTACTATTTGCTCCCTGAAATTAAGTTTTTCATCTAGCCTATATCGGCGCTCATGATGGTATTTTTTAAATTGCCTCAAATGTTGGAACTGCACCATTTGTATGTCGTGTTTTTCAACTAGAGCTTTACAATTGTCATCTATTTTTGACTACTCGTAGCCTGATTCTTTCAAAACAGAAGGCAGTATTTCTATATAGACAGTAATAACTAAAATACATAAATACACCCAACAGTCACATACATAGTTCTGACCCCACACTAGGATACAAGTCCTGTGTCGTGGGTATCAGAGACTACGAGAGACTTTTTCGGTCTCACAAACACCCAGACCCGAAACAAATATTTGTGGATCACACAAAAATTTGTCTCGGTGCGGGGATCGAACCCGCGGCCTCTCGTTTCGCAAGCTGGTGTCTAGCCAACTGCGCCACGGGGCTGTCAACCAATTCTTTATTTGGAAGCTAATTTTGAATTTTATTTTCCTCTTAATTTACTCGAGACATTTTGGTTTAACAAGTTTAAGGAAAATCACAAATATCAAATTAGTGTAAAATATTCTATATTGAAATTTATGGGATTTTTTGTCTCTGTAATTCCAAGAACTGGAAGCAGCTTCTCGAATATTTTCGGCAACAGTAATGCCTTTTCCGGGTATACAGTTAGTTCACAAATATCTTATTTATAGATTTAGAATCACCGGATTTGCAACACTTCACTGGTTAGTATAATGATTACCAAATTCTTGAATTTAATTAGGAACCCATAAAAATCAAAGGAATAGATTTCAATGACCAAGAAAAATGCGGTATGTAACCGATAAATGATGTTTCAGTTTACTGTTTTTAATTTTAACAGCCTCTTAAATATATATTAAAGTCAGTTTAATATATATTACTATTAAGTAAATTAATATTTATTAAAGTCAAAAGAAGTAGATAGAAATAACAGAAGGAGATGAGACATATAATAGTACGAATATATTAAACACGATCAGCTGTTAAGCGCAGACAAGATAAGGCGGCGAGGTAGCAGGTGACACGGCTTCGCAAGCGAGAGAGGTGTACCGACTGGCCGCGTCGGCGCGGCCGGCGCGTGCGTCGAAGCGGTGACGCGCATCGCTCGCTCTGTCACTATGAGATACCGGTTTGTACCGGCGCGGTATCGTGCGCCTCCAATGCACTCCACATTTTATACTTAATAATAAAATTGATTAAATCTGTTTGGTTCTGTAGGTGTAATGTATGTGTGTTAGTAAGAATGGGTGTGCGGTGTAATTGTTAATATAGAATATATATAAAATATGTATACACTACATAAAATATGTTTAATAAATAAATTACACAACATATTATGTACGCCACAATACTATAATTTATATACATATATAAATTGATAGCGATTGCCAATACCAATACCTGGAACTGAATGGGTCAGAGGATTTCTTAATAGAAATAAAACACCACAAAACAGAATAACCACATCTTTTATTCATACATGGGTTATGTTGCACAGATTTCCCTACAGCAGCATTACGATTCTTTCTTGATAAAAGACGTTTTGGTAGAGGTTTTATTTACTCGTCTTCATCTGAATCACTGGACGATGAGGCTGGCTGCCACGAATCATCACTGAACTGGTGCTCGGCTGTATTAATTGATCAATGAAAACTGGCGTAGTAGGATCCCCTAAAGTAGTATGATCATTTGTTGAGTCTAAATGTGTTTTTTTGTTTTGGTTATCTAAATCCATTAAAGTGTATTAATTGTCAGTATCAGAATAACTGTTGTAACGTCGTGATGTATCAGGGTTGGTTTGTATAAATAAAACTAATAAAGCTTAGTTTCAATGGCGTCTGGCCCATCCACTCGGTCCGATGTCAGGCGTAGTATAAAACCAGTTTGAGTTGGGAACAGCGCTTATATTGTAATTTATTTTCACGTGTGAGTCAAGGGATTGATAGGCGGTTTTGAATTAAAAAATATTTATTTAATCAAAACCTTAATTTAGTACAGTGTTTTCTGAGCAAGAGCGGAATACAGAATGAATTACAATTGAAATATTTCTTAAAGCTAGTGTTTTACAAAATGGTGTCAATATTTTCTGCAAGTCAACATAATTTGTTCTAGAACTTTCCAGTGGCACGTGTATACATAAATGCTGATTTAGATTCCTTCAATTGGTTATTTAGGTTTGCTTACAAAGCATATATTAGTAGGGTGACCATCCTTAACTTGTGCCTTACAATTTATAATTAATATTACATCTACACTATAACTGTAATGAACAAGTGTAGTCAGAGGTAATGGTGCATGTGGGTTAGTATTTTGTTCAGAATTTAAAACAGTAGATTTAAAGGGACGTCAGCCATTGTCCTTTTTCGGGGCTAAATGCCAAAGCGATGACCATGGGATCTCGGAAGGCCTTGCGGTTCCATTGTTCAACATAGCCTGGGACTCCTCCTTAGCAACCTTCAGCTTGTCTGGGGCCAACCGCCTGGGAGGGGATCAAACCGGAGGTCCTGGTGTGGTGCGGATGTGGTGTAATTCCTGCAAAAGCAAATGATAGTAGCGTGAATCACCAGTTAGAACCTTAACAGAATACACATTACAATTATAAGCAGACAAAGCAGGGGCACATAGGGTAGTTGTGTTATCTAGGTTTTTTTTTTATTTTTGCAATGTACAATTAGACTATAGTGAGACAAAAAATCTGACTGGAGATGGCGCAGGAACTGGGATGCCTTCCTGTTACCTAGTTGCTCGTGGGTAAGAACTTGCTTTATTTTCTTTGCATGTGGTCTGGTCAGTTTTATTTCCAATGGATATGCAGGAAGGATTGCACTTATTTTGTATAAAAATCGCGCGATTACTGCTTAAAAAACAACACCGCCCGTTTGTCACTGCGGCACATTCGCGACTGCCTGCATGCCTTGCGCATGCCGCGATCGAGGCACGTAGGTATAACTCGCGTTTCGCCTGTTTGTATGAAGTTAAACTACTGTATGATAGTATTACCGTGGTAAAGCTGAAGTTTGGCAAACTAAAGAAATAGCCAGCCTTCGAATTCATGTTGAAGAGGCATTCAGTTGTAAACTTGAATCTCATTGGTATGTTGGATTTGTGCATCAAAACAGATTGTGCTTTAATAAATTTACAAGACTCTTTAATTAAATAAGTAATCCTTACTTATAAACAGGATTTTTTGTAGGTATTTTCACTCTTCATGCAAAAAGTACTGAACAGATTTTAATAAAACTATACAATCAAATTTTCTATGCTGGTCTTCTATGGCTAGCAACACATTATTATTTTGAGTCTGTTTTAACATGCTAAATGTGAGCTTAGGTTCTATATGAAAAGGAATAAAGACCAATGTTATATAAGTCTTGTACTTGTATGTTAAGAATTATTTTTAAATAAAACATATTTAAATTGAGATATTATTTTTATTGAGTCACATTCACTTTGCAAACATCAATATTTTGTACTCCCTAAAAGGTAAATAGATATGTAGTTTTTTTTTAGGAATTTAACATAACAATATAATATAAAGAGTCCTCGAAACCGACGTGCATGCATGAAGAGGATAATGTCAGTGGAGGAAGCGAAAGTGGTGTGTTTGGACCGTGGCATTTGACGCTCTATAGTCTCTGCCTACCCTAACGGGAGACAGGCGTGAGTTTATGTATGTATGTATGTACATAACACTTTTGTGTAAGATTGGAAAAATGTTATTCTTCCAAAAAGAACCTACAGTATCTAACAACTGTGCAACATACTCAGAATCTAAATCAATACTAATTATAGTGACTTGATTATTTTTTTCAAAGTTGCTGCCTGCTACACAAAAGTGCCAAGTTTTACTTTTAGCACAATACATATGCATTTGAACTTGTGCATAATATTTTTCTGTTATAACTATGGAGTTATAACAGAAAAATATTAATATTAAGGATGGCCTTATCAATATAATTCTATGCAGTTTTTTCTGTTGATGGACATTTAATATGGTCTTGTTATTAATTCCATCTGGAGAGCCAGCATCGATTGGAGTTATATCTGAAATATCACATTTTTCAATTTTCATACCAATTGACTTTTCCACTGATTTCTGTTGTGCATCCTCTAGTTTTTTTTCCTCTTAGTATGGCTGGAGTTTCAGGGATTCTCGCACCCAGGGTCACGGTTACCAGAGTCCCATCGATAGTTTTACAACGACTGACTTCATAGCATTTTGAGGCTGTAATCCTGCCATACCTTAACTCCTACCTTAACCGTCTTCCATGATAAATCTTTATTGTTGTTTCAGAATATGGAAAAACTTAATAATAACAGAAACATCAATACAAAACAATAACAAAGTTGTTACTGTACAATGTTTACATGAGAATTATAGAGGCTGCAGGCGGAGGTCTAAAAAAAACCCAAAATACTTATAATTAATTTATTAATATTAAAATTACAATTAAAATTATAAAACTATGAGTGATCAGTTCGGCGATCGAACCAATTATGTGTATTGTGGCTTTGTCCCTCGTCAGCCGGCCGCCTCGCCTCCGGTGGTCTCCCACGATATTTGGTGGTCGTTTCGCGGAAGCGCATAATTGTGCTGTGTTGCGATGACGGTGACGGTGGTGCAATAGGGTGGTACTGTGGTTAGGCCATCGTAACACCTTCCCCCGTAGAGCAGCGACTATTTACGAACTTGGTCGTAAATTGAGCTAGGGGTTGATCAATGACAGCAACCCCTGTAGTCCTTGGTAAGACTTGCAATGTAGAACCACTTTCAGCATTTTCTTCCGACTTTGTCCGCCGTTGCTTGCAGTAGTAAAGGGTGCAAATAAGAGCTCCTGCACCTATTACAATTACATACATAGGGATGGTGGTGTGGTAGACATTGTAGTCTATGTTCTTCACTAGTTTTACAGGATCTTGTTGAGAAATCTTCGTACTTATTTGGTGTAAATTACTGAGATCGATAGTCTTGAGGATGAGTGCTGATCGCGTAGATGTTGCGGCGAAATCGGTATTGTTAGATAAACCTATTATCTTTAGGGCTCGGCCTTTCAATCGATTATGAATATTGGAGATTGTGAATTGCGGAGTTTCTAAGTAGCATTGGTGTGGTATTATAATTTTGTGGAGGCGCCCGCATAATTTGCTGAGTGCGAGTAGGTCCCCGTGGCTGCTGATAGCCAAAGCTAGGTCTCCAACCCTGGTATGGCTGGGGTTGAATTGGTGGTAGACGCGACGGACCGGATACACTATAAATAGGCTGACGTGACGGCGTGATAAAACCGGTAGGTTTAGGCACGAAGCTATTAAGTGGTAAATTTTGATTAACTGGTTGCTGCCAATCTTTTCTAGCGGGAGTGCTATCGTTACGCTGCTGCATATAGAGGGTGTTTAGCTCCTCCTGTACGAACTGTAAAGCCTGCTCTATGGAAGCGGGACGCATGCAACGTATCCTACAACCTAGAGGATCTTTTAGACCTCGCAAATAAGCTTGCAGTGTTAATTTCTTATATAAATTACGTTTGGCCTCTATAGTAGTACTGACAGTCTCGTGCAATGAAATGTAAGTCATAATGGTACTGAATAAATTCTGACACCGTTCATAAAATTCCTGGGGAGTGCTGGAACCCTGCGTTTATAATGATAATTCGCTGTAAAGCGCGGTTTCATCGCGGTGGTCTGCAAAATTATTAATTAACGCGCTCCTTATACCCTGCCAATTTTCAGGTATACCATTTGAATTAATAAGCCTAGCAGCTGGTCCTGTGACTTTATTGAGGATGCCATTTATTAGAGCTAAGTTCGATAGCTCGTATCCTCGCTCTGGTTTAAAATGTGTCAGGACTATTTGATCACACAAATTAATAAATCTAGTTAATATATGCGAATTACCATCAAACTCGGGCAAAACCCTAAGAGATTTATAAATGACGTCAATATCCGATTGAGCCATGTTAGCACTATTTTCTTCTAAATTCCTACGTTCGTCTAAAGCGTTAAGCCTACTACTAGCTCGTCTATTACTAACACCTAGCCTAATGTTACGAGATTCTCTCGGATGGAAAATCTTGAATTATTAATTAACCTAACAGTTCGATAAAATTAACACACTGAAATAAAATACACAAAGTACATAAAATATTATAAAATAAGGATAAGGAAGGACTTTGAAAGAATCAGAGCACTTACTGCATAATTCTGGCTTAATCTGACGAATCGATTTCTGGATTCCCTCTGCCCGCAGCTCACGTAGGATTCGCGTAGACACCGGCCGTGAACGATACACTGACTGTATTTGTCTATCCTACCGACTGCGCCAATTATAGAGGCTGCAGGCGGAGGTCTCAAAAAAAAAACCAAAATACTTATAATTAATTTATTAATATTAAAATTACGATTAAAATTATAAAACTATGAGCAAGTGATCAGTTCGGCGATCGAACCAATTATGTGTATTGTGGCTTTGTCCCTCGTCAGCCGGCCGCCTCGCCTCCGGTGGTCTCCCACGATATTTGGTGGTCGTTTCGCGGAAGCGCATAACTGTGCTGTGTTGCGATGACGGTGACGATGGTGCAATAGGGTGGTACTGTGGTTAGGTTTACTGCAAGGGATGTTACGTTCCGCCAAGCTTTTGCTTGAAGAACATTGCATGAAGATATTTTGCTCCATATCAGCAATCATTTTTCTAACAACTTCTTTTCTGTATAATGTTTTAAAAAATTTAGTTATACCCTGATCAAAAGGTTGAAGTTGTGATGTTGTGTTTGGTAGAAGAAATTGTACTTGGACTGCCTTTAATGGTGGTATGTCCCCGTGTGCTGTGCAGTTGTCGATAAACAGAATTTTTTTCATTTGAAGTTACCATTTGCTTATCTATGTTAATCAGCCATTTTTAAAAAGTTCGGCTGTCGTCCATGCTTTTTTATTGGCTTCATAATCCATGGGTAGTGATTTTAGGCCTGCAAAGCACCGAGGTTTTGTTGACTTGCTTATAATTAAAGGTTTCAGTTTTTCTTCAATTTTTGTCCAACAAAATGCCATTCGCTTTTTTTTTGTAGTGAAATGGACGACAATCCAGTCATTTTTATTTAATTGATTTTACTCCTCCATAAAATATTCAATGTCATGTAATCCCATAGGGCCAATGGTTTCATTTGATTTTTCTTTGTCGTTATCCTGAAACAGAAGTTCTGTGATATAATTTTCATAATCTGTATCGTCTGAATCAACAAATTCTATTGGCCGTGACGAGCTCGATGAATCTACTATTATAGAGATTTACTTTCTGTTTTTCTTCTTTAAAATTAACTTCTTTTTTCGTTTCTTATTAATTTTCGTTTTATTTCTATCAGTTTCTTCCTTTTTTATTTTTTGGATAACCTTTTTATCTTAGGCAATACATGCATTTTGTTTCTTTTTGGATTCATTTCAGGTCTTTTTTATTATCTCGTAGTACGTCTACCTTGCATAATTTGTTGTGTATTATGT
Organism: Hemaris fuciformis; assembly: GCA_907164795.1. NCBI lineage: Eukaryota > Metazoa > Arthropoda > Insecta > Lepidoptera > Sphingidae > Hemaris > Hemaris fuciformis. The sequence goes on from OU015452.1 coordinate 10,656,771, forward strand.
TTGTCTATACATTACTGTGTGACAACTTCAGGACCAAGTGATAAACGTTTCCTTTTTTCACACGTATAATAATAATATGTACCTACATATAAAAACACAACCGCACGCTAGACCCGTTGAGTGAGGCCGTCTGAGGCGGGGACGCAATTAGCTACCGCTCAAGGTTATGTTGCCAGGAGTAAATTGGATGGTTTAAAACTTCAATAAATAATGTTTTACATTCTTTCCCTTTTACAATGTTACCGGGGTAACCGCATCGGGATGCACCCTACTGAAAACTAATAGTTTCAATTTGCTCTGTACAGCAAACAACAAATTGGTTCCAAATTACGATTTGTACTTGATGCCCGTCAATAGTGGGAATACTGGGAAGGCATTTTAGGTAATTCATCAAAAAACATTTTTAGAAATGTCACACAGTCTTTTGTCGTTCTCTCCGTAGGTGGTCGTGTCACATCTTGTTTTCTTGTCATGCCTTTTTCGAAATGTTCAATCCAATAACACACAGAATTGTCTGTAATACCTAAGGTACTTAAAAAGTTTGCATACGTACTACTGTATTTGTTTTCTACTTCCATATTCAACATTAGAAACAACATACTGCTGCCTCTGAGACCAATGCATTTGTTTCCAAAAATACATCCACGAAGTTTGGACTTCGCACAGAATTAAAAAGAGCAGCGAGGTCCTTGTCCCGTTAGTATAGGAGAAGGTGGTAATGTGGCCCCCCACTTTGTTTTTTAAGGTTTATTTCTAAAGAAATGGAATTAAAAATATGGAAAATGTTTTATTGGGTTTCGTATTTATTTGTGTGTACATATCTTACTATGAAACAAAAGAAACTCGCTAAATAAAATCAAAATTATCATTTATTCTTAAGTAATCAAATTTGGCATCTCGAGATCAACTGATGGTAATGTGGCCCCCGGGGTAATTTTATCAATAAAATGCCTGAAAATTTATCAATAAAATGCCTGAACCATTCAGTGAACGAATTGGATCGAATCCAACCAAATGGATGAACTTTGCCAATCGTTCCAGGAGGTCAACTTTTTAACAAAATATCCGTAAAGTTTTTGCTTGGAAAAATCATCGTAGGCGGCTCAAATATACCTGATGCACTCTTGCATGCACGTCTCTGGTTTCTTCATCGAAGATAGAGGCAAAACAGTTTGTCTAGGCATCTGAAACCGCAAAATAAAAATATGTGAATGATAAGCAAGTCATAATTGTTATGTGCCCCCGGGGCCATGATACAAACAATGTCAGGGGGCCAAATTAAAATTATTGAAAATATTTTGATAAACAACCTAAAACAATTGAAAAATGTAAAAAATGTATATTTACCTTATATATCCTGTAGAAGACAGTGTCACGAACACAATATTCAAAACAACAGCAAAAACTATCATTTTTTTATAAATTATGGAATAAAACTCACAGTCGAAAAATAAGTTTGTCGGGTACGAGTTTCGACTTGTTCAAATGACGAACGAACGTAACCGCCCCAAGCAGATTTGTAGGGTAATAAATCAATAGTACATGGAAATGGTCCCGTTGCACCAAAATAATATAAGACGGCGTTATGCGAACTAACTATTATTCAAGGGGGTCAATATACCTGCGGGGGTCACATTACCACCTTCTCCTCTACATATCGACGGGAGCAAAGTAAAGAGAGTCATGTACAAAACAGCTACTTTTCAGGAGAGCGCATAATGTGAAAAAGTTCTCCCATTTTCTCTACCGCTCAAGGTTATGTTGCCAGGAGTAAATTGGATGGTTTAAAACTTCAATAAATAATGTTTTACATTCTTTCCCTTTTACAATGTTACCGGGGTAACCGCATCGGGATGCACCCTACTGAAAACTAATAGTTTCAATTTGCTCTGTACAGCAAACAACAAATTGGTTCCAAATTACGATTTGTACTTGATGCCCGTCAATAGTGGGAATACTGGGAAGGCATTTTAGGTAATTCATCAAAAAACATTTTTAGAAATGTCACACAGTCTTTTGTCGTTCTCTCCGTAGGTGGTCGTGTCACATCTTGTTTTCTTGTCATGCCTTTTTCGAAATGTTCAATCCAATAACACACAGAATTGTCTGTAATACCTAAGGTACTTAAAAAGTTTGCATACGTACTACTGTATTTGTTTTCTACTTCCATATTCAACATTAGAAACAACATACTGCTGCCTCTGAGACCAATGCATTTGTTTCCAAAAATACATCCACGAAGTTTGGACTTCGCACAGAATTAAAAAGAGCAGCGAGGTCCTTGTCCCGTTAGTATAGGAGAAGGTGGTAATGTGGCCCCCCACTTTGTTTTTTAAGGTTTATTTCTAAAGAAATGGAATTAAAAATATGGAAAATGTTTTATTGGGTTTCGTATTTATTTGTGTGTACATATCTTACTATGAAACAAAAGAAACTCGCTAAATAAAATCAAAATTATCATTTATTCTTAAGTAATCAAATTTGGCATCTCGAGATCAACTGATGGTAATGTGGCCCCCGGGGTAATTTTATCAATAAAATGCCTGAAAATTTATCAATAAAATGCCTGAACCATTCAGTGAACGAATTGGATCGAATCCAACCAAATGGATGAACTTTGCCAATCGTTCCAGGAGGTCAACTTTTTAACAAAATATCCGTAAAGTTTTTGCTTGGAAAAATCATCGTAGGCGGCTCAAATATACCTGATGCACTCTTGCATGCACGTCTCTGGTTTCTTCATCGAAGATAGAGGCAAAACAGTTTGTCTAGGCATCTGAAACCGCAAAATAAAAATATGTGAATGATAAGCAAGTCATAATTGTTATGTGCCCCCGGGGCCATGATACAAACAATGTCAGGGGGCCAAATTAAAATTATTGAAAATATTTTGATAAACAACCTAAAACAATTGAAAAATGTAAAAAATGTATATTTACCTTATATATCCTGTAGAAGACAGTGTCACGAACACAATATTCAAAACAACAGCAAAAACTATCATTTTTTTATAAATTATGGAATAAAACTCACAGTCGAAAAATAAGTTTGTCGGGTACGAGTTTCGACTTGTTCAAATGACGAACGAACGTAACCGCCCCAAGCAGATTTGTAGGGTAATAAATCAATAGTACATGGAAATGGTCCCGTTGCACCAAAATAATATAAGACGGCGTTATGCGAACTAACTATTATTCAAGGGGGTCAATATACCTGCGGGGGTCACATTACCACCTTCTCCTCTACATATCGACGGGAGCAAAGTAAAGAGAGTCATGTACAAAACAGCTACTTTTCAGGAGAGCGCATAATGTGAAAAAGTTCTCCCATTTTGTTAATTTCAAACCATTTTTTTCGAAATTTTCATCACTTCTTTATTAATTAATAACTCATTTACGCCCATATTTGATTTCTTCTAATTACTTTTATTTTGCGAGATAATGCGATTGACTGCATTTACGCTGTGCATAAAAATATGACAAGTATGTTAACTACCACTTGGTCGTTTTTACATGGGAATTTAAAAATTTGGATATAACAAAGAAAATTTAATACATTTCAGGAAAAAAAAGCAACATTTATTTTTATTTAAATTTGTTATCTGTCTTAAATCCTAAATATGCCATTATTTAGGGTATCTTCTTGCATATGTCTTTTTCTACATTGTAATGTTTGTGCAAGGTTCATCATATGAAAGGAAGACAAATGAATTATTTATTAAAATATAATTTAATTATTCAGTAAAAAAATAATCATGTCATAACTTTTTTTTAACATTGTGAATATTTATTATTTATTTGGTTCAATAAAAAATACAAAACTTCTTATAAAAACAATAAAATTTAAATCTAAAAAAGTTTGAATACTTAGAAATAACTAACATCAATTTCAATAATCGCTATTACTATAAGTAGTATAATTATTTATCATTATAGTCTTTTCAATGAGGTAATTATAATCACAATCATGATGGTAATCCTATATTTTAATATCGTACGTTTAGACCCATGCGTAGATACTCATTTATAAAATAATAAATCTCTGATAATAACAATAAGTACTAATAACTAAATTTATTATTAGACAATAAAAATGCGAAATGCGAAAGAAAAAACCGTATAGCTTTGAATTATTTAAAAAACAAAATAAAAAATTGATCAACATTAATTAACATTACCGTCAATGTAGGAACTGTGTTTCAAATTTTTATAAAAGCTAGGATAATTAGGGGATATCAGATTTTGTTGGCAGAGGTTTAATAACTGCCTCGTGGTCTCGCGGTACAAGTATGTGCCGTGCGATCTAGAGGTCCTGGGTTCGATTCCCGGGTCGGGCTAAGTGTTATTGGGTTTTTCCATTAGGAAATTCTCAGTAACAGCACGGAGTCTGGAAATGTGCCCGAAAAACGGCAATAGGCTCGCCCCTTATTACGTGGGACTGATACATACTTGGCGAAATGTGGGTGCAGAAATGCACCTCTGCCTACCCCTTTGGGGAATACAGGCGTGAGTTTATGTATGTATGTATGTAGGTTTAATAAGTCATTGTAACATTTTTTGGGATCATTAATAGTAAAACCACGGCGAGAACGAGTATTTCTTTTATGCGCTTATTCAATTTCCTTGGGTTCTATATATCATGTAGATCATATTTATAGAATATTGCGTTAGGATTCTCTGCTTTAACCACTACTTCCCGGACTTAACATTCTCACCGTCAGTATTTTTTGTCAATTTCAAATAATTTAAACACATTTTGAAATCAAAAACATCGTCTTACTTCTATTACTTCATAAGAATCGCCAGACTTCTTACACCATCGAACAAATGTGTACCATTCGTCAGGACAGTAAATGAAATGTCGCTTTGATGATTTTTCAATTAATGCGTGAACACTGTCGCCCTCCTGCTGAGCATGACCTTTCTCCAAAAATCTGTGATGAATGTCAATGCAATACTTTCGAGAGCAGTATATGTACATCAGAAATACTGTGCGGATCCGGTTTTGACCACCACAGTTATCGGACCACAGGCGGACATCTTTAATGCCTCTTTCAGCTGACTTTTATATAAAATTATAAAGACAACTAGCCATTTCGTTCGAATCCCGCTTAGCCATAGTTTCAGGCCACATGTAACATATTCCTTTTTTTCGTCCCATATCAAAAACGGTAAAATTAAACACAGAAAGTGTACGTTTATAATAAAATGAACTGGTTTCTGCATGTGATGTATATAAAATTTTCTGAAAATCAAACGTAGCCAAGCTTACAGTTTCAGGATTAGAGAGAGCTAAAATTTTATCTTCTTTCTTCAAAGATCTCGCTATGTATTTATCTTGTATATGCTTATTGTATTGATCTTTTGCGATGGTTTGTGAAGGAAGAGAAAATAAAGAAAAAAAGTATTAGAAAATAAAATTTTATCATAGTTTTCAAATCAAATATGTCCAGAGATTATACACGCATTTTTGGTTACTGCTCCGCTCCTATAGATGAAAGCGCGATGTTGTATGGCCTTATAGACTTCCTCAATGGATATACTATACGCCACAATTTGTTTAATTTGTACTAATCGTTACTGAGATTAAGGCGTCCAACCAAATGAATAAATAAACTTTTCAGTTTTCTATTATTAATATGGACTAATATAGCTAACATCAACAAGGAATACATAAGTAAATACCCATTAACATATCGAAAAATATTTATCAACCTAATGTAAACTGAGATATCTACATGTAGTCTGGAAGTAGAAAAAGTCAACTGGCAGATGGTCGTTTATGCGTCGTTTCGTAACAAAAAGTATCCAATGTTAACCAATTCATAATTATAACAAATAAAGGTGACTTCATTTTATAATAACAATAACTTCCTGAAAAAATAAAAAAAATGTACGTACCAGAACCAATTTCACGGTTGTAATCTATAAGTTTTAACAGTTCTGCTGTGTTCGTAATAAATAGCACATTGTCTTCTCGTTTTGCCCAATTTGACTAATAATTTACGTCTATTCATGTTTAATATAATACAATACATTAATATAATACAATCACACAAACATTAACACGTAATAATGGTTATAAGCTAAAGTAAACAAATAATCGTGCCGCCCGGCGAATTAATTAATTAATAACGGCCAGCGGTAGATAACCGCATCTACGTCGTGCAATTTTACCAAACAGGTGTAGTTGTCTTTTTATACGTGCCAAAAGTACCAAAAATAAGGCAATATTTGTATATTTTTTTTTGCTATGTTGTAGAACATGATATTTTAAGTTAATTTCTGCAATAATAAAAAAAAACGCAAAATTGTAGTTGACTTTTTTTACTTTGCTCCCGTCGATATGTGTACGGCAATGAAAATTATTGCACTATTAGGAAACAAGAAAATAAAAAAAAGTTAAGAAAAATTACCATATATTATTAAAAAAAAAATACTAGATTAAGGTCCGTAAGCCCGTCTCACTTTTACTTCCCGGAAGACATACAACTACTCCCTTTTTTTTGCTTGGCATCGCCCAGATCGGTAGGCGGTGTTGTTGATGGTTTCGATTTCTGTAGAGTAGAGAGGTACAGAAAATCCGCTTGGGTTCGATGCGGGAACAAGTGACAACCTCCATGCGGTCGTGCCGGTACATTGGACTTTAGAAGCCATTTTAGCGACCTCCTCGATTCGAAAGCAGCACAACCCATAAGGAGTGTTGCGCTAGCAAGGTGAATTGATGATTGTTACGTTTGAAGCGAATTTACGCTACGACTCTTTGTCTACAAGCAAATACAAACAATTACAAGATTAAACATGACTAAAACTGAGAAATTAAAATCAAATAGTTGTACCTTGTGAACTGCGTATTATATTGCTTGATTTGCAGTTATAAGACGGAAAATAAGGTAACGTGTGCCTGTTTCGGTAATAAACGGGCGACTGGGTCGCCGCGCCGGCGTTGGCTGAGCGCTAAGGGAACCAGAGTAAAAAAAAGGACGATCACCGGGCGAGTTCGAAACTAGTCGATTAATTATTCGCGACGTTACATCCTATTTCTCGTCGATATCCCATGTACTACTCTCCCTCTAAAAATAGTTTCTTGCATAATTTTGGTCCACTCTGTTTTGGTATCTGACTTTACCTGACCTTTACATTTTCTCTTACGTATAGTATTGAGATCTCCACAATATTTGTTGTTAATTGTTGTTTCATAGAAATATTTATTTCATAGAAAGTGCTAAGTAGTGGTAAAACCTCGTCTATGACCTCGCAGTCCCCTTCATTAAAATTAAATCAGGGCGTAGAAGTGCAACCGTAGCAATTACAGCATCGTTTACTTGTACTATTCGCTTAAGCATATCAAAAGTGGGTCTGTGCAACCTGCTTGAGCTTGAGAAATTCATTAGCCGCGTCCAGACCGGCTGAGCGCCGCTCGTGAGCCGCGCTCAGACTTCCTGCACGCGAGCCGTGGCACCCGAGCTAATTTGTAAAAGTTCCGAGCCGGGCTCGCAAGCCAAGGTGAGCCGGTTTGAGCATTCAGTTTCTCTCCGTGTTACGATGGAAAACCACGTATTATTAGGTGCTACGGCGCTTTTGTTGTCTGGATATATAATAAAAAAAAGAAAAGAGAAACGAAAAGTCTGGATTAAAAAATTATACCAAAACCGAAACCAATACGGCAACAGTTTGTTAAAGGAACTAACAATCGACCATTCAGTCTCAAATTTTACACGCATGTCTGCGGGAGACATTGAATATTTGTGCTCCTTAGTGGCTGTGAAAATACAAAAATGTGACACTAACTACAGAGAAGCAATAACTGTATCCGAAAGAGTGCTGATAACATTGAGATATTTAGCAACAGGAGACTCCTATACCAGTCTTCAATATCTTTTTAGAGTATCGAAACAATCTATATCAACTATAGTTCCAGAAACGTGTGATGCAATTATAGAAGCCCTCAGTGATTACGTTAAGGTAAATAAAAAGTCATGGTAACTAAGCAATCAAATTATTTATTTATTTGTCTCATATTTAAATGATGGAGCTGTCACTAAAATTAAAGTCTGATGTTTCTGTAGTAGCAGGACTAAATTGTGTGTTCTGCAGATTTTCAGCGGAAGTTATGGTTGACGTGGTAGTAGGTGGCTGTGTGTAATATCCTGGTCTATACATCTGATATTTTCCCATGTCCGCTTCGTGAATAATAGTATTAATAGCATTTTTTTACACATGATTGAGTGTAAGGATCATATTTTCTGAGTTCATGTGCAATATGATTACCGAATGCTACACATGGATCATATAAGGAAGTTGAACATTTCTCAGTTATGGCAAAAGTGTCCTTCAATATATTGTCAATAGAATCATTTTGTGCATTCGTATTCACCCGTCTTTTCTTTCGCGATGGTTGAGGTGATGGTGATGGTTGTTGTGCAGCCAATTTATATTTTACCTGTGTGCAAAGATTGAAATACTCGATAATATTTTTAACTCTTCCCAAAACACAAAATTATTTATCAACTGTTCAGTGTTCTCATTTTGGACTTCGGCAACACTATGAAAGAGTAAAATTTTGCGACGCCTGTGCATCTCAATATTATCCACATGAAGAGATAAGACTTCAATTTGTTGCTGCAATGGAGTTAGAGTTTTGGTAATGAAGCTCTTGTAAGTGGCAAATTCGTAAGCTATAGTGGTGATCCCTGGTGTTCATGAAGTGGGCTTCTGTAATTCCTCTTCAAAGGCAGCCATCCTCTTGTGGAAATCTTCCTTCATTTCCTCACTAGTTACTTGCAGAACAGATTCCATTGTACAGTGCAGTTGAAATAAGTGGAAAGTGAAGTGACAAGTGAAGTAGGCTTAAAGTGTGCAACAAAATAGCAGAGATAGGAGATTTAAGAGTAAAATAGCACTACATCCGGCAGGTAGAAACTTTAAATAATAAAAGTGAACATAAAAACGAATATTAATAATAATATATAAATATTAATATAATATTGTTATTAAAAATATGTTTAGAACAAAACTTTTTTTACTGATCCTACAACTACCATTCTACTACGATTACTACGTTTTTTTTTTCCGCGTGTGGCAACACTAGCGTTAACAACTGTTTTGTTCGTGTCTCAAACTTTTTATTTCAAAATTGTTTATTTTAGTGTCCTCTCCCAACAATTTATTTTATACTAAGTGTGGCTTATCGTGTTAAAACTTATACTAATATTATAAGAACTAATTTTACACGGGAATCATCCGAACCGGCAACTGACATTTCAACGTAACCATCATAATACGTTACAAGTTTGAAACTCAAGCCTTCCAATTGAAAGTCACTGTTTTCTCTTTATTCTCGAAAATTACCTATAGTCCGAGCTCATAAAGTACTTAATTTTTTATATTTAATATCCACAAACTCAGTTTATAACAAGTATCCATTAAATTGTGACTCGCAAGGCATACTCCCGTCAGGAGGAGACCAAACTCCAACTGACGTTGAGAGAGATGTAGTGGAAGGGTTTAGTCAGTGCAGTGATGAGTATGAGCAGGCTCTCAGGCGCATCGCAGAACTGAAAACTATTGCAAGAGGCTCATAAACAAATTAACAAGCTGGAATCGGACAAATTTTATGAAACCATTGTGCAAAACCAAAATTTTTTCAATGAATTAGTTGCAACCTCTCCGCAGTTGGTTCATTCTGTAAGTAACCACACCCCTTTCAGAAAATCTGACTTGAGTAATAAGAACACAAAGAGGATTGGTGAATGCAGCATAAACAAACTGAAAAAATATATAAAATTAAATGTGTATGTCAAAAAGACCCAAAAATTGTTAATTGTTAAATAAAAATAAACTAAGTTTAAAAAATTTGAGACACAGAAAACAAACAATAAACTTGAAGGAACAGTTGCCGTGTTGTTATAGCTTAATTGATTCCAATAAAAAACAGTATGATAATAAAATTAGCAAACTGGAATTGGAAATCATAAGCTTAGAAGAGTCTCTAAAATCAATGACTCTAAAATATGAGTTATCCAAAAAAGAAATAAACGAACATGTCTTAGCATTGAATGACCTAGTGGAGGCATGTCAATACAATACAGATCGTTTCAATTCACTCATAAATAACCACACCTGCAACTGTGACCATTCCGTTAAGTTATCTATCACTCCTACTAAAAAGAACATAAATATTTTGAACAATCACAGTACTTCCAAAAAAAATGTTAATTGTAGCGGTCAAATAGTTATATTTAGTCATAGTGTTGGGAAAGAACTAGGTCCATTATTAAATATCAGGACAGGACAAACTGTTTTAAATCATTGTATGCCGACTTCATACCCACAAATTTTAAATAAAATATTTAAATATAAATTTATCCCTAACACCACATTAATCATTTTAATTGCTGATAGAGGTAATGTAAACAAAAGACAATATTTAGAACTACTTAACAGACTAACCAAACTGAATGTTAAGGACATTGTAATGTTTACATTTCCTTATATGAAAAATTTGCCACAGGTGGAAAAAAATTGTAGGTATAAGTTAAATATGACATTAAAAGAGACCTTTACAAATAATTGTAGTAAGGTATCAATTATTGACAGTAAACAATAACTTTTATTCATTTCACCGAAAAATACAAATAGCAAAATTGCTATGTATATTTATATTAGACAAAGCTGAGAACATGGTTGCCTCACCTGCTTCTATTGAGCAGAATCATTTGATAACGTGGAATGATAGATACATTAGTATCTATTCCAGAAAAAAACAATTCTTTAAATTTAAAACAAAGACAATAGAGACAGTATCTAGCACTTCAATTATCAGACATAATAATGTTATATCCAATAATGCAATACTTCCAGTTGACATAATGTTACCTATTCCAAATTTGACTCTGCCATTAGTAAATCAGAGTATGGTTTGCAACATATGGTTTTCATGTATTGAGTTGGAGCAATTCATAGTTTTATGTGTATACAGGCCACCCACCTCACTTTATGACAATTTTGAATAGATAATTGAAGATGCACTAAGGAAACTAAATAAATCAAATAAGAAATTGCTGGTCTGTGGAGATTTTAATGTTAATTTGTTAGAAAGTTCTACAGTGGCCATAAAATTAAAAACTCTATTTTCGTCCTTTAATTTAACAAATCTCTTTTCAGAGCCCACAAGAATTACCAACACCAGTGCTACCTGTATTGATAATATTTTTACAGATGTCCTGCCGCTTAATAAATGTATTATTAATAACATCGGCTCTGATCACTGTGGACAACTGGTCACATTTAGAAGTGGATTCCAGGACACATCAAATGAAAAACTGACTGTTGTCCCGGTAACAAAGGCTCGGTTAGAGAAAAATAAATTAAATAAAAAAAATAGTACCTAACATTATGACTGGAAGTGATCCTAATATATTATATAACTCCATGTTTAACACATTTTGTGAGGTGTTTGAATCAGTTTTCACACCCAGATCAGTTTCAATTGGTAAAAAGACTCCCTTTAAAAGTTGGGCTACATTAGGCATTCACATAAGTAGATAGAGATTGTATGACCTATACTATGAAAAAACATACAATCACAGTTTAGAATTAAAAAAATATGTGAAAAATTATTCTAAGATATTTAAGCTAGTTTGCATAAGAGCCAAGTCCTTATACTTAAGTAATAAAATAAAAATGGCTAAAAATACCATAAAAATGACTTGGAGTGTAATAAATAAAGAAACTGGTAAGACTAATCCTCGAGACACCGAGTTTAGTTTAAACATTAATAATAATATTATTAATTCTAACTTTAAGGTAGCTAAGGCCTTTGAAACTTTTTTCACTGATATACCAGTCTCTATAACTAAAAGCTTGAACTCTTCCCCATCTATTGCAAGTAAGTTATTGCAGAAAACTGTCCCTGGGATTGAAGATTCATTTAGATTCCATTGTGTTAATAGTATAGATGTTGTTAAGACATTTAAGCTAATAAACAAAAAATACATGTGACCTATGGGGAATTTCTACAAAAGTCTTAAATTCTGTAATTCATGTATTAGCACCCCAGCTTGCTGTAATTTTTAACTCATGTGTTAATAGTGGTATATTTCCTGATAGAATGAAATTAAGTAAAATTATTCCTCTTTATAAATCAGGTACCAAAGATGACCCAACTAACTTTAGACCTATATCGGTTTTACCTTCTATTAGTAAAATATTTGAAAAACTTATGCTGTTACAAATTGAAAATCACTTTTCAAAAAACAAACTGCTTCATTATAAACAGTTTGGTTTTACTCGGGGTCGCTCCACCACTGATGCTGGTGTGGAACTTATTCAGAATATTTTTGAAGCTTGGGAGGTTCCACAGGATGCTTTAGGAGTATTTTGTGATCTATCCAAGGCATTTGATTGTGTTCACCATGATATTCTTATCAGGAAATTAAGCCATTATGGAGTTACTGGTATGGCACTTGAATTGTTTAAGTCATATTTAAGTAATAGAATCCAAGTTGTTGATGTAAATGGAAAAATATCTCCTGGGTCTGTTGCTACTATGGGAGTTCCACAGGGCTCGATTCTTGGACCCTTTCTTTTTTTAATATACATTAATGACGCCCTATTATATAAGGGACGACTGTGATGTAGTGCTGTTTGCTAATGACACTTCTTTAGTATTTAAAGTTAAGCGTAATCAACCCACCCTTGACGATGTAAACTGCACTCTCACTAAAATCGTGCATTGGTTTAATATTAATAACTTATTATTAAATAGTCAAAAAACTAAATGTATTAGGTTTATAAGACCTAATGTAAAATATGCCAATGCTAACATTTTAATTAATGGAGAGAAGCTGAGCCTTGTGGATAATACTAAGTTTTTGGGAATCACATTAGACCCCAAACTTCAATGGGGCCCCCATATAACAACATTAGCTCAAGAACTGAGTGCAGCAGTCCTTGCGGTGAGCAGAAATACGTCAGCTGACTGACATTAATACATCTAGGTTAGTGTATTTTGCTTATTTTCATAGTTTGATTAGTTATGGAATTCTACTATGGGGTAGTGCTGCGGACATAAATACCATATTTTTACTACAAAAGCGAGCTATCAGAGCTATATATTCGCTAGGCTCTAGATATTCTTGAAGAGAAAAGTTTAAGGAAATTGGTATTACTACCGTCGTTAACACACTTGCGTATAATAATCTTGTAATTTTTTAAATATTATCTCTTATATTCCATTTTTCCAGCTACATAGAATTTAGTACATATCTATATACCTATTCTCGTTATGATTGCAGTGAGTTCAATTTTGCAGCATTTCAGCTCAGCATTCATTCAGCAGCTTTGGCTGCAGCATCTCAAAATGGGCGCGCGGATTTCCCACCGGCTGTCCAGCAACAGCCCCAAGTATTTGAGTGTATCTTTTTGTTTTTGTTTATCTTCTAACTTGATTCCTAGTAAACTTCATTCCATTCCAGAGGATCTGGGTTATTTGAATTTTCTTACGGATTTTGTTTTTCGAAGGTCCAGGTTTGACAAGCGTAAGTCAGGCATGGTAGTATTGCGGTGTCCATAACTATATTTTTAAAGCGTATCGGGAGCTGAGATTTGAATATATCTTTGTGTGCCCACATATTTTAATTAAATAGTTCCGAGATTTTGTCGGTAACCTTTTTCCTGAAATATTTAAACCGAATGGCTAAATATGTTTTGATGACACATTTTATTTATTAAGAGGTATTTATGATTAGTGTCAGGATCAATTGATTCCAACCGAAAAATGGTGTCCGATTTTTCGGAGTAGTGCTCCATAATGAATTTAAATATATATACGAGTAGATAATAGTTTTGGGGCATCGATTTATCTTATTTTATTTTTATAAGTTAGGTTTAATGATCTTTTCTGTCTTTTTCGTTATGTCTTCAACATCTTTCGATGGGTATTTCAGTCAACCTCTTGTTTTAAAATGAATCAGCTTTTTCAAATTGCTGTTCGGATCTCCGAACAATAACGAAGCACACGTCTGACATTTTATATTGCCGGATAATTTTCTCGATACAAATCCTGCGATGTAAGTAACAACTGAGTCAGCATATACGGAAAGAGTACTACTTAAGCAATCTATGTATTCCTCATATAAAGTGCTGTCATCTTCTGGCACTTCAACCAACAGTTTTTTTTTTTTGGGCTAAATCGTTCAAGGCTTTTTTTGGGCTAGTGCTTGTGCAATTTAAAATATTAACTTGCTCCAAGGCAACGCAATTGCCGGGCCCTTCGTCGCGAATTTCGGCTCGAACAAGAAGCCTCTTTTATAGCGTACCCATGGGCGTACCCAGCTTCTGGCCTAGGGGGGGCAAGTCAGATCGTCCGCGGCTGTTTTGTCATACACACTACACAAACATATCTACATAAAACATAAGGTATATGCATATGTAGTATGCATTATGTAGGGCAAATAGCCGGAAAAAACCCTGCTTTATAAGTAGTTAAATAAATAAAAGTAGGTAAATTTGACTACTATGCATTTTTATTTTATTTAAATTATTTAGTTACGACTTCTACTTTAAAAATAATTTTCGAGGATCTTCAGCAAAACGGTTAATGACATCTTCCGTGAAAGAATTGCTCATACTGTTAACTAGATTTTTATGTACCTACACTGAGCATACAAAGTCCATTTAACCTGTCTTCGATCATTGTTGATCTCAGCCACGTTTTCACGCGTCTGAGTGTACTGAAAGACCTTTCAATTGTAGCCGTAGAATAAGGCATTGCCAGTAAATTTTTTTAGGATAAAAAGATTCTGCTTGTTGGATTAATAAATTTTAATCACCTACGTTTGACTTAGCTGTTAGCTCAAAACAATAACATGTCAAATAAAATGAATGAATACGATCGCTCAGCTAGATTCGATAATCTTCGTCCGCCATTGTTGCGACGGCACACAGTGAATTGCCTAGAACAAGCTACCTGCTAGCTGGACAAAACTCAGTCAAAATTCTTAGAAATAACATTAATTAGTGGTAAACAACCCCTCATAGGCTTGAATTCCAGGAAATGTTTAGGTCACACTCACACATTACAAATCGATGAGTCATCTGACGTTTAATGTAAGTGATAATTTATTTTCATTTGCAGTTCTTTATCAGTTGCATTTTTGCTGCACTTATGAAAACATCTCCTAAAGTTAAAAATGGCTACAGTGTCATTTTTTGTGATGGATATTTCTCTTAAAGGTGTGTATTTTGATAAAAAAAATATTTCAACCAAATGTTTACCTCAGATTTAAAAAAATCAACAATACAACAATATGTCGCGTCCCTATTATAAAAGTCTATGGAAACATTGTGCTTAATTGTGTGGTTATTAGATATGAAATATTAAAAAAGTGTTGTCTCAACATCTTTATATTCATATAATTACACAATATAACACATAACTATTACACGTCACACAATAACACTATGATACATAATCTAGTCTGTTCAACCGAAGACTTGATACAGCAATCGACTCCTACTAGCACTGAACGTGCTTATATAGAGCCCGCCCCACTATAACGTGACAATAACATCTCAAACTACCGACAAACATGTTATCAATTATTATTTATCTACCCTTAACTAGCTAAGGCGACAACATCCGGCCGTCCTGCGCACGCATCCGTCCCCGGATAGCGTTTTAGTCTGGTGCGGTTGCTGAGAACAGAATAATAAGTGTTTTTAATCCAAAATACATAGCGACCAATATTTGAGTATTTCCAACTCTACTGTTCCATCAACGGTCAGCAGATCGGAAACTACTCAATCATGTCAAGTAATTTAACTGTTCCATCAACGGTCAGTTATGTTCAACGATTGGACTTATGATTTTCCCTAGGCGATGCCACTGGCCAGCCCTAGTTGCATATCACCGCAATTGAACATATCTATTTTACACGGATAGATACTGTACAAATGTTCAACTTGCGATTTCCCCTAGGCGCTGCCACTGGTCAACCCTAGTTGCATATCACCATAAATCCAACTTTAACAGATCTATTTTACAAGGATAGATACTGTCATAGCATAATTTGGGTATGAAAACACAATCGAAGCAAAAGCACTAGACAACATCGAGTATTTGTCATGGATTTCACAAGATTTACAAATACCTGACAACATCCTGGACCATTTGTACGCCATCATAAAACTCACGTTACTAAATTTATATTATCACGTTTTAGGTATATGGTTCATAAGTCATACGGTTCAATCAAAATCATTCGTCGTCATCAAAGTCATATGGTCAGTATTTCCTTCTCTCATGTCCCATTAGTTCGTATCAGTCGTGGCTCGATACTTCAATTAAAGACAATTATTTTAATATACTTAGTCAAAATTTCTTAATTTTTTTGGATCCGTAATAGTGATCTCTTTCTATCGTGTATATGAAAAGTAAATTAACCATGATTTGCTGTAATTACTTCTCAAAAACATTTTTTTTTTGGACTACACCATACTCAGTTTTGCTTTACATTGATTTCCTAAAGATCGATTAAAACAAAATAAACAATTACGCTCGGCCTTTCCTGCCAATATACCTGATATAACCAGTCTTTTACACATTTTACAAACAATACATTTATGTAAAAGCAAGGTAATTATTGCAAATAAAAATTCTACTTAATGTATCTATGTTGCCATGTGTGTCTCCTGTTAATACATTATCTCAAAAGTGAATTCTTGTTTTAACATTCTTCCTGGTATATTTAACATCATTCGCTTGTGATTTATCCACTATAAAAATAAATTGGTTTTTCACCTTTATTTGTAGCATGGTTTAAAATGCAACCAACATCGTCACGATTGGCGTCTGTTTACATACTTATGTTGCAACTCTATTTTAATTTAGTTAGCAGTAGACTGTTCTGTACCCCATTACCATAAAACATTTCTAAAACTTAGGTTCTTTATAAATTTTCAAAAATACGAGACCTAGAAATTACAGCATTTTCTTTTTGGCAGGTCGAATGCCCTTTTCAGAAATTTTACTCTAAAAAAAGTAGCCATCAAAAAAATCAATGTAGCAAATAATTCTATCAAATCTCACGATTTCCCAAGCACAGTGTTCATAAGTCTTTGTAAATCAGCAAGCCCATTGCTAAGACCGAATTGTGTCTTTTTAAACTCATAGTGGCCATCAAGGGTAGTAAACGCCGTTTTGCCTTTACAGTTTCCTCAGCTTTAATTTAATATAACCAAACTCGAGTAATATACAACAATAACAGGCCGTCAATTATATCTATCAAACCTTCCGATATAGGATACTGTTAATTAATTTAACACATTTAATCATTTACCAACAAGAAAAAGATCTTGTGCATGGCGAACTACTTTATTAACATTCTTTTTTTTTTTTTAATAGGCGGGTTTACTTATGTACGCTCGTGAGGCTCTTTTTTATCTATAGGACTAATTTTTTACTAATTAAGGACTTTTTAAAAATGAAAGTACTTTTAAGGACTTTTAAAAGTTTATTTCCCAATCCTCCTTAATAATTTTACATCAAACGTCACAAATCGAAAGATCATTACTTTTTAAATTACCAGACAGTACAAATCAAAATAAGTATAGATTACAAAATCTACATGAATTATTAGGTATTGCTTCAACGAATAAATTCTATAAAAATGTAGCTTAAAGGAAAGTATTTTCTTTATACATCATTAAATAAATATTAAATACTAGCTTTTGCCCGCGACTCCGTCCGCGTAGACTACAGGGTTGGGTTCAGAAAGAAAACAAGTTGTAGTCTATTTTACTCCACAGAGTCCCATTTCTGTCCATATGAAAAATCGTTTACATCGGTCAAATGATTTAGGCGTGAAAACATAACAGACATATAGTTACAATTATACATAGTTACAGTCGTCTACACGTTGTTTCATCATTCTAGCTTCAAAAATGACGAATTTCCACACAAACTTTCACCCCTTATTTTTATTTTACCCCCTTAAGGTACATTTTTCACAAACTTTTAATGTCATGTTTATTTATATCTAATCAACAGCCTAAAATATAAGTTTCAAGCTTCTAGCTTTAAAAATGACAATACTTCTATACAGCTTTCATCCCTTCTTTCAACCCCTTTTCCGGGATAAAAAGTAGCCTATGTCCTTTCTCAAGATCTAAACTATCTATGTACCAAATTTCATTTAAATCGGTTCAGTAGTTTTCGCAGAAAAGCGAGACAGTCAGACAGATAAACAAAGTTACTTTCGTATTTATAATATTAGTTTTTTTTTTCTTTTACTATCACGCGCCCAAAGAAGTCTCTTTTCATAAATAATTTCACGAATAACCAGCTTTTCGATTCGGACAAGCGGTATGGTCTATAACAAATGAGTACCTATACAATTTCGTGCTACACACGAGGTTTCAGATAACTTTTCCGTCACTACTTCAGCGGTATCTTGATTTACTAAGTATGCAATACACATTAAATATGGATTGATCTAGTAACACCGCCCTATACGTTTGTACATTATTCCTTTATCTTCACTACAATTTCTTTAATTTAACATTAAACTACCAAATAATTCAACAAAAATATGAAGTTACATAATATGTAGTGTCTATTTCAAGATCCGTTCAATAAAACAGGTTGATTTAAATTAAATTGACTATGACTTACTGTCCACATTAATTAAATAAAATGAAACATGAAATTGAATAATATTTATTGAGTCTAAAATGTCAAATACTCGTACATCACTTAGATTTAGTCATTTCAACATTTAGTATACCATCCTGTTCGGAAGGTAGTCATCACAAGAGAAGAACGGACAAAAAATACAAAAAAAAATTGCTCTTTTCCACTCGAAAAGATTGGATATTGATACAAAGATTAAATTTTCCGTATTTGAGCAGCTCATTAATACAATCTCACTGTTGTATTGAATATGAGAATAAAATGCGACCGACCCGGCACACGATGCCGTCGTAACCACAGACATTTCAGCAAGCACGGATTGAATTATATACAGCTATATCCATTGAAGGAGACCCAGTCAGACTTGAGATTACAATAATTACTAATTATATCCAGGTTTCGTTATCCTCCATATATTCCGATATTTTAAAGTATGCTTTGTTACATAACTGTCTATACTATTTCCTTAATCTTTTTATTGTAAAAGTGTATACAGTAACTTAAAAGATTTGCTGATCTTTTGGAGTCTGGTCTTATAAGTAACTAACTTATTTTTATTACGTGTATTTCTCTCATGTATGTCAAAAACCGTTTTTTTTTTCTACAATGAATCTGATTTTATATCTTTAATGTAAATTAAGACCTACATGCAAGTTCTAAACGACCAAATCTGTTCAAATATCACAAGTTTATCTTTAATGGGTAGGTACATTTTTTTTTAAGTATGTCATACCACGTTTTCGTATTATTGTTTTAGTTTAGAAAAATTAGTTCACATTTTAATATTTTCTACCAATCAAATCTCAAATCAAATTAAATTGTAGTGGCATTGATGCTTAAAATAACATTTCTACTTACTGCAGGAGACGCAGCTCTCGTAACCTGATACTCCTGTTTTCTTTTGTAGTTTCGCGGTACGGGCGTGGTTTTCGGAACACTTCTGATGTTGTCTCAACATCTTTATATTCATATAATTACACAATATAACACATAACTATTACACGTCACACAATAACACTATGATACATAATCTAGTCTGTTCAACCGAAGACTTGATACAGCAATCGACTCCTACTAGCACTGAACGTGCTTATATAGAGCCCGCCCCACTATAACGTGACAATAACATCTCAAACTACCGACAAACATGTTATCAATTATTATTTATCTACCCTTAACTAGCTAAGGCGACAACAAAAGTATAATTTAGATGTTTATTTAAGTATTCTAATAAGAGATAAAACATACAAATTTTAAGAACTTGAAAAATTATATATTATTAGTTTGCTTTAAAATCTCTTTTAGTTTTAAATTTAGGCATTACGTTCCGTGATTCCAACTTGGCTTTTATTGCACCTAACCGCGCTTTTTTGGTGCACTGTGAAATAGAAGCCTCTGTCGTAATCTTAATAGCTCTTTCAACACCTTGAGGCAGGGAAGCCTTAAAATAATCGCTGTCACCATCAGATTCGACGATGTACTGAATGCCTTGGTCAGATACGTTTTTCAAAATCGGTGGTTTGGTTAAGTTTTCCTGACAATCTATTAAATCAATGTATGTATGTCGAAGCGTTAAAATTGATCAATGACACTTAAAACAAAAAAAAGTGTTGATGGTTGCGTCTTACTGCGTGCCTTTAGTATGCGGCGAGCTGCCAACTCTCTAATATGTTTCCTGTCTTCTGTTATCATCGTAAGAATAATGCTTTCGGGATGGGGAAAATAACTATTACTCTGATTAACAGGATCTAAAGCCTTTTTAAAGTTTCTTGTGGGTATCTGGAGATCATGATTTTATATTAAACAAATGACGTTTATTTTTTATTAAGAACCAAGAAGGCGCGTAAACTTTGACAACAAAAGTAGCCAGAGTTTTCAAATTTTCTAATGGTTCTTCAGTTCCCATATACAAACGTAGTACTCGGTTAGCATGCGTCAGCCAACGGGCATGTGATAGTTTGCCTGGAAATTTATTTTCCAGATCTTCTGGGAATTCACCTGTAATTACCGCCGTGTCTATATTATACAAGTACTGTTGATCTGTACTCAGATCTTTGGCCATTTCTGGTAGCACTTGAAAGATATCTGCTTTCCTAGGTAGATATAGTTTTCAAGATTATTAATTTTAATATACTTCGTTAGTTTCTTTTTGCTGCATCCAACAATTCTTAACCCATTACTTGGATATGATATGACATCCCCTGTTAAATCTATAGTCGTAAGGGCACACTCATTAGAAGTTACACAGCTAAGAACAGGATCAGCATTCATTAGCTCGGTGAATAGGCTTTGAGTTTGGTTTTGGCCATTTCCAGCTATGTGATGTGGTGTTGAGCTTCACGAAATTACTGATAATAAACTGCAGTCTTTAAGGCCATTTCATACTCTTGGGAACATTTATCAAATCCACTATGAGCCTGAATTGTTCCCGCTCTTCAGTTACCACTAATAATTGTGCATTTCAGTTAATTCAGTTTGAAGCTTTGTGTTCTTATTTTAGATTTCCAATAACTCCTTTTCATTGTCATCGCTCTCACGATCAAGGAGTTCACATCAGTTGGAGTTGGTTACAGTTGAGAGTTTAGACTCCTCCTTTTTTTTTTTTTTTTTTTTTCTGTTGCTTGCTGAGACGAGCTAAAGCGTATTCTTCATTAGAACCAACAAACATTTTGCGGCGGATTTCCTCTTGTAGAGTGTTCATAGTGTCCGCTCCTTTTGTTCGGCGCATTTGAGTGACACGCCCTCGTTGGTAAATTTGACGTCCTCGGGACTGACGTCCTCTTCCTCTGTGGCTGGTAGAAGCATTTTCTAAAAGCGGTAAAGTTTCCATAGCGTGAGCTCTGGGGGTCTGCAATCAGGTAACCCAAAAACTCCTCCTCCTGGCTGGACAAGGCTTTACAAGTCATCATTTTGATAATGTTAGGTTGTCTAGGTTCTTAGTTTACAAGTATAAACTGCGGCTAGACTGTGAGGATTGTAATAATTGCAAGGAAAAGTGCAACATTGTAGATGTTGAAGTTGGGTTGTACCTAAAGGTAAACTATCATTTCAATTTTAAGCAATCTCATGTTATTATTATTTAAGTTTTCGATGTCTGGAAGTAAACTCAATAAAAACATTTTGCGAGGATTTTCTGTGTCAGCCCCTTGCATAGATTTCTCGATATTTTGCCGCTTCGTAGCAATATATTGCATAAAAGTGCTGTTGACAACGTTATTAGATGTCTTGTTTGTCGGTGTACGTAGAGTTTCCACTTCGTTTGTTGGTGTATTATGAGTATCCACAACGTCAAGACAGTTATCGGTTGTTTGAGAACTAGATGGAGAAATATTTTCGGCTTCTTTCTCATTGTTAGTAGGTTTTACAAATGGAATCACAAATTGCATCTCATCGTGTAAGTAATACTGTTTCCTCGATTTCGCTGCTGAGCCACTAGGTAACGATTTCAAACTCTTAACCATTTCTCATATTGCGCCACTTTCATCATTCTGGAACTACAAAAAATAAAATTTAATAGTTGGCTAGGATCATAAGAACATAGTTAAAGGAGGAACTTGTGTGGCATCAATCGTTTTTCATTTTATTTTCGAGTTCAATTCTAATCATAGTAGAGCTGGAGGGCAAATATCGTCGCTCCAGATGTTCAGGTGAACCACAAAAAATTCAAAAGAATAAAAAATAAAATGGCTTGTTTCAGTTATTTGGCAACTGGTGACACTTTTTCATCTTTGGGTTTATATTTCGCTAGAGGCGATGTCAGGCCTTGTTAGACAAATATAACAGGCATCTAATGGCTTCATAATATGGTACATCAGACAAAATATCTTTATCACTTGCAGCTTTTCAGAGGTTTAATATTTGCTTCGCTTGGAGTCCATACAATTTTACTTTCCGACATACCAAACGGATTTATTATTTTTTCTATGTAAACTGATTGATCCAGTGATATGCTGTTATTACCTTCATTTGAAATTCTAAAACCAATAAATTGCTTTGCTCTCCCCAAATCCTTCATATGGAAGTTGTCTTGTAATCTCTTCTTTATCTCATGTGCTGTGTTGTTGTTAAACATACACAGTAAATCGTCAACATATACTGTGATGAAAAGGACATCATCTTGGTTTAATACTCTATATATAGGATATACAGGGATCCACTTTAGATTGTGACAATCCAATTTCTAATAATACATTATTTACCTTTTTGTTCCACTGCCTGCTTGCTTGTTTGAGCCCATATATGGCTTTATTTAAGCGGCACAATTTGTTCTCCTTTTCATAGTAAGGAGGTGAAGCCATATATTATAATTTCTTCTTCAATATCCCCCTGCAAAAATCCAGAGACAGCATCCAGTGGTGAATTTTTTATTGATATTTTGAAGCTATTCCAATGAGATATCAAATTGAGGTATATCGCACTACTGGCGCATATATGTCGTGGAAGTCGATTCCCTTTATTTGTTGATAACCCTTAATAACCAATCGTGCTTTATACCGAATACATTACATACTACAAGCTTCTACATATTTTTACACATTCCCACAACTCCTCGTGTTCCAGATAAGCTCTCACGGCAAAACTCCAGCTTGTCCAATTGTCCCGGCCAGTGAGCTTTTCAATTGCCATTATAGGACTGTTTGATGCCATTATTCAATACTGAATGTAAGCTGAAATTAAAATTCCGGCGACCGAAACTAACGTTGAGGTTATATTATTAATATAACGTGAGGTTAATTTCGTTATTAATTTATTACTGCATAAATTTGCTGACTAACTTTTGCAGGTCGGCCTGGGCCCATAACCTGATGAAATAAATAAAGAAACTAATTAATTAAACAAACTGTATTAATTAAAACAAAAGAGAACTACGGAGTACATTACATTCTTCTTCTTCATTTCTCTTACAAAGCCATCACGCAACCCTTTCCACTTTATTCTGCAATAAAGTACCTCTAAACAATAAATATATAATCCGGTGGCAATCAGATCAATTAGAGTGAGCTTATCTATGGACTTATTTATTTCTAATAACAGTCTCTCTTTTTTAACGCATACTCCAATAATGAGCCCTGTCTGTATTTAAATAACATTGCTTACCTGATCGGTGACTAACCCTTATCTGCATATGTCCCACAAAATATATTTTTCCACATTGCCCGTTCTGAATTTATTGTATGCTTTATAAGCATGGAACTATACCAGTCTAAACTAGAATCTTCTATAAATAACCTAAAAATTACATATTTTTTTCAAATCTTCTATTCCTATACGGGCACCGCTTCAAAGGTAGTCATTCACTGGGACACATTAGTAATTTTGCTATTGAATTTTTCTATAACAATTTTTGCTACCATTCTCCCTATATGAAAAGGTTTTGATAAATCTTTTTTCATTTCAGCGAAGCTTTCCAGCTTTTATTGCCAGAGAATCTTCTGAAATTCCTGTTGTAGAACTTTATGGTTTTGTTTGTTCCTCCAATAGGTATACCATAAATTGTTTATTTCCATCTTCATCACAATAAACCACCATCATCTATGGGTTCATGGATATCCACACCTGTCGTTTCTCATGCCGTTTTTGTAATGTGTTTTTGAACTACACACGGCAGCGGCGCGAGCTACTCCATTGCCGGTGTTGGTTTAGGCAAACGCAACTTTAAGCAGTTCGCGTAAGTTCCATTTACCGGTGTAACTTGGCGCACATTTTTTTGTTATCTTGCTCCCTTTGCAAGTAATCTAGTTTGGTTTCATTGAAAGACGATTTTATCGCGAGCATGGAAATAATGCCTGCAATTCGTTGAGTGAGGTCCATAATTGCGGATTTGTTCGCTACGTTTATTCGCGACCCCCGATCGTTACCGAGGTCGTTAATTTTACTTTAAAAAGTCGAAGCGTCGGAGTAGTTCGGGTCCCGGGTATTATAACACGTTTCAATTAATGAACCTAATGAGAATTAACGGCTTATCTGACCAAGCGTACCCACACAACAAAATAAAAATGACTTAGCGATGAAAACTGGCAAAATCTATTAAATCCAACATTAAGCTAAGCAAGAAGTCATTACACACAATCGTGTTCCGATCGGCTTAATATATTAATATTGAAATCGACCTAAAGGATTACATAATCACAGAAAGAAAGTATTTATGCGACGTTAAGTATAAGATTTTGATTGACACTTCAGAACTAGACTACTGATGAACTAAACGGTTGATTAATTTTTACGGGTCAAGAAAGTACAAAGGGGTAAAGACTGACTCTACGTTTGTGATGTGAATTAACCTGGCAACCGGTCACACCATACCTATAGTTCGCAGGAAATCTTACGGAAATTTGGCCCAGCTAAATCCTGGCGCAGGAACTGGGACGGCTTTCTGTCTCCTAGTTGTTCGTGGGTGACTTGCTGCAAGTCACTGTATGAGTTCATTTTTAATTTCTCGTATCTGCGGCGGATTCACGATTATGTTCTTTACACTTACAATGACTAATAAAATATCCTCCAGTATTGGTGGTGATTCTAGGTCGTTTTCTTAGTACAGCATCTTTATCATATATCATTTTTGTACTGGTAGTAATATTTCATCTGTTCGCATTTAAGTATGTTTTTGAGCGTACAAGAGGAGCCACGTAATCTTGGAATTCTGGAAAGTTATTAGTAATTGTACCTGGATTTTTAATGAATCCAGTATGAAAGCCATGTCGGCATATTTCGCCTGGTTCACAAGAAAAGCAGCTCAGGTTTCTGAACGTTATATAATCCTGATCTTTATTCCAAAGAACTTTTTTTTCAATCTTTATTTAATTCGGGATTTTTGTTAAAAAAGGATATGACTACCTCATCGTATCTTTTACATGGTCATATTTACATGTACATTAATAATTGAGCACGGAACGCTGTGTACTGGATAAATTTAATTGATCAGTTGGCATTAACGTATAGAGATGGGGGTTGTAATTTGGAACCCCACTTTGTTTTTTGAGTATTTTAAGAAAACTATTGACTAATCATCACAAAACTGCCTTTTTATATTTAAAAACTTATTAACTTTTATATTAGAAACTAATTTATAAAGTAAAATCACTCATAGGAAAAAATGCTTTATTGGAAATATTAAAAAAATGTGTTCGAAGCTCTGGTGCTGGTATTATGGAACCCGGGTTCCAAATTACAAGTATGAAATAAATTTACATACAAAAATCACAAATATAATATTCCGCGTTATATCCTGAGCATTCAATATGTGCCCACAACCTACATGATTGGCACTGAATCCAAGTTTCACCCTGTTGATCGTTGGAGTAATTTTCAGAACAAAAATGCATATAACTGCCAATTGTTAAGTTTTCTAGTTTTCATGCCGGCTTTTGAATAAGAGGATTTGTCTTGAAAACTGGTCTTGATAGATTTTGACGTTTTATAGGGATTACTTCCGAGTCAGAATCTAAAGCCTTATCTAAAGGTTTTGATGTACTTTGAGAACTACTTGTAGAAGGAATGACGGCTTCATTCATTAACAATACCAATACAAGGTGTCTCATTGGAATTTGAAGCAGCTGGCCCTGGAACCGATTGCGTGATATTTTCTTTCTCCGATGTATTCTTTTAAAATGGAACAATTTCGATTTAAGCAGTCTTGTGGACATTACGAATATGACCAAATAAGTTTGTTGTATTTCCATTCGACTTGATAACTTTTTGACATGTTACATTTAGATTTATTGTCATCAATTCTATCGTAAAACATCCAGACTAAACTTTTCTTTTTAGGCACCATGATATTCTGAAAAAGATAAAAAATAAATGTATTTTCAAATAATGAAATATCGATAACTTGGAATCACTAGTAACTAATTAAAAATATATCGATTACCGTAAGTTTTATTTATTATAATAAAAACGCGACGCGGTGTAATGTTTTACGTACTTAATTAGATTGTTTCTTGTAGAATATTGTAGATTTTTTTTAAAATATGCTCTTCCAGATCCATTTAGAAAATGTATCTTAGTTACTCATTGTGAGGTAATTTCCAATACTCGCCACGCTTGGCAGGCGGGTTGGCGAGCGCAGGAGGGGACTCGCGTTGATGACGCTGCTGCCCGTCATCAACCGGGGAAAGGGAATAGGGTGTGTGGGTAGAGGATGATATGGGAAAGGAAAGTATGGCCTGTAGGAGTGGATACTGCAGTCACGGAAGGGGAGGTTGATAGTGACTGCAGTAGCTCGGGGAGGTCGAGGTCGCGTACTCGAAGCACCTATTCTAGGGTAGGCCATGACCACTAGATAGGAGCATCCCTGACCAAATCGGCTATGCTCGGGGTTTCCCTAGGAGATCGAATCAGAAATGAGGAGATCCGTAGGAGAACTAAAGTAACCGACATAGCCCAGCGGATTAGCAAGTTGAAGTGGCAATGGGCCGGGCACATAGCGCGGAGAACTGATGGCCGATGGGGCCAAAAAGTTCTCGAGTGGAGGCCACGTACCGGAAAGCGCAGCGTGGGACGTCCTCCGACAAGATGGTCAGACGACCTGGTGAAGGTCGCGGGACGTCGCTGGATGCAGGCTGCTTCCAACAGGTCCCTGTGGAAGTCATTGGGAGAGGCCTATGTCCAGCAGTGGACTTCGATTGGCTGATGGATTGGATTGGATCTTAGTTACGTTGAAATTTATAGTACAGACTGATGAATGTGCAGAAATGCAGGAACACAAAATGTGGATGTAAAGAAAATTTTAAACAATCTTTGACTAGTATACCTACTACTATACTAGCACTGTAATATACAGCCTGGGTGTCACCAATTTAAAGTTATCACGGATCAAGGATGAAACGCAGACTGGCAAAAAGGCGGGATTACATAGTGCAGGGGTTCATAAACAGAATTAAAAAATCGCTTACCTTTTCTTGTTGTTTACAGCTAATAGTCAATTAGATTGTTTTTTGTAGAATTTTGTAGAAAAAATCTTCTTATGTTCTTCCGGATCCATTTCGAAAATGTATCTTAGTCACGTTGAATTTGTATAGTACAGACAGATGAATGTGCAGAAATGCACGAACAAATTTAGGTATTGAAATTAAGTTCGAACGCGCCCAAACCCATCTCACACTCGTCGGTGACTTCGAGGTGACCATTCCACGGGCTTGAGACGAGTCTTCGCATCCGAGACTCAGCTCGGTGAATTCTTGCCTTCTTCATGACGTCACGAGGATCGTCGTCCTGGCGCACTGGCATGAGCTGCACCGGTCTTTTAACTGAAGCACCCAGTCCAGCTCGTAGGTTCCATCTCCTGAGAATTTCACTATCCTTTCCCAAACAAAGGAAAACTTCGCACTAGGCCATCGTGGTGGACTAAGGCCTAAACCCTCTCAGTTGTAGATGTGGCCCGTGCCCAGCAGTGGGACGTATTTGGGCTGATGATGATGATGAAGTTTAGTGTCCCTACCTAGTTATAAAGGGTATATGAGACAACTAGTGGACTCGACAGACGTTGTCCTATACATAATAAATCCATTCAAAAATTCCTATTTTATGATGAAATTGTCAATGCTTTGCCTGAGTTCATTATATGCCAATTATTGAAAGCAATTTGAAACTTTGATTTCATCAGCAGCCTTTCTTACGTCCACTGCTGGACATAGGCCTTTCCTATGGCACGCCACTGGGCTCGATCTTCGGCCCTCCTCATCCAACCGCTGCCAGCCACCTTGCGAATATCGTCATTTAAATGGTCCTAAGACTCCCACATCAAGTGGTTGTAGACGGTAAGATGTATGTGGTGGAAAAGATAGGTAAATTATGCCATTTTCTTTGGCGTAGTTGATGGCTTCGAGAGAATCATGGCTTTCATGATTGTCACACAACAATAATATAGGGTTATCTTTTGTGCGGAGAGTGAGAGAGAGATCATACATTGAATGAGGGGAGACTGTTCCATCACCCTAATCCTCTGTACGTCGATGTGGACCATTCCCTCCCCAATCAGCCTCTTCCAGATCTGGGCTGAGACCTGAAGAACTACGTGGGATGTAAGAGCGTTAAAAACAAGGTAGAATTCTTAAATTTATTTTTCCTTTTTTTTTATATGAAGGTAAACAAATATTAATAGAAAAAAACAAGGTGATTAACTGGACAAAATATTTGGTGTGTGGTACTAGTGACAATTGAAAGATGATTAAAATAGAACAAATAACAAATAAATTTTAATTTCTGAAGCGCATTAAACGCTAAATAGTGATTCGGTATCAGTATAGTTGAGATTTTTAATCCATATTAAAATCGATGTTTTACATTCGTAAGTTTTTTTAGTATATAAACCTAAAATTTTATTTATTTTGTTGTAGAGGAAGGCAGACAGTGCTTAACATATTGTCTACTAGCAAATTTTGATTTTGTTAATTGGACCAAAACAACGTTATCCTTTCTTCTTCTTCTAACAATTTTGGGATTAAATTTTTGACTTTTATGTAGCTTCAGTAAAGTTTGAGTTATGTATAACTTTCTCATGCTTAATAATCCACTCATAGTATACATTTGGTCTGTAGGAAACCGATATGGTTTATTGTACATAACTTTTAAAAGCGCACGCTGTGTTCTCTCAATTTGCAAAAAAATTGTCTTTCCCGCACCTCCCCAAATAGCAATGCAATAATTTAATACAGGCAATACAGCATCTTGCATCTAGTTCAAATACTGGCTGTTGACATGACCTAGACGTCGATGCCAAACTTCACTGGACACCATCACTGCAGCTGATGAACAATATTCAGGCACGTTTAGTTTATAGTCTAGTCAACAAGTTCAAAAACGTGTTAAATAGAAATAAAGCTCCTAAAAATATGTGCCATACCTCATTCGATTCGGAATGACGTCTAGAAAAATGTTTTTTAAGGGCATATTAGCACATAAAAAATTGCAATAGTTATTAACAAAATAAGAAAAAAAAAACAAGGTATTTAGTTTTTCGTTAATAACTTTTAAAATAATGATATTTAAGGAATTATGAAAAAAGATTCTGAAAGAGGAGGAAATTTCCAATAAAAAAGTCCTTACTCCCGGAACTCTATCTATATTATTTATAACTTTTATTTAACGCTGGAAATAGCGCTCCGCGAGGGCGTTACGACATAGGCGCGTCGTCTAAAAAGCCGGTATATCACCTAAAATAATTTATTTCTAATATTAAATAACAATTTAAAAATTTGAATAAATTATGGTGTAATCTAGACACTTGAACGAAAATAACCACGGCGAAAAATATTTTTTTTGACAACTTTTCAAAAAGTTACACCATTGTTAATTAACTAATGTTTTTCCAATCTCTGTTTTTATAAATTACGGCATAAAAGTTTCAAAAATTAGTCTAAAAATATTTCGCTTCGTGGAGCTCTTCTTAATTAGGTACTTAATAAAGTTATGCAAAAAAAATTTATTAAAGTTTATTATTTTGTTAATTATATTTTTTTTAAATAGACTAAAAATGAAATTTCTAAAAAATGTTATCAAAACATTTTTTTTTTGGTAATATCTTATTATTGCTGTTTTTGCATCTAATATAGGTATTAATTAACAATGGAAAAAAAAATGTTACGTCATTTATTAAGAAATTGTTTATAAACAAATAGACTATTTTGCGATTTAAAAAAAAAAAAAATTACTATCTTATTGCAAAGGTAAAATGATGATTTAAAAGAGAAAAAAAAAATAATCGTTTTTTTTATATTTCAATTGTTTAAATAATTAGTTAAGAAATTATTTTATTCTTAATAATCATCATTGACCCTTTTCAATGGAATAACAGAGAAATATATTTTTTTTATAAACAATTTAATTGTTTATTAACTTAACAATTTGTTATAAACAAATAATATTAACCGTTATATTTTTTTTCGAAAACTTCAAAAAATTACAAAAACAACCATGTATAACAAAGTTAAGAAATTTTATTTTTTAAAAAATTAAGAAAAAAAATTTTTTTTTTAATTTTCTTAACTTTGTTATACATGGTTGTTTTTGTAATTTTTTGAAGTTTTCGAAAAAAAATATAACGGTTAATATTATTTGTTTATAACAAATTGTTAAGTTAATAAACAATTAAATTATTTATAAAAAAAAAAAAAAACTCTGTTATTCCATTGAAAAGGGTCAATGATGATTATTAAGAATAAAATAATTTCTTAACTAATTATTTAAACAATTGAAATATAAAAAAAACGATTATAAACAATAAAAAGAAATATTTAAGATTTTTTTTTCTTTTTTAAATCATCATTTTACCTTTGCAATAAGATAGTAAATTTTTTTTTTTAAAATCGCAAAATAGTCTATTTGTTTATAAACAATTTCTTAATAAATGACGTAACATTTTTTTTCCAATGTTAATTAATACCTATATTAGATGCAAAAACAGCAATAATAAGATATTACCAAAAAAAAAAATGTTTTGATAACATTTTTTAGAAATTTCATTTTTAGTCTATTTAAAAAAAATATAATTAACAAAATAATAAACTTTAATAAATTTTTTTTGCATAACTTTATTAAGTACCTAATTAAGAAGAGCTCCACGAAGCGAAATATTTTTAGACTAATTTTTGAAACTTTTATGCCGTAATTTATAAAAACAGAGATTGGAAAAACATTAGTTAATTAACAATGGTGTAACTTTTTGAAAAGTTGTCAAAAAAAATATTTTTCGCCGTGGTTATTTTCGTTCAAGTGTCTAGATTACACCATAATTTATTCAAATTTTTAAATTGTTATTTAATATTAGAAATAAATTATTTTAGGTGATATACCGGCTTTTTAGACGACGCGCCTATGTCGTAACGCCCTCGCGGAGCGCTATTTCCATCGTTAAATAAAAGTTATAAATAATATAGATAGAGTTCCGGGAGTAAGGACTTTTTTATTGGAAATTTCCTCCTCTTTCAGGATCTTTTTTCATAATTCCTTAAATATCATTATTTTAAAAGTTATTAACGAAAAACTAAATACCTTGGTTTTTTTCTTATTTTGTTAATAACTATTGCAATTTTTATGTGCTAATATGCCCTTAAAAAACATTTTTCTAGACGTCATTCCGAATCGAATGAGGTATGGCACATATTTTTAGGAGCTTTATTTCTATTTAACACGTTTTGGAACTTGTTGACTAGACTATTATACACGCCATTCAATAAACTCGCTGTAGCTACCAGTACTCCTGCTTGGTTGAAAATCTGACAACTATTATTGTAAAATGAAACTTTGTTTCCTTTTGATATAAGTTGATTTAACAGACAACAGATTTGTAGTCAACTTCGTCACGCATAATACACCTTCTACTGTAATATCGTATTCTTAATTGATGTAATCTTTGGGTCTTGCGGGCATACATAATCAGGAGTAAAGCTTTGGAGCAACTGGCTAGCGTTTTCTACACTTATATGGGATTTGGCTGTTTTGCTACCTTTAAACTATCTTAGTTTTCGCCATAATTCACCTTCCGATGTAGACCCATCTATTGAAGAACAATATTCTTGCCATGCATGCTTTTTTTCTTCGCGAATAATTTGCTGCGCAATTCTGGTTTTGTTTTGCAATTCAACTAAATAGTTGTAGGATTATTTTTAAGATTTTCAAGAACACTCATGCTGTCACTGACTATTACCCATTTACAACATCCGTCATTCTTATATTGAATGTGTTTTACAGCACCAAGAATAGCCAAAGCCTCAGATGTTACTTTCATTATAATCTATTTTATAACCAATACCAGTGTCCAAGAAGCCATCATAGCAAATGAAACAGTAGAATCTGTTTTTTAAACCCATCAGTATCCACAAAGGGCAATGCCCAAGTGACTATAGAACTTAGTATTGGCACAAATACCACGATGGCCACGATGAATAAATAGTACTTGCATAATTTGCGGGGCACCATGGTAACTTCAGGGTCAAAGTATAAGAAAAACCACATAAGTAGGCATAGGCAGTCAAAGCAAAGTTTTATTATCATTATTATTCCATGTTCTCTTCTTCAAAAATATTGTTTAGGAATGGCGCTGTCGTAATATTAATATGCCATCCCCAACTCAAGTGCCAAGCAATAGTCATTATGTGGGCACCACAGCCCACTGTGCGTTTGCCTACTAAGCAGCTACAATAGTAATCAGAGATAGCCCTTAGTGTATTGGCATATGTAAAACTGGCAAATCTTCTGTTATTGGATCATCTTCAGCATGAACTTAATGATTAGTATCATACTGTAATTGTCGCTGTAGTTTTCTCCTAGCTGCCATCCAACAAGCTTTGCACACACGTTCTAGATCTGGAAAATAGATATAATTGTTACTAATTTATTTATTTATTTATTTAAAACTTTTTTGTACACATAAAAATAAGAGAAACATAATATGAAATACAGTAAATTAGATAAGTACAAATGGCGGTCTTATCGCACAAGGCGATCTCTTCCAGGCAACCAGGGATGGACATATAGGAACAGAAATGCAAGGTAGTTATAAGTGTACAAAAATAATTCTATATAACAGAGACCAATAAAATATGTATTTCAATAAAACAGATATACATACAAACATACTTACATACATACAAACATACATACATAGACATGTCTTAATTTAGTGTGACAAGTAATGATCTTTTAGCATCTTTTTAAAAATGGGCAATGACTTAGCCAGTCTTATGGACACTGGAAGCGAGTTCCACAGTCTAGCCGCTTTGACAGTAAAGGAGTTATCCATGAAACTGGAAGTGTGGACTGGTGTTTTTAATTTCAAGTTATCTGATGACCTCAAGAACCTTGAATGAGAGTCATGTAGAAAATGAAAACGAGTTTTGAGATAGGGAGGAGTAAGAGGATTATAGACAATTTTATATAGGAGAGAAAGAACGTGGGTAATCCGGCGAAGTCGAATAGGTAACCACTTGAGCTGAGTACGAAATTCTGAAACGTGATCATATTTGCGCAAGCCAAATATGAATCTGATGCAGAAATTTTGAAGACGCTCAAGTTCGTTTAATTGTTCTTCCGTGAGATTTAGATAGCTGACATCGGCATAATCAAGGATGGGGAGAAGAAGGGTTTGTGCAAGCGTAATTTTAATAGATAAGCAAGCAACAAGTTATGGTACGAACATCGGTGCTTTAACACATCTGTCTTGTTCGACAGAAAATTGAGCATTGCTAATGTTTTACTTTTAATTTATCACAACGTATCCTTAACGTGACTGGACTTAAGATACTAATCAGCATTACAGTTCGGAGAGGCCGTCACACCCCTTTTTTTTTTTTTTTTTTTTTGTTCTCGAGGGGAAAGCTGTTTATGGCTCTACTTCCCGCCAGCCCCGGGGGAGGGGGGGGCGGGAAGCGTATGTCGGGGTCACCGGTCTTCCAGCCCGGCGCGCGGCGACGTCATGTCCGCGCAGATGTTAGTGCCGGGCTGGGTCCCTAACAAAATTCCCTAAACCGGCATACCGACCAAAACCCCCCGGTGGCCATCTCCGCGCCGAGTGGGGCGACCGCGGTACGTTGGCGAGAAGCGCCAACCGTAATGCCGCAGCCGCCCGGTGCGCCTCCGAGACGTTAATGTCTCGGCCGTCTCGGAGTATGTGGGGGGCGCAGTTGCACCCCCACTAGCTTGGTTCGGGCGCCCCGGTTGTGAATGGGCGCCCGCGACGTACACAGGCCACAGTGCCGCCGCCCCTCTCGGGGTCACTTTCAGTGAGGACGCGCCGCCCCCGCAGCGCGCCCAGCGACCCCAAGGGCCCCTTTGAGTCGCCTTTTACGACAGGCAGGGGATACCGTGGTGGGATTCTAACGCCCCCTTGCCACAGGGCAGGGCGCCGGGTCTAGTTATCTCTGTCGACCCGGCGCCTCCTTCTCTGACGTCTTTGGCGGGCGGGATCGTTGATCTCTCGATCCCGCTCCGCGCTCTCCTTCTGCGACATGACGTGCTCGCAGAAGGAGAGCATCGCTCGCCACGACTTCGGACTCCCGACCATTGAAGATACGACGGCCGGGAGCGAGAGGTCGCCACCAACAATAGCGCGGAGAGCGCTGCGCTCCGTCTCCCAGGCTGGACACTCTTGTAGTGTGTGCTGGGCTGAGTCGTCCGGGCAGTTGTCACAGTGGTGACACACGGCCGACTCCTCCTTCAGAGCCACCCGACACAGGTAGTGGCCGAAGCATCCGTGCCCCGACAATACCTGCGTCAGGCGAAACGTCGCCGCACCGTGGCGCCTGTCCACCCACTGGTCGAGGACAGGACGCACTGCCTCGACGGTCCTAGCACCAGCACTGGGATCCTCCAGCCTGGTTCGCCATTCCTCCACGGCGGCCGTACGGAGGGAGGCTTTTATTGCCTCAACCTCTCTCGGGGCCAGTCTGTCCCCGCGACTTGACGCCTCCTCCCGCTGATGATAAAGACGCGAGAGGAATTTGGCGTCAAGATCCCACGGCAGGGACCCGGCCAAGACGCAGGCCGCCTCGTAGGAGATCGTGCGGTAGCCCCTGATCAGTCGCTGCGCCAGCGCACGGTGAGGCCTGCGCAGAAGAGCGACGCAGCGCCTGTTCAGGGACTCGGCCCATACTGGGCTTCCATACAACGCCATAGACCGCACGACTCCCATGTACATCCTTCGGCAAGGGATGCCTGGACCTTCCATGTTGGGCAGCAGGCCAGACAGAGCGCCTGCTACCCGCAGCAGCTTCGGCTGCAACGCCTCAAAATGGGCGCGGAATTCCCACCGACTGTCCAGCAGCAGCCCCAAGTATTTGAGCTGCTTGCCGATGGGAATTCGCACGCCCTGAACCTCGATGTGGGCCCCAGCAGGTGGTCCCATCCGAGGCCGGTGAAAACAAATGGCCTCGGATTTGTGGAGGGCCACCGTGAGGCCCAGCCGCCGAATCCTCCTCGCCACGTTGCCAGTTCCAACCGCGGCGAGGTCGGCGGCCTCCTGGAAGGTCCCGCCCGTCGCAGTGACGTAACAGAATACGCCGACGCCCCGGGGGTTGGCACCACGGAGCACCCAGTCGTAGCCGATGTTCCACAGAAGGGGCCCAAGAACCGACCCCTGTGGAACACCGCACGACACTGCTCTTCGGTACCACCCGTTGGCGCCCGGATACACCACGTCCCTGTTGGAGAGGTACGAGTGCACCAGACGCCTGAGATAGGGTGGCACCACGTGGTACCGCAGTGCTTCCTCGATACAGGCCCAGGGCAGGGTGTTAAAAGCATTGGCGATGTCCAAGGACACCGCCACGACGCATTTGCCCCGGGCCACCGCTTCCTCCGCTAGTGCCTTGACCCGCAGAATCGCCGAGATGGTCGATCGGCCCCGCCGGAACACGAATTGGCAATCGGCCAGGTCCGGGCCGACCCTCTCGAGATGCTCGACGAGGCGCGCATGGACGATGCGCTCGAAGAGCTTGGCGACCTCGTCGAGCAGCACGATGGGCCGGTAGGCCGATGGCGACTCAGCGGGTCGATTTCCTTTCTTCAGCAGGACCAGCTTCCCAGTTTTCCATGTCGATGGAAACTGGCCCTGCTCTAGGCACGCGGAGAACAGGCCGCAGAGCCTCTCCCCCAGGAACTCGACTACGAGCACCCAGACACGTCCTGGGATGCCGTCGAGCCCCGGGGCGCAGTTCTTGCTCCGCAGCCGAAGCACTGCTGCTTCTAACTCCCCGGGCGACACACCCGGGGGAGGACCCTCCGGGGTCTCCCTTGCCGAAACGGACGACGACGACGATGCCGCCGGAGATCTCGGCGGCATCCGTGGAGGAACGACGACGACATCGGTGGCCGGAAAGAGGGCGGCGACCACGTCCTCCAGGAGCTCCGGACGGAGACTCTGGGTGAGGGGGGGCGCCGGCGGGCGTAGCTTGTTCAACGCCAGCCGATACGGGCGCCCCCACGGATCGCGGTCCAGAGTCCCCAAGAACTCCCTTCTGGCCGCAGCCTTCGCCTCTTTGATTGCCACCCGCAGCGCTCTCCTGGCCTCTTTATAGAGGCCGCGGAGCAGCCGCTCCTGGTCCAAGTAATCAGCCTGACGTACCCGCCGGCGCCTGAGTCTGGCGAGTCGGCGGCGCGCCACCTCACAACAATATTTCAACTGCGCGAGCTCCGCCGACCACCAGTATACTTGGCGCCGCGGAGGGAGGCGTTGGACTCGGGGCATCGCCGCATCGCAGATACAAGTTAGCGCTGCCCCGAACCATTCGGCCTCCTCCTCAACCCGCACCGTAGATTCCGGCGCGGGGAGCCAGGCTTGGACCAGAGCGGCCAGTTCCAAGGCCTCCATATCGAGGCGTTTTTGTGCCCATCGCGGGCCGCCCCCAATCGGGGCGTTCGGTCTGCCGCCGGACTGATTGGCGGCGGGCGCGGAGACATCGAACCGTATGTATCGGTGGTCCGACAATGTCTCCACGCCCACGAGGACTTTCCAGCCCCGGACACGGCGTGCGACGGTGTCGGTGGCAAACGAGATATCCACCACCGAACCGCCGTTGTGCCTCACGCACGTGTCCACCGACCCCCGATTGAGGACGATCAGGCCGAGGGAGGTCGCCCACTCCTCCAAGACCCTGCCACGAGCGTCAGTCGCCGATGAGCCCCAGGCCAGGGACTTGGCATTAAAGTCACCGGCGACGACGACGGGGCGAGGTTGGCTCTGCGACACCAGGGCCCCCAGCCGAGTGAGAAAGGCTTCAAACTCGACTAAGGGTCTGTTGGGAGAAAAGTAAACTACAATCCAAACTCCTCCCAACAGAGTCGCTACGCATCCCCGGTCCTTCGCTACTTTTTCGAAGGGCGGGGAGCCTGCGGCACCCTGGGTAATAACGGCCACCGAACCGTCAAGGTCTCCGGCCCAATTGTCGCGGGGCGGGACGAAGTACGGCTCGGCGACCACAGCCACGTTTACCAACCACTGCGCCATGGACTGAAGGAGCAGATCTTGAGCTCCGGCGCAGTGGTTGACGTTCGCCTGGAGGATCTTGAGGACCATTATTGGGCGACCTCCATTGGCTCATTCTCGGCCTGCGATGGGCGGACGGACTGCGGCTGGGCCGTGGCCTCAGCGGCAGTGCGTCTCTTCGACTTCTTATTTCGGCGGCTCGACTTGGCCACGCAAGCCTTGCCGCCGATTAGATGCCCCGCAGGTTTGTTGGCCGCGGCGCACAGAGTGCAGTGCAGGCCGTCACACCCCTGGAGCGCACACATTAGAGAACATCCCAGCTGATCCATATGGTATGGAAGTGCCAATCTGACAGTCCTTTGGGAGGACAACAATCCAGGAGAAGGAGCCAAGCCTCCTGTGGGGTTTCTCAGGAGGGTAATCCCCATGCTCCCTTGATGCGGGGTTGCCTCTTCTGCCCTAACGTGACTCACAGATTCTTCTTCTGTGTGGGATGTGTCGAGAGATAGCTTCTGGAAGTTCACCCACATATCGGATGTGATCAGGATAGGTCTTGATTTCGGGTGGAGGGAGGGGTTCCCCAAGTAAGCGTAACACCAACCTGACCAACCGAGGATACACTTTGTCTGCATTATCTGGTGTCAAGAATGCTCCCCTCTCCACCAGACGTAGGTATCCTTCATCTACGCATTTTGTGAGGGACAGTTTTAATGCGGCTCTCAAATCGCTGTCTTTTCCTGATGCGGTTAACCCCGCCCAGGCGTATAGTTCTCCTGCCTTCCCACACGCCATTATAGTGTCGAGAAAAACATCATACGAAGTCTTTTTGGGTGAGAAGATGTTGTCGAAATACACGATTCCGTTTCGAAGGAAGTCCCTGTCATAAATCATGAGGTAGAACACTAGCCCCGGTATGAGAGTGTCTACAAGGACAGAGCGGAACTCGGTTAGATTTAGGAACGAGGCGTGTACACTCTCTGATATGGCTCTGTTCTCCAAGGAAGTGACGAACTCTTCTGACCGGATATGCAGGATCCAAGCAGCCAATTTGTGTGCTGTGTGTATGGTATAAGACACCCTGGGGTTCCCCGTCACTGTAGTGGGTATAAGGTGCAGGTCCTCCACCTGTGTTAAGTTGTCTATCACCTTCAATAAGGG
The DNA here is from genome assembly GCA_907164795.1 of Hemaris fuciformis. Lineage (NCBI taxonomy): Eukaryota > Metazoa > Arthropoda > Insecta > Lepidoptera > Sphingidae > Hemaris > Hemaris fuciformis. The sequence goes on from OU015452.1 coordinate 10,695,541, forward strand.
CAGGCCCGTATATGTGCTCTGACCCAGTTCGAAAGTCTCTGGGGGAAGCTCCCACACACAGCACTTCTTGACAATTGGGAGGTACTCTTGATGATTGTATGTGTAGTACAGATATTCCACATACAAAATATACATTTCAAAGTCCTAATATAGAAGCTTGAAGTGAGCCAACTTGAAGAACAGCATAACACTCCATGCAGAGAATGCCACCCTGTGAAATCTGTGAAAATATACATACATATGTTTATAATAAGACTTTGTATTTAAATTCAAAGGCTAGTACTACCTCTGTGAAGCAGTTGAATATGTATTGCTTGTTATGTCTGAAATTCCAGGTTTAGTTCCCAAGTTAAAGCTAGTAATAGGTAGTAGTTTACGTGTTTGGGATTGTATATCCCTGTGTCTTAAACAGCACATTAAAGCAGGCATTTAGAATAGTTTTAAATATCACAATAACAATAGTTAAAACCTGGCCTAACGATAAAGTATTGAAAATAAAAACCTGAAAATCTTCATTGGAGCATAAACCAAATACCTGTGTTTACATATAATATAATATACAATGTAGCTGTTAGCTACATTGACAATGTGTGTGTTGTAGCCACCACCTCCAGAAAGAAGACCGAGTTCCAACAGTTTGAACACTTATAGTAATACATTTTTAAATTACTTAATATTTAATAAGAATACAGTTTTGAATTCACTTCCCGGCGAGGGTGAAATCCACATAGATATATAGAGTATTGTACATGATTTCATTGATTTCTCTCAATGCTTGCGAAGGTCCATAACGTAGCCGAAAGGTACAATTAACACACTGGCGAACTGATATTTCCATTTATACAGTGATATAAGGAGTCTCTGTCTCACCATCACTAATCACTTGTCACACTATAATACTAGGAATCACTTTTCACAATTCATCATGTTATCTCAACCTCTTTATATTCATATAATTACACAATATAATATATATAGTAACACTATGGTACATAATCTAGGTCTGTTTAACCGAAGACTTGATACAGCAATCCGCTCCTGCTGGCACTGAACGTGCTTACATATATATATTAGAAATTATTAATAGAAAATACCAATATTAATCTTTCTAATTTGTACTGTTTTAATAAACTTTCAAATAATAACATTTATTTTTATAAAGACAATTAGACTAAAAAACTCTTAAATATCAATAATCAACATTTTTTAATTTTAGATCTACGGTTTTTCAGTAATGACTTAGAATATATTAACCCCTTACTGCATGTTTTTTTTGTTTTGAGTCCAAAAAAAAATGCGATAATAAATAAAAAGACACGTATTTTTTTATTTCTATTATATTTTTATTTTTATTAAAATATTCAATGTTTTTGGTTTGGTCCTAATATGGCACAACATACATGAAATGAAAAATAATAACATACTTATTGTTTAAAAAGAGTTACAAAGTATGCAACAGAAGGAAACAATTTCTCTTGTCATTCAAACATAAACTAACTTTACATTTGCGACATTCAACATGTGACCTTCCCTTACACCCTGGCGCCTTACAACGCTGTCTGGTTGTCCAAATAGGGAGATGATCCACCTGGTCTAGACGCACATCCTGAGATGGCATTATGGCTATTGATCTTCTTGCTTTCTTTTCTTCAATCATGTTTTCAATGAAATTGGAGGGACATCCTCGTTTTGTAATGACACTAGACGTTTTGGCCCAGCACAATGCTTCTGCTACAGCCACTTTGAAATCGGCTAGTGCGAGCAGTTCCTGATCCTGAAATCTACGTTTATATAATAGCCAGGAATTCACTGTAATCATATCTACGAAGTGAAAAAATATTCTTTGGTAAAATTTCTTTGACCTTATTTGGATTCTATAATAGCCCAGAAGCGCGTCTATAAGATCAACATTACCCATATGTCGATTATAAGTTGTTACAGCTTTGGACGAAGGACGAAGTTTGTGCAGATGGTCATGGCCTGGTTGCCCTTTAGGTACTTGGGTTGAGTTTGTATTGAAGTGAATATAACACTTTATCTCTTCAAAACGATTGCATGACATGACTTAGCTAACTTTTGGATGCCCTAATGTTTCACTCCAATAGTCTCTAACAGATGGCAATTGAATAATAGACATCATAAGACATATACCCACAAATTGTTCAATTTCTTGTGATGTGATGTCAAACCTTTTTGAAGGCGCTGTTCCGTTGCATATAGTATGGTTTGCTGAGTTATGTGTTGAAACATTTCTATTACATACAGGTACTAGTTACCGGTAAATTCCATGTCGGAGTCCATTTTTTCCATAAAACCATCCCTCCATCGTGGTTTTTGAGCTCTAGCAGTTCTTGAACTTGGCCCAGCTAGTTCGCACAAAGGGGTTAAATCATCCAAGTCATCTTCAGACTCTTCATCAGTCTCGGGCACCAATATTGGTGGAATTTCTTCTAGCCCGTCTCACACGAACCTCATCGTCAGACAGTTCTTCATCTGTATTTTCCTCAGGAATACCTTGAATAATGGTGTGTATGACACCGTAATATCTGCGTAGATCCATGAAGCCTTGAAAAAAAATCAAAACACTTGTGGTTTGAAGTTCGGCGTCCGTGGTTTGGTGCAGCTGCGGCGTCTGCCGGAAGATCCAGGCTGGCGTCGTCGTTCAGTCTCCTTGAGCTTTGCGTTGAGTTGCTGCAACTGCTTGCGGAGGTCTGCTATAGCGCTTGCTGATGTATCCTGTTTGGTTGTAGACAGATTTGCATGAGGATTTGGGCGTTCTCCGGTGATGTCCATAATCTTGTCGGCCAAGTCTGCTTGGGAATCCAGCGGTATGTTAGAGTACGCGGCCAAAACTGTCTGTAGCTCGTTTGGCAGTCGACTGCTCCAGATTGGTCGTAGGTATTCCTCGGGAAAATCTGAGCCAGCTAGGTTGCGTAAATGCCTGTAGAATTGTGAGGGTTTTCTATCCCCCCGGTCTTCATGGTGCAATAACCCGACTAGAAATTTTTTCGTCTTCCTTAGAAGGACCGGACCGGGCATGCCCGATCTGGACCAGATAAGGTATGTAACGCAGAAGATTGGTCTGGACCTGATCAGGAAAACCTTATCGGGTCCAGATTAGGAATTCCTAATCGGGTCCAGATTAGGAATTGGTACACCAAAATATACAAGGACTAAAAAATAAAGAACTGGAAGTGGAATTATTTCTGAATTCAAATAACATTGATATTTTATGTATAACTGAACATTGGCTAAAGTCCAATGAGTTGATGTTTAACTTTAACAACCATCATGTTGCTAGCACTTTCAACAGAACAAATATGATACATGGAGGCTCCTTAATAATTTTGAATAAATCAATAAAGTTTAAAGAAAGACTTGATATAGTTAGACTTTCTGTTGAACGTGTTACAGAAATAGCTTGTATTGAATCTGGTCAGTTTATTGTTCTAAGTGTATACAGGCCACCTTGTGCATTGCTTATATCATTTATGGAAATCATGGAAGACGCTTTGCACAAAATATGTAATTCAAATAAAGGAGTGATTATCTGTGGAGACTTTAATATAAATATACTTGAAAACTCACAAGCAACTATAAACATAATAAATCTTTTTAAATCATATAACATGATAAATGTCTTCTTTGAGCCAACAAGAATCACTGCCACAAGTGCAACATGTCTAGATAACATATTTACCAATGTTAAAGTTATTGAAAGTACTATTATTAATAGTTTTGATTCTGATCACTGTGGCCAGTTGGTGTCTTTACCTTTGCATACATGTAAAGTATCAAGCAAAAGTATTACATTTGTTCCTATTACTGCTAGCCGCTTAAATTGTTTTAAAACAAATATGGAACAAAATCTACCTAAGTTGTCCTCTCATAAAGATCCGAACAAAATTTATGGTTCCTTATTTAGTCATATAAATATGGAACACAATAAAGTTTTTAAATCAAAAACAATTACTTTGAAGAACCGTCTGACATTTAGTGAGTGGGCAACTACTGGTATATTTAAAAGCCGAAATAAATTGTATGATTTATATAATCAAAGAATGTTTAACCAAAATCCGGCTTTTATTACCTATGTAAAATTATATTCTAAGGTTTTTAACGAGTTTGTTCCGCTGCCAAATCAATGCATCTTAAAAATAAAATTAAATCAGCCCCGAATGTAATACAAGCCACTTGGAGCATTATCAATTCTGAATCGGGAAGGCACACAGCACACCACAAAGAATTTAGTATAGAAGTTAATAATGACATTGTTTCAAAAGACACTGAAGTGGCCGCTGAATTTGAAAGATTTTTTGGCAATGTTCCAATAGTAACTACTCAACATCTTCAGTCGTCTTCTAGGTCTGCTTTGTTACTTCTTGAAGATAATGTTCCTCAATGTGATGCATCGTTTGAATTTACAGCAATTAGTCATTATGATATTTTAAAGGCCTTTAAAGAAATTAATAAAAAAAAGACTAAAGATTTGTGGGGAATGTCAGTGGTTACTATATCCTCTATAATCGATATTATAGCACCTCACATGGCAGCTGTGTTCAATCGTTGCGTCGCATCTGGAGTGTTTCCTGACCTGATGAAGCTTAGTAAGGTAATACCACTTTTTAAATCTGGTGATACCACAGACCCTTCAAATTTTCGACCTGTTTCTGTTTTACCAACTCTTAGTAAGTTATTTGAAAAAATTATACTTAATCAATTATTGAACTTTTTCAATAAAAATAACTTACTTCATCGGAAACAGTTCGGATTTACTAAGGGTAGATCAACTATCGAGGCAGGGGTTGAACTTTTAAAAACTGTGTTCAGGGCATGGGAAGAGTCGCGAGATGCTATTGGCATTTTCTGCGACTTGTCCAAAGCCTTTGACTGTGTCAAACATGACATTCTCGTCAGGAAACTTAACCATTATGGCATTAGAAACGGAGCTCTCAATCTTCTGACTTCGTATTTGAATAACAGAGTTCAGAGGGTTGACGTTAATGGAGAACTTTCTTCAGGATCGTCGGTTACCATGGGAGTCCCACAGGGTTCAATTCTTGGGCCGTTTCTGTTTCTTGTGTACATTAATGACTTGCCTTACTACGTAGGGGATAAAAACGATATAGTGCTGTTTGCGGATGATACATCTCTTATATTTAACGTAAAAAGACGTCTCGATAATTTTGACGAAGTAAACAATGCACTTCGTAAAGTTGTTCAGTGGTTTGATAATAATAATTTACTTTTAAATGCGAAAAAAACTAAATGTGTTAAATTCACAATGCCCAATGTTAAGCAATTAAAAACCACTGTACAAATTAACGGTGAAGAACTGGATCCTGTTGCGTCTACTACATTTCTGGGCATTACGGTAGACGCAAAACTCCAGTGGGGACCGCACATTCAACAATTGGCAAGCAAATTAAGTTCAGCGGCATATGCAGTGAAAAAGATCAGACGTCTGACTGACGAGGAAGCGGCAAGAATGGTTTATTTCAGCTATTTCCATAGCCTTATGTCGTATGGTATTCTTTTGTGGGGAGCCGCTGCGGATATTAACACTATTTTTGTTTTGCAAAAAAGAGCCATTAGGGCTATTTATAATTTAGGTCCCAGGGCTTCACTTAGAGAAAAATTTAAGGAAATAAATATTCTTACCGTCACTTGTCAGTTTATATACGAAAACTTAATGTACGTCCAAAAGAATCTTGATAAATTTAATAAAATTTGTAATGTACACAATAAAAATACTAGGAACAAATGTAATCTCGTTCAACACGTAACTCGTCTCCGGAAAGTTAATAACTCTTTTATGGGGCAATGTATACGCTTCTATAACAAACTTCCGAAGGCTATTAGAGAGCTTCCCTTTACAATGTTTAAGAAATCAATTAAAGATAAGCTTTACAAAAAAGCATACTATAAAGTTTCAGATTTTATTGAAGATAATAAGCCCTGGGAGTAAGTAAATTGATCGGAGTTTTGTTTTGTTGCTACAGTTTGTATCGTTATGACATTTATAATGAAAAATTTAAATAATGTAATGAAAAAAAGACATAATTATATTGCTGTTTTTTAAAGAAAAAAATGACATGTCGTGTTGCTGAGGGAGTTTCTTGCCGTTTCTTCTCCACAGCTATAACACGTTTCGAAGCGGCAATAGTTTAAAAAAATTAAGATGTGTAAAATTGACGATTCAAAAGAACTTGTAAAAGTCTATTTGAATAAAGATAATTTGACTTTGACTTTGACTTTGAATGAATGAGATTATGAATTGATATTATAAATATATTACTTAACATATTATTATATTTATTTACATTTAATTTTTCCAATTTTTTTTTGTTTTTAATTTAAATATCATTTTTATTTTTGTTTTGTTTACACAGTATTATTTTTTTAAAGTAAATAAAATAAAAGCTATTATTTGCTTGTGATTTATCTTCATTAGATGGTTGTTTTTTGATCCTGGCTACCCATCCCATAGCCATCCCAATCTTTAGCATTATTCAATACTGAAGACAATGCTTGATGCAATTTATTGCAATAATTTCTTGGTAATTTTGGTATTTATGTCTTCTTGCATCTAAAATACAAAATTTGAATTAATTATGGATTTAATTAAATAAGCAATAATAAAAAAAATGGTGCAGAAATGCATCTCTGCCTACCCCTTCCGGGAATACAGGCGTGAGGTTATGTATGTATGTATGTATGCATGTATGCTATGTATGTATGTATGTATTAATGAACTGCTTTAATTTGAGAAATTCAGTCTTTAATATGTATCAATATTTCTTCTTTATAATTATTCTTGTGATGACTGCCTTCCGAACAGGGTGATACACAAAAATTTGAAATGACTGAATCTAAGTGATGTATTTAACATTTTATAGATTAAATAAATATTATTTCATTGCATATTATGTAGTATTTTTCCCATAAAGAGAAAAGTATAAATTTCAACATTGTCAGATAGAGCAACTAGGTACATATTATATTAGATCTTTCATATATGTATTTTAATTTTATTTTTTTATCTTTCTTGCTTTATATCATTACTGTATTTTAATTATCTTAATTAATGTATCTTATATCTTCATAATTGTTGTTAATGTACATCTTTATGTGCTATTTCTATACGCATATTTATGTCCCTCAAATTTGAGTTGATTTTTATTTTAAGTTATAGTTATTAGTAAAAAAAATATTATTAATTATTCAACAATATTTACATTTTAAATAATAAATATTACTTACCTGCAATTTCAGAGGGTTTGTCAGTCAACTCTACCGCTGTTTGGCTAAATATATTATATATTTTTAATCAATCCTTTGATAATGCTTTTAATTTGGAAGTTTTTTCAACAGCAGCTGCTTTTGCTTTAGACTGCTCATTATCAGTAGAGAAAGCATAGGGTTCTTTGTCCAATCTTATTATTTTTTCCTCTGCCTCTTCCATTGTTTCTGATAACATTAATTGTAATTATGCATTACTTTCTTATTATTCCGACAATAAGATATCAATTCTCACAAATCTATAATTCAAATAACAATAAATTACCTGCTGTAATTATATAGTATATAGTAGTAGTAATAGTAGTAGTATATAGTATATTTGAACATGAAACGTTGGCCATGTCGGATCAGGCTCATCACAATGTTTCACCATTGTTTGTAATAATTTACAATACTTAGCACTTTTTAACAATGATTCAGGCATATATTTACCACCACCATATTCTTTGTAATGATCTAACCAAGAACTTGGTAGTATATCAATTTCTTTATTGGATGAATCATTTACAAATAAAACTAATGCATAAGTATAAGTCATCTGAAAAAAAAAACGGATTATTGAAATATAAAATTATTTTAAAAATAGCAAAGAATTGTAATGTAATTTTTCAATGATTTTTTACTAACCTTGAATGTTTTACGTAATTAAACTTAAAAACGAAGCTTTACACACAACACATAAATTTGTATTTAGTTAGTTTAGTCCACAAGTTAGAGAAAATTCTCACATACACACTGAGTAAATGTCTAGATATAGGTTTATAGTACTTGATACACTTTTTTGTTGTTTAACATACAATATATTAATTATTCTTTAACTATGTACCGTAACATCGGGGTACATTGTCCCAAAATTATGATGTTTTTTACTTCCCGTTTGAGTACTTTCATTCAAATACTATAAAGAAGCTTTTTTAGTCATATGTGTTTAGTTGTGGATATAATCAACCCACGCAGATACGAAAAAATAAAAAAGACAACCCCTAGGTATTTTTTTTATTTTTGCGAAATTTGGGCCAAAGTTGCGCTTCAAGCGCGTTTCTTTGGCCCTGGGTTTTTTATTTAGTAAAACGTAGCTATTGGCAATGAAATCACAAAGCACCTGTTTAGTTTGTTTGCATATATCAAAGAAGTACATACTATCTTGATTAATTTGTTTTTATTGCACAAAAAAAACTTCAAAATAATCAACACAAAGTAATAAATCTGTTAAACATAGTTTTTTTTTATAAATGCTTTGCTGAAACAATAATTAAAACTACATTATATTATCGTAATAATTTGATTGACTTTTAAGTAGTCTAATATTTTTCATTTAATTTTACATAGGAGAACATTAAAAAATATTTTAATCATTGTTTGTTATTCATAGGTATGTGTTGAGTTAGATTTGAAGTGGATAGATATCCAAGAACCTACCTAGCTTCTTGCGTCGTAAACACATAGATCGTACCTATATATTGATGTAGAGAAATAGTAAGTTGATTATAATTAAGTAATAGAAGATACGCAATTATTTTTTTACTTTTTAGTGCATTTTAATTTGTTTTGGAATAGGTTTTTTTGAAGGCGGTTTTTGTTTTGTTATGTGAAAAAGTTTGCACATTATAAATTCGCGTAGTAAACTTGTAGCAACTTGTCGCCGTCAAGATGGATTGACCAATCAGCTTTGTTAACCTTAAACTATTTTATCTACCTGCCCCATACCCCCATATATCGATGGGTAGCACGAACTACATCGCTAGACCCTGACGTGCGGCGTGGCGAGAAGTTTAAACATTTTTCCGTTTTGGGCCAAAGTTAACCCCTAGGGCTAAAGAACCCCGATGTTACGGTACTGTAAGGTGATTAGGTTTTTGTATTGAACTTATTTAATCTTCACCTACATTATATTTTACATTAATATACTAATCGACATACAATTTTAAGTAATATAAAAAGTATAATTAGTGATACATTCAATAATGCTTTTTTATGACACAAAAGTCTTTAAATGATAAACACTTCAACTACACTGTGAAGTGTGAACAAGTTCCGACATGTTGCTTCATGACGTCACGCGCTATCACTAATATATTATACACCCCATGCGTTGCTAATGTATGTATAAATTTATAAATGTATTTATTTATGTATGTAATATGTATATCTGTATTATATTAGTACCTGTATATTTACTTAAGATATTTATGTTTTATATATCGTATGTATGTATGTATTGTATTTTGTTTAATATCTTGTGTAGTATATCATAAATCAATTTACGCATCTACGCTCTTTATCTCTGCACCACCTAAGGTTTGACTGGTAGAGAATGCCTCAGGCATTAAGTCCACCTTTACATATGTTATGTATAAAGCGTAAATAAATAAATAATGTCATTATATTTGTTTATGCAAGAACAGCCGTTACGTTTGTTTTTCGCAAAAGTAAACATATTAATCTTATTCGTATTCCAAGTGTGGTTATTAGTTATATAATAAGTATTGGTTTGAGAAAGAGACTACATATATACCTAGTTCAAAATCACATATTTTAATTACACAATTGCAAATGCCAGATTTCTTGTTTAATTTTCGGGCCTTTCAAATTATTCCAAGACGGTGCTAGAAAGTGCCCCTGATAGCTAGTCCAGAACTCTGTTATCGGGATCTTTTGGGATCTCCGACCACGTGTTGTCCAAGGTTTTTCTATATATTCTCGGAAACTACTTGCACGATAAATCTGGATTTTTTGTCGAATGTGTAGGCCTCCAAGACACGTTTAGAGGCGTCGACGTAACAACAGGTCATAGATCTAGTTTCAGCAGCGTTTACTTTTTCGTGTTTCGACCATGTATTTTTGAGGTATTTAACAATTTTTGTTACACCTAAATACCTCGTTTGTGGGTGGTGATATTAACACGAAACATCACTAGATCTCACCTTTTATGTCTTTACATAATATCACCAATTTTCACCGTTCACTGAAAGATGAAAAGTGCGTTGATCACTTTTACTATTTAAAACGATTTTTTAAACGCGGAGCGACGTAATTTCTTGGCGCTTGGACTCGCGGTTGCGTTGCAACTCTCCCTTCTCCATTGGAGAACACTTTGCCTCCAAGCACATTTTAATGGAAAAAAAGCGGCCACAGCAGGTGGAAAAATTCGAGTGCAATTAGGATGAAGACCAATTAAAATAATCTTAAGCTCGGTGCAAAGTTCACTGACTTGCAAAGTAAGGCGTAATTTATGCCTTTCAACAAATAAAATAACAGGAAACATTTTTCCTTCTTGAAGCAGATTTGCAGTGGAGTACATTTTTTATGTAATTATAGAACAGATCTGCTTTCATCCAACCATTATCACTAAGGCCTATACCCCAGTTTTGTGGGACTTTGGCTGCTATTTCACTACGAAGTCTCTTGTATGGCAGTATAAAAATTGGTGTAGTCAGGTCTTCATTTGCAGAAAGGGCAAATTAGAGGGTAGGGTAGGGTAGGGTTTTCGTCTCCATTTTAAATTCTAGATGGATCAGAAAGAATTTCGAAGAATCCGTTCTCATTTAAATATTTTTCAATGTCATTAAACAAACCTCTTATATCTTTTTCTGATACAACTGCGCTTGCTGCGGTCACAGCTTCAGGGGTTCGAATTGCAATCTCAGGATGCTTATTTAAGAAGAGTTTCATCCACTTTTCCCCTGGAAGGTTATCATTAAAAGGGTTTTGTCTTTTTGCATTTCGCAGATATTGGGACACACTGTATTGGATATCCTCTTTTTGCCGTGGAAACCCTTTTTTAGAGCTGTTAACTATCCACTTGACCGAAAAAGTTTCTTCTGCGGATGTTGAAAGGTACTTGAAAATGCTTGACGGCATTTTCTTCACTCATGCCACATTTGACTGCATTTATCACTGTTTTTAAATTCTCTTCATCATATTTTTTTTTTTTAATTCTATTTTCAGCTGTTTTCATTTTTACATATCTGCAAAACCAAATATTGGCACATTAGTTCAGTAATTTGTGGCACCCAAGACAATAATTGCTTTCATGTTTATTGGCACGGTGCCAGGTATTGGAAAAATACATTTTTAGCTCAAATTCGACATGTAAAAAAGTTGAAACTTTATTTAGGTATATATAAGTTAAAAATAGTTCAACTTTTATCTTATATGCTAACTAGTGTGTATGTGCTAAAGTAGTGTAGTGTATTGCCAATAATAAAACGGCGAATATTTTGACAACCATATATTGGCACCCTCTACTATTGTATGTTAGTTACATACACATACATAAACTCACGCCTGTATTCCCCGAAGGGGTAGGCAGAGAAGCATTTCTGCACCCACATTTCGCCAGGTATGTATCAGTCCCACATAATAGGGGGCGGGCCTATTGCCGTTTTTCGGGCACATTTCCAGACTCCGTGCTGTTACTGAGAATTTTCTAATGGAAAAATTCAATAACACTGCCCGACCCGGGAATCGAACCCAGGACCTCTAGATCGCACCGCACATACTTGTACCGCGAGACCACGAGGCTGTTATTAAACCTCTGCCAACAAAATCTGATATCCCCTAATTATCCTAGCTTTTATAAAAATTTGAAACACAGTTCCTACATTGACGGTAATGTTAATTAATGTTGATTAATTTTTAATTTTGTTTTTAAATAATTCAAAGCTATACGGTTTTTTCTTTCGCATTTCGCATTTTTATTGTCTAATAATAAATTTAATTATCAGTACTTATTGTTATCATCAGAGATTTATTATTTTATAAATGAGTACGCATGGGTCTAAACGTACGATAGAGGATTTATGTTTATTAAAATATAGGATTACCATCATGATTGTGATTATAATTACCTCATTGAAAAGACTATAATGATAAATAATAGCGATTATTGAATTGAAATCAAACACCGATTTTTGGTGCTTTTTCACTTCAGGAATAAACACTTCATCATACCATTCGGTAAACAAAGCTGCAGTCATCCAGGCCTTGGGTTGACTTTTGTAGAAGAGTGGAAGTTTTTTTACGTTTTTAAATGCTCTTGGATTTCTTGATTTTCCTATCAAAAGAAGTGGCAGTTTATGATTTCCAGTGGAGTTGGCACAGTTAAGCACTGTAACACGTTCTTTACTGACCTTATGTCCAGGGGCACTAGATTCCCTTTTAGAAGCCAAAGTGGTTTTTGGTAATGCTTTCCAAACAAGGCCATTTCATCGGCATTATAAACAAACTCCGGATCATAGGATTCTGATGCAGTTTTAAATTTTTCAATAAAATTTTCAGCAGCTGCAGAGTCTGCTGAAAGCTTCTCACCAGCCAAATCTAACTCGCGTACACCATGCCTGAATTTAAAATTCCTTAGCCAGCCGTTACTAGCCTTAAAAGATGAATAACCAAGCTTTTCTGCTAAGATTTTGGCTTTTTCACAAAGGATTGGACCTGAAATCGGATTTCCCATAGAACGTTGCTGCAAAAACCATTTAAACACGGCATCTTCCAAATTTTTGTTGGTTGCTGACTTCATTGTTTTCCTGGAGGAACTTCCATCTTCATTTTCAAGCACCGAAACAAAGTTTAAAAGTGTTGACTTACTGTTTTTAATGTCAGAAATTGTTGCTTGTCCAACACCATAAATCTCAGACAACTTCTTACCCGTTACACCTTTATCGAGTTGCTCTATAATTTTCAGTTTGTCCGCTAACGATAGCACAACACGTTTTCTTTTCGAAGCCATGGTATAAAAACAATACAGTATTGTACACGCACAAACAAAAGTAAGCCGTAGCGAAAGAGTAGCGTCCTCGAGCAAGGTCAATAGCACACTGGCTAATCAAAACAAACAATGACAGGTGCGCCGTGACTGCAATGCGCCGGAACTTGTCTTAACTTGCCGCCGTGCCTACACCGACCTCGCGGGGGGAAGTCAGTGTAGGCACAACGGCAAGTTAAGACAAGTCAAGTCAAGACTTGACGCGCAAACACTGGCTTCGCGGGGGGAAGAATAATAGCGCACTTAGACTTTTTTTGGACAATTTTTTGTGATTCGGATAATCGGCGATTCGGATAGTCGGAGTTCGGATAATTGGAGTTCTACTGTAGTTTTTTATTCACAGATTATAATCTTTCATAATTATGAAGCCATATATTGAATTCTGGCCTCGAGTTTAGGCGCGCGGTCGAGAATTTCGGCGACCTCTGACTTTTCGAAGTTATGTGTGTATTCACAATGAATTATCACTTGCTTTAACGGTGAAGGAAAACATCGTGATCGTGAAAACCTGCACACCTAAAAGTTCATAAGAATTTCTTAGGTGTGTAGTCCGCCAACCCGCACTAGGCCAGCGTGGTGGACTAAGGCCTAAACCCTCTCAGTTGTAGAGGAGGCCCGTTCCCAACAGTGGGACGTATATGGGCTGATGATGATGATCCTGCATATCATCCTGACGAGGAATACCTATTTCATTATAAATTTAAAAAGGATTCAGAACATTTAGTGATGTTTCATAGTCAAATTGAGAAAATATCTATAATTTAGACAGCTTAATTTTAATTATTTCTTTCTTATTTCAATGAAGCATTACGGAAAGAATTGGCGAGAAGTACCCGACTTAATGGAGGACAATGAAAATGAAGATATTGTGTGTGAAAGAGTGGTAGAAAATGAACACTATGTGAAAATTACTTTCTTTTTTTAATATTGTTTCTTTATCTCTTAATTTTGTGACTTATGTATATAAAAATACAAGTTTCTATAACTTACTTTTTCGTTTTTACACATCCAGTATTTGAAAAAAAATTGTTACAAAAGCCGCTAAATCTACCTCTAGTTACCTACATCTAAAATCCGCTAACTCCACTGGTTAGTTACAATATCCGCCAAGTCCATTTTTAAAATATTAAAATCTATTTTTATATTTATTTATTTATTGGTCAAATTACATGAAACAGGGTTATAAATAAAATAGAATTACATTCGGTAGTGGAATAATTATAATTCATTTAGACAGGTACTCAGAAATAATGGATACACTTTTTTGCTTGTACTGAAAATATGTTTCGTGTAGTTAGCGGATATTGGAATTATACGACTCATATATATCGTTTTTAGGGTCATACAGCACAGTACGAGTATATTAAGGAAACATGGGATGAAATTTGTAAAGAGCTTACAATTGAAAAAGTAAAATTGTATCTATCATCACTGACGGTGGTGCATATATGGTGGCAGCAGTGCGGGTTTTTTTAGATGGCGATCATAGGATTTCCTGTATGGCTCATAGCTTGAACCTTATCGTTGTTGGAGTACTGAAGGATAATGCATTTTCAGCACTTTGCGATCATGTTAAAAGCATTGTGACATTTTTGAAGCAATCAGTAAGTGCTTCAGAATAATTACGAGCTGAACAACAAGCATCACGAAAGAAAGAAGGTGAGGTCTTGACATTGACACAAGCAGTCAGCACTAGATGGAACACATGCTTGGATATGCTAACACGATTTGTTAAACTGTCTGCACTGGTAGCTAAAATCTTAGCCACAAAAGTCAAACAAATAAGAATACGCCAGATATGGTTCTAACATCACAGCTAAATGTAATACCAGATATTATTGCTCTTCTTGGCCCTTGAAAGAAATAATTGGGTCACATAAAGAAATTCCATCAACCACCATAGGAGGGAGTGTAAAAGAAGCTTTACTCCACAAAATCGAGTAAAAATTGTCTCCTTTTGAAAAAAATACGTTTCGCGCAGCAGCAACAATATTAGATCCTCGGTTCCAGCGTCTCCACTTTATTTCTCCAGTCGCCGTGTCGTATTCTATATATAAAATAAGCAATGATATTCGCTCAGAGCATAGACGTAGAGGAAAACGTTCTCCAGATTTAAGATATGTATGATTTTTTTTTTTCCAATACTACTATCGCGTTTTGAGGTAAAAAAATATATCAATATATCGAAATGTCGATATTTTTAACACTGCAAACAACGATATTTAAAAAAATATCGATACGATATATATAGTTTTTTTTTTCATTTGCCCATCCCTACTTCTAAGCTAACCGTTACCAACATCTATCAAAACATCCTACTTACCATCCCAGAAGCAAGCTGCAAACCAGTCGGAAGTAAACAATTTTTCAAAAAGCGTAGCATTAGCTAAGTCTTTGTGTACTACACCTAGGTCACGTACACCTCAAACGAGTATAATCGTTGTATAATGTTCCATCTACATTTACCGATTCCAATTTACTGCCATGCCAATCTCAGGCAAGTACTTGTAGTAATTTATCAGCAAGAGAAATTTCTCCTGAATTGAATATTATTGGTATTACGCCTATACAAGTTGTGGAAACGTCAAAATTTACAGAACCTAATTTGGTTATTGTACCTGCAACATCTACTCAGCAATCTGACATTGGCGATTTCAACTTACCTTTATTTGTGTGGTACAAAATTCATTGACCAAAAAACTCACTTCCGAGAGTATGGAAAATTGTTGAAAAACACCACAATTTTGACAAAAAAATCAATCTACATATACCCATAAAACACAACCTGTAGATATATTTTATAACTTGTTCACTGAAAGCATCATAGAATCAATAGCAACGGAAACGAATAGATCCGCGTCGCAGAAGAATAGTAAAAAGTTGGAATGCCGTATCGCCTCAAGAAATAAAAGCGTATTTGGAGTACTCATTATGATGGGATTAAATCCACTCCCCGACAACGAATTACACTGGTCCAGCTATCGATTTTATAATAACTCGGAAATTAGTAATGTTTTACCTATTACAAGATTTAAAAAGATAACTGAAAATCTGCATTTAAGGGATAACACACAAGAACGACCGAGGACTTCCACCCAATTATGACAAGTTATACAAACTGCAGACTCTCATTGACACCCTAAACGATGTATTTCAAAGACAAAGTTCAAATTCAAGCAGGCAGTCTATCGATGAATGCATGGTGAAATTTACCGACTAAAAGCCTCGCGACGGCCACCATCGGCGCAAACGAGACGGCCCGGTATGTATTTTAAGTTTAATGTATGTATGTATGTATTTACTTAAAAAATACCTAAACATAGTTATTTTGATAAGAGTCGTATAGAATCAAAAACAGCAATCTGTCATTTTAAAGAAAATGAAGTTATATATAGGACAACACTGTTCCATTAGAATATTCTTTGATTATTTAATAACATTGTATCAAAAACAGCAATTTACAACCGAAAATTGAACTTCAAAAACTGTGTTAGTATCAAATACAGCAATATAGCTACTGACGATAAGTTTAAAAAACAGCAATCTGTGAGTGTCAACCAATCACAAGCGTTACTTCGGTTGTGCGTCCGCGTTGTTTTTGTTGTTTTTTGTTGTGCGTTTTATGCGTGTATTTTCTTGTTTTATTATAAAAATAACGTTGAAAAGTTAGTTTTAACATTAAAAAACTGGACATGGAGGTGCACCCCACGCGTGTTAATAATAAGTTTGCACGAAAGAAGAAAAAAGGTCCCACAAAATGGAAAGCAAATATTGCAAAATGTTTGAGGTATGTACTAACATTGTTTTAACGTAGGGCTGTTACAAAAATTAAACTGGTTTATACATAATGAATGTTGAGTTCAATTATTACGAAATTATCAAAATAAATTTTAATTGAATGCGCATTATTATTTCAAATCAGTTTTGGATTTCTTTATTTTATACACTATTTTTTAATTTAGTTTATATAAACACATGTTAACACGCTTTGTTTTTCTTTTTAGATATTCGTCAAAAGGCATGCCAACTCGAGTATACGAACATAATACGAAAGCATTGAAATGTGCAACATTCACAATGAATATATCTATCAAAAATACATCGGGATTTTTATAAGAACTCTACAAAGCATGGACAAAATATAATTCTTTTTCAAACTGTGTTCAATAATAGAAACTCAAAAAAGACCTAACTTTAAAGGCAAAAAGAAATTTAAAACTAACTATTCCGTATTCATTAACAAAAAGAGAGTGCCAATCTCCCAAAAAAAAAAAATTGAGTATTTTGGCATTAAAAAGTATAGGTAGAGTGGAGTACTTGATGAAAAAGTTTTATGAAACGGGAGAATTTCCTCGTGAAGCTCGTGGAGGTGATCGGAAGACTGAAAAGTATGCAGAGAAAGAAGAATCTGTTCATCGTTTTATTCAAAATCTCAAATGTATAGTCTCATTACTGCCGAAAAAGCAAGGAAGCTGAAAGAAAATACTTGCCATGTGAATTGAATATTAAAAAACTTTACGTAATGTATAATACTAACCAGCGTAATGCACAACTTGGGGTAAAATTATCATGCTTTCGGCATATTTTCAACACTGAATATAATTTAGGCTTCGGCACACCACAAACGGATGTTTGTTCAAAATGTCTATAACTAAAAGAAAAGATCAAAATGGAAAAAGACGAAAATAAAAAAATATATTTTATGACAGAGGGTTCATTCTTTGAGAGCAAAATCATTTTTTTAAACTTGAGAGACACTACACCTGGCTAGAAAATAATATCTTTTGATTTCCAAAAAAAAATTACCGTTACCAAAGGTGCCTGACAAATCATGCTATTATAGCCGACAATTATATTTCTACAATTTAGCCGTAGTTGAAGGCCATTCAAATTTGCCTCTAAATAAAGAGCGTGTATTCTCTTATTATTGTACAGAAGACGAGTTAAGGAAAAATGCGAATTTGGTGGCATCTGCAGTTTATGACCGGCTTTGTAAAACTGATAAAACGGGCATATCAAGAATTCGTTTGGTTGCAGACGGATGCGGCGGGCAAAAAAAATTGTATTTTAATTGGTATGTGCTGCAAATGGCTATTAGAAAATGGAAACATTAGGAGTTTAGAAGTAATTTTTCCTGTACACCGGTCATTCCTTTATGCCTGCTGATCGCTTTTTTGGATTTATAGAAAAAATCATAGATATTGTGTCTGAAAACGCAACGTTAGTAAAATTTGGTGAATATTGCACGGTTTTTGACTGGAAGACATCTATCAAAGACACCACAACTTGGAATATTCAATTCGACCAGTGTAAAAGATTTATTCTGCGTCGTTCAAAAAAACCTGGTAACGTGCTTATGAGAGGCGAAATCTATACAAATAAATCAAATTGGAGTGTCTGTTTGTAATATTGAAATAACCGCTTTTTAATAAATGTATATGGATGTGTACACGGTACATATACCAAAATAACGTTTTTTACAATTTTTGTCCGTTTGTTCCCGCTAATCTCTGAAACGGGTGGACCGATTTTAACGGGACTTTTACTGGCAGATAGCTGATGTAATATGGAGTAACTTAGGCTACTTTTAGTTTATAAATTGTCTTATCTATACTACATACAAATAAATAAAATTGGAGTGTCTGTTTGTGATATTGAAATAACCACTTTTTCATAAATGTATATAGATGTATACACGGTACATATACCAAAATAACGTTTTTTAAAATTTTTGTCTGTCTGTTTGTTCCCGCTAATCTCTGAAACGGGTGGACCGACTCCAGCATTCCTGAACGTATAAATGATATAGGCCTTAATAATGAAAATGCAGACCAGAATCAATCACAAATTAACAAATTATAAAAATTATTAAGTTGAAACATGAAGATTCGTAAAAAATAGGCGCTTCATAGGTTTTGCACACAGGCGCTGTATGGGGTCGGCGCGCCCCTGCGGTGGACCAAAGGATCACTTCAGTGAATCAATGGAATTTGTGTACCAATTGTTTCCGAACTGGACATTCCGTGTTTAAATTTAGGCTAAATAGCTGCTGCCGAATCTGTAATCTGTAATCAAAATCTG
Source organism: Hemaris fuciformis (assembly GCA_907164795.1). Lineage (NCBI taxonomy): Eukaryota > Metazoa > Arthropoda > Insecta > Lepidoptera > Sphingidae > Hemaris > Hemaris fuciformis. The sequence continues at coordinate 10,714,691 of OU015452.1, forward strand.
TAATCACTCATCCACGAGGTCAACAACCATCCATCCCACAAACAGAACCAATACTAACTAACAAATCAGACGCATCAAATAGTAACAATACGATTTCTATATCTCTATATTTCTATATCCGCTATCACCGCCAATCAAGCTGTACTTTCGACAGCGTTGTTCAAGGTGAATTATAGTGGTAATATTTACACTTTGAGGGCTATACTCGATAGCGGTAGTCAATCTTCCTTCATTACTGAAAGGGCACAAAAGCTCATCTGTTGTCCCAAGAGGCAAAATAATTATAATCAAAGTGTGTCTAGCTTAGGCAACACTTCATTTAATTTAACAAAGCATTGTAACCTACAGATTTCTTCACTTCATAGTGATTTTACTTTTACGGCTAAATGCTATATTTTACCACAAATTACAGATCACGTTCCACAAGCATCAATTCGCGTGCAGGACTTAGGGATTTCTCCCCACATAAAATTAGCTGGTCCCCAGTTTTGCATGCCTGAAGAAATCGACCTGCTATTAGGTGCCGACATATTCTGGAATCTAATAGGTACAAACAGGTTGAATCTAGGAGACCTCAATGGCCTATCCTAGCAATGCACGAACTGCATGTGTTTCCTTTGTTTTAGGGTTCAACACTTCGACTAAAGCGGTAGATAAAAGCACTTCTGTGCACTCTTGATTTTTATTAGATATAACGGCGTAAAACCATATACTGAGAGCTACGTCATCGCTCTTGCATAAACAAGAATGACTCACGGGCGGTCGCCCCTCTGCGGTGTCGATTGCCACTATTCTGTCTATAAAAGGCCGCCCGCTGCAGCTGAGCGAAGCATTCATCGGTCTACGCGCGGACAGCAAACATCCGATTGGGAAATAAAAGGAACCTTGATTGAAGTTGGTTGTTAAAAGTACTTCTCAAAATGGATCCTCCAGTAATAACGATGTCACTGCTATTCATAACGATACAGAGCTATCTGCCTCGTCAGTAATTATGGAAGTTAACTAAAGAAAACTCCAAGTATGTGTTATCACCATAAACCAACAGTTGTGACGTCGGCAATGTGACGTCACACATCTTAAAGACACTTCCAAGCCTCACCTGCTCCGACAGATATATTTACGGATGTTATTTCGTCCTGCTCACAATAATTACTCGCGGAGGCGTGGTTTGCCACTGACTGCTCCGAATTGTGCAACAGGAAATTATGTTTCTTATCACACATACGACAAGAGCCCGCGCGGCATTCACGTTCGGGGTGGCCTTGACGCAAGCAATTTTTCAATTTTGCACAATTTATGCAATTGAACGTCAGCTAAACGCTCATGGATGCTTTTATTTTTAAATATAGCACAATCATAGATTTTATGATTCATTCCACACACAAGGCAGATGCATGTCGATTTTGAATTATTATATATTATTTACGCAATTGACTTGGTATTATTTGATCTTTCTTGTTTATTTTTATTTAAGTTTGACTTATAGTTTTTATTACTTTGATTTTTATTGTAATTATTTGGGTGAGTATGGTCTGAATTGCGCGCTGTAAAAGTTGAATTTTTGTTGTTATTATTGCGATTAAGTGATTCTAAAACATCCGCGCGGTCAGTAAGTACCTATTCTGAAGAAGTTATTTAAAGTAGGCCGACTATCAACCGTGTTTAAGTATTCTTCTCACTTGGCTAGCGTATTATTATGCAGTTTTGTCGACATCATAAATATAATGAGAGAATCCCAATATTCCGTCGGTTGACCGAGACTGCGCAAGGCACGTAACTGTGTCTACTAGAAAGCGAAGTGACCTTTCAGTTTCACTAGTTAGTGGTTCTATACTAAACAAGGCATTTAATGACTAGTTAACAACCTTTTGTTATTGTATCGGTCACAAAGTAAATTCCAAGCTTCCTCGTACGTTTCAGAAGATAATTCTAAATTAGAAATGACCCTAGCCGCAGCCCCTTCTAGGTAGGAAGCTAAATAATGATACTTTTGAAATGTGTGATATTCGGTCATTATCGTGAATTAGGGTAAACTATCCAGTAGATGACACCTTAAGGGTTTATTAGTATGTGTATAGACATAGTTTGGTATGAAATCATCTTACAGGGAGTTTCTACTTGGTAATAGTTGCGCAAATTATTACACTTTCAGAATATGACAAGAATTGTATAAATAAAACTGATGCGTATTTTTTATATATTTTTTAATAAAATGAAGGTAGTAACCTAGTAGTTGACACCTAGTAAAAACAAAAATATTTAGTAGTTGACACTTGTTATTTTCAGTAGTTGACATAGTATGTTAATGTCTTTTAAAGGGGCTGGGGATTTCCGCAGACACTGAAGTTTCTATGGTTTCGTTATTGCACTCGCTAATGGCACCAGAAGCGAGCGGTAGAGCATCAGGGGCAAAGGGGCTAGGGAAAACCGCGGGCGCTGAAGAAGGTCCAGCTTGGCAAATGGCACCAGAAGCGAGCGGTAGAGCATCAGGGGCAAAGGGGCTAGGGAAAACCGCGGGCGCTGAAGAAGGTCCAGCTTGGCAAATGGCACCAGAAGCGAGCGGTAGAGCATCAGGGGCAAAGGGGCTAGGGAAAACCGCGGGTGCTGAAGAAGGTCCAGCTTGGCAAATGGCACCAGAAGCGAGCGGTAGAGCATCAGGGGCAAAGGGGCTAGGGAAAACCGCGGGCGCTGAAGAAGGTCCAGCTTGGCAAAGGTTCATATTATTTTCAAAATATGATTCAAAAATCGTAGGAGAGTTGTTTTTAGATGGCCGGTTGTTATGTGCTGTGCTTTGGTTTTGCCACTCGTTATTGCCACCAGAAGCGAGCGGTATAATGTTAAATAAAAGATTTGTATCTTCACTGTTTTCTGCGGTAGGCTCAGGGATAACAACAGATGAATTTGTCAAACCGTTTTCTATTTCTGATTTCGTACTTTGCCACAGTTCAAACAGTGAGATATCTTTTTCGTCTAACTCATTTTTATCTCCGTTGCAAAATATAATGAGCTTGCTTTGGGGAATACTTTGATTGAGAAACCGAAGCCCTTCTTCTAAAAATCTTCTACGTCCCTCAACATTTGTGACTTGATTATGAAGGTGTTCATTGTTTAATGGAACAGTGACTATTTCCGGGTGCCACGGAAATAGCCCACATTTTCTAAAACCATTTTCGAAGATTGTCGCGTTCAGTGTAGTGTCGATAACTTCTTTCAGAAGTTTTGGAAAATCTTTTTTCTTTAAGATTGGAGCTTCCAAATTAGATATTCTCCATTCGTGTACCCTCTTTTTCCAATGCTCTTTCAGAGTTCTGAATACAGCAACATCCATTGGCTGTAATAGGTGTGTTGCATTAGGGTACAGGGCAATGAGGATGATGCCATTTTTTTCGCAAAACTGACTCACTTGTAGACTTAGATGAGACGCATGCCCGTCCACGAAAAGAATGACCGGCAAAGGAATACTTTCTTTCTTCAGCCAAGGATGAAAAATGTCGGCAATAAATTCGAAGAACGCCTCGCAAGTCATCCAACCAGAATCTGTTTTTCCCAGACCCCATTCTGGAGGAAAATTCTGCGCAATTTCTTGTGGGATTCTTTTATATTTAAACAAAATTGTTGGAGGAGGTATAGCACCAGATGCGCTACCTGTGATAAGGACGGTTAGGCATTCTTTCTCATCTGGATTAACTTGCTGATATACTGTCTTGTCCCCTTTTTGTGCTAAAACTTTACCACCCTTCGGATTTAAAAAAAAAGCAGTTTCATCTGTATTAAAGATCCTTCTAGGATCTTGTAAAACGTCTTTTTGTTGAGTCTGATCCAAAAATGTCTCTACTTCTTTAAACCAATTTAAAATGTTCTCCTTGGATATAACAGCTCTTGATCTTGTAAGGTTTTGAGACATACGAACACTTATTCCAGGATTCCTCTTCATGAATCCTTTCATCCACGATTTTCCTGGGCAATTGTCTTTAAACGGGTTCGGCCTTTTTAATTCTGTTAATAGACGCTGCACACTAAAGACAACCTCCTTCATAGTGACGGGAAATCCTGCACGGGCCATTTCAAAAATCCAATCTACAATGGTTTTTTCCTCTGTTCTACTCAATACGGCTGGTGGCCCCATTTTTCGGTCAATTGGATGTTTTCCTTCAACCTTGTACTTTAGTGTAATCCTTGGTACGTTAAATTTTTTTGCAGCAGTCTTATAAGGAGTTTTATGTAAACGCACATCTTCTACCGCTGCTTCCATAGCCTCTTGTGTATAATTCCTAAAATTTCCTTTTGTCGGTGGCATCTACAAAACGAAAGAAAAATAATTCGATAGTTGACACCTAAATCTCTAATAGTTGACACCTGCTGTCAACTACTGAACAAAATGGTTTTAAATTATTTTAGAAGATATAATAGAGTAATTTAATGTATAAGCAGCAAGATGACACATAAATTATACGATATTAATAAATTTCAAGAAAATCCATTAGTTGACAGCACATGTCAACTACTCAATCTTAAGTCGTTTTAAGGATCAGTAAATGACATGACCCCTTATTTATATTTTTTTTTTATTGTTTGTCATGTTAAATGACATGCATTCACACTTCAGACTCTAATATAAAGGATACAATTAATATTTATTCATAATTATAAAAGATTACGTACCTTTCCAATATTAATCTTTCGGCTTGCTCTTAACAAATTGCACACGAAAATAACAATAAATATGGCGCGAAACAACCGGCTATCATGGATCGAACGCTGTGACTAGCGATGACGTTAAAACGCCACGATAGTTTTTGTTGGTGCCGCTAGATGTCTATACTATATCATAAACACAATGTCTATCTTTGGCTACTTGTTTTATTCTTGTTATTTTATTTTCTTCGTCAAAGTGTCAACTATTGATGCAGTGTCAATTACTGGTGGTTTTACCTTAAGCTTTTGAACGTGTCGTGAATTTCCAGCCAGCGGAAATATGCTCCGTCATATTTGTTTGTATGTCTCTTTCAATGTCATATTTAACTTATACCTATATTTTTTTTCCACCTGTGGCAAATTTTTAATATAAGGAAAATTTAAATATTCTCTATGGACTACTTATGACTTTTCTACATCTAAAGACACAGTTTGAAGAAATAATTTATTAACAGGTTTTCAAGAATGCCGTCAATTAATTCCCGAATCTGTCAGTCAATTGCACTGCGCCTAGGAACTTGTTTGTCAAAATTGTTAACCGAAGTAACTATTGGGGGTTATGGGTATGCGATTAACAAGAATTCTCACTTTTGATAGTAAAATATGTATTTAAAAAAATAACTTGCACGTGTACATATTACAGACATATGTATGGTAAAACGGAAAACGGAATGACACCAAGTGTCTAAAAAACGAAACTATTACAAACGTTTTTAATAATAAGAGGCATAGGCAAACCCATCATACAGCCACTAACATACATAAATAAAATTTAACTTTATCACTGCCACTAAATTTTATATAACAAGATTTTGCCTGTACGATAATAAAGACTTAAACAAACTAATTGTCATTGAACTATATCTCATCCCTTAAATGCTCAAATTTAACAGTAGGCAGAGCTTTTGTTAAAATATCAGCAAATTGTTCAGAACTGTGCACATACTGAATATCAATTAACTTATTAACTGATATGTTTAGTTTTTTTTGTGATACACAGGATTATTGATTAATTTAATAGCACTTTGGTTATCAATACATAAACAAGTACATTTCTGATTAATATCAATTTCTTTGAAAAATTGTCTTAACCACAATAAATTTTTGGCAGCTTCACATCCTGCCATGAATTCAGCCTCAGTTGTTGATAAGGCAATACAAGATTGTTTTTGACTTGCCCAAGATACAGGGCCACCATTTATCATAAAAATATAACTAGTAGTTGATTTTCTTGTATCCAAATCCCCAGCAAAGTCTGAGTCTTAATATCCAATTAAATCTTCATGACCTTGGTATTTTATATACATATCTTTTGTAAATAAGATATCGAATAATTCTCTTAAGCTGAGTTATATGATGCAGACTTGGGTTACTAATATATCTACTTAATAGATTGACACCAAATGCAATATCTGGCCTAGTTGCCATAGATAAAAACAATAATGAACCTATGGCTTCTCTATAAGGAAAATTAGTCTGCATGTTATCCACATTTTTGCTAATTTGGACATTTACATCAACAGGTGTATTACAAGGGTGAGCTGTACTAAAATTGAATTTATTTATAATTTGCTCAATATATTGTCTTTGACTGATACATATACAATTTTTAGTTTTAATAATTTCTAATCCAACAAATCGGTTTAATTCTAATTATTTTATATCAAAGCTTTGTTTCAAATAATTAATAATATAGTCTAAAACTTTTCTAGATTGAGACATAATTAATCTATTCCTTCTACTTGAGTAAAACTACGGGCACACAGTCTGGCTTTGTATCTATCAACTTCACCATTCTGTTTTCTTTTAATGTTAAAAACCCATTTTGAAGTTATAGTTCTCTGATTGTTTTTCCACATAACTCCGTGTGTTGTTAGATTTATGAGCTTCCAATTCTTCATTTATAGCCTCTAGCCATAATTTACTTTCTTTATTATTTACTGCTTCCGCATAAGTGACCGGCACATTCAATTCCATTAAAGGGAAATGCCCAAATGACTATGGATCTTAGTATCGGCAAAAATATTTTTGTGCCAAGTTGAAAACTGCTGTATAGTGTTGGAATTAATATACACTATCAATAAAACTAAAAAGGACTATCATAATAGGAAGGGTTCATGGTAACTATGGGGTCAAAGAATAATATAAACACTGCACACTAAGAAGCAGCAATACTAACTATATGGAGTCTCATACTCAAAATCACTACCTAAATAAACACACCTGTTATTAATAAACACACGAGGAATATGAAAAACATTCATATATATGTTTATGCGAAAAACAAACGCAACTGCAGTTCTTGTGTAGGTACATATCGGATGACAATTGACATTGACATGACTATGACATTATCCCGCTCGCCAACCAATTTCAGTGTTGCCAAGTGCAAAAGCCGATTTATTATTGATTACTTTATAATCGATATTTCTCATGATGATCATGTTGAAAAAAAATATTTTTGTATTGTCATTATATTGTCAGGATGTTCAAAGCATGGTTCCTAAGTAATATGCAGCTATCAGAATAGTACCGAACTTGTTAAATCTATTATTAATAATATCTAGAAGTAGAGAGCTATTAATTGATGTAATTGATGCAAATAAGCACGTCGATGAAACGCAATGTGCGCAAAGACAAAAATCTATGAAGTGCCTGTTTCGAAAAATGTTTGCGTTTGATAGCAGAAACGAATACTATGGCAAACATCACCAACCATTGCTTAAGAATCTGTTACTTTTATTTAAATAAGTCTTATTATTAACATTTCACGCTAGCGAACACACTGGCATGAGCTGGTGATAGCTTACAACAATATTGTTATTTCTTTTTAATAGCAAATGATTAAATAAATTAAAATCTATTCGATATCCTATTTATCGATAATCTGATGTCGCGTGAACAGTTTTTTTGTCATGGCAACATTATTTTATGAACTGACAACAAAAAATGTAGAAACTAGGTAAATAAATAGAAAGACTTATTATCTTCATTTATTTTATCCGGCAAATGTAAGGTCGACTAATGCGATATAAAATCTTTACAATTAAAAACAAGAATTGTTGATATTACTAGCTTGTGGCACAACTTAAAAAAATGCGATACTGCTTTTGGGCATTCTCCTTTGTGCCTCAAATGTTCTATGACTGCATGTTCGAATAGCAACATTTGAATCAAATGAATCAGAAGAATAATTTTCTGTTGATGGTTGATATGTCTCATCTTGTTCATACAGCAGTATGTGCACTGTCATCAGTATAATCTGAAGTAATGTGCTCATTACTCACATCTCTCTCTGTGTTGTCTGTCTCCTCTTCATTATCCTCATCATAAATCAAAATTTGAGTTTAATTTCTTCTTACTCCAAAACTTTTCAATTCATTGAAAATAACATTCCTGGACACTGTTATTCTTCTTGTATTTGGATCATACATTTTATAGTTAGTGTTGTCATAGCCTACCAGCATCACTTTTCGGCTTTTAGAATCAAGCTTATTATTCCTCAATTGATAAGGAACATGAACATATCCTTCACAACCAAAAACTCAAACATGGTCCAGGCTAGGTTTCATACCACACCATATCTCCATGGGTGTAATATTAGGTGTCTGGCTAGAAGACGTGCGGTTTAATAAATAAACAGCACAGTTGACTGCTTCTGCCCATAAGTTGAGAAGTACACTACGGGCATAAAGCATAGATCTAGCGCTTTCCATTATTGTTCTGATTTCTCTCTCTGGGAGTGTACGGAGCTGTGAGTTCATGAGAAATACCCTCACTTTCTAGTTATTCCTTGAAAACTTTACTAGTGTATTCTCCGCCATTATCAGTGTGTAAAATACGCACACCATGTGAAAAAAGGTTTTTAATTTTTGAACTATATATTTTAAAATAGTCCAACACATTACATTTGTTCTTCAAAAAATAATAGACATATCTAAAACTTGATGCAGCGTCTTTGAAAATAACAAAATATCTCATACCTTGCACTGATGGTACATTGACAGGCCCACAAACATCACTATTAAAGGGCAACACTCGTTGAGAAACAAGTATGTCTTCAACTTTTATATTTTTAACAACTTTTATATTTTAAAATATTAATCCGTCTTGCAACTGACAATTCCAACGACTGAGCTCGAACTGCTCAGCGACACCATTTTTATACACATCAATTGACGGTCTTATTTTTAAATGTTTTTACAAAGTCCAATAATCAATTTATATTAATCAAGATTATATTCTCATTAAAGTTATTGACAATTTTAATTATACTTATAAGTAATAAAATAATCATTATGCAATTTTACTATTACTACAATAATTATTAGTAAAAGGTCTGTACGCATAAGCTTTTAATAATTTAAAAATACAATATTGTAAGGTATTAATGAAATACATTTATAATTACTAAATATAACTATTTAGGCTAACACTATAAACAATATCACCTGGCTGTAGTGATTGTCGTGATGATTTCTGGAATGGTCGACGAGCATGCTTACCATAAGTACAACCCTCGAACTCAAACTTGTCACAGTCTGATAGGTCTACACCACTGATTACATTGTTTTTGCACATTTTCTGAATTTATTTGACATTCAAGTGTCTTAATCGTTCATGCCATGTTTTAAGGTCCAATTTTTGTATAACATTACATACTGGATATTGCACTGTTTTCACTTTTAACTTATATCAATTATTACTTTGTAAAAATGCACACATTACTATAACATTGTCCTTGTAAATAAAACCTTCAGTATGTTTCTTCACAATACTATAACCTTGCCGAGAAACTGCTGCTTCTAAAAATAGGTTTCTTCTTAGTTTAGGTACATAAAGCATGTTTTTAAGGATGCTTGTCTCCCACTGCCCCTTGACACACTTATTAATCAAAACATTTCCTTGTCCAACAACTTCTATGTCTTGGTTTCTTAGTTTCAGTGTGGGTCCTTTATATTGATATAATTTTACAAAATTTTCACGTTTCATTAGGTGGTGTGTTTCTCCAATTTAGTAAAGCGAGTTGAACATCTGACTTGTGAATGCTGCATTTTTTTAGTATGTTCTTTGCTGTTTTAGCCGCTTTTTCAGCAAGTCCGTTACCTTGATGGTGATGTGGACTAGATGTGGCGTGGTTAAATCTCCACTCTGTCTGAGAGGTTTTAAATTCTCTAGACATGTAGTGTGTTCCATTGTCAGTTTGTAGTTCTTCTGGTACTCCATGTACAGAAAACCATCTTTTAAGTTATCCAATTACTTCATATGATGATTGACTTTTGAGCTGCTGAATATCTATATATCCAGAATAGCTGTCATAGATAACAAGGTAAGTTCTTCCAGTCAATTCAAATAAATCTGATGCAACTATTTGCCATGGGAGTGTAGGAATCTTTTTAATTAGCACTGTATCTTTAAGATTATCTCTTTGTGTTTGTTCGCAGACAGAGCAACATTTGACAAGTTTCATAATATCATCATACTGACCTTTCCATTAAAGGAATTGTCGGGCTCTTCTTAAGCAGCTTTGTAAGCCTAGATGTCCTTGGCACTATAATTTTATCGCCTTTGAAAATTATTCCTTTGAGATAGCTTAATTCTTCATTAAAATTAAAATAATGCCGTAGTTCTGTTGGCAGTTCATTGACTTTTTCTGGAAATCCTTGCTTTATTATCTTAAGAAGTGCTTGTAAATGTGGGTCTTCTTTGGTAGCTTCAATTAATTCTTCTTTAGCATTTAGTGACATAGGTAGTACGACTGCAACTTTTAAATTTTCTTCTTGTTCATATTTCAGGTTAGATGTATCGCAGTCTCGACTAAGAAAGTCTGCTAGGGGTATTTCTGACCCCTTTTTGAACATGACTTTTGGTGAGTATGGTGCAAGATAGTACATTACGCGTTGCAGCCTCACTGGAGCAGGTCCGAATCAACATGTAGGTTAGCTGGCGGCGTTATTCCGGATACTGCGTCGTTCGTAGTCATCTTGCAACTTTTTTACGTAAATCGCTTTTTTGTTACACGTTATTTTAAGTTCTGACAGCATGTAACGTGATGATTTAAATAAAACATGGTTTAGAAATAAGTAAACGTGCTTTATAATAGTGACCAGTGACCACAGATTACTTTGACATTGTAGTAGATACTAGATGTACATAGACTATATTAAAACTACACTGTGACATTGGATGTCTATACTTTACAATATGAGACCACAAATAACCAAACAATTTAACCAAGCAGTTCAAAATTCGTTCTGCCGATATTGTAAAACCCAAGGTAAACGCACTTGAAATCTGTAAGCAGCGGGAATACAACAAAAGTAGATTCAGAGTTCCGCAAACATCTTCTCAATTTCAACAACGATCAAATCAAACCCAAGGTTATCGTGATTATTCAAAAGTAGGTCTAGCTCGTGTTAATTTCGTCAAGAATGGATAACGCTTCTAATTATGAGACACAACCTTACACACAAAACTGCAAGGAAAACCAACCAAAACATGACATTTAAACGAATAAAACGCAATATGAGACCCAAGTCACAGCCCCAAGCATTACCTACAAAAGATAACGACACCCATTCAAACGCCAACATTCATAAATCTAGGAATCACACGGGTAACCAGCCCCAAACAAGCGCTCACATTCATAAATCTAAGGACCACACGGGTAACCAGTCCCAAAAAAGCGCCCATGTTCATAAATCTAGAGACAACACGGGTAATCAGCCCCAAACAAGTGCCCAAATCTCGAAACTTCAAAACTATTATATTACCAATAATCCACCTTTAAATCGAACACAAGAAAATAAAACGTTTGTTGTATCATGTAAGTCCACTTAAGTATCCTTACCTCATGTCCTAGTTAAAACTTCCAGACCCATTATCTTACTCGTCGATACTGGTTCCTCTACCTGCCGCGTTAAAAAGTCATAATACACATGTACAACAACAGTTATTGTGATAATAATCATGATTACCTTTTTAAGTTTTTTATACAAGTTTGTAAAAACAGGTACTTAACCCATATCATCCCAAGCATGCTTAAACTACTTCGATTTGGATGAAACTTACAGCACAGCACCTTATTACCCTTTTTATTATTAATATGTAATAAAAAAAAATTTTCAATTAATAATATTTCAGTTTCAGTACCGTTCCAATAATGGAACAGTAGGAAGATATGCCACTGGTACCAATTAGCTTCTATGTATAAACATTGTAGAAAATAAAGTTATTTAGTTGAGTATTATTTATTATTAAGTATGTCAACAGCTCACATAATAAGCTATTTGAAAAGTTAGAATCTAATTTTTTGTTAAAATTTACTTATAATGAAAAATAGATGAACATTTGCAACGCAACGTTAAATTTTTCACACGTCATAGTAGTATTTTTATGGCACATCCCACGGTGGCGTTATTTATATTTTTTTACTAAATGATGGATCTTGCCATCTAGTCTTATACTAGCAAGAACTCGTTTGATAACTGCAAGAGAAAATCTAGGAGTCAGATTATTGGCAGTCAAGATAAATGTGCTAGGTAGGTATACTGCTTTTGTCATTAGGTAAGTCTTTACAATGTATCTCGTATAAGATAAAAAAAACGTGAGAATAAATTTGTGCCACTGGAGATAATTTGTACAATTGAACCGCATTATTGGCACAAACGTTAATTGGGAACATTAGTAACTGCCAGTTCATCTCTTGAGGCGTATAGAAATCCGATAACATCCCACATTTTGATCTAGTCTATCGACCCCTCCCATATATCTGTTATAATTCACGATGCATCGCGGTTTATCAACATCATTTTTTTGCTCTGAAACTTAGTCCGGCTTTTCAGGGATGTCTTTGTGTCTCCATTGTCTTGTGACCAGGCACCTTTTTTTGGAGATGGAGAGCAGATGTGCTAGGTTATTTTATTGGTTCTGCGGATTCTGCCACGAATAATTCCCTGGAGACATATTGCAATTATTCCTACCTAGGTATTAACCAATGCCCTTACGTCGGCTTCCGCTAACAGCCGATGTTTAGATAAATTATTTATATTGAAAGACTCCTGATCACGACTGTCTTCATCACTTTTATCATAATTTTCTGGAGGTGTTAGTATACATCCGCAGACAATACATTGTCATCTTCTACTAGTAACGTAACAATATCATTAACAAACAATCTAAAACAAAAGAATGGAAATAATTGAGTAAATATAGTTCCACATATAATAACATTTCACATAGGCATATTATCCTACTGTTCCAATAATGGAACGGTACAATCAAGATAATTTATTTTGTATAAATACCTTGAACTTTCGTGTTTTTTTGTAACAATCTCATAAATGACCTTACAGTTGATAATATTTGAAAACAATTGTAGCAATCATCATTATAAAATATTAAAATTACTTACATTTTACGAGTGAAATTTTTTTCGCGGTAAATCTCAGTAAACAACCCAAAACAAAACACAAATTTCGCGGGAAGGTGCAAAAATAAAAAATTGAATTTAACAGCCAATCACTTGAGTGTTACCACAGTACAAAAATAATTAAGGCTGTGTTCACGTTTAAAAAAATAAAAATACTAAAAGTAACCGATCCAAAAATGGAACACTGGGAAGATATGGGTTAATTCTTTAAGCAGCCATTGGATGTTGGAGTGAGTGCAAAGGCTCAGGACAATTGGTTACGAAATTATCTTGGCAAGACAATGTCGATATACGAGATCCCGAAAAACTGTTAGATAAGCGCTACCTCTTGCAGTGACTTCTGTAAACGTTATGAGCGCTTTCAGAAAAGCTGGCATTTAGCCTTATGACCCCAACGTTTTTACAGATGGCGACTATGCTCCATCATATGTTACAGATCGCCCTTTAGCTTCAATTAACGAATCAGATTTGACAGCCCCATGGCGCAGTTGGCTAGACACCAGCTTGCGAAACGAGAGGCTGCGGGTTCGATCCCCGCACCGAGACAAATGTTTGTGTGATCCACAAATATTTGTTTCGGGTCTGGGTGTTTGTGAGACCGAAAAGTCTCTCGTAGTTTCTGATACCCACGACACAGGACTTGAATCCTAGTGTGGGGTCAGAACTAATGTGACTGTTGGGTGTATTTATTATTATTTATTAAAGATGTCACAGTCGTACGCGTTTCAAATGACATAATTACTACATACATACATAAACTCACGCCTGTATTCCCCGAAGGGGTAGGCAGAGATGCATTTCTGCACCCGCATTTCGCCAAGTATGTATCAGTCCCACGTAATAGGTGGCGAGCCTATTGCCGTTTTTCGGGCACATTTCCAGACTCCGTGCTGTTACCGAGAATTTCCTAATGGAAAAACCCAATAACACTTTGCCCGACCCGGGAATCGAACCCAGGACCTCTAGATCGCACGGCACATACTTGTACCGCGAGACCACGAGGCAGTCATTACTAATAATTCAGAAGCAGTCTCAGAGACTATTTATTACACATGATTATGCATCTGGAACTATGTTTGATGCACCAGGGCCATCAGGGGTCGTTAATTTGCCTGCATCTTCTGGTGTCTTAGAAGAACAACTCGAAGATCAAGTTCTTTTCTGTCCAGAAGTAGGCACCACCAAGGAATGAAACAGATAAGAGACGTATTAGAAAGTCCGCGGTTTATTTTTTGATACTCCAAAAAAAACAAGCCCCAGCAGAAGTGCAAAGCAAGAAAAGGAAAGTGTGCATCAACAATGAAGAATTAAAAAACAATCAAGGAAAAGGGAAGAGTAAAACAAAGCAAGGAAAGGGAAAGTCAGTTAAACGACAGGTTTTCAAATGAATAGTGAAAATTCTGAGGATGAAGAGGACAGTTTAGAGTATTATTTTCTTTCTGGAGAAGAATGGGTTCAGTGTCAAGAATGTAAGAACTGGGCCCATTCCAGATGTAGAAATCGGCATCCATCCATCGCCCATGCCATACGTGACAAAGACGTAATTTCGTAGGGATTGCCGACATCCAGAAATTATCAAAATTCAACAAAATCTCGCTACACAGTCGTGTTCTGTGTTAGTTCGACTGGAAAAACTTTGCCATCATTATTTATTTTTAAGGGATAAAAGCCGTGGTCGGCTTGGCTCTATCAAGCACCCATGGTTTCACGAATGGCAGTTTCAGATTCAGGATGGATAACTAAAGTTTTTGAAGAATGGTGAGAAATGCATTTCAGCCTGCGTACATCTAGCCTCGAGAGCAAAAGAATGCTTGTATGTGACAACCACAGTGCACATATTTCGCCAAAAGTCTTACGGCTTTGTGAACTAAACAACATTGTGTTCGTAAGTCTCCTACCAAACTCGACGCATTTAGTGCAGCCACTTAATGTAGGGTATTTTTCTGCAGTAAACAGCATATGGAAGATAGTCCTAGAAAACTACCGCCAAACCAGTAGAGGCAAAAAGGTGAAGATGAAGGAAGATGGCATTATCTAAATCTTTGTTTGCCCAGCTTTTGCGAGTCATAAGAAATGAGAGAGCAAACTCGAGCTGATAATGTTAAGAGACATTTCATTCTTATCATGAAAGACAAGCTTTGAAAGGTCCAAACGAAGTGTCGACTTTCTTGGATGATTATATCAATAAATATATTCCAGATTCAATACAAGATCTTCATCTTTTTTGTTACGGCTGCCCAGGACAGAAAAAGAATAATACGGTTATAAGATTTTTAATGGCCTTGTCTGCCCAAAATAAAAAATGATGATCCATATATATTTTCCCTTACGAGGCCATTCATTTAATGACGGCGACAGAAATTTTTTTGGTGTTCACTCATGAACAATATATTGATCTGATTATAAAATCGAGCAATACCGCGAAATTTAACGTGGAAAAAGTGAATACAGAAGACTTTAAAGAGTTTAAGAAATGGGCTCAAATAAATTAAAAAAAAACTTTATTAGTGAGAAGTTACGGAAAAGCTGTACCGAAAAATCAAAAGGTTACTTTTCAAGTGTCAACTTGTTATGAATTTGTTTTTGACCCAAGTAAACCTGGTGAACATACATGCATACATAAACTCACGCCTGTATACCCCGAAGGGGTAGGCAGAGGTGCATTTCTGCACCCACATTTCGCCAGGTATGTATCAATACAAATGTAATAGGGGGCGAGCCTATTGCCGATTTTCGGTCACATTACCAGACTCCGTGCTGCCACAGAGAATTTCTTAATGGAAAAACCCTTTTGAAAAATCGCTTACCACTTTTAAAAGGCTTCTTAGAGCTCACTACTCTCAAAGGGCAATGCCCAACTGACTATACAACTTAGTATCAGCACAAATATTTTTGTGCCACAATGAAAACTTGTGCATAGTGTTGTAATTAACATACCCTATCAATAAAACTAAATAGTACTTGCATAATTTGCGGGGTTCCATGGTAACTAAAGGGTCAAAGTATAATAAAACCACATAAGTAGGCAGTCAAAGTAAAGTTTTAATATCATTATTATTCCATGTACTCTTCTTTAAAAATATTGTCTAGGAATGGCGCTGGTGTAGTAATATTATTATGCCATCCCCTACTCAAGTACCAAGCAATAGTCATTATGTGGGCACAACAGCCTACTGTGTGTTTGCCCACTAAGCAGCTAACCAGAGATAGCCCTTAGTGTATTTGCTGTATTGACACATGTAAAACTGGCACATCTTATATTGTTGGAGCATCTCAGGCATGATCTAAATGATTAGCATCATACTGTAATTGTCGCTGTAGTGTTCTCCTAGCTGCCATCCAACAAGCTTTGCACACACATTTTAGACGTGAGATCTGGAAAATGGATATAATTGTTAGTAATGTGAAATATTTCATAAAAGTTAAAACAGGGATTCTCATTTAACATGAAGAAGAGATATCCAATTAAGAATAATGTTCCTTTCTTGACAATTGGGAGGTACTCTTTATGATTGTATGCATAGTACAGATATTCCACATATAAAACATACATTTCAATGTCTTAATATAGGAGCTTGAAGTGAGCCAACTTGAAGAACAGCATCCCATGCAGAGAATGCCATCCCGTGAAATCTGTGAAAATATATGTTTAAAATAAGACTCAGAATTTAAATTCAAAGGCTAGTATTATTATACTACCTCTGTGAAGCAGTTGATTGTGTATTGCTTGTTATGTCTGAAATTCCAGGTTTAGTTCCCAAGTTAAAGCTAGTAATAGGTACCAGTTTAAGTATTTGGGATTATACATCCCTGTGTCTTAAATAGCACATTAAAGCAGGCAATTAGAATAGTTATAAACATCACAGTAACAATAGTTAAAACCTGGCCTAACAATAAAGTATTGAAAATAAAAACCTGAAAATCTTAATTGGAGCATAAACAGAATATCTGTGTTTACAAATAACATACAATGTAGCTGTTAACTACATTGACAATGACTGTGTTGTAGTCACCACCTCCAGAGAGAAGACAGAGTTCCAACAGTTTAAACACTAATAGTAATACATTTTTAGATTACTTCATATTTAATAAGAATACAGTTTTGAATTCACTTACCGGCGAGGGTGAAATCCAAGAGTATTGTACATGATTTCATTGATTTCTCTCAATGCCTGCAAAGGTCCATAACGTAGCCGAAGGGTACAATTAACACACCGGCGAACTGATATTACCATAATACGAGAACAGTGATATAAGGAGTCTCTGTCTCACAACCACTTTTCACAATAAATTGTACAAGGAGTCTCTATCTCGATTATAAAGTAAGTTTCCTATATGGAGTCTCTTTCTCAAAATCACTACTTATTAATATTATATAACTAATAACCACACTTGGAATGTTTACTTTTGCGAAAAACAAACGTAACGGCCGTTTTTGCATAAACATATAATGAGTATGACATTATCCCGCTCGCCAACCAATTTCAATGTTGCCAAGTGCATAAGTCGATATATTATTCTTACAATCGATATTTCTCATGACCATTATTTTTACAGAAAATATTTTCGTGTTATCATTATACTGTCACGATATGCAACGTATGATTAAAAATATACAGCAGAGAAAAATATACATTATTAGAATACTAGAATACTTGCTATAATCTTTTAATGAAAATAAATACAGAGCTATTAATTGATGTGATTGTTGCAAATAAGCACTTTGATAAAAGCAATGTGTGCAAAGCATAAATCTATGAAGTGCTTTAAAAATGTTTGCGTGTGGTAGTAGAAACAGAAACTTATAGCAACCACCACCGAGCATTGCTAAAGAGTAAATTACTTTTATTTGAATAAGTCTTATTATTAACTTTTCACGCTAGCGAACTCAGTAGCAAGATCTAGTGACAGCTTAAAACAATATAATAATTGTAATTTGCTTAATAGTAAATGATCAAATAAATTAAAGGTCGATTTGATATATTTTTTTATCATGACAACTCAGCGTTATAAAACGACAAACAGAAACTGTAGGTAGTAATAAATAGAAATACTATTTATCTTTGTATTTTTTAATCCGGCAAATGTAGGGTTAAGTAATACGATATAAAATCATTAAAATTAAAGACAAGAATTGTTGATATTACTAACTTGTGGCACAACTTAAAATCATGCGATACTGCTTATGGGCATTCTCCTTTAAATTTCCTATTTTTTATATCATATTTATGCATGTGTATGTATAGTATATAGTATGTTTTATGTATGTATGTGTATGTATATGCAATTTATACATTATTTATATGTATTTTTCAAGACAACTGCCATAACTACAACCTTTCATTCCGGTACCGTGGGTTGTCTGGAATAAATCGCAGCTAGCGATAAGACCGCCTGTTGTATCTGTATATTTTTTTATTAATTCTCCTCAATGTTGTTTATGTTATATTAAGTATATAGTCTACAAAAAAGTTAATAAAATAAATAAATAATTTGATTTTAGTTCGCTGCGTGTGCCATTCTTTACAGTTGACTTTATCTCATGCCTCCTAAGGAAAGCTGCAACTTAATGTTGAATTTCTTATAGAAAAAACCTACAATTGGTTTAGTCATTCTTCGAACCATCGCTCGCACAGTGCCACGGGTACCTAATTAATGTAGCTGCCCAATATTTGTAGTTGTCTATTCAGGCAAACCCGATGCATAGTTTCAAAGCGGGTAATTAAAATTATATAAAATGTAAACACCTGGAGTATTTTATTGAAGAAGTGCTATAATCCGGCGTTTACACTAGTCGCGCAGTGATTTACGTACTGACTCCTTGTAGTAGTACTCTTGGATTTCAAAAGATGGCGTTGTTTGCGTATATAAGTTGTCAACTGTGCTGAATCATAATTATGTTAAATTATGTTATGATTTTTTTTTATTATTTTCGTGTTCAGTCTGCTAGTACTACTACTACTAGTTCACTCTTTGTTTAAACAACATTCCACACAGTTTACACGAGCCTGATCACTGTGTCGACTTTTGTTCTCTAAAAGACACTATTTCACTCGGTATCTGTTTGTTTAGTTTTGAGTTTATTTCACTAGTTATTGTATTTTGCACTCTTTTCTAAGCACTGCCTACGATGTATGATGAAAGAGTTATGCTATTTTATAACTTGTCTTCTTTTTATTACTTTATATGCACTTTAACTATTTTTAATCGGAAATATTACGGAGACGATGTAAAACGTTACACTGTGGCGCCCTCGCTGGAGTAAATATAGCAGATCATTTCGACTCATGGCTTACGTGAAATGTTGTGGTCGTAAGGTGTTGCTTATGTCTCGATGACATCCAGAGCACTTCTTAGCCACAATAAAATTTGTGCTCAGCCAAGGCCATTTAGTTACCATCAATATAGCATTGCTCTAAATAGAAAATTGACAGTACTTTATATACGTCACAGTAGACAACAATACTAAACGATCAAGTACGTAACCTTAATCTGAAACAAAAAGAAAACATTTTATAGAAGAGAATTTTTTTTTCGCGACCGTATTTTCAACAATAATTCTTTATAGCTAATACCACTGTTACCCACCTTCCAGACATGAATCACATATGTAGTCAAAACATATCATCATCATCAGCCCAAATACGTCCCACTGCTGGGCACGGGCCTCCTCTACAACTGAGAGGGTTTAGGCCTTAGTCCACCACGCTGGCCTAGTGCGGGTTGGCCAAAATATATAGGGCTAGTCATTGCAGTACCACTTTTTGAAAACCATACATTTGTCTATTTGTCCCAAAATTTAAGTGAGACATTGGTTGTATGAAGTAACATTTTTAGATCCTGAAGTTGATGTAATATCGTCAGATTTGTATAATATGTTGTTCTTAATTAAATTTGGCATTATTACTGAATATAATTGTGGAGAAAAACAGTTACATTGTCCTCGCATCACACGGCAAAAACAGCTGATATTTCTATATTTTACATTAAACGTTTTATTGTCTTCACAAGTAAGTTGATGTAATTGCATCGTACCTTTTAATACAGGCAATTTACTGGGAACAATATTGGAAATTTTGTTTATGTCGCAATCGTGGATTTGAAATACTTTTGGTAGTTTTAAATTCTGATTTTCCTTTCCGCTGGCAACCCCAATACGAACAACTAACGTTCCTAGATTTAAATTTTTAAATTTATTTAATTTCTCGCTGTGCATAAACCATTTAACTTTAAAAACATTAAATAAGTCTATAATAAAACGTTTAATTAACGTTTTAAAGCGTTTCTGTAGTAGGGTGCATCGGGGTAAATTCGGAAGCTTTTTTGATGAGATAAGGTATATATTTTTTTAACATTTTTATTGTTAAACAAACTATGATGTAGTAGGACATCATGTTAATTTTTACAAAGATGAGATATTAAACTTTGCTTAAAATATTTTTATTTTTATTTATTTTATGTATTAAAGTGAATATGTTGTATAACAAATAAACAAAAGAAAAAAAAGAAAATGGGGTAAGATCGTGATTTGGCGGGTAAAGATCGGCATTATGTCTATTTTTTAATTTTATTACTTTATAACGTTGTATGTATCACGAATGGTAAAGTGTACCTAAAAGTTCACGTATTCCGTCATCAAAGTACGATAAACCTAAAAAAATAGTGAAATAAAACAAAATAATGATTTTACTATTCCGAACTTACCCCATTTTTACATTATTCAGTCAGATGCTCTCAAAACATTTGTATCATAAAAGTTGCATGGATACCTTCTTAAACATAAGTCTGTTGAATTTTTGTGGGATTATTACACAACAGAGAAACTAACAGGACTTTATAAGAGAAAATTATAGATTACGTTCTTTGGTTCTTTGCCTTTCAAAGGAATTTTAAATACCTAATTAAATACGGAATAAAAAGTACTAATTCGATACCTGATTAATAATGATTGAATTAAACAGAATGATATGCGAGAAATTTTATAAACTAAGTAATACTAATTAAATAATCATCACAGTTTAAAATTAGGTACCTACATTAAAGTCTAGAAAGATATTTTATAAATCATTGAACGTTATATTTTAACATTGGACGTTATATTTTAATCAGTCAAACAATGAATGCACATTATAAAATCAAAGATCACAAATATTTCTATACTACAAGAGTCAAGCATTTGTATAGCATTTCAAACAATACCTAACTATAAAATAAAAAGAAGAATTTTTTTTTAAATAAAACTAAAATTCTTAGGCAAAATTGATAAAATTTATTGTATGTTAAAATTACCGAAATTAATATCAAATATAATCTGTCCACGTCGTAAAACCTTTGGCTCAGGCAGAACTGACATAATATCATCTAAATGTTTCACAGTACACACATCATCAATTATGGGATACGTAAATATGGTTCCTTTTTTATATTTAGTGTCCTTTACTTTTCTTAAAAAAATTACTGTGAGTAGTTTATTATTTATAGATATAATTTTTCCCACAAAATACTTTATACTTTTTTTTGTAGTAAAACGGACTACAATCCAGTCATTTTCATTTAATTTATTTTCCTCCTCAATAAAATACTCAATGTCATGAAGTCCTATAGTGTCATTGGTCTCATTTGAAGTCTTCTTTATTATAGTATTTCTACCTTGCATATGTTTTTCTATACATTTTTGTGTGATAACTTCAGCACCAAGTGCTATACGTTTCTTTTTGTTCGTATTTCTTTCTGGTTTGGTTTGTTGAATTCTGTCTAGAAGTAAATCTTCAAATGTATGTACACAAGCATCAGTATTATTTTTTTCAGTTTCTTGTAGTGTTTGCAGACACTTTGGTAAGTCACGACTATCAAAAGCAATAAACGTGGTATTGTCATTATCATTCTTGGAAAGTCTGCTTAAAGAATGAACATTTAAATCACCTGGTTTAATTATGATATCAGATAGAATTGAAATTTTGCTGGGGACATTATTAGACTCTTCGGGCACAGTTTCTTCTACTTGGTAGCATTGCGGAATACAATCATAATTAATAAATGAAGTTTGTGGCTCATTTCTGGGATTGTTCGGTAAATTTGATTGAATAAAAATTAAATTTATGACATCGACACATAATTTCTGAAGACTTGAAACAGTTTTAACTGTTAAAAGTAAATGCTGAGAAGCCGGGAAATCATTATCTAAAGATTTACTTTTAAGCCATCTGCTGTATGCCCTTGGATCGTACTTTTCGACTGGTATCGTATTAGGATTCAATGGAATTATTCCAGCTTTTTTAAACCCGTTACATATTATTTCGGGTTTAGTATCATGCCATAATTCTGAAAAGAGTTCTGCAAACTGTTTTTTGGGTAATTTCACACCCACGTTCTGTCGTTGCCACTCTACAAGCTTAGCATCCCATCTTGTTTTAAATGATTTAAACACGGAGATGTCAAGTGGTTGCAACAAATGGGAAGTATGAGGTGGCAATTTCAAAATATGTAAATCATGACGAATGGCTAATTCTACGACAGAAACATCAACATGGGTTCCATGACCATCGTAAATCAATAGAACCGGTCTTTCACCACCAAGATTGGGAATAAATACTTTTTCCATAGTTGCGGAATATATCAGTCTCCATCCAACCGTTTTTGCTGGCTGCATAAGATAATTGAAAATCATATTCGGATTTAACATCGGCTACCCAATGATCCCAAACATATTTTCCTTTGAAGACTATCAGAGGTGTCAGTTTTGCTCCGCTTGCGTTAACTGCAGTTAAGACGGTAATGTTTTCTTTTCCTGTCCCATGAGTTGTTCGTGATGACACTCTTCCAATTTTACCAACCACCTTAGTTTTTGAAGGATCAAGTGCCACAGCCGTCTCATTTAGATTCCAAATTTGATTAGGTTTATTGATTATATCTAGATCTACCAATAGGGATTTTAATAAATCGAAATATTTCTCAATAATAAAAGGGTCTGTCATTCGGCGCCTCGCATATTCTATTGCCTGGGGTTTTTTTATCGAAAGGCCATGGCGCTTACGAAAATTAGTAAACCAATCCGAGCCGGGCCTATTATTTCTAAATGGCGTTGTGATACCATTCATTTTAACAAACTCTTCCACCAGGTTTAACACTTCAATTCTAGAGAGACCTAAGCCCCATTTTTCTAGAACAGTTAGAGCATTAGCAAATCTGGCTTCTATTTCGTTTGGAATAGCAGTTGGTCTACCCAGCGTTTGGCTTTTTGTTCTAGTTTTACCTTTAATCCTATCATTAAGTGTCGATACTGGTACATTATAATGTTTAGCTGCAGCATATTGACTTCTTTCCCCTTTAACTACGCTTTCTATGGCTGCTTCTAAATCTTCCTGCGTATAATTCGTAGCACGAAGTGATTTTCTATAATAGTTTCGCGGCATTATATAAATCTGTAACAATTTTGTATTTTAATTGAATCAGTACATTAGTCTAGTGGGTGCAACCGTGTCTTGTGATTAACAAGTTCCTGTTCGATTCCCGTGTATCTTAAACATTTACTTAAAGAACATTGGTATGCAATAATAACATAAGGCGACCCTCTGACTCAAAGATGAGAACCCCTGTACTTTTGTATGAGTTTTTGAAACGGGGTAAGATCGAATGAATGATATTCCGATCTTCCCTCCAAATAAATTGATGGGTTAAGATCGGATACACAGAAATCTTCTAAACGGTCACATTTATGACCTGTATAATGCTACCATCTACATAAGAAACATATAATAAACAGTTATAAGTATAAAATATATTAATATCTTACCTGGATAAGAAGTTATTCACCACGGGTAAAGATCGGAAATCGCAAAAAAATCGTCAAAAATGCCTGTCTCAAAAAATCACATATTAACACACAACCGCTCGCTAGACGCGTTGAGACCGAC
Source organism: Hemaris fuciformis (assembly GCA_907164795.1). Classification (NCBI taxonomy): domain Eukaryota; kingdom Metazoa; phylum Arthropoda; class Insecta; order Lepidoptera; family Sphingidae; genus Hemaris; species Hemaris fuciformis. The sequence goes on from OU015452.1 coordinate 10,738,730, forward strand.
TGAGGCGGGGGACGCGATTAGCTAGCGCTCAAGGTTATGTTGCCAGAAGTAAATTTGATGGCTTAAAACGCCAATAAATAATGTTTTACGTTCTTTCCTCTTTTTACGATGTTACCCCGATGCACAATAATACGTGTGTAACTTGCATAACTTTACAACTATCAAATCAATTGCAAATTTAAATTTCTTTAATCTGCAGCATTGCACTTTCCTTGCAATTATTACAACCCAGCGAGTCTAGCCGCAGTTTATACTTGTAAACTAAGAACCTACCTGTTCTTGGATCTGTATCTTCCAATGATACTGCCCTTACTACTATAGATTTAACAGAGAATGAGACATTACATACAAGTGGTGGGTTAGGGATTGGAGGATGCAGCAAAAATAAAATAAAGAAGTATATTAAAATCAATAGGTATATAAAGAAAACTCAAAAACTTTTAAAAAATCATAGACAACAAAATAAAATTGTATTTAGCTTAAAAGAGAAATTAGCTCTAAAAGACACAGTTGATTTATATACCTATGAATTGGAGCAAAATAAGCTTATGTATGACACTGACACACAATTTCTTAATGAAGAATTGGAAAAACTGCCGTCATCCTTAATCTATATGACTAAGAAATATACAAATGCTCAAAGAGAGATTGAAGAGCATTCATCAGCTTTAACTGAACTAACAGAATTATGTACATATAACGCTGAGCGCTTTGATTCACTGCAAAGCCATAGTATAACATGTAAGTGTTATATTCATTGGTAATAGGGGTAATCTAAACAAAAATAAATTAATAGAATTCTATGAACAGCTTTGTTTATTAAATCTGAAGGAGATAGTCATGTTTACATTATTACCCTACAGTGGAAAATTGTCAGGGGAAGAAAATAATATTAGATATAAGTTAAGTTTAACAATGCACATGATGTGCAATAACAATAAATCATTTCATATTATTGACACTAACAAGTATGTTAGTAAATTTTATTCTAGGACAAGAGATAATTTTTATCTCTCATTGTATATTAAGAGACAGATAGCAGATGTGCTATCATATTATATTAGGGTATCAGCCAATAACTTTGCTAATAGACTATGCTCTATTGAGCAGATTGATAAAAATTCAGATTATAGCAATCTGAAAATTAAGACATTGAATTTAAATTAGGTGATAAGACAATAGGGACAACCTCTGGCTATGTTAGTGAATTAGATGTAAATTGTAGCAATAATAAGCAGGCTATTAACATGGTTCATCAAAATATACAAGGTTTAAACAATAAAGAACTGGAAGTAGAATTATTTCTAAATTCAAATAATATTGATATTTTGTGCTTAACTGAACATTGGCTAAAGTCCCATCAGTTGATGTTTAACTTTGATAACCATCATGTTGCTAGCACATTCAACAGAACAAATATGATACATGGGGGCTCCTTAATAATTATAATGAATAAGTTAATAAAGTTTAAAGAAAGAGTTGATATAGTGCGACTTTCTGTTGAATGTGTTACAGAAATAGCTTGTATTGAGTCTGATCAGTTTATTGTTCTAAGTGTATACAGACCACCTTGTGCATTGCTTATATAATTTATGGAAATCATGGAAGATGCTTTGCACAAAATATGTAATTCGAATAAAGATTTGCTGGTGGTAGGATATTCGTATCCGCCCGGATGGCGACCACCGTACACAGGGCGTAAAACCCGCCATAGTGGCACATGCAAGTGTGCCGCGTTCCGGGATCAGCCAGTGTATATCCGGTTTTCGGGGGGGCTTCAGTCATGGTGAAAGGATGACCGTGCCGGCATTTTTTGGCCGGTTTGTCGCGGTCGGTCCTTTGATCACCATGGCATTAGTCCCCCAAACTTCTTCACAAGGTGAAGAAGTATTCGGCCGGCATGATTATGTCGACCAACGGGAGATCATCTCTCGCTGGTCGGCACTTTTTCTGGACCCCATTACGCTTACCATCAGGTGCAATGGGGTCACTTTGCCGTGCCAGTATAAAAAGTATAAAAAAGAGGTGATTATTTGCGGAGACTAATATAAATATTCTAGAAAACTCTCAGGCAACCATAAACATATAATGTCTTCATTGAGCCAACTAGAATTACTGCCACAAGTGCAACATGTCTTGATAATATTTTTACAAATGTTAAAGTAATTTCAAGTGCATTTGTGCAGTTTATTATTAATAATTTTGATTCTGATCACTGTGGCCAGTTTGTGTCTTTACCTTTGCATACAAGTAAAGTATCAAGCAAAAGCATTAAATTTGTTCCTATTACTGCTAGCCGCTTAAATTATTTTAAAACAAATATGGAACAAAATCTACCCAAGTTGTCCGTCCTCTCATCAAGATCCCAACAAAATGTATGATTCCTTAGTTAGTCATATAAATATGGAACACAATAATTTTTTTAAATAAAAAACAATTCAATTGAAGAACCGTTTGACATTTAGTGAGTGGGCAACTATTGGTATATTTAACCCATTAGAAGTCACCGTACTCATTTGAGTACAGCTATATTTCTTGGCATATATTCCAGAGCTCGTTAAGTGTGCGTGGGGTACTTTATTTATTTATTTATTTAAATTTATTTAAGCCTTTTCTTCGGACACATTAATGTACAATCACTCATATATATCCATTTTCTTCCACCTCTGTGTGTCCGTTTGCCACTTGGCAAAGGCCTCCTCCAGTCGTCTCCATTCCGGCCTCTCTATGGCCACTCTACCCCATGCCACACCTGCAACCCGTCTGATATCGTCGTCCCATCTTTTTTGGGGCCTACCCCTCCTTCTTTTTTCTTCTCTTGGGTACCATTGCGTGGTTATTTTGCTCCATTTGTCTTTCCCTCTGATCGTGTGGCCTGCCCATTTCCACTTTTGTCTCCTTATTTTTAGAGTTATGTCTGAAACTTTAGTTTTGCTTCTAATGTTGCTGTTCTTGACTTTATCCTTTCTTTGTATGCCAATCATACTCCTTTCCATGGCATGTTGACATACGGAGAGTTTGTTTGTTACATGTTTTGTTAAAGCCCATGTTTCGCTCCCGTATGTGAGCACAGGTAGGATGCATGTGTTAAATAATTTGCTTTTCATTGAGATGTGTAGATTTTTATCCTTCATTACTTCTTTTAGGCCCCAATATTTCTTCCAGCTGTTTGCAACTCTTCTTTCTGCTTCTTTATTTTCATTGTCCTCAGGAGACATCAGTTGGCCAAGGTATATGTATTCTGTAACATAAGAGATTTGATTCTGGTCCACTGTTACAGGGTCTTTGTTACCGTTGGTCATGATTTTCGTTTTCTGTGGGTTTAGTTTCAATCCAGCCTTTTCACTTTCCGAAGCTATATCGCTTAACATCTTGTTAAGATCTGCTGATGATGTTGCAAGTAACACAATGTCATCAGCGAATCGTAGGTGTGATAGCGTGCGGCCATTAATGGTTATACCCATGTCTCTCCATTCCATGTTCCTGAAGATCATCGCTAGTACGGCTAGAAAGAGTGTTGGTGAAAGGGGGTCACCCTGTACTTTATTATTTTACTTAATTGTAAGACCCTTTAAGTGTATTCATAAATAATAAGTGGGTAGTGCGACATTTTTTATTAAAAAATGCCACTTGAAGTTTCCGAAGTTATGTGTGTATTTACAATGAATTATCACTTGCTTTAACGGTGAAGGAAAACATCGTGATAAAACCTGCACACCTAAAAGTTCTTAGGAATTTCTTAGGTGTGTAGTCCGCCAACCCGCACTAGGCCAGCGTGGTGGACTAAGGCCTAAACCCTCTCAATTGTAGAGGAGGCCCGTGCCCAGCAGTGGGACGTATATGGGCTGATAATGATAATGATTCTATCCGCCAATCTTCGTGGAATCCGAACCCAATCTGGCGCAAATGTGCCCCTTCATATTTTTGGACTTTTCAGAGTTCAACAGAAGTCTCTGTACTGTCAAACGCTGGTGTCCAATCAAAAAGGAGAAGATAGACGTAGCCATACCACATTTGTTCCAAACTTATAATAAAAATATGAGAGGTTTTGATGAACTTGACCAGTCTGTCTCATTATATAGAATTGCTGTTCACGGAAAAAAGTGGTGGTGGATATTATTTACATATATGATAGATATGACTGTTTCTAATGCCTGGCATTTACATGTAATGTGTAATGATAATCCTATGAATCAGCTCATGTTCCGACGTCACCCGATTTTATTTACGCCAGAGTGAACAAAGAAAATCAAGGCAAGCAGCATCAGTTGTCGAAGAGCTACCTCAAGATAGAGTTGGAAATTAACTCCGCAAAATTGATAAACTGCTGCGGTGTGTAGTTTGCTGTTCAAGAGTGCTTTGGATTGCCAACGCACACAACGAATCAATAAGAAGAGCTTGAAAACACTTTGTGTTGAAAAAACGTGTTTTGAAAATTTTCATACTTAGGCGGTCAGTGTACTCAATTGAGTACACCCCTATATTTTCATGAAAAACAAAATTTTCCATAACTTTTTTTATTTTTGTTTTCCTTTGTACTTAGTTTAATATGAAAATTAAAAAATATATGAAAAAATATTTGTAGTTTTCATTTGACCTCTAATGGGTTAAAAGCCGAAATAAATTGTACGATTTATATAATGAAAGAATGTATAACCAAAATCCGGAATTTATTGCCTATGTAAAATTATATTCTAAGGTTTTTAAAAGAGTTTGTTCTGCTGCCAAATCAATGTATCTTAGAAATAAAATTAAATCGGCCCCAAATGTAATAAAAGCCACTTGGAGCATTATCAATTCTGAATCGGGAAGGCACACCACAACGAATTTAGTATTCATGAGCATGAGCATGAGAGCATCAAAAGCATGAGCTAAAAAAGAAAGAAGGACCTGTAAAAAAATCTAGAAAGTACTGTTCACGGTGTTATAAAGTAAATGTTCAAACAATAGACAGAAATTTTGCTAGAAGGAAGACTAAGCAAGTGAATATTTATTGCCCACAATGCCCTAATGAGCCACATTTCTGCCTATCTTGTTTCAACGAGGAACATAAAAAAAATTAACTTTTTCTTTGCCTATCTGATTGCTGAATTACTCTAAATTGCACTGTTTATAATTTTCTAAACTGTATAAGCCCAAAATATGATTATTTCGAACAATAAATAGTTTTTAAAGTTTCATTGTTTCGGATTCTATTTTTCCCAATAAAACCTAAATAAATCCAGTTCTAAATATCAAAACGCTAGGCCATGTTGAACATAGCTTTTCTAGGGCCTTGTCAGTCAATTTCAATAGATAATAATGAGCTAAACGTGCCGGACAGCTCCCTGAGGCTGAGATCATCTAAATTACATACTGTTGCGTCAGTCACCCGGGACTGACATGGCCTTAACAGGAGCCATGTCTGTCAGGCACCGGTGCCTGACATGGCAGTCAACGTGTTAAGCGAACATAGACAAGGCATTTTAACCTGTAAAACTGGCTGTGGAGGTGTTATGATTATGATTCGCAAACTGGGAGAGCAAAAAATTCCATTGGCAGAAAAACTAGATGGCTCCTTGAGAAAGTCCATTGTTGAGCGTCGGATAAATTTGACGGCATGATTGTTGTATATTAGAGATCCAGCTAAATACCAAGCAGATAAAGAAGAGTTTGCGAAAGACGAAACATTTAAATTGCCTCCGAAAAACGTGATTCTAACTGAAACCAAATAAATCACTTATAGAGCGTTTGCACCCGAAATACAGTCTGACTAATTCACAGACACAGACAAATTCAGATTCATCTTGGTCGATCGCATCAACATCAGCTGCCAACGCTAATGATATAGCTGAATTTGATGATAACAATAATGAACCGTTTTAAACTCTTTCTGAGATGCGCAAGAGTATATCATTGCAAAAAGAACATCAGGAAACATAAACTGCTGCATTCGAACACCTAGAGACAGAAATCTAACTACGAATTATACCAATTAACTCTACTTCATAAATTTAATTTATCTTCAGGTATCCAATCTAGAGGAGGCCCGTACCCAGCAGTGGGACGTATTTGGGCTGATGATGATGATGATGATCCAATCCCGGCAACCTTTAGTAGACTTATCAAATCAAGCAAACCGGGATGACATTGTGTTCATACCAAATACACTTGTTGATTACCTTAATATGCATATCCTTTATACTTGGAAGTAATATTATAATATTATATTAAGTTTTTTGTCTCTTGATTTCAGACATATTGTTTTTTTATTTATTTGTGAAATAATATTTAAAAAAATTGTAATGTTATGTTTTATTATTTCAGGGAATGTGCAGAGAAAATATGTTAAAAATTTATGTTCTCCCGAAGTTGCCGCCTTAGGTATTAAAATAAAAACTATGCAAAATGGAAAAATGTCTGCAAAGGCAACAATAATAAAGCGTTAAAACTGTCTCAAAATGCAACATTTCAAAAAGCTATAACTTTACTGTAGCTGCCGCGTTATTTACAATGCTACAGTTTAGAGATGGCAGCAAAAAATTGGGAGAAGATTTAAAAAAGAACAAAAAGTTATGACTTTGGAATTATATAAACAAGGTTCTAGAGCGAACAGTTGGCTAAGAATATTTTTTGTATTACCATCGTCTTTAACACTAAGCCGGATGATATGCCGAGCATCATTAAAACCAGGTGTTAACAAAAAAAAATTTCGAGGAATTGAAACAAAAAATTACACAAAATGACACAGATGGAAAGATTTGTTGTCTTGCTTTTTGATGAAGTTTCTATCAAACCACGTTTTGATTACAATTGGAGAAAAGATTCTATCACTGGGTTTGTTAATAATGGAAAAAATATTAAAGAAATAATTGCAGATCATGCTCTGGTATTTATGGTGAGAGGTATTAAGAAAAACTATTAACAGCCAATTGCCTATACCTATTGTGCCTTTTGAAGCACTCAAAAAATTTACCTTGCAATTCAAATAAAATAAATCATAAAAAAAAAGAATTCAATAGGATTTCATATTTTAGCGTCAATTTGCAACCAAGGCGCTACAAATATTGGTGCCATAAACTATCTGATTAACCAAACCCATGTAGAATATACGTTTTGTTTTTGTTTTTTTTTTCTTATAAAACCGTCTATCACCGTCACCTCAAAAGAAAGAATATACATACATATGTAAAACAAAATAAAGTTTTCAAAAATAAAGTATTTGAAATAAAGTGATACCACTATTTGATCCATCTCACCTCATAAAATGTATTCGAAATAACTTGCTAACAAAAAAAATTATAGCAACCATAAATGGCTAAAAAAGAATTGCAAAATGGGAACATACCATTCAATTACAGGCTCTGCCTAGTGTGAGATGTCTCTTAAAAAACTTGTCAACAGTATTTATATAATATGGTATAGATTTTAAGAATTACTTTTATTGTAACACAACATGTTGAAATAAATAAATAAATGATTATTATTATTATTATTAATTATATAATCAAAATGTAGTCTACAAAAGACTACGTTTAATGCCGAAGCTGACAGAGAATGTTATGCCACAAAAAAATTACAAAATGAATGTAAAACGCGCGACACAAACATTTAGCCGTTCTGTCGTTGCTCTTATGAGGTATTTAGCAAGTAAAGTAAGTACGAGTATTTCAATTTATTTGCCTATGCCTTCTCCAGTGTTAACTTAGTATGAAGACTATTTATTCTGTATCAACCTATATTCGCCCACCTGCTGAGCATGTTAATTATGTACAAGACAAACATACTATTGTATTACAAAAAAAACACTAAATTATATTAGTCTATACTCTATAACAATTATAAATATACTCAAAGTTTTGAATGATTTAATTCACATGATTGTGGCATGCATGATGTGCTCTTTGCTTGGATACTGAAGCCTTTAAAGGTTTCTATAGTTTCAAACAGAAAAGAGAGAAATTCTTTTGCATTATTAATGTAGTGTTTGAATAATTTTCAGATAAATGAGTACTTCCTAAAGAATATGAGGAAACAGCGGGTATTATCTTGTTCGACTCCGTAAACGGAAGTTACGAAAATAGTAAAAAAAGAAGCGGAAAGCCACTTCTTGGTGCAGTGACCTTAAATTCCTGTCATAGGATGTTGTTGCAGCAGTCGAAAAAAGTGTCACAGTCAAAATCAGGCACTGTTCCATCACTTACAAGTTGGTTGCAGACAATTAAAAATGTGGAGTATATGGTGGACATTTTGCCCAAAAAGTATTGATGTCAGAAAAATTACAAAAGATGACTTTATTTCAACAAAAAAGCTGGAGAATAACATTACCAACAGGAAGCTAACTGCTGAAAAATCAAAGGTACAGTGGCTCAGCATGCAGTGGCTTTTGTTTAATAAAATGCATCCATTTAAATTATTTTTTAAATATTCTAATAATGAAGAATAAGATGTTTTATTTGAAAATGTATATTTAAAGAAAAGGGGCTCTACAGATTTGACTGGTATTAAGCTGGATCCTTTATACCCTGATGGAAAACCCATAAGTTGTGAGAAAAAAAAAGACTTATTAGATCTTTTGCCTTTTATACCTCCAGTGCATCACAACTTTTATACCAGTATCAAAGATAATGTGTCAGTAAGAAATGTCATAGATGTTGAGGATGACATTGATAGTGACTAAGAATACCTTTATTGTTATTGCTGTTGATGTTACTTTTTTATTTAGTGTTTTTTACTAAACAATTGGCCTAACAACCACTTTTTTTTTCTAACCATTTTATAAAAACCTACTGCCAAAGTGGCCTATGTGTGTATAAAATGTAGAAAAATAGCAAAAAAGCTATTTTCTCACTATTAAAATCATAAATTGGAACATTAATAGGTCAAATAAAACATAAAAGTAAAAAAGTATGTATTCTTAAGAGTGCTAGTTGATTAAAAAAATACTGTTTCTATTTTCTATGGTACTCAAAAAGCTTGCCCATTGAATTAGGCCAATATGGTTCTCATGGCCTCAATTAATATTGTAATAAATGCTCGAGATACCTTTTTACACGTCATTCCGAATCGAATAAGCTATCGCACGTACTCGTATTTTTAGAACTGAGAACAATTATAATTAACCGGTTTTTTAACTAGTTAACTGGGCTGTATATAAATGTGTGGGCGCTGACTGTACCACACCAGTTGTGTGTAAATTCTGTAATTTTTTAAATAATTATTGTACAATTTAATTATAAATTGTATTGTTTAATGTGTATCCATGCCAATAGATGGCGCTAGTTTATTAAATATAAGTGTCATTGTGTTAAACGCCAATAGATGGCGTTACTTGAAAAGTAGATCGCGGTATGGTTAACACGACAACTAGTGTATAAGTATCTGTGAATATTTTCGATTAAATTGTCTCCCTCCTGCGATCTGGAAATTGAGTTTTAATTTCCTTGGCTTGCATACCTTTGAAAAATTATATTATTTGAAAATTTTATGTATAAATAAATATAAATATACCATCATGTACATAAGTGCATTTGTATTTTCTTTACCAAATACCCATATAATAATAGGGATGATCGATGTTAGAAAAACATCGATGTTGACATCGAACCAGAAGTATCGATGTACGATAAACATCGATGTCTTAAAACATCGATGTTTTTGGTAGGGATGTCGTAAAATGCAATAAAGTAAATATATTATTTGAAAATATCTATCTATATTTATATTTTTACTAAAAAGTATCGATATATCGGTATGAATTGTGTACGTACTCAAGAACTTAAGAATACGCGCGCGTTGACAGACACAAAAAAAAGGATAATGTTAAATGTTGTCTCGCACTCGCAGTTGAATTGATATATTTTAATGTTATTGCTAATGTATTTAGTTATCAGTTTGTTTTTTTCTTTGAGAAATGCAAAGAAATAACTATTCGTACGGCTTGTCTTGCGAACACTAGATGGCGCCCTAAAGAATAATTGACGTTTCGTCGTTTCGATGTTTTATTCTTATAACATCGATATATCGATGATATCGAAGTCGAAACATCGATGTCAAAACATCGATGTTTTTCAGCTAAACATCGATGTTTCTTCAACATCGATGAATATCGATCATCCCTATATAATAAATAATTTTAGGGCCAATTGGTTAGTTGGCTAGATACCAGCTTGCGGAACGAGAGGCCGCGGGTTCGATTCCCGCACCGAGACAAATGTTTGTGTGATCCAAAAACTGAAATACCAATAAGGCTTACACCCAACTATGCAGTTCATAAAATATTCACTGATGAACAAGTAATATCGTCGAATACATTGTTAAGTGCAGTTAAATGTTATATGGACTTACCATCATAGACGTTCGAGGATTAAGAAGCGATGTTTAATGGCATAAAAGTACCAGATAAATGGCATAAGAATAAACTCATACTCGTAGGTATCGAGTATTTGTATAATCTCAGAAAAAGACACAACCTATTATCGTTGCGGATTCCAGAGGGTTGCAGTTTCAGCAGAGCAACGCCTTTCAATTGTCATAATGTTGGTTTGTTCTTCGATAATTTAGAAAACTAGACATGTTTCCTTTGGAAATTGCACCAGAGTATTCAATAGACGAAACAAATACTATAACGGTGCAAAAATGTGCCAAAGTTTTAGCAGCCAAAGGGCAAAGACAAGTCACCAGCGCCGAACGCGGAACGTTAACAACTTGTTATACGAGTATTGTCAGCATGTTGGGCAATGCCTTTCCGTCAGTAATTATATTTCTAAGAGTTCATTTCAAGCAGCATATGGTTGCGGAGACTCCAACTGGAACCTTAGGTTAGCTACGTCATCCGGTTGGATGAACTCTGAATGAAACATCATGCCGTTAATATTTATGATGGATGTTTTTTGTATTTCCCAACTGGTGAAAATTTGTTAAATCATTAACAATATGATTGCACTCACTGAATTACTAACAAGTGATAAAACATTTCAAATTTGGTTTGGACAGTCCACATCTAACGATAAATTGGTTTTTGATCATTTTGAACGAAAATTAAAAGTACCTTTTGTTGTTTATGCAGATTTCAAAGCATTTTTAAAATTTATTAAACGTTCAAAAACACGAACGGTATAGTTTTGGGTACCTACTATATAAAATGTTCATATAATGACAATTTATCAAAATACGAGTCCTATTGTGCATCCAAATGCAAAATGAAATTAATTTGCAGTAAAAATAATTTAAAAAAAAATCCCAAACAATTGACTGTAGAAGATCATAATATCGTGAGTAATTATAAAAGTTGTCATTTTTGTAAGACTAATTTAAACGAAGAAAAATGTTTAGATTTTTACTGGTACACGGATAAATTTAGAGGTGTCGCACATTCAATATGTTCTAAAAAGTTTCGACCACCAAATTTTATTCCAGTTTAAGCAATTATGATTCACATTTTATTGTTCACGCACTCAATTTTCTACATGGTCAAGTAGATATATAATTTCTCAAAATAAAAAAAAGTATGAGTCATTTTCAAAAACTTTGAATATAAATAATGAAAGAAGAAACTGATCAGATTATGGAACAAAGTGGTAGTGACAGACAAAAGGAAAGACAAAATTTTGCCCCGCCGAAACGCAAGACAATCTAAAAGCCTGTCCAGAAAGCGCGATTTACGCGCGCGTACACTCGCGCGTTTTGATTTGTATTGCGTCCAGATGCGGCGTTTCACGCGCTTTCTAACGCGCGCATGTGATGAGACGGATTTGGTCAGTTATAAACATGGACTCTGATACAGCGGTTGTGTTGTGGCTTGCATACCGTCGATGGAGACGTCGTAAACGAAGAGAAAGTCGTGGTTTCAACGTGCATCCCATTCGACGTGACAGAATGACGCATAGTATGTTTATAACTTTATACCCAAAACTCAGAGAATGTAGTGAAAAGTTTTTCAACTACTCTCGGATGTCAGTAGCATGGTTTGATGATTTACTAGAAATTATCAAAGAAGATTTGACTCCATGTCAAAATTATCACGCTCCATTTGAACCGAATACGTCCACTCGCCACGGACACGCGCGTAGTACTGGACAGTGGACGCAGCAATGGCGCCGGAGTATCTCGACTCGCGCGGCGCACGCGGGTAAATACTTGTTCACGTTGACTCGCGGGCGCGGTGGCGGGCGCGGTCACGAAATATCAAACATATGAAGTGATTTCCAAGTGTTCACGTTCAAAACGCACGTGCGGTCTAAGTAGCGAGCTAACTAGCGACTAGCGCGGGCGGCGCGCTCGCGGCAATTTCAAACGCGTGAGACGTTTGTGTGTGTTCATGTCAAACTAGCGGCGGCGCGCGCGATTCACTCGCGACGTCAGGTAAGTTCAACCAGTTTGAACTTGTCGCTAGAAACGATAGCACGTTTTTATCATGTCGTTCAATACAGAAGAGTTTATTAGTGCTGTTCAGGCTAGAACTCCTATTTGGCAAAGTAAACACAGTCATCATATGAATAGAAATGTTCTTAATAAGCTATGGAAGGAAATTGCTGGATTGTTTCCTGATATGGAGGGTGAGTAAATGAAATACATATTATTATGCACCAAACGTAAATGTGCACAAGATGTAAGACAGGAATTTATGGAATTGGAGAAGAAAAAGTTGGAATTATTACAAATTAAACTGTCACAAAGCAGCGAAAGGCAAGAACAAGATTGCGAAGATGTTATTTTTTAAAAGTTTGTTGCCGTACATGAAAGAATTGTCTCCTATGCAAAAACTACGTGCTAGAACCAAAATTACACAAGTTATTATGGACGAAATTAATAGTGGCATGACTCAGTCTTACCATGGATATAATACATACGATTATAACACGACTAATTATGGAAATTAAACTTTGTATAATTGATAACGATAATATTAATTAAATAAAATAACAAAGAGGAACCTTGTTTGAATTTGAATGACTGTAATATGTATCCCGATAAATAATGATAATTTACTTACTATATATGTATTTTTTTTTTAAACTCACCTTATAGTTACAAATAGTCTTTCTTCGGGCTTTATACTTTTATGAAAATTTGTGTCCACTTTTGAAATATCGCTCCTTATTGAATCCAGTATGTAATCAAAACAGTTGACACTCATCCTGGTATATCCAAAAAATCTTGAAAGATGTTCTCTCAAATTACCATATAAAGTATGAAATTCACCATACCGCGTTCTCTTTCTTTATTAATTTCGTGCACGCCAATTCTAATTTTTAGCATTTCCCACTTTAGGTATGAATTTTCGGTTAAAAATAAAAGATCGTGGTCCATATTTACGACCTCTGACAATACGTCACACTCGCGCGAACGCCTGGCGGTTAATGTGAACACGAGCTCGTAACGTTTCCCGCGCCCGCGTGTACCTACGTGAACATAACTTTACGCGTGTGTGAGGTAACGCGCGAGAGGGTCTGGACGGCATGTATGTAGCTCTAGTATCTCGAAAACGCGCGAGTGTCTACGCGCGAGTGGGCACGCGCGTAAATCGCGCTTTCTGGACAGGCTCTAAAGAAATGTGAATGAAGTAGACGCCAAAATGAAATCCACACGAATAATGAGTTAAAAAAAGAAACAATGAGCTTGAAGATCCCAATCTATCGTTCTTCAAAGGTATTTTGCCGCAACTGGCTTCACTTAATGATGATCAAATTTTAGGATTTCAGTCTAGAGTGATAAACCTTTTACAAAATATTAAAAGAAGAAGATATGATCAGTCAAACTTAAGGCCTAAACACTCTCAGTTGTAGAGGAGGCCTGTGCCCAGCAGTGGAACGTATATGGGCTGATGATGATGAAATAAATTACAAAACAAGACATACCTCATAGACGTAACAGTACCATCAGATTACAACATAGGAGCGAAAGAAATAGAAAAGCTTAGCAAATACCATCCACTTAAACGAGAAATAGCTAGATTATGGAAAACACACACAGGAATTATTCCCATAGTAGTAGGAGCCACGGGAATAGTAGCCAAATCTTTACATAGATATTGCTCAAAGCTAAATTCCGATATAAATATAAACATTATCCAAAAACAAGCATCCATCCATACATCAACCATAATAAGTGAAGTACTAGAGGACTCAATTTTTTATTAATGGGTAAACTGAGCCATCCTTACCCTGAGGGTCTCAGGGCGGTTGCTCAGAAAACTGAGCTTAGCTCGAGTAAAGGAAAATCCTTTAAAATTAGTATAGATTATGTAGGTAGAGTGCAATGTAAAAATATGTGTATGTTATGTATACTTAATATATTGTTGATTTCATATTATTTACTTGTTATTTTATTTCTCCTGACCAAAGTCCTCAAAAAAATCCCGAAAAATCGGTTATTGACCCCGATAACAGGAAGATTCGATCTGGCAACCCTAGTGCCAGGTACCAATAAATAACATCCTATCCATCCAACAGAATGCCCTATATATGCAATTGAGCGGCACAATTCTGAAAACCTGCTCCACTCAAAGATAGCGGTTGACAGCATTAGTGAAATTATGTCTAGTAATAACGTGAACGTATTCATCAATTATTGTAAAAATAAATGCACGAAGGTGATTAATAAGAATAAGTAAAGAAAAATATGTTTTCAAAGTATTATATAGAATATTTAGGACAAACATATTAGTAATAAGAATGTAAATAGAAAATAAGACATGACTAATGGTAATATTACGTAAGGTTAAATAGTAGTAATGTATAGACATAGACTTAAAGAAATTTGCTGAAGTTTAACAATAAATATAGATTAAAAAAGGCTCTGACCTCACGTCAGGGGTAGCTGCAACGCCCTGTGATGACGGGTGCGATTAATAAAAAAAATAACATCCGAAGTTCGTTCGAGTCGTTTTTAGACATTAAAACCGAAAAGTTTATTGGAATTTGTAGCCAGGATGGCAGATGCAGAACACTTTTACCGATTCAGCGTGGACAGCCCGCTAGCGGTGAAAGGCGCGACAATCGCGGACAGCGACGCGCTTATGAATACCAGCAGCGCCATAAAAAAAAATAACATCCACTCACGCCGCACCCGCACGCGAAAGCGCCACGAAAATACGACGCTCCGGAGTCGAAAAATCGCAAAAGTAGTAAAAAGTTCTCGGAATTACACGAAAATTTGTGGAAGTGTTTGTTAAAGTGCTACTAACACCCAGTGCAAATCTTAGGGAAATCAGTGAAAAAACGGCTGAAATTGAGCCAATTTTACTCCGAAAGTGCGGAAATCAAAACTAAAAGTGCAAACGCTGCGGAAACCAATGTGACGACCTATAAATTTTTTGAGACCAGTGGAAGGACCCTATTTTTCCCCATAATTGACCAAAATTTTGGATTTTTGGGTATTTTTGAAGAAATCAGCAAAAATCTAGTTAGACAAAGTTAAGAAGAAACATAAAAATATTGAATCTAGAAAAATAATCAAAAACACAAATCGATATCAGAAGACACCTGGAAGCTGATCCCGAATCCCGAATTTTAAAATAATTTAAGTTAAGTAAGATATTAAGGATATTAAAATTGTGAAAATATTATTAAATTTTGAATGCGAATAACTCCTCGGAACGATCTGTAACACCCCTATATTTTTATACAATCAAGTGGGGAAACTCATCTAGTTACCTGACAAATAATACGATTTGGAAAATATTGGAAAACCGAGGAGATATAAGTAAAATTCCAAACCTAGAAACATTGTAATCGATAAAATTTGTAATTCATAAAGGGTGCAAACCAGCGGGTCATCCGGTGCCAGGTACCGAGCGGTGTACCCAAACCAAAATTCTTAGAATTAAACAATAGAAGGGTCGTCCGGAGCCACTTACCGAGCGCCGCCGGCACAAATTTAAGCACATATTTATGTTTTCAAAATTGTAATATAATTGTAACAAATTCGCGTCATACTCTCCATATTTAAAATAGTGTTCGGTCAAGAGGTTTTAAGAAATCCTAGATCCTTTCCCTACCAACCTAACAAAATACTCTTATTCCACCATTAAATCCGACATAAATAAAATTAGAACCGTATCCGTGAGACCGGTTAACTAAAATAAAATACGTCATATGTTCCAATGGAAGTCCACTGCTGGACATAAGCCTCTCCCAATGACTTCCGCCTGTTGTCAGAGAATAGCTGGACACAAAATATCTAAACAAATGAATTGGACGAGGTGGGCCTTTACCCTGGCCAGCCAGAAGTCCGGATCTAACACCCATGGATTTTTATGTATGGGCCCATGAAGAGTCTCATGTACATTGAGCCCAATAAATTTCGTCAGCTGAAGTATTGAGCCACAGGAGAATTAATGCGGCGAATGAAATGAGAAGGACTTTGACTACTGTTGTAGTAAAATGTGCAAATTTGGTAAAAATAAGCGAAAAAACGGCTGAAATAGAGACATTTTTGCCCCAAAAGTGCGGAAACGAAATACAAAAGTACGAACGCTGCGAAAACGGAAGTGACGACATATATATATTTTTGACACCATTGGAAGGACCCTATTGTCCCCCATAATTGACCAAAATTCTGGAATTTATGGTTGACAATTTATGGAGAAAACGACAAAAAACTAATTAGACCTAGTTTGGAAAACACGCAAATACTGAATTTAGAAAAAAATCAAAAACACAGTTCGAGCCCAGAAAACACCTGAAAACTGATCCCGAATCCAGAATTTGAAAATATAATAAGTAAAATATTAAGAAAATTAAAATTGTAAAAATATTGTCAAATTTTGAATGCTAATAACTCCTCGGAACGATCTACGACACCATAATATTTTTAAACTAAGTGGGGAAACTCATCAAGTTTCCTGAGAAAAAAGAATATCAAGAAAATATCTAAAAACCGAGGAGTTAGACGACTGGCCGCGCAGATTGAAGGCCTGTATTCAAAATCACGGAGGTCACTTTGAATATACTTTAGTGTCATAAAAATCTATATTTTGTTAAGTTAATTTTGGTATATAAATGGTTACATAATGAATAAACTTGTTTCAATTATTTTATATTAAACATGTGACAGAATTTATGACCTGACTAGGTATAATCGTAATAAACTTGCCATACTCCACATATTAAAATATTGATGTTAATAAAACAGTCACAAGGTCACTTTAAAGAAAACCTCTCGGACATTCCCTACCTAAAACTCTTGCTCCACAAAAATCAGACTTACATCGATAATTATACCCTATATATAATATATATGTAAATCAAATCACTAGACTGAATATATTCAGTAAATTCATATCCATTTCCATTCCACATTCATAGTAGCAAAAATACAAACATAAAACGCTGCAATAGAAAAAACTTATTAACTCGTAGTGTGTAAACAAGTGAGTCACCCGGTACCAGGTACCGAGCGGCGTACCCAAGCCAACATTCTTTCTCGAAGTAACAATAGCAGGGTCGCCCGGAGCCGCAAACCGAGCGCCGCTGGCACAAGTTTTAGTTTTAGCTCATTTTAGAATTTCAAAATTGTAATAATCATAATAAATTCGTCATACTCCACACCTTAAAATAGTGCTCGGTCACAGGACTTCATCTCAAAAACCTTCAAACCCTCCCTACCTACCCAAAAACCCTCCCAACAAAAATTTGATTAAAATCGAAAAGTATATCATATATCGTATACTATCTTATGATATATTAATAGGCTAATTATATCAATAGATTCACAAACGTTATTAGTAACATTCCGAACCAAGAACATTATCATAGAAAAAGTTTGATAAATTCATAAAGTGAACACATTTTATTTACAACTATAAAATATAAATAAGGTGGTATATAAAAATACATTGAATTATATAGTAAATAAAATATTATTTCAAAAAGGATCAAAAATAAAATCAACAGCTGATAAATATAACTTTTGTCCTGAAGTAAATGACATAGCTATCTATCTCAGGGCTGCCAGCAAATAAATCGCAGCTATACGGATTAGTATCTGCAATAGGGTATTACGTACTATGCTTTAAAAAATCTTAAATTATGTTTTTTGGATAGATCTATGAAAAAGAAAGCGAGTAATGTAAATTTCCATGCATAAAAAGGCAAAATAAATTTAATAAATAAAATAAATAAATACACCCAACAGTCACATACATAGTTCTGACCCCACACTAGGATACAAGTCCTGTGTCGTGGGTATCAGAGACTACGACAGACTTTTCGGTCTCACAAACACCCAGACCCGAAACAAATATTTGTGGATCACACAAACATTTGTCTCGGTGCGGGGATCGAACCCGCGGCCTCTCGTTTCGCAAGCTGGTGTCTAGCCATCTGCTGGGGCTGTCAATATTGAAATTTTAAATTTCATGTTTTTTAGTCTGTTTTTCGAATTTCAAAAACGCTGTACGCCATGATGGCTTGTTAGCGTGACGTCACGTCACTAGCTCATGTAAACATTTTAAACTAACAATTTTGTTAATGTTCTCTATTGGTGTTTCGAAATTTCTCAGTTATTATTATCAAGTTTTTGGATATTCTGGAACAACAATAAAGTTTCATAATGGAAGACGGTTTTGTAAAAGCAGAAAGTTCTAATATACCACGGATAAACAGTTTGATGGTGGCAAAATTCTTCGTTTGCAGTCCCGATTTCTGTTCTCCGGAATTGAGGAATGTTAAAACATCCATGTAAGTTCTTTAACAATATTTGTTTACCAATAAATAACTAACATGATGTAACATTAAATAGATAAATAAATATTAAATAAATAACGCTTTATATTGCGATCACTATCAAACGTATAATTTGCTTTCAGATCTGGAAGGGAATCCTACGGAGATGATGCTGTTGGCTACGTGCAGCTTAAGAGGGTGCAAAGCACATGCATTGTAAAGTGCACAATATGCCCTGAACACAAAGTTCGTTCTAAACCATATGCTGTAACTATCATTGTCAATGAAGCAGAAGAGATTGTGACCAGTGTTCAGTGCCATGACTGCCCCGCAGCAGAAGGGGGCTGCAAGCACGGTGTTGCATTTTTAATGTGGTTACACCGCCGCACTGAAGATCCGTCGTGCACTTCGGTCGAGTGTTATTGGCGGAAATCAAATCTTGCAAAAGTTGGATCTTCAATAAAAATACTCATGGCAAGCGATATATCAAAAAGAAGACCCAAAAACATAATACCAAATAATAGTGTAGTATCGGAATTTGTTTTGGAATGCAAAAGAAGAAAAATTAAGACATGCCAATTTTTGAAACATGAACCAGACTTTGATAACAGTGCAAATTTATCGCTGCATCATCTTATGATTAATTATGGACATCAAGATTGTGATGGTTTCTTAAAC
The DNA here is from genome assembly GCA_907164795.1 of Hemaris fuciformis. Taxonomy (NCBI): domain Eukaryota; kingdom Metazoa; phylum Arthropoda; class Insecta; order Lepidoptera; family Sphingidae; genus Hemaris; species Hemaris fuciformis. The sequence goes on from OU015452.1 coordinate 10,758,055, forward strand.
AACATATCCATAGTTTTTAACCAAAAGAACATTTTGGCAATGGAAAGAGAAACCAGAGGGCAAGATAAAAGCAGCCTGTGGCACGAGTTACGGTATGGCAGGATTACAGCCTCAAAATGCTATGAAGTCAGTCGTTGTAAAACCATTGATGGGACTCTGGTAGCTATGATCCTGGGTGCAAGAATCCCTGAAACTCCAGCCATACTAAGAGGAAAAAAACTAGAGGATGCAGTACGGAAATCAGTGGAAAAGTCAATTGGAATGAAAATTGATAAATGTGGTCTACATATTTCAGATATAACTCCAATTGTTGCTGGCTCTCCAGATGGAATTAATGACAAGACCACATTTGAGATTAAATGTCCATTAACAGAAAAAACTGCATTGAATTATATTGATAAGGATGGAGTTATAACAGAAAAATATTATGCACAAGTTCAAATGCATATGTATTGTGCTAAAAGTAAAACTTGCTACTTTTGTGTAGCAAGCAGCAACTTCGAAAAAAATAATCAGGTCACTATAATTAGTATTGATTTCGATCCTGAGTATGTTGCACAGTTGTTAGATACTGTAGTTTCTTTTTGGAAGAATAACATTTTTCCAATCTTACACAAGAGTGTAATGTTAAATTCCTAAAAAAAACTACATAGGTATCTAATTACCTTGTGGCGGTAGCAACACACCAACTTAGATTTAGTTTTTTATATTTACTCACAAATTATTTGTAATTTTAACTTTATTTAAACATGCATTGTTTTTATTTTAAGATATGACTGCAGATGTTTAATAATGAAACATCTATGAGTCGTAAAAATTGTTAACATAGCGAGAATTTTTTATGTAGCATATTATTGTCTAATATTAGTTAATGCTGTTGTAAACTATTTTAACTTTACCTGTTCATGTCGGCGGAATAAAATTGTATTAATTAAGCTGTTTAGTGACTGCAATCCTTAGAAACAATTTTTTTTTTTACTATAACCCATATGTTTGGTTATTTTTTGTTGAAAGGATAGACCTTATTTTATTTTTGTGTAAATATATTTTCTATTATTTATCCCCACCGACCATCGTTCGGGGAGACCTTTAAAAGGATTGGTTTATTTGAAAGAAAAGGACAAGCACACCTCGTTCCTAAACGCATAAGTAGTTTTTATTTTACTCTGTCTGTATTTAGTGTTAATTTATAAATATACAATAGTTAGTTCCTGCAAGTGAGTGCTCATTTCAATACCAATCCCACTATCCACCAAAACCTTTTAAATATTGATGTGTACAAAGTGAATGTGACTTAATAAAAATAATATCTCAATTTAAATATGTTTTTATTTAAAAATAATTCTTAACATACAGTTACAAAACTTATATAACATTGGTCTTTATTCTTTTTCATATAGAACCTAAGCCCACATTTATGATGCTTAATGATTATGAAAACAGAATCAAAATAATAATGGGTTGCTAGCCATAGAAGACCAGCATAAAAAAAATTATTGTATAGTTTTATTAAAATCTGTTCAGAAGTTTTTGCATGAAGAGTGAAAATACAAAAAATCCTGTTTATAAGGATTACTTATTTAATTAAAGAGTCTTGTAAATTAATTAAAGCACAAGCTGTTTTGATGCACAAATCCAACATACCAATTAGATTCAAGTTTACAACTGTATGCATCTTCAACATGCCAAACTCTCTAAGTCTTCGAATGACCCTTTCAACATGAATTCGAAGACTGGCTATTTCTTTAGTTTGCCGAGCTTCAGCTTTACTTAATTTACAATCACTGGAAACACTAGGAGGCCTGATCAAAGTATATCCTTTGAGGGATAAATGATGCTCAAGGTGTTTAAACCCTCTGTCTGCTAAAACACAAGCATTAGGTGGCAAACTGTCTAAAAACTTGCTATTTTCCACCAAGTTGACATCACTTATCCTTCCTGCATATCCATTGGAAATAAAACTAACCAGACCATCTGGGGTGCATGCAACAAGATATTTTATTGTATTCGTTTTTTTATACTCTGACCAGGTTTGAGATTGGTACATGGCCTTTTTAGGTTTTTGTATTTCTATTTCTAAACAATCAATGATACATATCATTGGTTATACTTACATCTAAAAGGCATAGGGAGGTTTATCTTGATAGTTTTTGCTGAAAATTGTCTAACAAGGGGTACTATTACATTTGCAATTTCTGGGAGCTTGTTGAAAAATATATTGCTTGCTTGACTTAAGGATAAATCAAAATCATCAGCCAATTGAGAGAATGTCCTATTTAATTTTATTCTCATCAAACATAATATAATATTTTGTTCAGAAACATTTGTATGTTTCTCAATCAAGCCTATTATGAAATATAATTCTGGTGGAAGTCCAATATATAAATGTGGTTTATTTTTCACTTTAGATAAAGATGTTAACAGATTCATTTTTTCAACTTTTTTATAGTCTTCTTGAGAGCTATAGTCTGAAGTGCAAGTCTTTGATGGAGTGGATAATACATAGGGAGATAACTCATAGTAAACAGTTGATCCTTCTGTAGCTGGTGTATTTGACTCATCACTCTCAAATTTGTCTTCAAGGAACAACAGTTTTCTTTTTGCTGGTGCTGATTGTTTACTTGTACTTGCTTTAGATATATTAAGGGGTGATGTGGCAATACAAACTTGCCTTGCCTTTAAAGGAGATGTTGTACAGTCTTTATTTCTTGTACTAATCTGTACACATTTACTTCTATAGTGTGCCACATGACTAACTTGAATAGCTTTGTGTTCCTGTGCTGGAGCTACTTGGATAGCTTTGTCATTACCACAACTGTTTTCAAGTGGCTGGATATCTGGAAATTTGAAATAATGTTAGCAATTTCTAGGTACCCAACAAACTAATAGTTTGTAAATATATAGGATTATATGTTACTGTAATAGTAGTAGTATGTAACTTCCTAGTCATCATCATCATCATCAGCCCATCATCTGCTGGACCGGGCCTCCTCTACAATTGAGAGGGTTTTCAGGCCTTAGTCCACCACGCTGGCTTAGTGCAGGTTAGTTGACTACACACCTAAGAAATCCCTAAGAACATTTAGGTGCGCAGGTTTTATCACAATGTTTTCCTTCACTGTTAATCAAGTGATAATTCAATATGTTAATTTTCATTATCACAAACTTCCTAGTACCCTATGTATAAGGAACTGAGGTCCACTTGCCCAGTGTGGCTACTTCCACTAATTAACAACTATCCTCCTTTATTATGATTTTAATTATGAGATCTATGAGTGTAAGAAATTATTGACAGTTAAACCCACCTTGACTACAAGATGGCAAAGGTATATCACACATCTCATTTTTAGTCGTCTCTTCAATCTCCCTGATAATGGAGACTCTTTGCCGTTTCACAAATGCAGGCCGAGGTTCACTTGAAGTGAATTTTCGTTTTCTATCTGCCCGACAATCGAATTTTGATGGTAAACAGTTTGGTTTCATTCGAATTCGTTTGACGGAGCCCATTATCTTGTATGGCATATAATTCTCCATGTCGTTTTCCAGCTAAAACATGAAATAATTATCATACACTTTCAATACATAACCTATAAAAAATATATTAAAATGTTATTTTGCTAATGTTAGGAATATAATTTCTTCTGTGTAAAAGAGTTATTATAATGTATACTTACATCGAAATGATCTTCACACAAATAGTATTTAGTCTTAGTGGACAATGACTTTGGATCTCTTCTTGCTAATTTTAACCATGAATTTCTCATTTTTATATCGGTTGGCACTTGAATCCATAACTTTCCCGGAGTTTTAATACTTGTATTCTTACATTCAGGCACAAGACACCAATGATATAGCGTATAACTCATTATTTATTTGTAAAAAAATATAAATTTCCTTAGTGAAGCGTATTGTTTACACTGCTAGTGACGTCACAAGCATGGCGGCGCATTCGGCGGCGTTTTCGCGCAAAATTTTAAATTGAAAAATTATATTTACGCATTATTTTGTTTCCAAAAAAATATGTATTATTTTTTTATGGCTTTTTATACGCTGAAGATTAAATTAAAACACTTTTCGAAAAAGGGTGTAATAGCCTATTATACGAAATTTGATCGCATTATACATAACCATTCTGTAATTGACTCCTTTTTGAATATATTTTATTTTAGAATTTTAGTCAGCTACATAACATAAACGGTCGAAAAGTTGAGACTCGAGAGTAGCTCTTGTTTTTTTTTTACAATTTTACTTAACTAGATAAAAGGTCGAAAAGTCGAGATTGGACGGTACCTCTTGCTTTTTTATTTTAGTTATCCTAGCTTAAAGACAGTTTGATTTCACCCGTATATTTTTGTATCGTATTATACGAAATGGTCATGGATACAATACACCATCCGATTATACATATTTTGTATCCAATTATACAATCTGGCAGCCCTGATCTATCTATCTCACTAGATGGCATCGTACTAAATTGCCAAGACCAAAGACATGAAATGATACCAAACGTGGTAGCTCTATATACACATTTAATATAATTATTGTTCAGGGCAATTTGTAGTGTTCCCAGTTTTGATTTACGGTGTTGTTAAGGTGTGGCAAGATGAGTTTAATAAGAATTTATAAATGCATAGACACACTGACCTCATGTAGTGATCAACCTCTACTACTTATGTAGTGCAGTACCGTGATTTAGTGGTTCCGGGCTCGATTCTCAAGTAGGGTAATTTGTTATTGGGTTTTTCCATTATTTCAGTTGTAGAGGAGGCCCGTGCCCAACAGTGGGATGGACATGGGATGACGATGTTACATAAAGGTAGCATAGACATGTATAATAATAGGTAAAAAGTACTTTTAGAAAAAATATTATTCAACGGCCATTGGTGTGTGGGCCGCGTTCGTTTAAACCTCGTGTTTACTTTGCTACTGCAAAAAGGATGGTATTCTATTTTACTTTTACACTGGTGTTTTTATAGTAGATAGCAATCATGCAGTTTTATTTATGCATAAAGGCGAGCTAAGGAACTTATATAGGACAACGGATTTTGTGGTTATTACGGTAAATTGAAGAAGTCGCGATGGCCTCAAGATTAGATACCTACGCGGTCGAGAATCTTTACGGTTGCGGGTTCAAACTCCAGGCACATATGTACCTCTGACTTTTCGAAGTTATGTGTGTATTAATAATTAATTATCACGTTCTTTAACGGTGAAAGAAAACATCGTGAGGAAACCTGCACAACTAAAAGTTCTTAGGAATTTCTTTGGTGTGTAGTCCACCAACCCGCACTGGGCAAGCGTGGTGGACTAAGGCCTAAACCCTCTAGTAGCTCTATATACACATTTAATCTTAGATAGGTGATACTATTTAAAATGTTTTTATTTGTTGTTAACTTGTTGTTGTTATTTTTGGATTCTTATATGGATATAAAGTGTTTCATAGGCCATGCCCAAGCCTCCCCCAGGGTGACTGTGATTAAATGTGTATATACCTAGAGCTAAATAATCCCTTTTTTTCAGATGACTTATAAGTGTGCATTAGTTTCTATATTATACAGTGATTGCCAGGTCCTCACTGTGAGACAATTATATATTTTTCACACTGTATTACGAAAACATTCACTTTTACCTTTTGATCGCAATGTCTTGAAGAAGCGTCGTGCACATGAAGTTTGTCCTACTGAATCATTTAAAACATCTCTTGCTAAACGTGGCTTCAAAATAGGGGGTAATCATATATACAACCATATAAACAAACTTTGTAATATCTACTCCCTAAATAGTTACCATTGTAAGGCGAACCGGGCGCGGGGCAAATCGAACGTGCCCAACGGGGCTGACACGTGGCGATTTACCTTGGCGCGTTGGCATGCCAGGCACTGACGAGACCACTCGCATCATCAGGCGCTGTCGCCACGTGCCCACAACCAGGCACACCGACGCCGCCTACATTAGCTAAACTGCTACATTAGCTACAGCTTAGCTAAAAGTTAAACAATTGCGCCTAAGTAAAAATTACATAGAAACGGAGAACATTTTAACTTCTAAATATACGTATGTACGTTTAGGACTCTATCAACATTCCCAAATATGTATATGTTCACACACTTGATAAAATGATATTTTGTAACCCTTAAAAATATGTTTATTATTTTGTTTCATTTATTATAATTTTTTACTGTAGTTATTTCTGCATATTCATAGGTAACACGGGCAATACCTCATTGTGATTCCCTGGTGCCCAATACACAAGTTAAATCTTTATTTGGGCACCAGAATTCTCTTTAACACTTAAGGTGTGGTTCAATAAGTAATATATAAGATTTTTATGTTCTGTATTTTAAATTTAAGTGTTTTGTGTGACATTGTTGTGTGTTCAATAAAGCATTTATTTATTTATTATTTGTAAACGATTCATCCAATGAAGAAATTAATATAGTACCAAGTTCTTGGTTAGATCATTAAAGAACACGGTGGTACCGGCTGAAAATATGTGCCTGAACCATTGTTAAAAAGTGCTAAGTATTGTAAATTATTACAAACAATGGTGAAACATTGTGAAGAGCCTGATCTGACATAGCCAATGTTTCATGTTCAAATACGTGGCACAGCGGGTAGCTTTTTGTTATTTGAATAATAGATTTATGAGAATTGATACCTTATTGTAGGAATAATAAGAAAGTAATTCATAATTACAATTAATTTTATCAGAAACAATGGAACAGGCAGAGGAAAAATTTATAAGATTGTAAGAAGAACCCTATGCTTTCTCTACTGATGATAACTCAAATGAAGACAGTACATTAGCAACAATTGCTGATAATCCATTTCAACATTATCAGCGTAGTAAATCCGAAATAGAAGCTGAAATGAATATATTAGCAGCTAGATCATCATCAACAAAAAATACTGTATCCAATAGTAAGAAAAATATACATTTTTTAAATCATTAGGATATCTAACAATTATTATAATAATTAACTAAGGTCATAATATGGATTCTATTCGGAAATCATGGTGTTGTAATCGTTATTGTTACATCAGTATAATAATTTTGATATTTAGTATTTTCAATAGATTATTTGCTTGAATGTATCAAACATAATTTAATTTCATGGCGTTGCTGAAGTTGTTAATGAAAATGTCGAGCAAAGCACAAGCTGTTTTGATGCACAAATCCAACATACCAATTAGATTCAAGTTTACAACTGTATGCATCTTCAACATGCCAAACTCTCTAAGTCTTCGAATGACCCTTTCAACATGAATTCGAAGACTGGCTATTTCTTTAGTTTGCCGAGCTTCAGCTTTACTTAATTTACAATCACTGGAAACACTAGGAGGCCTGATCAAAGTATATCCTTTGAGGGATAAATGATGCTCAAGGTGTTTAAACCCTCTGTCTGCTAAAACACAAGCATTAGGTGGCAAACTGTCTAAAAACTTGCTATTTTCCACCAAGTTGACATCACTTATCCTTCCTGCATATCCATTGGAAATAAAACTAACCAGACCATCTGGGGTGCATGCAACAAGATATTTTATTGTATTCGTTTTTTTATACTCTGACCAGGTTTGAGATTGGTACATGGCCTTTTTAGGTTTTTGTATTTCTATTTCTAAACAATCAATGATACATATCATTGGTTATACTTACATCTAAAAGGCATAGGGAGGTTTATCTTGATAGTTTTTGCTGAAAATTGTCTAACAAGGGGTACTATTACATTTGCAATTTCTGGGAGCTTGTTGAAAAATATATTGCTTGCTTGACTTAAGGATAAATCAAAATCATCAGCCAATTGAGAGAATGTCCTATTTAATTTTATTCTCATCAAACATAATATAATATTTTGTTCAGAAACATTTGTATGTTTCTCAATCAAGCCTATTATGAAATATAATTCTGGTGGAAGTCCAATATATAAATGTGGTTTATTTTTCACTTTAGATAAAGATGTTAACAGATTCATTTTTTCAACTTTTTTATAGTCTTCTTGAGAGCTATAGTCTGAAGTGCAAGTCTTTGATGGAGTGGATAATACATAGGGAGATAACTCATAGTAAACAGTTGATCCTTCTGTAGCTGGTGTATTTGACTCATCACTCTCAAATTTGTCTTCAAGGAACAACAGTTTTCTTTTTGCTGGTGCTGATTGTTTACTTGTACTTGCTTTAGATATATTAAGGGGTGATGTGGCAATACAAACTTGCCTTGCCTTTAAAGGAGATGTTGTACAGTCTTTATTTCTTGTACTAATCTGTACACATTTACTTCTATAGTGTGCCACATGACTAACTTGAATAGCTTTGTGTTCCTGTGCTGGAGCTACTTGGATAGCTTTGTCATTACCACAACTGTTTTCAAGTGGCTGGATATCTGGAAATTTGAAATAATGTTAGCAATTTCTAGGTACCCAACAAACTAATAGTTTGTAAATATATAGGATTATATGTTACTGTAATAGTAGTAGTATGTAACTTCCTAGTCATCATCATCATCATCAGCCCATCATCTGCTGGACCGGGCCTCCTCTACAATTGAGAGGGTTTTCAGGCCTTAGTCCACCACGCTGGCTTAGTGCAGGTTAGTTGACTACACACCTAAGAAATCCCTAAGAACATTTAGGTGCGCAGGTTTTATCACAATGTTTTCCTTCACTGTTAATCAAGTGATAATTCAATATGTTAATTTTCATTATCACAAACTTCCTAGTACCCTATGTATAAGGAACTGAGGTCCACTTGCCCAGTGTGGCTACTTCCACTAATTAACAAACTATCCTCCTTTATTATGATTTTAATTATGAGATCTATGAGTGTAAGAAATTATTGACAGTTAAACCCACCTTGACTACAAGATGGCAAAGGTATATCACACATCTCATTTTTAGTCGTCTCTTCAATCTCCCTGATAATGGAGACTCTTTGCCGTTTCACAAATGCAGGCCGAGGTTCACTTGAAGTGAATTTTCGTTTTCTATCTGCCCGACAATCGAATTTTGATGGTAAACAGTTTGGTTTCATTCGAATTCGTTTGACGGAGCCCATTATCTTGTATGGCATATAATTCTCCATGTCGTTTTCCAGCTAAAACATGAAATAATTATCATACACTTTCAATACATAACCTATAAAAAATATATTAAAATGTTATTTTGCTAATGTTAGGAATATAATTTCTTCTGTGTAAAAGAGTTATTATAATGTATACTTACATCGAAATGATCTTCACACAAATAGTATTTAGTCTTAGTGGACAATGACTTTGGATCTCTTCTTGCTAATTTTAACCATGAATTTCTCATTTTTATATCGGTTGGCACTTGAATCCATAACTTTCCCGGAGTTTTAATACTTGTATTCTTACATTCAGGCACAAGACACCAATGATATAGCGTATAACTCATTATTTATTTGTAAAAAAATATAAATTTCCTTAGTGAAGCGTATTGTTTACACTGCTAGTGACGTCACAAGCATGGCGGCGCATTCGGCGGCGTTTTCGCGCAAAATTTTAAATTGAAAAATTATATTTACGCATTATTTTGTTTCCAAAAAAATATGTATTATTTTTTTATGGCTTTTTATACGCTGAAGATTAAATTAAAACACTTTTCGAAAAAGGGTGTAATAGCCTATTATACGAAATTTGATCGCATTATACATAACCATTCTGTAATTGACTCCTTTTTGAATATATTTTATTTTAGAATTTTAGTCAGCTACATAACATAAACGGTCGAAAAGTTGAGACTCGAGAGTAGCTCTTGTTTTTTTTTTACAATTTTACTTAACTAGATAAAAGGTCGAAAAGTCGAGATTGGACGGTACCTCTTGCTTTTTTATTTTAGTTATCCTAGCTTAAAGACAGTTTGATTTCACCCGTATATTTTTGTATCGTATTATACGAAATGGTCATGGATACAATACACCATCCGATTATACATATTTTGTATCCAATTATACAATCTGGCAGCCCTGATCTATCTATCTCACTAGATGGCATCGTACTAAATTGCCAAGACCAAAGACATGAAATGATACCAAACGTGGTAGCTCTATATACACATTTAATATAATTATTGTTCAGGGCAATTTGTAGTGTTCCCAGTTTTGATTTACGGTGTTGTTAAGGTGTGGCAAGATGAGTTTAATAAGAATTTATAAATGCATAGACACACTGACCTCATGTAGTGATCAACCTCTACTACTTATGTAGTGCAGTACCGTGATTTAGTGGTTCCGGGCTCGATTCTCAAGTAGGGTAATTTGTTATTGGGTTTTTCCATTATTTCAGTTGTAGAGGAGGCCCGTGCCCAACAGTGGGATGGACATGGGATGACGATGTTACATAAAGGTAGCATAGACATGTATAATAATAGGTAAAAAGTACTTTTAGAAAAAATATTATTCAACGGCCATTGGTGTGTGGGCCGCGTTCGTTTAAACCTCGTGTTTACTTTGCTACTGCAAAAAGGATGGTATTCTATTTTACTTTTACACTGGTGTTTTTATAGTAGATAGCAATCATGCAGTTTTATTTATGCATAAAGGCGAGCTAAGGAACTTATATAGGACAACGGATTTTGTGGTTATTACGGTAAATTGAAGAAGTCGCGATGGCCTCAAGATTAGATACCTACGCGGTCGAGAATCTTTACGGTTGCGGGTTCAAACTCCAGGCACATATGTACCTCTGACTTTTCGAAGTTATGTGTGTATTAATAATTAATTATCACGTTCTTTAACGGTGAAAGAAAACATCGTGAGGAAACCTGCACAACTAAAAGTTCTTAGGAATTTCTTTGGTGTGTAGTCCACCAACCCGCACTGGGCAAGCGTGGTGGACTAAGGCCTAAACCCTCTAGTAGCTCTATATACACATTTAATCTTAGATAGGTGATACTATTTAAAATGTTTTTATTTGTTGTTAACTTGTTGTTGTTATTTTTGGATTCTTATATGGATATAAAGTGTTTCATAGGCCATGCCCAAGCCTCCCCCAGGGTGACTGTGATTAAATGTGTATATACCTAGAGCTAAATAATCCCTTTTTTTCAGATGACTTATAAGTGTGCATTAGTTTCTATATTATACAGTGATTGCCAGGTCCTCACTGTGAGACAATTATATATTTTTCACACTGTATTACGAAAACATTCACTTTTACCTTTTGATCGCAATGTCTTGAAGAAGCGTCGTGCACATGAAGTTTGTCCTACTGAATCATTTAAAACATCTCTTGCTAAACGTGGCTTCAAAATAGGGGGTAATCATATATACAACCATATAAACAAACTTTGTAATATCTACTCCCTAAATAGTTACCATTGTAAGGCGAACCGGGCGCGGGGCAAATCGAACGTGCCCAACGGGGCTGACACGTGGCGATTTACCTTGGCGCGTTGGCATGCCAGGCACTGACGAGACCACTCGCATCATCAGGCGCTGTCGCCACGTGCCCACAACCAGGCACACCGACGCCGCCTACATTAGCTAAACTGCTACATTAGCTACAGCTTAGCTAAAAGTTAAACAATTGCGCCTAAGTAAAAATTACATAGAAACGGAGAACATTTTAACTTCTAAATATACGTATGTACGTTTAGGACTCTATCAACATTCCCAAATATGTATATGTTCACACACTTGATAAAATGATATTTTGTAACCCTTAAAAATATGTTTTATTATTTTGTTTCATTTATTATAATTTTTTACTGTAGTTATTTCTGCATATTCATAGGTAACACGGGCAATACCTCATTGTGATTCCCTGGTGCCCAATACACAAGTTAAATCTTTATTTGGGCACCAGAATTCTCTTTAACACTTAAGGTGTGGTTCAATAAGTAATATATAAGATTTTTATGTTCTGTATTTTAAATTTAAGTGTTTTGTGTGACATTGTTGTGTGTTCAATAAAGCATTTATTTATTTATTATTTGTAAACGATTCATCCAATGAAGAAATTAATATAGTACCAAGTTCTTGGTTAGATCATTAAAGAACACGGTGGTACCGGCTGAAAATATGTGCCTGAACCATTGTTAAAAAGTGCTAAGTATTGTAAATTATTACAAACAATGGTGAAACATTGTGAAGAGCCTGATCTGACATAGCCAATGTTTCATGTTCAAATACGTGGCACAGCGGGTAGCTTTTTGTTATTTGAATAATAGATTTATGAGAATTGATACCTTATTGTAGGAATAATAAGAAAGTAATTCATAATTACAATTAATTTTATCAGAAACAATGGAACAGGCAGAGGAAAAATTTATAAGATTGTAAGAAGAACCCTATGCTTTCTCTACTGATGATAACTCAAATGAAGACAGTACATTAGCAACAATTGCTGATAATCCATTTCAACATTATCAGCGTAGTAAATCCGAAATAGAAGCTGAAATGAATATATTAGCAGCTAGATCATCATCAACAAAAAATACTGTATCCAATAGTAAGAAAAATATACATTTTTTAAATCATTAGGATATCTAACAATTATTATAATAATTAACTAAGGTCATAATATGGATTCTATTCGGAAATCATGGTGTTGTAATCGTTATTGTTACATCAGTATAATAATTTTGATATTTAGTATTTTCAATAGATTATTTGCTTGAATGTATCAAACATAATTTAATTTCATGGCGTTGCTGAAGTTGTTAATGAAAATGTCGAGCAACTAATTGTTGACATTGTCAAACAGTCTTGGTTTGGTTGACTTCAATATTAACTACATACAACGCTGTCACAGGATGGGCCGTTCGTCTTCTTCCAAGAAACCTAGACCCGTTCTAGTTAAAATGAAGGATGCTACTACAAAGGACAAAGTTTGGTTCAGTAAAACAATACTCAAGGGCTGTGGCATCACACTCTCCGAAATTCGCGCGTCACGACGTATTCATGGCTGCTCGAGACAAATTTGGAGTTACAAACTGCTGGACGCGAGAGGGAATTGTATACGTCATAAATTCCGGCGTGCGCCATCGCATCACGTCCTTTGGTGAACTTAACCAGATTAATGCTGACTCTACAACAAAGCCCAGTCCTGTTAAGAAGTCCATTGCCGTATCCAAAACCTGACGAGCCGCAGCCAGCCAGAAGTGATAGCTGCCTTTTCTATTATTACTTTGAGTCCGGTCCAGGTAATTTATAGTCTTAGTCCTTTGATCTCTTATTTGGGTTGTTACTACACTATGATTAGTAATTCAGTACGTTATAACCACTTTGTTGTTATAATTTTAGTTTATTTTGATATTTGTAAACATACCCACACTTTTTTTCCTCAGCTGACAACAATTAATTATGTATGCTGTGTCATATTGTCAACTTTACATAACGCAATTCGTTCGGAAACAAAATCAATTTTAATATGTCATTGTCATTGTAAATGTTGTGCTTATTTTTTTTTTATTTGGTTAATTTTTTAGTGCTATATTGATTGTTGTTTTTTTTTATTCCTTTTTACCACTATGTTTTTGGAATTGTATTCATTTTGAAATTACATATTTATATTTAAGCTAATTTACAAAGGCTGAACTACCTGGACCACCAAGGAGTTGTATGTTTTAGCGAACTTACTTTTTACCGTTATTATGTTAGTGTTTTTTTTTTCAAATTTTTTTATTTTTATTGTGTTGTAGAATTGTTTATAAATGTCCTACCAAGATCACATTATTTCTGTTAATATGCCTTGTTAACATACCGGCAGATGGTTTATTAATAGCCTGTATTCGAATTTAATTTTATTTATATTATTATTTATCTATTGTACTTAATCTTATAATTATTATTTGTTTTTTTTATTCATTATCAGCCCATATACGTCCCACTGCTGGGCACGGCCTCCTCTACAACTGAGAGGATTAAGGCCTTAGTCCACCACGCTGGCCTAGTGCGGGTTGGCAGACTACACACCCAAGAAATTCCTAAGAACTTTTAGGTGTGCAGGTTTTATCACGATGTTTTCCTTCACCGTTAAAGTACGTGATAATTCAATATGAATACACACATAACTTCGAAAAGTCAGAGGTGTGTGCCTGGGGTTTGAACCCGCGACCGTCGAGATTCTCGACCGCGTGCCTAAACCTCAAGGCCATCACGACTTATTTCTGTGTTTTTTTTATTGTTTTTATTATATTTGCTTGTAATCATGTCTTATAACCACGTAAGTAGTGATAGTGAGGAATTTCTATCCGCTTGCAGTGATGATAGTTTTGCCAGTGTTCCCTCGCTGTCAGATTCCCTTTCGAACTTGTTCTCTGACGTCCCTAGGAACTTTAATGTGATTCATATTAACGCTCAGAGTATTCCGGCCCATATTCCAGATATGCTGGCTAGTTTTGACTGTACTCACATACATGCTATTATTTCTGGATCTTAGCTAAAACCATGTCTATCTTCTACTACTTATTCCCTTCCTGGTTTCCACCTCATTAGAAATGACCGTACAGATCGTGGTGGTGGCGGTGTTGCCATATACTTGCGTAAACAATTCCGTTAGTGTATCACCGCAACCACCACCTTCCAATGCTGGTGAACATCTTTTTCTGGAGGTGGAATTCTTGCTAAAGAAAATTTTACTCGGAGTTTACTGTAGTCCCTCGCTTCGTATTGACTTCTTCTCTTCGCTAGAACTCATTCTCGAAAACCTTGTCCTTTCGTACAGTCAAACCATAATCATGGGGGATTTCAATACCTGTCTCCTTAAGAAGCCAGGACAGCTCGTCGAAATGATATTTCAGCCGAAAATGAGCAGTTCGAGGAAGCTGAAGGAATATTTTATGGACCTGGCATCGCCAACTGATCGTAAGTAAACGATTTATATAAAAAAAATAACTTCAATCTTTAAACGCGTTTTTCTCAGAATAGTGTTTTTCAAAACGGTTTCCACTCTCAAAGGGAGAGTTTTGAAGATATCTAGTTCCCCTCTGAAGAGAATTCTTTATAGCGCTATGGAAGTTTATTTTTTAGAAATCTTCCTATTTTTTTTACGAAAACCTGTCAAGAAAAGCACCAAATACGATATTTTTTGTTCAAACCGCCGCCATTTCGTCAAATTAAAAAACCCGATAGCGATTTTCCTACAGATTAATAATCTTTTTGAAATTTTTGTTTCAGATCAAAATTGTGGCCGCAATCGTGGAAACCGTACAGGACCTTTTTTTATTACGTGTCAATTCAACAATTTATTTAACTATTGTACATCCAATAAATAAACATAAAAAAATCATTTTGTATTCGTCATGAATATTAAAAAAAAATAACGGACCAATTAGTTACAAGTTATATTCGTCTATGTTTGTAACGGGGACGGTTGGCTTGAACACTCTAGTGATTAAGCGATAACAGTGTTGTGATAAATAAAAGCTATGTGAACTTTTACGGAAAGAATTGGGCTTGGTGTAAACTAAGAAATGATCTCCATGAGTTATTCAACAGAAACTTGATAACAAGTATTATATTAATATTGTCACTACGGTACATAACCCATAAGGCCCACGGAAGTAATGCAAACGTGTTTTGATCATGATTGTATGTATATCTCCCCCAGAGCCGATAATGATGATGTATATCTCAGAGAAATTCTCAGTAGGTTGAAGGAAATATTAAACTCCTGATAGATGTTTCAACGGTAGAATTCACAATTGCACATGCTTGAAAGGTTTTTAGCTATGAGTGGGGCGGTGCAATGGGTGATAACTTCATGAACCATCTTAATACTCCGCTTATGATTCAAGCTAATGAAAGAGCTGTAATGAAAAGTAAATATGCTCAAACCGTTTAAAAAAGTAAGCTAGATGTGTAGTGAATATGTCACCGCAATCAAGGCTATTCCTATAATAAAGTGCTTGAAACAGTTTTTGGAAAAAAAGATCCATCACATAAGTTGACCATTCAATTAAAAAGTTCATTATTGAATGAATTCAAAAAAGGATTTGAGGACATATAAAAGTTGGAGGAGGGCGATAAAACGCTTGCAGAGTGGAATACGTGTATCTCAAATTTACGACGATCCACAAGATTCACCAACGATTACATCTATCAGCGAAGCAAGGCAAGCTGTAAACACTTTACGATCTTTCATAGAGCAATTCAGTAACACAGAGGATGAATTCTTCTTTATTTAGGTAAATTACAGTCGTTGGACACCGGATAGTTATTAGAGTCGCTTTTGAATGTCAAAAAATAAGACACCTTTAAACAAAAAGAAATAAAGACATTTATAAATTATTGACAAAATATCGTAATTCTTAACATTGTGTTAGTTTATAATTTTTACGATAGAAAGCAGCAACCAAGTGTCCAAAACATTGAAAAATAATTGTTTTAACAAGGTTTGGTATTTTGTTGCAATATTGGCTTAGTGGCCATGATTGATGATGACTTTGACAGAGGTGGGTGGCATTGAAATAAAAATAATGATAACAATTTACCTGGTGTACGTTACGCAGTTTTTTTAAAACGTTATAATAAAGAAATTTCTGAAAGAAAAACTCTAAATGTAAAGAGATCTAGAGCTGCAATATCACTACAAATTATAGAAGATAATTTGATCATCATCATCAGCCCATATACGTCCCACTTCTGGGCACGGGCCTCCTCTACAACTGATAGGGTTTAGACCTTAAGTCCGCCACGCTGGCCTACTGCGTGTAGGCGGACAAAGAAAACTAAGAAACCCCTAAGAACTTTTAGGTGTGTAGGTTTCATCACGATGTTTTCCATCACCGTTGAAGTACGTGATAATTCTTTGTGAATACACACATAACTTCGAAAAGTCAGAGGTATGTGCCTGGGGTTTGAACCCACGACCGTCGAGATTCTCGACCGCGTGCCTAAACCTCAAGGCCATCAAGACTTCCGTATATTTTTATACAGCTTCAGAAATCAATAGAGGGCGTACCTTTAAATAACATTGTAAATTACGATGAAACTAATTTAGCTGATGATCCTGAAAAAAAAAAGAAAGTTTTAACTAAAAGAGGCGTCAAATACCCTGAAAGGGTTATGAACTACACAAAATCTTTTTTGGTGTGGGTAATCATCGGAATAAGATCGTTAGTTTGTGCTCCCAAATTAATGCAGTGTTAAATAACCAAAACCTGCCTGATTATCCTTTCCTTTTCTATTCCGTTGGATATTTCACCACAAAATGGACTCAATAAAAGAATCACTCGCTGACATGATGGAGATGTTTCAAAAAAGGATGGCAGATTTTTATTTAGAGCTGAAGAAGACTCCAGCCACTTCCTCTGCCTCATCCAATTTGGCAGATGAATTAGCCTCTTTCCGAGTATTTATAACGGATGCGCTTGGTAATGTACAAAATCAAGTAAATATCCTTGCCCAAAATTTTAATAACCTTGAGATGAGAGGGCGCGAAAGATGTTGCTGTTGCACGGCGTGAAGGCAGAAAATAAAGAATATACTGCGCATTCAGTTACAAATCTATTTAAGGATCATCTTCTAATCAGTGACTTTACGGTGCTCCACATTAAAAGGTGCCAGAGGATTGAACGCTCCACGGACAGTTCTAAACTATGACGAAAGAAAATATGAAAATATGACGAAAGCTACTATGTTACGGTTTTACTTATTGAAGAGACGAATCTTGTCCTATTCTAAAATGTCTTGTTTGGGGAGATACTTTGGGTAATAATTCGATGGTTTCCTGTGACTAATACGACATTTAATCACTAAACATGTATCAGTAGCTCAAAAAGAAAAAACGTATTTTCAGCGTTTGAAGGACCAATCCAAGAAGCAAGTAAATTTCATGAGTTTGTCTTTCCAAACCTCAGACAACGCACAAAAAGTAAGTTACGTGATTGCTGACATGTTATTTAAAGCTAAAAAGCCGCAGTCTCTTGCTGAAACTTTAGTTTTACCGATCTGCAAAGAAATTGTAAAGATTATAATGGATAGCCAAGAAGCTGCTAAAGAAATTTTAAAAAATTCCTGCACCGGCAGAGACGTCGAATTAACGAAACATCTAACGACATTTAATCATATAGCACGAAATAATTCTCCATAAAAGGTTCAGTCTAACAGGAGAAGGACAACGTTGTGGAAAAAGCAATTGCCTAATTTACATCATCATCATCATCAGCCCATTTACGTCCCACTGCTGGGCACGGGCCTCCTCTACCATTGAGAGGGTTTAGGCCTTAGTCCACCACGCTGGCCTAGTGCGGGTTGGCGGACTACACACCCAAGACATTCCTAAGAACTTTTTTAGGTGTGCAGGTTTCATCACGATGTTTTCCTTCACCGTTAATAGGCCAAGCGCCGGAGCAAAAAAAGTAGGTAAGTTAAGCATCGTTCGGGACCTGGTATTAAAAATTAAAAATAATGGTAACTGAATTGTAGAGCATAAAATTACCTATACCTAAATTTTATCGGAAACTTATTCCCGTAGAATTTATAGTTTAGGAGCTATAACGCTAACGTAAATGAGATTATAATGCTGTATATTCAATTATGCACCTATAAGTTGCAGTATATATTTCGGGTCGTTCGGAATTTCCCCCTCTTAACATTCCAACAGTATTCAGGTATAAATCCTAAGCATTTTTGTCCCATCGTGACGCTAGGGTCGTTCCCTCGCCTGTGTGTGTATTGAAATTTTCGTAGACGCGTCAGTTCTGTTTGGAGTGCTATAATTAGAAACCTATGCGAAAAATAAGCAATCATGATAACCGAAGACAAAATTTACGTAATAATGGGTGTTTTGTTATTGTCGGGCTATGTCAAGTTACGAAACAAAGGACTGTATTCCTCCAATATATCCTGTCACAAAACATACGATGCAATAAATTAGTGGTCATAAATTAGTGGTTACAAATAGTCACTCATGTATATTTTAATTTCATTGTTTTAGGATGGCATCTACGAATTCTACAACCAAAGGAAAGAACAGACAAACATGGGATAAAGACGCCATGGCAAATGCAATTAAAGCTATACGAGATAAGCAAATGGGTTTTTTGAAAGCATTCAAAACACACGGAATCGTACGCATCCTGCAACCAATATATACAACGATGACCAAACTGGCATCTCAGTGGTGCCATCAAAAATGCCGAAGATACTAGCACTCAAGTGCAAAAAACAAATAGGAATCGTCAGCAGAACGTGGATCAACGACCACTTGTGTGCTATGTATGTCTGCAGGTGGCACATTTGTCCCGCCGACGATGATATTCCCCAGGAAACTTGACAATCCACTACTGATGAAAGGTGCTCCACTTGGTGCCATCCATGGTTGTCATATAACCGGATGGATTCAACTTGATCTATTTACTCTCCTGTTACAGTTGCAAAAGAAAAACAAAACGATGGCTTCAAGTGGTATTTAGTAACATGATAGACATATCAGCTTACAATGCTTTCATTATTCACGGCTGCCAATAGCAGCTGGAAGGAAGGCTGCCTAGCAAAACGGGTACACTATTTGGAAAACTAAGGTATGCAATTGGTGACACCATACATTAAACAACAACCTACAGAGCCAGTCAATAACTCCATAGAAAAATATGGGATTACTTAACAGAACCCTCCATACAAAGTAAGTGAACATGTAATTATGTACAGCGATGAAATGCGTTAAAACATGGGAGCATTGGTTAGTTTGCAAAAGACAAATACTGTTAAATAAATGTACTCGTATGTCCAACACGCCTTATAATTGCAAAAAGTATAATTAATGACAAAAAGTTTGACTGTAACACAAAAATTTGTTATATTCATTGGCAATAGGAGTAATTTAAGCAAAAATAAATTATTAAAATTCTATGAACATCTTTGTTCATTAAATCTGAGACAGGTAGTAGTACCCTGTAGTAGAAACTTGTCAGCGGAAGAAAATGACATTAGATTTAGTTTAAATATAACAGTGAACACAATGTGCACTAATAATAAGTCATTCCATATTATTGACACTAATAAGTGCGTTAGTAAATTTAAAAAATCATATAATCAATATTTTATAATCTATTTACCTTTATTCTTGCAACTTTTTAATTAACTTAAATGTTTATTTATTATGTTTTTTTAGTATTTTTTGTTATAGCGGCAACAGAAATATGACGGACAGACAGACAGCAAAGTATTAGTAGGTCCCGTTTTACCCTTTGGGGTACGGAACCCAAAAAATTATGATAGATATTGTTGCAGCTTAGTTAGTTTGGAAAGGGGGCAAATGCTATTAAATAATTGTATGCCTAACATGCCCTATTTAGAAATTGCCAAAAGCATAATTAATCACAATATGTTTGATTCAAACACTAAATTAGTAGTGTTCATTGGCAATAGGGGTAATTTAAACAAAAATAAATTATTTACATTCTATTAACAACTTTGTTCATTAAATTTAAAAGAGATAATTATGTTTACATTACCCTATAGTAAAAACATGTCAGCGGAGGAAAACAATATTAGATATAAGTTAAATTTAAAAATGCACATTTTACGTCGCATACGGTGCACTTTGCTCGATTAAGACGCCAAATTTTCCTATTCGACAATGCGTCGATTGCATATGTTAATGAAATATTCAATGAGGTATTTGTCGTTGAACATGATTCTATTATGCTTAGACTATCATTCTATTCATGTCTTGTTTATCGTGCTGTAAAATATTTTAGATATACTATATCAGCCTTGATTATTAAAAGTTTTATTGCTGGAGACTCTCAGATGAAGAGACAAATACTTTATGCTATGTACTCATACGAATGCGCATTCTGCGGATTAGTCGGGAAAGATTTACTTTTCCATGACGTCTCAATCACCGAAGATGAAACCGTTTTTTTAGCTTCTGTCAATGCCCAGTGTCGTGGAGGGAATTTATCAGAGTTTTTTGACTTCAATGCCGCTTCCTGTTTTACTAATCATGCTGCTTGGGTTTCACTTCATATTATTGTTGTATATTCTGGCCCGTCTACACCTATCCCTTGGAATTCACATTTTGGTTATGTATCATTAATTACTACGTTTCTTCGTGTCGTCAGGGCAAATCTTGGGAGACCTGTAACCTCCAATTCGATAGCTAGAGCATTCATTTCCATGTTGAAGGGACACTTACGTGATATGGCTGGTTGCATCGCAGCAGAAAACGCATTTGTTCGTGGTTTATACGTCCTTGAAGGTATATATTTTGATTTTCCTAATGATTCCGCTACTATTCTAACCGATTACAATGCTTTTGAGAAATTGGTTAATTTCACCATTACCTAGTTCCTTCCATTCGAGACTACTTGTAGATTATCTCTTCAATGATGACATTTATACGGATCATTATCAACAGGAGCAATCCAGTTTTTAAATAAATCCTCACACTCCCATTGTTGTCGATATTTTTGCTTAATGTGTTTACCCTTTTTAGTCTTTTTCGGCGTAGAAGGGCCTTCAGAGTCGCACTCACTCATTTTTACAATTAATTAATCACAAACACTGATTCGAGAATGATTACAATCCCGTAACGCTTGAAAAATTTAAACTACGAATAAGTACGTGCTAGATCATATTTGAAGCGTACTCGTAGATGAAACAATTAGACAATGTTGTCTCATTTGCAACCATCAACTTTTAACCAAGACGAAAGAGATAGCATGATATTACTGGCTTTATAACTATGTTCGTAGTCGGGATTCGGGATTTCCCCGGCTATGTTCATATCAGTGGTACGTTTCGTTTTATTCATTATGCTGCGCTAGTGAAATAACGTTTCGTTTCACCTACCGCCAGTTGCCGTATATTGGGATACGGCAGTAAGAAGGCTGCCGTATGCCGTATTTTCTGAAAAAAAAAACCTGGATTGCCGTATATTACGGCAATTGCCGTATCAATAACAACACTGGTGCGGCGTCACAGGCGTCAAGGCAATAGAGGCGCCGCGGCACCCTCGTATTTTTTTTTGGTAGCAATGGTAGCAACAAATATTTTAGAGCATTGAATTATTTAAATAACATGCCCTATAATACGTCATCTTAAGAATTATCCGCAATACAGTGAGTGGTACAACAACATCATTACCCGCAATTGTAACTAGAAATTCAATCTGTCATCTTTTTGCTACAGCACTCTATAGTTAAAAAGGTCCCGATCAGCACTTTCAAAACAACATATTCTTTGTAGTGGAGTATCGATAAATAAGTCCATACAAGTGCATACAATAGGTATTGTAAGGAGTCACGATGCCTCGTCATCAGCCCCTTTTGACAGGCTATATAAAGAGGGTGCTTGAGAAGTTCGGGACGTTATTGCTCGTCAAATCTTATAGTGTACGGACGTATTGTGACTATCAGTGTTGATCGCTATTAAGGTCACGTAAGCCATTTTGTTATTATTTTTGTTATTTAATTATTGAAGTTAGCAGTATTTGTTTTGTTACAATTTCTTATTGCACTCATAGGCTATGTTTTATTAAATTTTAAATTCAATTTGTAAGTAAGTAAATAAATCCTTTATAAGATTTATGTTTTTTTTATAAGTATCCACTTCTGAATGCTAAAATCAGAAGTGGGATAAAGAATTCATAAACCCACAGTACTGAGTTGTCAATTTTTTTTATCTTGAATTTGTTTTAAACCATTAAGTTTTAAATTTCAATTTCAATTTTGTTTACAATTACTGCCTACTTCAGTCGTTTATTACTTTGTTTACTACTTTGTGTGCTTCTGTCGGCTTAAACGGTAATAATGAGACGTACTAGAACGCCTAGTCCACGGAGGCGTCTCTCTCGAAGCGATTATAGAGTTCGGCAGACTTCTCCAAGGTCTCGCAATCGCGGCGATGATGGACTGGGTCGTGATTCAAACGATAGGCGTCGTATTTCACGAGATGGCTTGCGTGTCCGAGATCGGCATGATTCTCGCAGTACTGATGTACGGTCGTCACGTACTCGGGTTAGGCGCGTGTCGTGTAATAGGGATTGCTCTCGTAGTGATCACGGTGTCAGACCAAGGTCACGCTCACGAACGATTTTGTCAGTCGAGGCGTGTTCGTCTAACGATAAGGCGCGCTCCGTAGAAAAAAACGATATTCCACCTGCCGTAGCAAATCCGGTGTCCGAAATTATTGCGCCACGACAGGAGTCTATAAAATACACTACACCTTGTTCTGAAACGTCTACTCTCGCTAGTGCCATAATTGAAGCGATCAAAACGATTCAACCTTCAAGGTCGCAACATTACTATGTATCCAATTTTGACCCGTCGATTAATAACATCGAAGCATGGTGCGAAGAGGTGGAACGCGCCAGGGAAGCTAACGGGTGGAATGATCATGAATGCTTATCGCGCGTTGCATCATGTCTTAGGGGCGATGCGAAGGTTTGGTTAGGTGAATGGGTCTCGAATGATCGCACGTGGTCCAATTTTAAACGCGAGTTCAAACCTCTATGTCCTAATAAGTTAGACTATGCGAATATATTACTTGAGGCGATGAATATGACTTCTGACAAATATTCTACGTACGCCGAATATGCTCGTCGAACTTTACTACGCTTGAAGATAATTCAGGGACTAAGCGATGATTTGAGAATCCTTATTGTAATACGTGGTATAGATAACGCGCAAGTACGCGCTGTCGCCGCTAACGCTAGCTTGACCCCTGACACTATTGTCTCGTTCTTGTCGATTTACACTAAACCTAATGCATTAAAACGTGACAGAGTGGTTGAACACAAGAAACGTAGTCAAGCTATGAAGTCAGATGGCACTTCGGTTCCAAAGTGCTTTAATTGTAACCGGTACGGTCACGTCAGCCGTTTCTGTAGGCAATCCAAACCTAACGTGTCTGTTGGTCGGACTCCAAATGTGGCCTCTAATGCTATTCATAATGCTCAACCGTCTTCGAGTAATACCTGCACATTTTGTAAGAAGTCGGGACACACTGAAGACAGATGTTTTATCAAGGTCAAGTCAGAGCAACGTAACGTCAATCTTTGCTCTTATCGACCAAACGGTCCGCAAAATAACGACGTAACTTCAGCAATTATAGATGGCATTCCAGTGGACGTACTCATTGATAGTGGGGCACTTGACGTATCACTCATCTCATCGGATATTTTAAAATATTTTAAGTGTCAACCTTGTGTGTTGAAGGGCCTTAGTGACAGAGAAGTTATTGCGACGTCTTACGTTACACTTAACGTAGAGTTTAGCGATATCACAATCGAAGTGGATTTAGTAGTGGTTCCAGCGTCTTTTATGAACACTCCCATTATAATAGGAACCGACGTATTAAACCGTGACGGGATAACGTATGTTCGAACTAAAGATAAGCAATATCTCACGCGTACTGACAAGGTCCATAAGGAAGTTAACGTTGTCGAAGTAGGTGACCAGTTTGAACTAAACACACCTTTACAGGGTGCGGAGTTGGCAGCCCTTTTGTCTGTTATAAATGAGTTTTCACAATTTTTTATATCTGGAACTGCCGTAACAACAGTCCTAACGGGTGAAATGGAAATAAGGCTTACCAGCTCTACCCCTGTCGTTTATAAGCCATACCGGCTATCGTATTCGGAAAAACTTAAAGTACGGGAAATAACTCAAGATCTTTTAGATAAAGGTGTTATTAGGCGCTCTAACTCTGAATACGCGAGTCCAATCATACTTGTTAGAAAACGTGATGGTTCAGATAGACTATGTGTGGATTTTAGAGCACTTAATCGCGTCACAATAAAAGATCGTTACCCCCTCCCTCTGATAGACGATCATATCGATAGGTTAGGGAGCTATAAGTTCTTCTGCTGTCTTGATATGGCCACAGGATTCCATCAAATCCCGTTAAAGAAAGAATGTATTCACCTGACGGGGTTTGTAACACCAGAAGAACACTTTGAATACGTCAAGATGCCTTATGGTTTAGCGAATTCGCCAGTAGTCTATCAGCGAATTATTAATAACACTCTCCGTACACATATTAACGAGGGGAATGTACTGGTATACGTTGATGATGTACTCCTTCTTAGTAATTCAGTAGGTGAAGGAATAGAACTGTTGCGTAGAGTACTTAGGACTCTCACAACAGCCGGTTTTTCCATTAATTTGAGCAAATGTTCGTTTTTGGTTACGGAAGTAGAATACTTGGGTAGACTCATCAGTCAAGGTCAGGTTAGGCCGAGTCCCCGGAAAGTAGAAGCGCTGGTCAACACCTCTCCGCCGGCGAATGTTAAGCAAGTACGACAACTTTTAGGCCTGGCAGGTTATTTTAGGAAATACATAAAAGATTATGCTACGAAGACAGCCCCAATTGCTATTCTAACTCATAAAAACGTTAAATTTAACTGGACCCCCGAATGTGAAGCTATTCGCCTAAGCCTCATAAAAGGGTTAACCAACGAACCGGTCCTCAAAATCTTTAACCCATGCCTCCCCACTGAAGTCCATACGGACGCCAGTAGTGTTGGATATGGCGCTGTCCTCTTACAAGCTTACCCCGATTCAAAGAAACATGTAGTCGCTTATTTTAGTCGATCCACCCAGGGAGCAGAAGTCAATTACCATTCTTATGAACTAGAAACGCTTGCTGTCGTCAAAGCCCTCCAAAACTTTCGCCATTATCTAATTGGTTTAAAATTTGTACTAGTTACCGACTGCAATGCCCTTAAGTCTACTGAACGAAAAAAAGACCTTTTGCCCCGCGTAGCAAGGTGGTGGATGTACCTCCAAGATTTTGAGTTTTCAATTGAATATCGCAAGGGAGTGATGTTACCCCACGCAGACTATTTCAGTCGCAATCCCGTTTTTGTCAATCAAATCTCAAGACCCCGTAATTGGGCTCAAATTGCACAATCAGCCGACAATGAAACACAAGATCTCATCCAAAAGCTTAATGATGGTAGGCTAGACACTGGTCGTTATAAGGTCTAAAACGGAGTCTTGTACTATAAATATATCCCAGTAGGTCAAGAAGCGAGATTACTTTGCTACATACCTAAAGGTCACCGACTTAGTCTCTTGAGAGTATTCCACGATGACCATGAGCACATTAACGCAGATAAGACTCTCGACCTTATTCTCCGACATTTCTGGTTCCCTGGCCTCTCACGATTCGTTTCCAAATATGTTTCCCATTGTCTCGTGTGCATTTCTCAAAAGAGAGTTCCTCGAGCTCCCTTACAAACTATAACCTCTTGGGAAAAACCCGATATCCCATTCAATACAGTCCATGTTGACGCCTTGGGACCCTTACCTATATCAGAAGGATATAAGTTCGTTCTCCTCATTGTTGATGCCTTTACCAAATACACACTTCTCTATCCAATTTACCGACAAGATTCGACAGAACTTAAGCGTGTTATAACTCAGGCAATTTCTCTGTTCGGAGTGCCTAAACTTATGGTTACTGATAGAGGACGCATGTTCGAGTCTAACGAATTTGTAACATGGATCAACGAATTGGGCTGCAATCTGCACTACATTACACCTGAGATGCACCAGGCGAATGGACAGGCGGAGAGGTACATGCGAACTGTACTTAACATGCTACGCATTCAAGCGAACCACAAAAGTCTGCAGTGGTCTGAGACTTTGTGGAAACTACAACTAGTGCTGAATATCACGAAACAGAAGACTACGCGTGTGTCTCCCTTGAATCTTCTTATAGGCACAGAATCTACAACTCCCGTAGTTCGAGCACTAATAAGAGACGTAGCAATTGAGGGTACTGCACCTAACAGAGAGGCTCTACGTGAAATCACGAGGGGTAGAGCCCGTCAACTTCTCCAACGTAACCAAGCAATACAGGATGAACGAGCCAACCATCGACGATATACACCGCGTCAATTCAATGTCGATGATTTAGTGTTTGTTATAAAGCATTCTCAGTCAACAGGTAAACTTGACTCTGGCATGCGTGGTCCATATAAGGTGGTTGAAGTTTTACCTAGTGGACGTTACACCCTACGGTTACTCAGCGGCAGCTACGGTAAAACTACGCAAGCGGCTGCACAGTATATGGTGCTCTGGCGAGGTGAATGGAGCCCCGAGACATGTGCTGCCTTTTTTGAAAGCAAGTAAAGTTTAACGTATTCCTGTGGTGAGCCATTGATGATTACTTATTGTGTGACGATGTACTGTTAAGTATACCTCACTTGTATGATTCGCACTGCATGTTGAGATGCCTCAATACGTGTGATTGCGGTCAGCGTATTGAGAAGCCTCGACACGTCTGAATACGGTCGGCGTGTCGGGAAGCTTCACACGTTTGAATACGGTCTGCGTGTGGAATGCGCTCGTACGTATGAATACGTTCTTCGTACGAGTGGGCCTGATCGGCAGGCCATGTTTCAGAGTTCACTGGTAACTGAATGACGTCGACCGACGAAAACCGAAGTATACAGGCCTTGAAATTGTAACAGTAACATGTGTTTTACATTTTTCTATTTTAAGGACGACGTATGTGTGTTATATGAGTGAGATTTATCAGAACGATGAATAAATTGATTGATCGGAGATAGAATGACTGGACAGCACGGTCGAGTGTAGATTTACTAGAACGATGAATGAATTGATTGACCGGAGATAGAATGACTGGATAGCACGGTCGAGTGTTTATAATCGGCTTCTCTGAATTGTTAGTAATAGATCTTTTGTTTCCAGATGAAACTAATGATGATGAGGAGAACGTGCAAATGTAACTCGCTCCTACGGCCAGCTTGTCTATGCCTTTGCTCGATGACAATTTAAATGTCGACTCACCAAGCTCGCCCATGGCAAGTCCTAACGTTACTTCCTAAAGGATTTGCGTCGAGGACGACTCAACGTCAGGAGAGGCCGTGTAAGGAGTCACGATGCCTCGTCATCAGCCCCTTTTGACAGGCTATATAAAGAGGGTGCTTGAGAAGTTCGGGACGTTATTGCTCGTCAAATCTTATAGTGTACGGACGTATTGTGACTATCAGTGTTGATCGCTATTAAGGTCACGTAAGCCATTTTGTTATTATTTTTGTTATTTAATTATTGAAGTTAGCAGTATTTGTTTTGTTACAATTTCTTATTGCACTCATAGGCTATGTTTTATTAAATTTTAAATTCAATTTGTAAGTAAGTAAATAAATCCTTTATAAGATTTATGTTTTTTTTATAAGTATCCACTTCTGAATGCTAAAAGTATTGTAAATAACAACATATGTATACTATTGCGCTTATTTTACAAGTCTCCTTAGACAATAGTTACGTTTGTAGTATAATCTTATGCTTTGGGTTATAGTTTACATTAATTACGAACTCTTAAAATAAAAAGAACCGCCCGCGCCGTGTTTGTTTAATTGTGTTTATAAACGCAACCCGAATGATGCCGAAAATCATTCAAGCGAAAGTGTGTGCAAGGTGCGCATTAATTTTTTTATAATAAGTTCTAGCACTATAAACAGTAATATATAGTTTTCGTTATTGATAGTTTTAACGTGTTTTCACGATGAGTGATAGTAATCCAGATAAAAAAAAGAAATTATCTGGTTACCAGAATATAATAAGGAAAAGAAAACTAGAAGAAGAACGTGATAAAAATACGACTAAAATAAGTAAATATTTTACGGCTTTAGACTTCACTTCCAAAGAATCATTAGAGACAGAAACCAGTCATTTTATCGATGAAGGTGTTGTAAAATCCGATTCAAAAAACGCTTCATGTAGATGTGCTTTTTATGTCATTTTTATATAAATAAATATAACTTTAGTCTGTTTGTAATGTCTACATGAAAAGAAAAAACTATTTTTTTAAATCTTCAGACGCCTGCACCGATTTAGATGTGGCTCATGGACGGATATATGACGTGACTGTTTTATTTCATACAAGTAATCGCTGCCGAAAGTCATGGGTTCAATTCCCAAAAAGATGGGAATACTATCATTGGGCACGATCCGAAAGGACAGACTACGCAATTGTCACCTAAGCAGTGACAAAGATATGAAGAAGAAAGGCCGTGGAACATTCGAAGTTGTATGCGATAATTCCAAAAGATTAGCCATTACAAAGTGGGTAGACTCGCAATGTATTCACATTGCGAGTTCTTTTTGTGCCCAAGATCCGGTTGGAACAATAGACAGATATGAAAAAAAAGAGTGTTGGTGCCTTGTCCAAACATAAAAAAATATATATAACACGCATATGGGCGGCGTTGACATTGCTGACATGTTGACTGCATTATACAGAATACGTATGAAGACGAGACGCTGGTATATGTCAATATTTGCTCAGATTATGGATATTGCACTCAATAATAGTTGGTTATTGCACCGCCGTGATTGCGTACAACTTGGAAACGAAAATAAATTGCATCTAAAAAGGTTTCGCATACAGGCTGCTCTTGCACTCATCAAAACCAACACCAAATCCCAATTACAGAGAGGGAGCCTTGATCCTGTGTCTGATACCATCACCAAGCATTTTATACCCCGTCCTGTCGATGAATCACGTCTTGATTGCTTCGATCATTTTCCCGTATATACGTCTCAAAGACGATGTCGTTTGTGTAAAAATGGAAAGACGATGGTCATGTGTACAAAATATGAACAGCGACTTTGTTTCACAGTAAAAAAAATTGTTTCCTGTTATTTCACAAAAGGGAAAGTAAGGGGGGCAAATATTATCTCACGTCCCCAACTGCCAACCCTACCTGCACGCGGTACACCCTGCTAGATAACGGATGTGGCTCTGGCGGCCGACGAGTGGCGGCATAACCACTCCTATTAGTTGGAGTGCCTAAATACCCAAACCTTCGCTGGGCAGCAGCGCCGTCGGTTAAAACATTCCAACCACTGCGGTCACCAACCCGCTTGCCAAGCGTGGTGACTAAGGCAAATCCCCCAAATGGCAACACCTATAAATTCGCGGCCCCCAGTTCCCGGCAGTCTTGCTATTCCTGACCACGGTACCGGTCATGGTAACGGCGAGACGGGGGGTGCTAAGAATCCCCGGGTTACGGCAGGGTACCACAAACGACTCTATCTGGCGACGTATAACGGACGCTCTCTGCGGCTGAACGAGCACGTCTCAGAACTGGAAGTAGAGCTAAGTCAGATCAACTGGCATATTGCGGGGTTGTCTGAAGTCCGTAGACAGGGGGAGGACAAGATAATATTAAGACCTGCTACTCCGTTGGGTTAGTCGCAGTCCACGCCCCGAGGCGATCGGATCATTTTTAAGCCGCTCCGCGTTCGAAAAATCGCAAAAATGGTCTTTTTCGCGAAAAACAACTAGTGCGATATATCAAAAGTTGCGCGCTGTGACGAGCTACACGGTGGACCAAAAATTTTGAAAATCGGACAAAACCACGCGAAAATATCAGTGAAAAACTAAAATTTAAAAAAGTGTTAAACAGTTTTTTCGCCATAGTGCAGCGGAACGATCTGTAACCCCACATTTTTCAAGTGCCGTTCGGTGCGGAGTTCCCCGGCCCATCGTCTGTGAAAGTTTCAGATTTTTCCCAGTGATAGTTTTAGCGCCACAAACCAACAAAGTGCATTTTTCGACATTTTTGACAGTTTTTATTCAATAACTTCTTCAAACGATCTTTTACATAGTGTTTTCAATATTTCCCAGTGCTCAGTGCGTCTTCCCCCAGATCCTCACCAACTTTGAAAATTTTCCGCCAATAAATAACCAAGATATAGACCATCAAAGTTCGCGGAATTTGACCTTCGGAGTTTCGGAGGGTATACAGAGGCAGGATCTTGTTACGATCTCAGTTTCTTGGTGCCTCCTGGACCGCCAGCTCATCCCCTAACTGGAGGCACTTCAACCAGGAAGATTTTCACAGGTCCGTTTATTCTTAGGTCACGCCGCAAG
This sequence comes from Hemaris fuciformis, assembly GCA_907164795.1. NCBI lineage: Eukaryota > Metazoa > Arthropoda > Insecta > Lepidoptera > Sphingidae > Hemaris > Hemaris fuciformis. Next base: position 10,788,874 of record OU015452.1, read on the forward strand.
AAATAATACTTCGCCGCCATTTACGACGCCAAACTACAAAAGGTCACCAACAACGTTCAACCTGACGACTGGTTCACGGTCGTAAATAAAACAAAGAGAGAAATTATGTCTGATTGAGAACGTGACATCCATATTGATATTAGTCACAGATTCAGATGACGAATCAATTGATAATTCTGATTTTCTGACTCTGATATGAGTTTCGACGAATAAAATAGATGTTTTAACAATAAAAATTGAAACTAAACACAATGTACGCTTTTTTTTTTTTTATATGGACTATCCATCGTAGCAATACATCCCATCACTAAATACATCTTTGGCGTTACGTTATACGCATAATTCTTTGCTTATTTTTTATTTGAATTTGATTTTATTTGTAGACTAGGACATTCTGATTGAGTTTAATTTAATTCACTACAGTCAGTAATTGTTTATTATATTACGAATGTGGTGCAGCTGAAATACTAAGTCATAACTGTAAATCGCAGCAACTTTCAAGAGTAAAACGAAACGCTACTGAAAGCTATCATCCGCACTATGCTACAGCGCAAATAGTATAGCAAAAAGCGCAGTATTTTAGTATGTATTTATTAATATTTAAAATTTGAAGAGTGGTTTAAAGGTGTTGTGCCAAAATTGAAATCCAATTCTGTGGTATATATATCTATAAATATTTAATACAAGCTTGGCTCCTTTGTAAAAATATTCCTTTTCAAGATAATATGGTAAAAGCAACACTTTTGGAACTTGTTCCTACTAATGTCGAATCTAATAGATACGATATAGAGTCGATTAGATGGCCGCACGACACGGTGTTACTGTATTAAGACTGCCCCCATACCATTGCGAAGTTAATCCCATAAAACTACTGTGGGCGCAGGTAAAAGGGCACGTGGTAAAACATAATACGACGTATAGGGAAGACTGAGGAGACTTGATCCTTACGGGAGAGTAGATAGTTATGGAACGTACAACCTTATACCCTACCTTAGACATTCAACCTTGATATTCACAATAAAGTGTCATGTATCACCTTTCCGGTGAATGTTTAAGACAAAACAAGAGTCCTGTAACAATGGTGTCGTATTAATTGTTTACATTATAGTATTACATAAGCCAAACACTTATTACCCCTCTAGGAGACTCTGCTTGTAACATTAGTGTAGTCAAGAAGTAGTTCAGATACATCTAATTAAGTACTCTGTAACCTTCGATCAAATATGTATATACTAGATTTCCGATAAGCACTTCAAAAACGGCGCGAAAAATAAGAGCACAACAAAAAATGTGGTCTTATTTCAAATTAGTATGGTCCAATCGTCGCCAACGCTAACACGTCAACAGCCGCAGTGCGCGTTTAAAAGTTGTGAAAATAATCATCGTAATACAAACATTTCGGAGTGAATATCTCTTTTTCGGTATGTTTATGTCAATAAATATTTATTTTTAATATAAAAAAAATTAGAATTAGACATAAATCAAAATCAGGATGTTGACAAGCCGTTTTTCATTTAAATTAAGGGTTCGGCAACATTTCTCTGATCAAATGTCAGAAGCTCCTTAGTAAGTACGTGTATGTGTTTATATTATATATGTATTTATATAAGTATCACTATAGTATATGTATGTAATGGTTTGTTTATATATATATATATGTTTATTATTTATATATGATATATATTTATATTTATTTATCTTTATTATTATTTTTTAATATCACGGAATCACATATGTTTCATGTACATATGTTTTATGCACCTATTCATATCTCTCTGCATCACCCTAAGGTTGACTGGTAGAAAATGCCTTAGGCATTAAGTCCGCCTTTATACATTCATTGTATGTATATAAAGTATAAATAAATAAATAAATATGAGTAAATTAACAAATAATATTATTGTTTCACCAATGTTTGGTACAATTCGCCAACCTACATATGTCCAAAATTGGTTATACTAGAACAAGAATGGAGTTGAGTAGAACTAGCCTTAAAATAAGAATAATTCGCTAAACATTTTAATATTTTTATCTTAATCTAAACATTATTTGCAGGGTTTACCAATCAAGGTTACAAATAAAAGAACTGTTAAAGTTGGCACCACAACTAGAACTGTTTTTTCAACAAAAAAAGTGCCATCAATCTACACACAAAATAGGGGAATTGAATGGAAATTCCCCCCATCTCCCCTAATAATGGGTTATTAGGATTGTTAGTATGTATTAACAGCTTCATTTACTTATATAAGCATTTGGTTTCGACTGACATTGTCTCCTTCTTATTAACTTATAAATTTAGCCAAGATCATGTCGAGGTATTATTTAGAAACATACAAAGTCAGGTGGTCATAATAATAATCCCAACACTAGACAATTTAAGGCTAGTTTCAATTGCTATTACATTTAGAACTAGGCTCCAAATTTACTGGAAATTGCCTACCGTTAGAAATATACCAATTTTATCAGGAGCATCACATCGGTAGGATATCGTTATGAGGACTCTGAAGAGAAAAATTACAGTTCTGCTGATTTTTGTAAGAACAAACCTTTACAGCAGAGTTTTGATAAATATCAGACGAATTGCACTGAACTTGGCGAAAAACTAGATCATAATCCAACTTTAGAATGATTCCACAAATAGTAGGTTAATTTCTGGTTTTGTAGTGAGTAGTATTGTAAAAAAATAATATTGTGAATACTGTAAAATGGATTTATGGGCTGAAGAAAGCTATGGTTTCATAAATTATTAGATTTATGGGACATGGGTGGTTTATGTTATGCTTCAAATGACGTGTGCATGAAAACTGAAGGCATTATACGCAATTGTCTTCGCATGAAAAAAATTATCATTGCCAATGTTTTAATCGGGGGGTCAATCGGTAGCCTGGCTCTTGGGAATTTAGTCGCTACGGAGCGTTTCTCGGGAGCGGACCGTGCGTTTTGCGTACGCGAGTTTTATAAAAACGGAAATTCGGCGACTGTAGCGCGTAGAAAATTCTGCAGCATTCGACATATTCGTCACTTGAATGATGCGCCAACCCCTCGACTCATAGCAAGATGGGTCGAGAAGTTTGAAGAGACCGGTTCAACACTGGAAAAACCAAAATCCGGGCGTCCAAGATCTTCGAGAACGGTCGAAAACGTAGACAGTGTCGCCCAGTCTACTCGGGACGATCGGAACCTTTAAATTCGGAAGCGTGCTGTGGCCTTAAACGTGCACAGATCGTCATTATGCCGCATTTTGCATAAAGATTTAAAACTGCACCCGTACAAAATTCAGTTTGTACAAGAATTAAAGCCTCAGGATGCTGGTCACAGGCTTGACGACGTAAACCAGATGATTGAGCGCTTTTCAACGTTTACCAACATCTTGTTTTCGGATGAAGTCCATTTTCATCTTACTGGATATGTTAACAAGCAAAATTGCCGCTACTGGAGTGCAACCAATCCAAAACAAAAACATCAGGCACCCCTACATTCGCCTAAAGTCACCGTATGGGCCGCAATGTCGGCGCGAGGAATTATCGGCCCTTACTTTTTTGAAGATGGAAGGGGACGCACAGTTACAGTGGATTCAGAGCGTTATGTGGAGATGTTAGACGACTTCTTCGTGCCTGAGCTGCAAAAATTTCCTGGTTATAACCAAAGAACATGGTTCCAGCAGGACGGAGCAACTTCACACACGTCTAATAGGTCTCTGACAAAAATTCGTAAAATTTTTGCTGGCAAATTGATCTCCAGGAGAGGTGACATAAGTTGGCCTCCACGTAGTCCCGATTTGACACCTATGGACTTTTTCCTGTGGGGTTATGTCAAATCCAAAGTTTACGCCAACAAACCTTCTTCCCTGGCACAATTAAAAGAAAATATCCGTCACGAAATCGCAGCCATCACGGAGAATACCTGCCGAGCCGTCATAGGCGGCAATTTTAGTGCTCGATTAAACGAATGCCGTGAACGCAATGTCATTGTTAAAAAATAAATTCCCAAACAGTGTATTTCAATATGTAATAAATATTTTTTCGATAAACTCCTTACTTTTTTTTAAATTATAGTTTTAAATATGACATTTCTTTTGAGACACCCTGCAACAAATTAACGTTTCCAAGCGACCATAGGCTCGTGAGAGGAAATATAACTTTAGAATACCAAAAGAAGGAAGAGAATGCATAAAGAAATGGGGGCAACTGGAGGAGGCCTATACCCATATGGCATACACATATATGTGTACTGCGGACTCCCATTGTCCGTCCCCTGCTGCCGACAATCCACGAAGAGCCTGATACTGACACCTGCACCTCAACGTTTGATGCCCCATCTTCGCCTATTGAGCTACCACCGCAACACATCGAGCGGCGTTAACCGAGATTTAAAGAACCGTCCGGCCCATTTAGCCTATTTTCCACTCCAACATACGATGGCCAGCCTCCCCAGGAAACGCCTCTCGAGAACGACATTCTTGCTCAGCTCGATCGGCCATTCCATTACCAGCCACAAGAGACTATTTCATGGCTGAACTATAGCCTGCCAGAACTACTAAAAGAAAAACTTTACCAAAAAGCATACTATAAAATTTCAGATTTTATTGAAGATAGTAAGCCCTGGGAGTAAGTAAATTGATCGGAGTTTTATTGTGTTGCTACAGTTTGTATCGTTATGAAATGTATCATTATGACATGTATCGTTATGACATTTAACGTTATGACATTTATCATGTAAAATTGAAACTGTTTATTAAAAAAAATATGCGATTTTCTATATTTTTTTTTAATTGACATTTCGTGTTGCTGAGGGAGTTTCTTGCCGTTTCTTCTCCACAGCTATAACACGTTTCGAAGCGGCAATAGTTTAAAAAAAATATTAAAAAGTGTAAAATTGACGATTCAAAAGAACTTGTAAAAGTCTATTTGAATAGAGATAATTTGACTTTGACTTTTGACTTTGACTACTTACTGAGCCGCGACAGTACCTTCCATCGGTTGCTAACCGGACACCAGTGGAACTCGAGAATAATTTACCTTTAACTGCCAACCTGCAATCGATGCAACATGAAGGGCAGCATTGCCTTCCATCGACTGACAATCTGCCATCAATGCAACGTGATCGATACGATTTGCTTCCATTAGCTGCCCAACTGACATCGATGCAACTCGCACAAGAAAATAATGCATTAAATTCGAGTGTGCCATCAATGCACATGCCGGAAGCACAGCATTACTTTCAATCGACTAAAAGTCTACCATTGATGCAACTTGACACGCTGCACAGACTAAATGGAAAAAAACTACGGAGTATCATGAGGAGATGAACTTCGAAAATTTTAAAGTTTGGTTCATAGATCTATTGAATAATTTGAAAGAGACTTTGACCATAATAATTGACATTTCGTGTTGCTGAGGGAGTTTCTTGCCGTTTCTTCTCCACAGCTATAACACGTTTCGAAGCGGCAATAGTTTAAAAAAAATATTAAAAAGTGTAAAATTGACGATTCAAAAGAACTTGTAAAAGTCTATTTGAATAAAGATAATTTGACTTTGACTTTTGACTTTGACTACTTACTGAGCCGCGACAGTACCTTCCATCGGTTGCTAACCGGACACCAGTGGAACTCGAGAATAATTTACCTTTAACTGCCAACCTGCAATCGATGCAACATGAAGGGCAGCATTGCCTTCCATCGACTGACAATCTGCCATCAATGCAACGTGATCGATACGATTTGCTTCCATTAGCTGCCCAACTGACATCGATGCAACTCGCACAAGAAAATAATGCATTAAATTCGAGTGTGCCATCAATTGCACATGCCGGAAGCACAGCATTACTTTCAATCGACTAAAAGTCTACCATTGATGCAACTTGACACGCTGCACAGACTAAATGGAAAAAAACTACGGAGTATCATGAGGAGATGAACTTCGAAAATTTTAAAGTTTGGTTCATAGATCTATTGAATAATTTGAAAGAGACTTTGACCATAATAATTGACATTTCGTGTTGCTGAGGGAGTTTCTTGCCGTTTCTTCTCCACAGCTATAACACGTTTCGAAGCGGCAATAGTTTAAAAAAAATATTAAAAAGTGTAAAATTGACGATTCAAAAGAACTTGTAAAAGTCTATTTGAATAAAGATAATTTGACTTTGACTTTTGACTACTTACTGAGCCGCGACAGTACCTTCCATCGGTTGCTAACCGGACACCAGTGGAACTCGAGAATAATTTACCTTTAACTGCCAACCTGCAATCGATGCAACATGAAGGGCAGCATTGCCTTCCATCGACTGACAATCTGCCATCAATGCAACGTGATCGATACGATTTGCTTCCATTAGCTGCCCAACTGACATCGATGCAACTCGCACAAGAAAATAATGCATTAAATTCGAGTGTGCCATCAATGCACATGCCGGAAGCACAGCATTACTTTCAATCGACTAAAAGTCTACCATTGATGCAACTTGACACGCTGCACAGACTAAATGGAAAAAAACTACGGAGTATCATGAGGAGATGAACTTCGAAAATTTTAAAGTTTGGTTCATAGATCTATTGAATAATTTGAAAGAGACTTTGACCATAATAATTGACATTTCGTGTTGCTGAGGGAGTTTCTTGCCGTTTCTTCTCCACAGCTATAACACGTTTCGAAGCGGCAATAGTTTAAAAAAAATATTAAAAAGTGTAAAATTGACGATTCAAAAGAACTTGTAAAAGTCTATTTGAATAAAGATAATTTGACTTTGACTTTTGACTACTTACTGAGCCGCGACAGTACCTTCCATCGGTTGCTAACCGGACACCAGTGGAACTCGAGAATAATTTACTTTAACTGCCAACCTGCAATCGATGCAACATGAAGGGCAGCATTGCCTTCCATCGACTGACAATCTGCCATCAATGCAACGTGATCGATACGATTTGCTTCCATTAGCTGCCCAACTGACATCGATGCAACTCGCACAAGAAAATAATGCATTAAATTCGAGTGTGCCATCAATGCACATGCCGGAAGCACAGCATTACTTTCAATCGACTAAAAGTCTACCATTGATGCAACTTGACACGCTGCACAGACTAAATGGAAAAAAACTACGGAGTATCATGAGGAGATGAACTTCGAAAATTTTAAAGTTTGGTTCATAGATCTATTGAATAATTTGAAAGAGACTTTGACCATAATAATTGACATTTCGTGTTGCTGAGGGAGTTTCTTGCCGTTTCTTCTCCACAGCTATAACACGTTTCGAAGCGGCAATAGTTTAAAAAAAATATTAAAAAGTGTAAAATTGACGATTCAAAAGAACTTGTAAAAGTCTATTTGAATAAAGATAATTTGACTTTGACTTTTGACTTTGACTACTTACTGAGCCGCGACAGTACCTTCCATCGGTTGCTAACCGGACACCAGTGGAACTCGAGAATAATTTACCTTTAACTGCCAACCTGCAATCGATGCAACATGAAGGGCAGCATTGCCTTCCATCGACTGACAATCTGCCATCAATGCAACGTGATCGATACGATTTGCTTCCATTAGCTGCCCAACTGACATCGATGCAACTCGCACAAGAAAATAATGCATTAAATTCGAGTGTGCCATCAATGCACATGCCGGAAGCACAGCATTACTTTCAATCGACTAAAAGTCTACCATTGATGCAACTTGACACGCTGCACAGACTAAATGGAAAAAAACTACGGAGTATCATGAGGAGATGAACTTCGAAAATTTTAAAGTTTGGTTCATAGATCTATTGAATAATTTGAAAGAGACTTTGACCATAATAATTGACATTTCGTGTTGCTGAGGGAGTTTCTTGCCGTTTCTTCTCCACAGCTATAACACGTTTCGAAGCGGCAATAGTTTAAAAAAAATATTAAAAAGTGTAAAATTGACGATTCAAAAGAACTTGTAAAAGTCTATTTGAATAAAGATAATTTGACTTTGACTTTTGACTTTGACTACTTACTGAGCCGCGACAGTACCTTCCATCGGTTGCTAACCGGACACCAGTGGAACTCGAGAATAATTTACCTTTAACTGCCAACCTGCAATCGATGCAACATGAAGGGCAGCATTGCCTTCCATCGACTGACAATCTGCCATCAATGCAACGTGATCGATACGATTTGCTTCCATTAGCTGCCCAACTGACATCGATGCAACTCGCACAAGAAAATAATGCATTAAATTCGAGTGTGCCATCAATGCACATGCCGGAAGCACAGCATTACTTTCAATCGACTAAAAGTCTACCATTGATGCAACTTGACACGCTGCACAGACTAAATGGAAAAAAACTACGGAGTATCATGAGGAGATGAACTTCGAAAATTTTAAAGTTTGGTTCATAGATCTATTGAATAATTTGAAAGAGACTTTGACCATAATAATTGACATTTCGTGTTGCTGAGGGAGTTTCTTGCCGTTTCTTCTCCACAGCTATAACACGTTTCGAAGCGGCAATAGTTTAAAAAAAATATTAAAAAGTGTAAAATTGACGATTCAAAAGAACTTGTAAAAGTCTATTTGAATAAAGATAATTTGACTTTGACTTTTGACTACTTACTGAGCCGCGACAGTACCTTCCATCGGTTGCTAACCGGACACCAGTGGAACTCGAGAATAATTTACCTTTAACTGCCAACCTGCAATCGATGCAACATGAAGGGCAGCATTGCCTTCCATCGACTGACAATCTGCCATCAATGCAACGTGATCGATACGATTTGCTTCCATTAGCTGCCCAACTGACATCGATGCAACTCGCACAAGAAAATAATGCATTAAATTCGAGTGTGCCATCAATGCACATGCCGGAAGCACAGCATTACTTTCAATCGACTAAAAGTCTACCATTGATGCAACTTGACACGCTGCACAGACTAAATGGAAAAAAACTACGGAGTATCATGAGGAGATGAACTTCGAAAATTTTAAAGTTTGGTTCATAGATCTATTGAATAATTTGAAAGAGACTTTGACCATAATAATTGACATTTCGTGTTGCTGAGGGAGTTTCTTGCCGTTTCTTCTCCACAGCTATAACACGTTTCGAAGCGGCAATAGTTTAAAAAAAATATTAAAAAGTGTAAAATTGACGATTCAAAAGAACTTGTAAAAGTCTATTTGAATAAAGATAATTTGACTTTGACTTTTGACTACTTACTGAGCCGCGACAGTACCTTCCATCGGTTGCTAACCGGACACCAGTGGAACTCGAGAATAATTTACCTTTAACTGCCAACCTGCAATCGATGCAACATGAAGGGCAGCATTGCCTTCCATCGACTGACAATCTGCCATCAATGCAACGTGATCGATACGATTTGCTTCCATTAGCTGCCCAACTGACATCGATGCAACTCGCACAAGAAAATAATGCATTAAATTCGAGTGTGCCATCAATGCACATGCCGGAAGCACAGCATTACTTTCAATCGACTAAAAGTCTACCATTGATGCAACTTGACACGCTGCACAGACTAAATGGAAAAAACTACGGAGTATCATGAGGAGATGAACTTCGAAAATTTTAAAGTTTGGTTCATAGATCTATTGAATAATTTGAAAGAGACTATGACCATAATAATGGACAATGCACCCTACCATTCGGTACAACTTAATAAGCCCCCAACACAATCCAACCGCAAAACCGAGTTAGTGAAGTGGCTGACTGAAAACGGCGTTACAGCTGATAAAAATATGTTAAAAACTGAGCTTGTTGCCTTAGTCCGGCGTCATAAGCCACCAAATCCTACCTATGCTCTGGACGAGATGGCAAAAGAAAAAGGGCACCAGGTCCTTCGACTACCACCCTACCATTGCCAATATAACGCCATTGAGCTAATTTGGGCCCAAATAAAAGGTATGCTTTTAATTTAAATTCCCATTTTGAAACTTTATAAGAATCATCTTTCCGAACGTAGAATGTGGTTTATGAACATTACAAAATATTAGATTAGACGTATTTCAAGGGTAAATTTTACAATTACTTATGAAATAAATCATTGATTGAAATACTTTTTTCACAAATCTGTTTATTTTTAGGTCACGCCGCAAAAAATAATACTTCGCCGCCATTTACGGCAAATAAGATGTTGGCCCTACTACAAGCCATCAACAACGTTGAACCTGACGACTGGTCCAAGGCGATGTTGTACGACTTTAATACAATATTTATCTATGTTTTTAGCCTTTTGTAACAGAGAAAAGTGTTAATCTTAGAATACTTTTATATATTAAATGTTTTATAACCTAAGTTCTGTAGGTTTCACATTGTACTTGTTATTTATTTTTTATTTCATTGCAGGATCCAGTGCCGGATCAAGTGTCCCTTATTGCATATTTTTAATTAATTGCAGGATCCAATATGCCTCAAGTTTATAAAACAAGAGAATGTGCACGAAAAAGAGTACCAATCGATAAACAAATATTGGAGATGGCTGTAAATGATGTTATTGCTGGCAAAAGTTGTCGTGGTACGGCAATACGGGTTAGCGGTTATGACACTAAAAAGATATGTCAGGAAGAGAAAAAGTGCTCCAACTGAAAACATTGACTATACGCCAAATTATCTTCAATTACAATTTTTTTCAAGCATTGAAGAGACATAATTAGTCAATTTTTTAGTATTGGCCAGCAAATTACGAGCCCCGATGCAAAATAGTTCATCTAGAGTGAAATTTTCTGTCAGATTTTTCTAACTTCATTATTTTTGTATAAAATCTATATAAAATATTAAGCTGTTCTACCATCACATGGCGCGTTACTTATGCCATTTTTTAATTATGAAACAATAAACTATTTAAGCTTTTTAAATTTATACATATCTTGTTTTAAATTTGAAGAAGTTACTCGTATATCACGGATTAACACCTAAGACTCTAAGACAGGGGTGGCCAACCGGTCGATCGCGACTATTAGTACAGTCGATCTTGGCAAGGCAAAAAATATTAATACGTAGAACAGACTGCGCAACGTAGTTAACAACTGCAGCAAGCATCACCTTGTATCATTTTTCAATGGCCATTCCGTGTTCAATGCATAGTAAATATCAGATTGACTTTCCACCTAACAGCGAAATAAGAAAGAGTAAATTGCAAGCATTGAAATCGCAATTAAGAGTCCAAGAAAACATGTTTTCTGGGTCTATTGAGCAAAGTAAAGCTGCAACTGAAGTTTCTTTCCAAGTAAGCTACAGCATTGCACAGAAGTGTTAACCTTTTTCGGATGGAGAATACATCAAGGAAATCTTCGAAGCAGTGTCAGATTCTCTACTCGTGAATTTCAAAAATAAAAACGAAATTAAAAAAGCTATTCATGGTTTACAGCTGTCCCGAAATACTGTGATGCGCCGTATAGAAACGATTAGCAAAAACATAACCGAACAGCTACAAAAAGATATCATCCGCTGTGTTGATTTTTCGCTACAGCTTTACGAGTCAACAGATATCACTGATACTGCACAACTACTTATTTTTATTCGGATGGTCTTTGATGATTTTTCGACGAAAGAAGAATTACTGAATATGATTTCCTTGACAGGAAAAACTCGTGGCCTTGATATATTCACGGAATTCAAAGCATATATTAGCCAGATTAAGCTACCTTTGTATAAGCTCATATCAATGACAACTGATGGGGCTCCTGCAATGACTGGTATTCATAATGGTTTTATTGCTCTCTGTCACAAAGACGAAGATTTTCCAGACTTCATTAGCTACCACTGCATAATTCACCAAAAAGTATTGGCTAGTAAGAGACTAAACACAAATCATGTAATGGATATTTCTTTCAAGATTGTAAATTCCATAGAAGGAAAATCTCCCCAAAGGCGTCTGTTTAAACAACAGTTGTAGTTTGTCTCGGTGCGGGGATCGAACCCGCGGCCTCTCGTTTCGCAAGCTGGTGTCAAGCCAACTGCGCCACGGGGCTGTCAGATGAGAAGAAACCGATTTGGCATTGCACACTGACGTAAGGTGGTTGAGTCGAAGCAAGTTTTTGCAAAGATTTCGAGATCTATTATAGACGAAATAACAAAATTCTTGAACAGAGGGGTGATGATTTTCAGCAGTTGCGTGATTTAGATTGGCAATGTGATTTAGCATTTTTAGCAGATTTTACTGGAAAATTGAGCATATTAAATCTGTAACTACAAGGCAAGAACAAAACAGTAACAGAAATGATGAGTTCTATTGCAGCGTTTCAAAGTTAAACAGTGTCTATGATAGTTGACATCGAAAAGAAAAAAAAATCAACAATTTGTAAACATTAAGGATCATATGGAATTATTTTTTGTCAACTCCGCCCATGAACACCCACAATACTATATTCATAGTTACTTAGAATAATTTTTAGTTTTGTTTTCCCTCTTATTTAAATAAAAAAATAATTGTGTATTGAACTTTGCTGTTTCATTGAATATTTCAATAGTATGTAATTGGTAGATCGCATAGGGTTTCGTCAGCAAACAGATATTGGGTCTATTTAAGTTGGCCACCCCTGGTGTATACGGATTAAAAACCCCAAACCCATTAGTGAACCTTACAGCAGAGTTCTATAAAAGGTGGAAGCAACAGTTTGAAATATATAGAATTACATCAGGTGCAAATGGTAACACAGGGCAAGTACAAGTCGCATTATTATTACATTGCATGGGCGAAGGATGTTTTGAAATATACAACACATTTGAGTTGTCGAGCGAACAAAAAGATAATTATAGTGAGGTGATAGCCTGATTTGACAAATACTTCATCCCAGCAAGTAACAATATATTATTACAATAATTACTACAACTATGCCTTAAGTATGTTGTTACACAATATCGCCGCTGCATTATTTCGTCTTTTTATATAATCGCAAAATGAACGTTTAACTGAGACTGACTTGAAGGAAACGTAAGCCCTTTAAAGAAGAAGCTTCAGCAAGCACTGGAAACACGACATTTAGCATAATATGAAAAATCTTAAGGGCATGATCGACGGAAGAGTAAAACCGCCGTTTTATGGCTCGTCGGTAAAGCTCGCCAGTGGATCATTGCAATACCGCGGTATTAAAAACCAACGAGCCCGGCTCGTTAGTTATGTTTAATTTTTTGCTCGGCACGCTGCGCAAGACCGCGTGTCGATCACCACTGACGAGCCGAGCCTGTAGTCACGATTTCATAATAGAATTTATAAACACCTTCAGAGACTGCCCTTCCTTATGGCAATGTACATTACAAAAACAAAGGAACCCGTCTTAATGCCTACAATAAACTGCAGAAGAAAGAAATTTGGTAAATCTAATTTAATATAAATCAAATCTAAAGCAATCCAACGACTGAATTTGTGTTTCAGTTTAAAATGGCTTCTTATGATAGTATTATATATTGAACGTTGGTCAAAGCACGGTTTGGTATGCATTATCAAGCAATGGAATATTTGGTTCGTATTTTTTTGAAAATCGTCGAGGACAAGCAAAGTCTGTGGACGGTGTCTCTTATCCGCGCATGCTGAACGATTATTTTCTGCCTCTAATGAGAGAATATCCTTCCTTTAGTACGCACACATACACATGGGTCTAACAAGATAGCGCCTAGCTGCACACAGCCAGGGAGACGGTGGCGATTCTGCGTGATTTCTTCCCTAACAAAAAAGATTATTTTGTTTGACAGTGACGGACACTACTGGCATAAGCAATTTCAGATCAGGATATTCAGATATGATGATGTCACTAGTTGAAGCAATGTATTTTGAATGTAAGAGCAGTTGGTTAAAACATTTATCTTCAAACAGATTACTACAACTGTGGAGAAGACCTATACCACTTGCGAAAATAAATGGAGATGTGAGTGGAGTTCTTAAAAGTGTTTACGAGAAAAGCGAGTTTAGTGATATAAACACCTATTCCCTAATTGAGATCTGGGACGACATCACGTCTCATCTGGAGGACACTGTGGGTGATATCAATGTGGAAGTGGAAGAGTGGCTTCAGTTGTTAAGTCATACACCACCAGAGTGTTTCACCCATGAACTGTTCACCGAACAACTAGGTAATGATTTATTAAATTACATAATTTATGCTGTAAGCGAGTGTGGTATAGAGCTATTTTAAAGTTTTTTCACTTGCGATATTGTTTAGTTTATTTTATTTTTTTCATGTAAATTTTCTAATGATTTTATAAATTCTACCATTTATGCAGTAAGCGATTGCTATAACGATTCATAAATAGCTATTTTAAAGTCTTGCACTTGCTATAATATCAAGTTGAATTTTAATATATATAAGTATAGTTTTACTATAATTTACTACAATCAGTAAATATTATAATGGATGTAGAAAACATTAAATATATTATCGACATAGATGGTTTTCAGGTATCAAAGATAATGTATTTTAAAGAAGTAGGTGTTTATAATATTCAGGATAGGATCCTTTATTTATTTCATATAAAACTTCCGGAATGGTTATTACACTATCAAGATAAAACAACCTCATTTGCTACTAATCACATTCATGGGATGTATTTAAAAAACTATGACAATGACATCAGTTTTACAGAGTTTTTAAGAAAAATAAAGGGCTTTGACCCGAAAAAAACAGTTTATATGGATGTATAAGGGGGGTATCATTGAAAGATACTTATTAGAGTGTCTAAGATTTTCATCAATAAATCTAGAAACACTACAATGTCCAAAAGGTGAAATTATAATGAAAAATTTGAATTTAAACCATATTTTAAGGAATTGTGTGAGACATAAAGCATTTAAAGGAAAATCACCTCGCACCTGTCACTGTAGTGGTGTAGAGGTGCGAGCTTTTGCAGTGTGGTTAGAAAACTATTTAAATCGATAAGTTTGTAATTGTAACTGTTAGTGTTATGACTTTTATATCATAAACTTTAGACTTATTTTAATGATAAGATTTTAGTATTATGACTTTTATATCATAAACTAAAAAAAAAAAGTGTTTTTTTATTTCACTTTTAATTCCTGATTTTGCCACCGGACGTGCGCAAATAAAAGCCAGTAATAATCGTGAATCGCCTTTTTCGTAATGTACGTTTTTAAAACACAAGTCACAGATTATGCCACTTTAAGTATAAATGACGGCCATACGAGAATATGGAAGGTTTATTTATGTTGGTACGAAAACAGTATTTTTCTTATCAAATATAATAATATTGTCATGAACGAATACAATATCTCTTTTTCGCGGTCGAAAGAGGAAAAATGTGAACTCATTAAGACTAACATCCACAGCTCCTTAAAAATTCTTGAGACAAAAAGCATGACAAAATAATTCGAGTGAGAATTTCATAACACGTAAGGACGTGGATAAGGATCCACAGGGAGAAGTATCTAGAAGTACCTATATTTTTGTATGTTTATAACGAATAAGCTCAAAAACCACTAAACCATAATAATATTTGCAATTCAATATGTTATAGCCAATAATAGACGATAATATGAGACGAAATCTAAAACATAAGTACCTATTATAATAAGACCAAATGACTTGAATCATTGTTAGAGTTGTCTTCTTTTACACAAGCATGCCAGAGACCAAAAGACTTAAAGAGCAGTGTTGACTTAAAAATGATGAAAAGAAAATTCCATCATCCAAAAAGTATATGCTGGACTGGTCATAAGATTACCAAAGATCCTTATTTTACTAAGTACGACTTTTATGCAAATTGCAATACCGATAGTAGACAATTTTTGGTTCGTAGAGACTCTTGCGTAGATACTCATTATGAAAGACTTTTAGAAATTGAGTAAACTGACCATTGATCTCTAAAAGGGAGCCTCGAATATTGGCGCTACTCCTTAAGTGGTTATTACTTAGACAGTTGCATGCATAACCCGCATACAATTTTGATACATATATCAATTGTAATAGGATGTGAAATGCACAGTAAAAACATGTTGTTTCTCTCGTGCCGGATAGCATTGAAAAATTTAACAGGTTTGACTGCTATAATCATAATTGATAAGGCCTGGAAAAATGTCAACCCTACCACTATTTTTAACACCTTCAAGGTGTGGTTTTAAGGAAATCGGAAATGTTTAACTGTCCCCGATACCACCAAAACTAATGAAACAAGATTTTCAAAGGGGACTTACACTTGATTATTGAGAGCACATTTCATTTGCATTCACTCCGGCAAGTTTAGTGATATAAACACCTATTCCCTAATTGAGATCTGGGACGACATCACGTCTCATCTGGAGGACACTGTGGGTGATATCAATGTGGAAGTGGAAGAGTGGCTTCAGTTGTT
Organism: Hemaris fuciformis; assembly: GCA_907164795.1. Lineage (NCBI taxonomy): Eukaryota > Metazoa > Arthropoda > Insecta > Lepidoptera > Sphingidae > Hemaris > Hemaris fuciformis. The sequence goes on from OU015452.1 coordinate 10,805,143, forward strand.
AAGTCATACACCACCAGAGTGTTTCACCCATGAACTGTTCACCGAACAACTAGGTAATGATTTATTAAATTACATAATTTATGCTGTAAGCGAGTGTGGTATAGAGCTATTTTAAAGTTTTTTCACTTGCGATATTGTTTAGTTTATTTTATTTTTTTCATGTAAATTTTCTAATGATTTTATAAATTCTACCATTTATGCTGTAAGCGATTGCTATAACGATTCATAAATAGCTATTTTAAAGTGTTGCACTTGCTATAATATCAAGTTGAATTTTAATATATATAAGTATAGTTTTACTATAATTTACTACAATCAGTAAATATTATAATGGATGTAGAAAACATTAAATATATTATCGACATAGATGGTTTTCAGGTATCAAAGATAATGTATTTTAAAGAAGTAGGTGTTTATAATATTCAGGATAGGATCCTTTATTTATTTCATATAAAACTTCCGGAATGGTTATTACACTATCAAGATAAAACAACCTCATTTGCTACTAATTACATTCATGGGATGTATTTAAAAAACTATGACAATGACATCAGTTTTACAGAGTTTTTAAGAAAAATAAAGGGCTTTGACCCGAAAAAACAGTTTATATGGATGTATAAGGGGGGTATCATTGAAAGATACTTATTAGAGAGTCGTAAGATTTTCATCAATAAATCTAGAAACACTACAATGTCCAAAAGGTGAAATTATAATGAAAAATTTGAATTTAAACCATATTTTAAGGAATTGTGTGAGACATAAAGCATTTAAAGGAAAATCACCTCGCACCTGTCACTGTAGTGGTGTAGAGGTGCGAGCTTTTGCAGTGTGGTTAGAAAACTATTTAAATCGATAAGTTTGTAATTGTAACTGTTAGTGTTATGACTTTTATATCATAAACTTTAGACTTATTTTAATGATAAGATTTTAGTATTATGACTTTTATATCATAAACTAAAAAAAAAAAGTGTTTTTTTATTTCACTTTTAATTCTTGATTTTGCCACCGGACGTGCGCAAATAAAAGCCAGTAATAATCGTGAATCGCCTTTTTCGTAATGTACGTTTTTAAAACACAAGTCACAGATTATGCCACTTTAAGTATAAATGACGGCCATACGAGAATATGGAAGGTTTATTTATGTTGGTACGAAAACAGTATTTTTCTTATCAAATATAATAATATTGTCATGAACGAATACAATATCTCTTTTTCGCAGTCGAAAGAGGAAAAATGTGAACTCATTAAGACTAACATCCACAGCTCCTTAAAAATTCTTGAGACAAAAAGCATGACAAAATAATTCGAGTGAGAATGTCATAACACGTAAGGACGTGGATAAGGATCCACAGGGAGAAGTATCTAGAAGTACCTATATTTTTGTATGTTTATAACGAATAAGCTCAAAAACCACTAAACCATAATAATATTTGCAATTCAATATGTTATAGCCAATAATAGACGATAATATGAGACGAAATCTAAAACATAAGTACCTATTATAATAAGACCAAATGACTTGAATCATTGTTAGAGTTGTCTTCTTTTACACAAGCATGCCAGAGACCAAAAGACTTAAAGAGCAGTGTTGACTTAAAAATGATGAAAAGAAAATTCCATCATCCAAAAAGTATATGCTGGACTGGTCATAAGATTACCAAAGATCCTTATTTTACTAAGTACGACTTTTATGCAAATTGCAATACCGATAGTAGACAATTATTGGTTCGTAGAGACTCTTGCGTAGATACTCATTATGAAAGACTTTTTAGAAATTGAGTAAACTGACCATTGATATCTAAAAGGGAGCCTCGAATATTGGCGCTACTCCTTAAGTGGTTATTACTTAGACAGTTGCATGCATAACCCGCATACAATTTTGATACATATATCAATTGTAATAGGATGTGAAATGCACAGTAAAAACATGTTGTTTCTCTCGTGCCGGATAGCATTGAAAAATTTAACAGGTTTGACTGCTATAATCATAATTGATAAGGCCTGGAAAAATGTCAACCCTACCACTATTTTTAACACCTTCAAGGTGTGGTTTTAAGGAAATCGGAAATGTTTAACTGTCCCCGATACCACCAAAACTAATGAAACAAGATTTTCAAAGGGGACTTACACTTGATTATTGAGATCACATTTCATTTGCATTCACTCCGGCAAGTTTAGTGATATAAACACCTATTCCCTAATTGAGATCTGGGACGACATCACGTCTCATCTGGAGGACACTGTGGGTGATATCAATGTGGAAGTGGAAGAGTGGCTTCAGTTGTTAAGTCATACACCACCAGAGTGTTTCACCCATGAACTGTTCACCGAACAACTAGGTAATGATTTATTAAATTACATAATTTATGCTGTAAGCGAGTGTGGTATAGAGCTATTTTAAAGTTTTTTCACTTGCGATATTGTTTAGTTTATTTTATTTTTTTCATGTAAATTTTCTAATGATTTTATAAATTCTACCATTTATGCTGTAAGCGATTGCTATAACGATTCATAAATAGCTATTTTAAAGTGTTGCACTTGCTATAATATCAAGTTGAATTTTAATATATATAAGTATAGTTTTACTATAATTTACTACAATCAGTAAATATTATAATGGATGTAGAAAACATTAAATATATTATCGACATAGATGGTTTTCAGGTATCAAAGATAATGTATTTTAAAGAAGTAGGTGTTTATAATATTCAGGATAGGATCCTTTATTTATTTCATATAAAACTTCCGGAATGGTTATTACACTATCAAGATAAAACAACCTCATTTGCTACTAATTACATTCATGGGATGTATTTAAAAAACTATGACAATGACATCAGTTTTACAGAGTTTTTAAGAAAAATAAAGGGCTTTGACCCGAAAAAACAGTTTATATGGATGTATAAGGGGGGTATCATTGAAAGATACTTATTAGAGAGTCGTAAGATTTTCATCAATAAATCTAGAAACACTACAATGTCCAAAAGGTGAAATTATAATGAAAAATTTGAATTTAAACCATATTTTAAGGAATTGTGTGAGACATAAAGCATTTAAAGGAAAATCACCTCGCACCTGTCACTGTAGTGGTGTAGAGGTGCGAGCTTTTGCAGTGTGGTTAGAAAACTATTTAAATCGATAAGTTTGTAATTGTAACTGTTAGTGTTATGACTTTTATATCATAAACTTTAGACTTATTTTAATGATAAGATTTTAGTATTATGACTTTTATATCATAAACTAAAAAAAAAAAGTGTTTTTTTATTTCACTTTTAATTCTTGATTTTGCCACCGGACGTGCGCAAATAAAAGCCAGTAATAATCGTGAATCGCCTTTTTCGTAATGTACGTTTTTAAAACACAAGTCACAGATTATGCCACTTTAAGTATAAATGACGGCCATACGAGAATATGGAAGGTTTATTTATGTTGGTACGAAAACAGTATTTTTCTTATCAAATATAATAATATTGTCATGAACGAATACAATATCTCTTTTTCGCAGTCGAAAGAGGAAAAATGTGAACTCATTAAGACTAACATCCACAGCTCCTTAAAAATTCTTGAGACAAAAAGCATGACAAAATAATTCGAGTGAGAATTTCATAACACGTAAGGACGTGGATAAGGATCCACAGGGAGAAGTATCTAGAAGTACCTATATTTTTGTATGTTTATAACGAATAAGCTCAAAAACCACTAAACCATAATAATATTTGCAATTCAATATGTTATAGCCAATAATAGACGATAATATGAGACGAAATCTAAAACATAAGTACCTATTATAATAAGACCAAATGACTTGAATCATTGTTAGAGTTGTCTTCTTTTACACAAGCATGCCAGAGACCAAAAGACTTAAAGAGCAGTGTTGACTTAAAAATGATGAAAAGAAAATTCCATCATCCAAAAAGTATATGCTGGACTGGTCATAAGATTACCAAAGATCCTTATTTTACTAAGTACGACTTTTATGCAAATTGCAATACCGATAGTAGACAATTTTTGGTTCGTAGAGACTCTTGCGTAGATACTCATTATGAAAGACTTTTTAGAAATTGAGTAAACTGACCATTGATCTCTAAAAGGGAGCCTCGAATATTGGCGCTACTCCTTAAGTGGTTGTTACTTAGACAGTTGCATGCATAACCCGCATACAATTTTGATACATATATCAATTGTAATAGGATGTGAAATGCACAGTAAAAACATGTTGTTTCTCTCGTGCCGGATAGCATTGAAAAATTTAACAGGTTTGACTGCTATAATCATAATTGATAAGGCCTGGAAAAATGTCAACCCTACCACTATTTTTAACACCTTCAAGGTGTGGTTTTAAGGAAATCGGAAATGTTTAACTGTCCCCGATACCACCAAAACTAATGAAACAAGATTTTCAAAGGGGACTTACACTTGATTATTGAGAGCACATTTCATTTGCATTCACTCCGGCAAGTTTAGTGATATAAACACCTATTCCCTAATTGAGATCTGGGACGACATCACGTCTCATCTGGAGGACACTGTGGGTGATATCAATGTGGAAGTGGAAGAGTGGCTTCAGTTGTTAAGTCATACACCACCAGAGTGTTTCACCCATGAACTGTTCACCGAACAACTAGGTAATGATTTATTAAATTACATAATTTATGCTGTAAGCGAGTGTGGTATAGAGCTATTTTAAAGTTTTTTCACTTGCGATATTGTTTAGTTTATTTTATTTTTTTCATGTAAATTTTCTAATGATTTTATAAATTCTACCATTTATGCTGTAAGCGATTGCTATAACGATTCATAAATAGCTATTTTAAAGTGTTGCACTTGCTATAATATCAAGTTGAATTTTAATATATATAAGTATAGTTTTACTATAATTTACTACAATCAGTAAATATTATAATGGATGTAGAAAACATTAAATATATTATCGACATAGATGGTTTTCAGGTATCAAAGATAATGTATTTTAAAGAAGTAGGTGTTTATAATATTCAGGATAGGATCCTTTATTTATTTCATATAAAACTTCCGGAATGGTTATTACACTATCAAGATAAAACAACCTCATTTGCTACTAATTACATTCATGGGATGTATTTAAAAAACTATGACAATGACATCAGTTTTACAGAGTTTTTAAGAAAAATAAAGGGCTTTGACCCGAAAAAACAGTTTATATGGATGTATAAGGGGGGTATCATTGAAAGATACTTATTAGAGAGTCGTAAGATTTTCATCAATAAATCTAGAAACACTACAATGTCCAAAAGGTGAAATTATAATGAAAAATTTGAATTTAAACCATATTTTAAGGAATTGTGTGAGACATAAAGCATTTAAAGGAAAATCACCTCGCACCTGTCACTGTAGTGGTGTAGAGGTGCGAGCTTTTGCAGTGTGGTTAGAAAACTATTTAAATCGATAAGTTTGTAATTGTAACTGTTAGTGTTATGACTTTTATATCATAAACTTTAGACTTATTTTAATGATAAGATTTTAGTATTATGACTTTTATATCATAAACTAAAAAAAAAAAGTGTTTTTTTATTTCACTTTTAATTCTTGATTTTGCCACCGGACGTGCGCAAATAAAAGCCAGTAATAATCGTGAATCGCCTTTTTCGTAATGTACGTTTTTAAAACACAAGTCACAGATTATGCCACTTTAAGTATAAATGACGGCCATACGAGAATATGGAAGGTTTATTTATGTTGGTACGAAAACAGTATTTTTCTTATCAAATATAATAATATTGTCATGAACGAATACAATATCTCTTTTTCGCAGTCGAAAGAGGAAAAATGTGAACTCATTAAGACTAACATCCACAGCTCCTTAAAAATTCTTGAGACAAAAAGCATGACAAAATAATTCGAGTGAGAATTTCATAACACGTAAGGACGTGGATAAGGATCCACAGGGAGAAGTATCTAGAAGTACCTATATTTTTGTATGTTTATAACGAATAAGCTCAAAAACCACTAAACCATAATAATATTTGCAATTCAATATGTTATAGCCAATAATAGACGATAATATGAGACGAAATCTAAAACATAAGTACCTATTATAATAAGACCAAATGACTTGAATCATTGTTAGAGTTGTCTTCTTTTACACAAGCATGCCAGAGACCAAAAGACTTAAAGAGCAGTGTTGACTTAAAAATGATGAAAAGAAAATTCCATCATCCAAAAAGTATATGCTGGACTGGTCATAAGATTACCAAAGATCCTTATTTTACTAAGTACGACTTTTATGCAAATTGCAATACCGATAGTAGACAATTTTTGGTTCGTAGAGACTCTTGCGTAGATACTCATTATGAAAGACTTTTTAGAAATTGAGTAAACTGACCATTGATCTCTAAAAGGGAGCCTCGAATATTGGCGCTACTCCTTAAGTGGTTATTACTTAGACAGTTGCATGCATAACCCGCATACAATTTTGATACATATATCAATTGTAATAGGATGTGAAATGCACAGTAAAAACATGTTGTTTCTCTCGTGCCGGATAGCATTGAAAAATTTAACAGGTTTGACTGCTATAATCATAATTGATAAGGCCTGGAAAAATGTCAACCCTACCACTATTTTTAACACCTTCAAGGTGTGGTTTTAAGGAAATCGGAAATGTTTAACTGTCCCCGATACCACCAAAACTAATGAAACAAGATTTTCAAAGGGGACTTACACTTGATTATTGAGAGCACATTTCATTTGCATTCACTCCGGCAAGTTTAGTGATATAAACACCTATTCCCTAATTGAGATCTGGGACGACATCACGTCTCATCTGGAGGACACTGTGGGTGATATCAATGTGGAAGTGGAAGAGTGGCTTCAGTTGTTAAGTCATACACCACCAGAGTGTTTCACCCATGAACTGTTCACCGAACAACTAGGTAATGATTTATTAAATTACATAATTTATGCTGTAAGCGAGTGTGGTATAGAGCTATTTTAAAGTTTTTTCACTTGCGATATTGTTTAGTTTATTTTATTTTTTTCATGTAAATTTTCTAATGATTTTATAAATTCTACCATTTATGCTGTAAGCGATTGCTATAACGATTCATAAATAGCTATTTTAAAGTGTTGCACTTGCTATAATATCAAGTTGAATTTTAATATATATAAGTATAGTTTTACTATAATTTACTACAATCAGTAAATATTATAATGGATGTAGAAAACATTAAATATATTATCGACATAGATGGTTTTCAGGTATCAAAGATAATGTATTTTAAAGAAGTAGGTGTTTATAATATTCAGGATAGGATCCTTTATTTATTTCATATAAAACTTCCGGAATGGTTATTACACTATCAAGATAAAACAACCTCATTTGCTACTAATTACATTCATGGGATGTATTTAAAAAACTATGACAATGACATCAGTTTTACAGAGTTTTTAAGAAAAATAAAGGGCTTTGACCCGAAAAAACAGTTTATATGGATGTATAAGGGGGGTATCATTGAAAGATACTTATTAGAGAGTCTAAGATTTTCATCAATAAATCTAGAAACACTACAATGTCCAAAAGGTGAAATTATAATGAAAAATTTGAATTTAAACCATATTTTAAGGAATTGTGTGAGACATAAAGCATTTAAAGGAAAATCACCTCGCACCTGTCACTGTAGTGGTGTAGAGGTGCGAGCTTTTGCAGTGTGGTTAGAAAACTATTTAAATCGATAAGTTTGTAATTGTAACTGTTAGTGTTATGACTTTTATATCATAAACTTTAGACTTATTTTAATGATAAGATTTTAGTATTATGACTTTTATATCATAAACTAAAAAAAAAAAAGTGTTTTTTTATTTCACTTTTAATTCCTGATTTTGCCACCGGACGTGCGCAAATAAAAGCCAGTAATAATCGTGAATCGCCTTTTTCGTAATGTACGTTTTTAAAACACAAGTCACAGATTATGCCACTTTAAGTATAAATGACGGCCATACGAGAATATGGAAGGTTTATTTATGTTGGTACGAAAACAGTATTTTTCTTATCACATATAATAATATTGTCATGAACGAATACAATATCTCTTTTTCGCAGTCGAAAGAGGAAAAATGTGAACTCATTAAGACTAACATCCACAGCTCCTTAAAAATTCTTGAGACAAAAAGCATGACAAAATAATTCGAGTGAGAATTTCATAACACGTAAGGACGTGGATAAGGATCCACAGGGAGAAGTATCTAGAAGTACCTATATTTTTGTATGTTTATAACGAATAAGCTCAAAAACCACTAAACCATAATAATATTTGCAATTCAATATGTTATAGCCAATAATAGACGATAATATGAGACGAAATCTAAAACATAAGTACCTATTATAATAAGACCAAATGACTTGAATCATTGTTAGAGTTGTCTTCTTTTACACAAGCATGCCAGAGACCAAAAGACTTAAAGAGCAGTGTTGACTTAAAAATGATGAAAAGAAAATTCCATCATCCAAAAAGTATATGCTGGACTGGTCATAAGATTACCAAAGATCCTTATTTTACTAAGTACGACTTTTATGCAAATTGCAATACCGATAGTAGACAATTTTTGGTTCGTAGAGACTCTTGCGTAGATACTCATTATGAAAGACTTTTTAGAAATTGAGTAAACTGACCATTGATATCTAAAAGGGAGCCTCGAATATTGGCGCTACTCCTTAAGTGGTTATTACTTAGACAGTTGCATGCATAACCCGCATACAATTTTGATACATATATCAATTGTAATAGGATGTGAAATGCACAGTAAAAACATGTTGTTTCTCTCGTGCCGGATAGCATTGAAAAATTTAACAGGTTTGACTGCTATAATCATAATTGATAAGGCCTGGAAAAATGTCAACCCTACCACTATTTTTAACACCTTCAAGGTGTGGTTTTAAGGAAATCGGAAATGTTTAACTGTCCCCGATACCACCAAAACTAATGAAACAAGATTTTCAAAGGGGACTTACACTTGATTATTGAGAGCACATTTCATTTGCATTCACTCCGGCAAGTTTAGTGATATAAACACCTATTCCCTAATTGAGATCTGGGACGACATCACGTCTCATCTGGAGGACACTGTGGGTGATATCAATGTGGAAGTGGAAGAGTGGCTTCAGTTGTTAAGTCATACACCACCAGAGTGTTTCACCCATGAACTGTTCACCGAACAACTAGGTAATGATTTATTAAATTACATAATTTATGCTGTAAGCGAGTGTGGTATAGAGCTATTTTAAAGTTTTTTCACTTGCGATATTGTTTAGTTTATTTTATTTTTTTCATGTAAATTTTCTAATGATTTTATAAATTCTACCATTTATGCTGTAAGCGATTGCTATAACGATTCATAAATAGCTATTTTAAAGTGTTGCACTTGCTATAATATCAAGTTGAATTTTAATATATATAAGTATAGTTTTACTATAATTTACTACAATCAGTAAATATTATAATGGATGTAGAAAACATTAAATATATTATCGACATAGATGGTTTTCAGGTATCAAAGATAATGTATTTTAAAGAAGTAGGTGTTTATAATATTCAGGATAGGATCCTTTATTTATTTCATATAAAACTTCCGGAATGGTTATTACACTATCAAGATAAAACAACCTCATTTGCTACTAATTACATTCATGGGATGTATTTAAAAAACTATGACAATGACATCAGTTTTACAGAGTTTTTAAGAAAAATAAAGGGCTTTGACCCGAAAAAACAGTTTATATGGATGTATAAGGGGGGTATCATTGAAAGATACTTATTAGAGAGTCTAAGATTTTCATCAATAAATCTAGAAACACTACAATGTCCAAAAGGTGAAATTATAATGAAAAATTTGAATTTAAACCATATTTTAAGGAATTGTGTGAGACATAAAGCATTTAAAGGAAAATCACCTCGCACCTGTCACTGTAGTGGTGTAGAGGTGCGAGCTTTTGCAGTGTGGTTAGAAAACTATTTAAATCGATAAGTTTGTAATTGTAACTGTTAGTGTTATGACTTTTATATCATAAACTTTAGACTTATTTTAATGATAAGATTTTAGTATTATGACTTTTATATCATAAACTAAAAAAAAAAAAGTGTTTTTTTATTTCACTTTTAATTCCTGATTTTGCCACCGGACGTGCGCAAATAAAAGCCAGTAATAATCGTGAATCGCCTTTTTCGTAATGTACGTTTTTAAAACACAAGTCACAGATTATGCCACTTTAAGTATAAATGACGGCCATACGAGAATATGGAAGGTTTATTTATGTTGGTACGAAAACAGTATTTTTCTTATCACATATAATAATATTGTCATGAACGAATACAATATCTCTTTTTCGCAGTCGAAAGAGGAAAAATGTGAACTCATTAAGACTAACATCCACAGCTCCTTAAAAATTCTTGAGACAAAAAGCATGACAAAATAATTCGAGTGAGAATTTCATAACACGTAAGGACGTGGATAAGGATCCACAGGGAGAAGTATCTAGAAGTACCTATATTTTTGTATGTTTATAACGAATAAGCTCAAAAACCACTAAACCATAATAATATTTGCAATTCAATATGTTATAGCCAATAATAGACGATAATATGAGACGAAATCTAAAACATAAGTACCTATTATAATAAGACCAAATGACTTGAATCATTGTTAGAGTTGTCTTCTTTTACACAAGCATGCCAGAGACCAAAAGACTTAAAGAGCAGTGTTGACTTAAAAATGATGAAAAGAAAATTCCATCATCCAAAAAGTACTACTGTGTCCAAAAAATAAGGTGACATTTGAATTTAAACGGCGCGTGTCGAAGGACTTGGAGAATTTTAATTTTTTTTAGGTTGGTAGTACTGTCCGTGACATCTATGTCAAATTTACATGTCAAAATATTCATTAGTGTTTGAGATACGCGTCATTTTGTGAGCAGCTAAAAGTGAGTTTTTCGTTTTTCGCGATGTCGAAATTTGTTGAGCAAAGGATTTGCATTAAATTTTGTTTGCGGAATCAATTTTCTGCTGCGGATACGTTGAGGATGGTGCGGAAAGCCTTTGGTGATGAGGCTATGTCTAAAAAAAATGTTTACAAGTGGTATAGTGAGTTCCAAGCCGGCCGTGAACGTGTCGAAGACGAAGAGCGTCCTGGGCGACCATCAACCTCAACCGACGAAGCTCACGTCCAACAAATCAAAGATTTGGTGTTGAAAAACCGTCGATTAACGATTAGAGACCTTGCTGATGAGGTTGGCATATCGAAAGGCTCGGTCAATACTATTTTAAAGGATGTTTTGGGCCTCAAGCGCGACAAATCTCGACTGGTACCGAAAACTGCACTCGTAATTCGTGATCATTTCGCCAATAACTCAACCCATATCGTTCCGCAACCACCGTATTCACCTGATCTGGCGCCGTGTGACTTCTGGCTGTTCAGCAAGCTCAAAAGATCGCTCCGGGGACACCGTTTTGATACGATAGAGGAGATTCAAGCCGCAGCGAAGACGGAACTGAAGACAATCCCGGAAAGTGACTACAATCAGTGCTTCGAAGATTGGAAAATCCGTTGGCATAAGAGCATTGCATCGGGAGGGGATTACTTTGAAGGGGATGAAATTGATTTGGAAGAATAAATAAAGAATTTTCGAAATAAATACAATGTCACCTTATTTTTTGGACACAGTAGTATATGCTGGACTGGTCATAAGATTACCAAAGATCCTTATTTTACTAAGTACGACTTTTATGCAAATTGCAATACCGATAGTAGACAATTTTTGGTTCGTAGAGACTCTTGCGTAGATACTCATTATGAAAGACTTTTTAGAAATTGAGTAAACTGACCATTGATATCTAAAAGGGAGCCTCGAATATTGGCGCTACTCCTTAAGTGGTTATTACTTAGACAGTTGCATGCATAACCCGCATACAATTTTGATACATATATCAATTGTAATAGGATGTGAAATGCACAGTAAAAACATGTTGTTTCTCTCGTGCCGGATAGCATTGAAAAATTTAACAGGTTTGACTGCTATAATCATAATTGATAAGGCCTGGAAAAATGTCAACCCTACCACTATTTTTAACACCTTCAAGGTGTGGTTTTAAGGAAATCGGAAATGTTTAACTGTCCCCGATACCACCAAAACTAATGAAACAAGATTTTCAAAGGGGACTTACACTTGATTATTGAGATCACATTTCATTTGCATTCACTCCGGCAAGTTTAGTGATATAAACACCTATTCCCTAATTGAGATCTGGGACGACATCACGTCTCATCTGGAGGACACTGTGGGTGATATCAATGTGGAAGTGGAAGAGTGGCTTCAGTTGTTAAGTCATACACCACCAGAGTGTTTCACCCATGAACTGTTCACCGAACAACTAGGTAATGATTTATTAAATTACATAATTTATGCTGTAAGCGAGTGTGGTATAGAGCTATTTTAAAGTTTTTTCACTTGCGATATTGTTTAGTTTATTTTATTTTTTTCATGTAAATTTTCTAATGATTTTATAAATTCTACCATTTATGCTGTAAGCGATTGCTATAACGATTCATAAATAGCTATTTTAAAGTGTTGCACTTGCTATAATATCAAGTTGAATTTTAATATATATAAGTATAGTTTTACTATAATTTACTACAATCAGTAAATATTATAATGGATGTAGAAAACATTAAATATATTATCGACATAGATGGTTTTCAGGTATCAAAGATAATGTATTTTAAAGAAGTAGGTGTTTATAATATTCAGGATAGGATCCTTTATTTATTTCATATAAAACTTCCGGAATGGTTATTACACTATCAAGATAAAACAACCTCATTTGCTACTAATTACATTCATGGGATGTATTTAAAAAACTATGACAATGACATCAGTTTTACAGAGTTTTTAAGAAAAATAAAGGGCTTTGACCCGAAAAAACAGTTTATATGGATGTATAAGGGGGTATCATTGAAAGATACTTATTAGAGAGTCGTAAGATTTTCATCAATAAATCTAGAAACACTACAATGTCCAAAAGGTGAAATTATAATGAAAAATTTGAATTTAAACCATATTTTAAGGAATTGTGTGAGACATAAAGCATTTAAAGGAAAATCACCTCGCACCTGTCACTGTAGTGGTGTAGAGGTGCGAGCTTTTGCAGTGTGGTTAGAAAACTATTTAAATCGATAAGTTTGTAATTGTAACTGTTAGTGTTATGACTTTTATATCATAAACTTTAGACTTATTTTAATGATAAGATTTTAGTATTATGACTTTTATATCATAAACTAAAAAAAAAAAGTGTTTTTTTATTTCACTTTTAATTCTTGATTTTGCCACCGGACGTGCGCAAATAAAAGCCAGTAATAATCGTGAATCGCCTTTTTCGTAATGTACGTTTTTAAAACACAAGTCACAGATTATGCCACTTTAAGTATAAATGACGGCCATACGAGAATATGGAAGGTTTATTTATGTTGGTACGAAAACAGTATTTTTCTTATCAAATATAATAATATTGTCATGAACGAATACAATATCTCTTTTTCGCAGTCGAAAGAGGAAAAATGTGAACTCATTAAGACTAACATCCACAGCTCCTTAAAAATTCTTGAGACAAAAAGCATGACAAAATAATTCGAGTGAGAATTTCATAACACGTAAGGACGTGGATAAGGATCCACAGGGAGAAGTATCTAGAAGTACCTATATTTTTGTATGTTTATAACGAATAAGCTCAAAAACCACTAAACCATAATAATATTTGCAATTCAATATGTTATAGCCAATAATAGACGATAATATGAGACGAAATCTAAAACATAAGTACCTATTATAATAAGACCAAATGACTTGAATCATTGTTAGAGTTGTCTTCTTTTACACAAGCATGCCAGAGACCAAAAGACTTAAAGAGCAGTGTTGACTTAAAAATGATGAAAAGAAAATTCCATCATCCAAAAAGTATATGCTGGACTGGTCATAAGATTACCAAAGATCCTTATTTTACTAAGTACGACTTTTATGCAAATTGCAATACCGATAGTAGACAATTTTTGGTTCGTAGAGACTCTTGCGTAGATACTCATTATGAAAGACTTTTTAGAAATTGAGTAAACTGACCATTGATCTCTAAAAGGGAGCCTCGAATATTGGCGCTACTCCTTAAGTGGTTATTACTTAGACAGTTGCATGCATAACCCGCATACAATTTTGATACATATATCAATTGTAATAGGATGTGAAATGCACAGTAAAAACATGTTCTTTCTCTCGTGCCGGATAGCATTGAAAAATTTAACAGGTTTGACTGCTATAATCATAATTGATAAGGCCTGGAAAAATGTCAACCCTACCACTATTTTTAACACCTTCAAGGTGTGGTTTTAAGGAAATCGGAAATGTTTAACTGTCCCCGATACCACCAAAACTAATGAAACAAGATTTTCAAAGGGGACTTACACTTGATTATTGAGATCACATTTCATTTGCATTCACTCCGGCAAGTTTAGTGATATAAACACCTATTCCCTAATTGAGATCTGGGACGACATCACGTCTCATCTGGAGGACACTGTGGGTGATATCAATGTGGAAGTGGAAGAGTGGCTTCAGTTGTTAAGTCATACACCACCAGAGTGTTTCACCCATGAACTGTTCACCGAACAACTAGGTAATGATTTATTAAATTACATAATTTATGCTGTAAGCGAGTGTGGTATAGAGCTATTTTAAAGTTTTTTCACTTGCGATATTGTTTAGTTTATTTTATTTTTTTCATGTAAATTTTCTAATGATTTTATAAATTCTACCATTTATGCTGTAAGCGATTGCTATAACGATTCATAAATAGCTATTTTAAAGTGTTGCACTTGCTATAATATCAAGTTGAATTTTAATATATATAAGTATAGTTTTACTATAATTTACTACAATCAGTAAATATTATAATGGATGTAGAAAACATTAAATATATTATCGACATAGATGGTTTTCAGGTATCAAAGATAATGTATTTTAAAGAAGTAGGTGTTTATAATATTCAGGATAGGATCCTTTATTTATTTCATATAAAACTTCCGGAATGGTTATTACACTATCAAGATAAAACAACCTCATTTGCTACTAATTACATTCATGGGATGTATTTAAAAAACTATGACAATGACATCAGTTTTACAGAGTTTTTAAGAAAAATAAAGGGCTTTGACCCGAAAAAACAGTTTATATGGATGTATAAGGGGGGTATCATTGAAAGATACTTATTAGAGAGTCTAAGATTTTCATCAATAAATCTAGAAACACTACAATGTCCAAAAGGTGAAATTATAATGAAAAATTTGAATTTAAACCATATTTTAAGGAATTGTGTGAGACATAAAGCATTTAAAGGAAAATCACCTCGCACCTGTCACTGTAGTGGTGTAGAGGTGCGAGCTTTTGCAGTGTGGTTAGAAAACTATTTAAATCGATAAGTTTGTAATTGTAACTGTTAGTGTTATGACTTTTATATCATAAACTTTAGACTTATTTTAATGATAAGATTTTAGTATTATGACTTTTATATCATAAACTAAAAAAAAAAAGTGTTTTTTTATTTCACTTTTAATTCTTGATTTTGCCACCGGACGTGCGCAAATAAAAGCCAGTAATAATCGTGAATCGCCTTTTTCGTAATGTACGTTTTTAAAACACAAGTCACAGATTATGCCACTTTAACCTTTAACTAGTGACGTGTAGTCTCACAGGCGTCGCGTGTTTTGCAAATTCTTAGAATTGACCACTTCTCCCTGCTTGCGGAGACCCAGCGTCTTAGTAGCTTTTGTTTTAGTGCTAAAACGACCATCGAAGAAGGCAAACGCGTTATCGGTTGTTTTACACTTAAGTAATACGAATTAGAAAATTGACCGTAGCCTATGAGGCTACATGTCCCTAGTTGTCATACAAATACTTTTACGATCTATTTCTTAATGTTTGGTGCAAAATGGCAGAAAACACTAGGAAACCTACTTCTCCTACGAATTCATCAAAAAATAAAAAAATACGAACATATGACCCATCGTTTGAAAAGGAATTCAATGTCCTCATGCTGGCTTCAGACCAATATGACAGTGAATGTGATATTGACGAGTTCTTGGTTTACGATCGTGAAATTTTACATCTTCGTGAAAGTGATCAAGATAAAGACCTAGAGGATAACATTCCAGAAGAGGACCGATAGTTCTGATGATGACCAGCCTCTTTCGGAATTACAAAGATCGAATTATTATTACAATGTTCTCGCCCTTTTTGCAAAAAATACCAATGATTTTATGCCAAATTGAGCGGGTGTCAGAATTTTTAGTTTTAGTTTTTATAAGTGGTTTTAATGTTTTTTTGTTGCCTCTAATATAAGATTTTAAGAAAAAAGTGTTGAATTTGGCATAGAATTTATATAAAGTCTATTAAAATGGTAAAAAGGATCTCATGTCAATTAAGGCTAAAAATTACCACTAATTGTTAATTATAGTTTTTTTTTCTAAGTAATCATAAAAATATGATTGAATTCATTTAAATTTGTTTTATTGTATACCAAGGGTTAAATACAAACACGATTTTAAATCATCCACATGCAATTTTGACATTTTTTTAAATTTCGAAGTAGTAGCCTGTGAGACGTCATGTCCCTTAAAGTGTTATAAATTTGTCATGTCCCTAGTTAAAGGTTAAGTATAAATGACGGCCATACGAGAATATGGAAGGTTTATTTATGTTGGTACGAAAACAGTATTTTTCTTATCAAATATAATAATATTGTCATGAACGAATACAATATCTCTTTTTCGCAGTCGAAAGAGGAAAAATGTGAACTCATTAAGACTAACATCCACAGCTCCTTAAAAATTCTTGAGACAAAAAGCATGACAAAATAATTCGAGTGAGAATTTCATAACACGTAAGGACGTGGATAAGGATCCACAGGGAGAAGTATCTAGAAGTACCTATATTTTTGTATGTTTATAACGAATAAGCTCAAAAACCACTAAACCATAATAATATTTGCAATTCAATATGTTATAGCCAATAATAGACGATAATATGAGACGAAATCTAAAACATAAGTACCTATTATAATAAGACCAAATGACTTGAATCATTGTTAGAGTTGTCTTCTTTTACACAAGCATGCCAGAGACCAAAAGACTTAAAGAGCAGTGTTGACTTAAAAATGATGAAAAGAAAATTCCATCATCCAAAAAGTATATGCTGGACTGGTCATAAGATTACCAAAGATCCTTATTTTACTAAGTACGACTTTTATGCAAATTGCAATACCGATAGTAGACAATTTTTGGTTCGTAGAGACTCTTGCGTAGATACTCATTATGAAAGACTTTTTAGAAATTGAGTAAACTGACCATTGATCTCTAAAAGGGAGCCTCGAATATTGGCGCTACTCCTTAAGTGGTTATTACTTAGACAGTTGCATGCATAACCCGCATACAATTTTGATACATATATCAATTGTAATAGGATGTGAAATGCACAGTAAAAACATGTTGTTTCTCTCGTGCCGGATAGCATTGAAAAATTTAACAGGTTTGACTGCTATAATCATAATTGATAAGGCCTGGAAAAATGTCAACCCTACCACTATTTTTAACACCTTCAAGGTGTGGTTTTAAGGAAATCGGAAATGTTTAACTGTCCCCGATACCACCAAAACTAATGAAACAAGATTTTCAAAGGGGACTTACACTTGATTATTGAGAGCACATTTCATTTGCATTCACTCCGGCAAGTTTAGTGATATAAACACCTATTCCCTAATTGAGATCTGGGACGACATCACGTCTCATCTGGAGGACACTGTGGGTGATATCAATGTGGAAGTGGAAGAGTGGCTTCAGTTGTTAAGTCATACACCACCAGAGTGTTTCACCCATGAACTGTTCACCGAACAACTAGGTAATGATTTATTAAATTACATAATTTATGCTGTAAGCGAGTGTGGTATAGAGCTATTTTAAAGTTTTTTCACTTGCGATATTGTTTAGTTTATTTTATTTTTTTCATGTAAATTTTCTAATGATTTTATAAATTCTACCATTTATGCTGTAAGCGATTGCTATAACGATTCATAAATAGCTATTTTAAAGTGTTGCACTTGCTATAATATCAAGTTGAATTTTAATATATATAAGTATAGTTTTACTATAATTTACTACAATCAGTAAATATTATAATGGATGTAGAAAACATTAAATATATTATCGACATAGATGGTTTTCAGGTATCAAAGATAATGTATTTTAAAGAAGTAGGTGTTTATAATATTCAGGATAGGATCCTTTATTTATTTCATATAAAACTTCCGGAATGGTTATTACACTATCAAGATAAAACAACCTCATTTGCTACTAATTACATTCATGGGATGTATTTAAAAAACTATGACAATGACATCAGTTTTACAGAGTTTTTAAGAAAAATAAAGGGCTTTGACCCGAAAAAACAGTTTATATGGATGTATAAGGGGGGTATCATTGAAAGATACTTATTAGAGAGTCGTAAGATTTTCATCAATAAATCTAGAAACACTACAATGTCCAAAAGGTGAAATTATAATGAAAAATTTGAATTTAAACCATATTTTAAGGAATTGTGTGAGACATAAAGCATTTAAAGGAAAATCACCTCGCACCTGTCACTGTAGTGGTGTAGAGGTGCGAGCTTTTGCAGTGTGGTTAGAAAACTATTTAAATCGATAAGTTTGTAATTGTAACTGTTAGTGTTATGACTTTTATATCATAAACTTTAGACTTATTTTAATGATAAGATTTTAGTATTATGACTTTTATATCATAAACTAAAAAAAAAAAGTGTTTTTTTATTTCACTTTTAATTCTTGATTTTGCCACCGGACGTGCGCAAATAAAAGCCAGTAATAATCGTGAATCGCCTTTTTCGTAATGTACGTTTTTAAAACACAAGTCACAGATTATGCCACTTTAAGTATAAATGACGGCCATACGAGAATATGGAAGGTTTATTTATGTTGGTACGAAAACAGTATTTTTCTTATCAAATATAATAATATTGTCATGAACGAATACAATATCTCTTTTTCGCAGTCGAAAGAGGAAAAATGTGAACTCATTAAGACTAACATCCACAGCTCCTTAAAAATTCTTGAGACAAAAAGCATGACAAAATAATTCGAGTGAGAATTTCATAACACGTAAGGACGTGGATAAGGATCCACAGGGAGAAGTATCTAGAAGTACCTATATTTTTGTATGTTTATAACGAATAAGCTCAAAAACCACTAAACCATAATAATATTTGCAATTCAATATGTTATAGCCAATAATAGACGATAATATGAGACGAAATCTAAAACATAAGTACCTATTATAATAAGACCAAATGACTTGAATCATTGTTAGAGTTGTCTTCTTTTACACAAGCATGCCAGAGACCAAAAGACTTAAAGAGCAGTGTTGACTTAAAAATGATGAAAAGAAAATTCCATCATCCAAAAAGTATATGCTGGACTGGTCATAAGATTACCAAAGATCCTTATTTTACTAAGTACGACTTTTATGCAAATTGCAATACCGATAGTAGACAATTTTTGGTTCGTAGAGACTCTTGCGTAGATACTCATTATGAAAGACTTTTTAGAAATTGAGTAAACTGACCATTGATCTCTAAAAGGGAGCCTCGAATATTGGCGCTACTCCTTAAGTGGTTATTACTTAGACAGTTGCATGCATAACCCGCATACAATTTTGATACATATATCAATTGTAATAGGATGTGAAATGCACAGTAAAAACATGTTGTTTCTCTCGTGCCGGATAGCATTGAAAAATTTAACAGGTTTGACTGCTATAATCATAATTGATAAGGCCTGGAAAAATGTCAACCCTACCACTATTTTTAACACCTTCAAGGTGTGGTTTTAAGGAAATCGGAAATGTTTAACTGTCCCCGATACCACCAAAACTAATGAAACAAGATTTTCAAAGGGGACTTACACTTGATTATTGAGAGCACATTTCATTTGCATTCACTCCGGCAAGTTTAGTGATATAAACACCTATTCCCTAATTGAGATCTGGGACGACATCACGTCTCATCTGGAGGACACTGTGGGTGATATCAATGTGGAAGTGGAAGAGTGGCTTCAGTTGTTAAGTCATACACCACCAGAGTGTTTCACCCATGAACTGTTCACCGAACAACTAGGTAATGATTTATTAAATTACATAATTTATGCTGTAAGCGAGTGTGGTATAGAGCTATTTTAAAGTTTTTTCACTTGCGATATTGTTTAGTTTATTTTATTTTTTTCATGTAAATTTTCTAATGATTTTATAAATTCTACCATTTATGCTGTAAGCGATTGCTATAACGATTCATAAATAGCTATTTTAAAGTGTTGCACTTGCTATAATATCAAGTTGAATTTTAATATATATAAGTATAGTTTTACTATAATTTACTACAATCAGTAAATATTATAATGGATGTAGAAAACATTAAATATATTATCGACATAGATGGTTTTCAGGTATCAAAGATAATGTATTTTAAAGAAGTAGGTGTTTATAATATTCAGGATAGGATCCTTTATTTATTTCATATAAAACTTCCGGAATGGTTATTACACTATCAAGATAAAACAACCTCATTTGCTACTAATTACATTCATGGGATGTATTTAAAAAACTATGACAATGACATCAGTTTTACAGAGTTTTTAAGAAAAATAAAGGGCTTTGACCCGAAAAAACAGTTTATATGGATGTATAAGGGGGGTATCATTGAAAGATACTTATTAGAGAGTCTAAGATTTTCATCAATAAATCTAGAAACACTACAATGTCCAAAAGGTGAAATTATAATGAAAAATTTGAATTTAAACCATATTTTAAGGAATTGTGTGAGACATAAAGCATTTAAAGGAAAATCACCTCGCACCTGTCACTGTAGTGGTGTAGAGGTGCGAGCTTTTGCAGTGTGGTTAGAAAACTATTTAAATCGATAAGTTTGTAATTGTAACTGTTAGTGTTATGACTTTTATATCATAAACTTTAGACTTATTTTAATGATAAGATTTTAGTATTATGACTTTTATATCATAAACTAAAAAAAAAAAAGTGTTTTTTTATTTCACTTTTAATTCCTGATTTTGCCACCGGACGTGCGCAAATAAAAGCCAGTAATAATCGTGAATCGCCTTTTTCGTAATGTACGTTTTTAAAACACAAGTCACAGATTATGCCACTTTAAGTATAAATGACGGCCATACGAGAATATGGAAGGTTTATTTATGTTGGTACGAAAACAGTATTTTTCTTATCACATATAATAATATTGTCATGAACGAATACAATATCTCTTTTTCGCAGTCGAAAGAGGAAAAATGTGAACTCATTAAGACTAACATCCACAGCTCCTTAAAAATTCTTGAGACAAAAAGCATGACAAAATAATTCGAGTGAGAATTTCATAACACGTAAGGACGTGGATAAGGATCCACAGGGAGAAGTATCTAGAAGTACCTATATTTTTGTATGTTTATAACGAATAAGCTCAAAAACCACTAAACCATAATAATATTTGCAATTCAATATGTTATAGCCAATAATAGACGATAATATGAGACGAAATCTAAAACATAAGTACCTATTATAATAAGACCAAATGACTTGAATCATTGTTAGAGTTGTCTTCTTTTACACAAGCATGCCAGAGACCAAAAGACTTAAAGAGCAGTGTTGACTTAAAAATGATGAAAAGAAAATTCCATCATCCAAAAAGTATATGCTGGACTGGTCATAAGATTACCAAAGATCCTTATTTTACTAAGTACGACTTTTATGCAAATTGCAATACCGATAGTAGACAATTTTTGGTTCGTAGAGACTCTTGCGTAGATACTCATTATGAAAGACTTTTTAGAAATTGAGTAAACTGACCATTGATCTCTAAAAGGGAGCCTCGAATATTGGCGCTACTCCTTAAGTGGTTATTACTTAGACAGTTGCATGCATAACCCGCATACAATTTTGATACATATATCAATTGTAATAGGATGTGAAATGCACAGTAAAAACATGTTGTTTCTCTCGTGCCGGATAGCATTGAAAAATTTAACAGGTTTGACTGCTATAATCATAATTGATAAGGCCTGGAAAAATGTCAACCCTACCACTATTTTTAACACCTTCAAGGTGTGGTTTTAAGGAAATCGGAAATGTTTAACTGTCCCCGATACCACCAAAACTAATGAAACAAGATTTTCAAAGGGGACTTACACTTGATTATTGAGAGCACATTTCATTTGCATTCACTCCGGCAAGTTTAGTGATATAAACACCTATTCCCTAATTGAGATCTGGGACGACATCACGTCTCATCTGGAGGACACTGTGGGTGATATCAATGTGGAAGTGGAAGAGTGGCTTCAGTTGTTAAGTCATACACCACCAGAGTGTTTCACCCATGAACTGTTCACCGAACAACTAGGTAATGATTTATTAAATTACATAATTTATGCTGTAAGCGAGTGTGGTATAGAGCTATTTTAAAGTTTTTTCACTTGCGATATTGTTTAGTTTATTTTATTTTTTTCATGTAAATTTTCTAATGATTTTATAAATTCTACCATTTATGCTGTAAGCGATTGCTATAACGATTCATAAATAGCTATTTTAAAGTGTTGCACTTGCTATAATATCAAGTTGAATTTTAATATATATAAGTATAGTTTTACTATAATTTACTACAATCAGTAAATATTATAATGGATGTAGAAAACATTAAATATATTATCGACATAGATGGTTTTCAGGTATCAAAGATAATGTATTTTAAAGAAGTAGGTGTTTATAATATTCAGGATAGGATCCTTTATTTATTTCATATAAAACTTCCGGAATGGTTATTACACTATCAAGATAAAACAACCTCATTTGCTACTAATTACATTCATGGGATGTATTTAAAAAACTATGACAATGACATCAGTTTTACAGAGTTTTTAAGAAAAATAAAGGGCTTTGACCCGAAAAAAACAGTTTATATGGATGTATAAGGGGGGTATCATTGAAAGATACTTATTAGAGAGTCTAAGATTTTCATCAATAAATCTAGAAACACTACAATGTCCAAAAGGTGAAATTATAATGAAAAATTTGAATTTAAACCATATTTTAAGGAATTGTGTGAGACATAAAGCATTTAAAGGAAAATCACCTCGCACCTGTCACTGTAGTGGTGTAGAGGTGCGAGCTTTTGCAGTGTGGTTAGAAAACTATTTAAATCGATAAGTTTGTAATTGTAACTGTTAGTGTTATGACTTTTATATCATAAACTTTAGACTTATTTTAATGATAAGATTTTAGTATTATGACTTTTATATCATAAACTAAAAAAAAAAAAGTGTTTTTTTATTTCACTTTTAATTCCTGATTTTGCCACCGGACGTGCGCAAATAAAAGCCAGTAATAATCGTGAATCGCCTTTTTCGTAATGTACGTTTTTAAAACACAAGTCACAGATTATGCCACTTTAAGTATAAATGACGGCCATACGAGAATATGGAAGGTTTATTTATGTTGGTACGAAAACAGTATTTTTCTTATCACATATAATAATATTGTCATGAACGAATACAATATCTCTTTTTCGCAGTCGAAAGAGGAAAAATGTGAACTCATTAAGACTAACATCCACAGCTCCTTAAAAATTCTTGAGACAAAAAGCATGACAAAATAATTCGAGTGAGAATTTCATAACACGTAAGGACGTGGATAAGGATCCACAGGGAGAAGTATCTAGAAGTACCTATATTTTTGTATGTTTATAACGAATAAGCTCAAAAACCACTAAACCATAATAATATTTGCAATTCAATATGTTATAGCCAATAATAGACGATAATATGAGACGAAATCTAAAACATAAGTACCTATTATAATAAGACCAAATGACTTGAATCATTGTTAGAGTTGTCTTCTTTTACACAAGCATGCCAGAGACCAAAAGACTTAAAGAGCAGTGTTGACTTAAAAATGATGAAAAGAAAATTCCATCATCCAAAAAGTACTACTGTGTCCAAAAAATAAGGTGACATTTGAATTTAAACGGCGCGTGTCGAAGGACTTGGAGAATTTTAATTTTTTTTAGGTTGGTAGTACTGTCCGTGACATCTATGTCAAATTTACATGTCAAAATATTCATTAGTGTTTGAGATACGCGTCATTTTGTGAGCAGCTAAAAGTGAGTTTTTCGTTTTTCGCGATGTCGAAATTTGTTGAGCAAAGGATTTGCATTAAATTTTGTTTGCGGAATCAATTTTCTGCTGCGGATACGTTGAGGATGGTGCGGAAAGCCTTTGGTGATGAGGCTATGTCTAAAAAAAATGTTTACAAGTGGTATAGTGAGTTCCAAGCCGGCCGTGAACGTGTCGAAGACGAAGAGCGTCCTGGGCGACCATCAACCTCAACCGACGAAGCTCACGTCCAACAAATCAAAGATTTGGTGTTGAAAAACCGTCGATTAACGATTAGAGACCTTGCTGATGAGGTTGGCATATCGAAAGGCTCGGTCAATACTATTTTAAAGGATGTTTTGGGCCTCAAGCGCGACAAATCTCGACTGGTACCGAAAACTGCACTCGTAATTCGTGATCATTTCGCCAATAACTCAACCCATATCGTTCCGCAACCACCGTATTCACCTGATCTGGCGCCGTGTGACTTCTGGCTGTTCAGCAAGCTCAAAAGATCGCTCCGGGGACACCGTTTTGATACGATAGAGGAGATTCAAGCCGCAGCGAAGACGGAACTGAAGACAATCCCGGAAAGTGACTACAATCAGTGCTTCGAAGATTGGAAAATCCGTTGGCATAAGAGCATTGCATCGGGAGGGGATTACTTTGAAGGGGATGAAATTGATTTGGAAGAATAAATAAAGAATTTTCGAAATAAATACAATGTCACCTTATTTTTTGGACACAGTAGTATATGCTGGACTGGTCATAAGATTACCAAAGATCCTTATTTTACTAAGTACGACTTTTATGCAAATTGCAATACCGATAGTAGACAATTTTTGGTTCGTAGAGACTCTTGCGTAGATACTCATTATGAAAGACTTTTTAGAAATTGAGTAAACTGACCATTGATATCTAAAAGGGAGCCTCGAATATTGGCGCTACTCCTTAAGTGGTTATTACTTAGACAGTTGCATGCATAACCCGCATACAATTTTGATACATATATCAATTGTAATAGGATGTGAAATGCACAGTAAAAACATGTTGTTTCTCTCGTGCCGGATAGCATTGAAAAATTTAACAGGTTTGACTGCTATAATCATAATTGATAAGGCCTGGAAAAATGTCAACCCTACCACTATTTTTAACACCTTCAAGGTGTGGTTTTAAGGAAATCGGAAATGTTTAACTGTCCCCGATACCACCAAAACTAATGAAACAAGATTTTCAAAGGGGACTTACACTTGATTATTGAGATCACATTTCATTTGCATTCACTCCGGCAAGTTTAGTGATATAAACACCTATTCCCTAATTGAGATCTGGGACGACATCACGTCTCATCTGGAGGACACTGTGGGTGATATCAATGTGGAAGTGGAAGAGTGGCTTCAGTTGTTAAGTCATACACCACCAGAGTGTTTCACCCATGAACTGTTCACCGAACAACTAGGTAATGATTTATTAAATTACATAATTTATGCTGTAAGCGAGTGTGGTATAGAGCTATTTTAAAGTTTTTTCACTTGCGATATTGTTTAGTTTATTTTATTTTTTTCATGTAAATTTTCTAATGATTTTATAAATTCTACCATTTATGCTGTAAGCGATTGCTATAACGATTCATAAATAGCTATTTTAAAGTGTTGCACTTGCTATAATATCAAGTTGAATTTTAATATATATAAGTATAGTTTTACTATAATTTACTACAATCAGTAAATATTATAATGGATGTAGAAAACATTAAATATATTATCGACATAGATGGTTTTCAGGTATCAAAGATAATGTATTTTAAAGAAGTAGGTGTTTATAATATTCAGGATAGGATCCTTTATTTATTTCATATAAAACTTCCGGAATGGTTATTACACTATCAAGATAAAACAACCTCATTTGCTACTAATTACATTCATGGGATGTATTTAAAAAACTATGACAATGACATCAGTTTTACAGAGTTTTTAAGAAAAATAAAGGGCTTTGACCCGAAAAAACAGTTTATATGGATGTATAAGGGGGTATCATTGAAAGATACTTATTAGAGAGTCGTAAGATTTTCATCAATAAATCTAGAAACACTACAATGTCCAAAAGGTGAAATTATAATGAAAAATTTGAATTTAAACCATATTTTAAGGAATTGTGTGAGACATAAAGCATTTAAAGGAAAATCACCTCGCACCTGTCACTGTAGTGGTGTAGAGGTGCGAGCTTTTGCAGTGTGGTTAGAAAACTATTTAAATCGATAAGTTTGTAATTGTAACTGTTAGTGTTATGACTTTTATATCATAAACTTTAGACTTATTTTAATGATAAGATTTTAGTATTATGACTTTTATATCATAAACTAAAAAAAAAAAGTGTTTTTTTATTTCACTTTTAATTCTTGATTTTGCCACCGGACGTGCGCAAATAAAAGCCAGTAATAATCGTGAATCGCCTTTTTCGTAATGTACGTTTTTAAAACACAAGTCACAGATTATGCCACTTTAAGTATAAATGACGGCCATACGAGAATATGGAAGGTTTATTTATGTTGGTACGAAAACAGTATTTTTCTTATCAAATATAATAATATTGTCATGAACGAATACAATATCTCTTTTTCGCAGTCGAAAGAGGAAAAATGTGAACTCATTAAGACTAACATCCACAGCTCCTTAAAAATTCTTGAGACAAAAAGCATGACAAAATAATTCGAGTGAGAATTTCATAACACGTAAGGACGTGGATAAGGATCCACAGGGAGAAGTATCTAGAAGTACCTATATTTTTGTATGTTTATAACGAATAAGCTCAAAAACCACTAAACCATAATAATATTTGCAATTCAATATGTTATAGCCAATAATAGACGATAATATGAGACGAAATCTAAAACATAAGTACCTATTATAATAAGACCAAATGACTTGAATCATTGTTAGAGTTGTCTTCTTTTACACAAGCATGCCAGAGACCAAAAGACTTAAAGAGCAGTGTTGACTTAAAAATGATGAAAAGAAAATTCCATCATCCAAAAAGTATATGCTGGACTGGTCATAAGATTACCAAAGATCCTTATTTTACTAAGTACGACTTTTATGCAAATTGCAATACCGATAGTAGACAATTTTTGGTTCGTAGAGACTCTTGCGTAGATACTCATTATGAAAGACTTTTTAGAAATTGAGTAAACTGACCATTGATCTCTAAAAGGGAGCCTCGAATATTGGCGCTACTCCTTAAGTGGTTATTACTTAGACAGTTGCATGCATAACCCGCATACAATTTTGATACATATATCAATTGTAATAGGATGTGAAATGCACAGTAAAAACATGTTCTTTCTCTCGTGCCGGATAGCATTGAAAAATTTAACAGGTTTGACTGCTATAATCATAATTGATAAGGCCTGGAAAAATGTCAACCCTACCACTATTTTTAACACCTTCAAGGTGTGGTTTTAAGGAAATCGGAAATGTTTAACTGTCCCCGATACCACCAAAACTAATGAAACAAGATTTTCAAAGGGGACTTACACTTGATTATTGAGATCACATTTCATTTGCATTCACTCCGGCAAGTTTAGTGATATAAACACCTATTCCCTAATTGAGATCTGGGACGACATCACGTCTCATCTGGAGGACACTGTGGGTGATATCAATGTGGAAGTGGAAGAGTGGCTTCAGTTGTTAAGTCATACACCACCAGAGTGTTTCACCCATGAACTGTTCACCGAACAACTAGGTAATGATTTATTAAATTACATAATTTATGCTGTAAGCGAGTGTGGTATAGAGCTATTTTAAAGTTTTTTCACTTGCGATATTGTTTAGTTTATTTTATTTTTTTCATGTAAATTTTCTAATGATTTTATAAATTCTACCATTTATGCTGTAAGCGATTGCTATAACGATTCATAAATAGCTATTTTAAAGTGTTGCACTTGCTATAATATCAAGTTGAATTTTAATATATATAAGTATAGTTTTACTATAATTTACTACAATCAGTAAATATTATAATGGATGTAGAAAACATTAAATATATTATCGACATAGATGGTTTTCAGGTATCAAAGATAATGTATTTTAAAGAAGTAGGTGTTTATAATATTCAGGATAGGATCCTTTATTTATTTCATATAAAACTTCCGGAATGGTTATTACACTATCAAGATAAAACAACCTCATTTGCTACTAATTACATTCATGGGATGTATTTAAAAAACTATGACAATGACATCAGTTTTACAGAGTTTTTAAGAAAAATAAAGGGCTTTGACCCGAAAAAACAGTTTATATGGATGTATAAGGGGGGTATCATTGAAAGATACTTATTAGAGAGTCTAAGATTTTCATCAATAAATCTAGAAACACTACAATGTCCAAAAGGTGAAATTATAATGAAAAATTTGAATTTAAACCATATTTTAAGGAATTGTGTGAGACATAAAGCATTTAAAGGAAAATCACCTCGCACCTGTCACTGTAGTGGTGTAGAGGTGCGAGCTTTTGCAGTGTGGTTAGAAAACTATTTAAATCGATAAGTTTGTAATTGTAACTGTTAGTGTTATGACTTTTATATCATAAACTTTAGACTTATTTTAATGATAAGATTTTAGTATTATGACTTTTATATCATAAACTAAAAAAAAAAAGTGTTTTTTTATTTCACTTTTAATTCTTGATTTTGCCACCGGACGTGCGCAAATAAAAGCCAG
This sequence comes from Hemaris fuciformis, assembly GCA_907164795.1. NCBI lineage: Eukaryota > Metazoa > Arthropoda > Insecta > Lepidoptera > Sphingidae > Hemaris > Hemaris fuciformis. The sequence continues at coordinate 10,834,144 of OU015452.1, forward strand.
TAATAATCGTGAATCGCCTTTTTCGTAATGTACGTTTTTAAAACACAAGTCACAGATTATGCCACTTTAACCTTTAACTAGTGACGTGTAGTCTCACAGGCGTCGCGTGTTTTGCAAATTCTTAGAATTGACCACTTCTCCCTGCTTGCGGAGACCCAGCGTCTTAGTAGCTTTTGTTTTAGTGCTAAAACGACCATCGAAGAAGGCAAACGCGTTATCGGTTGTTTTACACTTAAGTAATACGAATTAGAAAATTGACCGTAGCCTATGAGGCTACATGTCCCTAGTTGTCATACAAATACTTTTACGATCTATTTCTTAATGTTTGGTGCAAAATGGCAGAAAACACTAGGAAACCTACTTCTCCTACGAATTCATCAAAAAATAAAAAAATACGAACATATGACCCATCGTTTGAAAAGGAATTCAATGTCCTCATGCTGGCTTCAGACCAATATGACAGTGAATGTGATATTGACGAGTTCTTGGTTTACGATCGTGAAATTTTACATCTTCGTGAAAGTGATCAAGATAAAGACCTAGAGGATAACATTCCAGAAGAGGACCGATAGTTCTGATGATGACCAGCCTCTTTCGGAATTACAAAGATCGAATTATTATTACAATGTTCTCGCCCTTTTTGCAAAAAATACCAATGATTTTATGCCAAATTGAGCGGGTGTCAGAATTTTTAGTTTTAGTTTTTATAAGTGGTTTTAATGTTTTTTTGTTGCCTCTAATATAAGATTTTAAGAAAAAAGTGTTGAATTTGGCATAGAATTTATATAAAGTCTATTAAAATGGTAAAAAGGATCTCATGTCAATTAAGGCTAAAAATTACCACTAATTGTTAATTATAGTTTTTTTTTCTAAGTAATCATAAAAATATGATTGAATTCATTTAAATTTGTTTTATTGTATACCAAGGGTTAAATACAAACACGATTTTAAATCATCCACATGCAATTTTGACATTTTTTTAAATTTCGAAGTAGTAGCCTGTGAGACGTCATGTCCCTTAAAGTGTTATAAATTTGTCATGTCCCTAGTTAAAGGTTAAGTATAAATGACGGCCATACGAGAATATGGAAGGTTTATTTATGTTGGTACGAAAACAGTATTTTTCTTATCAAATATAATAATATTGTCATGAACGAATACAATATCTCTTTTTCGCAGTCGAAAGAGGAAAAATGTGAACTCATTAAGACTAACATCCACAGCTCCTTAAAAATTCTTGAGACAAAAAGCATGACAAAATAATTCGAGTGAGAATTTCATAACACGTAAGGACGTGGATAAGGATCCACAGGGAGAAGTATCTAGAAGTACCTATATTTTTGTATGTTTATAACGAATAAGCTCAAAAACCACTAAACCATAATAATATTTGCAATTCAATATGTTATAGCCAATAATAGACGATAATATGAGACGAAATCTAAAACATAAGTACCTATTATAATAAGACCAAATGACTTGAATCATTGTTAGAGTTGTCTTCTTTTACACAAGCATGCCAGAGACCAAAAGACTTAAAGAGCAGTGTTGACTTAAAAATGATGAAAAGAAAATTCCATCATCCAAAAAGTATATGCTGGACTGGTCATAAGATTACCAAAGATCCTTATTTTACTAAGTACGACTTTTATGCAAATTGCAATACCGATAGTAGACAATTTTTGGTTCGTAGAGACTCTTGCGTAGATACTCATTATGAAAGACTTTTTAGAAATTGAGTAAACTGACCATTGATCTCTAAAAGGGAGCCTCGAATATTGGCGCTACTCCTTAAGTGGTTATTACTTAGACAGTTGCATGCATAACCCGCATACAATTTTGATACATATATCAATTGTAATAGGATGTGAAATGCACAGTAAAAACATGTTGTTTCTCTCGTGCCGGATAGCATTGAAAAATTTAACAGGTTTGACTGCTATAATCATAATTGATAAGGCCTGGAAAAATGTCAACCCTACCACTATTTTTAACACCTTCAAGGTGTGGTTTTAAGGAAATCGGAAATGTTTAACTGTCCCCGATACCACCAAAACTAATGAAACAAGATTTTCAAAGGGGACTTACACTTGATTATTGAGAGCACATTTCATTTGCATTCACTCCGGCAAGTTTAGTGATATAAACACCTATTCCCTAATTGAGATCTGGGACGACATCACGTCTCATCTGGAGGACACTGTGGGTGATATCAATGTGGAAGTGGAAGAGTGGCTTCAGTTGTTAAGTCATACACCACCAGAGTGTTTCACCCATGAACTGTTCACCGAACAACTAGGTAATGATTTATTAAATTACATAATTTATGCTGTAAGCGAGTGTGGTATAGAGCTATTTTAAAGTTTTTTCACTTGCGATATTGTTTAGTTTATTTTATTTTTTTCATGTAAATTTTCTAATGATTTTATAAATTCTACCATTTATGCTGTAAGCGATTGCTATAACGATTCATAAATAGCTATTTTAAAGTGTTGCACTTGCTATAATATCAAGTTGAATTTTAATATATATAAGTATAGTTTTACTATAATTTACTACAATCAGTAAATATTATAATGGATGTAGAAAACATTAAATATATTATCGACATAGATGGTTTTCAGGTATCAAAGATAATGTATTTTAAAGAAGTAGGTGTTTATAATATTCAGGATAGGATCCTTTATTTATTTCATATAAAACTTCCGGAATGGTTATTACACTATCAAGATAAAACAACCTCATTTGCTACTAATTACATTCATGGGATGTATTTAAAAAACTATGACAATGACATCAGTTTTACAGAGTTTTTAAGAAAAATAAAGGGCTTTGACCCGAAAAAACAGTTATATGGATGTATAAGGGGGGTATCATTGAAAGATACTTATTAGAGAGTCTAAGATTTTCATCAATAAATCTAGAAACACTACAATGTCCAAAAGGTGAAATTATAATGAAAAATTTGAATTTAAACCATATTTTAAGGAATTGTGTGAGACATAAAGCATTTAAAGGAAAATCACCTCGCACCTGTCACTGTAGTGGTGTAGAGGTGCGAGCTTTTGCAGTGTGGTTAGAAAACTATTTAAATCGATAAGTTTGTAATTGTAACTGTTAGTGTTATGACTTTTATATCATAAACTTTAGACTTATTTTAATGATAAGATTTTAGTATTATGACTTTTATATCATAAACTAAAAAAAAAAAAGTGTTTTTTTATTTCACTTTTAATTCCTGATTTTGCCACCGGACGTGCGCAAATAAAAGCCAGTAATAATCGTGAATCGCCTTTTTCGTAATGTACGTTTTAAAACACAAGTCACAGATTATGCCACTTTAAGTATAAATGACGGCCATACGAGAATATGGAAGGTTTATTTATGTTGGTACGAAAACAGTATTTTTCTTATCACATATAATAATATTGTCATGAACGAATACAATATCTCTTTTTCGCAGTCGAAAGAGGAAAAATGTGAACTCATTAAGACTAACATCCACAGCTCCTTAAAAATTCTTGAGACAAAAAGCATGACAAAATAATTCGAGTGAGAATTTCATAACACGTAAGGACGTGGATAAGGATCCACAGGGAGAAGTATCTAGAAGTACCTATATTTTTGTATGTTTATAACGAATAAGCTCAAAAACCACTAAACCATAATAATATTTGCAATTCAATATGTTATAGCCAATAATAGACGATAATATGAGACGAAATCTAAAACATAAGTACCTATTATAATAAGACCAAATGACTTGAATCATTGTTAGAGTTGTCTTCTTTTACACAAGCATGCCAGAGACCAAAAGACTTAAAGAGCAGTGTTGACTTAAAAATGATGAAAAGAAAATTCCATCATCCAAAAAGTACTACTGTGTCCAAAAAATAAGGTGACATTTGAATTTAAACGGCGCGTGTCGAAGGACTTGGAGAATTTTAATTTTTTTTAGGTTGGTAGTACTGTCCGTGACATCTATGTCAAATTTACATGTCAAAATATTCATTAGTGTTTGAGATACGCGTCATTTTGTGAGCAGCTAAAAGTGAGTTTTTCGTTTTTCGCGATGTCGAAATTTGTTGAGCAAAGGATTTGCATTAAATTTTGTTTGCGGAATCAATTTTCTGCTGCGGATACGTTGAGGATGGTGCGGAAAGCCTTTGGTGATGAGGCTATGTCTAAAAAAAATGTTTACAAGTGGTATAGTGAGTTCCAAGCCGGCCGTGAACGTGTCGAAGACGAAGAGCGTCCTGGGCGACCATCAACCTCAACCGACGAAGCTCACGTCCAACAAATCAAAGATTTGGTGTTGAAAAACCGTCGATTAACGATTAGAGACCTTGCTGATGAGGTTGGCATATCGAAAGGCTCGGTCAATACTATTTTAAAGGATGTTTTGGGCCTCAAGCGCGACAAATCTCGACTGGTACCGAAAACTGCACTCGTAATTCGTGATCATTTCGCCAATAACTCAACCCATATCGTTCCGCAACCACCGTATTCACCTGATCTGGCGCCGTGTGACTTCTGGCTGTTCAGCAAGCTCAAAAGATCGCTCCGGGGACACCGTTTTGATACGATAGAGGAGATTCAAGCCGCAGCGAAGACGGAACTGAAGACAATCCCGGAAAGTGACTACAATCAGTGCTTCGAAGATTGGAAAATCCGTTGGCATAAGAGCATTGCATCGGGAGGGGATTACTTTGAAGGGGATGAAATTGATTTGGAAGAATAAATAAAGAATTTTCGAAATAAATACAATGTCACCTTATTTTTTGGACACAGTAGTATATGCTGGACTGGTCATAAGATTACCAAAGATCCTTATTTTACTAAGTACGACTTTTATGCAAATTGCAATACCGATAGTAGACAATTTTTGGTTCGTAGAGACTCTTGCGTAGATACTCATTATGAAAGACTTTTTAGAAATTGAGTAAACTGACCATTGATATCTAAAAGGGAGCCTCGAATATTGGCGCTACTCCTTAAGTGGTTATTACTTAGACAGTTGCATGCATAACCCGCATACAATTTTGATACATATATCAATTGTAATAGGATGTGAAATGCACAGTAAAAACATGTTGTTTCTCTCGTGCCGGATAGCATTGAAAAATTTAACAGGTTTGACTGCTATAATCATAATTGATAAGGCCTGGAAAAATGTCAACCCTACCACTATTTTTAACACCTTCAAGGTGTGGTTTTAAGGAAATCGGAAATGTTTAACTGTCCCCGATACCACCAAAACTAATGAAACAAGATTTTCAAAGGGGACTTACACTTGATTATTGAGATCACATTTCATTTGCATTCACTCCGGCAAGTTTAGTGATATAAACACCTATTCCCTAATTGAGATCTGGGACGACATCACGTCTCATCTGGAGGACACTGTGGGTGATATCAATGTGGAAGTGGAAGAGTGGCTTCAGTTGTTAAGTCATACACCACCAGAGTGTTTCACCCATGAACTGTTCACCGAACAACTAGGTAATGATTTATTAAATTACATAATTTATGCTGTAAGCGAGTGTGGTATAGAGCTATTTTAAAGTTTTTTCACTTGCGATATTGTTTAGTTTATTTTATTTTTTTCATGTAAATTTTCTAATGATTTTATAAATTCTACCATTTATGCTGTAAGCGATTGCTATAACGATTCATAAATAGCTATTTTAAAGTGTTGCACTTGCTATAATATCAAGTTGAATTTTAATATATATAAGTATAGTTTTACTATAATTTACTACAATCAGTAAATATTATAATGGATGTAGAAAACATTAAATATATTATCGACATAGATGGTTTTCAGGTATCAAAGATAATGTATTTTAAAGAAGTAGGTGTTTATAATATTCAGGATAGGATCCTTTATTTATTTCATATAAAACTTCCGGAATGGTTATTACACTATCAAGATAAAACAACCTCATTTGCTACTAATTACATTCATGGGATGTATTTAAAAAACTATGACAATGACATCAGTTTTACAGAGTTTTTAAGAAAAATAAAGGGCTTTGACCCGAAAAAACAGTTTATATGGATGTATAAGGGGGTATCATTGAAAGATACTTATTAGAGAGTCGTAAGATTTTCATCAATAAATCTAGAAACACTACAATGTCCAAAAGGTGAAATTATAATGAAAAATTTGAATTTAAACCATATTTTAAGGAATTGTGTGAGACATAAAGCATTTAAAGGAAAATCACCTCGCACCTGTCACTGTAGTGGTGTAGAGGTGCGAGCTTTTGCAGTGTGGTTAGAAAACTATTTAAATCGATAAGTTTGTAATTGTAACTGTTAGTGTTATGACTTTTATATCATAAACTTTAGACTTATTTTAATGATAAGATTTTAGTATTATGACTTTTATATCATAAACTAAAAAAAAAAAGTGTTTTTTTATTTCACTTTTAATTCTTGATTTTGCCACCGGACGTGCGCAAATAAAAGCCAGTAATAATCGTGAATCGCCTTTTTCGTAATGTACGTTTTTAAAACACAAGTCACAGATTATGCCACTTTAAGTATAAATGACGGCCATACGAGAATATGGAAGGTTTATTTATGTTGGTACGAAAACAGTATTTTTCTTATCAAATATAATAATATTGTCATGAACGAATACAATATCTCTTTTTCGCAGTCGAAAGAGGAAAAATGTGAACTCATTAAGACTAACATCCACAGCTCCTTAAAAATTCTTGAGACAAAAAGCATGACAAAATAATTCGAGTGAGAATTTCATAACACGTAAGGACGTGGATAAGGATCCACAGGGAGAAGTATCTAGAAGTACCTATATTTTTGTATGTTTATAACGAATAAGCTCAAAAACCACTAAACCATAATAATATTTGCAATTCAATATGTTATAGCCAATAATAGACGATAATATGAGACGAAATCTAAAACATAAGTACCTATTATAATAAGACCAAATGACTTGAATCATTGTTAGAGTTGTCTTCTTTTACACAAGCATGCCAGAGACCAAAAGACTTAAAGAGCAGTGTTGACTTAAAAATGATGAAAAGAAAATTCCATCATCCAAAAAGTATATGCTGGACTGGTCATAAGATTACCAAAGATCCTTATTTTACTAAGTACGACTTTTATGCAAATTGCAATACCGATAGTAGACAATTTTTGGTTCGTAGAGACTCTTGCGTAGATACTCATTATGAAAGACTTTTTAGAAATTGAGTAAACTGACCATTGATCTCTAAAAGGGAGCCTCGAATATTGGCGCTACTCCTTAAGTGGTTATTACTTAGACAGTTGCATGCATAACCCGCATACAATTTTGATACATATATCAATTGTAATAGGATGTGAAATGCACAGTAAAAACATGTTGTTTCTCTCGTGCCGGATAGCATTGAAAAATTTAACAGGTTTGACTGCTATAATCATAATTGATAAGGCCTGGAAAAATGTCAACCCTACCACTATTTTTAACACCTTCAAGGTGTGGTTTTAAGGAAATCGGAAATGTTTAACTGTCCCCGATACCACCAAAACTAATGAAACAAGATTTTCAAAGGGGACTTACACTTGATTATTGAGATCACATTTCATTTGCATTCACTCCGGCAAGTTTAGTGATATAAACACCTATTCCCTAATTGAGATCTGGGACGACATCACGTCTCATCTGGAGGACACTGTGGGTGATATCAATGTGGAAGTGGAAGAGTGGCTTCAGTTGTTAAGTCATACACCACCAGAGTGTTTCACCCATGAACTGTTCACCGAACAACTAGGTAATGATTTATTAAATTACATAATTTATGCTGTAAGCGAGTGTGGTATAGAGCTATTTTAAAGTTTTTTCACTTGCGATATTGTTTAGTTTATTTTATTTTTTTCATGTAAATTTTCTAATGATTTTATAAATTCTACCATTTATGCTGTAAGCGATTGCTATAACGATTCATAAATAGCTATTTTAAAGTGTTGCACTTGCTATAATATCAAGTTGAATTTTAATATATATAAGTATAGTTTTACTATAATTTACTACAATCAGTAAATATTATAATGGATGTAGAAAACATTAAATATATTATCGACATAGATGGTTTTCAGGTATCAAAGATAATGTATTTTAAAGAAGTAGGTGTTTATAATATTCAGGATAGGATCCTTTATTTATTTCATATAAAACTTCCGGAATGGTTATTACACTATCAAGATAAAACAACCTCATTTGCTACTAATTACATTCATGGGATGTATTTAAAAAACTATGACAATGACATCAGTTTTACAGAGTTTTTAAGAAAAATAAAGGGCTTTGACCCGAAAAAACAGTTTATATGGATGTATAAGGGGGTATCATTGAAAGATACTTATTAGAGAGTCGTAAGATTTTCATCAATAAATCTAGAAACACTACAATGTCCAAAAGGTGAAATTATAATGAAAAATTTGAATTTAAACCATATTTTAAGGAATTGTGTGAGACATAAAGCATTTAAAGGAAAATCACCTCGCACCTGTCACTGTAGTGGTGTAGAGGTGCGAGCTTTTGCAGTGTGGTTAGAAAACTATTTAAATCGATAAGTTTGTAATTGTAACTGTTAGTGTTATGACTTTTATATCATAAACTTTAGACTTATTTTAATGATAAGATTTTAGTATTATGACTTTTATATCATAAACTAAAAAAAAAAAGTGTTTTTTTATTTCACTTTTAATTCTTGATTTTGCCACCGGACGTGCGCAAATAAAAGCCAGTAATAATCGTGAATCGCCTTTTTCGTAATGTACGTTTTTAAAACACAAGTCACAGATTATGCCACTTTAAGTATAAATGACGGCCATACGAGAATATGGAAGGTTTATTTATGTTGGTACGAAAACAGTATTTTTCTTATCAAATATAATAATATTGTCATGAACGAATACAATATCTCTTTTTCGCAGTCGAAAGAGGAAAAATGTGAACTCATTAAGACTAACATCCACAGCTCCTTAAAAATTCTTGAGACAAAAAGCATGACAAAATAATTCGAGTGAGAATTTCATAACACGTAAGGACGTGGATAAGGATCCACAGGGAGAAGTATCTAGAAGTACCTATATTTTTGTATGTTTATAACGAATAAGCTCAAAAACCACTAAACCATAATAATATTTGCAATTCAATATGTTATAGCCAATAATAGACGATAATATGAGACGAAATCTAAAACATAAGTACCTATTATAATAAGACCAAATGACTTGAATCATTGTTAGAGTTGTCTTCTTTTACACAAGCATGCCAGAGACCAAAAGACTTAAAGAGCAGTGTTGACTTAAAAATGATGAAAAGAAAATTCCATCATCCAAAAAGTATATGCTGGACTGGTCATAAGATTACCAAAGATCCTTATTTTACTAAGTACGACTTTTATGCAAATTGCAATACCGATAGTAGACAATTTTTGGTTCGTAGAGACTCTTGCGTAGATACTCATTATGAAAGACTTTTTAGAAATTGAGTAAACTGACCATTGATCTCTAAAAGGGAGCCTCGAATATTGGCGCTACTCCTTAAGTGGTTATTACTTAGACAGTTGCATGCATAACCCGCATACAATTTTGATACATATATCAATTGTAATAGGATGTGAAATGCACAGTAAAAACATGTTGTTTCTCTCGTGCCGGATAGCATTGAAAAATTTAACAGGTTTGACTGCTATAATCATAATTGATAAGGCCTGGAAAAATGTCAACCCTACCACTATTTTTAACACCTTCAAGGTGTGGTTTTAAGGAAATCGGAAATGTTTAACTGTCCCCGATACCACCAAAACTAATGAAACAAGATTTTCAAAGGGGACTTACACTTGATTATTGAGATCACATTTCATTTGCATTCACTCCGGCAAGTTTAGTGATATAAACACCTATTCCCTAATTGAGATCTGGGACGACATCACGTCTCATCTGGAGGACACTGTGGGTGATATCAATGTGGAAGTGGAAGAGTGGCTTCAGTTGTTAAGTCATACACCACCAGAGTGTTTCACCCATGAACTGTTCACCGAACAACTAGGTAATGATTTATTAAATTACATAATTTATGCTGTAAGCGAGTGTGGTATAGAGCTATTTTAAAGTTTTTTCACTTGCGATATTGTTTAGTTTATTTTATTTTTTTCATGTAAATTTTCTAATGATTTTATAAATTCTACCATTTATGCTGTAAGCGATTGCTATAACGATTCATAAATAGCTATTTTAAAGTGTTGCACTTGCTATAATATCAAGTTGAATTTTAATATATATAAGTATAGTTTTACTATAATTTACTACAATCAGTAAATATTATAATGGATGTAGAAAACATTAAATATATTATCGACATAGATGGTTTTCAGGTATCAAAGATAATGTATTTTAAAGAAGTAGGTGTTTATAATATTCAGGATAGGATCCTTTATTTATTTCATATAAAACTTCCGGAATGGTTATTACACTATCAAGATAAAACAACCTCATTTGCTACTAATTACATTCATGGGATGTATTTAAAAAACTATGACAATGACATCAGTTTTACAGAGTTTTTAAGAAAAATAAAGGGCTTTGACCCGAAAAAACAGTTTATATGGATGTATAAGGGGGTATCATTGAAAGATACTTATTAGAGAGTCGTAAGATTTTCATCAATAAATCTAGAAACACTACAATGTCCAAAAGGTGAAATTATAATGAAAAATTTGAATTTAAACCATATTTTAAGGAATTGTGTGAGACATAAAGCATTTAAAGGAAAATCACCTCGCACCTGTCACTGTAGTGGTGTAGAGGTGCGAGCTTTTGCAGTGTGGTTAGAAAACTATTTAAATCGATAAGTTTGTAATTGTAACTGTTAGTGTTATGACTTTTATATCATAAACTTTAGACTTATTTTAATGATAAGATTTTAGTATTATGACTTTTATATCATAAACTAAAAAAAAAAAGTGTTTTTTTATTTCACTTTTAATTCTTGATTTTGCCACCGGACGTGCGCAAATAAAAGCCAGTAATAATCGTGAATCGCCTTTTTCGTAATGTACGTTTTTAAAACACAAGTCACAGATTATGCCACTTTAAGTATAAATGACGGCCATACGAGAATATGGAAGGTTTATTTATGTTGGTACGAAAACAGTATTTTTCTTATCAAATATAATAATATTGTCATGAACGAATACAATATCTCTTTTTCGCAGTCGAAAGAGGAAAAATGTGAACTCATTAAGACTAACATCCACAGCTCCTTAAAAATTCTTGAGACAAAAAGCATGACAAAATAATTCGAGTGAGAATTTCATAACACGTAAGGACGTGGATAAGGATCCACAGGGAGAAGTATCTAGAAGTACCTATATTTTTGTATGTTTATAACGAATAAGCTCAAAAACCACTAAACCATAATAATATTTGCAATTCAATATGTTATAGCCAATAATAGACGATAATATGAGACGAAATCTAAAACATAAGTACCTATTATAATAAGACCAAATGACTTGAATCATTGTTAGAGTTGTCTTCTTTTACACAAGCATGCCAGAGACCAAAAGACTTAAAGAGCAGTGTTGACTTAAAAATGATGAAAAGAAAATTCCATCATCCAAAAAGTATATGCTGGACTGGTCATAAGATTACCAAAGATCCTTATTTTACTAAGTACGACTTTTATGCAAATTGCAATACCGATAGTAGACAATTTTTGGTTCGTAGAGACTCTTGCGTAGATACTCATTATGAAAGACTTTTTAGAAATTGAGTAAACTGACCATTGATCTCTAAAAGGGAGCCTCGAATATTGGCGCTACTCCTTAAGTGGTTATTACTTAGACAGTTGCATGCATAACCCGCATACAATTTTGATACATATATCAATTGTAATAGGATGTGAAATGCACAGTAAAAACATGTTCTTTCTCTCGTGCCGGATAGCATTGAAAAATTTAACAGGTTTGACTGCTATAATCATAATTGATAAGGCCTGGAAAAATGTCAACCCTACCACTATTTTTAACACCTTCAAGGTGTGGTTTTAAGGAAATCGGAAATGTTTAACTGTCCCCGATACCACCAAAACTAATGAAACAAGATTTTCAAAGGGGACTTACACTTGATTATTGAGATCACATTTCATTTGCATTCACTCCGGCAAGTTTAGTGATATAAACACCTATTCCCTAATTGAGATCTGGGACGACATCACGTCTCATCTGGAGGACACTGTGGGTGATATCAATGTGGAAGTGGAAGAGTGGCTTCAGTTGTTAAGTCATACACCACCAGAGTGTTTCACCCATGAACTGTTCACCGAACAACTAGGTAATGATTTATTAAATTACATAATTTATGCTGTAAGCGAGTGTGGTATAGAGCTATTTTAAAGTTTTTTCACTTGCGATATTGTTTAGTTTATTTTATTTTTTTCATGTAAATTTTCTAATGATTTTATAAATTCTACCATTTATGCTGTAAGCGATTGCTATAACGATTCATAAATAGCTATTTTAAAGTGTTGCACTTGCTATAATATCAAGTTGAATTTTAATATATAAGTATAGTTTTACTATAATTTACTACAATCAGTAAATATTATAATGGATGTAGAAAACATTAAATATATTATCGACATAGATGGTTTTCAGGTATCAAAGATAATGTATTTTAAAGAAGTAGGTGTTTATAATATTCAGGATAGGATCCTTTATTTATTTCATATAAAACTTCCGGAATGGTTATTACACTATCAAGATAAAACAACCTCATTTGCTACTAATTACATTCATGGGATGTATTTAAAAAACTATGACAATGACATCAGTTTTACAGAGTTTTTAAGAAAAATAAAGGGCTTTGACCCGAAAAAAACAGTTTATATGGATGTATAAGGGGGGTATCATTGAAAGATACTTATTAGAGAGTCGTAAGATTTTCATCAATAAATCTAGAAACACTACAATGTCCAAAAGGTGAAATTATAATGAAAAATTTGAATTTAAACCATATTTTAAGGAATTGTGTGAGACATAAAGCATTTAAAGGAAAATCACCTCGCACCTGTCACTGTAGTGGTGTAGAGGTGCGAGCTTTTGCAGTGTGGTTAGAAAACTATTTAAATCGATAAGTTTGTAATTGTAACTGTTAGTGTTATGACTTTTATATCATAAACTTTAGACTTATTTTAATGATAAGATTTTAGTATTATGACTTTTATATCATAAACTAAAAAAAAAAAGTGTTTTTTTATTTCACTTTTAATTCTTGATTTTGCCACCGGACGTGCGCAAATAAAAGCCAGTAATAATCGTGAATCGCCTTTTTCGTAATGTACGTTTTTAAAACACAAGTCACAGATTATGCCACTTTAAGTATAAATGACGGCCATACGAGAATATGGAAGGTTTATTTATGTTGGTACGAAAACAGTATTTTTCTTATCAAATATAATAATATTGTCATGAACGAATACAATATCTCTTTTTCGCAGTCGAAAGAGGAAAAATGTGAACTCATTAAGACTAACATCCACAGCTCCTTAAAAATTCTTGAGACAAAAAGCATGACAAAATAATTCGAGTGAGAATTTCATAACACGTAAGGACGTGGATAAGGATCCACAGGGAGAAGTATCTAGAAGTACCTATATTTTTGTATGTTTATAACGAATAAGCTCAAAAACCACTAAACCATAATAATATTTGCAATTCAATATGTTATAGCCAATAATAGACGATAATATGAGACGAAATCTAAAACATACGAGGGCAGTCCGATAAGTACTTAGCCTACAAAAGAAAAACGAAAATTTTGGAAAAGTGGCGATTTATTTCTCATCACAGTCTTCTTTCAACTCGATTCACTTGACCCAGCGATGCTCCAACTTCTTTAAGCTGTCTGAAAAGAACGTTTTCTGGAGGTCTACAAAGTAGGCCTCCGTGGCGGCGATAACCTCCTCATTCGACTCAAATTTCTGTCCGGCGACGGACTTTTTCAAGTTTGGAAACAAAAAGAAGTCACACGGGGCCTAATCTGGAGAATACGGTAGATGGAGCAGCTGTTCGTAGCCTAATGTGACCAATTTGGCCGTTGCGACGGCGGAGGTGTGAGCCGGTGCGTTGTCATGGTGGAAGAGCACTTTTTTCTTCGCCAAATGGAGCCGTTTTTTCTACAATTCAGCGTTGAATCGGCCCAATAGTTCGGCATAGTAGAGCCCTGTGACCGTTTTGCCCTTCTCCAGGTAGTCGATGTAAATCACACCTTGTGAAACCTAGAAAACGGTGGCCATCACCTTTTCGGCCGATGGGACAGTGTTCGCCTTCTTCGGAGCACATTCGCCGGGTAAAGTCCACTGTTTCGACTGTTTATTGGTCTCTGGTGTGTACCAGTGAATCCATGTTTCGTCGACGGTCACGAAACGACGCAGAAACCCCTTCGGATTGCACCTAAACAGTGTCAAACACTGCTCTGAAGTTGTGTCACTGATGCGCTTGTCGTCCGAAGTGAGCAAACGCGGCAGCCATCGAGCCGACAGCTTTCTCATGCCCAATATTTCATGCAGGATATGACCCACGCGGTCTTTTAAGATGCCTACTGTCTCAGCTATCTCGCGCACCTTCAATCGGCGGTCTGCCAATACAAGATCGGGACTTTTCTCACGTTATCCTCCGTGGTAGCCGTTTTTGGGGCACCTGGGCGTGGCTCATCAAAAACTGACGTGCGACCACGTTGAAACTCGTTAAACCAATTTTTGACGGTCGCCATTGAAGGAGAAGAGTCACCGTAAACAGCATCCAAGCGCTTTTTGATATCGCTGCGCGATTTCCCTTCCAAAAACAAGAATCAAATCACCGGCCGATATTGCTCTTTTTCCATTTTTCGAAAATCCGCGGACACGTCCGCTTACACACGCGGTCAAAACAAAACTACAAATCCAATTCGGCTGAAATTTTGACAATAGCCGTCTACGAAGATGTGCTACATGATGGTAAATTTATCTTACGATAGTGGTGCCATCGGGCGGTGAGGCTAAGTACTTATCGGACTGCCCTCGTAAGTACCTATTATAATAAGACCAAATGACTTGAATCATTGTTAGAGTTGTCTTCTTTTACACAAGCATGCCAGAGACCAAAAGACTTAAAGAGCAGTGTTGACTTAAAAATGATGAAAAGAAAATTCCATCATCCAAAAAGTATATGCTGGACTGGTCATAAGATTACCAAAGATCCTTATTTTACTAAGTACGACTTTTATGCAAATTGCAATACCGATAGTAGACAATTTTTGGTTCGTAGAGACTCTTGCGTAGATACTCATTATGAAAGACTTTTTAGAAATTGAGTAAACTGACCATTGATCTCTAAAAGGGAGCCTCGAATATTGGCGCTACTCCTTAAGTGGTTATTACTTAGACAGTTGCATGCATAACCCGCATACAATTTTGATACATATATCAATTGTAATAGGATGTGAAATGCACAGTAAAAACATGTTCTTTCTCTCGTGCCGGATAGCATTGAAAAATTTAACAGGTTTGACTGCTATAATCATAATTGATAAGGCCTGGAAAAATGTCAACCCTACCACTATTTTTAACACCTTCAAGGTGTGGTTTTAAGGAAATCGGAAATGTTTAACTGTCCCCGATACCACCAAAACTAATGAAACAAGATTTTCAAAGGGGACTTACACTTGATTATTGAGATCACATTTCATTTGCATTCACTCCGGCAAGTTTAGTGATATAAACACCTATTCCCTAATTGAGATCTGGGACGACATCACGTCTCATCTGGAGGACACTGTGGGTGATATCAATGTGGAAGTGGAAGAGTGGCTTCAGTTGTTAAGTCATACACCACCAGAGTGTTTCACCCATGAACTGTTCACCGAACAACTAGGTAATGATTTATTAAATTACATAATTTATGCTGTAAGCGAGTGTGGTATAGAGCTATTTTAAAGTTTTTTCACTTGCGATATTGTTTAGTTTATTTTATTTTTTTCATGTAAATTTTCTAATGATTTTATAAATTCTACCATTTATGCTGTAAGCGATTGCTATAACGATTCATAAATAGCTATTTTAAAGTGTTGCACTTGCTATAATATCAAGTTGAATTTTAATATATATAAGTATAGTTTTACTATAATTTACTACAATCAGTAAATATTATAATGGATGTAGAAAACATTAAATATATTATCGACATAGATGGTTTTCAGGTATCAAAGATAATGTATTTTAAAGAAGTAGGTGTTTATAATATTCAGGATAGGATCCTTTATTTATTTCATATAAAACTTCCGGAATGGTTATTACACTATCAAGATAAAACAACCTCATTTGCTACTAATTACATTCATGGGATGTATTTAAAAAACTATGACAATGACATCAGTTTTACAGAGTTTTTAAGAAAAATAAAGGGCTTTGACCCGAAAAAACAGTTTATATGGATGTATAAGGGGGGTATCATTGAAAGATACTTATTAGAGAGTCGTAAGATTTTCATCAATAAATCTAGAAACACTACAATGTCCAAAAGGTGAAATTATAATGAAAAATTTGAATTTAAACCATATTTTAAGGAATTGTGTGAGACATAAAGCATTTAAAGGAAAATCACCTCGCACCTGTCACTGTAGTGGTGTAGAGGTGCGAGCTTTTGCAGTGTGGTTAGAAAACTATTTAAATCGATAAGTTTGTAATTGTAACTGTTAGTGTTATGACTTTTATATCATAAACTTTAGACTTATTTTAATGATAAGATTTTAGTATTATGACTTTTATATCATAAACTAAAAAAAAAAGTGTTTTTTTATTTCACTTTTAATTCTTGATTTTGCCACCGGACTTGCGCAAATAAAAGCCAGTAATAATCGTGAATCGCCTTTTTCGTAATGTACGTTTTTAAAACACAAGTCACAGATTATGCCACTTTAAGTATAAATGACGGCCATACGAGAATATGGAAGGTTTATTTATGTTGGTACGAAAACAGTATTTTTCTTATCAAATATAATAATATTGTCATGAACGAATACAATATCTCTTTTTCGCAGTCGAAAGAGGAAAAATGTGAACTCATTAAGACTAACATCCACAGCTCCTTAAAAATTCTTGAGACAAAAAGCATGACAAAATAATTCGAGTGAGAATTTCATAACACGTAAGGACGTGGATAAGGATCCACAGGGAGAAGTATCTAGAAGTACCTATATTTTTGTATGTTTATAACGAATAAGCTCAAAAACCACTAAACCATAATAATATTTGCAATTCAATATGTTATAGCCAATAATAGACGATAATATGAGACGAAATCTAAAACATAAGTACCTATTATAATAAGACCAAATGACTTGAATCATTGTTAGAGTTGTCTTCTTTTACACAAGCATGCCAGAGACCAAAAGACTTAAAGAGCAGTGTTGACTTAAAAATGATGAAAAGAAAATTCCATCATCCAAAAAGTATATGCTGGACTGGTCATAAGATTACCAAAGATCCTTATTTTACTAAGTACGACTTTTATGCAAATTGCAATACCGATAGTAGACAATTTTTGGTTCGTAGAGACTCTTGCGTAGATACTCATTATGAAAGACTTTTTAGAAATTGAGTAAACTGACCATTGATCTCTAAAAGGGAGCCTCGAATATTGGCGCTACTCCTTAAGTGGTTATTACTTAGACAGTTGCATGCATAACCCGCATACAATTTTGATACATATATCAATTGTAATAGGATGTGAAATGCACAGTAAAAACATGTTCTTTCTCTCGTGCCGGATAGCATTGAAAAATTTAACAGGTTTGACTGCTATAATCATAATTGATAAGGCCTGGAAAAATGTCAACCCTACCACTATTTTTAACACCTTCAAGGTGTGGTTTTAAGGAAATCGGAAATGTTTAACTGTCCCCGATACCACCAAAACTAATGAAACAAGATTTTCAAAGGGGACTTACACTTGATTATTGAGATCACATTTCATTTGCATTCACTCCGGCAAGTTTAGTGATATAAACACCTATTCCCTAATTGAGATCTGGGACGACATCACGTCTCATCTGGAGGACACTGTGGGTGATATCAATGTGGAAGTGGAAGAGTGGCTTCAGTTGTTAAGTCATACACCACCAGAGTGTTTCACCCATGAACTGTTCACCGAACAACTAGGTAATGATTTATTAAATTACATAATTTATGCTGTAAGCGAGTGTGGTATAGAGCTATTTTAAAGTTTTTTCACTTGCGATATTGTTTAGTTTATTTTATTTTTTTCATGTAAATTTTCTAATGATTTTATAAATTCTACCATTTATGCTGTAAGCGATTGCTATAACGATTCATAAATAGCTATTTTAAAGTGTTGCACTTGCTATAATATCAAGTTGAATTTTAATATATATAAGTATAGTTTTACTATAATTTACTACAATCAGTAAATATTATAATGGATGTAGAAAACATTAAATATATTATCGACATAGATGGTTTTCAGGTATCAAAGATAATGTATTTTAAAGAAGTAGGTGTTTATAATATTCAGGATAGGATCCTTTATTTATTTCATATAAAACTTCCGGAATGGTTATTACACTATCAAGATAAAACAACCTCATTTGCTACTAATTACATTCATGGGATGTATTTAAAAAACTATGACAATGACATCAGTTTTACAGAGTTTTTAAGAAAAATAAAGGGCTTTGACCCGAAAAAACAGTTTATATGGATGTATAAGGGGGGTATCATTGAAAGATACTTATTAGAGAGTCGTAAGATTTTCATCAATAAATCTAGAAACACTACAATGTCCAAAAGGTGAAATTATAATGAAAAATTTGAATTTAAACCATATTTTAAGGAATTGTGTGAGACATAAAGCATTTAAAGGAAAATCACCTCGCACCTGTCACTGTAGTGGTGTAGAGGTGCGAGCTTTTGCAGTGTGGTTAGAAAACTATTTAAATCGATAAGTTTGTAATTGTAACTGTTAGTGTTATGACTTTTATATCATAAACTTTAGACTTATTTTAATGATAAGATTTTAGTATTATGACTTTTATATCATAAACTAAAAAAAAAAAGTGTTTTTTTATTTCACTTTTAATTCTTGATTTTGCCACCGGACGTGCGCAAATAAAAGCCAGTAATAATCGTGAATCGCCTTTTTCGTAATGTACGTTTTTAAAACACAAGTCACAGATTATGCCACTTTAAGTATAAATGACGGCCATACGAGAATATGGAAGGTTTATTTATGTTGGTACGAAAACAGTATTTTTCTTATCAAATATAATAATATTGTCATGAACGAATACAATATCTCTTTTTCGCAGTCGAAAGAGGAAAAATGTGAACTCATTAAGACTAACATCCACAGCTCCTTAAAAATTCTTGAGACAAAAAGCATGACAAAATAATTCGAGTGAGAATTTCATAACACGTAAGGACGTGGATAAGGATCCACAGGGAGAAGTATCTAGAAGTACCTATATTTTTGTATGTTTATAACGAATAAGCTCAAAAACCACTAAACCATAATAATATTTGCAATTCAATATGTTATAGCCAATAATAGACGATAATATGAGACGAAATCTAAAACATAAGTACCTATTATAATAAGACCAAATGACTTGAATCATTGTTAGAGTTGTCTTCTTTTACACAAGCATGCCAGAGACCAAAAGACTTAAAGAGCAGTGTTGACTTAAAAATGATGAAAAGAAAATTCCATCATCCAAAAAGTATATGCTGGACTGGTCATAAGATTACCAAAGATCCTTATTTTACTAAGTACGACTTTTATGCAAATTGCAATACCGATAGTAGACAATTTTTGGTTCGTAGAGACTCTTGCGTAGATACTCATTATGAAAGACTTTTTAGAAATTGAGTAAACTGACCATTGATCTCTAAAAGGGAGCCTCGAATATTGGCGCTACTCCTTAAGTGGTTATTACTTAGACAGTTGCATGCATAACCCGCATACAATTTTGATACATATATCAATTGTAATAGGATGTGAAATGCACAGTAAAAACATGTTGTTTCTCTCGTGCCGGATAGCATTGAAAAATTTAACAGGTTTGACTGCTATAATCATAATTGATAAGGCCTGGAAAAATGTCAACCCTACCACTATTTTTAACACCTTCAAGGTGTGGTTTTAAGGAAATCGGAAATGTTTAACTGTCCCCGATACCACCAAAACTAATGAAACAAGATTTTCAAAGGGGACTTACACTTGATTATTGAGATCACATTTCATTTGCATTCACTCCGGCAAGGTAAGGTATCAGGAAAATATAACATTAAAAAAAGTTACTACAACTGAGACTTGCAATAACTGACTAATATAAATATCTGTCTGTAGCAAATAGGGTTAGGGGTTCATCAGAAATTCACTATGGAGAGTGCTGAAGTGGATTTCATGATGCAAGGACTAACAGAAAGCTTATAAAAAACTAATTTTATGAATGGTCGCCATCAAGGAAGAAAGGCTGCCTGCAGTTATCAGTGCGAAGATAATGGTTCCATACCTGTTTATGAGAAACAGCCTAGGCCTAACCCCTCTCAATTGTGTGAGAGGCTTGTGAAGAAGACAGAATCATACACAAGATGACTTTGGATAAAATTTGAACTCAAAGGAGTATATATTGTAGTGATTATAAGCCTTCTTAGACATGAAAAACTTTAAAAATCCATTTTCAAATACATGGGTGCATAATATAAGCAATTCTTATGAATTTTTAATCATTTTCTTGTTTATTTTTATAAAGTCAAATACCTTAATTTTTAGTGAACATGGATTTAATGCTATGTGTTTGATTACAATACACTGACAAGACAGCCATCACAATTGCAAAATACCAACAACCTATTAGATGCTAAAGGTAATTCATAATGCACCCAAACAATAAATTTCTATGTTGCCTTGACATTTTTTTTTTTAAAATAAACACTTCGTTAAAAAATAACACCATAACATGTAAAAAACAATACATTAATGTAAACCAGTGCCAAATTGAAGTATATTTCATCAGCTTTTATGTGACTTCACATTTGGACGTAGTTATGCGAAAACATTCCAACCCACAAGTCACTAAAAATTTAGATAATGTGACTAGTATTCCTTTTTTGACAACGTACATCATTCTAGCAAAAACTTTCTAGTCCTCATGTAATATTCTTTATTATAATTCTCACTCTATGTTCCAAACCTACAAAATTTACCAATCCAATGGTTTCATTATGAATAAAATGTATTTATCCGCCTGAAACGTTTTTTATTTAATATTATTCTTAATTACTATATTTATATAATGATTCAGTAATCTTGAAACATTTTAGCAAACCCATGAAATGTTATAATATGTTTTTTGGAAATAATAATCCAATGTGGCATTCTATAAAAGGCAATTATGGTTCTATATAGTGGATCCACAGTGCATCTGATGAACACTGGGCATTGCTGTGTTTGGGTAGAGGGAGAAGCAGGACGAGGTACACAGGAAGTATGTTCGTGCCTTAAGAAGTATATAGAAATGAAGCTGAGCTCCACTGTTGAAAATCTTATTCTATGGAGCGAATAGCTGCGGTGGTCACAAACCAAAATATGAAAATTGTTCTCATGATGAAAGCAATCTTAAACTCTCATTAAACTTAAAGAACAATATCATTTCGATTTTTGAATCGGGTCATACGGCTCTTAAACCTCATCAACGTGTATTATACATCCGAAGAATATATAGATATAATTAAAAATAGTAAAAAAAAGAAATCTTTTCAAGTTTATAAAATGCAGGAGACTGACTTTTATAGCACAGAAAAATTGGGAAAAAAACATAATGAAAATTCAATTATAAGGAACGTTTGTTTACATACAATTTAAAAATTGGTTACATACAAAAGAAATAAAATTGTAAAGATATAATTTTTTCTATTTGTAAGAGGTCATCATTGGAAGAAAGACTAGAAAGAGTTGATTATAGAAAAGAAAAATCAAAAGAGAAATACGTCAAATTAAGCAGATGATTGTATATCTGTTGTGACCTAATGGCAAAGCTATTCCTATATCAACAATACCTCCACCGAAGTTAGCTGATTTGCAATCAATGTATCAATATATTCCTGATGATTGTCTCCATTATATAAAACTTTAACAAGCTCAGAGGACATCATTGATGTGTCGATGGATTGGCGGAGTCCCAGACGTTCAACGTACAAGTGATAACAGCCAATGACGATACTAACTGAACATTATGTTTGAACTTATTAAATTAACAAATTATTTCCTAATATTTTCATTTGGATTTCATATTTATTTTTAACTTATTTATAATAATATATAAATACTAGTGGACCCAACAGACGTCCCTGTGCACAATTTTACATTCAATTTTTTTTTTCCCAATATAAACCATTCTCAAATCAACCTGAAGACACAAAAAAATTCAATTTACCTGAATCTACCTGAAGATACACAGAAAATCATTAAAACCGGCCCAACCATTAAAAATTAAAATCTCAGGCATATCCGTTTTGGATCATCGACCTACTATAAAATGAGAAACTTGAACCTTAGAATGAGAACCAAACCACCCATCTTTAAGTTTTCCTTTGATTATAATTGTTGTGTGAATCACATTACTCAACAGTTTTCTTAAAATAGCCGCATTTCATTGCATAGTTTAGGGTGTTTTAGATTTCGAACAATGATGACTACTGAGCCCACCCTCAGTTGTAAATTGTAAACCCAGACACAACCCAAGGAGTTTAAAAATTCAGTTAGATAATGAGGCTTGATATATTTTCCTTAGTTACGCAAAATAAATTTCTGAATGCACGCATACATATTTGACAACTAATAAATCAGTGGTGTGCAAAAGTTTTGGGCCACCCTTATTTTTGTCTATGAAATTAATAAATAATTGTTCCTCCACTCGATCGTTGCTCAAGGTATTTAAAGATCAGGATAAAGATAATAACGTCGATTATAATTATTTATTTAACATATTTTTACGTGTACTACGTAAAATGAGTTTTGTCGGTGTGCAAAAGTATCGGGCCACTATTCAACGTGGCTTTGTTGTTGTTTGTTTATGCACGATTTATTTACTTTTTTTTTGACATCAGTTTCAAACAATGCCCTGCTCTGTTCTTTAATAGAAAATTAGTCTTACTTTTGCAATCATGGCGACACATACAATATTCAGGTTCGCGAAATCGTTTTAAAAGCTTTCATTGGAAGGGAAGAGTTCTCGTGATATCGCGACGACTTTATCTATCGGTAAAAGCACTGTAAATCGTATAATTTCAAATATAAAACCACAAACACACTTTGTGATAAATTCGGACCGGTAGACCACGAAAACTTCGAATCGAGTCGACAAAATTATTAAAAAGAAAGTGCGTTGTCGATCCACGAAAAACCGCAACCGCCATTTCTCGGGAATTACGAAGCGAAAACTTAGCTGATGTTAGTCGGAGTACAGTGTCTCGACGTCTAAAGGCTGCAGGGCTAATTGGACGTGTTGGTGTGAAGAAGCCTTTAAATAGCAGAAAAAATAAGAAGGCTAGGTTGGATTTTGCAAAAAAGTATCAGCACTGGACGGGATCAGATTGGCGGAAAGTCTTTTTTTTCTGACGAATCGAAATTTCAATTGTTTGGAAGTGATGTCGGAAATACGTAAGACGCCCAATAGGTACCAATTACATGTAAGGTATCAAACTGCCACTGTAAACATGGTGGCGGAAACATCAAGGTTTAGGGAGCATTTTCCGCTAATGGTGTTGGTCCGCTGGTGGAAATTAATGGCAATATGGACGCTTCCATGTATAAAAACATTTTACAAGAGCATATGCTTCCATTTGCAAAAAAAAAAATTACCTCGCGGTTGAATCTTTCACACGACAATGATCCAAAACATGCTTCGCGTCTTGTGAAAAAAATTCTTCAGAGCAAAAAGTCCGTCTCCTTGACTGGCCGTCGTAGTCACCGGATTTAAATCCCATTGAACACCTGTGGCAAGACCTAAAAATTCGTGTTGGGACCAAAAATCATTCAAATAAGACGGAATTGTGGAATCATTTGCAGCGTGAATGGGTAGAGTTGCCAGAAGACCGAATACCGTATTAATCGAGTCTATGCCTCGTCGGTGCGCAGCAGTTATTGCTGCCAAAGGCATGGCAACAAAGTATTGAGTCCCGTGAAAAAATCCAAAAATTATTTGTTAATTTATATTGTTGGTTCCCGATTTTTTCGACGAAATAGTATGATGCCCGATTTTCTTGCACAGCTGTTAATTGAAAATTCTTGAACAATTAATTGTCGAAACAAAATTCTAATGAAAACATTGATTGTTTTCAATTATAACGAATACATACTATAATCAGTCGTTTTATATTCTTTCAACACCATATTTTTGTGTGATATGTATGAAAAATAGTATGGCCCGTAACTTTTGCACGCCACTGTATGTCAATCTCTTTTCATTCTATTCTACATTTTAAAAATCTAAAATACGCAATTATTCGAATATTGTGGATATATGTTGTCGATTCGAAACCCTTATTTAAATACGTTCTTTAATTTGAGGGGGGCCTTTAACCGTATCGACGGGATAACATTACATATTTGACAGGAAATTTGCTAGAACAGTTTATATAGGAAAATAAAATTGCTGTTTTTACTATCTTCCTCGCAATTTTGCCATAATTTCTCACCTCTTAAACCTTCCCGGACTATGACAAACATTTCCAAAACAAAATCAGCTAAATCGGTCCAGCCTTTCTCGAGTTTAAGCGAGACTAACGAACGGCATTCATTTTATTATATAGAAGATACATTGTGGAACATTTTTGCAAATTAATGAGAAATGAGGGATCATACAAAAAGTAGTTAGCAAAAATGTTCCAATATCATTTTTCCTAATTACCTACCGTTTTAAGGTAAATAATATGATAAAAAATGATTATATTTTACTACAATTATAAATTTATTGTTCGTCTCTACTGGACAGGGCAAAAAAGTGTACCACGGGAAACACTAAATTACGTTTTTCCTCAATTGTAATCATTGTGGAATGGAACGTTTTCCGCATAACTACGTCCATTTAAAAGGATAATTAATGTGTACACATATTTTTTCATTACCCCTTCATAATTCAGACGAACCATAAAATCCATGGTGTATCCATCGTAACTGTATATTGAATAGATTGGTTGTGGTAAAAACAATTACTATACAAATAATGATTCAACGGAAACATTGTTAGGGGTATGTTATTATTTCAGTTTTGAAGGTGATAATTTACTGTTGAATGTTAATAAAGCTTTGGTAGATTCTTTGTAATAGTTTTTGAAATAAACGTACTCATTAAGTTTTTTTTTTATTTCACTTTTAATTCCTGATTTTGCCACCTGGACGTGCGCAAATAAAAGCCAGTAATAATCGTGAATCGCCTTTATCGTAATGTACGTTTTTAAAACACAAGTCACAGATTATGGCACTTTAAGTATAAATGACGGCCATACGAGAATATGGAAGGTTTATTTAGAAAGCTTATTTATAATTACGATAAATTACTTAGAGCTGGTATTCATTAAAACCAATCTAACGCCTCATCAATTAATTAACGTCTAGACTAAACTACAGCGACAGATCCTACATTTATAAATCCAGTTCGTTGTAGACAATCAAAACACAATCATACTGAAGGTGACTTTCGCAATTAGTTAATAAAACTGGTACGAAAACAGTATTTTTCTTATCAAATATATAATATTGTCATGAACGAATACAATATCTCTTTTTCGCAGTCGAAAGAGGAAAAATGTGAACTCATTAAGACTAACATGCACAGCTCCTTAAAATTTCTTGAGACAAAAAGCATGACAAAATAATTCGAGTGAGAATTTCATAACACGTAAGGACGTGGATAAGGATCCACAGGGAGAAGTATCTAGAAGTACCTATATTTTGTATGTTTATAACGAATAAGCTCAAAAACCACTAAACCATAATAATATTTGCAATTCAATTGTTATAGCCAATAATAGACGATAATATGAGACGAAATCTAAAATATAAGTACCTATTATAATAAGACCAAATGACTTGAATCATTGTTAGAGTTGTCTTCTTTTACACAAGCAGAACAGACAGCGCTAGCGAACAGACGTATTTATGTACACACTTTTTTTAATAATGTATTTGCGAGAACCTGTAGTCACGATTTCATAATAGAATTTATAAACGCCTTCAGAGACTGCCCTTGCTTATGGCAATGTACATTACAAAAACAAAGGAACCCGTCTTAATGCCTACAATAAACTGCTGAAGAAAGAAACTTGGTAAATCTAATTTAATATAAATCAAATCTAAAGCAATCCTACGACTGAATTTGTGTTTCAGTTTAAAATGGCTTCTAATGATAGTATTATTGAACGTTGGTCAAAGCAAGATACATCTGACGACGATCACCTACCAAATGATGAAGTCAGCGACGTCGCTGTGGATATTGGCTTACAGCACACACTGGGGGATAATTGCATAAATCTCAAAATAGTCAATTCAAACTTCTTGTAAAACCTAATTGACAAAGATTATTTCAACTTTGCTTTGACTTAAATCAAAGTCTGAAGGCGAATAATCAATTCTGAGAAAAAATCCTTCACCCTTTCCTAACCACTGGATACTTGGGAGAAAATTCTCACTGTTGTGTCGGCTTGAAACTCCATTAGGAAGTAAGCACTTTGGTCCGATCTAAGTTCTTATAAAGAAACCTTTTGTGTATTTCAGTGTTTGTGTGTTGTAAAAAAATATAAACAAATTACACGCAGTTGCAGACCTTTTCATATTTAAATAATGACACCACAATAAAAGAACATTGTTATTCAATCGAGTTTTATTTAGAAGATGAACCAAACGTTGGTCAAAGCATGGCACGTTAATACGCATCAATGTTTAACCTTAAACCCTTGTAGAAAAGCAGCTGATAAATATAATTTGAAACCTGCAACTCTATAGCATATAATTGAAAAAAAAAAAAACAAAGACTGCGATGGTGCGAGTTTTTCGTCGAACAATAAGTAATACCCTCCAGAAAGTATTTACAACCTAACAGAAGATCAACTAAATGCTTATACCGGGTGTCCGTGGCAGAAATAGGTTTTAAATTGAAATTTTCTCCCTAACCGCTGAGCGTAGGAGCGAGGAGAGGGCCGCGTTAGCTTCGTCATTCGTGCGGGTTATTTAGTCACAATGTCGCAATGGACGGGTAAACAACGTTTCATCGCAATCGAAGCGTATTTCAAGGCTATGATTGGTGTGCAACTTATCGTCATAGGTTTTGTTCACGATACAATATTCGACGTTTACGTGAAGTGCCCCAAGTGAAGATTTGATTCGATCATAGGTGCGAAGGTTCCGGGCAACAAGTTCAGCAGCAAACAGCTCACGGCCGGGGCCCAGCTGGACATCGAGAACAAATGAAAATATTGAACTCGTCGCGGCCAGTTTGTACGATAATCCGCATCAGTCCGTGCGCAAGATAGCAGCTGCCTTGGGACTTCCAAAAACTATTGTGCATGAAATATTGAAGGAGTATCTTAGATTTCACCCTTTCAAAATTCAAATTGTGCAAGCGCTTAAGCCTAACGATTACAATTTGGGTAAAAAATTCTGTGAGACAATGTTGGAGCGATTTCTTACGGTAAACACTACTTCTTGGAGTGATGAAGCGCATTTTCATTTAAATGCAAGCGTAAACAATCAAAATTGCCGTTATTGGTCACCTAAAAGACAGAACCCCGTTTGAAACATCAAAAGCCACTTCACAGTCCCAAAGTGACGGTTTGGTATGCATTATCAAGCAATGGAATATTTGGATCGTTTTTTTTTTTAAATCGTCGAGGACAAGCAATGTCTGTGGACGGTGTCTTTTATCCGTGCATGCTGAACGATTATTTTCTGCCACTAATGAGAGAATATCCTTCTACGCACACATACACATGGGTCTAGCAAGATAGCGCCTAGCTGCACACAGCCAGGGAGACGGTGGCAATTCTGCGTGATTTCTTCCCTAACAAACTGATAAGCCGTTTCGGTGACATATTTTGGCCACCAAGGTCGCCGGATCTTAACCATATGGAGTTTTTCCTGAGGGGTACCTCAAAAGTAAAGTTTATGAAACAAACCCAACGACCATCTCAGCACTAAAAGAAAATATTGTTCGCGAAGTTACTGAAATCCCTACATCACTTCTCCAACGAGTGGCACGAAATACGCAGGCCAGATTCAAGCGTGTCCGAAGTGACGGTCAACATTTAGAGGAAATATTTTTTATAATAAAATCCGCACTTTCTTCTTTGTAATAGGTTTTTGAAATAAACGTACATTAAGTTTTTTTTAATTTCACTTTTATTCCTGATTTTGCCACCGGACGTGCGCAAATAAAAGCCAGTAATAATCGTGAATCGCCTTTTTCGTAATGTACGTTTTTAAAACACAAGTCACAGATTATGGCACTTTAAGTATAAATGCCGGCCATACGAGAATATGGAAGGTTTCTTTAGAAAGCTTATTTAAAATTACCGATAAATTACTTAGAGCTGGTATTCATTAAAACCAATCTAACGCCTCATCAATTTAATTAACGTCTAGACTAAACTACAGCGACAGATCCTACATTTATAAATCCAGTTCGTTGTAGACAATCAAAACACAATCATACTGAAGGTGACTTTCGCAATTAAGTTAATAAACTGGTACGAAAACAGTATTTTCTTATCAAATATAATAATATTGTCATGACGAATACAATATCTCTTTTTCGCAGTCGAAAGAGGAAAAATGTGAACTCATTAAGACTAACATGCACAGCTCCTTAAAATTTCTTGAGACAAAAAGCATGACAAAATAATTCGAGTGAGAATTTCATAACACGTAAGGACGTGGATAAGGATCCACAGGGAGAAGTATCTAGAAGTACCTATATTTTTGTATGTTTATAACGAATAAGCTCAAAACCACTAAACCATAATAATATTGCAATTCAATATGTTATAGCCAATATAATAGACGATAATATGAGACGAAATCTAAAATATAAGTACCTATTATAATAAGACCAAATGACTTGAATCATTGTTAGAGTTGTCTTCTTTTACACAAGCATGCCAGAGACCATAAAGACTTAAAGAGCAGTGTTGACTTAAAAATGATGAAAAGAAAATTCCATCATCCAAAAAGTATATGCTGGACTGGTCATAAGATTACCAAAGATCCTTATTTTACTAAGTACGACTTTTATGCAAATTGCAATACCGATAGTAGACAATTTTTGGTTCGTAGAGACTCTTGCGTAGATACTCATATTATGAGACTTTTTAGAAATTGAGTAAACTGACCATTGATCTCTAAAAGGGAGCCTCGATTATTGGCGCTACTCCTTAAGTGGTTATTACTTAGACAGTTGCATGCATAACCCGCATATAATTTTGATACATATATCAATTGTAATAGGATGTGAAATGCACAGTAAAAACATGTTGTTTCCCTTGTGCCGGATAGCATTGAAAAATTTAACAGGTTTGACTGCTATAATCATAATTGATAAGGCCTGGAAAAATGTCAACCCTACCACTATTTTAAACACCTTCAAGGTGTGGTTTAAAGGAAATCGGAAATGTTTAACTGTCCCCGATACCACCAAAACTAATGAAACAAGATTTTCAAAGGGGACTTACACTTGATTATTGAGATCACATTTCATTTGCATTCACCTCCGGCAAGGTAAGTATCAGGAAAAGATAACATTAAAAAAAGTTACTACAACTGAGACTTGCAATAACTGACTAAATATAAATATCTGTCTGTAGCAAATAGGTTAGGGGTTCATCAGAAATGTCAATATGGAGAGTGCTGAAGTGGATTTCATGTATGCAAGGAATAAAGAAAGCTTAATAAAAAACTAATTTTATGAAATGGTCGCCATCAAAGGAAGAAAAGGCTGCCTGCAGTTATCAGGCAAGATAATGGTTCCATTACCTGTTTATGAGAACAGCCTAGGCCTAACCCCTCTCGATTGTGTGAGAGGCTTGTGATGAAGACAGAATCATACACAAGATGACTTTGGATAAAATTTGAACTCAAAGGAGTATATATTGTAGTGATTAATAAGCCTTCTTAGACATGAAAAACTTTAAAAAATCCATTTTCAAATACATGGGTGCATAATATAAGCAAATTCTTATGAATTTTTAATCATTTTCTTGTTTATTTTTATAAAGTCAAATACCTTAATTTTTAGTGAACATGGAATTATTCTATGTGTTTGATTACAAATACACTGACAAGACAGCCATCACAATTGCAAAGTACCAACAACTATTAGATGCTAAAGTAATTCAATAATGCACCCAAACAATAAATTTCTATTTTGCCTTGACATTATTTTTTTTAAATAAACACTTCGTTAAAAAATAACACCATAACATGTAAAAAACAATACATTAATGTAAACCAGTGCCAAATTGAAGTATATTTCATCAGCTGTTTATGTGACTTCACATTTGGACGTAGTTATGCGAAAACATTCCAACCCACAAGTCACTAAAAATTTTGATAATGTGACTAGTATTCCTTTTTTGACAACTTACATCATTCTAGCAAAAACTTTCTAGTCCTCATGTAATATTTCTTTATTTATAATTCTCACTCTATGTTCCAACCCACAAAATTTACCAATCCAATGGTTTCATTATAAATAAAATGTATTTATCCGCCTGAAACGTTTTTTATTTAATATTATTCTTAATTAATATATTTATATAATGATTCAGTAATCTTGAAACATTTTAGCAAACCCATGAAATGTATAATATGTTTTTTTGGAAATAATAATCCAATGTGGCATTCTATAAAAGGCAATTATGGTTCTATAATAGTGGTATCCACAGTGCATCTGATGACACTGGGCATTGCTGTGTTTGGGTAGAGGGAGAAGCAGGACGAGGTACACAGGAAGTAGGTTCGTGCCTTAAGAAGTATATAGAAATGAAGCTGAGCTCCACTGTTGAAAATCTTATTCTATGGAGCGATAGCTGCGGTGGTCACAACCAAAATATTAAAATTGTTCTCATGATGAAAGCAATCCTTAAACTCTCATTAAACTTAAAGAACAATATCATTTCGATTTTTTGAATCGGGTCATACGGCTCTTAAACATCATCAACGTGTATTATACATCCGAAGAATATATAGATATAATTAAAATAGTAAAAAAAAAGAAAATCTTTTCAAGTTTATAAAATGCAGGAGACTGACTTTTATAGCACAGAAAAATTGGGAAAAAAAACATAATGAAAATTCAATTATAAAGGAAAGTTTGTTACATACAATTTAAAAATTGTTACATACAAAAGAAATAAAAATTGTAAAGATATAATTTTTCTATTTTTAAGAGGTCATCATTGTAAGAAGACTATAAAGCGTTGATTATAGAAAAGAAAATCAAAAGAGAAATACGTCAAATTAAGCAAGATGATTTATATCTGTTGTGACCTAATGGCAAAGCTATTCCTATATCAACAATACCTCCACCAAAGTTAGCTGATTTGCAATCAATGTATCAATATATTCCTGATGATTGTCTCCAATTATATAAAACTTTAACAAGCTCAGAGGACATCATTGATGATGTCGATGGATTTGGCGGAGTCCCAGACTTCAACGTACAAGTTGATAACAGCCAATGACGAAACTGATAAGCCGTTTCGGTGACATATTTTGGCCACCAAGGTCGCCGGATCTTAACCATATGGAGTTTTTCCTGAGGGGTACCTCAAAAGTAAAGTTTATGAAACAAACCCAACGACCATCTCAGCACTAAAAGAAAATATTGTTCGCGAAGTTACTGAAATCCCTACATCACTTCTCCAACGAGTGGCACGAAATACGCAGGCCAGATTCAAGCGTGTCCGAAGTGACGGTCAACATTTAGAGGAAATATTTTTTATAATAAAATCCGCACTTTTCTTCTTTGTAATAGTTTTTGAAATAAACGTACATTAAGTTTTTTTTTAATTTCACTTTTAATTCCTGATTTTGCCACCGGACGTGCGCAAATAAAAGCCAGTAATAATCGTGAATCGCCTTTTTCGTAATGTACGTTTTTAAAACACAAGTCACAGATTATGGCACTTTAAGTATAAATGCCGGCCATACGAGAATATGGAAGGTTTATTTAGAAAGCTTATTTATAATTACCGATAAATTACTTAGAGCTGGTATTCATTAAAACCAATCTAACGCCTCATCAATTTAATTAACGTCTAGTCAAGTTAAAGATCAAAGATGTAAATATAACAGTAGACTAAACTACAGCGACAGATCCTACATTTATAAATCCAGTTCGTTGTAGACAAATCAAAACACAATCATACTGAAGGTGACTTTCCGCAATTAAGTTAATAAAACTGGTACGAAAACAGTATTTTTCTTATCAAATATAATAATATTGTCATGAACGAATACAATATCTCTTTTTCGCAGTCGAAAGAGGAAAATGTGAACTCATTAAGACTAACATGCACAGCTCCTTAAAATTCTTGAGACAAAAAGCATGACAAAATAATTCGAGTGAGAATTTCATAACACGTAAGGACGTGGATAAGGATCCACAGGGAGAAGTATCTAGAAGTACCTATATTTTTGTATGTTTATAACGAATAAGCTCAAAAACCACTAAACCATAATAATATTTGCAATTCAATATGTTATAGCCAATATAATAGACGATAATATGAGACGAAATCTAAAATATAAGTACCTATTATAATAAGACCAAATGACTTGAATCATTGTTAGAGTTGTCTTCTTTTACACAAGCATGCCAGAGACCATAAAGACTTAAAGAGCAGTGTTGACTTAAAAATGATGAAAAGAAAATTCCATCATCCAAAAAGTATATGCTGGACTGGTCATAAGATTACCAAAGATCCTTATTTTACTAAGTACGACTTTTATGCAAATTGCAATACCGATAGTAGACAATTTTTGGTTCGTAGAGACTCTTGCGTAGATACTCATATTATGAGACTTTTAGAAATTGAGTAAACTGACCATTGATCTCTAAAAGGGAGCCTCGATTATTGGCGCTACTCCTTAAGTGGTTATTACTTAGACAGTTGCATGCATAACCCGCATATAATTTTGATACATATATCAATTGTAATAGGATGTGAAATGCACAGTAAAAACATGTTGTTTCCCTTGTGCCGGATAGCATTGAAAAATTTAACAGGTTTGACTGCTATAATCATAATTGATAAGGCCTGGAAAAATGTCAACCCTACCACTATTTTAAACACCTTCAAGGTGTGGTTTTAAGGAAATCGGAAATGTTTAACTGTCCCCGATACCACCAAAACTAATGAAACAAGATTTTCAAAGGGGACTTACACTTGATTATTGAGATCACATTTCATTTGCATTCACTCCGGCAAGGTAAGGTATCAGGAAAATATAACATTAAAAAAAGTTACTACAACTGAGACTTGCAATAACTGACTAAATATAAATATCTGTCTGTAGCAAATAGGTTAGGGGTTCATCAGAAATGTCAATATGGAGAGTGCTGAAGTGGATTTCATGTATGCAAGGAATAAAGAAAGCTTAATAAAAAACTAATTTTATGAAATGGTCGCCATCAAAGGAAGAAAAGGCTGCCTGCAGTTATCAGGCAAGATAATGGTTCCATTACCTGTTTATGAGAACAGCCTAGGCCTAACCCCTCTCAATTATGTGAGAGGCTTGTGATGAAGACAGAATCATACACAAGATGACTTTGGATAAAATTTGAACTCAAAGGAGTATATATTGTAGTGATTAATAAGCCTTCTTAGACATGAAAAACTTTAAAAAATCCATTTTCAAAGACATGGGTGCATAATATAAGCAAATTCTTATGAATTTTTAATCATTTTCTTGTTTATTTTTATAAAGTCAAATACCTTAATTTTTAGTGAACATGGATTTAATCTATGTGTTTGATTACAAATACACTGACAAGACAGCCATCACAATTGCAAAATACCAACAACTATTAGATGCTAAAGTAATTCAATAATGCACCCAAACAATAAATTTCTATTTTGCCTTGACATTTTTTTTTTAAATAAACACTTCGTTAAAAAATAACACCATAACATGTAAAAAACAATACATTAATGTAAACCAGTGCCAAATTGAAGTATATTTCATCAGCTGTTTATGTGACTTCACATTTGGACGTAGTTATGCGAAAACATTCCAACCCACAAGTCACTAAAAATTTAGATAATGTGACTAGTATTCCTTTTTTGACAACTTACATCATTCTAGCAAAAACTTTCTAGTCCTCATGTAATATTTCTTTATTTATAATTCTCACTCTATGTTCCAACCCACAAAATTTACCAATCCAATGGTTTCATTATAAATAAAATGTATTTATCCGCCTGAAACGTTTTTTATTTAATATTATTCTTAATTAATATATTTATATAATGATTCAGTAATCTTGAAACATTTTAGCAAACCCATGAAAGAGGAGAAGCAGGACGAGGTACACAGGAAGTAGGTTCGTGCCTTAAGAAGTATATAGAAATGAAGCTGAGCTCCACTGTTGAAAATCTTATTCTATGGAGCGATAGCTGCGGTGGTCACAACCAAAATATTAAAATTGTTCTCATGATGAAAGCAATCTTAAACTCTCATTAAACTTAAAGAACAATATCATTTCAATTTTTTGAATCGGGTCGTACGGCTCTTAAACATCATCAACGTGTATTATACATCCGAAGAATATATAGATATAATTAAAAATAGTAAAAAAAAGAAAATCTTTTCAAGTTTATAAAATGCAGGAGACCGACTTTTATAGCACAGAAAAATTGGGAAAAAACATAATGAAAATTCAATGATAAAAGTAAAGTTTGTTACATACAATTTAAAAATTGGTTACATACAAAAGAAATAAAAATTGTAGATATAATTTTTTCTATTTTTATGAGGTCATCATTGGAAGAAGACTATAAAGAGTTGATTATAGAAAAGAAAATCAAAAGAGAAATACGTCAAATTAAGCAAGATGATTTATATCTGTTGTGACCTAATGGCAAAGCTATTCCTATATCAACAATACCTCCACCGAAGTTAGCTGATTTGCAATCAATGTATCAATATATTCCTGATGATTGTCTCCAATTATATAAAACTTTGACAAGCTCAGAGGACATCATTGATGATGTCGATGGATTTGGCGGAGTCCCAGACTTCAACGTACAAGTTGATAACAGCCAATGACGATACTAACTGAACATTATGTTTGA
The DNA here is from genome assembly GCA_907164795.1 of Hemaris fuciformis. Taxonomy (NCBI): domain Eukaryota; kingdom Metazoa; phylum Arthropoda; class Insecta; order Lepidoptera; family Sphingidae; genus Hemaris; species Hemaris fuciformis. Next base: position 10,869,572 of record OU015452.1, read on the forward strand.
ACTTATTAAATTAACAAATTATTTCCTAATATTTTTCATTTGGATTTCATATTTATTTTTAACTTATTTATAATAATATATAAATACTAGTGGACCCAACAGACGTCCTGTGCACAATTTTACATTCAATTTTTTTTTCCCAATATAAACCATTCTCAAATCAACCTGAAGACACAAAAAATTTCAATTTACCTGAATCTACCTGAAGATACACAGAAAATCATTAAAACCGGCCCAACCATTAAAAATTAAAATCTCAGGCATATCCGTTTGGATCATCAACCTAACTATAAAATGAGAAACTTGAAACCTTAGAATGAGAACCAAACCAACCCATCTTTAAGTTTTCCTTTGATTATAATTGTTGTGTGAATCACATTACTCAACAGTTTTCTTAAAATAAGCCGCATTTCATTGCATAGTTTAGGGTGTTTTAGATTTCGAACAATGATGACTACTGAGCCCACCCTCAGTTGTAAATTGTAAACCAGACACAACCAAGGAGTTTAAAAATTCAGTTAGATAATGAGGCTTGATATATTTTCCTTAGTTACGCAAAATAAATTTCTGAATGCACGCATAACTATTTGACAACTAATAAATATGTCAATCTCATGTCTATTCTACATTTTAAAAATCTAAAATACGCAATTATTCGAATATTGTGGATATATGTTGTCGATTCGAAACCCTTATTTAAATACGTTCTTTAATTTGAGGGGGGCCTTTAACCGTATCGACGGGATAAACATTACATATTTGACAGGAAATTTGCTAGAACAGTTTATATAGGAAAATAAAATTGCTGTTTTTACTATCTTCCTCGCAATTTTGCCATAATTTCTCACCTCTTAAACCTTCCCTGGACTATGACAAACATTTCAAAACCAAAATCAGCTAAATCGGTCCAGCCTTTCTCGAGTTTAAGCGAGACTAACGAACGGCAATTCATTTTTATATATATAGAAGATACATTGTGGAACATTTTTGCAAATTAATGAGAAATGAGGGATCATACAAAAAGTAGTTTAGCAAAAATGTTCCAATATCATTTTTCCTAATTACCTACCGTTTTAAGGTAAATATGATAAAAAATTGTACATGATTAAAAAATGATTATATTTTACTACAATTATAAATTTATTGTTCGTCTCTACTGGACAGGGCAAAAAAGTGTACCACGGAAACACTAAATTACGTTTTTCTCAAATTGTAATCATTGTGGAATGGAACGTTTTCGCATAACTACGTCCATTTAAAAGGATAATTAATGTGTACACATATTTTTTTCATTACCCCTTCATAATTCAGACGAACCATAAAATCCATGGTGTATCCATCGTAACTGTATATTGAATAGATTGGTTGTGGTAAAAACAATTACTATACAAATAATGATTCAACGGAAACATTGTTAGGGGTATGTTATTATTTCAGTTTTGAAGGTGATAATTTACTGTTGAATGTTAATAAAGCTTTTGGTAGATACGACGAAAATCGATCGTAGAGACGCTCAATGCTTTACTCACAGAATTTAACGATTCCAAATTATTGTTCAAATCGAAAAGTTAGAACAAACGAGTTGTCGTGAAAATATCAATGAATCTTCCTTAAACAACGCAGAACACCAAAAATCAATCAATTCAAGAGATTTATGTATCTATGAAAATAAAACCATGCCGAACGACAAACTGCCATTTTAAATCAAATGGATCACATTTCGCAAAACAAAAATATCGCATTTTTAACATAGATATCACAATTCACCACTGTATGAGCAATTTGAAAAGGTACAAGAAAATTTATCTGTGTCCAGCAATAACTTTCAAACGAATTAAATATGAATTTGTAGCCTCCACCTAACGCAACCCAAATCAAAACCAGAATAATTATCTGAATTACCAAAGGCAAAAAGTAAAAACTAAAAGCCACAGACCACCAGTAAAATGCTTAAATACTCCATAGACAAACATGAACGCTCAGTCTCTATGTCCAATGCATTTTTTAATTCAAACAAAGCCAAAGCGTAAAAGCCCATACAGCCCTATCACGCCTATTTATCATATTTTTTTTCAATCATCAGCAGCCTTTCTTACGTCCACTGCTGGACATAGGCCTTTCCTATGGCACGCCACTGGGCTCGATCTTCGGCCCTCCTCATCCAACCGCTGCCAGTCACCTTGGAGTGGAGACCGCGACTCGGCAAACGAAGTGTAGGGCGCCCTCTGGTTAGGTGGAGTGACGATATTCGCATTATGTTTATTGCCAATAATTATTATTAGATTTCATTACAATTTTTGTTTGCTTGGAACAATCCATTTGATATAACAAAATATTTAAAATTCTAATCACTTCATAATTTAATAGTAGGTATACTTTTTTTTTTTTTTTTTTTTTTTTTTTTTTTTTTTTTTATTCTGGCACGGCAAAGTGACCCCATTGCACCTGATGGTAAGCGCAATGGAGTCCAGAAAAAGTGCCGACCAGCGAGAGATGATGGTCTCCCGTTGGTCGACACAATCATGCCGGCCGAATACCTCTTCACCTTATTGTGAAGAAGTTTGGGGGACTATCAATCATGGCGATCAAAGGACCGACCGCGACAAACCGGCCAAAAAAAATTGCCGGCACGGTCATCCTTTCACCATGATTGAAGCCCCCCCGAAAACCGGATATACACTGGCTGATCCCGGAACGCGGCACACTTGCATGTGCCACTATGGCGGGTTTTACGCCCTGTGTACGGTGGTCGCCATCCGGGCGGATACGAATATCCTACCACCAGCACCATGATTGAAGCCCCCCCGAAAACCGGATATACACTGGCTGATCCCGGAACGCGGCACACTTGCATGTGCCACTATGGCGGGTTTTACGCCCTGTGTACGGTGGTCGCCATCCGGGCGGATACGAATATCCTACCACCAGCACAGCAATCTTATTTAATATATACGTTAAAAACTGAATATTTTTTTATACCTTTTAGAACATCGTAATTTCTACAAATACATAACAACTTACCTACTAAATTTCTTACTCAGTTAAATTAATTACAATTTCTGAAATAGTCGATTTTTATCCCTTGTAACCCAATACAATAGTTGATTTTAGAAGTTAATAGACTAACAACGCCATCTGTTATCGTGATTATTGAGCGACTCCGTCCGCGTAGACTTCAGGGTTGGTTTCAGAAAGAAAATAGTAGTCTATTTTACTCCACAGAGTCCCATTTATGTCCATACCAAAAAATCATTTAATCGGTTAAATAGACGTCAATACAATAAATAAATACATCATAATTGCGCGCTTGATATTTTTTTTCGCTGCGGTGTTATTTTAAAACTGCGATATCTTCTAAGATACTCATTGAAATCAAATGATGTATAGGGCAAATTTCTTTTTAATTAAATACTTGTGATGAATAACGTATTTATTTGGATAAGGGTATAATATCATCTTTATGAAAACACCTTCACAAATAATGCTTTATTTTAGAACTAATTTGGTTAGCATTAAAAAGGTTATAGTGAGCCAACCTTAAAAGATAGACATGTGCTGTGGCGGACTTTTTTTTAGAACTTTTTAAGAGGAACAATTCTGTCATACATTATTTTAGCGAAACTTTAACCGTTTCCGCAGCGCACGCAGCGGAAGTTCTCAAAAGGAAAAAATACCCCCGATTTTGAAACATTATTTATTGGTGCTCCGCTCCTATTGGTCGTAGCGTGATGTTATATAGCCTATAGCCTTCCTCGATAAATGGGCTTTATAACGTTTAAGAATTAATGAAATCGGACCAGTAGTTCCTGAGATTAGCGCGTTCAACCAAACAAACAAACAAACTCTTCAGCTTTATATATTAGTATAGATAGATGAAACAAATGTTCACCCTTAAGTTGGCCCCCATTACTAGATATCTTTATTTCTATCGCTCAGATTGATTAATTTTGATCAATTAACGTTTGTTCGACCACTATTGATGATTTAAAAAATACAGGGTTGTTTAAGGTTTTTGTACGATACATTACATTAGATATTAATTATTATTTAAGTATATTTATATTATATCTATATTTGAAATCGCCTTCTATTACGTATGACGAAAAAAACAATTGGCGGCATGTGGGTGGAGAAATGCACCTCTGTCTACTCCTTCGCCGAATACAGGCGTGAGATTAAGTACATAATATGTATGTCTACGTAGCTATATTTGAAAAAAAAAGTGTGTGTGTGTACTTATGTACACGCGTTAGAAGTTATACTTCATAGATAAATATATATTTTCTTAAATAATATAATAATATATTATAAAATAATATTTTAATAACTTCATGGTGTCGGTTTTTCATGACAGTGTGCGCGCGCATCGTAATAACTTCAAAAAAACTACTACTGTCACTATTCTACATTCTTAAAATTTAAAACAAACTTTTTCTGAATAACTTTTTGGTGTCGGTGTGCGCGCGCATCGTAAAAAATCACTCTCATCATTTTTCCCTAACGCGCCAAAAGAAGTATAACTTCAAAAAAAGCAGAGCGATGTAAGTTTACTATAATATCATCTTTATTCAAATGTTATTAACTACAAAGTGGTACATTATTCAGCACTATTACAGATCGAGACTACTATTCGTTCAATTATACTATACTATTATACACTTCGGTGCAGCCATTAAAACATTCTCCAGCTGAAACAAACAATGACACGATGATTTGATTGAAAAAATGTACTAATTTGATCAAAATGGTGGTTTACGTCGACTATTTCTGAAGGAACAACAAGCATAATTCCATCAACATTTTTTTAAAGAATGAGTTCAGAATCGGAATCATTATTAAAACCATTTAAATTTATAACCACCAAACGCTTTTAATATAATAATAAATAATAATAAATTCTTTATTGGTCACAAACAAAATATAAAGTATAAAAGAATTCCCTGACTTCTGCACTAGTATAAACTGTGTTGCAGAAGTCAGTGTCTTCCCTTTAATTATCACCATTATCATATTGGCCCTGGTGGAGTGACAACAATTCTTAAAGAAAACTAAAAGAAGAATATGAGAGAATACTATAAAATCTTACATCAAAATGTTACTGAATATTGTCGACAAGCCATAGGATTTGATAGATAACTCTTTATTGTACACCTTAAAGTGAAAAAACTCAAACTATTAAGACTTTGCTCTCAGTTCTCACTTGGATAGACCAGCACGACTGTATTAACCCTATTGCATTACGAGAGCACTGCATACAATGCGGGAAAGATTCACGTTTCGAAAAAATTTTTTGTTCCTCTATAAATGACTTTTTTTATAAATGCACATCCATTTTAATATGACAACACCTAAATTCATTATATTGTCTGACGCTGTTAATCTTTATCCCAAAATTTTGGTAAAGACATAAACAACATTTTCCTTGAGATTAGTTCCCTTGAGTTGCTTCTATGATCTATCGTGTCTATGAGACACTACACAAAGTCATTGGTGAAATCAAAAATGTCACTTGAACTGACTTTTTAATGCAGGGCCCTGGGTCCCTCAACTGCTCGTCGGGTATGTACGTGCACTGTGTCTCTGGGAATCCGAGCAGCTCGGCCAGCATATTAATGTCCTTGTAGGAGGGCCGGGCTCGAAGCATCTGTTGACAAACGCTCCGTTTTATATAGATTCCTGGAGGCCCCGTGAGTCATAAATAAATACATACTAGATAAATAGACTCAACAGTCACACCAGAAACTACGAGAGACTATTCGGTAGTGATGGCCTCGAGGAGTAGGCGCGTGTTCAAGAATTTCGGCGGTCGCAGGTTCAAAAACCATCTCTAACTATAAGGAGTGGCAAATAAAACACTACAACAATTACTAAAGATGTCGATAAGCGATAGGAGTGCACTGTGGCGCTTGCGTTCGTGGACAACGCGTCCGCCGAAAGACCCCCGCCAGCGAGGAGCACCCCCCGGCGCCCGCGCGTACCCCGTTGCCATGTGCACGCCTACCGCGTATTGTTCACCATATTTAATTAAAAACGTGTACAATTAAGGAGCATTAGAAACTATACTAAAATAAAAAACAATTATGTAAACCGCGTCGCCTACACTAACTTTAACGGTGAAGGAAAACATCGTGAGGAAACCTGCACCTTTCAGTGTTCCTAGGAATTTCTTAGGTGTGTAGTCGGCCAACCCGCAACAAACCAGTGTTGTGTACTAAGGCCTAAACTCTCTCAGTTGTAAAGGAGGCTCGTGCACAGCAGTTAGACATATAGTATATGGGCTGATGAAGATCTATAGTATACCTCGGTGACTACTTCTTTCCTGTCATCGACCGGTGGAATATTCCAGAACACCATTCCGACAACCGTCTCATCGCGTAAATAAAACAGGATGCCGCGTTTGTACCTGTTCTGGTATTCTTCGGACCTGCAATAAAGCGCACATAGTATAAATGGATTATACAATTACATGAAGTATACAATCTTACTCATTATCTATAACATCGACAGATGGAAGTGATGGCCGCGAGGTTGAGAACCTCGAGGGTCGCGGGTTCAAACCCCAGGCACACACTTAAAAAAATTCGTAGTTATGTGTGTATTCATAATGAATTATCACGTACTTTAACGGTGATGGAAAACGTCATGAAACCTGCACACCTAAAAGTTCTTAGGAATTTCTTAGGTGTGTAGTCCGCCAACCCGCTCTAGGCCAGCGTGGTTGTAAACCCTCTCAGCTGTAGAGAAGGCCCGTACCCAGCAGTAGGACGTATATGGGCTGATGATGATGATGATGATAACATGGACACGTCAAAATGAATGAGTGACAATTAATGTAATATTGACCATACAATACTTTGTGACTCATCAAAAAGTAGTTAAGGACGTGTCCTAGTGCGGTAAATTTGTCAGTACAATAATAAAAAAATACAACATAAAACAATGCATAGAAATCAAGAGGTCCCTTGGTCATTTTTGGATCTATTGCTATTCTTGTGCCCCTTTTGATCACCTTCCGGTACTAGAAGTTAAAATTAGACATAGGCTTCCAACGTAATCCACCCGAGATAGAGAATAGAGAAATTTGAATAAAGAATAGCACGAGTACGGGTTGGGTGTTTGGTGGGATTGAAACTATATTTGGTAGGTATAGATAGATAGATATATAAATGTATTTATTTATGTATGTAATATGTATATCTGTAATATATTAGTACCTATATATTTACCTAAGATATTTATGTTTTATATATCGTATGTATGTATGTATTTTGTTTAATGTCTTGTGTAGTATATCATAAATCAATTTACGCACCTACGCTTTTCATCTCTGCACCACCTAAGGTTTGACTGGTATCTGGTAGAGAATGCCTCAGGCATTAAGTCCACCTTTACATATGTTATGTATAAAGCGTAAATAAATAAATAAATAAAAGAGAAGTTTGAATTCTGACTTCTTATAGCAGGGTCTGTCTCCGCCGGCAGCTTCCACTGCATGCGCCTTCAGCTCCGGCGGCTCGTCAGCACATTGCTTGAACAGCGCTACCGTGGGGAGGCACGCACCCACTTCGCCGACCACCTGCAATATTGAAATTTCTTATGGAATGCTTAGTCGATCTCGCAGCACAGCGGTGTGATACCATCATGGAGTCTGAAAATAGCTCCGGATAACGGTAATTTCATATTATTTAGACAAGAGGCTTAAACCACAAGTATGTGCCGTGCGTTCTAGAGATCCTGGGATCGATTCCCGGGTCGGGAAGAGTGTTATTGTTTTTCTTAATAGAAAGACTTTCCTAATGGAAATTCTCGGTAACAGCACGGAGTCTGGAATTGTGCCCGAAAAACGGCAATAGGCTCTCCCCCTATTACGTGGGACTGATAAATACTTGGCGAAATGTGGGTGCAGAAATGCACCTCTGCCTACCCCTTCGGGGATTATAGGCGTGAGGTTATATTATATGTATGTATGTAGGCTTAAACCATAACTGTAAGTGTTCGGTTGTGTGATTTGGATGATAGGACTTTGATAAGACTATGGGAAAGAATTGTTGTTTTTTTATATGCGTCTGAGTGGACGCGGTGATTGATATTGACCTGCATCTCCAAGGCCTTCCCGAGTCGCAGCCAGAAGTGTGGCTCCATGTTGCAGGGCAGCCAGTAGCCGGTCATGTTGGCGCCGGCGATGAACCCCTGCTCCTCGGCGTTGTCGTAGTGCTCCATGCGCAGCCGCGTGTCGTGCCACTGCGAGTAGATACTCGCCGCGTCGCCCGCCTGCAATACATTCAAATAAAATAAATAATTAATAGGTTATTTTCCTTTTTTTTTGGAGTTTTCCTTTTTTTAGTTCATTGCTTTTGTTTTTTTTTAAATATTATTATCTCATTTTCGATTAACCAGTCATATTTTAGTATTTGCTTTTTGTAAATTAGGTTATTTTGAAGAGATCGCAGTCAGTGATAAGACCGCCTATTGTCACGCAATCCTAAGCATTTTTCAAAATTTCATTATATTCAAGATGTACAATAAAGTTTTTATAAATAAATAAAACAAGTAAAATCTTAATTCAAAGTTGGTACCTTCTAAAAAGTATTGTAATATTTTATTTGCCAGAAGCCTACGTCCTTTAAAATCCATTAATAACAACACGGTTCTTTAGAACTGTTAAATAAATACACCAACATGTTCAAAGTACTTCAAACAATGAACGTATTTGTGTATAAATAAGTTTGGGTCCATTGTCCTCTACGATAAAAGCCAACAAAGTATTTATAAACTTCAAGTGTCAAACTACCACAGTCCTTAAAAAAAATACACAATGAACACTAACCACGTATAAGTGTGTCCTGGCTTCCAACTCAGTGTTGACCTTGAACCCTCCGTTCACGAGGTCCTGTTCCAGGAAAGAAGGCTCCGCCATCTCTACGCGTGGCTCTGCCCCGATCGCCACCAAAACCTGAAATAGTGTATGACGGCGCTAGAAAAGACTAGTTAATAGTTTAATACTAGTAAACTTCCCCGGTTTTGGGTGTTCGGTAAAAATAAAGTTAGAAATATTAAATTTTCAGGACCGAGCAGCAACTAAATCTTACTTTTTTTTTTTTTGGGAAAATGTTTGACTAAAAATTTCGTTACTGAAAGGAAAACCTCGTGAGGGCATACCTACGACCAATACAGTAATTTCCCCTTGCACCTTGCACCCCTTGGACCAGCATTGACTAAAGCATGGGTATAGTTATTAGGAAAGACCAAGCATGACATGACATGACATTGACTGCCTCGTGGTCTAGTGGTACAAGTATATGCCGAGCGATCTAGAGGTCCTGGGTTCGATTCCCGGACCGGGCAAAGTGTTATTGGGTTATTCTATTAAGAAATTGTCAGTAGCAGCACGGAGTCTGGAATTGTGCCCGAAAAACGGCAATAGGCTCGCCCCCTATTACGTGGGACTGATACATACCTGGCGAAATGTGGGTGCAGAAATGCACCTCTGCCTACCCCTTCGGGGAATACAGGCGTGTATTCATATAGTTTATGTATATGTGTAAAAGACCAAGCAGTAAAACGTATGTGGGCTGATATACAATAAAGAAAGCATACGTAATCAGTGATCATGGAGCTTCCATCCGACAACGTTAGCTCGAGACGTCCGTCCGGCGCCTCGAAGGCATCGTAAACTTGTGCTGGAAGAAAAGCAACTTTTACCTACGGAATACCCACAATAGTATAAGCAAGTAAGAAAATTTATAAAAATCGGTTGAACGGTTGTATCGTGACTTTGTAAGAAAGTCACTTTGCAATATAAACATTATTTATTACACTTTACTAAAGTTCAATAAAGTTAATATGTTTTTGTTAATGAACTATGTCCTTTGAGAGAATTAGGTAGAAGATTTAGCAGGGGGTCACGACGCAAGGATGATGAGAGTGGTCTTACTTTTGGGCATGACGGTTACTCCCTCGCACTTGATCTTCTCGGCGGCCCACTCGCCAAGGTACTCCGGCAGCACGCCGGCCATGATGCCCTTGTCCTTGAACATGTGGACGAAGTGGATGGGCTCCTCGTCCTCAGGCCGTTCCACCACTTGGTCTGAAAGCATTCACCATAATAATAAGCCTTCTGCTGGAAATCCGTTCTGGGAATTATGTATCAATGCTCATTTTGGTATAATTGCGTCGTCGTACCAATTCAAAAAAGGTTTTCCTTTATATTTTACTAGATTATGTGCAGCAGCCATAAATGTATGTCCTCTTTCTTACAATTCGTTTCTTAGGTTTTCTTTTAATTTGTTATTCATAAATATAATAATTTTATGACCCAGGCATTACGATAACGAAATTATATGAGTATCGAGTACTTGGCCTTCTAAAAGAGTTTGGTTTGTTTGAAGACAGGGGAGGGGGGGAAAGATTGGTTGAAGAAAAGAGTGGATTAGGTTAAAATGGTATGAGACTTTATACTTCATAATAGAGAGAACGGGAGATGCCTTCATGGGAGTAGTATCAGACATCTTTGCACCCAACAAAAGGAGCGACGGTACTAAAAGACTATTTGTTACTAACTCATCTGTCCCAAATGCCATGCGAGCTCGCAGCCGAGGCAACCACCGCCAATGATGACGACGTGCTTGGCCGCCTTCACTTTCCGATAAGCGATCTCCAGGTCGCGTATAGTGCGGATCGTGGTCACCCGGTCGCGCACCGCCTTCGGAGCCGACTTGAATATGTTCAACGTTTTTGCTTTGGAGCCTGTGAAAAGTAGATATACAGCATTGGCGAGCAATGGTGGGGATTATTAACGCGTACTTGCACAGAATAATTATTTGATTAACACAAAATACTGCTTGACTTAAGTAATCCGGTATTTAAATGTATTGCATGTTGACACTATATATTTTTTACGACAAAGGAACAGCTCCACATCTGATAGTAAGCACAGCACTCCATACGGAGCATCAGAATAGCCCCCCATATCTCGTCACTATATTCTCAATCTGGCCTGTAACTGCCTAGCTCTGTACCTTTGACCTTTGTCTACTAACCTGGAGCGAGTAAGCAACGTTCGTAGTAGATTGGCTGCTCGCCGCACATAGTTTTCACGTATGCCACGTGCTCGTCAGCGTCAACGCGGAGCACGCACCAACCCGTTGCTATGGAAACCGCTGGCCCTGTTTTCTTACGATAAAATTTCACTGGGTCCATGAACTTGGCGCATTCTGATAGGTACATCCTGTCGACAAAGGTTTAGCTCGAAGAATTACTCATAAGAATCCCACCAAGGGCGTATGAAGTCTACGCTTTTACAAGAGGAAAGCTTTTTAAGCTCCCCTGTTCGGTACCTTGGGGGAGGCCGAAAGGGGTATGTCGGGGTCTCTGGCTTTACAACTCGGCGCGCGGAACAATTGTCCGCTTAGCTGAGTTGGGTCCCTAACCAAAATCCTACGCCAGCATACCGATTAAACCTCTCGGTGACCATCTCGCGCATTTAGGGCGGTTTTGCGGCATCTCAGGGCGAGAAGCGCCTAAATGGTCCGCCTCCACCCAGTGCACCGTCCGATTGTAGACTCCTCTAAATTGGGAGGGCTTGAGATGCCCTCCACTTACGCTTTTTTGGACGTTCACCTCTTGTGAGCTGATGGACATCATTCTCAGTCAGTGACGAAGGTATGTAAATGTATGTATGTAATGTAATCTGTCAGAATCGTGGCTTCTCTCACGGAGTAATGTCTGTTCTATTGTGTACCCCTGTGATGTGATTGTTATATAATATGTTATTGGGCATTTACGTAAGAAAAGTAGGTAATTCTCCATTTGCAATCTCAGAATTCTGTAACATCTTCATATAATTGGTTAACTCGAGGATGAAGACTTAAATATTGAAATATAATAGTCAACGGTCAAATTTAAATATCTGGGGATTAACTCGGGAATGTAACGCACGTGAATCTCCTCCCGTCCTCGATGTAGTTGAGGTTCTTGAGGTCAGGCGGCTCTGGGTTCCACCACATGTGCTTCGACATTGGAGGACGTATGTATGGTATGCAATCCTCTTTCGATATGAAGAACACCTGCAGATAAATGTCAACTGTAAATTTATGCTCCTCGTAAATTTCATGGACAGAATTTTATTGCACGAAACTGTTGCTCATAAGCTGGAATGATGAACTAAAAATCAAGTATACGAACCTTGGCCTTTTTGTCGTGATGCATTATCGCTCTGTAGGCGGCCCAGCCCGCAGCTCCTGCGCCAACTATAAGGTATTGGACGCACGCTGGAAGATCTTTGTCGTGGTACGGACGCTTGATCTTACGACGGGGACGCCCTGATGCGAAATTCGTAAAGTGATTAGTGAATAATCAAAAGATTCCAGTAACGAAAATACCTAAATACGTATATCGAGAAATGACCCACGCGATGGAAGTAAGAAAAGCTAAATCACTTCCTAGATTTTGGAAACTTGTAAGGGAACGTTTCTTGTCACTGACATACAATGGTTATTTGTTTTGTGTTAGATATATATATATTTGTAAATACATTTATAATATATTATTTGTGTAATGCTTCTTTTATATGTACATACATACATACATAAACTCACGCCTGTATTCCCTTAAGGGGTAGGCAGAGGTGCATTTCTGCACCCACATTTCGCCAAGTATGTATCAGTCCCACGTAATAGGTGGCGAGCCTATTGCCGTTTTTCGGGCACATTTCCAGACTCCGTGCTGTTACCGAGAATTTCCTAATGGAAAAACCCAATAACACTTTGCCCGACCCGGGAATCGAACCCAGGACCTCTAGATCGCACGGCACATAGTTGTACCGCGAGACCACGAGGCATCTTTTATATGTATGTTTATATTATTCGTATGTTATGGTTTATTAATATTAAAATTGTGCGTCACATAATATACGAGGGCAGTCCGATAAGTACTTAGCCTACAAAAGAAAAACGAAAATTTTGGAAAAGTGGCGATTTATTTCTCATCACAGTCTTCTTTCAACTCGATTCACTTGACCCAGCGATGCTCCAACTTCTTTAAGCTGTCTGAAAAGAACGTTTTCTGGAGGTCTACAAAGTAGGCCTCCGTGGCGGCGATAACCTCCTCATTCGACTCAAATTTCTGTCCGGCGACGGACTTTTTCAAGTTTGGAAACAAAAAGAAGTCACACGGGGCCTAATCTGGAGAATACGGTAGATGGAGCAGCTGTTCGTAGCCTAATGTGACCAATTTGGCCGTTGCGACGGCGGAGGTGTGAGCCGGTGCGTTGTCATGGTGGAAGAGCACTTTTTTCTTCGCCAAATGGAGCCGTTTTTTCTACAATTCAGCGTTGAATCGGCCCAATAGTTCGGCATAGTAGAGCCCTGTGACCGTTTTGCCCTTCTCCAGGTAGTCGATGTAAATCACACCTTGTGAAACCTAGAAAACGGTGGCCATCACCTTTTCGGCCGATGGGACAGTGTTCGCCTTCTTCGGAGCACATTCGCCGGGTAAAGTCCACTGTTTCGACTGTTTATTGGTCTCTGGTGTGTACCAGTGAATCCATGTTTCGTCGACGGTCACGAAACGACGCAGAAACCCCTTCGGATTGCACCTAAACAGTGTCAAACACTGCTCTGAAGTTGTGTCACTGATGCGCTTGTCGTCCGAAGTGAGCAAACGCGGCAGCCATCGAGCCGACAGCTTTCTCATGCCCAATATTTCATGCAGGATATGACCCACGCGGTCTTTTAAGATGCCTACTGTCTCAGCTATCTCGCGCACCTTCAATCGGCGGTCTGCCAATACAAGATCGGGACTTTTCTCACGTTATCCTCCGTGGTAGCCGTTTTTGGGGCACCTGGGCGTGGCTCATCAAAAACTGACGTGCGACCACGTTGAAACTCGTTAAACCAATTTTTGACGGTCGCCATTGAAGGAGAAGAGTCACCGTAAACAGCATCCAAGCGCTTTTTGATATCGCTGCGCGATTTCCCTTCCAAAAACAAGAATCAAATCACAGGCCGATATTGCTCTTTTTCCATTTTTCGAAAATCCGCGGACACGTCCGCTTACACACGCGGTCAAAACAAAACTACAAATCCAATTCGGCTGAAATTTTGACAATAGCCGTCTACGAAGATGTGCTACATGATGGTAAATTTATCTTACGATAGTGGTGCCATCGGGCGGTGAGGCTAAGTACTTATCGGACTGCCCTCGTATTGTTTTATGTATTATTATTACGTACGGTTGTTATATTCTTGTACATTTCAGTCCAACAAACGGTTGTCTGGAAGAAATCGCATACAACGATAAGACCGCCATTTATTGCACTCTATTTTTTATTTAGTTTTTTGAAATCATGTTTTTGTTTATTTTTGTGGTGTACAATAAAGTGTGATGAAAATACAAATATAACATGTCGCGATGCGTACGTAGCTGGCGGGTACTACGAAGTTCCAAAACCAGTTTAGGTTCACCGGCAAAATTTTATCAAAGGCCGCATACATACCGGACCAAGAAGGCTGTCATAATTCATCATCATCATCAGCAAAAATATGGCCTCCTCTACAACTTAGAGGGTTTAGGCCTTAGCTGGCCTAGTGCGGGTTGGCGGACTACACACCTAAGAAATTCCTAAGAACTTTTAGGTGTGCAGGTTTTATCACGATGTTTTCCTTCACCGTTAAAGGAAGTGATAATTCATTGTGAATACACACATAACTTTGAAAAGTCAGAGGTGTGTGCCTGGTGTTTGAACCTGCGACCGCCGAAATTCTCGACCGCGCGCCTAAGCCTCGGGGCCATCACTGCTTCTGTCATAATTATTGTACATTTAAAATAAAGTCACTTTCATCTAAAAAAAATTAATAACAGCTTTACTTTTAGGTATATTTTTGGAAAAAGTATCTATACTTCAGATACGTATGTAATATTACAGCTAAATAGCACAGGGTCAGGCCCCTACAAAGAAGACATTCGAGATATAAAAGACCGGATACTCACATATTGGTTTGTATTCGCCGAGCTTGTCTTTCTCTTCCTTCCAAACGTACAATTTGTATATCTGCAAAGTTGAGTTATGATAAGCTGATGACTAAGGCGACAGACGTTTTGGAATATATTAAACTGGAAATGTATTACAAAAACTTTCCGCACTAAGTAGGCACAGACTGTCTCGTGGAGTTTTTTTACAAAAGTATCTTAAAATTAGAAGCTACGGTGCTGAATAATCAAAATGGTTTGGCGAAGAATATCGAGTCTGACAATTTCCTAGGATAGCAACAGGTATGATGGTGTTTGAACAACGTGTTTTGTGTTCAAAATCACTGGACGGCTTTCAGGACGTCTTCTGAGAGAGAGAAGGACCAATATAACAAATTTTGTCAACTTTCTTTTAACGTCCGCGTTATTTGGATTTCGTATTTTGGATCAGTGTTCCACGTAATAGGGGGCGAGCCTATTGCCGTTTTTCGGGCACGTTTCCAGTCTCCGCGCTGCTACTGAGAACTTTATTATTGAAAAACCCAATAGCACTTTGCCTGACCCGGGAATCGAACCTCGGACCTCTAGACCGTACGGCACATACTTGAGCCGCGAGACCACGAGACACTCTCGCAAAGCAAAAACTTTCTCCTTCCAATAGACGGCCTTCTTTACTGTTTTAATTCGAGTTGGTGGTTGTGAGCCTAATAAAGTTTCTTAAATGATCACGCACTAAAAGATGAAACTTGGACATTGATGATGGACGGTTCACACAAAGAGCTCTAAGTCTAGTGCTCGTTTTAAATAAAGGATACGTCGAGTTTTATACTTACAATGCCGATTACGGTGCAAAAGGACGTGGTGACCCACACGTATATCCAGGGGAAGGGCTCCGGCGGGGGTGGGGGGCACGGCGGGGGAGGCGGCGCTTGTTTCGCCGAGCAAGGTCCCCGAGTGCGTGCACACTCTAGCATTGGCTGTTATCACAGAACAGTTAAATAAGACTAGAAGGGCAATGTGAGCGCGCCGAGCGTGGCGAACCTACGATTAGACTATAGTATGTTTGACACGGCCGCTCGCTTCACGATTGAGCTCCGCTGCCGCTAAAGAGTAACAAACTACCGACTTGTGCAATAATAACCTGAGTGTGGGGTGGATAAGTGTGTGGGTTACGTATAATAACCTGTCATGACAAGACTATGTATAAATGTGTGACACCCAATAATAACCCTTCATTTTTGTTAGTTTTTTTTCCATAGGTCGCGTGTTTGTAGTATAATGAATAGGTGACAAGCGGCGACACTCGTCCCGGTACCTACAATATACTGGCTATAACCTTTCCAACCTTATTCAGCTGTTCTGTGGCTGTTATAGTACGAGGCGTGTCATTTAGGCTTAATTGTACAAATTACTTGGGTTATTAACAAATCTGGACTATATTATGAATCATCAGGTCTACCACACTATAGTTAGTGTTACCGTTTCAAACCTACCAAGCAACTAAAGACGATGCATTCTGTGTGATTGAATTTATGACTACATTTTCCTCGTCTATTTAGAAATGCCGTCTCACTATGCCGTTTTCCTAGTATTTAAAAATTGGTTTCATTTGTTGATTATTAAAAAAATAAAATAGCTAATTGACATCAACGTATTTAAGTACACATCAGGGCCAGTATATCAACTGTGTTACAATAAACAAATAACCAAATACATTAAGAAAAACAAGATAAAACACATACAGAAACAAATGTATCTTTATTTAAGAAACCATGCGACATACTAAAAGTCGAACAAATACAGCGTGCTATATACTACCGAAATCAGAGCCACCATTTCACTTTTCCATTTTTACAGCAACAGCTTTCTCTTCCACTGTGTTATCCAGCTCCTGCTTAGCAGCTTGCTCCAGCAGCGTCATGCG
The DNA here is from genome assembly GCA_907164795.1 of Hemaris fuciformis. NCBI lineage: Eukaryota > Metazoa > Arthropoda > Insecta > Lepidoptera > Sphingidae > Hemaris > Hemaris fuciformis. Next base: position 10,886,463 of record OU015452.1, read on the forward strand.
GTCGAGGGGCTTCCAAGGCTCATGGAAAGCATACTTGTACTTGCTGCGTCCGTGGTAGCCAAGTTTCGACATCGTCTCCTTTGGTTCTTCAACATTACTTAACTTCTTCTCAGGCTTGTTCTTCCAGTAGTCAGGATGAACGATCGGTGAATTGTGAAATAGATCATGAATGCTATGAGCCGCTTCGCCGTAGTGGATTTGCGGATTGTTGAACAAGTCCCTCCTGCCCTCCAATGGGATATCCTGTCAAAAAAACATCACAGTCATCGGGGAAGGAGGGGGCCAGAGAAGGTGTTAGTGCGTTGGACGAAATTCGTAATCGAGTGCCAATCCAATGCGTGCTTTCTTCCTTGACGCTTCGGCCATTGAGGAGTTATGAAACGTGAATAGAACGTCTTTTTCCGTCATCATGGCGTCGCTGCCTCCCTTCGATTTGCCCTTCAGCCGGTCGAAGAAGCCCTTGAGCAGGCCCATGAGCCCCTCGTCTTTAGGCTCTTCGGGGACGGACGGCGGTTGTTTGTACTGGTAGCCGTCCTGCTCGTGTTGCTCCTCGTTCTCACGCTCGGGGCCCGCGGGACCCCCGTGCTCAGTTCTCGTCAGCACCACCCCGCTCCGCTGATGAAGAAAGCACATGCTGGATTTCATTAGATATTTAATTTCACGGCGCGTGGTGGGCTCTGATTTCGTCAAACGCACATAACACAATGTCGCATAGTTTTTGATACAATTGTCGTGAATATAAAAAGTATTTTATTAGAACATGTCACACAAATACCAATGTTGAGTATAAGGGATAAAATGATCAATAGCTAACCTTAGCATTGCTAGGCGGTAGAGGAGGTACCACAACGTCTGGCACTTTAATCCTGTAGGGGTCGTAGTTGGGAGGCTGAGGGTCTTTGGGGCATTCGCTGCGCCAGGCAGGCGGCGGAGAGTCTGACTTGGGCCACGGCTCCACCTTCTTGCCGTCCGTTTGTACTACATCTTTGCAACAGCCTCCTTTGTCTTTGGTGTATGATCTGCACCCTGAGAATTGAGCAGATTTAGAAACCTTATGTATGTATTTGATGATAAAGAAGTCATCAGCCATACATATTCTGCTTAGAAAACATGTATAATACGAAAATAACATCTAACCGCTAAGCTTGGCTAAGAACATTTCCTTACAAAGAATTTATAGTCTGTTTTACGGTGAATCATGAATGCTATATGCACGTTGATGGTTTAGACACCTAAAAACATTAATTGTGATAATCTCTTTGGAATGTCATTTTTTTAAGATATTGCTTGAGTGTGATAATTCTACCGAGGCTTGAACCCGGGAGCTCCAAGATCATACCCCGGTAGATTGCACATCTGGTCCTCAAAGACCTCGTTTTAGGTCTATCAGTATACCATGTTACTTTTGAACTATAAATATGATAAAAGAAGCTTACCAGGGAAGTTGGTAGTGTTGCCCAAAGCCAGGATACCTTGGTTCATAAACTTCATATGTTTGTAACAACGCAACGGCGACGCCATCATCGTGACGACAGACATTATTCTTTTATAATAACACAACAAATTTTTACTTGATTTTGTATACTACATTGTTTTTTTGCGCACTAAAATTTCGTGTTGTGTCTTGTGGGGAGAAAATTATTCTGACGGTTATTGGAAAATAGAACAGAATTATTTTTAAAGTTGACAGAACGAAAACTTGTTTTTGTAAGAAGGATTGACAATAACTGGCGGCAAGTTACAAAATGAAATTTGCTAATCTACATACATAATTTATGTATTAGGTATTGAGTTATCTAAGTGAAGGATTTTTTTCAAAACATATATGAGAATTCTACCAGGTGCCCAGAACCAGCGATTCGAGAATGGTTTAGATCCACAATTGGACGTGATAGATGGCGCCGTTATCGGTATGTCAAACGGCTGGACCGATTGGGATTAAATTTTCTATGTACATTCCAATGGGTTCCTAGATGATTTCAAAACACAATTGGACCCGGTAGGTGGCGCTGGTGTCGGCATATCGCTTAAAGCTTTTCCGGGCAGGACGAAGTCTGCCGGGACTAGTCCTCAATGTAACTTTGTTTCTTGATCTTTTGCTATTGGTAAGTATATGGTAAAATTGAATAATATATGTATAACAACCATTTTGTTATGCTTTTTTAGATCTCAAGCGGAAAAAAGTTTACCCAAGGATTTTACTTTTGGAAAATTGTTAATTTCTCACAGTTCCCAGACAAAAATTTCCAAAGACGATCATCATGTCTCAAGAATCGAATCTTCCACGTATGCTTTTAAAATAAAGCGCCAACGTATTCATTTATAATGAAGTACAAATAAAACAAAATTTTCAATATATTTATATTTTATAGAAAAATAATACTTAACAATTAACATTTTTTATTCCGCGTACATAGCTCGACGAACGGCCGTGGTCGTGTTATTTTGACATCCATTCCGGATTCGATCCCCCGCATACAATACAAGCTCATATCCAGATGAATCGAATTATGACTTTCCTAGGCCAGGATTTTTTTTATAGATCCAAGAGGGCTTATGTCACGTTTACGAGTCCCACAAGTATTTATATGTGTTAACCCATACTTGTTGGGCATGATTCTACTCTACAATTGGGAGAGCCCTTAGTCCACCACGCTGGCCTAGTGCGGGTTGGCGGACTACACACCTAAGAAATTCCTAAGAACTTTTAGGTGTGCAGGTTTTATCACGATGTGTTTCTTTATCGTTAAAGTGCGCCATGAATACACACTTAATACCAAAAAGTCACAGGGGAGTGTCTTAGATTTGAACCCGCGACCGTCTCCAGAGGCAAACACGACTGTTCATCTCCAGGTATATCCATTTTATGATACTGAAACAGAGATTAATATGGATTCTCCGGGTCAACTTTTAATTAATTTATAAATATAAAGTCTCCCTCAAATATTATTTGTCCCGTCTACTTTAACGTCATAAACCATTCAACAGAGCAAGATAAAAGATTAGTATGTAGTAGTAATAGATGGGTCAGTTCAAAATAAAATCTTGGATCTATCACAGGCCGGAATAGGCAACGCAGTGTAATGCAAATAAAAGTGGATACGAAAACTGTCGCAATTCGTTTCATCTGAACCAACTCAATAGAAATACATGATAATTCCCAATAAATACAATCGTATGACCATTTCAAACAATATTTTTATTATATCTGACTAGGCACGCCATTAATATCTTCTAGTTAATTTACCCACTACTTGGCTTATACAACCGGTTGGTAAAATAAATAAATAAATACACCCAACAGTCACATATCTAGTTCTGACCCCACATTAAGATACGACTCTTGTGTCGTGGGTATCAGAAACTACGAGAGACTTCGGTCTCACAAACACCCAGACCCGAAACAAATATTTGTGGATCACACAAACATTTGTCTCGGTGCGGGGATCGAACACGCGGCCTCTCGTTTCGCAAGATGGTGTCTAGCCAACTGCGCCACGGGGCTAGAAGTGACTTAGGTGTGAATAAAATTAGAGCCATGATGGAAAACAGTATGTATAGGCTAATGGTTGAATAAATATCAGGTGTTCATATGAGTCTTTCTTATATTTTACATACATATACATACACTCAAGCCTTTATCCTCGAAGAGGTAGACAGAAATGTATTTCTGCATCTATGTTTCACAAATTTTGTTTTAAGTCCCATTTGAATGATGAAGATGAATTTGTTTGACTGTTTCATAATCTATTCAGTAATTTAGTCCGTCTGACTGTACTTCTATTTATTTGGTTAGTTTCAAGACACATGATCATCCATATTTATTTACATACATACATAAACTCACGCCTGTATTCCCCGAAGGGGTAGGCAGAGGTGCATTTCTGCACCCACATTTCGCCAAGTATGTATCAGTCCCACGTAATAGGGGCGAGCCTATTGCCGTTTTTCGGGCACATTTCCAGACTCCGTGCTGTTACCGAGAATTTCCTAATGGAAAAACCCAATAACACTTTGCTCGACCCGGGAATCGAACCCAGGACCTCTAGATCGCACGGCACATAATTGTACCGCGAGACCACGAGGCAGTCATTTACTACCTAAAATATAGGTTTCTGACCAGTATCTATTATTTATACCTTTTTAATGTAACAAATTATTAAAACCTCACATGAGCCATGGTGGTCTAATAAGAGATTTGGTAAATTTACCTAGCGAAAGCGATCTTGTCAAGATCAAACTAAATAAAAATACATTCTGCCTACCTGCATGGGTGCAGGCGTTGCATTAAAGCGATACCAACAAAGCTATGAGTTATGGAATATAATAGTCAATATTCTTGTGCTTAGTTACTGTAAATGGGCATATTCATGTTAGATGAGCTTGAAGATGACCTAAGAAGGTATATCCTTTATATTTTTTGCACACGGCATATAGTATGGTTATAAAATAAGGTCCACTATAGCCACGGATTAGACAAGGAGAATGACTGCAGAGGTTCCTTAAGGTTTACTGGTTGAAAGAGTATGCTGGTATATGCAAAGGACCTAATGATAAATAAGTCCAATGTATGTAAACTATTAAAATTATATATATATCTCAATTTTGCCTTTTTGAGTAGAGTTTCACATACATTGTTAAATCCTTCATACCAAACATGTCTATGACACCACAGAATTTAACATTTACAATGACTAAAATGTCATAAATTATAAGGAATATGTCATAAAATGCCAAGAGAATGTCACAAGCCATTAATTGTACTTTTTAACACAATAAATAATCCATATAATCTTATTTACAATATTGTTCCGAGACACAATTGTTGATTTTGTTAATGTATTGTGTTTTTATATTGAATTGAGGGAATTCAATTTAGTTTGCACTTCACCAGATATATGTTACAATATCTTTATTCCCTTTGGAATTTGTAGGGAAATGTTACTTAAAAGTAGATAGAATATTAATAGGATAATTACTGCTTTTCTTAATGTTGGAGTGTGCAAAAAACGATATTAAAAATGAGTTAAGTTGGAATGTATGTAGTCAATTAAAGTAACTGGTAAAGCCTTACTGGATGAATGAAACACTTGTTTAATGTTGAACTAAAGCAAATATTGCGACAACACCTCAAGCACAGCAAACACAAAGGAAATGGGAGACTAAACATAACACTACTTTATACATTTGCAGGCAAGAAGCGCGGCATAGCATTAGTAATTTTATCGTTAAGAATATTTGTTTAGTTATGGAGAAATGCATGGAGGCTATTTAAATTTCAATAAAAAAACCTGTTTCTATAAGGGGCCATCTACAAATTACGTCACATGAAATTCATGTTTTTTTACTCCTCCGTCCTTGTCAAATTTGTATAGAAGTAGTTGCAAACGTTTTTGGATATTTCGTTAACAGTGCAAAGTTCGTGTTTTAACGTGATCTTGAAATGTGACGTCACGAGATTTAGGTCCCCTCCCACCCCCTTGTCACACGATGTCACACTCCATCTACCCCCTCTCGCCCCCTTAACGTGTGACGTAATTTATGGATGACCCCTAACCTTTGAAAATGTATTTTTGTAAAACATACAATTGGTATAGTAACAATTTGAGGAGTTGCCTTGTGTTTTATTAATCATCATCATCAGCCCATATACGTCCCACTGCTGGGCACGGGCCTCCTCTACCATTGAGAGGGTTTAGGCCTTAGTCCACCAGGCTGGCCTAGTGCGGGTTGGCGGACTACACACCTAAGAAATTCCTAAGACTTTTTTAGGTGTGCAGGTTTCATCACGATGTTTTCCTTCACCGTTAAAGTACGTGATAATTCATTGTGAATACACACATAACTTGGAAAAGTCAGAGGTGTGTGCCAGGGGTTTGAACCCGCGACCGTAGAGATTCTCGACCGCGTGCCCAAACCTCGAGGCCATCACGACTTATTTTATTAATAAATAAACATATTTCATAAATACAAAGTGACAAAAATGCATATAATATGTACGGCTTTGTACAAATAGAATAACAATCAGAAAACGACAAGATGCTGTAATCAGTTATGCTGGCTTGGTTCGCTACTCGCCAACAAAGTCACCAGTACCCGTTTCTGAGGACTTTCCATATACACCGGTTGTTTGCAACATTTTCCTAAATATTTTTTAGTCTAGCAACTTATACTTTACATTACAAAACATTCAATATAAACACACATCACATTACCAAACGGGGCATCGAACCCTACAACACCAGGGTGGTTCACGCGAAGGCGACCATGAAAGATAACCTTTCGACGTCATGGTTTTCTACTTATAATAGTTTTTATAATTGAGCGGAAGTACTTAAGAGCATTATTATTTGATTATATATGGAAGCAATGATGTCCTCGAGGTTAAGGCGCGCGGTCGAGAATTTCGGCGGTCGCAGGTTCAAACCCCAGGCACACACCTCTGACTTTTCGAAGTTATGTGTGTATTCAAAAAATAATCACGTACTTTAACGGTGAAGGAAAACATCGTGATGAAACCTGCACACCTAAAAGTTCTTAGGAATTTCTTAGGTGTGTAGTCCGCCAACCCGCACTAGGCCAGCGTGGTGGACTAAGGCCTAAACCCTCTCAGTTGTAGAGGAGGCCCGTGCCCAGCAGTGGGACGTGTTTGGGCTGATGATGATGATGGGAGCAATTGTTGTGAGGTACTTTCATTGACTTTATATCGATGGCCTAATTATTAGCACTTACGATTATTATTAGTGGATCACGTAAGAAAGATGATAGGGGGGGGAGGGGGGGCTTAACACAATGGGCTTTAAGATTTAAACCTTTAGTATCTTAAATATAAATACAATTTCTTTATTTGCTTTATCTCAAATAATATGTAGATAACTAACTCGGCTGATGTAATTCACCAGTCCAACCTCTATTCAGAAAATGCTAAACTTGTCATTAAGAACATAATGACAACACAAGCAGTGGATACCTCTTTGTTTTCAATTTTATCTTATAAACTTCGTTGCGGGATCATGACAAATCTGTTCCCTGAGATTCGCTGAGCTTCATTGCTCGGCCTCAATACTGTGCGTGCTGTTGATCCTGCGGCACAGGAGTTACAGTGGCGGGTGTGTGGTGGGATAGGGACAAATAATAATTGTCATTAAGAGTCGGAGATATCATTGTGGTACTAAAATGTTTTAACCTTAAAATCCACTTGTGATATTGTAGTGTGTGATACGGAATCAACCTGTATAGTGGATGATCATCATCAACAGCCACAAGACAAGACAAGTCCCTCGTAGTTTCTGATACCCACGACACAAGACTTGTATCTTAATGTGGGGTCAGAACTATGTATGTGACTGTTGGGTGTATTTATTATTATTATTTATTTATTTAAAGTATAGTCGATCATCATCATCATCATCATCAGCCTATATACGTCCCACTACTGAGACGCACCTCCTCTACAACTTAAAGTCGATGGAAAGACCTAATTGTATCGATATCTATAACTCTATTACCAAATTACTTCACCGATCCAGTATATATAAAAAAATCAGAATCTAATCAGACTAACCAGTACAACTAAACCATGACGTCATAAATGGGTACTCTCAGGTCGTTTTCTCGTGGAGTGTTTAGAACCTCTATTCCAGTCCGAACAGCCAGTTGATACCCTGCGAGAGGAAGATGATGAGCGGCTGCCACGCCACCAGCCACCTGATCCAGTCCAGCAGCTGGCCGTAGAAGATGTGCGGCCGGTCCCAACTGATTTTTTGTTAAGGAATTCGCAAAGAACACACACAGACCAGTGGCGGTTTTTTTAAAAATTAGGTCTTTCCTTTAGAAAATTCTCAGTAGCAACACGGAGTCTGGAATTTTGCCAAAAATGATAATGGCAATATGTATTTATGTATGTAGGTACTTTTTATATTTACTGCTGTAAAAACTATACATGGTGTATTCAGACCGTGATCGGAAACTAAGGCAGGTAATAGCTAAGGTGATTACAAACCCCCTGGCGCTAAATAAAATCCCGACATAAAATAAAAAAATCGACATTTTCCTAACAACCACATACATTTTGACTGCCTCATGGCCTCGCGGCACAAGTATGTGCCGAAATTCTCAGTAGCAGGCTAGCAGCACGGAGTCTGGAATTGTGCCCGAAAAACGGCAAGAGGCTCGCCCCCTATTACGTGGGACTGATACATTCTTGGCGAAATGTGGGTGCAGAAATACACCTCTGTCTACCCCTTCGGGGAACACAGGCATGAGGTTATGTATGTATGTATGTACATTTAATACCTATGGTTGTTAGGAAAGCTTAATTTTTTTTATTAAACTTAGCATCATATCAATCCCCACCATTTACCTTCCATACTAATTGTCTCCAGAATATTGTTTAAAAGGATACGGATTGGTGATCATTCTCTTGAGGTCCACCTTCTCCTTGCAGTAGGGACAGGTCTGCTTCTTGCCCACGATGCACCAGCCCCGGATGCAGAACTCGTGGAACACGTGGCCGCACGCCAGCTTGTATGTGTCTTCTGCAAAATTATTAAAAAATATATTTTATAAAAAAGTAGTGATGGCCTCGAGGTTTAGCCACGCGGGCGAGAATCTCAGCGGTCGAAGGTTCAATCCCCAGACACACCTCAGACTTTTCAAAGTCATGTGTGTATTCATAAAGAATTATCACGTACTTTAACGGTGAAGGAAAACATAAAAAACCTGCACACCTAAAAATTCTTAGCTGTGTAGTCCGACAACCCTCATTAAGCCAGTGTGGTGGACTAAGGCCAATCCCTCTCAGTTGTAGAGGAGTCCCGTGCCCAGCAATAGGACGTATATGGGCTGGTGGTGATGATCAATCCATCAGCCAAGAAGTCCACTGCTGAACATAGGCCTCCCTCAATGATCTCCAGTGACCTGTTGGAACAACCTGCATCCAGCGACGTCCCGTGACCTTTACCAGGTCGACTGAGATGGTGCATCGTGCTGATGAAGATGATATTGTAGTACAAACCTATAACTCCTTGTTCGTCGACATTGACTAGTAATTGGTTGCCGCAAACTGCGCACACGTTGCTCTCTAATTGCCGTGTCGGCATGCCCTCCTTTGTGTAGTACTGAAAACATTGTACATAAAAAAATTAGTTTGGACAGCCTCGTCTTGGCACATGAGTGGGTGCCGTGCTATCTGGAGGTCTTGGGCTCAACTCTCGGCCCGGGTAAAGTGTAAATGGATTTCGTCATTAGGAAATTTTCAGTACCAGCACGGAGTCTGGAAATGTGCCCGAAAAAGCCCCATATATACCTGACAAAATGTGGGTGCATAAATGCTCCTCCACCTACCTTTACGAGAATATACACGTAAGAACGTAAGCATATAACTTCACGGCAAAGTGACCCCATTGCACCTGATGGTAAGTGTAATGGAGTCCAGAAAAAGTGCCGATCAGCGAGAGATGATGATCTCCATGATTCTACTTAGAAGTAGAAGAATCATGCCGTAGTCTCACACTATAGGTGGTGAGCTCAAAGCAGTCTTTCGGGTACATTTTCAGATTCCGTTCTGCTTTTGAGAATTTGCTAAAGGAAAATCCAATGTTTGGATTGAACCCCTGCCTCTAGATCATACGGCACACATATGAGCGAAAAACGGCCAAGTGGAGGCACCACTGCCTACTCATTGAAGAACATGAACGTTTATGTGTGCATGTGGTTGAAACGGAGTTTTCTTCCCCACGCAACGTATTTATGGAATCAGCTTTCCTCGGCGGTACTTCTTAGGGACCTTCAAGAAAGAGACTACATATTCCTCAAAGGCCGGCAACTCACCGATGATTCCTCTATTATTGTGGGTGTTCATGGGCGGTGTTCACCATTTAACATCAGTTGGTAAAAAGTAGTACAGTAATAAAAAGTAGTATAAAAAAAACTTACCCCAATAGACGCGGCCATTTTATCAGTGCAGTACTCGGCAACGTCCCGGCCTAGGACGCCGAAGTACAGCCCGTAGAACAGCAGGGTCAGAGCAACGTCCATCCACGACTGGGGTTTGTGGTTGAACAATAGATTGAGGCCGAAGAACGTCAGCATCATGATGATGTAGCCGATCACGCCGATGAAACAACTCGCTATGTATATTAAGTAGAACCATTTGTACACTAACCTGCGTGAGAAATATATAAGTTACTTCGTTGTAGAAATATTTTTGTATGAATCCAAGTTGCGATTATTTTTTATTCGTTTTTAACAAATTTTTCTTTGATGATATACAGCCTATACAGATAGTCTTCCTCGATAAATGGGCTATCTCACAGTAAAATATTTTTTCAAATCGGACCAGTAGTTCATGAAATAACCGTCTTCAAGAAAAGAAAGAAAGTCTTCAGCTTTGTTATTGATGACATTGATGTGTAACTTAACTGGATTCCTAGGGGCAGTGTTATTGATTTTTCCATTACAACTTTTGGTAGCAGCACGGAATCTAAAAATATGCTTTGAAAAACGCTAGTAAGCTCGCCTCCTATTACGCGGGGCAAAACACTTAGCGAGATGTGAGAAATGCACTTTTGCTTCCCTCTACGGGGAATACAGACCTGTGTGTACAGCGTAAGTATTATTTTTACGTTTATCAGACTAGCTTTAAGTATAGTCTGGTACCGGATGATCGTACTTGCTTCTTGCCAGTTGAAACGTTTTTTTATCATATTTTTTAACATCGACCACCTTACTAAGGCAAGTCATATTTCTATGTTGGATTCACTTTGCATCTACTTGGTTTTGGTTTTGTAGAAAGGATTTTCCTTTCTTAAAGCGAATACCTAAGTCATAATATTTGTACCTAATACAAGGAAATCTGTTCTGTGGTAAAAGCTGTATATTGCTAGATCAGTCAGTCAGGAATGATTGCCTTTCAGTTTATATTAGGTTGGTAATACTAGTACAAAAATTAACTTTTAAAACAGTAATTTAGACGTCGAAAAGCTATTATTTGTAATTTAAATAAATATTGCTGCTATTTTTAAATAACATACATACATAAACTCACGCCTGTATTCCCCGAAGGGGTAGGCAGAGGTGCATGTCTGCACCCACATTTCGCCAAGTATGTATCAGTCCCACGTAATAGGGGGCGAGCCTATTGCCGTTTTTCGGGCAAATTGCAGATTCCGTGCTGTTACCGAGAATTTCCTAACGGAAAAACCCAATAACACTTTGCCCGACCCGGGAATCGAACCCAGGGCCTCTAGATCGCACGGCACATACTTGTACCGCGAGACCACGAGGCAGTCATTCTTTTAAACTATGATATTTCAAGATTTCATATAAAGACCTCGTTTGCATAAAAGCGTAAATGGAGACAATTAGTACCTAAAAATACTTAAATCTCCGTAGGTAATATAATTAGAATATTTCTTGAAAAACCAATCGTTAAAATTAATCTCCTGCTAATTGGCTTATCGAAGTTGTTTTGATGTTACCGTCATAAAGTGGGCGAGCCTATTTTAGTTTTTTGTGCCGTTTCTTCTTCACAGCAATGATTTACGAGAATTTTTATTGACGATTTAAAAATGTAATTTGAAAGACTTTGACTTTACTCTTTAAATTGAAGGTAAAACTCATACATACCTAGGTGTGGTGACAGACATGGGTTTGGTGGTTGACTTCCTGATGACGAGCGCTGTGAGTAACGTGAATATACTCCATATGATGATGAACCTCCACCAGTGGTTCTTCGCGCTCATCATCACAGGAAACGACCACATCGCCACCATTGTGAAGGACTACGGAAAAATATTAGCTTTATAGTTATTTGCTATTAAATTAAGGTAGATTGATTTTTATAGAAAAATTATATGAACAGCAATAAAAACAACGAACGTTGCTCGTACTATAAATAATGGGCATAAAAATAATAATGCTGGCTGCAGTTGTCTATACTCATATACAGGGTGTATTCAGACCGTGATCGGAAACGAAGGCAGGTAATAGCTAAGGTGATTACAAACCCCCTGGTGTTAAAGAAAATTCTGACAAAAAATAAAAATTTTGACTTTTTCCATACAACCATCGGTATTAAATGTACGCGGTTTGTATGGAAAACGTAATTTTTTTTATTTTTTGTCAGAATTTTCTTTAACACCAGGGGGTTTGTAATCACCTTAGCTATTACCTGCCTTCGTTTCCGATCACGGTCTGAATACACCCTGTATTTAAAAATGTGCTCGTAGTATTAATGCCCAATAAATCAACACGTTTCAGGCCAAACGATGTGAAGTTATTTGCATAAAAGACAAAAACAAAAAAAAAACATTTCTAAGCAAAAAATACATGATATAATTCATGTGTCGTATCACGAATTATTATAAACTTTTTACGCAAAAAAAACAAACAAACATGAAGGGATTGTCTTGTCACTGCAACCAAACACAGGACCCTTTATCGCACAGCCAGCACAGTTATATCATATTTTTTTGGTGGTATGAAAAACATATCGTATACTATAAGTCGAAGATAATAATAGATAAACTGCCCACTTCCCATCATGGCGGGGAGGGATACGAACAATTTGCACTAAGTTAATATCCTCAGGTGTGTGTGCTATCAATATATTTCTTTAAAAAACCTTATTTTGGAATAATGAAATAGTGATGACTGCTTCAGTCCATGTAGAACGCAGTATAAATGGATAAGAGTGTTGCTTATTTCTAGAAATCCGTCTTAAAGTGACATCATACCGGGTGTCAACAGACCGTGATCGAAAACAAACACATTGACGCTAACAAATACCCAAAAAAAAAAAGATGTTTTCCTGACTCCACCATAACTGTTGACCCAGGTCTATTTACAGACTGTATAAACGGATTGCAAATCATCCTTGTTTCTTTATATGTCATTTTTAAGCATACCAGATTTTAAACGTATTGTGCTTCTACCCCCTTTAAACCAATATCGGCATACACATTTGTTTCTAAATTAACTCCTAAGCTGCGACTGCCTCAAGATACGTATTCAAAAACTTATAATTGTCAACAAACATACCATCAGTGAATAACTGAATACATTTTATACTTCTTTTGTTTTAGTTTCTGGTTTTCTGCGTTAGAAGCGTCCAGTTTTACTCAAAACATTGTCTTTTTTTTATTTATTTTTTATTGAATACTTTTTATTTATTTGAAAGGAGGCAAACGAGCAAGTCAGCCACCTGATGTTAGTCAACACCATAAACACCTACAATACCAGAGGAATCATGCATGCGTTGCCGGCGCTTAAGGGAAATATCTCTAAAATGACATTGACATTCGTACATTACCAAAGTGACTGAAATAACTTACAGCATACGATCTGTAGTGTCGTTTCTTCCACTCTATGACGACGATCTGTGCCACCACAACAGTTGCGATGAAGATGAGCACCATCGTGGTGTGCATCGACTCGTGACCCTTGTGCAGCTCATGGAGCTTCTGGTGATCATATCTACAATGATAAACGGAATAAATGTTATACGGCCCATCATCATCATAATCATCATAGATCTTCTCCAAAGATTTCCAGCGCTTATACGAAGCAGCCTACACAACATAATAAAATATGCTACCTCGTTGACTCCAAAAATTCGGTATTGAGTTCGAAGGAGAATTCTGTATTTTATTCTAGATTTGGGCAATGTTATCGGATTTTCTGTTAGTTTGACAGCCCCATTGCGCAGTTGGCTAGACTTGTGAAACAGATATCTTTCGAGTTCGATTAGATCGCATGTTAAATGTTTCGTGTGTTAAATACATGCTATTTTTGGCTAAACTATAAAAAACATTGTTGGTAAAAAAATAATCAGGGACTTTCCCTCACCATAACATTCATATATGGAACAAACTATTCGCAACCTACAAATTTGTCGTTTATCGGGGATGTCCCTGTAGCTTTACTGGCATTGTAATAAGGCACAATGTCAAACACATTCTTATTTGTTTCATACACTCACACCTATATCCCGGAAGGGGTAACCAGCATGTGTTTTCACAACCATGTTTCACCAGCTGTTTTAAGTACCTCTTATTAAAGGACCTATTGCAGTATACAGGGCACAGGCCACATTATTAGTCTATGTGTGAAAATTTCCTAAAAAATAACCCATCCTGGCAATCAAAACCGTGTCTACTCAGTTGCACATACTTATTAATGCGACATTATCATAACATATTAAATGTCTTTTTGACTTTCATCCATATGTTTCAGGCCATTTATTATGTCCTACTGTTGGCAATAGACCATCTTAATTCAGAGCAATGGTTTGAACCTGATTGGTACATTCCACATACTAAATAAGTTTATACCAAAAAATATATACATGAAAAAAAACTACTTATGTTGTTCAGTATAATTGGATAATAAAAAAAGTTGTGATTTGGCACAAGTTATCATGCATGTTATCTGATGAATGATTGTAATGTGATAAGAAATTTTATTATCATAAACTAATCTAGTTTCTTACTATATTTTTAACTAGTATTATTTCATTATTTATTTAACAGTGAAGGAAAACATTGTGAGAAAACCTGAAAACCTAAAAGTTCTTAGGAATTTCATAGGTGTGTATTCCGCCAACCCGCACTAGACTAGCATGGTGGACTAAGGCCTACACCCTCTCAGTTGTAGACGAGGCCCTTGCCCATCAGTGGGACGTATATGGGCAAATGGGATGATGATAATAAATTTAATTATTAAAGTACATAGCTATTACAATACTACTATCCTTATATACATATAATCTTTATATTACTATTTTGATTTACAGATTTGTGCTGACAGCAGTTAATAAATAGGAGATCTACTCTACATGCAAATTGTATAGAATATAAAAACTTCAACGCTGATGCTGTGACAGCTCTTTTCATACTTTTCTTATTATCAAATATTTCTTAATAAATTGAAGAAATTTAAACTATTAAATTTCTTAAGAAATATAGCCTACTATAAAACAGCTAAGTAACTTCAAAATTGTGACATGAACAGCTTGGGTATTAAAAAGAAGAAAATATGTATGATCAAATGTTAACACAACTGTGACATCAATACAGCAAGACGATATGTGTAGGAAACAGCCATTCTGAATTAAAATTATTGCTGTAATATAGTTTCTATGTGGCTAATGCATACCTATGTTAGTTTAAATTTATTCCACAACTAAAACTACTAAATAAGATTATGACATTAAGCTTATTTCTCTACTGTATAACTCTGTAGTCCACCAGAGGTTGTTAGGATAAGTTTATTATAATTTATACTAGATGCCAAGCCTTGAGAATTTTTATATATGTACAGTCGCTGATGTGATGTAATTAACTATTAAATACCATGACAAGGTAACATAGACTTAATTCACATTAACATGTTCCCAGGGGAACGGTAGGGAGTCAACATTCCTTATAATTTTATAATTTGACATTCAGGAAATAAACATAAAATTGCTATTAAAACCTAACGAATAACTACCAAAATTTCCTTTAAAACTAGTTCCATGATTTTCTATAGTTACCTATTTAGATTGTAGAATATTGTTTGTTTGTGGTGAGGAAATATATAATTACTCTATAGATAAATTTTCTAAAGCCATATTATTTTAATATTTTGTGCCATAGGAGAGGCCTATGTCCAGCAGTGGACGTAAGATAGGCTGATGATGATGATTATTTTAAGTCTATCACTTACCAAGTTTAATTATCTTAGTAATATTTACTACATTGTATTAAATTCTTATAAGTAAACGCATGTCTATGTAATGGTAAGATTAGGGTGAAATTTCATGAAACATATCTAGTATATTTTTAACTTCTACTTTTTTAAACTAAGGAGTTTAGTAAAGTGGCAGTAGGGATTTCTTAAAAATAGTCTTCACAAATACTTGGAATAAGGCGGATAAAAGATTAACCAAGTGATAAGATCATTGCAACATTACAAGTTTAAATTATACATGATTGAATATCAAATAGAGCAATAACAATCAAACTATTTACTTTATGTATTAAAAGAGAACAAACTCACCTCAGTTTCTCTTCGGCCGTAAGTTCTTCGTAAGTCTAAACAAATAGAGCACGTAATTGATTAATAAAATAAATAAAAATTGAATCGTGCTTGAACCACAACGAAATAAATTACCTTGTTGGGGTCAACCGGCAAATGGAGATCCATGGTTATGGACACCTTACACTACAGCACAAATGAATTTTAACTACAAAACTATATTAATCAAATAAATGCATTAATTTAATTATAATTTTTGGATCTACATTAACACGACAACATATTAGAGGAACCTTGCCGGAGGAAGGTTTGTTTCCGACCTCAATGTACAAGGTTGTCAATTTTTGGAAATATTCTATCACTCTCATACTCTTCAAATTTGCATATTGGCTTTTCAAGTTTTTCCTATTTATATTGACTTAGATTATATGAAACGCTAAGCACTAAGCAGTTAATAAAATTGTCAATGTGACATTGCAATTAAAGGGTTGTGTTGTTGATCGACTAAAGTATGCGAAAATAATTGAGTAATAGTCGAGTTATAGGTGAAAACAGGGATGACAAATAGTACGTCACTGTCTCACTGTCAAGCGGCAAAATAAATTGCGAAATGTCAATGTTTGTTGTGTTATGAAGTGATAAATATTATGTTTTAATTTACAAAACGGAAGTTAAACTGTATGTCTTTATGGGCTTAAATATTAAAGATGCCAAACAAAGGTATATTCATGTAAATTACATTTTATAATCGCTCTTAAATATTACTTTTTTCAAGCAGAAATAACAACATAATTGATCAACGATTATGTGAGAATTTGCTTCAATATAGCAAAAAGTAAGGATTACCTAGGTTGGTTAATGGGATTTAGAGTTGTCCTAACAATTTGTAAGAAGTACCCTGGCAATTTTACGATCAAAATCATTTAGATGTTCATAGTAGCTTGTGTTAACAGAGAGGTTTAGTGTATAATTAGACGATAAGGATCTATACTGGTAATCACATCTATGCATATAAGTTATTGCATTTAAACTAAAATACAATCACAAACTATTATTATTCATGAAGCAATGAAAACATAATAACATGCCAGATATCAATTTAATTAATTATTATACATTACTTCTTTGTGATAATTGAAGATAATATAATCAAAAAAATTCAATCTTCATGAAAATGGCTTTATGCAGATACCTCTTTACCTCTTTTCTTATAAACCTTTATGATTTACTGAAATATATTTATAATAATAGTACAAGAACTAATAAAATATATCAAGATATATTTTCATCCAAAAATATAATGTTGTAAGGTACTGCACTGTTTGTGATTTATTTAGTGTCCCAATATTTTTTTTATCTTTTAATTTACGAAACACAACAGCAGAAATATTTTGTTCATTTTGCTTAAAAGTTTTTTCTTTAAAATAAAATATGTCAAGCATAAGAGTAACATATGACTGATGATCATAAAATTATTGTTCATTATTAGACATGCATGATTTACGCCTGCATCATATAGCGGTAAAAAGATACTAAGTATTTTAATTTTACTTGAGTTTTTAAAGGAATACTAAAATTTTCCAATGTTAGTTAATAGATAAGATATTCATAAGCGAATTCACAGGAGCTCATCACTGTTTTGGTTATATTGTCCCATTGTCAATTTTCTTGTACTTTATACATCATTATAGGAATACATTGAGTCACAGCCATGATTATTGTTTCTCAATTCTAATTATATTTAGGCTCCTGAACTAACTATTAACTGTAATAGTTAATTTACTTTTGCCTCAATTAAGTTGCAACACTATTCACTACTGTATCAAGTTAGGTAATAAAGTTACAAACATCTCATTGATAAGTTTTCTGTAGTGTATACCAAATTGAGTAGTGACAGAATTTATGAACATATATCTAACTAATAGATACTGCTGAGGAATTAGTGAAATCTATACATCTATAGAAATAAATAAAATTGGAGTGTCTGTTTGTAATATTGAAATAACTGCTTTTTAATTAATGCATATGGATGTATACATGGTACATATACCAAAATAAGGTTTTATACAATTCTTGTCTGTCTGTCTGCCTGTTTGTTCTGGCTAATCTCTGAAACGGGTGGACCAATTTTAACAGGACTTTCACTGGCTGATAGCTGATGTAATAAGGAGTAACATAGCCTACAAAAAGAAGATTTTTTTTTACTAAAGAATTTACTGTTAGGCGGCAATCTGTTACTACTGATGACCTTGTATAGCAAGTCCTTAGAAAAAATATTATATGTTAATCCATTCAATATCTGTGTGCAATATCCAAATGCATCCATGACACATTTATTAAAAACATCGTCATCATCATTCTTAGCTCACATATACCCACTGCTGTTCATAGGCCACACTAAATGCTTACCATTTTCTTATTATGTGGGCAATGTCATCTGATTATCAAGATGGCAGTCTGCCTCATTATATACAACAATTGCAATTGTAATATTAGCAAGATATTAGGTTCTGTAAACATACAAGTTAATCTATCAGCAAACAATCTTTATTTCTCTTTTTATTTCAGAGGCTAATAAAGTTCAAAATGCAGAAACAAAACTTCCAACCACAGTGTCACATGTTGTTCCAAAAACCAAGGTAAGTGGACAAAAATGAAAATTCAAAACTTCTATCCTCAAAAATGGTTAGTCATTTGATTTTGAACCCTAATGCCACCATAGCAATAGTATATTTTATTTTATACTAGCTTTTGCTCGCGACTCCGTCCGCGTAGACTACAGGGTTTGGTTCAGAAAGAAAATAGTAGTCTACCTATATTACTCCACAAAGTCACATTTATGTCCATACCAAAAAATCATTCAAATCGGTCAAATAGACGTGAAACGTGTGCCGCCGCGCACCGGCCGGCCGGCGCCTTGCACATCATAATTGCGCGCTTGATAATTTTTTCGCTGCGGTGTTATTTTAAAACTGCGATATCTTCTAAGATACTCATTGAAATCAAATGATGTAAAGGGCAAATTTCTTTTAAATTAAATACTTGTGATGAATAACGTATTTATTTGGATAAGGATTAATATCATCTTTATGAAAACACATTCACAAATAATGCTTTATTTTAGAACAAATTTGGTAAGCATAAAAAAGGTTATAGTGAGCCAATCTTAAAAGATAGACTTATGCTGTCGCGGACTTTTTTTTAGAACTTTTAAAGGGGAATAATTCTGTCATACATTATTATAGCGAAACTTTAACCGTTTCCGCAGCGCACGCAGCGGAAGTTCTCAAAAGGGAAAAAATACTCCCGATTTTGAAACATTCTTTATTGCTGCTCCGCTCCTATTGGTCGTAGCGTGATGTTATATAGCCTATAGCCTTCCTCGATAAATGGGCTTTCTAACGCTGAAAGAATTAATCAAATCGGACCAGTAGTTCCGGAGATTAGCGCGTTCAACCAAACAAACAAACAAACAAACAAACTCTTCAGCTTTATATATTAGTATAGATAGGAAGTTAAATAATTACTCTTCTATTTTCTGTTGATTGCAGTATGTTCAATAGGAATATTGGTGGGAAAATATGTATACTTTTGTTGTTGTTACAACCAACCCAGTTTAAAAAAAATGTTTGTACTTTACACAGGATTTGTGCAGTCTAATGTTAAATATATTATCATCAATATAAAGAATTTAAGCTGCTACAGAATCTAGAGTGTCTTGTTGGTCTCACAGTATAACTTAAAAGTAATAGAGGGGCTTTCCATTTCAACATTTATAGTATAGTCTAACATTGTGAGCTTGCCTCCTCTCATGAAAGATATTATAACTAGCGCTCCCAATAGATAAAAATACACTCCAGTGTTTAAAATTGCTAATGTGCATAAATATGAAAAGGTTTATTCACTATTTAATTATAAATCACTGCCTCGTGGTCTCTCGGTACAAGTATGTGCCGTGCGATCTAGAGGTCCTGGGTTCGATTCCCGGGTCGGGCAAAGTGTTATTGGGTTTTTCCATTAGGAAATTCTCGGTAACAGTACGGAGTCTGGAAATGTGCCCGAAAAACGGCAATAGGCTCGCCCCCTATTACGTGGGACTGATACAAAACCTGGCGAAATGTGGGTGCAGAAATGCACCTCTGCCTACCCCTTCGGGGAATACAGGCGTGAGTTTATGTATGTATGTATGTAATTATAAATCACACACAAAGGGAGGAAGGGGTGTAGTGAGATTAATCACATGTATTTTTTGTCGTGTTTAACACACCAGCACAAGCGAAATGTGACCTTGACTCTCCAGGCAAAGATAAAAAAGTTATTTTGGGTAGGATGGGGGATAGTCGTAATTCTCACTGTGTATCTTCGAGGGGGGGGGGGGGTAATGTATGTATGTAATTAAGTGTATTTTTGCTGAAATATGACAATGCTTGTTAAATACTGTGGCTGGAGTGGCAGAAAAGTATACCATCCAGCCGGAGCTGTAATAGGCTTTAGTATAAAACAATGTATCAAGGTAAGTTATTGAAACACATATATAATCACAACTATTATAGTATTTATTGTATATTTGGTTTATGTGTGTTATTAAAGGCTTGTTCAATAATGTCCCCACGTCTTTGGCGAACACGAAGTCGAGATGGTTGAACTTGGGCCACGCACAGCCCGGCCTTATGTCTTCGAGCATGCCGTTTTCCTTCAGCGTGTTCGCTAGCCTCATTATTTGCTGTGAACAGGAAAAAAAAAATGAATTTATGCTTACATTTTTCGTTCAAAAGGGCAGATTCTGATTCCCACATTACGAACGGTTATTTTCAACTGAGAGTTACTAGGTCGTAGTCAACCACGCTAGACTAATGCTGTTTGGCGGACTATACACCAAAGAAAATGCCTCTTTAAAATTAGATGTGTAAGTTTTTGACAACTCATTGAGAATACAGAGATAACATTTGAAATATTAGGGGTGTGGTCCTAGGATTCGAACCCGCGCCCGCCGAGTGTATCTTGACAGACCGCGCGTGTAAACAAGGCAATCACTAGTCTTCATTAAACTAGAAATACCAAACACTTGTTTTAAAATTTAAATGTGGAGGCTTATTTACAATCAATTTCTTATGCCGTTAGTTTTAGTTGATTACTCATTATGAATACAGAGATAACTTTCAAAAGTTATAGGTGTAAGGCTGGGATTTGAACCCGCGACCGCCGAGTATATCTCGACAGAATCTTTAAAGCCATCACGCCCTCTAAAGGCTTTTAGTCGTATTACACTAATCTTGTACATATTAAAGTAAATGCAGAACTTACGTGTTTTTCTGTGAGCTGATCATTCTCCCCATACAGCAATGTTACTGGAACCTTCACGTTAGACAAGTCGTATGGCTTGACGGCTCCCCACAGTCCGTCCTCCCATGACGTAAACACGCCTAAAAAAAATACTTTTCAACATTTTTTTAAAAAGTAAACATATATTTGCTATTTTTGCAAAAACAACAAAACAAAACTAAAGAAAAAAATACAAAAACAGAATGCACGTACGAATGGCGGTCTTATCGCTTTAAGCGATCTTTTTCAGACAACCTGACTGGTGAACCTAGACGAATCATTTATCGGTACATACAATAACCATTACATTAAATTGTTTATAGTACAGAGAACATTTCATTTCATTGAAGCAAGGCAAGGAAACAAGTTAATAATGGCAGTTCGAAATGCAGACACAGATCATGCATCTGGAAGACCTGCATTACACTAACATATAAAATGAAAATAAAAACAAGTATAAGATTACCCTACAGTAGCTTGAAGAAGATTACTGACGTCATCTTTTACCAGCTCCGTTTCTAATTCTATTTGAGGATAGCGCAGGATCGCTCCTTTTAAGTGTACCTATCAGCCGTCTTGACGTTCTTCATTCAATTTATTTTATTTCGTTGCTAACTATATAAAAGTGTATGTTGTATGGGAAACTTAAATAAGCTATTTCTGGTTTACTGACCAGTTATGGCTACTTTGCCAAAGTGCTCCAACTGTCTCCATGACGCTGGCTGCATTCTGGATATTATTATTGACTCCATTTCCTGGAAGCGCAAGTATATTGATTTATTAAAAACCCTCTTCTGCTTCACGTACTTTTGATCTAGTTTATGTGAATGTTCTTGTGCTTTTTAGAATGAGCTTGAACTGACAATGTGGCATTCTCAAAATAAAAAAATGAATTAAATCTAATAGATTATTATGCTAAGAATAAGCCTAGCAAGCTGCTTGAAAACTACAAGACAAGTACACGACTTGGAAAGACAGAATGTTTGGCAATCCTCAATAAGCTATAGGCAGTGAATGATGGAAATCTTACCAAATCGTTCTGCTCGTAGTCTTCGCCCACAATGGAGAAAATCACATTGGAGCACATGTCCTCAGCAGGGTTTTTGAAATTGCAGACGTTGTTGACAAGGAACTCTGTGATTTCTGGTGTTAATGTTGCTGATATCAAGCCACGCTGTTTCATGATTCTCTGTGAATTATATCAAAAGTATAGTCTTCTAAATACGAGTAAGTAGTTATAGATGATTATACTTATCTCTCAGTATTCGACATACTTGTACCAGCATAACCAAATACGATAATCTCAAACTACATTCGGCTACCAACGAAAGTGTTTCGCTATGGCTACACATAATATTTACATAGTTTGTATCCAATATCCTAAGAATTAAAACCTTTTCGTAAACTATTTTAACACTATTCTAGTACAATCCTTACTTCCTTACTAATATTATAAATGCGATTGTAACTCTGTCTGTCTGTCTGTCTATCTGTCTCGCTTTCCTGCTAAAACTACTGAACCGATTTAAATTAAATTTGGCACACAGATAGTTTGGAGCCTGAGAAAGAACATAGGCTACTTTTTATTGCGGAAAAGGGGTTTTAAGGGGATGAAAGGTTGTATGGAAGTATTGTCATTTTTAAAGCTAGAAACTTGAAACTTATTTTTTAGGCTGTTGATTAGATATAAATAAATATGACATTCAAAGTAAGTAAAAAAATACCTTTAAGGGAGTAAAATAAAAATAGGGGATGAAAGTTTGTATGGAAATTCGTCATTTTTGAAGCTAGAATGATGAAACTTTTTTATATGGCTTTTATTACATCATTACACCATATATATGATATATATATACACAATATAAGAATTATATTAAAAGTTTTTTTTAAAAAGTTCCCTTAATATGTTATAAATGAGAAAATAACTATATTATGACTGTTACGCTTTCACGCCTTAATCATTTGACCGATGTGAACGATTTTTGGTATGGACATAAATGGGACTGTGGAATAAAATAGACTGCAACTTATTTTTTTTCTGAACCCAATCCTGTAGTCTACGCGGACGGAGTCGCGGGCAAAAGCTAGTTGGAAAATAAAGAAAGTAAATAAATTAACATTACTCACTGGAACCTCTACCGTTTTCAACAGCAACGTAGCCAATTGTTTGATGTTGTCGAGGTACACAGCTGGTGCGAGGGCCAGGAACGAGATCACTTTGTCGTTGTACTGCGGCTTCTGCGCCATCATGGTGAAAAAACTGGTGGTGCCCATAGAGTAGCCTATGTACATGATCTTCCTTAGCCCGGTGACGTTGAGAATGCGGTCTATCATTACCGGAATGTCGTACTTGCCGTGCTCGTGGAAACTGAAATTAATAAAAATTAATGGTTGATTATTTTACACATTTCATACAACAAAGAAACAGGACTTAAAAATTACGAGTCTTCGTACAGTATTTCTAGAAACCAGAATACATACATACATACATAAACTCACGCCTGTATTCCCCGAAGGGGTAGGCAGAGGTGCATTTCTGTACCCACATTTCGCCAAGTATGTATCAGTCCCACGTAATAGGGGGCGAGCCTATTGCCGTTTTTCGGGCACAATTCCAGACTCCGTGCTGCTACTGAGAATTTCCTAATGGAAAACCCAATAACACTTTGCCCGACCCGGGAATCGAACCCAGGACCTCTAGATCGCTCGGCACATACTTGTACCGCGAGACCACGAGGCAGTGATTATTTTATTTTTTATTTAGCTTTATATACAAAATTGTATATAGGCAGACTTAAAGCCTGCGGAATTTTCTAGCAGTCTCTAGTCAGTCTTTTCTTCCTTCTTCTTCAAATACCGTGTTGGATATATAATATATCAGATCCGGTGTTATTTCTTTTTCTTGACTAAGGGTTCTTTATGATTTCTAGGGTTTACTGTTTACGAACAGATGTAGCGCTATTGTTTAATTCTTTGGAAACTTTGACTTGGTAAAGACAGATAAGTCAATAATAAATAATGTTAGTACCTGTATTCCCAAAAATCAGGATTATTTCGCGTGAGATTCTGATGTTTCGTATAGTGATTTCCTCTCAGGTTACCCAACCACACATCGTAACCAGCGTCCGCTAACAAATACGCTGTAAAAAGAAACTTGAAATTGAAATTTCGTTAATCTGAAGGACAAGTTAGGAGCGTGAGACATCAAAGTCAAAGTCAAATTATCTTTATTCAAATAGACTTCTACAAGTTCTTTTGAATCGTCAATTTTACACTTTTTAATATTTTTTAAACTATTGCCGCTTCGAAACGTGTTATAGCTGTGGAGAAGAAACGGCAAGAAACCCTCAGGAACACGACATGTAATTTTTTTTTATATAGCAATAAATGTCTTTTTTTAATTCCAATCCAATCCAATCCATCAGCCAATCGAAGTCCACTGCTGGACATAGGCCTCTCCCAATGATTTCCACAGGGACCTGTTGAAGCCCGGTGACGTTGAGAATGCGGTCTATCATTACCGGAATGTCGTACCTAAGAATCCTTTTTTTAATTACATTATTTAAATTTTACATTGTAAATGTCATAACGATACAAACTATAGCAACAAAACAAAACTCCGATCAATTTACATTACCTACTCCCAGGGCTTATTATCTTCAATAAAATCTGAAATTTTATAGTATGCTTTTTTGTAAAGCTTATCTTTAATTGATTTCTTAGACTTTGTCAAGGGAAGCTCCCTAATAGCCCTCGGAAGTTTGTTATAGAAGCGTATACATTGCCCCATAAAAGAGTTATTAACTGTGAAATATCGACTATGAATGTGTAGCCTGGGTTTTCGCTGATTCACGAGATTCTATATTGCATTAACAAGCAGGTAATTTTGTCGTTTAAAAATAACATCTTACCAAGACTCCGCTCAGGACCCATAATAACAAAGTCCCCGCTGCTGCCCAGTAGACCGTGTACTATCAACACAGCTCGTTTGCCCTTCTTGCTCGGTTCATCTGAGCGTCTCGGGGTCCGTCTGCCTGCCGGTATGCGGTGCATCTGCAGCACGTAGCCATCTTCTGTGGTCACACGATGTCTTTCTACTGGATACCCCGACATCGTGATCAGTTTTGGCTGAAAAACATGAGAATACATATGTGTTAAAGCTCGATTTGAAATATTGAAATCTTTATGGTCGAAGATTTATACGGGAGATATTTTTATATTGTATATTTTATAGAATCCAACAAATATTATTATTCTAACATCTTTTGATAAGTGTCATAAAAGCATGCATATTGAATGTACAGTACCGATTACACAATAAGAGAGGTTGAATGTTTTGCATCCTTGATACAACATATATTTTTCTTGTTGTATCTTCCTGTGTGTGTACAATAAAGTTTATTTCTATTCTATTCTACCTAAATTCGGTACGGAGCTTACGCATGCGAGATGTTAATAATTAGGTATAACTAATAAGAGCTAGTAAAAACTAAAAACTTTGTCAGCTCTTGAAGTACTTTCAGATTAAAGTGATTGTTATAAAAGACTAACGGGAAAGCATATTAATAAGAAATGGAAAAACATCACGTTACTAATGTAAGGTAATTAGTTAAATTGCATTAATTGCATTTAACATTATTCTCACGACTGCGCGATTAAAGTTACTGTTTTGTTATTACAATCGTTTAGCTACAATCATAATTGTGAACAACAAATTATCAAGCGCTCAAACGGTGAAGGAAATAATGATGATAATATAAGCTGATATAAATAGAGTTAAGAAAAATACCACCGATTTGTATGAATTAAAAGTTAACAAATTTCGTAATGCTATTAGAGCCTATCTCTATCGGAAATAGAGGACCAAAATTACAAACATTAAAACCTCTATAAGCTTATATGAATTTTATTCTGGTGACTGCCTCGTGGTCTCGTGGTACAAGTATGTGCCGAGCGATCTAGAGGTCCTGGGTTCGATTCCCGGGTCGGGCAAAGTGTTATTGGGTTTTCCATTAGGAAATTCTCAGTAGCAGCACGGAGTCTGGAATTGTGCCCGAAAAACGGCAATAGGCTCGCCCCCTATTACGTGGGACTGATATATATCTGGCGAAATGTGGGTGCAGAAATGCACCTCTGCCTACCTCTTCGGGGAATACAGGCGTGAGTTTATGTATGTATGTATGTATTCTGGTTTCTAGAAATACTGTACGAAGACTCGTAATTTTTAAGTCCTGTTTCTTTGTTGTATGAAATGTGTAAGAGATTGAATGATATTTTGTAAAAGTTCTTATTTATTTTCAAAGCACCCCGTTGACTTTACACAAAAAATGGTAGAAATGTGGGTTCTCCACTGAAATTTACTTTTAGATAAAAATGTGAGTAAGACAGAGACAGAGTCCTCGAAACCGACGTGCATGCATGAAGAGGATAATGTCAGTGGTGGAAGCGAAAGTGGTGTGTTTGGACCGTGGCATTTGGCGCTCTATAGTCTCTGCCTACCCTAACGGGAGACAGGCGTGAGTTTATGTATGTATGTATGTATGTGAGTAAGACCCCATTCCCCCTAGAATTTACCTCTAGTGTAGGTAAATTTGGGTTGGGTAAAATTGGTTTAACGGTCTTAGCATCTTCTATGCATAACAAAAGTTGTTAGTACATACGTATGTATGTACCTATCAGTCCCACGTAATAAGGGGCGAGCCTATTGCCGCTTTTCGGGCACATTTCCAGACTGCGTGCTGTTACTGAGAATTTCCTAATGGAAAAACCCAATAACACTTTGCCCGACCCGGGAATCGAACCCAGGACCTCTAGATCGCACGGCATATACTTGTACCGCGGGACCACGAGGCAGTCGTTAGTAATTTGTAAGTTGTTAGTAATTTTTTAACAATAGTATCGCGTTTCTTCCACAATTCGTCACATTCCGAACGCAGTAGTGCACAATATATTTAAGCATCACAAACACACTCACATTGCACATACAAAATTTAATTATGGTTCTTATATAAAAAAAATTGTGTATTATTAGAGATAAATTGTGTTTCTTAATATTTTATTATGGTTATTTTTTATGTTTTCTTTTTTCAATAATATGTTATAACTCCGACTAGACGTCCGCACTGCGCTTGAGCCTCTCGTCGAAAATAAGCTTCGTTATAAGTTTCGTTCAATCGTTACTGCAGCATTTAGCTGAATGGGAGATACTTTTGCTTGATACTTTTATTTCCTTTCTTTTGTATATTTGTTATTTGTAATTGTGCTAGCAAAAAAAGCTTGTTTCTTTTTTCCTGTTTGTGGATTTATAGTTTTGCTACTATAGCCCTCAAAATTAGATATATACTGTTCCTATATTTTCTGCACCATGTGAAGTGAGCAAACTGGCATGATCATTATATTTGTCTTCAGTCAAATTAAAATAAATAAATATGCCCATCAGTCACATAATTAATAATTGTGACCCATACCAAGATACAAGTCGTATGCCGTAAGTAATATAAACTACGAGAGACTTTTCCGAAACAAATATTGCGGGTTTCACAAACATTTGCCTCGCAGCGGGTAATGAACCCGTAGCCTCTCATTTTACAAGCTGGTGTCTAGCCAACTGCGCCACGAAAACTAACAATATCTAAGAACAAAATTATCGTTACTAATCTTTTAATTTAATACGTCATCATTCTTTTGCCCTTAATCCAATTTTATTTGGGGTCGGCGCAGTATGTTTTACACATCAGCCGTCATGTCTTCATTCACCTCTTTTTCTTTAATCCATCTTTTTTGGCCTTCCGCTGCTTGTCCATCAACTTTCATAAATAATTTATTGCGTGGGACATCGTTATTGTCAATAAAATACAAATTTTATTGCTTACGAGGCAGGGAATTCCCTTGGGTTAGTGTTCATACGACACAAATAACAATTAGCGCCTACACTACGCAATAGGTAAAGTTAAGTTTATTTAACCTCAATTTTAAAACCTTTTAAAGCTCGCAAATATTGCAAGCGTGACAAGTTTTAGTAGGTATTTATGTGAATTTAAATGTTTTTGTTCTAAGAAATTTTAAAAGGAAATCTTCATCGAAATTAACTTGAACTCTCAAATGTTTTTGTGTGAGTTATAGAATTAAAGATTGGCATCTTAATTCAATTTCAGAATAGATTACTGGAAGTATATTAAAATCATAGATTTTATTTTTATTAACTACCGTAGTGTTTTCATACTATTTGCCTCATCAGTTCCAAGGTATATGCGATCGAGAGGTCCCGCATTTGATGCTCGAGTCGATTCTGACTAGCAGCACGAAATATGAAAGTGTTCTCGAAAACGGTGACAAGCTCGCCTTTTATTACATGAAGTTAAAAACATCTGACAAAACTTGAGTAATATGCCTATCGACTAACTCCACTAAGCCTCTCTATGGCCGTCTTGCGCATTTTAGGCGGTACGAGATATACCGAGGGCTTTAGGCACCCTTAATTGTTCCCCGCTGCCACCCAGCGCTCTATCCAAATGTGGACTCCTCTGCGATGGAGGGACTTAAGATGTCCTCAACTTGGACCTATTTTTATTCTCGATAGTTATCACGCGCATTTGGGGCGGTACCACGGTATCTCAGAACGAGAAGGCCCCTGAATTGATCCTTGTTGGTAAATATAGGTATGGCTTGATATAGATAGGTATAAGCAAAATCCAGGAACATGCAAATGCTCGTCGCGAGACAATAAACTTACGCATTCTTTTGTTACGCACTGATTTGAATGAGTATTCGAGTCGAACTACATTCGAGTGGAATACAAAACAACTGTCATAGAATAATGTATAAAATTTCAAGGGCGGCAGACAATTGTTCCATGTGTATGTTGTTTCTCAATACAGTTAGGGTGAATACGATTTACGAGCCATGGTTAATTTTCAGAATGACTTGCTTAATCTTGTGACACCGCTGTTGTGACGCTCAGTGCCGTAAACAGGGCGGTGCCACCGGTACCCTGCCTGGGTAGACTCTGGGGGCGCAAGAATGGCCAGACCAGACAGGACTATTTTTTTTTGGTTTACCCCTAAAAAGTTCCCGCTGCGCCCCTAGTTCTCGATTCCAACACATGCTCGTCTGCTTGATTGCCCACATCAGGTTTAAGTCCACGTTTTGCTTTCACAATAATTTAATGTAACTCGTTGGTCCCGAGACTGCTTTGTGGTCTCGCGACAAAAGTATGTATGTGCCGTGCGACCTAGAGGTCCCGGGTTGTGCAAAGGATTATTGGGTTTTACCATTAGGAAATTCTCAGTAGCAGCCCTGAGTTTGGAATTGTGTCCCAAAAGCGGCAATAGGCTTGCACTTTATTACAAGTGACAAAAACAAAATTGGCGAAATGTGGGTGCAGATATTCACCTATGCCTATGCCGAGTGACAAATACGTATGCGATATAAAAGTCTCACATTCTTCGTTAGGAAAAACTCCGAAACCATATGCAACCTGGAAATGTGCCCGAAAATGGGTTAAAGTCTTGCCCCTGACTTTGGCCCTACATTAGGCAGTTGAAGCTTTAAACAACTAAGTGTCTTGGGAAAATTTTCTCTTCATTTGATATGATTATGCTTTAACGAGACATATTTTGCCAGAGTCGCACTCGTGATCTCTTCCTTTGACCCCCCACGTCGCGATTACCGCATTTCATATCTCCAAGGTCATCTGATAATGATAATAATTGTAAACAATGGAAGCGAACTATTCGAAGCACGTATAAAGTTATTATGTCATGTTGGAGCGACGCGTGCGAATCCAAAATTCGTAATAGCGTCACGCGCGTCCGCTTATGGACAATCTGTCGCATGAAGAATTGACTATTATTTCCTAGTTGTGAGAAATCTAAGAACGTTTGTGTAAATAAAATAAATTTGTTGGCTTATTTCATCATCAGCCCATATATGTCCCTCTGATAGGCACGAGTCTCCCTTACTACTGAGGGTCAAGCCTTAGTCCACCACGCTGGCCTAGTGCTGGTTGGCGGACTACCCACCTAAGAAATTTATAAAAACTTTTAGGTGTGCATGTGTCGTCACGATGTTTACCTTCACCATTAAAGAAAGTGATAATTCATCGTGTCAAAGTCAAAGTTAAAATTATCTTTATTTAAATATATTTTTACAAGCTCTATTAAATCGAAAATTTAAAAGTATTTTTTAAACTAAACTATTGCCGCTTCGAAACGTGTGAATATAGTTATTAGCTTATCTACAGGTTCTCTCATCAACAGATGCTATTTCGTTATCAGATATAGCTGTATATAAATTAAGTGTGATGTCTGAACAGCTGTTAATCTTTTTTATCATACTTATCTTCTTTTTTGTTTTGTTTATTATGTACAACGATCCCAGTACAATGGCACACTACTCTAAACTGTTCTCCGAATTCCTGTGTTTAGCCTTAGGTTTTTATTGCTCCCTTTAACTACATCTTGGAAAGAAATATAAATGAGTTTAAATTACGATTGAAATAACTTGCCAGCATAAAGTTATCTTTTTTAAGAGGAGGAAACTGTTAAACTACGCTACCTGTGCTGTGAGGGTGACTGAATAAAGTATTGGGATGCGGGATATACTAGAGTAGAAGTGCCCCGAGTTATTCACCGTTTCTGCCCGTCGCGCTATCAAATTCAGATTCTGCTATGTTTTAATAAGTGGGCAGTGATGCCCCCCATTTATCACCCCCTTCGCGCCTTTATCGTGATGGTTAGGGAGAGGTTTCGGTATGCTACCGCCCCGGCAATCCCAACGATCCTTAAAAATCGTCTTTTATTATGGGAAGGGAATACCGTGCCGGAATCCTTAAGCCCTCTAACCACTGGGCGGTTAAGTAGTCCTCCTACGTTTTCTTGTTAAATCAAATAACCTTAGTGGTTTTTTTAACGAGAGGAAAGCACCTTAAGCTCCCTGTTCGGTATCTCGGGGGAGGCCGAAAAGGGGTAAGTTGGGTCCCTAACCAATATCGTACGCCGGCATACCGACTAAAACCTCACGATGGCCGTCTTGAGCATTTTGGGCGGTTCGATAAATACAGGGCGAGCGCCCTTAATTGTTTCCCGCTGCCGCCCAGCGCTCTGTCCAAATGTGGCCTCCTCTGGGCTAGAGGGATTTCAGGTGTTCTCTACTTGACCCACTGTTTTGGACGCCCATTTGGTGTGAGTGTCCGCGACATTTACGAGACCATGCGCTCTGTCGCACATAGGGCGGGACGCCGGGTCAGCCGTATTCGGTTACTCGACGTCTCCTTCGCTGTAGGCGGAGACGGGCGGGGTCGTTATACTCACGAACCCGCCCCGCGCTCTCCTACTGTGACATGAAAAGCTCACAGAAGGAGACCATCGCCTGCCACGACCTCTGACTCTCGACCATGGAAGGAATCACGACCGAGAGCGAGAGGTCCACTCCAACTACGGCGCTAAGTGATCTTGCGCTCCAATTCTCCGGCTGGACAGTCCGACAGAGTGTTCTGGGTTGTGTATTCCGCGCAGTTGTCACAGTGATGACACGCGGCGGAAAATAACCTGAGTCTGGACATTTGTCCAGTAAACGGCAATAACTCGAAATTTATGTGAGATTAAAAACATACGATTCTGCTTACGCGTTCGAGGATTCTTGCGTGATGTATGAGAAAAGTAAAAACAAATAAATAATGCAGACTCATCATAACGGATTCATTGTTACATGCGCCCGTTATAACTGTAATGCACATTCTAAAATAGTATTAGTAAAAAGATACGCCACGCCAACGCAGAAGAACGCCACGGTAAGGCGTTGATTAAATGGTCCAAAAAGTAGAAATAACCCGCACTAGGCCAGCGTGGTAGACTAACGCCTAAACCTTCTTAGTTGTAGAGGAGGCCCGTGCCCAGCAGGAGGACGTATATGGGCTAATGATGAACCTCACGCCTGCCTTCCTTGAAAGGGTACATTTCTGCACGCACATTATAATATTATAAATCATCATCATCAGCCCATATACGTCCCACCGCTGGGCAAGGGCCTCCTCTACAACCCTCTCATTATAATATAAATATAACTCTAACTCTAAGACAACTCTCTTAGCGAGAAATGAGCCCGAATAACGAGTACTATGAATAAGGAGTAAAACCAGTTACTGAGTGCTATAAATATCCGCGTTCTGGTATCAGCCAGTGAAGACAAATGGCCCAGGATATTGTTTTTTGTCTAGGGACAGATATTCGTAGTAGTTTTTGCCAAAAAAAACTTTTTTGTCGAAAGTTTGTGGATGACGTTAAGTAAAACGCGGCCTTACATTAAATCCTCAAAGTACATCGACCGAACTCTGGTAAATACTTTTTGTAATGCTTTTTACGGGGTCTTTTTTGTTTCAGTATAACTGGCAATACATCATTTGGCTTAGTTTCGTAATGTCAATCAAACTGAACTCAGGTCAAATGGATTAAACCTCATTAGTAGCAGAAGGATTTTGGCCTAGATGTTGGTAACAGATTTTTATTCTGTTTAGAGAGCTGGTTTAGCTTAGCTTTTATTTTCTATAAACGTGATGACTTTAAGAGAATCTTGAACGTGCCCATGACCTATTTAAAAAAATACTCCTTTTCAATCCTTGACAATTTCTTTGACGTTTACATTTTCAAGGTAATAGAATATAATAAAAAATTAATAATAACGAAAAACAGCCCCAACAGCCCCAGGCGCAGTTAGCTAGACACTAATAAATAATTTCGTTATTAATATTAGTTTCGGTTCAGGGTTTTTGTGAGATCGAAAAGTCTCTCTTAATCTCTTATTTGAATGATTTTGAAAGCCATTTAAACGATTTGAATGATTTTTTCTATATATTTTTTTATAAATTGCGCCCGGCAATTTATAAATTAAATTGTGCGGGGCCCCACCGCTAACAAGGAAATATATTAGTAAATATTACAGCCTCTATGAAGTTCATCTATTTTCGTTTTTTATGAAACAAAAAATCCACCAGCAAATGAGTTATTGATAACCTGGTCGCTATTTGTTTTTTTTTTCTCTAAAACATTCCAAAGTTACACGAGAAGTTGTATCAATCATTTTTTATAATAACAGAAATAAATAAAAAATTCAAATTACGTTTTTATTTATTTTTTTATCGAACTTAATAGTATAAATTCAATGACGTGCGTTGATACCACCTCACGTGTCTCAAGGTGTGAACAGAGCTTTTAACTACGACTAAATCTTGCCAGCTACTTGGTACCTCGTAGTAGGGGCGAACCTTTAGCTGAATAGTAAGTGCGCTTATCTAGAATCGATCGATCTCGGTCGCACACGCCAATTTATGTTGTGGGACCAGATCATTCATTATTCGTTCCATTCATCATCATCAGCCCATATACGTCCCACTGCTGAGCACTGGCCTCCTCTACAACTGAGAGGGTTTAGGCCTTAGTCCACCACGCTGAACTAGGCGGGTTAGCGGACTACACACCTAAGAAATTCCTAAGAACTTTTAGGTGTGCAGGTTTTATCACGATTTTTACCTTCACCGTTAAAGTACGTGATAATTCTTTGATGCACATATAACATACACATAATATTATATGTAACATTTCCATCTCTATAAATGAAATAATGATATATTTTGACCCCTCTAAGGGGGGGCCTCCATAAATGACACAACTATTATAACTGTGGAAAACTGAATAAAAGAAACTTTTTAAATGGTACGAAATCCTTGGTCCCTTAAAATCTCAATTAACCAGGTTTCACTGTATTACAGAAAACGACTACTTTTATTGACTGTTCGTTTCGCTTCGTCAATGAATCGTCAAATTTGAGACACTTATCACACGGGGCTAGTCTTTGATCTATAGTACTAACTGCAAACACAATCGCATTATTATCATATCATCGTGGTCTCGCGGCACAAGTATGTGCCGTGCAATCTGTTTCGAACCCAGGAGTTCGATTCCCGGGTCGGGCGAAGTGTTATTGGGTTTTTTCATTAGTAAATTCTCAGTAGCACGGAGTCTGGAATCGTGCCCGAAAAACGGCAATAGGCTCGCCCCTATTACGTGGGACTGATACATACCTGGTGAAATGTGGGTGCAGAAATGCACCTCTGCCTACCCCTTCGGGGAATACAGGCGTGAGTTTATGTATGTATCATATCATCTGGAGAATTCTTTGTGATTAACCGTAACTTCGCAACAGATGCACAAATCCGTGGAGACGTTACAATAAAGCATAATGATACTGCGCCTTTAGACGTCTTTAATGGCGCTTAATGCAATTTATACGGATTGTATGCAACTAGAATACTAATTGGTTGCTTTGTAAAATATCCAGGGAAGCTAGTTTTTACACGCACTTAGTTAATAAATGTAACTAATATACACCTGAAGAAGTCTATGAATATGTATGTGTAGTGTATACGTTATATATCTTGTCTTGACGTAGTAATCAAACCCGCGGCTTCTCGGTTCACAGAATTTACCAGAACTGCTTGGACGTTTCGACAGAGTTGGATACCTACTCAAAATCCTCTACAAGCGTACTGACTAAAACCGTGGCTGTCACACTCATTATTGGCTTTATCATATAACCAGAAGCCCGTTAAAATGAACCTTGCTTTCGCCCAGCGCGCACGGTTTGTAGATGACTGCTGAGTTGGGAGGAATGAGCGCTCGAGTCAGGCGTGAAGTCGTTCTGCCGCCCTCTTTAGATCGCTCTAAGTCTAGGTATTCCATTTCTTTCATGGATTTTAGGCACTTTTAACTCGGTTTACAATGTAAAAACGCCCATAACATATTTATATCTGAGCCAAGGGCTATTATGACTGTACGCTCATCCTGGCCTATTAACACTAGGATACAAGTCGTGTGTCGTGGGTATCAGAAACTACGAGCGACTTTTCGGTCTCACAAAAACCCAGACCCAAAACAAATATTTGTGGATCACACAAACATTTTTCTCGGTGCATGGATCGAACCCGCGGCCTCGTTTCGCAAGCTGGTATCTAACCAACTACGCCACGGGGCTGTAAATGGATGGAATTGTTTTTGAATTTTATCACAACCCTCTCAGTTGTAGAGGAGGCCCTTGCCCAGCAGTGGTACGTATATAGTCTGATGATGATGATAATGATGTCTACAAGAACGATAGCTATCGTCATAAATGAATTGTGCCCGAGACCAAGTAGCATTCATTCACGTAATGCGCATGTCATATGTGTGTGGATGTCGGCATAATTACAGTAATTGGACTGTACACACGCGTGTGAGAAGAAATGGCTACATACCCATGGAAATTGCTATGCATTATTTATTATTACATGCACATTGGAACTTAAAGAACTGCTAGTTGATCGTAAGATAATTTTTGCTTTTTTTTATTTCCTTTCTTGGCTGTTCCAAACAAAAATTATAATAATTAATCGATTTAATTTAAAGAAATAGATGTTGACGAAATGCGGGTGTAGAAATGCATCTCTGCCTACCCCACGCCTATATAGGCGTGAGTGCGATTTAGTATATGAAATAGTAATCTATGTTAATATTATAAAGCTGAAGAGTTTGTTTTATCACGAAATTGTATACTGATTTGGAAAAAAATATTTCACTGTTAGATAGTTCATTTATCGAGGAAGGCTAAAGACTATATGTACGTCATTATGCTTTGACCAATTGAAGCAGAGCAGCAATGGTAAATGTTGTCAAAACAGAGAAAAAACATTCCTTTTCAAGTCTAATATTTCGCATTCGGAGTTGCGGACAATATCTGTTAACCGTTCAAACCCCAGGCACACACCTCTGACTTTTCGAAGTTATGTGTGTATTCACATTAAATTATCACGTACTTTAAATGTGAAGGAAAACATCGTGATAAAACCTGCACACCTAAATGTTCTTAGGAATTTCTTGGGTATGTAGTCCACCAACCCGCACTAGGCCAGCGTGGTGGACTAAGGCCTAAACCCTCTCAGTTGTAGAGGAGGCCCGTGCCCAGCAGTGGGACGTATATGGGCTGATGATGATGATATAAAAATTATGCGTAACAATAGGCGATTTTATCGCTAACAACGATCTCTTCTAAATACCTAATGGCTTTTTAATTAGGCTTCCGATACAACATAGCAATGGGGTGGTCATTATAAATCGACATACATATAGGCATGATGAACATTATGTGGTCTTCATACATACATACATAATCTCACGCCTGTATTCCCCGAAGGGGTAGGCAGAGGTGCATTCCTTCACCCACATTTCGCCAAGTATGTATCAGTCCCACGTAATATGGGGCGAGCCTATTGCCGTTTTTCGGGCACATTTCCAGACTCCGTGCTGTTACCGAGAATTTCCTAATGGAAAAACCCAATAACACTTTGCCCGACCCGGGAATCGAACCTATAGATCGCACGGCACATACTTGTACCGCGAGACCACGAGGCAGTCAGTATGTGGTCTTCCCTTTCCGATATTACTAGGGCGACAAAAAGGGGTAAGTGTTGGCATGGAAAACTTTGACAGTGACTATGACATGATCTTAGGAGACGCTAAAGCCTTCAGAGATTATTTTACTTTGCAAATAGGGCTGTTAGGTCTTTCTTCTTATTTTTTATTAAAGAAAATGTAACGATGAACTTAATCATTAAATTATTTTTACGGTAAAGTATGCCTATGATTGTTACACATATTCATCATCATCGTCATCATCAGCCTATATACGTCCCACTGCTAGGCTCGGGCCTGCTCTACAACTCAGAGGGGTTAGGCTTATTCCCCCACGCTGGCCTAGTGCAGGTTGGCCGACCACATCAAAAAAAATCTTAAGAATTTTTAGGTGTGCAGGTTTTCATTCACCGTTAAAGCACTTTATACTTCCTTTTTGAATACACATAACTTTGAAAAGTCAAAGGTGTGCCTGAGGTTTTTGAACCCACGATCGTCGAGATTTCGATACACAAGACTAAGACTAAGTACGTCGAAAGGCTAATAAGGGTTTGTAGACATTACATGGCCCCAAAAGGCAGGTAAAGGTCTTTAAGATTAAATTTTTCGTCGTAGTGTCACATTTCACGATGAAGACGAAACTGCAAGAGCACGTATCGAAATCTAAGTAAAAAAAGTTTGCTGTGGGCTCAAACCCGGAACCAATATTTGACAATCCGGACTGGATATACTATCTGTTTGATAACGGGTTGATCTTTGTTTTTGTTGATAGACAAAACCAGACGTGATTGCGTTTTGTAAATTCGTACGCTCGTTTGGGCAAACGTGACATTAATGTTAAATTATCTAAGGCCTGTGTAAAAAAACAAATTGGACAATAAACATTCATACATACATTTACGTCTATATTTCCTAAAAGGGTAAATCGATCGTGCATTTCTGAACCCATATTTCGCTAATTGTTTTCGTCCCATTTAATAGGGGGCGAGTCTAGTCCCGATTTTCGGGCATAACGAATTTCCTAATTAAAAAAAACTATTAACACTTTGCCCGATCAGGGAATCGAACCCGGTGTCTTAAGACCGCACGACAACTGTACCGCGAGATAACGAGACCGTCAAACGGCTGGACAATAGAATAAAGTACAATATACTATTTAGTTTAACTAAAAACACATCGGCATATGTGAAGTATCTGAATATTTCTGCTATACTTTTATGTCGTGTTACATTTTTTCTCTGTTATTTATGACAAAAATTAGAAAAAGCTGAACTTCATATACCTACGGAAAACTCTCAAGAATGCATGTGTCCTCGCGATATTTTCCTTCACCGTTAAAATTTGTGATAATTCATTAAGACTACTATAAAATTATACACCTATGTTTTAATATCTGTCGGGCATTGCTTTGACCGGGCGAAACTTAAAAAAAATAACCCATTGCCCTTTCCAAGGTGAAATACATCTCCATACGAAAAATTATCCGAATTGCAGTAGTAGTGTGAAGGTGACAGCGTAATAGTCAGATAAAGTTACTTTTACTTTTTTTAATATATTTTTTATTAATTATGCTTCATAAACAATTTGTATAAATATGGATTTAATGCCTTTAACATCCTCTAACAGTTGACCTTAGGGTGATACAAAGATAAAAAAGTTGGCGCATAAATCATGTTTAGGTAAAAAGAAATATACGCCTAGATTGCTTAAAACCATCGAATTCTAAATTTAAATTTGTAAAAGTGTTTTTTTGAAGTTATACTTCTTTTGGCGCGTTAAGAAAAAAATATGCGCTTGCATACCGTCACGAAAAGTTATTAAAAAAAGTTTATATGTTTTAAATTTTAAAAATGTAGAATAGTGACAGTAATAAAAAGGGATTGACATATTTATTAGTTGTCAAATATTTATGACTGCGTTCAGAAATGTAATATGTTGTGT
The DNA here is from genome assembly GCA_907164795.1 of Hemaris fuciformis. Classification (NCBI taxonomy): domain Eukaryota; kingdom Metazoa; phylum Arthropoda; class Insecta; order Lepidoptera; family Sphingidae; genus Hemaris; species Hemaris fuciformis. The sequence continues at coordinate 10,925,183 of OU015452.1, forward strand.
AAACTAAGAACTGTATGTGACTGTTGGGCGTATTTATAAGTTTTACTTCAGTCGTATAGTATAACTTTTAAACGCATGCACATAAGGACACACACACACCCTTTATTTTTAATTATAGGAGTTAATTTTATTTCAATTAAAAAAATACTACTCACCACTGAAAAATAAGCTTCTTTTCTCAACGTTTGTACACCACACACGGTCAATATGTGTACAAATATCACAGATATGCATAATTTTATTAATAAATTCATGTTAAGGTTTTTATATGTCTAACACTATCTACAAATTTATTATTTTAAATTACGTTATGCCTTTTCACTCTGGCAAATTTATATTTTATTTTCTATTTATTTTTAAACCTAGAACCGCGCAAAATATTTCATTTTATTTAATGGAAAAAAATAAACATTAAAAAATATAATATTATATCGCGTTCCAAATTTAAATTACGCGCGTTCAGTTTGTCGCGCCAATAATACTCAAAACAAGTGCGTTCTGCCTATCGCTTTTATCAGATTGCCTCTGTCAAGAATCATGTATGTAGCGATCGCGCGTGACGTGTCGCGCATCGTATTATGAACCGTAACGACCGTTATTTCCCGCCAATATCAGTCCCCATACATACATACATAACCTCACCCCTGTATTCCCCGAAGGGGTAGGCAGAGATGCATTTCTGCACCCACATTTCGCCAGTAGGTATGTATCAGTCCAACGTAATAGGGGGCGAGCCTGTTGTCGTTTTTCGGGCACATTTCCAGACTCCGTGCTGCTACTGAGGATTTCCTAATAGAAAAACCCAATAACACGTTGCCCGATCCGGGAATCGAACCCAGGACCTCTAGATCGCACGGCATATACCTGAGAGACCACGAGGCAATATTAGTCCCTTTATTGAAATTTAATATTCATTTATTCAAAGGATTCGTTTTGTGGTTTCGTCAGCTGTGTTTTAATAATGAGCTTACAAAATTTTGCGGACAGCTATCCGACCGTCGTACTTCTACTGAAAATTATCCAATCACAAAATACAACACTACTTTAGTATTACTAAGATCTTTAAAACATTATTCTTCATGTGGCACTACGAACAGTGAGTATGAGAGTGAGTGAGTATTCTCAGAAGTTTTAGCTATGTACCTATATTACGTTTTCATATTAGCCAGGAAGGCAGGAATATCCCCAGTCACCCCAGTATTAATGCAGTCAGTGGAACAGCCTTCCTCTCATCAAAAAAAGAACAAAAGCTTAATGTGTAAAAAAAAAACAAATATATTTCATAGAATTCATTGTTTTTCCCGGTAAATTTTGCATACGAGGGTTTTTTTACCACACACCTCCAGAGTTTAACGAGAAAATAAGATCCCTTCAGCTTTACCTGTCTTTTAGAAAATATGTTGAATGAATGATTTTTTCAATTGTATATGTGTATGACCGTTTTGTAAGATTAATTGCCATAGGCGCCAGTGGCGGTAGTTCCGTAGAAGCCCAAAAGCCCATTTTGCCTTTCAAATATTAAGACAAATTATAAGAAATAGTCCAAAGTATTTTTTTACGATTTAAGGTTTGAATTTAACCTCTAATAACTTCCAAACGAGTCAACTTAGCGAAAAATCATCTCAGACCATTTTTGTAGATCGTTAATTTTCCTACAAGAATATGTTTTGATTTTCACGAGACATTTATTCGCTTAAGTGCATTACTGACTGCCTCGTGGTCTCGCGGTACAAGTATGTGCCGTGCGATCTAGAGGTCCTGGGTTCGATTCCCGGGTCGGGCAAAGTGTTATTGAGTTTTTCCATTAGGAAATTCTCGGTAACAGCACGGAGTCTGGAAATGTGCCCGAAAAACGGCAATAGGCTCGCCCCCTATTACGTGGGACTGATACATAATTGGCGAAATGTGGGTGCAGAAATGCACCTCTGCCTACCTCTTCGGGGAATACAGGCGTGACTTTATGTATGTATGCATGTAAGTGCATTACAAATCCAAAAAAAATCCTGTTATTTAAATGGGAAATAAAAAAGTACGACTAGTAACCTTTTAACATGGCCCACCCTAATACATACATTAAGATAGTTTTATCCATACTTCAACAGATTTTTCACCTTTACACTGTAAAATAATAAGCATAAGTTAAATTATTAATGTGTGGAGACACACACATAAGTAGGTAAACATAACAAGTCTATTTATTATTTTCGTATCAACCAGTTTCGTGCTACAAACCGGCAATTTTTTTCTCAATTATTTCTAGCAAACTTGATAAACATTACACGTAGCTTTTTGCCCTAATGAGGATATTGTACTAAGGTGTAATATTCTCTGTTTTGCGATTAGTATAGTAAATAGCCTTTTTAAAAGGAGGAATGTGTAATGTAAAACTCCCGAATCAATACTTATTTGGAAGGCACGTAAAGGTATGTCAGACTCTTCTACTAGTCCACAGTATACGCAAATATTATGATCGTTCTGCGTCGCTACCGAAAGCCTGTGATGGTCATCATCATCATTATCAGCCTAAATACGTTCCACTGCTGGGCACGGGCCTACCCTACAACTGAGAGGGTTTAGGCCTTAGTCTACCACGCTGGCCTGGTACGTGTGCGGCCTACTCAGTACTCACCAAGAAATTCCTAAGAACTCATAGGGGTGCAAACGGCAAGTTTCCTCATGTTGTTTCCTTCACCGTGGTATACCGACCATAGATACGGCATAGATTTTGCGAATCATATAGTTCGCCTTACGAACTACATACAATTTTCCAGTTTATATTCTATGGTCGCAAATGTTCACCCAAAAAACTATATTTTATGACACATGTACCAAACAAATTTGGGAGACCAAATACGGAGATTTAAAAAGGAAATTACAGGTCAATTTGCGAGCTTAGCAGTTTTATTATAGATGTATCCACTTGCTCAAAAAGTCACGATCGATTCTTCTTAAATGCAATGATATTATTAATTAGCGCATCATTAACGTAACCGCGTTGTTAAAAATCGATTGAACGGAAACAGTTTCCGATCTTGCGCCGAAATCGATACTGTTATCGCTGAAAAACGTGTGCCAAACCGCAATTTCCTCATAATCATTGTGTAATTATTAAAGTCCCGTAGAATAATTAATTTGTCCTAGAGGTATCGATGTGTTAGGCTAATGTGGATTAATATCGGGATTTAATAATCAACTCTTTATTTTTCACACCACAATAAAATCAGTAACATTAGCACAAAAAAAGGAATTAACAAAATTAGGGGCAATAAATTGGCGGTCAGACAACCAGGTAAGGAGAGGAATTCAACTCATAGAAGGAATTTCCCACATAAATTATCCCATATTAATAATGGAAATGAAAAAGTGTAAATGAATGTTTGTTGGGTACTTAATCACGACGGATAGGCAGGTTATATCTTTGGAAAATCTCTTTGAAAAATTGGTGCATAGATAGATTTTTATATGAAATAGCACGATAACTGTCGCGGAAAACAATACGGTCCCCGTAGAATTTGTGTCCATGTACATATATATGTTTATGAACAACCATATACACACATAAATGCAATATGCATAATAAAATCAAACGGGGCACAGCTACAGAATAAACAAAAGCATATATTCTTTGCTAAGTATTACATAAAATTATAGGTAAGCAAAAAATTTTATTTTGCACGCACAGTATTGAACACGAGCACTGAAGCTCAGCGAAACTAAGGGTACCTAATTTATCAAGATTCCGCAATGAAGTTAATCTGAAAAAAACTTATAAAGGAGGATTTGTAAACAAAAAGTTGCCCACTACTTAGAGACAAGTAAAGTTTACTAGACATTCGATTGTCGAAATCGATTTCCGACGATATATCTAAATATCTGAATGAAGTATTAAGAAGTTTTTATATAAAAATACAAAGACTATGTACGAGATCCGGCTGCAGGATTAGTGCGTTCATCGGTTTTTTGCTAAAAAAACTTTTTTTTATATATAAATATATTTATAATTAGGAGAATATCTATCTATCTATCTATTAAAATTTGGCCGTTAGTGTTTTTAATGAAATTAATTTTTAATTGATTTTTGGGAAAAACATTACGTTCACTTGTATTTTAAATAAAATATCGTCTACATCACGGCAATTATAAAAATTCACGGGTGCCGTTGCGCACCTCCTTGCAGCCAGGTGTAGACAGGTATGATTTCGCTACATTTATACGTTGATGATGATGATGATACGTTCATAACGTACATTTATTAATTATATATCAAATTAAAGCAAATTTTTATCTATCAATTTATCATATATGGTTGCATCATTGAATCCGACCGCAAATAAGGGTTGCTGGCTGTTGAAGATGATAAATATTTAAGGTAGAGTGAAAGAGAGTTAGCGCGTAACATAATTTTTCCCAAAAATCAATTAAAAATGATTTAATTAAAAATACTAGCGGTGAAACTTTGATAGACAACTTGGTAGATATATATTCTCCTAATTATAAATATACATAAAAAAGCAGTGATGGCCTCGAGGTTTACGCGCGCGGTCGAGAATTTCAGCGGTTGCAGGTTCAAACCTCTGACTTTTCGAAGTTATGTGTGTATTCACAATGAATTATCACTTGCTTTAACGGTGAAGGAAAACATCGTGATAAAACCTGCACACCTAAACTTTTAGGTTCCTAAGAACTTTCTTAGGAATTTCTTAGGTGTGTAGTCCGCCAACCCGCACTAGGCCAGCGTGGTGGACTAAGGCCTACACCCTCTCAGTTGTAGAGGAGCCCCGTGCCCAGCAGTGGGACGTATTTGGGCTGATGATGACATGATGATGCACTAATCCTGCTGCCGGATCTCGTACTATATACACAAAACGTAGTCTTATCCAATACGTATACACGTCTGTTTCCCCGAAAACTTAAGCAGAGGTAAATTTCTGTACCCACGATAAGACATGTCAATTCTAGGGGTGTGCGAATATTGTTCGACACGAATAATTCGTAAGTTCGAATTATTCGCAAACCCCTAGTTAATTATCTTAGATTCCAATTAAATACAAATGTGAAAAAGCAGTCGTTTCTATTAAATGACACTGCTTCAGAAATGTGAAGATATTCTAAAATTGCGTGAACTAATCGAAGGTTTTCCTTAAGGTCACGTTGATGAGACACTTTCCTTGAGTTTAAGAATTTGTTTCAGTTCGAATTGTTGTAAGGTGTGACTAATGCCGTAACTAAAAGATGAAATGCAAAGTTTAAACCGAAGGCCACTAAAATGACATGATTTGTGTACATGTGTTTCTTATTGTTACACAATGTTGCCTGCTATTATCGGGTTCGAAGTCAAAGAATTAAAAAGAGCTAATGAAAGGGTATTTACATATTTATGGGGTCAGTAGGATCAAACACTAATAAACAGTCAGCCAACAGTCACATGCGTAGTTCTGCCCCACACTAAGATACGAGTCTCGAGTCGTGGGTATCAGAAACTACGAGAGACTTAGGTCTCACAAACACCCAGACACGAAACAAATATTTGTGGATCACACTAACATTTGTCTCGGTGCGGGGATCGAACCCGCACCTTCTCGTCTCGCGACCTGGTGTGTAGCCACCGGCACAATAAATAATAAATATAAATGCCGGATACACCCAGCAAGCATGAAAGTATTAAATGCATTTATACTAAAATCATGAACAGAATTATTTATTTGTTTAGGAGGTAATGTCATGAAACTAATGACCTTTTAAAACCTGCTATTAAAATAATCTTTACTGTCACTTGATCACAGTTGGTTGTATTTTTTATGAATCCGATAGGGGGCGCATCTTAATTAGCAATTAGCTACAACAGCCTCGTTGATCCGTGACGTTTTTGATCATCATGGTACTCACTCTTACCACAAGACCATCGACGAAGCCATTAGAGGCACATGATCGATTTTCAAGTTATTCAAAGTGTTAAGCTTAAGAAATTTATCAATAGCCGAACTCAGTCCGACTGCCTCGTGGTCTCGCGATACAAGTATGTGCCGTGCGATCTAGAAGTCCTGGGTTCGATTCCCGGGTCGGGCAATATGTTATTGGGTTTTCCATTAGGAAATTCTCGGTAACAGCACGGAGTGTGGAAATGTGCCCGAAAAACGGCAATAGGCTCGCCCCCTGTTACGTGGGACTGATACATATTTGGCGAAATGTGGGTGCAGAAATGCACCTCTGCCTACTCCTTCGGGGAATACAGGCGTGAGTTAATGTATGTATGCAGAAAACAGTCCAAAAATCTCCCCGAAAAAGGCTACAGCCCTTAATACGTATGACTTAAAACTCGCGAAGAAATAACCTTTGCCACACCTGACATACAAGCTTGAATGTTTTTTTTTTAATTCCAGGTTCCAGTGAAAGACACGGCGATGTCGCCATCAGCGCCTCTTCCTGTGGAACCCGAGCGCACGGAGCTGCTCGGCTCGCTGACCACGCTTCAGCAGCAACGCACTAGCGCCAGGGTCATAAAGAAACTTCGCCTTGAACCGCCGCCAGACAGGGATAAACGGGCAGGTAGGAAACTTGGCTAGGTTGTATATTATTTCAGAGAGGCCAGAACTGGAGACTGGCTGTAGGTACGACGTCATACCGCATGCTTAGGAATCATCATCAGCCCATATAGCCCATATAGGTTTGATGAGCAAAAATCCGTGCAAACTAAAAAGTCTTTATTAGAAAATCAAAATAAAACTACTCAAGAAAGACACCTGATTACTAAAGTAACCCTGATGGTAACCCTGATGGTCACATCAGCTATAAATCTACAATAACTGGGGGCAGTTAGGTATTTTAATTTATCTTCTACCATCAGATATACCAGAATGCGAGACGCCCAACAAGATAGACGACAAAGAGCTAAAATTTCCAACTGTGAAGCAACGAATGCCCAAAGCCCTCTGGTCTACTGACGAGAAGAATCTATTCTTCGAGGCTCTCAACGAATACGGCAAAGACTTCGATGCCATCACCGCGTACATCTGCGCCAAGATGAAGAAGAAGGGAATGCCTGACGTGAACCTCAAGACGAAGACGCAAGTCAGCCATTTCTACTACAGAACCTGGCATAAGCTGTCCAAACACGTGCATTTTGATGAAAGTAAGTATAAAATAAGTAGGTGCATCAATATTCATAATTTGGAAGTAGCGAGGTACGTTTCTTGAGTATTGTAGGTTTCATCTGATCAAAAAAATACAGAAAACACAGCAATATAGCATAACCCATTATAATTGCCAGTATGAAGCGCCCATCGAAGGTCAAATACCCCAGACTTCTATTTTTTTGTACACATATCAATACTAGAAATACTAGAATGTAAAACTAAGAAAAAAAGGACGACAAAGAGTTTATATTTTTTGTATTACTCTTCGTCAACAGGTCTGCATGCGTTCATTACTATCATATTAAACTATAAAAAACCTAATTACACTATTAATAAAAATAAGAATGAACATTATAATCAACAGTCACATGTCCGCGCCGGACATCGTTGAGTACAGGGTTTCTCAAAGTGGGGTTCCCCATTCGACTTCAGGTGGTTCCCCATTCGACTTCAGGTGGTTCGTGACAAGATTTACGTAATGGTGACTTAATGCCGAGCAGGTACGTGCGGCACATATAGTGGCTACAACATACTTACATATGTGAACGTGGGTTTTCATGATATAAACTAAATACAGAAATCGACTTGGTACCGAGTCAGAATTAAGGTCAAAATTTTCCAAAATTACTTCTAAAATTGACTCGATTTTCGAAAAGAAACAAGCTCACATTAATATTTAAAAGATATACTATCTTTTTAAATTAAAATTAGTTACTTAAGACTTAAGGGTTCGCTGTCACCTGGAAACTTTAACAGGGGTTTGTGAAACCAAAAGTTTGGGAAACCCTGGTTCAGTACATCCAGCTCATTAACTGCATCTAATGCGACGATTGTAACGTTACAATACGAGACGCCGGTTCACCTTGGCCCATCATCATTACTGCTTTTATGCGTTATCACGCAGTTGATAGTAATTTTCACTTCAGTGATGTATTATTTAGTACAATTATCGGTATATCTTCGTAAATCTGGCTGAATTTTTTGGCCAATCTTCGTACGGAATATCATAGTACCAGTCCTTTTGCCCTCTTGGCCGAAACGGGGGAAGAATTCTAGCTCGCTCGCAGAATTCTATTAAAATATATTCAGTCATATTCGTATTGCTGAAATGGACGGCACAATGATTCCTATTTATTTGAACTCAAGTCTGTTTCTCCAAAAAGGTAATTTCTAGTTTTGGTTCCTTACTTGATTAATAAAACGATATGCATTGCATGAAAATTTAGTCAAAAATATTATTATTTAGATGCTGTGTTACAAAATATATATTTTTTACAGTATGTATTCATGAATTTAATTTGTTTTATAGATGTAAAGAAGGTTGCTCAAGAACTATACGCCCTGATCAACTATGGCGAGCTGCGCAAGAAGCTGGTGTCTGTGAACGAGAAGACGTGCGCGCGGTTGGGCGAGATGGTGCTCGGCGGCAGCATGGTGGTGCGAGCGAGAGGGAAGAACCTGCGCGTGCGCACTCCCATGTGCCGCGCTCTTCGAAGACTCAACCAAATCACAGGTACGTTGGCCTGATATCAAATATAAATACACATATTTTTTTATACTTCACCTGTTTTTAACGCGCAAGAGATTTACTTTATGATAAATTTACCAAGGCTTATTGTTTTCAGGGCCTATTAACTCTTGCAACGTTAACGTTGCATAGTTAACGTATAAGGTGTATTAGCAAAGTGTATAGAAAATAAGATTTTAGGAACTCCACGGAATAAACGATAGCCCCGTGGCGCTTTTGGCTAGACACCAGCTTGCGAAACGAGAGGCTGCGGATTCGATCTCCGCACCGGGACAAATGTTTGTGTGATCTACAAATATTTTTTTCGGATCTGGGTGCTTGTGAGACTGAAAAAGTCTCCTGGAGTTTATGATACCCCCGAAACAAGACTTGTATCTTAATTAGTGATGTTACAAATATCCGTATCCGTATCCGCGGGAGTAAGGTCCATGTCCGTATCCGTAACCGTCACTTTCTCGCGGATCTTTTATTAAATTTCAAATTCAATTGACAGGATTAAATGTTGCATAATAACTTAGATTATGTAATTAAGAAGTATAATTTAAAAAAATATATATCCATTCACTTATTTTTATTTCTTAAAATCAAATATTTGGCACCATTAATTGCATATTCTAGTAAGATACCATACCTATAGTATATAACTCAAAGATACTAAATCAACTATGTTATGATATCAATATTACCCTTTAAAAAAAACACACCGACACCGAATTAAAAAAAAAAAAATCCATATTACACACATACATTACTAATCTTAATGTGGGGTCAGAATAGGGTTGCCAACATTTTCTCTGCGAAATATAGTATTTTTGCGTACTATATATTTCTTCAACAGTATATTATAGTACGCCGACCCGAAATATAGTACAATGCTATATATTATAGTACGGTTGGCAACCCTATGTCAGAACTATGTAAGTGACTGTTGGGTGTATTTATTTATGCACTGTGTGTGTAGAGCGCGCGTGCGGTTCGCGCGTGTGTTCGCGAGCTCAAGTGGTGTTGCGCGCGCGTGATGCGAGCGCGTGGGCGCGCGTGCAGGCCGCCGCGCACAACCCGCGCGCCGCCGTCGCGCTGCCGCTGCGCACCACGCTGCACGCGCTGTTGCACGCGCTGCAGAACAGGTGGCGCGGCAGGGTGAGACAACATTCATCATTCATCATCAGCCCATATACGTCCCACTGCTGGGCACGGGCCTCCTCTGCCATTGAGAGGGTTTAGGCCTTAGTCCACCACGCTGGCCTAGTGTGAGTTGGCGGACTACACACCTAAGAAATTCCTAGGAACTTTTAGGGGTGCAAGTTTCATAACGATGTCTTTCTTCACGTTAAGTGATAATTCATTGTGAACACATACATAACTTTCGAAAAGTCAGAGGTTTGAACCTCAAGGCCTTTGTAAGTAGTCATGAGATAACACTACTTTTTTAAACCTGTAGTAGAATTGTAGTCTATATTTTACAAAATAGTGTCTTTTAATAATTAACTCAGAATTGACGGAGCTTGGAAGTGGGGGTCTGCTAGAAAGGGAAGTCAGGACAAGGGTATCTTATTTAACGTAAGTCGATGTTAAGCGATCTTGTTGAGTTTCATCCAGTTAGTTAAATTTCGTTGTACTCGTATTATAGCGATTACCGTATATGAATTATAAAAGGTCAATAAATATAAAATACATTATACTTAGTAGCAGATAGATGGTTCCTAATGTCGCCCACGAAAGAATGCAGCAATAAAACTATTGTTTGAAAACGGTTTTACGTGATACAGTTGTACTGTCCCAGTTGAAGTCGTCCTTCTTACTATAATCCGATCACTACAACGTGGCTCCAACACTTACGAATATATCAAATAGGTGAAACACACCAGACAGCTACAAAATATATACATGAAACCAGAAGAAACTCAAGGTAGAGAGGTAGAAGAGCCTTATCCAGAAATTCAGAGTCGCAGCTGTGCGGAAGACAAGGACGAGGATCGAGAGGAACTTGAAGACCATCTTAATTTGGAACCTGAAAGAATTATTGTTCAAGGTAAGTTCTAGTTTAAAGAAATTTTCGTAATTAACTTATTACTCAATTTGAACAACACACGGGCTCTAGGTCTAATAATATCCAAATTATGTATCTACATTAATTTTTTTGAACCCCCGATGCGTTTAAATGCTTTTTTAAATTATAAGACCCCAATAATGTGTTTTTGTAACATGTGAGTTGGTTGAAATAATTCAATTTCAGTAGCAGACCTATCCGACAACATAAATTCGTTATTTATATTTAAAAACTTTGGAAATAAATCGAATGCAGTTGTTAAGGAAGACGGTTATGTTGATTGAGATATTCTGCATTCAGGTCAAAATAAATCACCAGAGTTAATTATAAGGAAAATCAAAGACTGCACAAGTATTGCTTGATGTTTATCATGATTATCATCATAAGACAATATTCTTGCCAGGAGCCTTAATTATGGTTAAAAGATTTGGCACCGCGTTGGCATGATGCAATTTTTATGTAATTATACCTTATGATTTTTTTTTATTGTATGCAGAACAAAGGCAGAGCAAGAAGTTGGCCTTGCACGTGGGACCAAGGCCTGAGACAGAGATTCACCTACCAATAGTGAGTCCTAGTGAACAGCTATCCAGTCAGAAGATTTGCTTCTCGTCGTATTTGGAGAGGATGGGTTCCCAGCACAGGGACAAAGACAGTGTTTGTGAGTGTATCAACTATATATATTTAATGTGTTTTAATGTGAATTTAATGTGATCTTAAACGATCGTCAGTGGTAGAATTATTTCTAAAGTTCAGCTGTTTTAACAATATTAGTTTGATTTGTCTAGTCCTCCAAAATTATCTTGCCAGCAATGTTCTAAAAATTATGATTGCATTTGCCTAAATGTATAACACTAACCTAGAAAGTCGATGTACTTTTCAAAATTGCAAAAAAGTAGTCGGTCGGTACCGATCGCTTTTCATTAATCGCAGTGAAAAAATAGACACATAAAATGTCTACCGACGCTATGAATTCATTAATAAAGGAGACTCAAATTTTGGTTTGGCAGCAAAAATAAGAACGCCCAAGCGTCAAAGGAAAGACAGCACAACAGACAAAGACATAGAGCAAAAGAAATTCAAAATTGAAGACAGCGAGCCAAAACTGATGAACATTGAAGAGACAGCTATAGACGGGATCGAACTCATGGCCTCCTACAAACACCACATAGAAGACGAAGAGAAACCCAGCACGGAGGACGAGAAAGAGCTGAAGTCAGAAGAAACTGCTGAAGAAGAAGTGGAGAACTTGCCAGAAAGGGATAAAGATATGTCGGAGCGAGAGAAAGATAGTTTTTCTGAGATGGAAGATGATGAGAAATTTAACAAAAGCGACTCTGATAGTGACCAGGGAAAGAGTGATAAGGGCAAAGAGCAGAAATTCAAGAACTTGAAAGTGAGTTTTGATTTCTTTTTCTTTTTAGATAGATTCAATGTTTGTGAAGACTCTTATTAAATTATTATCGCGGTATGCTTTCTCTAAATAATCCCATACTTATATTATAAATGCTTAAGTAACTCTATTTGTCACGCTATCATGCTTAAATCGCTGGACCGTTTTGAATGAATTTTGGTATGGAATAAATAGGACCTTCGGAAATGACAAATAATATAATATTTCATAAAATAGCAGATTTGTTTATTTCTTAGTCCGACAATCTAGTTTAGAGCGAGCTGATGGACTCGACAATACTTACACTCCCAGGTGTAAAACTTTTAGGCACGCCGGTCTTCTTAACCATTGAACTCCATAGCAATATACGGATATATTTTAGGTGAAGTTCCGCATACGTCCAAAGAAGCGCGGTGGCAGTATCTACACCCTGGTGATGGACCACCAAGACGAGCAGAAGGAGGAACCCGTGAAGGTTGAGGAGGAGAAGCCGGACATCGACGTGGACACCGCGCTTAAACAGATACGGAAGGGCTGGAGCGTGCACGACGCGGGGGAGCTTACCGTCGGAGACTTGTATCTTATGGTGAGTAGGGGTCGGAGGGGGGTCATCGTCAGCCCATATACGTACGACTGCAGGGAACGGACCTCCTCTACAATTGAGAAGGTTTAGGCCTTAGTCCTCCACGCTGGCTTAGGGCGGGTTGGCGGACGAAGGAGGGTTATGGAGTCAAAATTAGCTGTGGTATAATTTTGCCAACTAGTAGGGAAGACGGTAGTTGTTTCTTGTCAGTAGATAGTGTTTTTGGTCGGTACTACAATCAAGGGTCGTATTGCCTCTTTGCTGTCAGTAAAAAAAACTAAGTTACTGTCCGCCGGGTAGCAGCGACAAATAATCTGAGGATAGATAAAAATCTCTAAATAAAATATTGCCACTCAAATCTTTTAAGCTTGTGAGGGGCAGGATACCCAACCTAACATCCGTTATGCGAGCCCCGTACAATACTGGAAAGACACACACATTATGACCTAAATAATACTCGTCAAAGTCAAATTATCTTTATTCAAATAGACTTATACAAGTTCTTTTGAATCGTCAATTTTACACTATTTTAAACTATTGCTTTAATTATTTTTTCAGTTCGGTTCCCGGTCGAAACTAGAACTTGACTATTGGTGGGCGGAGCCAACTCCACCGTTACCCCAACCGGTCAAGTCCAAACCAGAGACAGACAAGGACAGACTCATAGAGAAGAGAGAGAAGTCGGACAAGACGCTGGACAAAGGCGCCGACAGTTCAGTGGAGGACGAGCGTGGCGCGCGAGAGAGTGACACCGATATATTCTCGCCCAAGAACACTTTCAGTCAAGACAGTAATGATGGTATGTCGGGGGATGAAAGGAAATGTAAGTGCGATTTTATCGATAATAACGAATAAATATCGATGAGAGATTACAATCGATACATCGCTGCAATGTGGATAAGTGAATAAGTAAAGGTTCGTTGGTTACGCGGCATAAGTGGCATTGCGATCTAGAGACCCCGGCTTCGATGACCGAATTGAGTGGTAGTATTGAGTTTTTCATTTGGAAATTCCCAATTGTGGTAAGAAATCTAGTAATTTATCAAAAAACGGCAATAGGCTTGAATACTATTACGTGGCTTATACGAAATCTTTCCGTAGAAATATACCTTAGGTAGTACTGGCGAGAGAGTGTGGGTGATAATAATACAAATGTTGTCTACCAGGCGAACAGCTAGCGTCCCCGGACTACAAGTCCTCGTCATCAGGCTGCAGCAGCACCTTGAAGTTGGTCAGCAAGTTGATCAACAGGCCACAACCCTCTCCGCCGCCTAGCAATGCTGGATTCTCACAACTGAGCGAAAGGTTAGTATATAATAAGACAAAAGTTAAACTGGGGTCCTAATGGCCCATATCTGTTTAAGCCACGCATATATCCAAACAGACCCGAAACATACATTATAAAAAAATGTACTCTTGATTCACAACTCCATGTCTAAACAACTGCTCGTGAAGACTGAAACAGTTTTATGGTTTAATAAAAAATGTATTACAGATTGAAGCGGTTGTTGGCGCTAGCGGGCAATACGCATGTTTCTGGTAGCATTGCGCGCTGCGACTGCGGACACGTGTGCGCACAGCAAAGGAAACCGGTAATGTACTCGTATTTTTCTCTCGGACAGCCCCGTGGCGCAGTTGGCTAGACACCAGCTTACGAAACGAGAGGCCGCGGATTCGATCCCCGCACCGAGACAAATGTTTGTGTGATCCACAAATATTTGTTTCGGGTCTGGGTGTTTGTGAGACCGAAAAGTCTCTCGTAGTTTCTGATACCCACGACACAAGACTTGTATCTTAGTGTGGGATCAGAACTATGTATGTGACTGTTGGGTGTATTTATTTATTTATTTTATATATTTTGTATTGCATCTGAAGGTCATGCGATCAATTCATTGAAAAATGATCACCGCAATACGGTATATGAATTGAGTTATTGAGTTTTAATTTTAAGTATTTTTAGAACTTTATTGTGATCATTAACGGACACACTCTTAGAGACGTACTAACTTACAAGCTTGTATCTTAGTTTATACATAAAAACAATTTGATCCCAGAAATACCCAGATTTGAAACAGGATATAATTAAATCATTCATCTTGGGTATAAAAGGGTATACTCAGTGTCAAGTATCTTCTCATCATAGAGATAGTGAAATACTTTTTTTATAACATAAATAAATAACCTTTGTTTAGTGTACACGATTTTTGAAGTTATACTTCTTTAGGCGCGTTATGAAAAAATGATGAGAGTGAAATTTTAAGATGCGCGCGCATCACTGTAACACAAAAGTAAGACGTCGAAGCTGCTTATGTGCTCCAATATAATTGACAGATTGAAGCTGCCTATGTTAAATGTAAGTGTCAAATGGATCAGAAAGGTTTTAATATGTTTCGGATCGAATATTTTTCAAAAAAATATTTATATGTTTTAGATTTTAAAAATGTAGAATAGTGACAGTAATAAAATACAACATATTTATTAGTTGTCAAATATTTATGTTTGCGTTTAGAAATGTAATATGTTGTGTAAACTAAGAACTATGTATGTGATTGTTGGGCGTATTTATAAGTTTTACTTCAGTCGTGTGGTATAACTTTTAACGCGTGTACATAAGTACACACACACACTTTTTTTTCATGGGAAAAGAGGCAAACGTGCCAGTGAACCTGAACCTAATGTCAATTGGTCAACACCGCCCGTGAACACCCACAATACCAGAGGAATCATCGGTGCGTTGCCGGCGTTTGAGGAAAATGTAATCGAATGTATCGCTGTAGCAGGTGGCGCAGGCGCGGGGCTGCAGCCGCGGGTCCCCCGGTGGTGCGGGGGGCGTGGGCGGTGGAGGGGGTG
Source organism: Hemaris fuciformis (assembly GCA_907164795.1). Taxonomy (NCBI): domain Eukaryota; kingdom Metazoa; phylum Arthropoda; class Insecta; order Lepidoptera; family Sphingidae; genus Hemaris; species Hemaris fuciformis. The sequence goes on from OU015452.1 coordinate 10,940,720, forward strand.
CGGGGGGCGGGGCGCCGGTGTTCCGACACCCCCCGCCCATAGCGCCGCGACCGCAGCACCAGGTAACTCATTCATCTCTACCATAGAGCATGGAGGGTAGTTGTCTACAGTGGCGGTACTTTCATAGAAGCCCAAAAGTGTTAAACGTTAATTGTGTTATGTCTAGTTTATAATTGTTTATTGTGGAGTCATTTACGAGTATAATAATGTCAAATTGCTTTTGTAAAATAAAGATTTAAAGATTATTATTCGGAATTTTGTAAGGCAAGCTGGCCTTTTGGGCTTCTATGGAAGTACCGCCACTGGTTGTCTATGTCCATTTTTTGCTAGTCAAATTCTTCTTTTCGACCATCGAAATTGGTCAACTATTTACAATTACATAGGACTGGAGAAGTGTTTCTGTCCTTAGTCGACCAGACTGGCTAAGCTCAATTGACTTCACGTTGATTTTTTGTAACATCATCATCATCAGCCCATACATGTCATGTACTTTAGTCCACCACGCTGGCCTAGTGCGCGTTGGTGGACTGCACACCTAAGAAATTCCTAAGAACTTTTAGGTGTGCAGGTTTCATCGCGATGTTTTCCTTCACCGTTAAAGACAGTGATAATTCATTAAGAATACACATAACTTCGAAAAGTCAGAGGTGTGTGCCTGAGATTTGAATTTGAATTTTTATTTTAATACCTCATCATACTATTGACAGCCCCGTGGCGCAGTTGACTAGACACCAGCTTGCGAAACGAGAGGCCGCGGGTTTAATCCCGCACCGAGACAAATGTTTGTGTGATCCACAAATATTTGTTTCGGGTGTGGGTGTTTGTGAGACCGAAAAGTCTCCCGTATCCTAATGTGGGGTCAGAACTATGTATGTGACTGTTGGGTGTATTTATTATTTATGTATGTGTTAGCAGACTCCAAGGGCTGTGAACCTGGAGGGTCTACCTCGATGGCGGCGCCGCGTTCCCAGCCGCGTGGTGGTGCAGAGACTACTGCCTCTCCTGCCCAAACTGCCGCCCCCCACAAGTTAGTATGCTCATCTCACTATTCGACAGCTCCGTGGCGCAGTTGGCTAAATACCAGCTTGCGAAACAAGAGGTCATGGGTTTGATCCCCGCACCGAGGCAAATGTTTGTGAAAAGTCTCTCGTAGTTTTTGATACCCACGACACAGGACTTGGATTATAGCGTGATTTCTCAACATTTTTTTTTTTGTGTTGCAGATTTAATACCAGTGAAGATAGTGCCGAATTCGCCCCCACCGCCGCCCAAAATACTTCCCAAGCCGCCGCCACCAACTACCAGCTCCGAGTAAGTTCATTTATATATGTATAGTTTTTGCTATTTGAAAATTAGGGTATCGCTATCGTTAAAAAATCGAAGTGATCTACGATATGAAGGGACCTATGTCCCGGGTTCGATTCCCGGTTCGGCCGTAGAGTTAGAGTAGGGATTTTCTATTACGAAATTCTCAGTAGCAGCATGGAGTCTGGAAGTGTGCCTGGAAAACAGCAGTGGGCTCTTCCCTTATTACGCGGGACTGACACATAGCTAACATCAATATGTGGATGGTTAATAATATTAAAAGAAATCATAAATTTTGGTGCTATATTGTAAAATCGCTGAACTTGAAACATGGATACATCCATTATATTCCTCTTTATTATTTTGTTGCGTCATCCATCCGATTTTAAAGGCCTTTGACGCTAACAAATTCTATTTAAAAAAAAACGGGTGCCACTCCGGGAGTGTCGGCAGAAGTGAACAAGTTGTGCATTTTTGAATATTTTGGAATGTTTAGGGAATAATTTCGCACAAAATGCTTTGTTTATCAGTATAAAAGTACTAACATTTACGTGATAAAATACAATATCTATTGTGTTATCGTACACAAACATGACAATTTTGACATAATGCGTCTTACGCATTTTCGATCAGGGTCACGTGATCTGACGCGAGTTCAACATTTATTACCCATCCCAAAACAAGTGCACAGCGCAACTAACAAAGTTTTAATTTAAAAAAATGTCTGTCAACAGCATGTCATTCTTCTACGTATTGAGCGAGTCGAACGGCCAGTTCTACTTCCACGACGGCGACCGGCGCATCCCCATCACGCTGCCCAGCCACGGACCCGACGCCGCCCACCAAGGTACCCCCAGTATGTCGCTTTTTATACCTAGCTCTTACTGTTACTGAACTACTTTTAAACTTATTGTAAGCACTGTCGCGTCTGTAAGTTATATTCCTTGCCTGGTTGTCTGGTAGAGACCGCTTTTATTGATAAGACCGCCAATTTATTGTGCCTAATTTTGCCTAAATTGTCTATGTTTTATTGTGGTGCTTAATAAATAAATAAATAGGTAATTAATTACCATATACCCAAATGTTAAATGTTTGCGTGATCTACAAATATTTGTTTCGGGTCTGGGTGTTTTGAGACTGAAAAGTCTCTCGTAGTTTCTGATATCAACTACACAAGACACGTATCTTAATGTGGAACTATTTGTGTGACTGTTGGGTGTATTTATTATTAATAATATTTATTACTTTAACTGTGACAGAAAAAGTCTTGAAAGAACCTGAACAGCAAAATTTTCATAACAGAGAATTTCTTAGGTGTGTAGTATGTAGTCCACCACGCGCACTAGGCCAGCGTGGTGGACTAAAGTCTTACCCCTCTCAGTTGTAAAGGAAGTCCATGAAAAATCTATAAGCGTTATTCCAATTTATAAGGACTGTATTTGTTGACTTAATTACAGAAAGCGAAGACGATGACCTAAGTGAAGAAAACAAAGTAACGAAAAATGAATCAGAGCCTACAAGTGCGAGTGCCGCGAAAGACACGTCCAAAGAAACGGATTTGAACGCCGAACCCAACACTAGCGAACAGAAGACGGACAACGCTGACATCGGACGTAAGTACAAAAAAATCCGGTACTAATGAATTCATTAGGTTGCCAATGTCGCGAGACGCGAGAGAGATGATGTATGGTCAGCCCGTATGGTAAATCGAAAGCGTTGTCCCGCGTTCCATTTTCAGTTTGGGCAGTTGTTAGGTTTTTCCATAGAGATTTTTTAGAGATTCTCGGTAACAGCACAGACTAAATATTCTCAAAGATAACTTTATCACAATTTCCATTATACAGCATCTTATTTTCCTTTTTGATTCCAAATACAAGTTTATTCATATTTTTGTATTTGTCTAAATGCTGTTCTATATTATACATCTGCGGTTATTTTTATTTTGTTTATTTAGCACACAAACAAAGTAATTACATACAACAAACCACAAGTTAAAGGTATTCTAAAAAAATATAATACAATTTAATTACTTAAATTATAGGCATTCAAGACGTTTAAACATTATATTTTGTGACAGGCACTGAAAGGAGAAAACTTAATTATAAGATCTATACCAACTGGTATAAAGTGTAAATAAATAAATAAGACACAAGTTACTTTGAAAAACAAAAGTATTTAAAAAGTGTGTGTGTACTTATGTACACGCGTTAGAAGTTATACTAAAATTTTATTTTTCTTCTTATTCTACGTACTCATAAATATTTGACAACTAATAAATATGTCAAACCCTTTTTATTACTGTCACTATTCTACATATTTTTTTAATACAGAACATATAAACTTTAAAACTCGTAAAAATTTACTCTCATCATTTTTCCCTAATGCGCCAAAAGAAGTATAACTATAAAAATATATGTTCAGCAGATTTCCTGCCGTCGGAGTCGATGTCGCTGTCTCCGTCCCGGCTGCTGCGCGACGCGGAGGGCTGGCTCGACGGCTCGGTGCAGGACTTCTCTCTCAGCAGCTTCCTGGGGCACCTGGAGGGGCGGCCGCAGCCGGACCTAGCCGTGAGCTGGATATAACTATAGAATTTTCTTTTTTTTTGCTCTCATTTTTTTTTGTTTTTATTAATTCAACATCAGCCTATATACCTGCCAGTGCTGGGCACGGGCTCCTCTACAAATAAGAAGCGTTTGGCCTTAGTCCACCAAGCTGACCTAGTGCGGGTTGGTGGAGTACACACCTAAGAAATCCCTAGGAATTTTTAGGTGTGAAGGTTTCCTAAGGATCTGTTCCTTCACCATTACAGTACATGATAATTCATTGCGAATACACACAAAACTTCGAGAAGTCAGAGGTGTGTGGCTGGGTTTTGAACCTGCGACCGCCGAGATATACTCGACCGCGCGCCTAAACCTCAAGGCCATCACGACTTCATTGTATATATACTTCTATTTATTTATCTATTTTTAATATAATACAACTGTGTCTCGTGGTCTCACGGTACAAGTATGTGCCGTGCGATCTAGAGGTCCTGGGTTTGATTCCCGGGTCGGGCAAAGTGTTACTGGGTTTTCCATTAGGAAATTCTCAGTAGCAGCACGGAGTCTGGAAATGTGCCCGAAAAACGGCAATAGGCTCGCCCCCTATTACGTAGAACTGATACATACCTGGCGAAATGTGGGTGCAGTAATGCACCTCTGCCTACCCCTTCAAGGAATACAGGCGTGAGTTTATGTATGTATGTACAACTGTTAAACAACAATTTGTTGCCCCTAAAACGAATTTTAATTTTAACGTTTAATAAGGAAATAGGAATGTATTTACGATTATATCAATAGATTATTAATTTTATATATTGGTAAATTTAGTAGATATGTCGTACATAAAAAACTTTCCATTTATGATGTTAATTTAATTAAAAAATAAAATGTCACGTAATCAAATACATCAATTGCTATTTATTTTCAGGTGGACTCCCATCTCCAATCTCTAATGGCAGAATCGAGTGTTGATTATGTGGCTAAGTTCGCGGACTTGGCTGCTGAAGTGACGGACGAAGCAAACCACCTGCCAAATGACGATCTCACTTAAACAAAAAATAAATGGTTTACAATATGTAAATACACCCAACGCACAAATTATCCCAACCCCACAAATATATCCAACACACAAATATCTCAATCCTACAAACTTCCCAATCCCACAAACATCCCAATCCCACAAACATAGAGACACAACACGAGGATTGGACTCATAAACCCTCATTTTTTAGCCGGCAAATAAAATTAGGTATATAATTAAGGATTACCAAACAAATTATGTTTAGGAAAAAATGTGGACTTAATTAGATTTTTATTCGTCTAGTTTCATTAAGATGAAGATCATTATGAATTGTAGATAAATCATTTGGATTGTATTGAATAGAAACCATTTTACAATAACCATAGGTTTTTATGAGGAATTTTCTACTGTAAATATTATTTTTAATAAGTCATGTTTTATTTAGTAAAAAAAAGTAATATGAAATGGTTTTTAACAAGTCCAAATGTGATTAAAACACATGCATTAAAAACAATAATGTTTATTGATATTTTTTAACAATTTTGTTGTGGGTTTAAAAATATCATTTATTATACAGAAATTATATAATTCTATTGGAATAAATTCCTTTTAGTATATTGGTTGTTTGCTTTTATTTTCTTGCAATTTATCTTTGAAATTTTTGTGCTTAGATGACACCATTATAAATGTCATGGATATTGTTGTAATATTTCAGGTTTGTATTATATTTTATGTGAGAGTGAAACCTCATAGTTCTATATTTGTCTCCCGCTTTGCTTTGGAGGGAAGTTGATAACTTTTTGTTTCCAATTCATCATTTAAATCTTTTTTTTTCTGATTTACTTCGTTGCACGGTCATGACAAATTAAGTTCGCTTAGATTGTTTGAAGAGCTTCAAATTCAATGCTCGCTGTCATTACTGTGAGTGCCGTTGTTGATCCTGGAGCACAGTAGTTACAGTGGCGGGTGTGTGGTGGGATAGGGCCAAGTAAGATTTTTCATATTATCTGCATGACAATTTGCACACATTGGAAGTTCTATACCAATATGATTATTCTCGGTATTTCCCCTAAAGATCGACTCACGAATGAGTAGATCCGGAGAACTAAAATAACAGCTCAATGGATTAGCAGTCTGCTGATATTTATCATAATGATACCTGTATTAATTCTGACGCTAAGTAATGTAAAATCAAGAAGCAATTTACACGCAAATCATGCTTTAACTCTTTCAGCTTCGGTGGTTAGTTTTAAAACCACATATTTTCAGTTGTCAAAAAATTATTTCCACGGCATCTTTGGGAGATGTGCTGTTTTTAATCGAATATTTTAAAAAGGAGTCCAGTGCTATTTTTAGAACGGGACATTTAAAAATTCAATAATAAAGGTAAGAATGTTTATTATATAATTATTTTAGTATTTATCTGTTATTTGATATTAGATTAGTAAATTTATGATATAAAATATAGTTTGCCGTTTATATATTTTTATAAATTACGTAAACAAAAAGGTGGTTACTTTACTAACCACTATGACTGTAGTAGGTTTTGTTTTATTCGTTTTATGTATGTAGTTGTATGTTATTTTTCAGAATTCCGCGTGTACTAAATGAACCTGAAATTCGAAACGTCCTTCTAGAAGACATTTCTTCAGATGGTGAAAGTGTGTGTAGTGTTTAATCACATGAAGAAGCCAATGATGGAGCACAGACTGTGATTGTGCTTGGCGATTCATCTCCACAGCAGCTGAAGTAGCTTATCCTGAAGCTATGATACAATAGAACAAATGTATTAACTAGGTTGACAAATTCGACCAATTGAAAAGTATTTATGCCATCGACAGAAAGTCTCATAAATGGTGGCATCGATTTTTTTCTATTTTCTGGACTGCGCTGTCATAAACTCCTATTTATTAAATCGAGAACTCCAGAAAGAACACCATTCAGAAGTGGATCAATTAGATACAAAAGACGATCGTAGAAGTGTTTTCCAAGGAATCTCAGGACAAGCTCAGGCAAAGAAATGCAACTTGAGCTCTAGACGTTCTCTCAATAACTCTGCTTCGTCTTCTCCATTGCAAGTCTTGATAAAACGTCATAAGCCAATAGTTTCAATAGAATTGCGGACGGAAAGCAATATGGATTAGTCAGAGCGATCTACTTCACGAAGATTTGCTAAATGCAGCACTAAAAAAAGTCCAGCACGTACTGTATGGCAATGCAGCACTTGTGAAGTTCCCCTTTGTATCCGCAAAGATAAATATAAATAATAAGTTAAATATAATACTAAATATAATATACGATACATTATATATAAATATACATATTTGCTCCGTAAATATATATATAACTTATATCTTATATAAGTTCTGATGCGCTTTTGTTTTCATTATTCTTCATGCCGTCCGTCATGGTGGTTAGCAAACTAACCACCATATTCCTCAAAAGCCTTATGTGATATTTTGGCACAATATCTTTTTTCTTTATAAATAAACCGCAATTACACTAAATACGCCTTTGTTTCATTTATAAAATCAATAAATAAAAAGCGTGGCTGAAAGAGTTAAAACAATGATGAAAATCAACAGTGTAAATTGTATGATAACTTTTTCAATCACTGTGGCTGTATGCGCTCGGTGCCTTTGCTTCGCCAATAAAATGGCTAACAAAGATAATAAATTAGGGATGTGAGATCAATAGAAAAGAATCGATAAATTAAAAATCGATTTTTCTTTATTTAAAATAAATCGATTTTGAAGAAGTTTTAAAATGTTTTACAGAAATTTTAAAAACTAAAACAAACGAATTTCGCATTCTACCGCGACCAATGTATTGCTCTTGTCACGCTGATTCTAACGATACCAAACTTGGGTATCCTACGACCTATATTTATTTATTTTATATAACCCGTCAATTTTGAATGAATGCAGTAGGTAGGTACTTTCCTGAAAGTTACCTATCATAGGTTGTAAAAGCTTATTGATGTCGAGTTCAACATACTCATTTTATATTGAAAATGTTTAGGTTATAAAACATACTTATGACTCGTATGACAGACGTTATTAGTTTAATTGAACGAATTTTACACTTAAATTTAAATTTAATGTATTTAAACCAGTAATAAATTGTTTAAATGATTATAAAAAAAACGATTATTAATCGATTCTTCCTATCGATTTTTAAAAGTATTAAATTTTAAAGTATTAAAATCGATTTTTATTTTTAAATAATCGATTTTTTTCATAAACGATTATTTTTTCACATCCCTATAATAAATTATAAAATGAAATGTCAGTCGTGAATCGAGTCGTGATGTCAGATGTTTACATATTAGGTTATCAATATCATGAACAAATCAAAAAATATATAAAGAAATTGTATATCATTACTATTTATTAATTCGCTAAATATCTCATAACAATCCATTTCGGCCAAGTTCTCTATTGATACGTAATAAAATAGCCGATTCAACAATGCTTTGGCGCTGGTTCGTGTAAGTACATTTTAATTATTTATTTGTTTTTATATTCGTAATCATTAGTATTGACAATTAAACACCTTCTACGTGTAACTAAAAACGAAATTATATTACCACGTCAGCGGTTTTACCTAGGCAACAAATTATTAGATTATCAAATATCGACCTAACATTGCTTTTATGCGGCTGATAAAATCATGTGATAATATTGCAGTTCCAAGGCTGCGTTACAGACTTTAAAAAATTCCCGGCACTTTAAAACGTGAATTTTGTTACTGAGGGAGAAGAATTATAAAAAAAAAATGAGAAATCTTTAATACATACAAATAGACTTACATATATTTTTTGCTAAATAGTATCATTTGCGAAGCGAAATTAATTCACATGCATCAATTTATATAAAATTAGTCTGCATGATTGTTTGTTTAGGCAAATTGGTTAATTTCACAGCATATATTTGAAAACCTTTTTATGATAAAACAGTATAATATTCAATTTTTTAAGGCTAATATTTTAAAACTCATAAAGAAATAAAGATTCTGTCTGGTTGATTTTATGAAGTATAATTGTGGGGTAAAATTGTCTTACAGAAAATCAATATAAAGCGCAACTGAACTTGTATTGCTTGGCGAATGCATAAATAAAGCACAAAATATATTTTTCAACATTTAACCCATTCTTGACCGCCGTGCCAATTTGGGAACACTTAATTTTTGAGGGTAGATAAAAAAAGTATTGATGTTAGTTAATAAATTCTTGCATTATTGGAGAGTTGAAAGTGTGGTGATTACGTATAATATTGAACAATTCAGTTACATTTTATAGATTTATTGCAAAATTTGATCAAATATTGCTTTTGAAGGACCTGTCGAGGGAAGTAACTATTTGTAATTATGATATTTTACACATTAAGTATATTATCGTAAATGGTTATTACTCTTGAAATACAATAAATAATCTATCTTATAAACACATTTTAAAAAAAAACAATTAATTTTTTACCATTTTATAGCACCCAAAACATTACTGTGCCAATTTGGGTACACTGGCTACAAGTGTACTAAGAAAATTTAGTTTTGGAGATAATTTGATGAACCGCCAACGACGTTATAGCGTCAGTAATAGGTAACTACCGTGGTTTAGAGAAAGCGGTAAATACAATCCTCGAAGATAGTGACAATGGCTTGGAGTATAATTTGCCTATGATTCCACCGGAACAGAAGTGTCATTACTGACAAAGAAGGGGGTTTTGATGATAGATAAATTTCTTGAACATTGCCGAATGATGTTCCAGGAGAAATCGAGGTATTTACTCTTAACATAGGTACTCTTTCTGAGTCTGAGGATAGCAGTGATGATGAACTGCTGGCAGTGATGATGAACTGCTTGATGCGAAGAGAGCTCGTATTAGACTCAATGATATTCTAACCACCGCTAGTGCACCTGTAGTACCTACGATTGCTCAAAATGAGTCAGTGCTGATTGTTCCTCCTTGGCGAACGTGTACTCCTTATTCTCAGACTTATCCAACATCGAATTACCGATATTAAACGAGAATTGTATGAAAGAAACGTTAAAAGACCTGACACCAGTTCAAATATTTGAAAAGTTTTTCGACGAAGAGGTTCGTTCCATGGTTTGCATGGGTTTAAGTCATTTATATTACCATGCTACTGGTACCATCCGTGAACATGTTAAGTAGATGATGAAACAATCAAGAGCTGAATTTAACTATATATTTGATAAAAACAATGAGATACTTTTGATTCGCTGGAAATGGGCCAATAAATATCGTTTTATAGAATTCCGATCCATGGCAAAGAATGGTGGTGGGTTCTCTTACTGTTGGTTTTCTTAATGGTGGGTACATGATTGATATGGCCTTATAAAATGCGTGGCCTACATGTTCAGTCTAAAAAAGATGCGATGGATTAGTTATTTGTTCTTCGAAGTATAGCTAGATTTTATCTTAGACAATCATTTTATCATCATATTGCTCGCCTGTTATCATCCAACATCGAGGAGGTTCTAACTAGACAGCACCGACCATGTTCCAGAAAAGCTTTCTAAACGTGTTCGTTGAGTTGTCTGTCATAATATGAGCCGATGGGCTTGTACACATTTTCACTCTTAAGTGGCCACTGTGCCAATTTGGGTACACCCCTATAATTTCAAGATAATAAATATTTTTTAAGTTTTTTGACATTCCTTCACTTATTTGTATTCCCAACTATGATTAAATGAAGAAATTTCTAAATTTGTTCTTGTAGTTTTTGTTTGGCCACAAATGGGTTAATAATAATATATGTGACTAAAACTAAAATATTCCCAAATCATTATTTATTGTTACAATAATATTTAATTAAACTTAATAATATTTGCATCTTCAATTAAATCTCAAAGAAAATCTATAACAGAAGTGTATATTGATGACCCCCAGGACTATGATAAAACTATGTCATTAACTAAGGCAACATATAAAATGCATAAATTGATTTATCTAGTATGATGTGTAAGTTTTTCATGTAACCTATATGTATAATAGTTTTGGTCTTAGTCCTTCATGCTGGCCTTGTGCAGATTAGCAGACACCTAAGAAATTACAAGAACTATTTTACATGTTTCCTCACAGTTTTTTCCTTTATCTTTGTGAATTACTTTGAAAAGTCAGAGGTGTGTGCCCTGGGGTTTGGGTGAGACTGCCAAAATTCTCGACCACATGCCTAAACTTTGAGGCTATGGCTTCTCATTTTATAAGTTTTGCAACCTCCTCAGTAAAGCTTTATAATACTGAACTAAAACCAAGAAAGATAAGGAAATAACTAATCTTTAATTGATATTTAATTAAATGCATCAGCCTCATGTACAGATTATATTAGGATAAGTATGATAGAGAAAAATGTAAAGAAAAATTCTGGAGAAAAAAAATATTTAATGTCACTATGATTGTTTGGTACACCATTTTTGAGTGTTTTATTTGAAGGGCTGGCTTGCTACTATTATTAAATCTAGGAGTTGCAAGACATATTGCTGCACTTTATAGCATCCCGAAGCTTTTTTAAAATGCCTTAAGTTTATGTATAATGTTACAGTAGGCATATTTATAAATACATATACAGGATGTCCCAAAAGTCGATGATAACGGAAACAGGGAATAGCCCAAGTCGTAATAGTTATCAGAAAAATATAAAAAAATATTGGGATTTCAAAAAAAATCTTGAAAATCTACACCGACGACGGTTTTTTCACTACTGTTGCTGTAAATCTCAACTGTTTTAAAATGTTTTTTGTTAATAAGAAAATTTGTTCAAATGGGGTTCCTCACAAAAGAAAATATATTGTGCCACATTTAAGAAATAATGTAGCAAGTATTATACCATTTTGGATTTCTTATTAAATGCGCCAACTTTTAAGCCAAACTCGCGTAGTCCTTTTTTGTTCAGGACAGTCAGTTAAATTTGGGCGAATGATTAATTTTAAATATGTGGTTTGGAAAACAATGTCATTTTCTTCCAAGTTAGAGCAAGGTGGCTCTAAGTGTTGCATAACAGTTTACAGAGGCATTATTCAGGATTACATAACAAAAAAAAACATTTAAAAAAAGTAGAGATTTGCAGCAACAGTAGTGAAAAAACCGTCACAGGATGTACATCATCAGCCCATATACGTCCCACTGCTGAGCACGGGCCTCCTCTACTTTTGAGAGGGTTTAGGCCTTAGTCCACCACGCTGGCCTAGTGCAGGTTGGCGGACTACACACCTAAGAAATACCTAAGAACTTTTAGGTGTGCAGGTTTCCCCACGATGTTTTCCTTCACCGTTAAAGCAAGTAATAATTAATTGTGAATACACACATAACTTCGAAAAGTCAGAGGTGTGTGCCTAGGGTTTGAACCTGCGACCGTCGAGATTCCCGACCGCGCGCCTAAACCTCGAGGCCATCACTGCTTGCACAGATGTACATTTTCTAGATTTTTTTTAAATCACTATATTTTTTAAAATACATGACTTATATATTTTTTTTATATTTTCTGCTAACTATTGCGACTTAGGCTATTCCCCGTTTCCGGGTTATCGTCGACTTCTGGGACACCCTGTATACACCCTCTTTTATAAAACCTGCCATAATAAATTACATGATTTTATAATAAATAAAAGAAGTATAAATATATTTTTTTTATTTGCAGTACTCTGGTAATCCTGCCAGCGACATTCATAACGTTAATGCTGACAGTTTTCTTCATTATTATGCCTTTCTCATATATATTCGGGTCCTGGTTAGTGGGGCTCAAGGAGAGGAAGTTGCTGAGGCGTAAGAGGGACGGAGCTTATGTTGGGTTCTTCCATCCGTACTGCAATGCAGGGGGTGGTGGGGAGAGGGTGCTGTGGGTCGCCATAAAAGCTTTGTTGACACGGTAAGATACTAGATATAAGATTATAATTTATCAATCGATACTTTTGCCAATTTCAACAATTAATGTTATTAAATAAGCATCTCTAGATGTACTTGTAGAATTCAAAATCTATCTAGCTTTGTTGTAGGAGAATTTCGACCAACAGACATTAATCTATGACGATAATTGAAATAAAATGAAGTTACTCATCGTACTGAGTAACTTTATGGTAAACAAATTACAATAACACCCTACCAAAAATAATATATGTGAGCCGTAACGGGACGCCTGGCAGATGTGAAGCATCGAGTGAAATAAAATGATGTCTGTTTTCATTAACTACAAAAATTAATATATACCATCGTAGAGCGTGGCGACGCGTTGCCACGGAATGCGTCGCCACGCCAACAATCCGGTTCAACCGCGGCTATAGATGTTTCACTTCCGAGGGCTATTAGGGAGCTTCCCTTGACAAAGTTTAAGAAATCAATTAAAGATAAGCTTTACAAAAAAACATACTATAAAAATTCAGATTTTATTGAAGATAATAAGCCCGTAATGTAAATTGATCGGAGTTTTGTTTTGTTGCTATAGTTTGTATCGTTATGACATTTACAATGTAAAATTTAAATAATGTAATGAAAAAAAAGACATTCATTGCTATTTTTTAAAGAAAAAAAATGACATGTCGTGTTGCTGAGGGAGTTTCTTGCCGTTTCTTCTCCACAGCTATAACACGTTTCGAAGCGGCAATAGTTTAAAAAAATATTAAGAAGTGTAAAATTGACGATTCAAAAGAACTTGTAAAAGTCTATTTGAATAAAGATAATTTGACTTTGACTTCACATCAAATGTTACAGATACCCAGACACGAACATATTTATATACACAGTAGAGACGGCGGAGGCACAAACGATACTCGACAAGGCACAGAACCAGTTCAACGTGAGAGTGGAACCTTCCAAAGTGCAGTTTGTGAGACTCAGCATGAGGAAGCCGATCGAGGCGCAGACTTATCCGTACTTCACGCTGCTGCTGCAGAGTCTCGGCTCCATGGTCCTGGCCTGCGAGGCTTTACTTAAAGTCGATCCTGGTACATATTTGTTTGTAATTTTTGTCGTACCGAGAAATATTTTTAGGGAATAGAGACAAGAGATGGGTGTCTCTCACTCCTTGATTATTTGGAAAGCATGCTTATTATTAAGTGTGGTATAGTCGCATTGCCAGTATCTTCATCATCATTATCATTACTAGGCACGGGTCTCTTCTACAACTGAGAGGGTTTAGGCTCTAGTCCACCACGCGGACCTAGTGCGGGTTTGCAGACAACACACCTGAGAAATTCCTAAGGATTTTTAGGTGTGCAGGTTTCCTCACTATGTTTTCCTTCACTGTTAAAGTGAGTGATAATTAATTGTGGATATACATACAACTTCAACAAACCATATGCCTAAACCTCGAGGCCGTCACATAAATAATAATTGTTAAAATTTAAGATATCTTATCACATACTGAGGACCAATCATTGTAGTAGAAGTTACCAAGAAACAAGAAATTATCATAAAACTATTTTAGAATTATGCATATTCTTGCTTACAGACTACTTATTTATTCCCAGATGTGTACATCGACACGACGGGGTACGCGTTCACCTACCCCATATTCCGGTACATGGCGGGGTGTCCGGTGGGGTGCTACGTGCACTACCCCACCATCACGGCGGCCATGATGCGCCGCGTCAAGCATCGAATAGTCTCCCACAACAACTCCAGCCTCATCGCCAGGAACCCGCTCTTCACCTGGCTCAAACTGCTCTACTACAATATCTTTGGATGGGTAATACAGAAAACCAGTATTTTTGTGCTATTTTATAGAGATTGGGAATTTATTTGTTTCGTAATACAAGACATTGAAATAACTAAATAACGAAATGTTACGTTTCATGTGACAGTTATACGGCGTGGTGGGCAGGTGTGCGGACGTGGTGATGGTGAACGGCACGTGGACAGAGGACCACATCAACGAGCTCTGGAAAGAACCGTTCAGTACGTTCAGGGTCTATCCGCCGTGTGAGGTAAGCTCATGGAAATGAAAAGCTTATGATCATAATTTACAATACACACAACCCCACGCTTGTATTCCCCGGAGGGGTAGTCAGTACAATTCGCCACAATATAACAATCATGACGTGAACGAATGAAAATGTTAGAGCGAGACAAAGTGACCGTAGAATTGTTCCATCCCCCTCACACACAGTTGAATTACTATAAAGTGTTTTTTTAAGTGAAAACTTCATTAGTATCGTTGTGATTTGAAAGTCGATGAAACGAAAAAGCGACAGTAAAAAGGGATAGACGCATTTTAGTAAAGGTTTTACCGTTAATATACTTGGACACTATATAATATTGTAAAGAACGCAGCCATATTATTTTTTTCTTGAAGCCAAAATTTTTAAGGTATCACTTCTACCACGTGTGAATTGCACACATGTTTTTTTTTGTCTAGGTGTCAGAGTTGAAGCAGCTCCGTTCGCTGGTGAAAGACTCGGATCCCATCCGCATCCTGTCGGTGGCGCAGTTCCGGCCGGAGAAAGACCACCCGCTCATGCTGCAGGCCATGTACGAGCTCAGAAACCTGCTTGTCAAGAACGAACTGCTTTGGAACAAGGTAATACGTGACTGCTTTATTTGGCCCTATCCCACCACACACCCGCCGCTGTAACTCCTGTGCTCCAGGGTCAACAGCGGCACGCACAGTATTGACGCTGAGCAATGAAGCTCAGCGTATCTAAGGGGAACTAAATTTGTCATAATCCCGCAACGAAGTTAATCAGAAAGACAAATAAAGGAGGACTTGGAAAACAAAGAATTGTCCACTTCCCTCCACAGCAAAGCGGGTGACAAAACATTGAGCTATGAGGCTTCACCCTCACATAAAAAGAAAGACGAAGACAGACGTGACTGCTTGTTAGCTTGAGGGAATAGCACTGGGCTACTTTCCGATTCTATGCGATATTATTAATTTAAACCTTATATAACAGTATAAAAGCGAACTTCATGCCAATTTATATATTTTTTTCTGATTAACTTCGTTGCAGGATCATGACAAATTCGGTTTCCTTAGATTCCCTGAGCTTTAGTGCTCGGCCTCAATGCAATTGCAGTGGCGGGTGTGTGGTGGGATAGGGACAAAAAACATTCGGGTATTTAGGGGCCATTCTAGTGTTACGTAAGCACTAATGGGGGGATCTCCACTTTGCTTATTTTTGATGACATGGGAAATGGGGGTGTCTGGAAGGTGATTACGTAAGCAATTTTATTTCTTTTACCGATTTTTTTACAAAATGTTGACCCAATTTCTTGAATGAAAAAAGAAACTAAAACAGATAAAAAATGTATGTATTAATCCTTACGTAAGCACAGAAGGGGGAAGAACAATATTTGCTTGCTTTTGCTGACATATAGGACGGGGGGGTTAATAATTGTGAAAATTTTGTTAACGTAATAAATAAATAATAATAATAAATACAGCCAACAGACACACACGTAGTTCTGACCCCACATTAAGATACGAGTCTTGTGTCGTGGGTGTCAGAAAATACGAGAGACATTTCCGTTTCACAAACATCAAACCCGATACAAATATTTGTGGATCACACAAACATTTGTCTCGGTGCGGGGATCGAACCTCCGGCCACTTGTTTCGCAAGCTGGTGTCTAGCCAACTGCGTCACGGGGCTGTCAACCTGGAACGGTCCCTCATAGAAGATTCCCTTGCGGATTCAG
Source organism: Hemaris fuciformis (assembly GCA_907164795.1). NCBI lineage: Eukaryota > Metazoa > Arthropoda > Insecta > Lepidoptera > Sphingidae > Hemaris > Hemaris fuciformis. The sequence goes on from OU015452.1 coordinate 10,957,243, forward strand.
ATCCAGCTGGTGCTGGTGGGGTCGTGCCGCGGGCGCGAGGACGAGGCGCGCGTGGCCAACCTGCGCGACCTCGCCAAGCACCTGTCGCTGGAGCGCAGCGTGAGCTTCGTCGTCAACGCGCCCTACGCGCGCCTGCTGCAGCTCTACCAGACCTGCTCCATGGCGCTGCACGCCATGTGGAACGAGCACTTCGGCATCAGTCAGTACCGCACGCTGCCTCATCTTCATTGTGTCATACAGGTCGTGATGGCCTCGAGGTTTAGGCTCGCTGTCTAGAATCCAGACGGTTGCGGGTTCAAACCCCTGGCACACACTTTTCGAAGTTATTTACAATGAATCATCATTTACTTTTACTATGAAAATGCATCAAGTGTTACTCTCTCAATTGTAGAGGAGGCTCGTGCCAGCAGTATAAGGGCTGATGATGATGATCTATACTTAATATTATGGCCGTCAACGCCAATACCTTTCAATTGATTAAACAATTATTAAGTAATAAACTATAAGAAAATTCGAATATTATTTTACGTCGGTTTTTAGTTACCCAGTTACAAATAAAAAACTTTGTTTTCGGCTACCGTTGTTTTCAGTATAAAATTGTCTGGGTTAGATTTTTTCTACAGTGATACTAATCTTACCCGACAGTATTTGTAAAATTTTATTTGCATAATTTATTAAATAAATTTATTGAAATGTTTTTTGCAGGCGTGGTGGAATGTATGGCGGCTGGACTGATAACGATAGCGCACCGATCTGGAGGCCCTCTGGCGGACATTGTGGAGACTTCGGAGGGGTCTCGCACAGGGTTCCTAGCCGCGGAACCCGATGAGTATGCGCGAGCTATACTAGAGGTCATTGCACTGCCCGCTGACCAAAAAAAGAAGATTATAGAAGCCGCTAGGTAAGAAATTCTTTAAATACTGCTTTGGTAAGGATTGAAAGGATTACTGTGGAAGTGGCCGATGAGTCAGAAGGAGAAGATTGTATTGTGGAACTCAACAAAACCCGGTCTTTAATGTGAGACAGAAATGAACGTAGTTTTATGAGGATTAAGTAACTTATGTCTAAAATATGTAAAATATGTTCTGTGCTAAAGTTTCGATTCTCGGGTCGGGCAGTGTTATTGATTTTTCATTAAGGAAATTCTCAGTAGCAGCTCAGAGTCTGGAAATGTGCCCGAGAAACGGCAATAAGCTCGCCCCCTATTACATGGGACTGACCTGGCGAAATGTGGGGGCAAGTATGCACCTCTGCCTACTCCTATGGGGAATACAAGCGTGAAGTTATGTATGACTACCTTCCAGTTCCACCTGTGTAGAATAGACTAAACGGACATGTTAATGTTGATAGGTTACCTGTACCATTCATCCTAACGTACTGATGTTAACACTTTTGTTTTTAAAGTATGTGATGTTACAGGGCTTCAGTGGACCGCTTCTCAGAGATGGAATTCGAGAAGTCGTTCTTGAGAGCTGCTGAGCAACTCATGAGCATAGACTAAGCTTCATACCAAATGTACATTACGTTCCATTAATTATAAGTGTAATATTAAAATCTTACCAAAGTATTTTCGAGTCTTTTTATTTTTTCAGTTTGTAAGTCGTTTGGCCTCGAGGTTTAGGCACGCGGTAGAGAATTTAGACCGTCACGAGTTCAGACCCCGGGCACACACCTCTGACTTTTGGAAGTTATGTGTTCACAGAGGTATCACGTACTTGAACGATGAAGGAAAACATCGTGAAAAAAGGTAGTGGTCGAAGTAGACTCAAATGTGGAATAATTCGTTGTGGCGCCATTTCCGTAAATGTTTGTTTTAAAGAGCAAAAATTCAAAAAAAAAGGGTTACGCTTTATTTCAACTGAAATGTGGACTTTATACAATCTCAAGATGATTATACACTCTTCATAAACCTCAAACCTTAAAAGAACAAAGCGTGCTCAATTTTTATTTAACAAAAATGCGATACAATAGCACATAATTCCTTGATATATTTAAAAAATAAAATAGGACTTACAATGGTGTTTTTTTGGTTAAATTATAAAAATATACAAAAGAAAAGAAACCGCCAATATTTATACAAGATTATTTAATTAAAATGAACAAAATATAGAATATATTATAAGATATATAAAATAATGCTTAAATTAAAGGAATGTACACGTGGCTATCTAGAGAGGCTCGCGGCCGACGCGGTCCCGAGGAATTAACCTCAGCTCCGAGCCATGCTTCAAGAATACATTGCCTGGAACAAAATTTCTCTATAACTAATCATCATCAACTGGTGTTGATAGACATAGCCTGGTGGCTATATACGTCATACTGCTGGGCACGGGTCTCCTCTACAACTGAGAGCACACTGTCCTACTGCGGGTTGGCAGACTACACACCTTTCTTTATCTCGAGGGGAAAGCTGCTTATGGCTCTACTTCCCGCCAGCCCTGGGGGGAGGGGAGCGGGAAGCGTACGTCGGGGTCACCGGCCTTCCAGCCCGGCGCGCGGGGCGTCACGTCCGCGCAGATGTTAGTGCCGGGCTGGGTCCCTAACGAAAACCCTCCGGTGGCCATCTTCGCTTCGCGCCAAGAGGAGCGACCACGGTGCGTGGGCGATAAGCGCCCTCAATAGTGCCGCAGCAAAAATTTCTAAGAACTTTTAGTTGTTCAGCTTTCCTCAAGATCTTATAACCAATATATTTCAAAATGCATGCTGTCTGTGTTTTTTTTTATCGTGGCGCAGTTGATTTTACACCGTGACACTAAAGCCTGCGAGTTTGATTTCCGCACAAAGACTAATGTTTTTGTGTCACAAATATAGCGAAGCATAGGTATGTGGCGTACTAAATTAAACCCTTGTATATTTGACGACACCATCGTGTTTCATCAGTCGGCACTTTAGGCCAGTGTCGTATTTTGTCAGGTAAGTAAAAAAAACTATTAAATATTGATATTCAACATTACCTGCGTTTTGTTGAGGATTAATGCCGATACCATCGTCAGTGATGATGGCGCTGGTGGCCGGGTCGACGCGGAATTCCTCGGCAGCAAACTTCAGCACCGCAGTGAAGGGTGTCGCCTCAGGCACACTGAGCCTGCACATAACAATTTCACTTTTTATATACTATACTGTCAAATAGAAAGACATGAAATAAATTTTTCCCACACCCACATTGCACAGAGCAATCCAATCCACAACTTTAAGCTAAATCCCATTCAAATTATTAGATATGTTTTCAGGCTTTATGTTGTTACTGAGTATTTTGTAGCATAGTAATTCTCATGACTCCATAACTTGTCACTGAAGAAATTAATACTAAATTTCAAACTGACAAAAGTAATTACCTGATTAATAATATAATAGGACAGTTAGATAAAAGAGACTGAACAACATAAGAAAAAAACATATATTTTTAAATAATAAACAATCTTAAAATATACTCTCCCAAAACTCATAATCTCCACTTTCTTTGACCATTGACAAAAACTGTTCTCTTAATTCATTACATCTAGTTATACTTTTTACAACACAACTTAACTCTGTTGTAGAAATATTTATATAAAAATATGTCATTGATAGATTCTCCTTCAATAATTTCCCACAGTCTAAAAGAGCTTCTACTATGTATTTATAAAGAATATTATGTTCACTGCACAATGTAATAAAGTATTGCTCTTTAACATTAAAAAGGTATTTCCAAAAACTTTGACAATTTTCATTTTTAGCCAGTATAAAACCTATTAATGCTTCTAAAACATATATCTGTGTTTTATGATATTGTAAAACATTACTTATTAGGGTGTACACAAGTAATTCTACTGTGTCTTGAGTGCATGTGTCTAATAGTTCCCTTACAGTTTGCTTAGGGTCATCACAAACTGAAAGTTCAGCTAAAAACAATTGGCTTTTGAGCACCAGTATTTTGTCTTTCGGCAATTCTTTATTTAAATTTTGTAACAATGTGCCCCTAGAAGCAGCTTCAACCATGAAATCTGTTAAACATTCTTCTAGTTTCTCTGCACTGAACAATTCAATATATACTTTAAAACCAGTGTCCATTTGGGTGATTTTGGAGTTGGCATTAACAATTTTCTTCAATATGAATTTAGGAGGATCAAGAAAACAGTTTTTAAGGAACACTGTGGACATGTCTTGATTATTCAAGGTAGAGAGAAATTCGGTTATCACATTCTGTCTCTGTAATGCGTCTAAACATTTTTCAATGTGTTTAGCAACAATAAATGCATTTTTTATTTCACTCTCAGCTGTGTCATCTTCAGGCCAGTTTTCTGACTGACACAAGCTGATAAAGTCTTGGAAAAAGTCGAGAAACTGTTGCACGACTGCCGTGTCCATGACACACTGGTGTAAGTTCAACGTAGAAACCTGGTCAACAGCATCTGTTAAACAATGAACAATCCCTCTTTAGCTGTATTTCTTCAAATGTTTAACTAAATTCTATATGAACAGTGAGGATTCCTTACGTTGGAGTTACACGAGGTGTCGGACTGTATATATTTAACAGAACTTACACTTTGAAAGGCAATTTTGGATCTGAAGTCAGCGTAATCTTGAACGTTACTTTAGACCTGCAAAAATTACGTTTTTGTGAGAAATCTACCAATAACAAATTGTAAATTCGTTTCAGAATATTAAATTATGCATTATATATCTTACATTTTATTAAAGTTATACGAACGATTCTAAACAAGCAAGTAATTCTTGCAAATTTCAATCGTGAGAAAACTGGCAAATGTGAAGTGACGTACGCACGAGACGTCAAATCTCAAACGTCATATTTGACAATAACGAATACAGATGAAAAATGAAAAGGTATTTGTATTTTTTTTACAATTTTCTTTTAATGAAGAAAACTAATGCAACCTGGTTGTATTTATTAGTACAAGTTTTACATAACAATAAAACTTGTATTATTTAGCAGAGACGATGCACAGCATCTGTGAGAGTGCGTCATTCTTCTATTCACTCTTCCGGTCAATCAACCATCCTTTTGTCTTCCGTTTCCGCTTCGCTTCGACCAATCAGCGAGCGGCAATGTCACGTGGTCACAGGCGATCTGTATTATATAGTCCAGATCGCACGATTTTTGTTCATAGAAGTCTCACACCAGGAGGTCTTACTGGGATGCTGTGCATCGTCTCTGCTAAATAATACAAGTTTTATTGTTATGTAAAACTTGTACTATTATTCGGCATGTGACGATGCACAGCATCTGTGAGAGACCTGTCTATAACTCCTGGTGACCACGTAACGACGCTATGTGATGGTGCAGGTTAAAAATACAGAACTGTGAATTTAAATGCATTTAAAAATAATAATAATTAAAAAGTTAACAATAGAGAGAAAAAAAATTTGACTATGAAACAGGCTTAAAATTTATAGAGTTTCGACTTTGCTGGTAGTGCTTTACCATTAATTTGTTTTTGATAAAGTTTTCGCCAGTTACCGCGTGTCAAGATCTCCATTGGACAAATTTTCGTACCAATCTAAGAATGCTACTGCGGAACGTATACTGCCTGGCTGAGATATCTGCTTCTTTAAGCACAGATTTTTCCCAATCGCCAATGATTGCTGGCGAGGCACCTCTATTTAGCCCTCGTATTGAAACGATAATGGCACTATAACAATCCATAGTGCGCCTGTGCAGACAGACTGCACGGGTGCAGACCCAGGGCTTATAACTTTTTCTACACAATATATAGGACATACATTAGGATTGTAATGCCTTAGCAATTTCCAACCTGATTGCTTATATGATTGTGAAATATATATAACTCATTACTCACGAAATATTCCGGAGGAAATTATGTAAGATCGCGTACACGTCTTCCTGAAGCTAAAAGAAGTATACTCGTACCTGTTAACCTCCGCGAGCTTCAAACAAGTATTCTAGTTTTTGGTGAATTTGCTCCCAACCAGATCACCATGTGGCTTGGATCCCAAATTGGTGGTTCATCTATGTACCAAATCTGTTCATCTATTTTCATCTGTGTATTAGGCTTCTGTAGAGAAATAGCTTTTAATATGTATGTTTTACCAAAAAAAAAATTGTTTTCGTTATTTCGAACTTGTCCAAATGTCAACACAACTAATTTGGACAAAAGAAAGGTAGGATATGCTAATTCCATCATAAGAACCAGATGTGCTAAAAATTTTGATAAGATTTTATAGTTACACGATTTTGACCATCGGTTCCTTGCAGGCTGATTTTTTAAAGTTGATTTTCCCCAATTGATTTAAGGAAGGATTTTTCTGATTCGGCCCATTCCTTGGTGACATTGTTCCAGCTCCAATATTCCAGATATAAATCTCCATTCCTTTAACTCGATGGAGCGGTAGGCCTGTGGTTTGGTTTATCCATACTTACTGTAGTTGATGATTTTTTCGGTTTGCAGAGTGCCCGATACCATAGATCTGGCATATTTTTCAATTACTTATTAAGTATTACTATTAAGTAACTGACTGCCTCGTGGTCTCGCGGTACAAGTATGTGCCGTGCGATCTAGAGGTCCTGGGTTCGATTCCCGGGTCGGGCGAAGTGTTATTGGGTTTTTCCATTAGGAAATTCTCGGTAACAGCACGGAGTCTGGAAATGTGCCCGAAAAACGGCAATAGGCTCGCCCCCTATTACGTGGGACTGATACATACTTGGCGAAATGTGGGTGCAGAAATGCACCTCTGCCTACCCCTTCGGGGAATACAGGCGTGAGTTTATGTATGCATGTATTAGGTAACTTTGCTGGCAAATATAGGGTGCGCTCATGGGACGACATATTCCTGCAACAGCTGGCTGAAGCACCACTCGGATGGGTGCTTCCCTCGCTACATTCCTTTCAATCCATCAGGGATGAACTCTGCCCAAATTGACATGTCCAGTCTTTTCCAAAAGCGCTAGAATCTGTGTAGTCATATTAAAAAGTACGAGGGGTCTCGTCCTTCTTTTTCTTCTGTATATAAGATACGACAGTGCGACCTTTATCTGGAGCGTCATATGATGGCTGCTTAATTAGTGACCGCACTGCCATATCGCACCCACTACTGTAAATAACCCTCACCAGTAAACAACAACAAACTCACCAGAGCGGGGCCTTAATTTGCTTGATGTCGCGAAGGCAGCAGTGTTCCCCAGCCGTATTCGGACGCAGCAAGTTGCCCGCCACCTGATGTCATTCCAAGGTTGCCATCTACCACTCCAGATTGCTCGTTTGTTGCAGGTGGAAAACACGTTTCTTTCCAAGGCGTTAATCTGGAGAGACTTCTACGGAACAGTTGCAAGAAACGACAGTGCAGTCGGTCCCTTGGAAACAACAAAACTGGCGAATTTCAGTGAACACAAAATAATCTATTATTTTAATAGCCTTCTCAATGACATCGTTTGCTCGGCAATAGCTCGCCTCAAGCTGGGAAGCAATGCTTGAATTTTCTTTTCTGGTAAACCCCTGTGATTCAGCTTCGCATTCCGAATCAACCTGAGATACTTTTACCTGAGTAGGTCATACATCACAGACTTTTCTCGGTTGACCGTTCCCTCCAGTGACTTGTGCGTCGCCAGAATCATTTGCACTCGCAACCAAAATAGATGCATCGATTGACATGCTATTAAAAAATCGTCCAAATATACGACACTCCGTAATTCCTTCTGAGCGTAGATATGGAGCAATCCAATTTGTTGGAGATGAGAAATCCCCAGGCGCACATGACATTCCGATGGGTAAACTGTTCATTTGTAGAACCCGCCCTTTGGAGACAAGTCTCAAAAATCGGCGGTGGCCCTCTGCATTGATTACGTGAAAATACGGCGATGACAGGTCGATCTTTAACATCGACACCACCACTTTTGTAAGAAGAGAGGAATTTGGAAAACTTTTAATATTGAATATTCCCCTGTTGCTTCCATATTTCTTTTTTGAAATAAACATTGTCGATAAAAAACTTGGTCCCAGACGATTCTGATCTGAAACCTGGAGGTTCACTCGCTGAGATATGATATCTCTTCTCTATGTGATATTTCGGCCAATTGCTTAGCTTGGAACCGACGTAGCAACCTCTGTGATGGGTAGATCAGCAGAAATTTGGAGGTTAATGGCAGACGTATTCCCATAATCAAATCAGGAAGGGCCTCCGAAGCCGAAAGCGCAAGCCACTACCTGCGATACGCTCGCAGACAGCCTCCATTCGATCTGAGGTGACATTTCGGCCGATTGCTTGGTTTGAAACCAACGACGTAGCAACCTCTGTGATATAGATCAGCAGAGGTTGGGAGGTTAAATGGCAGGCGCATTCCCGTAATTAAATCGAGAAGGGCCTCCGAAGCCCAAAGCGCAAGCCACTACCTGCGATACGCTCGCAGGCAGCCTCCATAAACCCGCTTTTCAGCGGCGGCCTTGAGCCCATTGACCAGCTCTTCTTTTGATTGTTTGAAACTTTGTTCTGAAATGTGTGAGATTAGTGAAAGGATTTGCTTCAAATTGGAGTTACCTTTGTTAATAACTTGGTTTCCGTTGTCCTGTGTGTGAAGGGAACGCTCTCGATGCGTTTACTTGATATATTCAGAAGCTTGGCGGTTTCGCGGCGGCTCTTTCTCGGATGTACCAGGGAGGGTCCCACATGTAGTCACTCTCAGTATTTTGTACATACGCCTGAAGTCGAAACCCGCCAAATAAAAATATCTAGAGCTTGAAGGTACGAGTATCTCTCGCAAATTCTTTTTAGTCTGCTCGTATTCTGAAGAAAAGCTGTATAATTGTTGCAAATTATTATTAAGCAATCTACATTAAGTAAGTAAGACATTATAGCTGCCACAATTCCTTTTGAATCTGCAGTGTAATCTTTACTCCTTGATAAGGGAAGTAATTCATCATTAATTTACCTCTGTAAATCCGGACGAAGCCTTATGTTACTTTTGGACATCTAAATACCAGACATGTTTTCAATCTGGTTTGTCATAACGCTAAAAAATAACCAGTGTCATTCGGACGGAACTTGCACAATTTTAATGCCGCTATGGTATTATTTCAATTTTTCGCCATTTATTAATAATCCGAGGGTAGAAGGACTGTACATCGGCTCTTGCCCAGGCGTTTGTCTTTTTTGTAGTAATAACACGCCAGGACCTGGGGATAAAGGCATGGCACGATCCGCCACGGGCTCCGAGGCGTATTTATGCCACCGTACAATAATTAAGTTAATAGTACACACTAGTAAAGCTAAATTATCAATTAACTCACCGTTATTGCTTTGTTATTTTATTCTTTTATGGGTGTGTAGCTAGGCGCTTGCAAAGGCCCTAAAAATCCTCGACATCTGGTGCAGAGCGTTCCTCTGACGGTAAATCAAGGTCCAATATGTCGCTATGGCGTCTTGCATCGCCATATGCTTTATCTTCCATTATACATATAATATAGGATCTATAAATATTGATCACCAGTATCTTTTGCATGATGTTGCCTCTTCAAAAAAGAACGACGCTATGAACAAAAATCGTGCGATCTGGACTATATAATACAGATCGCCTGTGACCACGTGACATTGCCGCTCGCTGATTGGTCGAAGCGAAGCGGAAACGGAAGACAAAAGGATGGTTGATTGACCGGAAGAGTGAATAGAAGAATGACGCACTCTCACAGATGCTGTGCATCGTCACATGCCGAATAATACCTATGTTTTTAAATTTAAAATTGGTCGATATATATTTCGAATCGACGTATTTACTTTCAACGGACAAGTTCAAGGTTTAGCCCTAAACATTGAGCTTCTATCCTGCATTGCATGTGTAAAAATATGGGTTTTTACTAAAGGATTAGGTACCTACCTAGGTACAATGGAATTCTTGGTGGAAATTGAAAAGTACCTAATTATATATCACGTTCTTGTTCACAAACACTAAATTCTTAATCCTTACTCGTTTAAATTAAAATTAATCCAAACTAAGCAAAATAAGCTCAAGACCGGGATGGTTGGTGGTAACTTGGAGAGGCCTTCGTTCAGCAGTGGACGGCGATAGGCTGAATATATAAGCAAAATAAATGAAAATAATTGGACTTTTATTTTATAAATTCACCATTAATTTTAATTCAGCAACTCTAAATTCATGTGCGCCAATGACAATCAGCTGTTACATCAAAACATGTTATTGTACTTCCTCTCATAATATCTTCTACTCATTCTCAAGTGTGAGTGAGATAGAATGCCCTTAATTGATAATTGAGATACGATATACGAACACCGAAACAAAGTTGTTGTCATTTCAAATCCGATCGATATTGAATGCGTTGTTTTAACTTCTAAGGTTTCTCAGAAAGAAAAGAAATAAATTAATAAAAAATGCTATTAAAACGGAATTTGCTCGAATCTTTAGCTATAGTGTCGTGCAGCGGCACTGTTGTATGTATATTATTGAATTGTGTAACAAATATTTCGCCTATAACCGGAGTGTGGTTCTACATATACGTTTTAACTATATTTTTTGCGTCCGTTTTTCTTAATTTTAAATTTATACAGTGGTTGTTGCGCTTGAACAAACCGGTGAAGTATGATTTGGAAGCGTTAGTGGCGGAATATCCCCATTTGTCGTTCTTGACAAAGGTATTGCCTGATACTAAGGGTAGTGCAAAGAAGGTTCCGTACAAAGAGTACGATACAAACGAACTGAGTGTGATATCCACGGTTCTGGAGAAGAAGCTGGTGTCATCATGGTATATACCGTACATCTCGGAGGAAATTGGGTTCCCATTTGCATGCAAACAGATGTTGGATCAAATGATTGGCAAAACTTTTCAAGTAATTTTTTTTTTTAATATCATTGAATTAAGGCAAAGTTTTTGGGCTCACACATAAGTTGGTTTAGATTTAGTTAATTAATTTGTGTATTAACTTAGACTAATAATTGATTATATTTTAGCTGAATTGTTATAACAAGAAGCAATGATGAAATATTGATAAATTAAGTTTGTATTATAATTCTATAAAAATAAGGAGTTGATCTACAGCATCAGTAAAAACAGTAATCTGATTTTTTCCCCCCAGATATGCCATAAAATTGAGACAAAAGATGTTTATATTGACATATGCACCATACTGTCATTGCATTTAAAAGAATACAGAAAAGCTCTGAACCGTCATGAGAAACTCAAAGAGCAGCCACTCGAGTCATGCTACAACAAAACGCACCCTACCTCCAATCCCAGCAAAAAAATAACCACAGCAGACCATTGTACAAACATCTTGCGTGTGGTTTTCAAAGAGTTAATCCCATGGGAGTTATGGGACACCCCTCATTCCGAATTGCTGATTCGCATTCTGGCGAAGAAGTTAGACAATTTCGTGACCAACACTCTAGCAGATCCAGTTTGGTTGAATGACAAATTACTGACTATATTGAAAGGGGAAGAAGTAAAACCACCAGAAGAAAAAGTGATGACATCTGATGCTCAAGAAGTGCCAAAACCAGAAGTTATATCTGTTGAGACGGCTTTGGCAACCATTACTACTAAGAGCACTGCCCCTATACTGCAGAGAAGCATTAATGAAGAAGTAATTGCCCCTCCTACTACAGAAGTTAAGAGTGAAAAGATCGAGAAGAAGGTAGAAGAAGTAGCAGTAGGCAGTGAGCCTGTGGAGATACAGTCCTCACCAATATTGAGACAGCGTAGAGGAAGGCAGGGGAGAAATGAAGTGAAAATATATGACAGGGTTATTGAAGGTACATATCATATTATTAATCATCATATAAATATTCTAGTTAGGAGCACCCATAACCAATGTAAATGTATGAGAAGATATATGCATGTTGAAGGAACAAAATGTGTCAGGGTTGTATCTGTGTAGTTGTGTTGTGGTGCTTAGTTGTCTTGCCTACCGCTATGGGATTCAGTCATGAATGTGTATAAATAAGCATAAATAGTATAATATTTTTTTTGTATTTGAATGGTTAAGTTTACCAGAAAAGATGGATGGAGTGTGTGACAGAAGATATAAAGGAAAAAAGGTGAATGAAGACATGAGGGCTGATAGGGATATTTGGATGGACAAAACATACTGCGCTGACCCCAAATGAAATTGGGAACAGGGCAAGGAAATGATAATGAAGTTTACAATTTTAATACTTTTCTTGAATACCTCAGGCAGTGTCAAGACTTGGGAGACAGACATGGATCTCCAGTGCATCAGTCTAGGACAGGACTTGCTGGCGAACCTGGACGGAGAGATAACGCTGAGCCGGTTGTGGGGACAGGATGGGAGCCCCAATCTGCCCAGAGCCGCGTCGCCACAGCCACTTTGGTTTGGTGAGTGGAAGTTTTTTATACTGTCAATGTGTCGTAATTGGTCTTATGTGTATTTCATGCAGTGAACTATTCTCGTGTATGATTCATCGCCAAAGGAATTATTTTATGGATGCACAATTGTCCAACCTTTTTGACACTTTTGGGAATAGAAAATACTTCTAATCTTAGCCTGTTCATTCCCCGAGTCTTCAACGACCTATAGAAGACCAAATCTTCGCAGATAATATAATGTGAGACATCATCATCATCAGCAGACGTCAAATACTGGACTTAGACATCCTCCAAGATTTTCAGAGCGTTCTGTCATACCACCGACCACGGCAGTATACGTCAAGACCCCGCGGTCTCTATAAGATTTTAAGTTCATTGTGTGAATTTCCAACATAGCGTCACCACCCGTGGACATTTTCCTCATAGATTTGATGTAAATATGTCATCATCATCAGCCCAAATACGTCCCACTGCTAGGCACGGGCCTCCTCTTCAACTAAGAGGGTTTAGGCCTTAATCCACCACGCTGGCCTAGTGCGGGTTGGCGAACTACAAACCTAAGAAATTCCTAAGAACTTTTTAGGTGTGCAGGTTTTATCACGATGTTTTCCTTCACCGTTAAAGCAAGTGATAATTCATTGTGAATACACACATAACTTCGAAAAGTCAGAGATGTGCCTGGGGTTTGAACCTGCGACTGCCGAAATTCTCGACCGCGCGCCTAAACCTCGGGGCCATCACTGCTTTATGTAAATATATAAATACACCGAACAGTCACATAAATACAAATGTAATTCTAACCTCACATTACGATACAAGTCCTGTGTCGTGGGTATCAGAAACTACGAGAGACTTTTTAGTCTCACAAACACCCAGACCCGAAACAAATATTTGGGAATCACACTAACATTGGCCTCGGTGCCGGGATCGAGCCCGCGGCCATTCGTTTCGCAAGCTGGTATCTACAAAACTGCTTCACAGGGCTGTCATTTATCAAATTACAGGTGAAGAGGACACCATAGAAGTGGAACTAGACGCGAGCCCCCAAAAGGAATCTAAGAAGGAGCACAGCCCGAAGCCAACGGACGCTCTGCTAAAGGACATCCAGAGCACCGTCAGCCAGGCGAAGACCAAGATCGGCGACCTGCAGGTCCGATTAGATGGCCACAAGTCCTCTGCTGTATGTGGTTTGCACGTTCTATCCGCTTAATCCTTCTTTCACGCTTTTCACAGCATGGTCTTCTGCATGAGTCTTCTCGATGTTTCTAGCTGGATATCTAAGGTTCTTACTATCTCCACCAATGCATAGGTAAGACCATTATTTGTGTGTTATGATTGGCTGTTAGTTAAATGGTAAAAGGAATTTATGGATGTGTTTAGTAGTATTCGCATGATCTCGCATGGTGATGAGTAAAATCCATTAGTATATTTATTTGTGTAAAATAAGAGCAAAAGGTAAAAAAATGTAGTCGGTTTGGTAAGGTCACATCTCCGCATCGGAGGTCGTTTAAGATAAAAATCAAAAATGAAATAAACTTTTGCAATTTTAACATAATATGTAATATGTGCATGTATAATAAGATAAAATAGGTATCTAATACATTGCTGGCTTTCTGAAAGGGATGGGAAAGAAGAAGGAATACATAAGATGCAGAGTTTGGGGTTAAGATAAAGCTGTTACATTGCAACGGTTTTATGTGAAATAGCATTAACCCGGTCGAGCCGATCCATTGGTTTACGCTGGCAAAATTACAGCTCCAACATTAAATTTTATATTACATACTTATTTCGTTATCATTTTTTTATATTTTAAAGTTACCTCAACGATCAGATAATATAGAATTGGAACTATACTTTCACTTTTAAAATTTTGATACCCAAATATACTTACAATGACATAAGCGACTGCATTAATATGTTAACGAGCAGGTTAATGAGGCAAATTCCTTAAAATATTTTCAAATCTATTGCTGCCTTTCTTAAGTACTCTGTTAAGCTTTATAGCACAAAACCAGCAATGGATACGGTGCATTCCGTTCTATTTACATCGACCAATACAATAAAAAGTAAAATTGTACACAGCGCATTAGTTAATCGGTAATACGCGATTGCATATTACAAACGACCCACGGACACAAGTTTGCATAACCTTTCAATAACTCGTTTGTGTAGAGCAAAATGTATGCAATTTTTTGTCGATATAATTAGTACGTGTTCTATATATCGATGTGCGGATATTGACTCAGCATTTTGACAGACCCTTGGCGCAGTTGGTTGACACCAGCTAGGGAAACGAGAGGCCGCGGGTTCGATCCCCGCACCGAGAAAAATGTTTTTGTGATCCACAAATATTTGTATCGGGTCTAGGTGATTGTGAGACCGAAAAGTCTCTCGTAGTTGCTGATATCCATGACACAAGACTTGGATCTTAGTGTGGGGTCAGAAGTATGTGTGTGACTATTAGATGTGTATTTATTAATTTATAAAATATAACCAAGAGTTGAACTTTCATCACCCCATATACGTCCCACTGCTGGGCATAGGCCTCCTCTACAACTATGAGGGTTTAGGCCTTAGTCCACCACGCTGGCCTAGTCCGGGTTGGCGGACTACACACCTAATAAATTCTTAAGACATTTTAGGTGTGCAGGTTTCCTCGTGATGTTTTCCTTCACCGTTAAAGTGCGTAATAATTCAATGTGAATACACACATAACTTCTAAAAATCAGAGGTGTGTGCCTGGGGTTTGAATCGGCTAACGCAGAGATTCTCGACCGCGTGCCTAAACCTCGAGGCCATCACGTTTCTACATACCATCAGGTTTGGTTCTGTCAATTTGTCAGTATAAAAAACAATATGAACGAAGCTGTTTCCCGCGGTTTTTATGAAATGCCCCGTCCACCTTTGCGATGCAGTCCGTATTTTTTTGACAAGATACTTTAGCAATCTTTGGGAGTAGCGTAGGTCCAAAACTGGACGTCTTTTGGCAGATGATGATGATGCTAATTGAAGGGATCGACGGTTCCAGGACGAAGCCGCTGGGATGATGGAGGGGTTGCTGGACTTCGGCATCGCTGGACTGAAGAAAGGACTTCGGTTCACCGGTCTGAGCGATGATTCACAGGTTAGATATGTCATGTTTGAAGGCTTGGTAATTCATTGTGAATACACACATAACTTCGAAAAGTCAGAGGTGTGTGCCTGGGTTTGAACCCCGCAAAGGTTCTCAACCGCGTGCTTAAACCTCGAGGCTATCACGACTGCCTCGTGGTCTCGCGGTACAAGTATGTGCCGTGCGATCTAGAGGTCCTGGGTTCGATTCCTGGATCGGGAAAAGTGTTATTGGGTTTTTCCATTAGGAAATTCTCGGTAACAGCACGGAGTCTGGAAATGTGCCCGAAAAACGGCAATAGGCTCGCCCCCTATTACGTGGGACTGATACATACCTGGCGAAATGTGGGTGCAGAAATGCACCTCTGCCTACCTCTTCGGGGAATACAGGCGTGAGTTTATGTATGTATGATGTAGGCTATCACGACTATATAAACATTAATATGTATTGCGATTATTTTCGTTGCCTTTTGGTATATTTTTTGTTGTATTTTGGTAATGTACTAAAATTACTTTTAATTTCACACTACTTTGTTTATTAATCCGTAGCCATAAGTTAAGATTTGTTATTAGCTTTTTGTTAAATGTTTTGTTTTTACTCTTGTTAAGATAATATGGCTGTTAATCTTCCATATATAAATGAATATCCATCACTTAATAGGAGGGACGATGATGATTGATGATGATTCATTCAATGGTTAAAGAGTATTTTTGTAAAGGAGCGTAATATATATATATATATATATATAGGCGTTGTTATCATCATCATTATCTGGGCACGAGCCTCTTCTACCATAGAGAGGGTTTAGGCCTTATTCCACCACGCTGGCCTAGTGCGCGTTGGCGGACTACACACTTAAGAAATTCCTAAGAACTTTTAGGGGTGCAGGTTTCATAACGATGTTTTTCTTCACCGTTTAAGTGATAATTCATTGCGAATACACACATAGCTTCGAAAAGTCAGAGGTGTGTGCCTGGGTTTGAACCCGCGACCGCCGAGATTCTCGACCTTAGGCGTTGTTAATTGTCTCTGAAATAGTTTGATCGCCACAAACTACAGGAATGTGGGTATAATTTTCAGGATAAGTCGCCATCGCATCACAAAAACGACAAATCTGGCGACAAGACTCCACCAGAGGTTAAGAACAAGTCAGCGTTCGAAGCCAAGGAGAGTATGCCCACTTCGATGCTTCAGAGAGGTACCAAGTAACATAGTATTTATCTATGCAATATACATTATGTTATATATAGTATGTGCGGTTGGATCTAGATGTCTCGGGCTCGATTCCCGGGTCAGGCAGAGTGCTAGTAGGTTTTCCATTTCTCAGTAGAAATTTTTCAGTAGCAGCACGCAGTCTGGAAATGTGTTCGAAAAGCGGCAATAGGCTCGCCCCCTATTACGTGGGACAAGTAAGTTAAGTAATAATATTGATAAATTTCAGAAGAGAACGGAGTTTCCTCCGCACCACTACTGATGAAGCAGAACAGAGTCGTGTCACAGGACAGCGTGGTGAGTTGCAATATATTTACTTTCAATCCATCTTCTTATTGAAGTCAGTTCGTTCAGACCTCAAACTAAGATACAAATCTCGTGTCGTGGGTATCAGAAACTACTTACTACATTTCGGCCTCACAAACACCCAGAGCCGAAACAAATATTTGTGGATCACACAAACATTTGTCTTGGTGCGGGGATCGAACACGCGGCCGTTCGTTTTGCAACCTGGTCTTTGGTCAACTGCACCACGAGGAAGGAAAACCTCGTGAGGAATGCAACATATTTAAAAGTTCTTTCTTAGGAATTTCTTAGGTGTGTAGTCCACTAACTCGTACCAGGCCAGCGTGGTGAACTAAGGCCTAAACCCTCTCAGTTGTAGCCTGTGCTCAGTAGTGGTAAGTATAAGTGGTGCTGATGATGTTGAATGTTGTGGAGCCGTGGCAGCCCCGCGCGGCGAGCGAGTCCCCGGAGCCGCAGTACGAGGAGGTGGCCGACCTCTCCACCAGCATCGCCAGGCTGCGCAGCCTGCTGCAGCAACGCGCGCAGGGAGACAGGTGCGGGACCGAGGACAGCTTTTTTCACATTTACCATAAATACAAGCAGTGATGGCCTCGAGGTATAGGCGCGCGGTCGAGTTTCGGCGGTCGTAGGTTCAAACCCCAGGCACACACCTCTGACTTTTCACTTATCACTTGCTTTCACGGCGAAGGAAAACATCGTAATAAAACCTGCACACCTAAAAGTTCTTAGGAATTTCTTGGGTGTATAGTCTGCCAACCCGCACTAGGCCAGCGTGGTGGACTAAACCCTCACAGTTGTAAAGGAGGCCCGTGCCCAGCAGTGGGACGTATTTGGGCTGATGGTGGTGATGATGGTGGTGACCTTAAATTCGGTTTTTTGAGTTACGTACTTAAAAAGTCTATATTGTTATTCAGGTGTGAGGAGGTACAATATTTATAAATATTAAAGATAATGTTATAAATATGCCTCGTGGTCTCGCGGTACAAGTATGTGCCGTACGATCTAGAGGTCCTGGGTTCGATTCCCGGGTCGGGCAAAGAGTTATTGGGTTTTTTCATTAGGAAATTCTCGGTAACAGCACGGAGTCTGGAAATGTGCCCGAAAAACTGCAATAGGCTCGCCCCCTATTACGTGGAACTGATACATACTTGGCGAAATGTGGGTGCAGAAATGCACCTCTGCCTACCCCTTCGGGGAATACAGGCGTGAGTTTATGTATGTATGTATGTTATAAATATGATTGTATTCTAAACGAAAAGGTGCGAGGAGGTGTGGTGGGAGAGCGCGGAGGAGACTCGCGGCAGGACGCAGCAGCACCACTCCACCAGGCCAGTAGACACCGCCACGCTCGCCGGTAATAAAATATTGTAGTTTACCGCTAAATTTCATTTACTTTATCTTCAAAATTATTTATTCTAGGTTTTATTTTATAACTTTATTTGAATATTTTGTGTATTAATATGTAATTCCGATAAAAAAAAGCAGTAAACGATTAATAATTTAGAACTATGACTAAAAATGAATAATAATGAATCTAATTTTTATAAATGCTCAGTTTAGTCGGGCTTTGCTGAAGTCAGTTAAAGGAGTAAATTAGAACCCGCATCTTTGAAGAACTTGAATCCACAGACCATATAAATGTTTTTATACATACATTAAAATACACACACTCTACACACACGCGTGAATCCCACCGGGGTGGGCAGAAACTTGAGTGCGACAAGTTATGATCCACCTCTTTTTCTTCTTCAACATCCATAAATATCTTCATACAAATACGTTGGTAATGGGTACTTCTAACTTGGCCATTTAGGAGAACACCTGATTTTATATATAACTAGCCGTCCCGGCAGACGTCGTCCTGCCCGGAAAAGCTTTAAGCGATATGCCGACAGCAGCGCCACCTACCGGGTGCAATTGTGTTTTGATATCATCCAGGGACCCATTGGAATATACATAGAAAATTTCATCCCAATCGATCCAGCCGTTCGACATACCGACAACGGCGCCATCTATCAGGTCCAATTGTGAATCTTAACCATTCTCGAGTCCCCTCGAACACACACAACCGCTTTTATTGTCTCTATGTGCCTACATTCACTCCCTATCCATTTACATTGGAATGACAGTGGCGCCATCTGTCGAAAATTGGTCGTACCAACTCGGAAACCTTCTTTGGCTCATGCACAACAACTTTGCTAAAGATCACTACATGATCAAATGCATAGTTTACGATTCTATAAAAGACATTCATTTTTATATAAATAGATGTAAAGAAATAATCAATTTCCTTATGTATTTCCAGACGAATACGACATGAGCCTGGAAAGAAATTCGTCGCCCGGACAGAGCTCTAACAACATGCAGAGGCTTGACAAGTAAGTTCAACTTTCTATTAGCATGAAATTAGATACAGATTTGAACAGTGAACTGTGTTTCACGTTTTTTAGTTTCAATTACGTTTTGGGTTACCGTTTACGCCTTGAAGACAAATTGTGATACTTTTTTAATTATTCAAGCTTGAATATAATTCCATCTGCATTGTAAAAGTAAAAAACGAAGGCAAAATGGGTCCTAACCACAATTGAATTAGAAAGTACTTCATTGATTCATAATTACCAATTCTTTCCCTGCCATTGAGAAGGTTTAGGCCTTAGTCCATCCCTCTGGCCTAGTGCGAGTTGGCGTACTACACCCTGAATAACTCTTAGTATTTTTTTAGTTCTGCAAGTTTCTTTGTGATAAAGTATGTGATAAATAATTTAGGAATACATACGTAAATTTGAAAAATCGGAGGTGTATGCTTGGCGTTTCAACCCGCGACTGCCGAAAATTTTAATAATTGTGAAAAATTTGCTTAGTTAAAACTTGAACGGCCTCGGACGCGTCTAAACCTCGAGGATTTTCAAGTTAACACGTGATTATTGCCGTGTGGTGTTCCAGATTGTTCCATCGCACGGTGACGGGGGTGTTCAACTCCATCAAGACGGCGGTGGGCGCGGAGGGGGAGGAGGCGCCGCCACACAGACACTTCTACGACTGGGTCTACGTCTGCACCTCCGTTGAGCACAGCGTTAGTAATCCATACGAATATTATAAATGCGAAAGTAACTCTGTCTGTCTGTCTCGCTTTCCTGCTAAAACTACTGAACCGATATAAATGAAATTTGGAACACAGATAGTTTAGACCCTGAGAAAGGACATAGGCTACTTTTTATTCCGGAAAAGGGGTTTTAAGGGGTTGAAAGGAGGGATGAAAGGTTGTACGGAAGTATTGTCATTTTTAAAGCTAGAAGCTTGAAACTTATTTTTTAGGCTGTTGATGAGATATAAATAAAAATGACATTAAAAGTTTGTAAAAAAATAATACCTTTAAGGGGGTAAAATAAAAATAGGGGTGAAATTAGTGTGGAAATTCGTCATTTTTGAAGCCAGAATGATGAAACGACGTGTAGACGACTGTAACTATGTATATGTAACTATATGTCTGTTATGCTTTCACGCCTAAATCATTTGACCGATGTAACCGATTTTTGATATGGACATAAATGGGACTCTGTGGAGTAAAATAGACTACAACTTATTTTCTTTCTAAGCCCAACCCTGTAGTCTACGCGGACGGAGTCGCGGGCAAAAGTTAGTCTTTATATATATTTTTTTAATGATTCAGGAAAAAAGTTCCACCCCTACCATCTGGATAAATGGCGTTCCTAAACAGATTATGTTTAGGTGTGCAGGTTTCCTCACGATATCTTTCACTTTGTAAATACACACATAACTTAAAAACATCCGAAGTGTGTGTTTAAAGCCGCGACCGCCGAGGTTTTGACTCGACCGTGCGTCTCAACCTCGATTAACTTCGGTTTTATAAATCTGACTATTTAAAATGTAACTATAATTTAACTAAAATTGTATTTTATCCCATTATAGTTTGAGCTTTTATAATATAAACTAGCTTTTGCCCGCGACTCCGTCCACGTAGACTACAGGGTTGGGTTCAGAAAGAAAATAGAAGTCTATTTTACTCCACAGAGTCCCATTTATGTCCATACCAAAAAATCATTCAAATCGGTCAAATAGACGTGAAACGTGTGCCGCCGCGCACCGGCCGGCCGGCGCCTTGTACTGTGTACATCATAATTGCGTTCTTGATCATTTTTTCGCTGCGGTGTTATTTTAAAACTGCGATATCTTCTAAGATATCCATTGAAATCAAATGATGTAAACGGCAAATTTCTTTGAAATTAAATACTTGTGATGAATACAGTATTTATTTTAAAAAGGATTAGTATTATCTTTATAAAAACACCTTCACAAATAATGCTTTATTCCAGAACAAATTTGGTTAGCATAAAAAAGGTTTTAGTGAGCCAACCTTAAAAGATAGACACATGCTGCCGCGGACTTTTTTGTAGAACTCTTAAAGGGAAACAATTTTGTCATACATTATTTCAGCGAAACTTTAACCGTTTCCCCAACGCACGCAGCGGAAGTTCTCGAAAGGAAAAACCCCGGATTTTGAAACATTATTTATTGGTGCTCCGCTCCTATTGGTCGTAGCGTGATGTTATTTAGCCTTTAGCCTTCCTCGATAAATGGGCTTTATAACGTTGAAAGAATTAATCAAATCGGACCAGTAGTTCCTGAGATTAGCGCGTTCAACCAAACAACAAACTCTTCAGCTTTATATATTAGTATAGATGTCAGATATTTGTTACCTTTCAAAACAAATATACTGCCTCGTGGTCTCGCGGTACAAGTATGTGCCGTGCGATCTAGAGGTCCTGGGTTCGATTCCCGGGTCGGGCAAAGTGTTATTGGGTTTTTCCATTAGGAAATTCTCGGTAACAGCACGAAGTCTGGAAATGTGCCCGAAAAACGGCAATAGGCTCGCCCCCTATTACGTGGGACTGATACATACTTGGCGAAATGTGGGTGCAGAAATGCACCTCTGCCTACCCCTTCGGGGAATACAGGCGTGAGTTTATGTATGTATGTATGTCAAAACAAGACTATTGTTGACCTGTGTCCCCCCCTCCCCCGCGCGTGTGCAGGTGTGCGGCGCGGTGTCTCGCGCGGTGGGGTGCGGGCGCGCGCACGCGCACGTGGACGCGGCGCTCGACTCGCTGCGACACATCGCGCCCGCGCAGCACCACCCACACATCACGCCCGAGGACTTCGGTGAGCCTGCTGTAGTCTATTACAAAATACACCCTATTAGTAGAACAGTAGAGTTCAATATTTGAGATTTTGGTTGACTTTGACCTGGTATAAAAAATGTTTTTATAGTTACATCATGACATTACATTAAACTTCATGTATGACTAAGTAAATGATAATGTATGTACTCTTTTATTTTGATCGCAAAAGCATAAGTTCTAGTAATTCATTTTGACAAGGAAACTTTTTATGGTTAAAGGCATAGTGGGAATATATGGCTACATTAAAATATGCATTGTTATTGAGGCATAGTTAGAAAATATTGATAGTTTAAAATCAATATATTATCATCAGCCCATATACGTCCACTGTTAGGCACTTGCGTCCTTTACAAATTAGTGTTTAGGCCTTATCCCACCACGCTGGCCTAGCTAGTACGGGTTAGCGGACTACACATCTAAGAAATTCCTAAGAGTATATTGTTCTCCTAGTTTTTCTTCACAATTATAATTGATTATTTGTATTAAAATGAATATGTATGTGTGAAGTCGTGATGGCCTCGAGGTTTAGGCACACGATCGAGAATCTCGACAGTCGCGGGTTCAAACCCCAGGGCACACCTCTGACTTTTCGAACTGATGTGTGTATTCACAAAGAATTATCGCGTACTTTAATAGTGAAGGAAACATCGTGATGACACCTGCACACCTAAAAGTTCTTAAGAATTTCTTAGGTGTGTAATCCGCCATCCCGCACTAGGCCAGCGTGGTGGACTAAGGTCTAAACCCTCACAGTTGTAGAGGAGGCCCGTGCTCAGCAGTGGGACGTATATGGGCTGATGGTGATGATGATGATGATGATGCTGATAGTGATGATGATGATGAGTATGTATAAAGTGTGTGTGTAGAGGAGTGGTGCTGGAGCCGGTGTCCGTGCTGGTGCGCGTGCGCGGCGGCGGCGGGCGCGGCGGGGCTGGGCCACGCACACGTCACGCACCGCATCGCCACGCTGCTCTTCGCAGGTATACTACTTACTTACCCATTACTCCCAAACCATCGAAAACATTGCAATTTTTTGATGAAACGTATAACGTGTAAAAACCCAAGTCTCGCAACTCAGTTCTTCTACCGTAAAAAGTTGTGAGATCCATATGATCGAGTCGATGAATTTATTCAGTCCCCGTTTAAGGAACCTTCTGTCTTAAGATATTATGCACTTAGCTTACCAGACAACATCTTATAGTGACCATATCAATATTAAAAATCTTTTATGTTTTAAATAAAATAGTTTGACTTAGCAGTCGCACTAAAAGTGATATACATTGTGTTTTCATGCAACCTAATGCATACTAATATACAGTGGCGAATTCTTAGCGCACAAACAGAAAACGCTCCTGAGCCACCCTGTATGTACTACTTATTCAATAAATAGTATTTTTCTCCCAGACCTAGCCGAGTCTCTCATCAGGGTGTGGCTAGACGAGTTCACGGCGTGGCTCCGTAAGCAAGTGTTCGTCATCTTCGAGCAGATGTCGAGCCAGGCCAACGCCCCGTTCGTGAGCAACAAACAGCTGAGGAACTTCAACTTGGACGAGACGTGCAAGGCTGTGCTGGAGAGAGTACCAGGTGAGATGGCATCTCTGTACTTTGGCATCTAACACTTATATTCCCTGATGGGGTAGCCAGAGGTGCTTTTCTGGACCCACGTTTCTCACATGTCTCACATGCCTAGTGGTGTTTTTGGACATATTTCCAGATTCCGTGCCGGGAATTAAACCCGGGACCCTTAGGTTGCACGGCACGTATTTGGCATCTTTGTTTAGTACGTTCTAGAAATGCAGATTTATTGCTACTGCCAGCGATATAACTAGTTTACGATGGAATGCCAACAATCTACTTAATAGTAAGGTGAGCTTCTTCAAAGGCCAGAACCCTCTGAGTTGTAGGGGAGGCCCGTGGTCAACATTAGGACGTATATGGGCTGATGATGATGGTGATGATGAAATGTTAATGGTATTTCAATGTGATTCCAGTACTGTACGTATTCGGCGAGGAGACGTTATCGAACGCTGTTCGTCTGGTGGTGTCGAGCTTCAGCCACCAGCCAGTGAACCAGGACGTGTCGTTCCGCCTGCTCGACATACTGGCGCACCACTTCAATAACGCCGCCGCGGTCAGGAACCCTTCGTTTGACGCCAATTGAAAGGTCATCATTGTCATCATCGTCACCATCATCACCATCATCACCATCATCATAATTGTCACCATTGTTATTATCATCATCACCGCCATCATTGTCATCATCATCATCAGCCCATATACGTGCCACTGCTGGGCACGGGCCTCCTTTACAACAGCGATGGTTAAGGCCTTAGTTCACAAAGCTGGTCTAGTGCGGGTTGGCGGACTGCACACCTAAGAAATTCCTAAGAACTTTTAGGTGTGCAGGCTTCCTCACGGTGTTTTTCTTCGCCGTTAAAGTACGTGATAATTCATAGTGGATACATAAAGAACTTCGAAAAGTCAGAGGTAAGCCTGCGATTTGATCCCGCGACCGCCAAGATACTCGACCGCGCGCCTAAACCTCAAGGCCATCACTACTTAAGTATGTAATTCCATGCTACTGAATATTCTATGGAGATGACATGAATTGAACGTGGGACGTATAAAGGCTGACACGAATGAAATTATTTACTTAATAGTACTACTTAGTGTATTTAAAATTTGTGCCTCGTGGTCTCGCGGCACAAGTATGTGCCGTGCGATCTAGAGGTCCTGGGTTCGATTCCCGGGTTGGACAAAGGGTTATTGGGTTTTCTATTAGGAAATTCTCAGTAGCAGCACGGAGTCTGGAATTGAGCCAGAAAAACGACAATAGGCTCGCCCCTTATTACATGGGACTGATACATACCTGGCGAAATGTGGGTGCAGAAACCTATGCCTACCCCTTCGGGGAATACAGGCGAGAGGTTATATTGTATGTGTTAAAATTTGAAGTGGGATGAAATCAACCTGTATTAACTAAATGGGTATCACCCTGCTGTAGATCTGAAAGAGGATCTTAGTAGATTACGTTTTATATGCTTACTAGATGATTGTTAAGTCTAAACTACAGTCCCGGCGCAGTTGACTAGACATCAGCTTGTAAAACGAGAGGCCGCAGGTTCGATGCCCGCACCGAGACAAATATTTTATTGTTAGACCGAAAAATCTCGTACTTTCTGATACCCACGACACAAGACTTGTACCTTAGTGTGACGTCAGAACTATGTATGTGACTGTTGGGTGTATTTATTTATTATTCAATGGTGTAAAAAGAAAGCCCCAAATGTTTACTCATTAAGCAATTAAAAGTCTGTTTTGTTTGAAAATGTATATAACTTTTAACACTTTTCTTGTTTTATGTAGTGTCTAAATCATATAATAATGTTTGTTGTTCATAGAATTTATTATTATTACAATACAATTGTAATTTATTATTTATGCTAGAGGTGCTTTTTTTTCGAGGCCTGATGTCCCAACTTTAAAATGTCATTCTTTGTTAAACCTTAAAAATGTATATCCATGTCATGTCATTTCTTGACGCTGTTGATCAGATAAAAGTACTGTGAGTGACTGATGGTGCTCAGAGTATTAAGATTTATGACGTCATTTTTCTAAAATACTCCCGACAGTATATTGCCTACCTATACGACAGTATATACAGGGTGTATTCAAACCGTGATTGGAAACTAAGGCAGGTAATAGCTAAGGTGATTACAAACCCCCTGGCGTTAAAAAAAATAATTGAAGTTTTCCTAAACACCATAGGTATAAAATGTATGCGGTGACCACGGTCTGAATACACCCTGTATATATGAACGAATTGCTTCCCAATAATGACCAATAGTTGCAGAGTACAGGACACAGTCTAAATTTGAGGCTATTATGGGCGTAATATGAAACCCACCGATACTTTTTATTTTTAAGTGTGTCTGTTATTTAATATATGAAATTTTAATCAAAATATAATTTATTTGAAAAATATCATTTGTTTTACTCAAAATAGTGATTAAAGTTAGTGAGGCTGTTATTTTAGATCTATAATTTGTTAAATTTCCTTTAACTCTACTTTTGTCAAAAGTATGGTGTGCAAGGTAAATGAGTGTGCCATTCAGAACCAAGTTCTCTAAATAGTGTATTCTGAACTATCTAAAACTATTTTTATTTTGCAGTTGTGTGTTTATTCAAAGTTTTATATTGTTTGTCTTATGAAAATAAATTTTGTCCATATTTTAAATGTTGACATTTTGAATTAATTTACTATCCATTTAATTTTAGAATTACAAAGTATTTTGTTGACCGTTGCAATATTTTTCGTGCCCTGGAAATAAAAATGAACAAGCAGTTTCCATAAACCATTTCTTTATTACAATAATCTACATAAAAATATTAAATATCACAGAGCTTGCGTTTCTCTTAAAATATAAAAGATATAATAAACTTTGATGCAAATGTTTAATGTTCCATATACTTGAAAAATCTAGACATTCTAGGGCAAATTTCTAGATCAACTTTAAAAGTTTTTGATAACATCTAAACATTTAAATCACAAGTGTTAATATAATTTTGTTCATGTGATTTTATGGAACTATTTCCATACATATTCCTAGTAAGGAGGACAATCTATATGTCTAAAAATATATTGGTACCACTGGAGCAAAAGAAAATTTAAAATCTTGTTCTTACCACAGCACACTTTCTCGTCTACTTATGCTACATCAGCACCGTTATGGTCGATATTAGAATTTATCTTTTCCAGTTCATTCATTCAGTCCATTTCAGTTTCGTTCATTCAGTTACATGACAGATGTGACAGCCCTCTTTACACTTAATAACCCTACATAGTTTAAATTTACTTAATACCTAATTCGTTGACACGTCATGTGTTATTTTCATTTCTTAAAGTACTGTAAATTGTTTTAAACTACAAACAGTTGCTTCGTTTAGTCATTAGTAATTTTATTTATACAGTTTCTAAAACTATTTTTGTATTGACATTGGCGTCGTGTTGACCTAGGAACTGAATGAAAATCAGTGGGTTTTACCCTTAATGTTAATTAGTAGAGGCTTTGTATTGTCATGTTGTTTAGACTACTCATTCATAAACCCTTGAATAAGAGGTACATACTATATCTAAATGTTTTGAAGTAGACTTAAATATATTTTACCCATTCAAAATGAATCTATTTTAAATTTATATCAATAAGGTTCTTGCGAGGTAGGTGAAAGTAAATTTCTTGGTAAACTTTGTTAAAAATTGTCGATAATTATTGTAAGTACTATATGCCTTATTGTATTTGATCGAGATGCTGTCGTGATAAAAAAATAATGAAAAAGTGAGTTTAATGTGATCACAGACCAAACCAAAAAATAACATGGTAAGTAATGTTGTCAATTCACTAATTATGATTTACTATCGATTAAAGAATGACTTAAGCCTTTCTTGTTTAATATTTGTATCGTCCTTATTTTTTACCATCTTTTCTAGTCGGTCCCGCACGAGTACGCAACATGTATAATTATCTACGCGAGTGCATCACAGACTCATATTTTTTTTGTAAAATTCAATTCAATTCAAAACTCATTATTTTTCTATTTGAAGTTCTGTTATCCATTAATTTTGTCGTACTACTTTGTGTCTAGTGTGGTCCACTGTCTCACTAGTCGATACTATTATTATACCGGCTTGTTTATAAAAATCTTATTTCACAAAGAAGCATTGCATGCTTTAACTTAGTCTATAAACTTCATTCATTTCCTCAAACTCTTATATTGAGCAACTACTTGGTGTCATAGCGAGGTGATGCTTTCCAGTTCTTCTTGCTCCCTCCTCACCGCTCCTGGGGTCGGGAGTGGTTCAATTTCCACTGTGTCCAAGTCCATCTCCGCCTTGTCCGTGAAGCTTAGGAACATCTGCGAACAATTAAACATGGTTTATTTGCTGTCTGGTCCATTTCCGCCCCATGCTTTTTTATCCAGGTCTTTAAGCCCAAAATACCCTCCTTGCCGCTGCTTTCTCGCGGTTACTGGACGAATCATCCTCCAGCGAGGCCAAAGGGCCCGGAGGTAAGCTGACGCAAATCACCTCACGTTGTCTAATCCCGAGAAAATGGGGTAGGACCGTCGCGGGTTTTTTTGATACAAGAACGTTTACTCCGGTGCAAGACGTACCTGTTCTAGAGAGCTCTGGTTGACGGTGTAGTCTTCTATGTCGCAGGTGGCTTGCATCTCCGACATCAGCCTGAAGATGTCGCTCAGCCGCGTCGTCACTTCCTTCTTATCCACTGCAACAAAAACTGCGTATAAGCGTCCACGTAACTTGCACAAGCAGTTGAACCTCAACGTTATAAGAAGATAGGAAGAGAATACCTTTTTGTTTCACACTCTAAAGAAGAATATGTAGGCATTGAATCTAATCCAGCTTTCTTAGATCCACTGAATGACAACTCGAGTGGTATTTCAATGTAGGAATTCCCCTCTGGGTTCAATAATATACATTTAACGCGGAAGTCTTTGGGGGAGCCTATGTCCAGCAGTGCAAGTCTTTCGGCTGATGTTGATGAACGTACCGTTAGCGATGGTGGGTATGAGGAAGTGCAGCGTGTTGTGGTGCAGCACCCGCAGGCGCGCGTGCGGGGCGCGGGAGCGGAGCCGCAGCCACGCCGCGCGCGGGGGGCACGACACGCGGCACTGCACCACGTACCCGCCGCCGAACCTGCACGATCAGCATACAGTTGCAAAAAGAAATTCCTTCTCTTGTCTACTTGACACTGGCTAAATGTACAAGAAGTCCGAAGCCATTAATATAAAAAAAAAAAAAAAAAGTTCTCTGTCCATGGATCGAACTTCCTTTGTCCATAAGGAAAGCAAAAACGTTGCCTACTTTTGACGAGTAGTCTCAAAGCACACTACTCTTTATCTTTTTGCCGTTTCGCTTGTTACCGTTGCTATGTTCCTACCGTATATATCGGATATATGACAGTCCGGTGGCGCAGTTGGCTAGACACCAGCTTGCGAAAAAAGAGGCCGCGGGTTCGATACCCGCACCGAGACAAATGTTTGTGTGATCCACAAGTATTTATTTTGGGTCTGGGTGTTTGAGAGACCGAAAAAGTCTCTCGAAGTTTCTGATGCCCACGCCACAAGACTTGTATCTCAATGTGGGGTCAGAACTATGTATGTGACTGTTCGGTGTACTTATTTATTTATTTGATATGATGTGACGTCGTACCTGGTGAGGCAGTCGTCGAGCGGCGCCAGCGCTGCTAGTTCCCCGGCCCGCAGCAGCGCCA
The DNA here is from genome assembly GCA_907164795.1 of Hemaris fuciformis. Taxonomy (NCBI): domain Eukaryota; kingdom Metazoa; phylum Arthropoda; class Insecta; order Lepidoptera; family Sphingidae; genus Hemaris; species Hemaris fuciformis. The sequence continues at coordinate 10,986,653 of OU015452.1, forward strand.
CTCGGCCGGCCACGCGGCGTGCGTCGTCGAGCGCGTGCGTGGACACGAGCACGGCGCGCCCCCCGCCGCCCGCGCCGCCCGCGCCGCCCCCGCCGCCGGCCCCGCCCCCCGCGGCGCACGCGCGCACCGCACGGGACACGCACGCGCGGGACGCGGGGTCCATGCCGCTGCACACACAATAAACCATTAAGTCCGCCGGGATACATTATGTATGTTCTGAAAATCAGAGAAGTCCTGAAAAAGCCCTAATTATAACATTATATATTTAAAATTTAATAAAAACGTTCAATAGGTCCTAAATAAACAACGTTTAATAAAATTACAGGGATGTCATAATTCATTTATCATCAGCACATATAAGTCATACTGCTGGGCACGAGCCTCCTCTACAACAGAGAAGAAGAAGAAGAAGAAGGTTTAGTCCTTAGTCCACCACGCTGGCCTAATGCGGGTTGGTAGACCACCAAACTATATACGAGGACATACATACCAAGTTAAGTTGGCGTACTCTATCGCCTGTATAGAAGCTAATTATTCATGAGAGTACCTGGTGGGTTCGTCTAGGAGTACGAGCGGAGTGCGCGCCATGAAGGCGATGGCGGTGCACAGCTTCCTCTTGTTCCCTCCGCTAAGAGTGCCGCTGCGCACCTCCGCGTACTTGCACAGGTCGAACGTAGCTATCGTGCGCTTGATCACCTGTAAATAATATAAAACCGTTAAAACATACATACTATATTCCCTGAAAGGGAAGACAGAGGTGGATTTCTGCACCCACTTATTGTATTTCGGGCACATTTCCAAACTCCCTGCTGCTACTGAGAAAAGTCCAATAACGCTTTGTCCGACCAGGGAATCGAACCCAGGACCTCTGGATCGCAAGGCACATACTTGTGCCGCGAGACCACGAGGCAGTCAACTAATTAAATGAATGACAAGAAGCATCGTAAATTTTAATGGTTCATATACATAGTAAGCAGTGATGGCCTCGAGGTTTAGGCGCGCGGTCGAGAATTTCGACGGTCGCAGGTTCAAACCCCAGGCACACACCTCTGACTTTTCGAAGTTATGTGTGTATTCACAATGAATTATCACTTGCTTTAACGGTGAAGGAAAACATCGTGATAAAACCTGCACACCTAAAAAGTTGTTAGGAATTTCTTAGGTGTGTAGTCCGCCAACCCGCACTAGGCCAGCGTGGTGGACTAAGGCTTAAACCCTTTCAGTTGTAGAGGAGGCCCGTGCCAAGCAGTGGGACGTATTTGGGCTGATGATGATGATACATAGTACATACCTCGTGTTGGTCTGCGATGCCTCTGAGCCGGCAGTAGAACTGGAGTGTTTCTTTAACGGTCAACAGAGGGTCTATAGCGTCGCTCTGTGGGCAGTAACCTGCGAAACAAGAATGTTTTGATTAAGCTAGGTTTGCCATCTGCAAACTTAGAAATCCAGGATTTGAATATAGAAACACCAGGACATTTCGGTTTTAAGACAGGACTATATATGATGCAGTACCTAATTGTTGTAATAAAACAACTAGCCTATCTAAACCTAGTAGCGTGAAAGAGACAACAATCAGTCTGCACGATACTACTTTGTTTTAAAAAGAGTCATGACCCCCACACGCGCAGCGCGTGCCTAGTGAGTGACAAAATGATTAGTAGCGCGCGAAATTTAAAGCATAGATCCTTAACAGGACTCTTTAAAACCCAGGACGATGCTTATAAACTATCCAGGACAGCCCAGGACACCCCAAAAAGCAGGACATGTCCTGGGAAAACAGGACGGTTGGCAACCCTAGATTAAGCAAATCAGGAGTTTTAAAATAAGTTAGAAAAAATTAAGACCGAATTCTATCCTTACACACAAGTATTTTTAAAGTTGCAAAGTCATCACAATGCTGCTGAAATGCAGATTCGTCTAGACACCATATCGATCAATCAAAAACAACATTTTTACTTATAAGTTAAATCTAGACGTGCTTAGTTTCTTGCTTACGGCGAAAAGATCCGAGCCTATCATATTATGAATTCACGGTTCCGCGAAGATACTTTTTTCAGTGATGATGTTTTACTTTTCTTGCTTCAATCCTTACATTATCCCGCGATAAGATGTATTTTACTTAGGGAAACTATGCAACAAAATCCATGCGTTATCATGCTGACTTACTAATCAATCCTTGGCAAAGTTTCCTGGAGTCCACTTTCTTGTCGTTGAGGTACAGTTCTCCCGCAGTGGGCAGCACTTCACCGGTCAGCAGGCCGAATGTGGTGGACTTACCGGCACCGTTCTCGCCCAGCAGCGCTGTGCACTGCGGAATAGAGAAACAAATGTTTTACAAACTGGCGTATTGGAAATTCTCTATATAGTTATGGTATCCTAGTACTATAAGATACTCATTCCGAAATTCACAATGGCTTGCAGCATATTCACAAATTTTAGTAGTAAAAATATGTGGGATTAATAAATACATAGTGAAGTTATAATCATATAAGTTCTTAGGAATTTCGTAGGTGTGTAGTCCGCAAACCCGCACTAGGTTAGCGTGGTGGACCTAAACCCTCTTAGTTGTAGAGGAGGCCCGTGCCCAACAGTGGGACGTATATGGGCTGACAATGATGATGAAGTTATAATTAAGAAAATGCATAACCGATAGTCTATGTATCATCATCATCATCATCATTATTATCAGCCCAAATACGTCCCACTACTGGGCACGGGCCTCCTCTACAACTGAGAGGGTTTAGGCCTTAGTCCACCACTACACACACACACACACACTCGCCTAGTGCGGGTTGGCGGACTACACACCTAAGAAATTCTTAAGACCTTTTAGGTGTGCAGGTTTTACCACGATGTTTTCCTTCACCGTTAAAGCAAGTGATAATTCATTGTCTATGTATCGCGATGTAGAAAAGAGTATATGATACGTTGATATAGAATACCTCTCCAGCGCGCACGCCAAGCGTGAGATGTTTGAGTGCGACGCGGCGCCCGGCGGCCGACGCGAACCACACCGCCACGTCACTCAGCTGCGCCACGTCGTCGCCACACCACGACTGGCGCCACTTCTTGTCGCACTCGGAAGGGACGAACCCTGCAATTAAATTACAATACTTCTAGGTACTTTGTAGGAATCAAACATCCATTGCTAGCAAATTGGATTTCTAGTTATCTGAGTGCACAGCCGTACCATCCTTTTTATTAAACAGTTCAGGCCATTTTCAACCCTCTTAGTCGATGGTCAATTGGTCATTAGGGTGGAGTGAAAAAACTTTGTTTTTCTTATCCTGGGGTTCGAAATTGTAGTTAATAAAAAAAAATGAAAAAATAATAATTAGGCAGCCCACTCATTTTTTAAAATTAATTACGAGTCAAAATGTTTGGTTCCAAAAAAAAAATATTGTTGCCAATTAAAAATCATAAGTTTAAAAAAAATGTGACTATTATTCGGCATGTGACGATGCACAGCATCTGTGAGAGTGCGTCATTCTTCTATTCACTCTTCCGGTCAATCAACCATCCTTTTGTCTTCCGTTTCCGCTTCGCTTCGACCAATCAGCGAGCGGCAATGTCACGTGGTCACAGGCGATCTGTATTATATAGTCCAGATCGCACGATTTTTGTTCATAGCGTCGTTCTTTTTTGAAGAGGCAACATCAAGCAAAAGATACTGGTGATCAATATTTATAGATCCTATATTATATGTATAATGGAAGATAAAGCATATGGCGATGCAAGACGCCATAGCGACATATTGGACCTTGAACGCTCTGCACCAGATGTCGAGGATTTTTAGGGCCTTTGCAAGCGCCTAGCTACACACCCATAAAATAATAAAATAACAAAGCAATAACGGTGAGTTAATTGATAATTTAGCTTTACTAGTGTGTACTTTAACTTAATTATTGTACGGTGGCATAAATACGCCTCGGAGCCCGTGGCGGATCGTGCCATGCCTTTATCCCCAGGTCCTGGCGTGTTATTACTACAAAAAAGACAAACGCCTGGGCAAGAGCCGATGTACAGTCCTTCTACCCTCGGATTATTAATAAATGGCGACAAATTGAAATAATACCATAGCGGCATTAAAACAATTGTGCAAGTTCCGTCCGAATGACACTGGTTATTTTTTAGCGTTATGACAAACCAGATTGAAAAGATGTCTGGTATTTCTAAAAGTAACATAAGGCTTCGTCCGGATTTACAGAGGTAAATTAATGATGAATTACTTCCCTTATCAAGGAGTAAAGATTACACTGCAGATTCAAAAGGAATTGTGGCAGCTATAATGTCTTACTTACTTAATGTAGATTGCTTAATAATAATTTGCAACAAGTATACAGATTTTCTTCAGAATACGAGCAGACTAAAAAGAATTTGCGAGAGATACCTTCAAACTCTAGATATTTTTATTTGGCGGGTTTCGACTTCAGGCGTATGTACAAAATACTGAGAGTGACTACAAGTGGGACCCTCCCTGGTACATCCGAGAAAGAGCCGCCGCGAAACCGCCAAGCTTCTGAATATATCAAGTAAACGCATCGAGAGCGTTCCCTTCACACACAGGACAACGGAAACCAAGTTATTAACAAAGGTAACTCCGATTTGAAGCAAATCCTTTCACTAATCTCACACTTTTCAGAACAAAGGTTTAAACAATCAAAAGAAGAGCTGGTCAATGGGCTCAAGGCCGCCGCTGAAAAGCGTGTTTATGGAGGCTGCCTGCGAGCGTATCGCAGGTAGTGGCTTGCGCTTTGGGCTTCGGAGGCCCTTCTCGATTTAATTACGGGAATGCGCCTGCCATTTAACCTCCCAACCTCTGCTGATCTATATCACAAGGTTGCTACGTCGTTGGTTTCAAACCAAGCAATCGGCCGAAATGTCACCTCAGATCGAATGGAGGCTGTCTGCGAGCGTATCGAATTGATTACGGGAATGCGTCTGCCATTAACCTCCAAATTTCTGCTGATCTACCCATCACAGAGGTTGCTACGCCAGTTCCAAGCTAAGCAATTGGCCGAAATATCACATAGAGAAGAGATATCATATCTCAGCGAGTGAACCTCCAGGTTTCAGATCAGAATCGTCTGGGACCAAGTTTTTTATCGACAATGTTTGTTTCAAAAAAGAAATATGGAAGCAACAGGGGAATATTCAATATTAAAAGTTTTCCAAATTCCTCTCTTCTTACAAAAGTGGTGGTGTCGATGTTAAAGATCTACCTGTCATCGCCGTATTTTCACGTAATCAATGCAGAGGGCCACCGCCGATTTTTGAGACTTGTCTCCAAAGGGCGAGTTCTACAAATGAACAGTTTACCCTTCGGAATGTCATGTGCGCCCGGGGATTTCTCATCTCCAACAAATTGGATTGCTCCATATCTACGCTCAGAAGGAATTACGGAGGTTCGTATATTTGCACGATTTTTTAATAGCATGTCAATCGATGCATCTATTTTGGTTGTGAGTGCAAATGATTCTGGCGACGCACAAGTCACTGGAGGGGACGGTCAACTAAGAAAAGTCTGTGATGTATGACCTACTCAGGTAAAAGTATCTCAGGTTGATTCGGAATGCGAAGCTGAATCACAGGGGTTTACCAGAAAAGAAAATTCAAGCATTGCTTCCCAGCTTGAGGCGAGCTATTGCCGGGCAAACGATGTCATTGAGAGGGCTATTAAAATAATAGATTATTTTGTGTTCACTGAAATTCGCCAGTTTTGTTGTTTCCAAGGGACCGACTGCACTGTCGTTTCTTGCATCTGTTCCGTAGAGGTATCTCCAGATTAACGCCATGGAAAGAAACGTGTTTTCCACCTGCAACAAACGAGCAATCTGGAGTGGTAGATGGCAACCTTGGAATGACATCAGGTGGCGGGCAACTTGTTTTCGGGATGAACCCAGCATATACATCCGAATACGGCTGGGGAACACGGCTGCCTTCGCGACATCAAGCAAATTGAGGCCCCCCTCTGGTGAGTTTTTTGTTGTTTACTGGTGAGGGTTATTTACAGAAGTGGGTGCGATATGGCAGTGCGGTCACTAATTAAGCAGCCAACATATGGCGCTCCAGATATAGGTCGCACTGTCGTATCTTATATACAGAAGAAAAAGAAGGACGAGACCCCTCATACTTTTTGACTACACAAATTCTAGCGCTTTTGGAAAAGACTGGACATGTCAATTTGGGCAGAGTTCATCCCTGGGGGATTGAAAGGAATGTAGCGAGGGAAGCACCCATCCGAGTGGCGCTTCAGCCAGCTGTTGCAGGAATATGTCGTCCCATGAGCGCACCCTATATTTGCCAGCAAAGTTACCTAATACATACATACATACATAAACTCACGCCTGTATTCCCCGAAGGGGTAGGCAGAGGTGCATTTCTGCACCCACATTTCGCCAGGTATGTATCAGTCCCACGTAATAGGGGGCGAGCCTATTGCCGTTTTTCGGGCACATTTCCAGACTCCGTGCTGCTACCGAGAATTTCCTAATGGAAAACCCCAATAACACTTTGCCCGACCCGGGAATCGAACCCAGGACCTCTAGATCGCACGGCACATAGTTGTACCGCGAGACCACGAGGGAGTCAGTTACTTAATAGTAATACTTAATAAGTAATTGAAAAATATGCCAGATCTATGGTATCGGGCACTCTGCAAACCGAAAAAATCATCAACTACAGTAAGTATGGATAAACCAAACCACAGGCCTCCATCGAGTTAAAGGAATGGAGATTTATATCTGGAATATTGGAGCTGGAACAATGTCACCAAGGAATGGGCCGAAGCAGAAAAATCCTTCCTTAAATCAATTGGGGAAAATCAACTTACAGCCTGCAAGGAACCGATGGTCAAAATCGTGTAACTATAAAATCTTATCAAACTTTTTAGCACATCTGGTTCTTATGATGGAATTAGCATATCCTACCTTTCTTTTGTCCAAATTAGTTGTGTTGACATTTGGACAAGTTCGAAATAACGAAAACTTTTAATTCAATTTTTTTTTTTTTTTTTTTTGGTAAAACATACATATTAAAAGCTATTTCTCTACAGAAGCCTAATACACAGATGAACATAGATGAACAGATTTGGTACATAGATGAACCACCAATTTGGGATCCAAGCCACATGTGATCTGGTTGGGAGCAAATTCACCAAAAAACTAGAATACTTTTTGAAGCTCGTGGAGGTTAACAGGTACGAGTATACTTCTTTTAGCTTCAGGAAGATGTGTACGCGATCTTACATAATTTCCTCCGGAATATTTCGTGAGTAATGAGTTATATATATTTCACAATCATATAAGCAATCAGGTTGGAAATTGCTAAGGCATTACAATCCTAATGTATGTCCTATATATTGTGTAGAAAAAGTTATAAGCCCTGGGTCTGCACCCGTGCAGTCTGTCTGCACAGGCGCACTATGGATTGTTATAGTGCCATTATCGTTTCAATACGAGGGCTAAATAGAGGTGCCTCGCCAGCAATCATTGGCGATTGGGAAAAAAAATCTGTGCTTAAAGAAGCAGATTTCTCAGCCAGGCAGTATACGTTCCGCAGTAGCATTCTTAGATTGGTACGAAAATTTTCCCAATAGAGATCTTGACACGCGGTAACTGGCGAAGACTTTATCAACAACAAGTTAATGGTAAAGCACTACCAGCAAAGTCTAAACTCTCTATACATTTTGAGCCTGTTTTATAGTCAAAATATTTTTTCTCTATTGTTATTTTTTTTTAATTATTATTATTTTTAAATGCATTTAAATTCACAGTTCTGTATTTTTAACCTGCACCATCACATAGCGTCGTTACGTGGTCACCAGGAGTTATAGACAGGTCTCTCACAGATGCTGTGCATCGTCACATGCCGAATAATAGTACAAGTTTTACATAACAATAAAACTTGTATTATTTAGCAGAGACGATGCACAGCATCCCAGTAAGACCTCCTGGTGTGAGACTTCTATGAACAAAAATCGTGCGATCTGGACTATATAATACAGATCGCCTGTGACCACGTGACATTGCCGCTCGCTGATTGGTCGAAGCGAAGCGGAAACGGAAGACAAAAGGATGGTTGATTGACCGGAAGAGTGAATAGAAGAATGACGCACTCTCACAGATGCTGTGCATCGTCTCTGCTAAATAATACAAGTTTTATTGTTATGTAAAACTTGTACTATTGTTTCAATTTAAAAAAAGCCCCGAAAATTAACATTCTTGTTTAGGGCACTAAAATAAAATTTGTGTTGGAGTTGATCATAATTGCCAATTCTTAGAAGTATTAAAACATTAAAAGGCAAAATAAGATATTTCTTGCCCACGCGGCCTATTCTAGCTAGCTGGTCTATTCTGGGTAGGTGCACCGCGAAGGCCGTGAAGCAGTAGTACCTCTGTTGATGTTGCCGATGGTGTGGATGCGCAGTGCGGCGAGCGGGCGGGCGGCGCGGGCGGCGCGCACCCGGCGGCGCTCCGCCCACACCTCCGGCGCCTCCAGCTCGCCGCACGGGGCCGCGCTCCCGCCGCTCAACCGCAGTCTGCAACAATATCCATTCAATCCCCATTTGTATCTGACGTTTATGACTCATTCGTTGGCACGGGTCAAACAGCATCGAAAGTAATAAAAAATACTAATGTTTGTATTTTTCACATTTTAGAAAATAGCTCACAGTGGTGTTGGCCTCGAGGTTTAGGCGCGCCGTCGAAAGTCCAGGCACACACCTCTGAAGTTTTTAAGTAATGTGTGTATTCACAATAAATTATCACGTACTTTAACGGTGAAGGAAAACATCGTGAGGAAACCTACATACCTAAAAGTTCTTAGGAATTTCTTAGGTGTATGATCCACCAACCCACACTAGGCCAACGTGCTAAGACCTAAACCCTCTCAGTTGTAGAAGAGGCCCGTCCCCAGGATGTATGTAGGTATATGGGCTGATGATTAATGATTATGAAAGAACCCTCATAGCGCTATAAAAGTTTGCCCTACGTAGACATAAACTCCAAGACCTATGGTATGTATCAAACCGCGGGATTAACAAAGCTATGAAAATCATAAAAGAGATCAAAAATCCAAAACATAATGTTCCTATGATTCATTAAAAGTTACCTTAGTAATATAGCTTCGAAGTAGCCGTACTCAATGGCAAGATTGAGTAAGAGCAGCGCTGTCCCCACCACGAACAGGCACGCGTAGTGGTAGACTATCAGGTCTGTCTTGAACGGGTCGCGGTACGTATCCATGCCGAAATGCTGTAGTACCTGTTAAATAGATTTTTTTCAATTGACAGCTGCCGTGGCACAATTAGTTGGGCACCATCTTAAAAATAGAGGGACCGTGGGTTTATTCTACGCACCGAGAAAAATATTTAAAAATATTTGTCTGATGATTGACAGCCCCGTGGCGCAGTTGGCTAGACACCAGCTTGCGAAACGAGAGGCTGCGGGTTCGATCCCCGCACCGAGACAAATGTTTGTGTGATCCACAAATATTTGTTTCGGGTCTGGGTGTTTGTGAGACCGAAAGGTCTCTCGTAGTTTCTGATACCCACGACACTGGACTTGTATCCTAGTGTGGGGTCAGAACTATGTATGTGACTGTTGGGCGTATTTATTTATTTATTTGATTCACAAATATGTGTTTCAATTCTTTTGTTACCATTAATATGTAATGTAAGAGAGCAGTGATGGCCAAGAGATTCAGGCGCGCGGTCGAGAATTTCGGCGGTCGCAGGTTCGAACCCCAGGCACACACCTCTGACTTTTCGAAGTTATGTGTGTATTCACAATTAATTATCACTTGCTTTAACGGTGAAGGAAAACATCGTGATAAAACCTGCACACCTAAAAAGTTCTAAGGAATTTCTTAGGTGTGTAGTCCGCCAACCCGCACTAGGCCAGCGTGGTGGACTAAGGCCTAAACCCTCTCAGTTGTAGAGGAGGCCCGTGCCCAGCAGTGGGACGTATTTGGGCTGATGACGACGAATATGTAATGTATTAATGTAAATATGTTTTTCAATTCTTTTGTTACCTGTGACAAAATACTTGTATCTTAGTTTGGGGACGGGACTACGTATGTGACTGTTGGGTGTATTTATTTGACCTGCATGCTAAAGACAGTGCACTTATTATTCTATTTGCATAACATGTTTATTTTATTGAAGTGAAAACTTCTTTAGCACTTAGCTTTGCACTTTTTTTGGGATGGGTAAAAATGTTGAACTCGCGTCAGATCACGTGACCCTGATCGAAAATGTGTAAGACGTTTGTTGTCGTGTTTGTGTACGATAGCGCAATAAATGTCGTATTTTAGCAAGTAAATTATAGTATTTTTATACTGACAAATACAAAATTCGTGCGAAATTATTCCCTAACCATTCTAAAAATATTCAAAAATGCACAACGCTAATGTTGAAGGTTTTACTTCTGCCGACACTCCCGGAGTGCCACCCGTTTTTTTCATTACCTTCTATTTTTATACAGGGTGTATTCAGACCGTGATCGGAAACTAAGGCAGGTAATAGCTAAGGTCATTACAAACCCCCTGGCGTTAAAGAAAATCCCGACAAACAATATTTTTTTTACGTTTTCTTAACAACCACATACATTTTATACCTATGATTGTTGGGAAAACTTAATTTTTTTTATTTTTTGTTTTGGGTTGGTAATGACCTTAGCTATTACCTGCCCTCGTTTCCAATCACGATCTGAATACACCCTGTATACATTAAATAGGTTGTGTTAATTTTGTAATGCAATCATTCAGACTATTTGATTCAATCAGGCAAATGAAAATATAAATACCTGCGCTTGGATGGTGTTCTTGGCGATCTCCAGCATGCCATCACCCAGCACGAATTGTGGCGACAGCATAAATAGCTTGTGCAGGTACCAGCGAGCGTTTTCTGTTGTCTGTCAATTTGAACATTATCTTAATCTCATCATCATCATCATCATCATCAGCCCATATACGTCCCACTGCTGTCTCTACCATTGAGAGGGTTTAGGCCTTAGTCTACCACGCTGGCCTAGTGCAGTTTTGTATCTTTTTAGGTGTGCAGGTTTCATCACGATGTTTTCCTTCAACGTTAAAGTACGTGATAATTCATTGTGAATACTTGCTTTAGGTATATTATCTTAATTTATCCTTACCGAAATATAAACTACAATCGAAAATGATAACAAAGATTTTCAGATGGTATTAAAGAATGCAATTTAATACCGGAGCTTCAGCCTTGGTTTTGAACACTAGACTTGTATATTACTGTGGCTAAGGAGTAGTAGTATAGGTGTAAATAAACAAGAACTCTTCTAAAAAATAATATTTTGGTATTATAATTAACTTATTGTTAGTTATATTTATAAAGTTAATTCGCGTCTATATTTTAGTCTCAAAAGTTTTGAAAAATTAGCTGCTGTTTGCTACTAAATCACTTTATACATACATACATAACCTCACGCCTGTTTTCCCCGAAGGGGTAGGCAGAGATGCATTTCTGCACTCACATTTCGCCAGGTATGTTGTTACGACCGCCTGACGGCGGGAACAATAAAAAAAACAATTACAAAATAATCAATTTATTAAAAAAAAAAAAAAAATAAAATAAAAATTCTATATTTATGACTACACCCAGGGGGGTGGATTCTTGGCACAGGAAAGCTTTCTGGTCCCAATAAAACCCTATGTGCACTGGGGACTTAACTTCGGCCTTCGATCCCGTGACGCGTGGAGGGGTCTTCGGTGATATATCGGAAGGCCCTCAGCCGCAGGGGTCTGCTGGAGTCGGTGGGCAGAAGCGTTGCCCGTTGGTACAGTCCGTACTAGTACGTGCAGCTGTCGTTCACAAACGTACTGTGGACTTGCAGCTCGTAGTTCTCAATCCGAGTCGTGAACGTGCAGCTCGTATTTCTCAACCCGAACGGAGAACCCCCAGTTTCCAAGGGGTTGAAAATGATGCGATCCGCTTTTAATTTCTTTTTCGTTTTAGTATAGCACTGATTTTACTACTGTTTAAAAAATGCGAACTAATCACAACTCTCTGGCGTCGGAATTTCTCCTTCTCTCTCCGCGAATTCGTCCTTATATAGGTACATATCGGTTCGGTGGTGGGCCTATTTCCTTCCTGAGGCGACAATGCGTACTGTCAGATTCTCGATTGTTCCGTATGACATGAGACAGAGATATGGAAAGAACGGTACAACCGAAGCAAGACACGCCACGACTACCCTCTATATTTTTGTAAATCCCTGTGGGACTGAGATAGTAATTATAGAATCGAGCGAGATGGAATAGTTCGTAGGAAGTTGAACCGTCGATCGCTATTGTATTTTTTCTCGAAATTTCTGGCTGTGGCGTTTACTATCCGATGTTCTAGAAATAATTTGATTTCCGGCACCGACGAATACCTTATATGGTCGTTGTGATGATATCGCTAGTTAAAGCGCGCGGTTTGCATTCAATTGTAACAACGGGTTATTTGTTTGTTTGTATGTAGTTATTATTTGTATTTATTTTATGTTTATAAACTTGTTACAACGTAACAATACCCCCTCTCCCAGAGAAAGGATTTTACGTAGTAAAATCCGCTGCGGCAAGCGCCTAAGAAGGATAGAACCGCCCAGTAACTGTCTCACTTTCATACATCCACTAACAAATACCTACCATGCGACCTTGCATACGACCTGTCACATTTGTCTGAAGAATTCTATAATTATCAACAGACTACCATACAACTAGAGTACAAATCTATTATAAGATTGGACTCAAGAACAGCACTGCATGACAAAGAGCATCTAAGAGGGAAAATACTGTAACATGAAACATTCGGACGAAATCGGCACTGTGGAATACATTTGGTCTTTGATGAATTTGTTACAGTCACGACCCGCTGTAACGAGAAAATTAGTGTAGGCTTATTTAAAGAGTCACAACCCGCTCTAACGAGAAAATTAGTGTAGGCTTATTTAAAGAGTCACAACCCGCTCTATACGCGCAGAACGCAAAACAACAAAACGAATCAGACCTATACAAGAGGTCGCAACCCGCCATAAATGCGCAAAACGCAAAAAAATAAAAAAAATCTCCCAACTAAACATCAAGCTCCGTGTAGGCTTATTTTAATTCATCAAAGACAAACGTAGACAGAGACCGAAACGCAATAACTTTTTAATAAAAAAAATATTGTAAAAAAAAAGGAAAAAAATTAACCAATGTTCCGAAACACTAGGTACGTATCAAGGTAAACAAGTATTGAACTGTTAACGGTGACGACTATGATAATATATGAACAATTAATAAAAACAAAATTAAATAAACTAAGCGGCATTGTGAGTATGTCTAGTCTTTAGCGAATTTGTTACAGTCACGACCCGCTGTAACGAAAAAAAAAAACAGCAGACGAGTAGACCTATACCAAGAAACTGTCATACTCCGCTAATAAAAATTGCAAAACGCAATTAAAATGTTTGTAGACCTATAAAGAAGTCATACAACACTAAAACAAAACTCCCAATCAAAACATCAAAATTCGTGTAGGCTTATTTTAATCCGCTAAAGACAAACATAATCGATTAACGAACAGACTAATATTGAATTAATTATTTGCCGATACATTATAAAATAAACGAATGCTAATATAATCATCATACTATTGATTAACAACTATAAATAAAATAAAAAAAAATATATGAGTCGAACCTGCGAAACATAACACAAATGATAAAATAAATCCAACGTGTATAATCCGCGTGAATATAACATAACAAGTAACTTGATAGACACTATAAAAGTGTGATTAATTAACGAGCGAGTACGATCTAAAACTGGTTTATTATCCGGGTTATTATCTAAAGTATCTAAGTTTGTTAATATTTTGCTAATAGTTGCGTTAACTTCTTTAATGTCTGTTTCTATGTCATAGCATGAGTCAAAAACCGCGTCCGCAGGATATTCCGAAACAATTTTATTAATTTGCACTCTAAGATCCTCAACCTTTTCTTTAGGTTCTAAACCGCGTATGGCTACTTCATACGTGAGCTCCGATTTAGTTAAATGTAAATATTTAATGTTACGGTCCATTTTAAAGGAAAATTATTTTTAGAGAATTGACTAAGTTCAAAAATGAAGTTAAAATATCTTAATATATTGTGGGACAGCTATATGTATGAAAGTTAATTAATTAATATTTTGTGAGACGATGTATTTAAATTGAAATAGTGAACTGAAACAATACGCGACGGAATGTGACACGATTGTGGGCAATGTTATGTTAAAAAATATATATATTAAGAACGATGTAAAATAATGTACGTAACCGCTATTATCTATTCAGAGCAAAAAGGAAATAAATTACAAAACAATAAAGATATGCAACAATAAAAAATGAATGCAATAAATGCACAAATAAAAAAAAAAAATCTCTGAAAAGAAATGTGAATTACGCACAAACACAAATGCAAAATACAAATGCTAACATAAAATGTAAATGCACAGAATGTATCAGAATGGAATGTTATAAAAAAAAAAATGACACAATGTTGTAGAAAAAAAAAAATACTTGATGTTGCCCGACTGTGCAAAACAAAAATGTCGGAGTCAATAATTTGTATAATGCCCACTGTGAAACACACGCGTATGTGTGGGTAATCTGAGATGGTATTTGATTACCCGGCGGAGCCAGAAGACAAGAATCGGCTACCCGTTCCTCTTTAAGGAGAAACGGGTCGGTGGTACCTCCCCGTTCAGCCTCGTCCGCAAAGGCTTACCACCTGGAATTGAAAAATACCGACACCAAAAGAGTACAAAAAAACTTCCCTGTGCCTTGCCTTTTATATAGTGGGCGCCACTTGTTACGACCGCCTGACGGCGGGAACAATAAAAAAAACAATTACAAAATAATCAATTTATTAAAAAAAAAAAAAAATAAAATAAAAATTCTATATTTATGACTACACCCAGGGGGGTGGATTCTTGGCACAGGAAAGCTTTCTGGTCCCAATAAAACCCTATGTGCACTGGGGACTTAACTTCGGCCTTCGATCCCGTGACGCGTGGAGGGGTCTTCGGTGATATATCGGAAGGCCCTCAGCCGCAGGGGTCTGCTGGAGTCGGTGGGCAGAAGCGTTGCCCGTTGGTACAGTCCGTACTAGTACGTGCAGCTGTCGTTCACAAACGTACTGTGGACTTGCAGCTCGTAGTTCTCAATCCGAGTCGTGAACGTGCAGCTCGTATTTCTCAACCCGAACGGAGAACCCCCAGTTTCCAAGGGGTTGAAAATGATGCGATCCGCTTTTAATTTCTTTTTCGTTTTAGTATAGCACTGATTTTACTACTGTTTAAAAAATGCGAACTAATCACAACTCTCTGGCGTCGGAATTTCTCCTTCTCTCTCCGCGAATTCGTCCTTATATAGGTACATATCGGTTCGGTGGTGGGCCTATTTCCTTCCTGAGGCGACAATGCGTACTGTCAGATTCTCGATTGTTCCGTATGACATGAGACAGAGATATGGAAAGAACGGTACAACCGAAGCAAGACACGCCACGACTACCCTCTATATTTTTGTAAATCCCTGTGGGACTGAGATAGTAATTATAGAATCGAGCGAGATGGAATAGTTCGTAGGAAGTTGAACCGTCGATCGCTATTGTATTTTTTCTCGAAATTTCTGGCTGTGGCGTTTACTATCCGATGTTCTAGAAATAATTTGATTTCCGGCACCGACGAATACCTTATATGGTCGTTGTGATGATATCGCTAGTTAAAGCGCGCGGTTTGCATTCAATTGTAACAACGGGTTATTTGTTTGTTTGTATGTAGTTATTATTTGTATTTATTTTATGTTTATAAACTTGTTACAACGTAACAATGTATCAGTCCCACGTAATAGGGGGCGAGCCTATTGCCGTTTTTCGGGCACAATTCCAGACTCCGTGCTGCTACTGAGAATTTCCTAATGGAAAAACCCAATAACACTTTGCCCGACCCGGGAATCGAACCTCTAGATCGCTCGGCACATACTTGTGCCGCGAGACCACGAGGCAGTCTTAATATAATAATCCCTTATTGACATTAATTGGATATTAACTTCTATAGCAAATAAACTTTTCACTTACGTCAGACTCTGATATGATGTCGAGTATGAGGAGAATGGTAATTCCTGACAAGCCGCACAACGTGTTGCCACAGAACAGGATCATGTTGGCCATGCTGGGCTCGTTGAACAGCTTCTCAGACACGTGGATCAAGTTCGCACATCCATAACTGCACAGACACCATAAATAGATAAATACCATTGAACCTATGGCGGTACTTCCATAAAAGACCAAAAGCCCAGCTTGCCTTAAAAACACATACATAAACTCACGCCTGTCTCCCGTTAGGGTAGGCAGAGACTATATAGCGCTAAATGCCACGGTCCAAACACACCACTTTCGCTTCCTCAACCGACATTATCCTCTTCATGCATGCACGTCGGTTTCGAGGACTCTTTATATTGCCCTTTTTCAGTAAATTACCTATATGCTCTTTATAGGTGCACCTGGGCCGTCCTCGACCGACTTCACCGTTCACTTCCGCACAGTAAATCTCTTTCGTCATCCTGCAAACATTCATCCTTTCAATGTGGCCAAACCATTTTAGCATCCCCCTTTCAATTTTAGTCACTACATCGACTTTCAATCCACATTTTTCACTTATCACACTATTCCTCACTCTATCTACCAATTTCACCCCACACATGCTTCTCAACGCTCTCATTTCAACTGCATTAATTTTGCTTTCATGCTTCTTCTGCCATGCCTTAAAAAAATCCGAATAATAGTCTTCAAACACTAAATATTTATTTAAAAGAAACAATTTGACATATAAATGAGTAGGTATATCCTGACCCCACAATAAAATAGTCATAGACATAGACATTACAAATTAAAGTCAAACCGGCCTTCCAACTCAACGCGTGGAACTATTGTTCGCTTAGTTGAGTTGGGTCCCTAACCAAAATCCTACGCCGGTAAAAACACTTGTATTTTTAAAAGGTTCGCCGGTATAACTCGTGGTACAGTACTTACCCGTAGAATATGATGAGCAAGCAGATGGCGGGAAGGTTGTTTTGCGCCACGAACACGGGGAATCCGAACGCGAGCATCATCAGCGCTGTTATCACCATGTTTATGCAAATTATCTGTGGTAACACAAAAAAATATTTTTTTAGCATTTTTAGGACCTTGGAAATATTTTTGCTACGAACGATCAAAAGGTCTCAGGAAAATTGATATTTGGCTCATTCAGCACAAAGTTGCACAAAGTCAGCACGGACTGGGAAATGTGTCCGAAAACCGACAATTGGTATAAAACCGTAAATTATAAATGTAAAATTTCTTCTCATCAATTAGTCTAAAATCTGTTGTATCAAAGTACAGTCCAATACATCCAGTTTTCAAGAGACAACCAAGTAGTTACGACAAGAATTCATAGATGGCGCTTTTTTAAATTAGCTTCTTAGATGATTTCGATGCACGTAAATCCTAAGTGCCTTTACTTCTATTATATTATAGTAGAGTTACCGTAAGGTCCCAGACGAGCGCCGAGGCCCAGTATAACGCGGGCGATACGTCACAAAGCAGCTGGAGGCGTTTCTGTCGCGAGCGGCGTTCCTGTACCAAATAGATGGCGCCACCAGCGCTCACCAGGCTGTATCCAAGGAGCACCAGGGATGAGATACCCGCATCAGCGATGTGTTGGTAACTGCACAACATACTTATAATGACTACACAGTAATTAATTAATACACCCAACAGTCACATATATAGTTCTGACCCCACATTAGGATAGCTCTGTATCGTGGGTATCAGAAACTACGAGAGACTTTTCAGTCTCACAAACACCCAGACCCGACACAAATACTTGCGGATCACACAAGCATTTGTCTCGGTGCGGGGATCGAACCCGCGGCCCCACGTTTCGCAAGCTGGTGTCTAGCCAACTGGGCCACGGGGCTGTCGAATTATCCACACTATCATCACTAATATCAAATTTTAAAATAAAAACTAAAATTAAATTTAAATATCTTAATTTTAAAACAAGGCACAGAGTAACCAAAAGTTTCGTCCAAAACAAAACTATAAAAAACTGATCGATTAATTTAAGAATTTTATTGTGTACAAAATAAATTTTCAATTCAAAAACATCGACGAGGATGGGATTCGAACCCACGCGTGCAGAGCACATTGGATTAGCAGTGCAACGCCTTAACCTCTCGGCCACCTCGTCGTGTCGAGTCTTGACAAATTTAAGAGTTGTGTCGCCGATAAATTTTAGACCTCACTTGTAACCCTATAGAAGTGTATTAATTTGTCTTATCAGTATATCACCCATACGGACCTTAGAAAGCGCTAAGTGTTTACAGGCTGATAATAAAATACGATAGCCTGTATACAACTGATCCTAAAGCACGTCAGATTTTGTATAGTGGTCACTATCAGAGAAACGATGACATAGTGTGGGTGACAGCCGGCTGGGGGCTGAAGAAAATTTTGCCGGCCTCCTATTAAGCTATTTATATTTTTTTAAAGTTATTTTATAAGTATATGATATAATGTAATTCTGAAGAAATTTTAGGTAAGAATTGTCATCATTATTGTGAATTGTACAGCCGACAAAAAAAAACATATTTTTATAGTGGCAGCACACAGAGTTGTTAATGAAAAATTATGTTGATGATCATTTTAATCGATTCAAATCGATGTGTGAGAAAAATATGCAGTGATTCAATATTTATGATATATTATTATTATTTATTGTCGAAATTTTTGCCGCCCCTATACGCTACGCCTCTGCAGGAAGGATGCGGATATCCCATAAAAAATATATATGAAAGGTACTAACACGGTGTCTTTGCTGATGGGTTCGCTAGAAATCTTCATAGGATGTGTAGACACGGCGAGGCGAGCGCCGTCCCCCGCCACGGAGCGGAGTATGGCGTTGTTGGCAACACTGAGCCACGCTGGAAGCGCGTGGTGGCCCTTGTTGTTGTACCACGCTATTATGTTGGTAGCATTGTTCTTTAGGGTCGACGTTACTCCTCCGTACCTGTTCGAATACATTAATGTAATAGTAGACACATTTTTTTAAATTTTTGTAACGAATTTAAAATCTAGAGACGGAGATACGCATGGGCGTGTGCACAAGAGAGATAGAGATATTCCCACAGAACAGTAATTTCTGTTTCATTTTCCGACAGATTTTGGTTTGGTTTTTCATAGAATGTATGAACTTTATTCTTGTATATGAAAAACATATTATGAATTAATAAAAAAGATGCACAATACATCCATGACGTCATTGTCGTTACATTGCGGTTGTTTGAGAAAGACAACTAGATATTTGTTCTCATACCTTCCAGTATGAACTTCAATATCGTAATCGTATTTTGTCAAAAGACAAAATATTCTTTAATCAAATAGTCTTTACAACCTATTTTTGAATTGTAAGTAAATAAACTGCTACCAGATTTGTCAAATTTAAAGGCAAATTTATCATCATCATCCTCATTAAGCCCATATACGTCCCACTGCTGGGAACGGTCGTCCTCACGCGCCTAAACGAGGCCACTTTGAGACATTATATCTAATAGTAATACCTCTTTTCAATGTAAACTTCTTGCGAGTCCAGGAGCCAGCTGTTGAGAGTGGTGACGTCAGGGAGCGACATCATCTCGGGCAGATATTTAGTGGCGTTGGGGTCTATGTCGCAGTCTTGTCTAGTTACCTCGCACACACAAGTCGGAGAATCCTGTAATATTTCATCAATCAATATCAATTCTGCAATTAAGGCCGGCATAAATATGGCGACTCAGGTAAACGGACAATTGTTCCGCGCGCCGAGTTGGAAGGCCAGAGACCCCGACATACCCCTTTTGGCCTCCTCCGAGGTACCAAACAGGGGAGCTTAAGGCGCTTTCCTCTCGTAAAAAAAGGGATGATCGTATGTCTTTCTTGCTAACCGACACTATTTGGATTGTAGAGCATTATTAGGGAAAAATCTTATTTAAGTAAAAAGACAGGCGAAGTTTAATTGGGTTCTTAATTTTGAAATCTCAGTGATAGCACGGAACCTGACTATACGAATTAACTGAAAAACGTCATTAGAGGGACTTAATGTGGGATTCGAAACAAGCCTGACAAAACGTTGATGCAGAAATATGGAGAAATAGGCGCGATTAAACTATGCACGTATGTCACTTGGAGTGATTAAAAATAACATACCTTTTCAGTCCAGTTTCTGACTTGCTTCCCGTACTCCATTTCTTTCATCACGTGTTGAGCGAACGTGAGGTCCAAGTGTGCTGATTCTGGATATATTGACGGTTCAGGGCTGAAAATATAAAAGTACAAAAGTGTCACATATACAATAAGCAGTAAAATTAATTTTTGATCAAAAATATTTGCATCCTCTTACAAAAAAAATAAGATATTTTAACATACATATACAGCCTCACGCCTGTATTCTACGAAGGGATAGGCAGAGGTGCATTTCTGCACCCACATTTTGCCAGGTATGTATCAGTCCCACGTAATAGAGGGCAGGCTGGCATTGTTTTGCCGTTTTTTTCAGGGATTAAATCTCTATACACAATATTATGTGTGAGTAAGGGAAATACTGTTACTTTTTATCCTTGTATGTTAAACATAAGGGCGCGTTCACATAGGACATCCGATTTACAGGATCCGTTTTAACGGGTCCGTCGCTACTGGAGGTAATATTCACACAGCATTTACAGAACCGATTATAACAGATCTATCTAAATTTTAACTTATTTCCGAATGAAGACGTCTACTTTTGATGACCTTCTTAAACGATTACGAACACCGCGCACGCCCGTGCCAATCCTGGCGCGGTTTCGATCCGATAAAACGGATCAGTATTTCCGTTGTGTGTGGGATTTTATTAAACGGACCCGTAAAACGGACGGTCTATGTGTACGCGCCCTAAGACGTTTCCTAAAGAAAGATAGACAACTCTTTATTGTTACGCACCTACAAGAATTTACATAAATGAAATAAAAAATAAAAAGTGTAGACAATAGGTACTCTTATGGCCTTTAAAGACTATAAATTGAATCAAAATGAACTTACACAAAGAACTGTGTGGATCCGGCGTAGAGATTTTCGTCCAGTTGCAACACCACCTCGTTGTCTGCCGGCGGACGCAGCATAGAGAAGCCCATCGCAGTCGTCACGAATAATGCCGGCAGTACCAGCAACATGAACAGCAACCATCTGAAACAGATAATTAGTTCGATAAACATTTTATTTATTATTTATTTATTTAAAGTCGTGATGGCCTTGAGGTTTAGGTACGCGGTCGAGAATTTCGACGGTCGCGGGTTCAAACCCCAGGCACACGCCTCTGACTTTTCGAAGTTATGTGTGTATTCACAATGAATTATCACGTACTTTAACGGTGAAGGAAAACATCGTGATGAAACCTGCACACCTAAAAAGTTCTTAGGAATTTCTTAGGTGTGTAGTCCGCCAACCCGCACTAGGCCAGCGTGGTGGACTAAGGCCTAAACCCTCTTAACGGTAGAGGAGGCCCGTGCCCAGCAGTGGGACGTATATGGGCTGATGATGATGATGATGATGATGAAAAATAAAATGAACTTAGGAGTACAGTAAACAAATCAAGTACAAAGGGCGGCCTTAAACATTATGTTTTATAATAACATAATCTTCTTACAAATAAATAAAATTCTGCCTCGTGGTCTCGCGGCAAAGGTATGTGCCGTGCGATTTAGAGGTCCTGGGTTCGATTCCCGGGTCGGGCAAGGTGTTATTGGGTTTTTCCATTAGGAAATTCTTAGTAGCAGCACGGAGTCTGGAATTGTGCCCGAAAAACGGCAATAGGCTCGCAATAATATTGCGTGGGACTGATACATACCCGGCGAAATGTGGTTGCAGAAATGCACTTCTGCCTTCAGGGAATACAGGCGTGAGGTTATGTATGTATGTGTAAATAAATAAAATTGAAGTGTCTGTTTGTAATATTGAAATAACAGCTTTTTAATAAATGCATGTTATGAATGTATACACGATACATATACCAAAATAACGTTTTTTAAATATTTGTCTGTCTGTCTGTTTGTTCCGGCTAATCACTGAAACGGGTGGACCAATTTTAACGGGACTTTTATCGGCAGGTAGCTGATGTAATAAGGAGTAACTTTTCAGGAGTAAAGTTCCAAAATAGCGCAAAAATTTTCCAAATTCTTTCATCGTCATGTCATCATCATCTTCTACGCGTTACAGCCAAATTCGAAATTCGTGAATCATATTTGAGTAAGCCAATCTCATTGCTGTATGTATGAAAATAAAGAAGGAATATATCACGCACCTGTTTCTAATGTGATGTATGTATCTGCTATGCATTAGCGCTTTGAACTGCTCCCACCGGGGCGCCCTCAGTGGCCCCTCTGCAGGCACCAGCGGCCCATAATCCGCCTTGATGCTTGATCCGGATGAACTTTTTGACGTACTGGATGGACACTCTTCCACTAAAGGAAATATTTTAAGTTACTTAGTTGTAAGGACTGCCTCGTGGTCTCGCGGTACAAGTATGTGCCGTGCGATCTTGAGGTCCTGGGTTCGATTCCCGGGTCGGGCAAAGTGTTATTGGGTTTTTCCATTAGAAAATTCTCAGTAACAGCACGGAGTGTGCCCGAAAAACGGCAATAGGCTCGCCCCCTATTACTTGGGACTGATACATACCTGGCGAAATGTGGGTGCAGAAATGCACCTCTGCCTACCCCTTCGGGGAATACAGGCGTGAGTTTATGTATGTATGTAGTTGTAAGGACCACTATATATGAAGTGTAAACAGTGGCGGTACTTCCATAGAAGCCCAAAAGCCCAGCTAGCCTTATAAAATTTCGAATAAGAATCTTAAAGCTTTAAATCTTTATTTAACAAAACCAAATTGACATATAAATGAGAATATTCTGACCCCACAATTAACAGTTATAAACTAGACATTACACAATTAACGTGTAACGTTTTTGGGCTTCTATGGAAGTACCGCCACTGGGTGTAAAAACCACAACATTGGGTCGCGTTCAGTCTGTGGATATATGCTGCTGAATAGGCGTCGAATATTTTCTCGTCAATTCGCATCATATGGACCTTATTGCACTTACTGTTAATCTGATGGTTGATGAGGGCACTACAATGTGTCAAAAATAAACATGGGTGGACTGTGCAAAACAATTTCAGTAAGGATCTTTTTAAAGGAATGTAGCGTGAAAGCTGTGGCGGTATTAATGTATATCCTCCTGGATCCCTGCGTCCTGTAGAAAGAACAAAATGGACGCCCGTGTCAAGTCCTGACATTAATTGAGGTATTCAATTTAGACCTTAATACAAGCGACAGAAGATTTAGGACTGTAGGCTAAATTCTTTATAAAGTACTATCGGCTATTATAGCAGCGTATTTTTTTTCTAATTGGGATCCAGGAGGTTATAGGTTATTTTAACGCCTTAGTCGTGTGTCTAGTTAAGACATTGACCAAACAAAACGTGACAAGAAATCAAATGCTTGGTTTTTAGGAATATGGAAGTGTTTTAGTGAAGTCGTCCTAAATTATTTGGAAGAATGATAGTCATTTTGATGGAAATATTAAGAAGGTACTGATATCGTATTGTTTCTCTAAATAGCTTCCATTAAAAAGGTTACAATCACGATTTACGTACCGTATTGGATGCCCTTTTGTTCCTCAGGTGCGTCCACCTGCTGGCAAATGTCGTAAAACACTTGCTCCAAGCTGCCGCAGTCTAGGCTGAAGGTCTTGATGCCCAGGACACTTTGGCTTGCTTCCAGTAAAAGGCAGAGTTGAAGGAAGCTGAAATATTTCAATTGCAATTAGTAGTCCGCTCTTTACGCGATCGTCATTTGTCCATGATTGTGGTTAATAATTTCATCCTATATACAATCAGTCCAGCATCCAGCATGTTCTTTCACCCAATGCGACTTCTAAAAAGTCGCTCTGTCAATCTTTGAGGGAGGCTTAGGTCCAGTAGTTGTCATCTTGTTGTTAATGAAGATAATATATGGTCTACTACTAGAACTGCTCTCATTCTTACAAGGCTAATCTATTCTAAACCGAATCAAGTGCACTATTGACAGCCCCGTGGCGCAGTTGGCTAGACACCAGATTGCGAAACGAGAGGCCGCGGGTTCGATCCCCGCACCGAGACAAATGTTTGTGTGATCTACAAATATTTGTTTCGGGTCTGGGTGTATGTGAGACCGAAAAGTCTCTCGTAGTTTCTGATACCCACGACACAAGACTTGTATCTTAGTGTGGGATCAGAACTATGATGTGACTGTTGGGTGTATTTATTTATTTATTTATTACTATTAAGTACTCACTTATTATTAACTCCATTAGGGTCGTAGAACGGCAGAGAAATCTCCACTTCCAAGCCGTTGACGTCGACTACGTTCGCGTTCTTGATGGTGTCTCTCACCACCGCGAGGAGTTGCTTGGTCTTCTCCTCGAGGGTGATGTCGTCAGTCCAATCATCTGTTTTCTTTTCCGGGTAAATGACCGTCAACTTGTACCCGTTGCCGAGGGCTCGCTTGATCTCGATGGGGGAGCCAGTTGTGTGGATTTGACCCTGGTGACAAATCATTGTGTTGTATTTGTGTTATATACCTAAAAGTCTCTGGTGGAAAATACGATTGTGTTTTGACAAAAATAATTAATAATTTTTGTGTGAAAAGTTCAATACAACTATTTTCCATCATCATTCAATCATCTTTATCATTACCATAGATTTTATTAGTTCTATGTCACAGAATGATATTTTTTTTGTTATTCTTATTGACAAGGGTAAATTTAATTTTATAGGAACAATGACAGTTAATAATAACATGGTTATAGTATGGTACCTTATGCATGATGATGATTTGGTCGCTGAGTAGTTCAGCTTCGTCGAGATGATGCGTCGTCAGCAGGATCGTCCTGTCTTGTTTAAGCTTCACTATCATTGACCAAATGTCCCTGTAATGTAGATAGATGATAACCTCATGTTCATTTAGGCTTCACATCGGCGTAAAAGTACGGTTTTTAAAAAGAGTTATAAATTCCAGTCTTATCGAAATTGATTTTATTGGAATTTGAAAAAAAGGTTATGTAAGGAATTCAAGAATGGGTATTAATTTCCCGTATTTTGCGAAGCGGTTAAAAATTAACGTGATAACCAAATTCGAGATATTTTACTCTATTATCGCAGTTTTTGATTAGTATAAGGAAGAAATCCGCTGAATCTGAATGTTGTAGTACAATAACATAATGATGGGAAGATTTCCATATACTTCGATTGGCAAAGTACACATATCAAGAATTAATTTGAAAAAAGGCGTTTATGCCAGCCGCTACCTCGTGCACCTATGAAAAAGTATCGGGATATAAAAAACTAGTTCAGACCGTCTAGCAGCTGGGTCTACTCCAGATGTGGGTTCGTCCAGTGACACAAGGTGTGGCTTGGCGATAAAGGCCAGCGCCACACACAGGCGCCGCCGCGTACCTCCCGACAGGCGCACCACGGGCTCCTCGCTCCATGGACCCAAGTTCAGCACTTGTAGCATCCTGCAAAGGCCAAGGTGGAGTAAGTATGTATACACAGGTCATTTAAGAAGTCTTTAAGGGAGGCTTTTGCCTTGACTACCAACAAACGTAGCGTGACTGATAATAATGATGATGTTTTCGATACTGACTCGTTGGTCCTGTGGCACAAGCGAAGGACATCTGATCTAGTTTCTATATGGGCGTCGGGCTAAGTGTAAACGGATTTTTCATGGATGATTTTTCAAGGCGTACGGAGTCTAGGAATATGCCCGATAAACGCCGGATCAACAGCAGCTGGGGTTACTTGTTTGTAGAAATACACCTCTTCTTAACCCTCCGAGGATGTCCCCATCCTTATAAGCGAGAATATACAGAGTGTATTCAGACCGTGATGAAACTAAGGCAGATTATAATAGCTGCGGTGATTACAAACACCGTGACATTAAAAAAATCCCGACACAAAAAAAATACGTTTTCCATACAACCACATCCATTTAATATCTATGATTGTTAGGAAAACACTAAAATTTTTATATTTCCTCGGGATTTTTTTAACGCCAATAGCTTTGTTATCACCGTAGCTATTACCTGTGTAGTTTCCGCCAGGTGTGAATACATCCTGTATATGATTATGCCTACCTATCAACCTCGTCGTGGACTTGATGCGGCTGCAGCGCCGTGTTGAGCATGGCGTAGAGGCGCACGTGTTCCCGGGGGGTCATGTGCGCGTGCAGCACGTCCCGCTGGGGACACACGCCCACGCGCGCGCCCTGCGACCCCTCGCACCGCATGATCACGTGACCCTTGCTGGGTCGCTCCATGCCGGTCAGGATCTTACTGCAATCAACCAATAGGATAGCACAAAATATTTTTTATACTTTTTTCTGGGAGACAGGTTCTACAGTGCAGCGCTGTCTGAGTAGATTGTCGACTAGAAAAAAATACGGTGAACCCTCAGTTGACAAAACTGTCTTGATAATGCCGAGTAAAGGTAGCCTCTACTACAAACGAAGACATGATTACAACTGAAACATAGCGCTCTATCATATCACCCATTCTAAAACGATGCTATTAAAGACAGCTTTCTATTATATTTCTAGTGAGGCGGACTCCTTAGGTCCTATGACTACAATTAGGCCAAGTATTTTTTTTTTTTTTTTTTTTTTATTCTATAATAAAAAGGGGGACTTTTATATTATAACATACATGTCAGTCCCATCGTACCTTATACTAAAAACTATAACTAAACTATTTTAACTAAACTATCATATACAAATTTAAAGAGTAAAAAGGCCTGGTCAGATAATGGCTCGGACAAGATGTGGTGAAAACATCCTACATTCAGTTCGTTGACTTGTAGATTTGCCATTAATTCCTTCCTAGCATCTTTGAACCGAACACATTCCATCAACAAATGCATGACATCTTCAGGCTCACCACACACTTCACAATTGGGAGAACTGCTCTTTCTTACTAAGTAATAAAATTTGTTAAGTGGGAGATGTCCAGATCTTATTCTTAATGCGACAGTTACAAGTTTCCTGGGCAGATTACTATCAGAGAACCAAGGTACTCGAGGCGGTTCGCACACAATTGTTTGATACCATATGCCTTTTTCCCGAGATTTCTGATCAAAGTATTCCTTCCACAGAATGTGACACCTATATCTATATTTAGACAATAGTTCCGTATAATTTGTTTCATAAACGTAATCTGCCCCATCCACGCTTGCTTGTTTTGCCCGACAATCAGTCATCTCATTACCTGATAATCCTATGTGGGCCGGAACCCATTGCAACTTCAACGCTATCCCATTAGAGACAATCTGATGAATTTTGGACAAAATCTCGTATGCTATTGATTGGCCCCTGTGTCCAGAGGCACATCGAAATATGTGCAAAAGCGCACTTTTACTGTCGGTACAAATTACAGTTTTCCTTCTTGTTATCCTCATGACGTGGGAAAGAGCTTCTGAAATTGCAATGAGTTCCAAAGACATCACTGAAGCAAACCCAATTACCTTAAAGCTACCTAATCTAATGTTTTGGCGTTGGAGCGGATCATAGAAAGCTGCACCTTGACCACCTTCACTCTTGGATCCATCCGTAAACATAATATGCCAGTCGTAAAAATTTTCACTTAAATTATTTTTACTTAAGTTTAAGGCCAAGTATTTAGTAGAATAGAAAGTAAAAGTAGAAGTCGTGATGGCCTCGAGGTTTAGGCAAGAATATTAGTCGAGAATTTCGATGGTCGCGGGTTCAAACCCCGGTCACACCTCTGACACCCCTGACTTTTCGAAGTTATGTGTGTATTCACGTACTTAACGGTGAAGGGAAACATCGTGATAACACCGGCACACCTAAAAGTTCTTAGAATTTATTAGGTGTGTAGTCCCGCCAACTCGCGCTACGCCAGCGTGGTGGACTAAGGCCTAAACCATCTCGGTTGTAGAGGAGGCCCGTGCCCAGCAGCGGAACATAGTATATGGGCTGATGATGATGATTTAGTAGAATTAAAAAGACTCACACGAGTGTAGTCTTCCCAGCTCCGTTATGTCCGAGCAGCGTGGTGATCTGCCCCTTGTGCAGTTCCATGGAGACGTTGTTGAGCGCGAGCTTGGACCGCCTGGAGCCCTCGCCGTACACCTTGCTCACGCCCACGATGCTCACGCCGGCCTTCTCGTCCGTGGACGTGCAGCGGGTTATGTTGCTGCTCAGCGTTTTAACGCCTGGCGATGGAAACATACATATTTATTGTATTCCTGCAGTTGTGGTGCATTTCCGAAACCAGGTTTTGTCAATTGTGGTTAAAGCCCCAAGAAGGGGGTGATCTTAATTAATTTTCAACATCATTATCAGTCCATATAGAACATCAAGGCCATCACTACTTGTTAATGATTTTCAATATTAACTACATACTAGTAATTTAAGCAATTTACTAATTACGATCTATTTTAAATGAATTATCTTGTTGTGTATCTTACTTTGCTACTAAGAAAATGATCTGTTGAAAATATCATAAATTAAAATCACTTGTGAGAGTTAATTGGTTTCGTGTTTTAGATGAGCAATCATCGCATAGCTATATGAGTAACAAAAAACAGAACCTGTCGTGCTTCCTTCGTACAGTCGAGAATGAATCGATAGAACGTACCAAAATATCGGTCGATGAGCCAACCGATGACGAAGTAGATGGCGGCGTCGACGAGCACCATGATGGCGGCGAGGCCGATGCTCATGTCCTCGCTGCCGACGGGGGAACTCCACAGGTCTTCCCACCTCGCGCCTGTCCCCACCGCCTCGTATCGAGTAATGTATAGGAATGCGTAGCATAGCGACGATGACATTGATAGACACTGAAATTCACATAAATTATTTAAAATTATTGTTTTGTTGTTCCCGTGTGTTCTGTTGGTTTCGTGTTCGATTCTTTTGTTGAGCATTTACGTACTCTTTTATTTCACCAGTCGTATTTTTATGTCCCAGTTTCCATGCTGCTAGAGAGAAAATTCTAATAACAAAACCCATTACCACTTTGCTTCACCCAGAAATAGCACTCAGGACCCTCAGTGCTTCCACCCGTGTCTCCGGATCGCACGCATGGCACTCATACCGTTAGGCCAAAGATTGAACTTCGCATGGGACTGATACACACTCAGTACACTGTTGTTATATTAAAAATTCGTACGTCTATACAAATAAATAAAATTTAAGTGTTTGTTATATTGAAATAACCGCTTTTTAATGAATGAATTTACAATTTTTGTCTGTCTGTCTGTCTGTTTGTTCCGGCTAATCTCTGAAACGGGTGGACCAATTTTAACGGGAATTTCACTGGCAGATAGCTAATGTAATAAAGAATAACTTAGGCTAAAATAAACGGCTGTTAGGCGGAACGAAGTTCGCCGGGTCAGCTAGTAAGCAAATATAATTTTAATACTACGAAGGTAATGCTTCGTACTTACCACGACCAATTTCAGTGAGCTGACCATGACGGCCTCGAGTGAAAGGATCATCACGAATGGCATGAAGGTTGTGAGGTATGCAAGGGCTGAGCACACTGCGGCGAAACTTGCCGAAGAAAACAGCTTCGACATCATGTAGCTGCAAGAAAAAGGGATTCAAGGTTTGTGGAGTCAAGGTCAAAATTTTCATGTAATAATCTTTTGCAAATCGAAGTTGTAATGATGGAGCATGAATTTTAGATTTTAGAAATGTTGTTATTAATAATAAATAAAGCTACACAAGTAAATTAATTGCATTAACGATGGCTAGAATGCATGTTACTTCTGATACTTTAATTCACTCTTTATTTTGTCTCTTACTTTTACCCCTTCCAGAGATGTGATATAAATACTATCACAAAGCTCGCAGTTAGTAGCATTACATCTTGCATATCTATCCTCAGAAGACTTCCAGGATGGTCTTTTGGAAGCTGTCTGCATCAATAATATCTGGATTGTATTTTTCACGTACTTTAACGGCTAAGGAAACATCGTGAGGAAACCTGTACACGTAAAAGTTCTTAGGAATTTCTTAGGTGTGTAGTCCGCAAACCCGCAATAGGCCAGTGTTGTGGACTAAAGCCTATATGGGCTAATTATGTTATTAATGATGATGACGATGATGATATACTCACCAGAAACTAAGAACAGATAAGCTGAACACGAAGAGCAGGACGAAGATGAGCGTAGGGTCAGTCTTCGGTACGACCAGCCCGTAGTGAAGCACCAGCGTCATACACGCGACCGTCACCACCATCTCCGCGAAGGAGACTATGAACCACGACAGCGTGTGGTAGTTCAGGTTCACTCCCATCACTGACATCAGCTGGAAAAAGCATATTAGTGTAAATTAATTATAATAATAAATAAATACTGACTGCCTCGTGGTCTCGCGGTACAAGTATGTGCCGTGCGATCTAGAGGTCCTGGGTTCGATTCCCGGGTCGGGCAAAGTGTTATTGGGTTTTTCCATTAGGAAATTCTCGGTAACAGCACGGAGTCTGGAAATGTGTCCGAAAAATGGCAATAGGCTCGCCACCTATTACGTGGGACTGATACATACTTGGCGAAAAGTGGGTGCAGAAATGCACCTCTGCCTACCCTTTAAGGGAATACAGGCGTGAGTTTATGTATGTATGTATAAATAAATACACCGTCACATACATACAATAAGTAGTTCTGAATCCACATTAATATACATATACACCATACATATCACAAACACCCAGACCCGAATCAAATATTTGTGGATTAAACAAACGTTTGTCTCGGAGCGGGAATCGAACCCGCGGCCTCTCGTTTCGCAAGCTGGTGTCTAGCAGTGTTGGGCAAAAGTTAATTGACAATTAATTAATTGTTAATTGCTGCCATTGCAATTAACAATTGATCAATTGTTATTGTGAAAATGACAATGGACAATTAATTAATTGTTAATTGCAGTTAAAAAAACAATTAAAAATTTTGTTAATTGTTAGTTCAATTAACTTTTTCCCGACACTGGTGTCTAGCCAACTGCGTCACGGGGCTGTCAAAAATTATTATATTTCTTGATAGGCGAAAGTGGAATCTAATATAGAAATCATTATTGTAGATAATAATATTTGCCATCTTTTTTATTTGAAACTCTTTTTTGTATAACGCATAGGTTTTTAATTATCAAACTTTTTACAATATGGTTTTTACTAAATATTTAGTTAATGGTTAAAAAAAATTGTTAAAAATTAAAAAAAATGGTAACTGAATTGTAGAGCATAAAATTACCTATAAATTTTATCAGAAACTTTTTCCCGTAGCATTTATAGTTTAGGAGCTATAACGCTGTAAATGAGATTATAATGCTGTATATTCAATTATGCGCCTATAAGTTGCAGTATATATTTCGGGTCGTTCGGAATTTCCCCCTCTCAACATTCCAACAGTATTCAGGTATAAATCCTAACCATTTTTGTCCCCTCGTGACGCTAGGGTCGTTCCCTCGCCTGTGTGTGTATTGAAATTTTCGTAGACGCGTCAATTCTGTTTGGAGCGCTATAATTAAAAACCTATGCGTTATACAAAAATCAGTTTCAAATAAAAAAAGATGGCAAATATTATTATCTACAATAATGATTTCTACAATTTTTGTCGTATGATGCGCGGTTCGCGAGATATTCGATAAAACGTGTTTTCCAAGATGGCGGCTGAAGTGACCCCCCCCCCCCCCCCCCCGCTGCGCCAACTTGGATTTACATTCAGGGGACACCCTTGAACATATTCTAAAAAAAAAATTCAGGTCCCGTACGTTGCAAAATAAACCCCCGGCGCTTGGCCTAATATATAAACTAGACATTACACAATTAACGTGTAACGCTTTTGGGCTTCTATGGAAGTACCGCCACTTAAACA
Organism: Hemaris fuciformis; assembly: GCA_907164795.1. Classification (NCBI taxonomy): domain Eukaryota; kingdom Metazoa; phylum Arthropoda; class Insecta; order Lepidoptera; family Sphingidae; genus Hemaris; species Hemaris fuciformis. The sequence goes on from OU015452.1 coordinate 11,018,668, forward strand.
TACTTACCATGGTATTACCAGTCTCTTTATCGGTAACGATGAAGCGCACAGTTGACGCCACGGTGAATAGAAGAGAAAAGAAGAACGCCACGATGAGTGCTTGAGATTCGTATAGCGAGGTCTGATAACTAAAACGTAAAAAAAAAATCGTCACTGCACTTAAATGTTGCCTACAGATAATATCGATCGTTATATAAATAAATAAAAATAAATAAATACACCCAACAGTCACATACATAGTTCTGATCCCACACTAGGATACAAGTCCTGTGTCGTGGGTATCAGAAACTACGAGAGACTTTTCGGTCTCACAAACACCCAGACCCGAAACAAATATTTGTGGATCACACAAACATTTGTCTCGGTGCGGGGATCGAACCCGCAGCCTCTCGTTTCGCAAGCTGGTGTCTAGCCAACTGCGCCACGGGGCTGTCAAATACAGCCATACATACATACATACATACATATTCTCAGTATGTTTTTTGTAAATCTTTATTTTTTCAAGGCATTAATTGTTTCGGCCTTGCCTGGAGATTGTCACTCAACACTAATTTATCGACCATCTTAATTAAGGATGACGATATACACAAGCCAGTAAAAAGTTCTTCTGTTTAAGGTAAGAATTGATTTTAATGTAGGTAGGTAGGTTTTTTTTTAATCAACAGTCACATATATAATTCTGACCCCACATTAAGATACAAGTCTCGTGTCGTGGGTATCAGAAACTACGAGAGATTTTTCGGTCTCACAAACACCCAGACCCGACACCAATACTTATGGAGCACACAAACATTTGTCTCGGTGCGGGGATCGAACCCGTGGCCTCTCGTTTCGCAAGCTGGTATCTAGTAAAATTCGCCACGGGGCTGTCACGGTTTATAAAATAGTCTTCTTATGTCAATACTTACTAATCCTTCCTATAGCAAGGGTAAGGTATCTGCTGAGTGTACATCGCCCAATCTTGTTCTTGTTTGGTCTCTCGCTTCTGTACCCTTGACGAGTTGGCAGACAGCTGGATGATGGCCTTGTCCACAAGGTCCTGGATCTGAACGAAACCACGGAAGTAGCGCATGTTTTCGATGAAGTTGGACTCTGGCCCTGGAATCCACACGCTGAAAGAAGTTTTTTTATGGAATTATTATGTTATATTTTCATCTTTTGTAAGACACTACCCCCCCCCCCCTCCCCCCTCAGTTGCAGAAGAGGCCTAGCAGTGGAACGTATACGTGATGATGATGTAGAACAGTACTATGACCAACATAGGATGTCTTCAGGATGATTTTGATATTGATTATGGCGATGTTTTTAGTGTTATACATGATATAATGATTTGGGAAAAAATAATTTACAAGGTAACTACGTTTTTGATTATGGGAAAATAGGCAAACGAGCAAGTGAGCCACCTGATGTTAAGTGGTCAACACCGCCCATGAACACCCACAATACCAGAGGAATCATTGGTGCGTTGCCGGCCTTTGAGGAAATTATAGGCTTTTTTCTTGAAGGACCCTATGTTGTATCCGTTTGGAAATATCGCCGAGGACGCTGATTCCACAAAGATGTTGCGCGGAGAAGAAAAGTCCGTTTGAAACGTAATGTATGATATGGTGGATAGGTAAAATATATTATAGTAAATTAACATCCAATCATACTATATGATAAAATAAGCCTTAATGATATACTCGTATTTAAATGACCTAAAACTGTATAATGAAACAGGAACTAACTAATTACTTCACTTGTTCATGGTATAGCATAAATTAGTTCAACGGAAAAGTTTTACATGTGATGATGTAGCCATGACATTCTGGTTTTTTATCACTTTTTTCAGTTTTGTATAATCAATTACATTTGAATTTATATCGTGTACTTACTAGTTCTTCATCCATTTAGTTGTAGGCACGTTGTCAATGTCCATTCTTATGGTGTAATTGACATTTGTTTTTCCATTACCCTGCAGCTCGGTGTTTTTGAATATAATGCCTGAAAGGATGTCAAACTGTAATATGTCTGTTAGATAGGCATACTTACTAAGTTCTGTCTCTTATTAAACATAGAGCATATTGAAATGACATTAATATTTGGAATACTGTATCATTCCTGTAGGTATGACCTGTAGGTCAAGAATATTTCGATTTTGTTTATACTGGTCAAGCTTTGGAGTTCCGTAATGGCTTTGAGGATTAGGTGGGCGGTCGGTTGAAAATCGGTGGGTGCGAGGTCAAATCCCGAATCAGAACTATGTACTTCTCATACACATACATATAAACTCACGCCTGTATTCCCCGAAGGGGTAGGCAGAGGTGCATTTCTGCACCCACATTTCGCCAGGTATGTATCAGTCCCACGTAATAGGGGGCGAGCCTATTGCCGTTTTTCGGGCACATTTCCAGACTCCGTGCTGTTACTGAGAATTTCCTAATGGAAAAACCCAATAACACTTTGCCCGACCCGGGAATCGAACCCAGGACCTCTAGATCCCACGGCACATACTTGTACCGCGAGACCGGACTTCTTTGATGTGTAATTTACCAGTGATAATCCTCGTACTCATCACATAGCTAGACAATTTTTATTAGTAATTACGCCTTTTTACCATCACTTATAACGGTCAAAAATGGACCCAAGGGATTTTCGAAACTTAACTTTAACACTTTAACAAGGTTCAAGGCTTACAGAAGGCTTTGGCATTAGAAACGGATCCCTCAATCTTCTGACATCCTATTTGAATAACAGAGTTCAGAGGGTTGACGTAAATGGAAAACTTTCTCCAGGATCGTCGGTTACCATGGGAGTGCCACAGGGTTCAATTCTTGGACCTTTTTTGTTTCTTGTTTATATAAATGACTTGCCTTACTACGTTGAGAGTAAAAGCGAAATAGTATTGTTTGCGGATTATACATCTTTAATATTTAACGTGAAAAGACGTCTTGATAATTTTGACGAAGTAAACAATGCACTTCGTAAAGTTGTTCAGTGGTTTGATAATAATAATCTACTTTTAAATGCAAAAAAAACTAAATGTATAAAATTCACAATGCCCAATGTCAAACAATTAAAAACCACTGTACAAATAAACGGCGAAGAACTGGATCCTGTTGCGTCAACCACATTTCTGGGCATTACGGTGGACGCAAAACTCCAGTGGGGACCGCACATTCAACAATTGGCAAGTAAATTGAGTTCAGCGGCTTATGCAGTAAAGAAGATCAGACGTCTGACTGACGAAGAAACGGCAAGAATGGTTTACTTTAGCTATTTCCATAGCCTTATGTCCTATGGTATTCTTTTGTGGGGAGCAGCTGCGGACATTAATACTATTTTTGTTTTGCAAAAAAGAGCCATTAGGGCTATTTATCATTTAGGTCCCAGGGCTTCACTTAGGGAAAAAATTTAAGGAAATAAATATTCTTACCGTTACTTGTCAGTTTATATACGCAAACCTCATGTACGTCCAAAAAAATATTGGTCAATTTCATAAAATTTGTGATGTTCATAATAAAAATACTAGGAGCAAATGTAATCTTGTACAACACGTAACTCGTCTCCGGAAAATTAATAACTCTTTTATAGGGCAATGTATACGCTTCTATAACAAACTTCCGAAGGGTATTAGGGAGCTTCCTTTGAAAAAGTTTAAAGAATCGATTAAAGAAAAACTATGTAAAAAAGCTTATTATAAAATGTCAGATTATATTGAGGATAATAAGCCCTGGGAGTAAGTAAACTGATCGGAGGTTGCTGCAATTTGTATCGTTATGACATGTATGAGGTTAAATTAAATATAATAAATAAAAATGTAATTATAATTAAAAATTATCATCTAAAAAAATGACATTTCGTGTTGCTGAGGGAGTTTCTTGCCGTTTCTTCTCCACAGCGATAACACGTTTCGAAGCGGCAATAGTTTAAAAAAAAAAAAAAAAAAAAACTTGACGATTCAAAAGCACTTGTAAAAGTCTATTTGAATAAAGGTGATTTTGACTTTGACTTTGAAGAAAAAGGGATGTTAGTGCACTTACAATCTCCTAGTTTAGCAACGACATACCTGCGGAGAATTCGTTCAGCAAGGTGAGTTGTGCAGCCTGATGCGTGAGCTCGTGCTCACTGGGTACGCTCCGGAACCTGTTCAGATTGATGCACTGCAGCATAGCCGAAGCCTTGCTGAGAATGCTGCCTAGACCCTGCGCCAGAAATGTATTTTACATTAATACCCACGCCTATAATAATAATTCCATAATCTTAAATTTTTACATAATATGAGGAGTTAAAGAAGAGTGAAGTCGTGATGGATGGTACTTTAACGGTGAAGGAAAACATCGTGATAAAACCTGCACACCAAAAAGTTCTTAGGAATTTCTTGGGTGTGTAGTCCGCCAACCCGCACTAGGCCAGCGTGGTGGACTAAGGCCTAAACCCTCTCAGTTGTAGAGGAGGCCCGTGCCCAGCAGTGGGACGTATATGGGCTGATGATGATGATGAGGAGTTAGTAGTGTTATTTAGCACTCATGCTTATTTAAGCGCTATATTCCCATGGAAGAGGAGTTTCTAGTCCCATTTAACAAGGAGTCTAAGACCCTTTTGAACACACATTTCCTGATTTCACGCTGCCATTCAGTTTATTAGTGGGTAAGCCACCCCTGCTCGACTTGGGGAGTCAAGTCCAAATCTTCATGATCGCATGCCGCACATGAGCAAGTCACGGGACCAATAAGCTGTATCGCCATCATTTGTATATTTTTCATTAACGATATAAATAATTAAATATAATTCTTAAAGAAATTTACTAGCAATGCCTACCTTCATATCACCAAATTGGTCGAAAATTCCATCGAGATCCATGTCGGGAACTTGAATATCTTCTCCAATGAGCATGTTCCTCAACTCTTCGAAGTTGGGTGAGGTGAGGAGGTTCCTGAGTGCGGAGACGCCGTCGCGGTGGCTCGATAGTTTATCCAGCGCTGGGAACGACTTGGCGAACGAGTGGACTAGATCTGTCATCCTTATCATAGACGCGAACGTTGCGTTTGCCTGTGGGTGAAATAATGAATAATGTAAGTACAATCTTACGCCTGTATCCTTAAAGAGTCACAAGCCGGTGCCATGTTTTGCTAGTTATTTCATCATCATTATCACCATCATCACCATCAGCTCAAAGACGTCCACTGCTGAATATAGGCCTCCCCCAATGATCTCCACAGTGACCTGTCGGAGGCAGCCTGCATCCAACGACGTCCCGCGACCTTTACAAGGTCATCGAACCGTCTTATTGGTGGATGTCCTAAGGTGCTTCCCGCTACGTGGCCTCCATTCGAGAACTTTTTGGCTCCACCGGCCATCAGTTCTCCGCACGCTAGTTATTTAGTTCTTTGCAATCGAACGTGATAGGATTATTGACGCGAGACAAACGCGGCAGTTGGGCAGAAAGAATAAATAAATGTGAAATGAGCAATGGCCAGCAAAACCAGTGGCGGGACTTCCATAAAAGCCTTAAACGTAAAGCATTAAACGTTAATTGTGTAGTGCCTAGTTTATATTTGCTTATTATGGGGGTCTTTATTTAACAAATTGCTTTAGTTAAATAAAGATTACAAGCTTAAAAAATATTATTTGGAATTTTAAAAGGCAAACTGGGCTTTTGGGCTTCTATGGAAGTAGCGCCACTGAGCAAAACATTGTACTCGGATGGAATTGCGACGGATGGCAAGATTTCCTTGGCTTCATCATACCTTTTCTATTATCCTGTTGACGGCAGGATCTGCAGGCGTGTAGAGTATTTTTCCCATGATCAGAGGTTTCACGAAACTCCACACGATTTTGCCGCCATCCACGCTCACAATCTCCTTATACATCGAACGGCAGAAATCGGCTGGAAAAAGAAGTTGCATTTTTTACTTTAACGCTTTCTGACGATGTCTTTAATAAGAAGCTGGGAAATTGGAAATATTACTATTCTAATTTACATATTAACAATCTTATTTATGGTTCCGTATCTCAAACGGATAAGGGAGTCCTTTTAGGATCACCTTGTGTATGTCTGTTATAGCCAATTTTGCTCTGAAACTTCTTGATTAATTTAGTTAAAATTCTGCACACTATATGCATTTCTATGTCCAAATGACGTGTAAAATAACTTACAAAGTGAATATTGAGTTATAAGTGAAGTTTAAATATTAGATCAGTATTTCAAGCACAAGTATGTGGCGCACAATCTAGAGGTCGGTCAAAGTGTTATTGGGTTTTTCCATCAGGAAATTCACACTTGTAGCACGGACACGGACGACACGGAGACACGGAGTGTTCGGGGAATACAGGCGTAATGTTATGTATGTATATTTTAAATTAAAGGGACAACTAAAAAAATCTGCCTCGTGGTCGCGCGGTACAAGTATGTGCCGTGCGATCTAGAGGTCCTGGGTTCGATTCCCGGGTCGGGCAAAGTGTTATGGGGTTTTTCCATTAGGAAATTCTCGGTAACAGCACGGAGTCTGGAAATGTGCCCGAAAAACGGCAATAGGCTCGCCACCTATTACGTGGGACTGATACATACTTGGCGAAATGTGGGTGCAGTAATGCACCTCTGCCTACCCCTTCGGGGAATACAGGCGTGAGTTTATGTATGTATGTATGTATGTAAAAAAATCACTGTACCGTGTGACATATTATTTTAAGTGTCCTTTATTTTGATTTTTTAGTTTGTTCCGAGTGATACTTAGAAGTCGTGATGGCCTCGAGGTTTAGGCACGCGGCCGAGAATCTCAACTGTCGCAGATTCGAACCCCAGGCATACACCTCTGACTTTTCGAATTTATGTGTGTATTCACAAAGAATTATCACGTACTTTAACGGTGAAGGAAAACATCGTGATGAAACCTGCACACCGAAAAGTTCTTAGGAATTTCTTAGGTGTGTGGTCCGCCAACCCGCACTAGGCCAGCGTGGCGGATTAAGGCCTAAGCCCTCTCAGTTGCAGAGGAAGCCCGTGCCCAGGAGTGGGACGTATATGGGCTGATGATGGTGATAATACGTACTGGGTAGCACGTCAAGCTGAGCCTGACTGGGTCCTTCTGAATTGTCCTTGTTGCTGATGATATTTTGTAGCACGCGAGGTACGTGCGTGTTGAAAGGCTTGCCACACAGCATCTTGCCAGCATTCGCCATTAAGTTCGATGCTGTAAGCATACATATTTCGATCAATGGAACCGCTTTTTCGTGTTAAGGAGTTCAATTTCATAAGGAAATTATAAACCTTAGATTATATTAAAACCAATTTAATAAATTTAAATAGAAAGTTGTTTATTTTATTAGGTTTTTTAATCGACACATACCTTATGCAAACTTATAATGAATCAAAACAACTTAAATTTTCCAAGCGCATTTTGGAATTGTTCATTTTTAAATTCTGAAGTTAAGTCTTCATTATCCAGATTCTGAGTTCGTTTGCAGCTAAACTTAATGGAAATACAATCACTTACACTTCAGCAAATTCCCAACTGACGAGAAATTCTTCAAGCTCTGGAATATCGGTTCATCAGCCAGGGTGTCGCTGACGTCTGCCACGTTCTCTTGCACCACGGGGAGTAGGGCCGCCATTTGTGAAAACTTTGACAGCACAGCACTGCCTTCTTCTTGAGTCAAATTTGACGTAGCGTACAGCTTGGCGAGTAGTTTGTCGGATACCTGAAAATTTTTATTTTGTGAATTAAGAACATTGCTTAGAAACGAAGGCTTCTCCACGTCCCACTGTTGGACAGATGCCAATTTTTTGTTCGAATAGACATAAAGTAAGCAATAGTAGAAAGTACACAAGAAACTTCACGTGTACTCTAAGATGTAATAGGTAGGCGTAGGTTTCCTTAAAAAGGTTCATTACGACAATTGACGTGTTATTGAGTTTTTATCTGAGAAAATTCATAGTATAATAAAATACATACATACATACATAAACTCACGCCTGTATTCCCCGAAGGGGTAGGCAGAGGTGCATTTCTGCACCCACATTTCGCCAGGTATGTATCAGTCCCACGTAATAGGGGGCGAGCCTATTGCCGTTTTTCGGGCACATTTCCAGGCTCCGTGCTGTTACCGAGAATTTCCTAATGGAAAAACCCAATAACACTTTGCACGACCCGGGAATCGAACCCAGGACCTCTAGATCGCACGGTACATCCTTGTACCGCGAGACCACGAGGCAGTCAATATAATCAATATAATAAAATCTGAAAGGTTTCTGGTAAACGCTAGTCTCACCCCCCATTAAACGCCGCCCATTTCTAAACAACATGCTTGATAGAGTTACCTTCTCCATAACAAAGCTGAAGTTGAGGTTCTCCAGCAGTATTGGGACCAGTTGCTTGGCCCGCTGGTCTTCGAGTCCGCAGAACTGTTCTGCCACAGCACCGAACACTTCCTCTGCGCTGACCACGATCATGTCCGAAGGGAAGAACACTTGGGACATGTACTCTGGCTGGCACACGAACGCTGATATGTGGTAGGGTTGCTGTTTGTTGAAGATCTGGAACAGTTTATAAGGTGATGAATTAACGGATTTAACTTCGAGCATTTATACGACCTGGGTCTTTTTGATGATGAATTTTTAAGTGCTATACACATCCAATTTTATCATATTGAGAAAGAAGAAGCCCAAATCCCAGCTTGCCTTACAAAATTCTGAATAATAATCTTTGAGCTTTAAATCTTTATTTAACAAAAGCAATTTGACATATGAAAGAGAATATACTGACCCCACAATAAACAATAATAAACTAGACATTACACAATGAAAGTGTAACGCTTTTGGGCTTTTATGGAAGTACCGCCACTGGTTTGAATGGACCTCGTTATCTCACATCGTGGACGATGAGGTTCATTCTCGACACCGTGTACCTTGCAGCAGTCGAAATGTTTATATTCAAGGCGCATTTACGCATCCATTACTCATGTCTTAACACGTTCATCGCCAACTAGTTTTTTTTATAAAATTATTAGCAAAAAATTATATTGGTTTATATGACTGTATTTACTCCCATTTGATGAAAAATACAAGTTTTGTAGCGATATTTTATTTTTTTGGCTCTATTTTAAGTTTTTTGTAAGTGCCTGTAAAATAAAAAACCAAGTGGGTACAAGGTAGGGGCCGCGCCGGTCATATTATATGGTTTAATACGCAGCGTTTGCAAACTGCGGCGTGAACGGGCTTCGCAAATTAAGATCTGTCGTGTCGTTTGACCCCTATGGCTCCAATGGGTAGATGTCGTGCCGGTCATTTTGACCCACCATGGCGGTTAACGTGTTAATATACACTTTTTGTTTATTATATATACCTACCCACGCCATTTTGAATTACATAACAAATTATGGTGTATTTACTCACCGGTTTTAGTTGCACATATCCAGCGTGTAGCCTCGGGGCAGCCAGGGACCAAAAATTGGTGTTATTTATCCCAAGAGCGGTGAGTGCTGTCTCCACTGCCATTGAGTCCGGGAAAACTGTCGCTATATCCACTAGAACAAAGAAAATAAATATTTTAATTAAACAATAAAAAGGGCCTCGCTCGCAACTTCGGTTGCCTTTAGAATAACATGTATAGAAAAATTACTGCCTCGTGGTCTCGTGGTACAAGTATGTGCCGTGCGATCTAGAGGTCCTGGGTTCGATTCCCGGGTCGGGCAAAGTGTTATTGGGTTTTTCCATTAGGAAATTCTCGGTAACAGCACGGAAACTGGAAATGTGCCCGAAAAACGGCAATATGCTCGCCCCCTATTAGGTAGGACTCATACATACCTGGCGAAATGTGGGTGCAGAAATACACCTCTGCCTACCCCTTCGGGGAATAAAGGCGTGAGTTTATGTATGTATGTGTTTGTATAGAAAAATTAGAAAGTCATAAAAATGTTATAATTTGTTTTATAAAAATCTATAGGGAGTCTAATTTTTTTAAGATGAAAGTACTCTTTTCGTTCATTCAGGCGTTTGAAGTAGCAATTCGAGGCAAGTCTATAGCAGTTTATCTGAAGAAATCCCACAATCCACAAGTCGACGTAAAATTTTAAAGCTATTTTGAGCCCCACTAGGGCATCCAGAAGGGAACTTGAAACTGTCTTTGTTTCGATTCTAATGATTGATGTATGAATAGCCAGAGACAGAATAACGTTGATAAGCTTACCCTTGAGGTCTTCTTCTTCTACCAAGTAAGTTTTGAACTGGTGGATGGTCTTCAAGCCGATGGACAGTGACTTCAAGTCAAATTCAAGCGCTGTTCCTTTCAGTAGTGGGCGTAGTTCTTCGGTGAGACCGTGCATGCTGTATAAGAAATCATGATTTAATATTACGAACACGCATTACTGCTAGCTTTTTTTCGTAGCTTCACTTGCATCAATTTCGGGGTAGTAGCGTTTTGATTTTAAGATGACACATAAGTACTGCGTAAGGGAGCTAACACTTATTTTCAGATGTACACGTGTGAAGTTACGAATAAATGAGACAGTCTAATTTTGTCTCTCAAAACAAACTTTGGACCCCATTTTTATTACCTTAGGGTTGAGTTTCGGAAAATCGGAAGCGGAAAACTTCGTCATAATTAATTTATCAATGATATACCTGTATAGCACGCTGTCCATTGTATCATCCATAAGGACGGTCATCATCAGGTCTATCATGGCTTCTAGTCTCCCCTCCACCACGCCCTCAACGTCAACTTGACTAGCCACCCCCACTAGCCTCGTCACGTGCGACAGTAACTCTTCAATATGCTGAATTATATTCGAGATGAACCCGAACCGCCAAAACTCTTCGTTTTGCAGTTTCGGCAACTAGAAAAGTTATAAGGTTTTGAGATTTTAGATATTAATAATATAAATACGCATGTTATTTACTTCTAAGAACTTACAAGAAGAAAAGGTTTTTAACCTGTACCTATTACATTAAATAAATACTTGAAAGTCTTTGTGAATCAAAATGGAGGCTAAAATTTTATAAATTTATCCTTCAAATTGGTTCTAAAAAATAACTCATTACAATTTTCAGGCTATAAAACTGAATTTTTAAATTAAATTACTCGTATAATCATCGTCATTATACGTTCTATGGGGTTATGATGTTAGAAGTTAGGCTTTTTTAAAGACTTCCAGAATAGTTTGTTTAAAAAGGCGTACGTCAATTATAAGCAAACTAAAAGTAAATAAATGGAATAATAAATTACTTCTTTCTCAATGAGCGTTCTATTTAAATTGTTGATGATGATTGCTGCGATGGTAGTGCAGTTGTGGTCTTCGCAAATATCCCTCCAGTCCGATCTCCTAAGTCTCACATTTTCTTCTAGAGCAATATCGTCCATATTAATCTGAAAATTAGTATAAACAAATTCAGTCACACGATATTTAAATAAAACTGGACATAACGACGACCTAATGGTCGTCTTTAGAGTAGAGAATTAATTTTAAGTCCATCACATTTGACATGTTTGAAGAGTAATTTCAAGCACATTATGATATGACGCTACAGATGTTTTACTTAACACTAAAAGTAGGCATGTTACACAAGCATTTAAAATGAGGTTCAGAATAGTTTACTTACAATATTTAAATTAACTTGCGACTTTTCAATATCAGCTGCAATTATTTCATCTCGTATCTCCATAATGAGGTCTTCTCTAAGACTGTTCTTCTTAATCAAGTAGTCTTCGATAGGTTTGAATACGTCCAAATTGTGAGCGACTTCGGATGACAGCTGCTTGAGATATTGCACTTCTGTGATGCCTGCAACTTCGTGTAGATGGGGTAGTTCAGCGCGGAGAAGACGAGCTGTTTGCGTTGCTATTGAAAGAAATCTGAAAAGGTATAATGATTGCTTTATCAGGATATCCTCAGTCTATCAAGACAATAGACTTCATAATATGCCTATCTAATTCCTTATTAAAATTGTAGGTTTGCTTAACTTATGTTGGATATAATCTCTTTTAAACGGGTTTTGGCAACCGTTTAATATTGACTGTGCGATATAGAGGTCTTGGGTTCGATTCCCGGGTCGGGCAAAGTGTTATTGGGGTTTTCCATTAGGAAATTCTCAGTAGCAGCACGGAGTCTGGTAATGTGCCCGAAAAACGGCAATAGGCTCGCCCCCTATTACTTGAGACTGGTACATACCTGGCGAAATGTGGGTGCACAAATGCACCTCTGCCTACCCCTTCAGGGAATAAAGGCGTGAAGTTATGTATGTATGTTTAATATTGTATAGATAATACCATCTTGTATTAAATGTGACAAAGTCTTGAAAAGCATGAAACACTTACAGAGTGACATTTCCAAAAGAATTTTTAGTAACGTTGGCGGCGATGCACTCCGCGACCTTGTTGGGCTGTGTCGTGATGTCCTCCAGTAGATGTTGCTTCACCAGCTCCACGAACTCGTTCATGGACTTGTTGAGCTCGTATTTGGTGTAGTTACGGGTAGAGATTAACTAAAATGATCACATATTACTGGGTTAATAATAGTTAGTACAATGGCTTTTTCAACTGCTAATGTTGAAACATGAAATTAAATAAATTATCGTTTATTAATTCTGTAGGCAATAACTTTAATTGCAATATAACTGGCGTAAAATTATGGTTGCCAGATCGAATCTTCCTGTTATCGGGATCAATAACCGATTTTTCGGGATTTGAGGGCTTTGGTCAGGAGAAATAGAAAAATAAATAATAATATGAAATCAACATAATATATTAAGTAAACATAACATACATATATTTTTATATTGCACTCTGCCTATGTACATAATAAGAAATAAAAACATAGTACGTATTATTTCTGTGACACATAAGATAAGAACCGAATGAGCATGTTTATTGTTTTTGTTCTTCTTGTTTTATAAGTATTTGTAATATTTTTTTACCGCGTTTAACAACTTTTGAGCTTTTTCGCTATTCAAAAAGGTCTTAAAATTAAAACAATTTTGAAAATGTGAACTTAAAATTATCGAGCTTGTTTTTCAGGAGATTATTTGCTTTGTCGGGAGTCGGGAGGACATACAAAAACTCGGGAGAATCCCGCCAATTCCCGACCGTCTGGCAACCCTACGTAAAATACACTGGTCAATATGTTTTATTCTTATTAAAATCATGTATTTTATTTTTATTTTTGTTTGGAATAATTTGTTTAATAGAGTCCGAAATCTATCCATAGTCAATTCGTATTAATTCTTTTTTGCGTGTAAATAGAAATATTTAATGGTAATGTCTAGTTTAACGATGCTACAAAAAATGCTTGAAAGGTTCTTACCTCTCTAATAGCCATGTCCCAGTGAAAATCATTCTTCAGCGTGGAGTAGATGTCCTCCAAGGTCATGGAGTGCATGTGGCACAGGAGGTTGTCATACTCCTCCTTCTTGATTAACTGCAGGTTCAGCTGCTTGAACCACGTTGTGAATTGAGAGCACGAGATGCATTGGCTGCGGATACCAAATAATAGCGTAATTTACATTGAGAACTATGACAGGAAAATGGTATTCAATGAATACAGTTAATAGTTGACAATATTGTAAAATACAAGTCGAATGTTCACACTCGAACTAAATGCATGTGCATCATATAAATTATCATCATTAGCCCATATACGTCTCACTGCTTGGCACGAGTCACCTCTAAAGGCCTTGATTAAATATAACGATCCAATGTTTAATCGCTTATGTCGAAACGGACATCTTATTTTTGTTCTTAACCTTTTTACCCACGTAGGCTGTGAAGGATTCTAAAAAGAAGATGCAGAACATGACAAGTTTTTGTTTTACCTGTTGTTTAAAAACAGCGTTCCGGCATCAATGAGATTACTTAGAACTCCAAAAGACATCTTCGTCAAAGTTTCTTTAGATAATAATCCAACAGCCTTATTTCTCAGACCCGATATCTTGTCATCCGTAACCCATGTTGGTATCTGTGGCGTCATGGGACCGTTGCTAATGTTCTCTAAATTTGCTTCAGTTGCTGCTATATCAGAGTGCAATGTGGTGTAGTCGATTTCCTTCGGAAGTTTCAACGACGCCTCATAACCCTGTAATACATTGATGTTATTAATGCGCCTCGATCATAAAATACCAGTTCACCATCAGGTGCTAGGGCATTTTGATTCATCGGCATTAAAGTAATTGTGTCTAATTGAACTTGGAGCTTTTTACTCAAATGAATTAGATTTTACTATTTTTGTAAATACATACATACATAAACTCACGCCTGTATTCCCCGAAGGGGTAGGCAGAGGTGCATTTCTGCACCCACATTTCGCCAGGTATGTATCAGTCCCACGTAATAGGGGGCGAGCCTATTGCCGTTTTTCGGGCACATTTCCAGACTCCGTGCTGTTACTTAGAATTTCCTAATGGAAAAACCCAATAACACTTTGCCCGACCCGGGAATCGAACCCAGGACCTCTAGATCGCACGGCACATACTTGTACCGCAAGACCACGAGGCAGTATTTGTAAATAGAATTTATATAAATTTATGTTAATAGCCTACTTGACATTATTGGATAGACAAGCATGTAAAACGAGGGGCCGCGGGTTCGTTCCCCGCACCGAAACAAATGTTCGTGAAATCCACAAATATTTGTTTCGGGTCTGGATGTTGGTGAAACGAAAAGTCTGTTGTATTTTCTAATGCCCACAACACGAAACTTATATCTCAGTGTGGGGTCATAACTATGTATGTGACTGTTGGGTGTATTATTATTATTTGAACATCTGACCTGTGAAGCGAATATCAATGGCGGTATCTCTCTGAATAGTTGGCTCTGATCGTTTTCACACATCTGATGTTTTAATTCGGAGAGTGTGTGCGTGCTGTCGGGAATGTAGTCTGCAAGCGTAATGTTTCTTTGGCAAAAAGCGTCCGTCTCGTTCACATTTATGTCGTGCAGGAGACGCACTATCTGTGAAATGATATTAGACAATGATCAGTTACATTACATGACAGCCCCGTGGCGCAGTTGGCTAGACACCAGCTTGCGAAACGAGAGGCTGCGGGTTCGATCCCCGCACCGAGACAAATGTTTGTGTGATCCACAAATATTTGTTTCGGGTCTGGGTGTTTGTGAGACCGAAAAGTCTCTCGTAGTTTCTGATACCCACGACACAGGACTTGTATCCTAGTGTGGGGTCAGAACTATGTATGTGACAGTTGGGTGTATTTATTTATTTATTTATTTATTTACATTAAGATCTTCCATCTCAGTAATCTTATAGAATCCATTAAAGGGAAAATTTAGAAAGTGACCTGCACCATACTCAGACTTTTCTTCTACTTAAGTTACCCTTGTTCTTAGGTTCGTGTCTGTTTAGCTCTAATTAAATTTAAAAAAAGAGAAACCTATGTACATCTTGTTTACTTGTTTGTTGTTTTAGCTCATATGATTCGTAATGTTAGTATTTTAAGTACTCACATGTATCCTATCAACATTATCAAGGATTTCGTCAGCAACTTCAAAGCTTTTCTCCAGATAGCCAAAGAATTTGGAGGCCTGGGGCCCGTTGTACAGTTTCTTCAGTTGCTCCCACCAGTTGCCACCGGCGAGGAAGGTGATGATAATATTGTACCCTTGCACGTTCGTTTGTAAGTACTTCAAGTAGATAGGCAGGCCCAAGTCGTAGGAGTATTTAATGTTCTTTTTAAGAGATGCTACTAACTGGTCTCTGAAAATAAATTTTATTTGCATATTTTAGTAATAAGAGGTATGTTTTGGGAGTGGTTTTTATAGTAATATTAAATATCTTGTTGCTGCCGTAGATGATGGAAAATGCATCAACTACGCCACTCTACGTAAACATAAAATTACAAACAAAGGTTAAACATTACCTCTCTTTGAAAAACTGAAATATATCCGTCACATTTTCCGTGTTTTTCTTGTCACTATTCACTAAGTTCTCCAGACTTCTTCCAGAACTGCCATAATCATTAACAATAACATTCTGTAGGACTTCAAAAACAGCTTCGTATTTTTTGCCACATAGCTGCAATTTAATCCTTTTTTCTTCTGCTAATATAATTCTACTGGTCATATTATTTTTTACATCATCACACATAGTTTTCATAGCGTCTAAGAAGGAGTAATCTTCATTACTATATTTTTTAGTCCACAGCATATCAGTTAGCATGTCATAATGCATGGAAATCATTTCAGTAGCGCGTCTTTTGTACAAACTTTTGATTGCAGTTGCTTCATCTTTAATCTTTTCAGCATCATTTACTCCATCAAAATTTGTTTCATCTAAAGCAGTGGATAGCTTATTAACCATAGCTGTTATTTGAGTTAAATATATTGAAGAAAGATACTGTCTCCTATTGATCTGGTAAAAGGAAATATATGTAGGGTCTGTAGCGTTGATTCTGGAGTAAAGGATTTTATCAACGAAATTTTCCAGTTTTTTCCTTAAAATATCTAGTTTCAGGTCTTCTTTGCCATTAAAAGTTTTGTTAGTTTTAGCTATATCAGTTATAACATTAGACAGTTCCGCTGCTTTAGCAAATGCTGTTTCGAAGTTGCTCTTCGTGTTTTCTATAGGGTGCGTGTAGAAAAAATATTGCTAGAATAAAAATGAGAGTTATTTTTACAGTTAATAATTGTTGTCACATTTTTAATAATATTATTTATTTATTTACTTATTTATTATTATTATTATTTATTTATTTATTTATTATTTATTTATTTAGATACTTGTGCATATGATGGAGTGTGCATATTTGGTTTTGGTTATAATTGTGTCGACTGGTGACTATATAATCGTAGTGATGACTTGCTAGTCAACATCATCATTTTATTTCCATCAGGTGGCAAGTTTTTTGTAATATTATTTCAATAATAGCTGTTTAATAATTTGCAACTTATATTACTTAATATAAGAAAGGTACTTACTGGCTTAGCAACCAAGTCGAAAATCTTATTATCACCTCTGGGTAGGGACAACCAATATAGGAGCGAAGGGCATACGAAAGGCTGTATTTTCTGTATGGTTGCTTTGGTGATAGGACTTCCAGGAGGAGGGTTCAAAGCAGAAACTACAGCTGGACAGTCCCAAAACTGAGATTGCGTAGCTCTCCGAATCTGAAATTATTGTTGGGAGTTTTGGCGTTTTTTGCTACTGTAACTATTGCCCATGTTTTTATGACTAACCTTTATTGGGTTTTTTTATTGTGACGTTTAGGAAAAATAAGCGTTATGTGGGATTATTCATATAAAAGCATTGAAACTTTTGTTACAAATATTGTGTGGGTACGGTTAGTATTAACCGTCTAAAAATACTAACACCGAGTTTAAAGAATGTTAAAAGTTTTACATTTTTGTACAAATCAGTTGTGCTACAAATTACCTAATTTACTTATTTAATACCTAATTAATTTTATTCAATTACTGACTGATTAACAAGACTCGAGGTCCCAAGGAAGGTCAGCACTGAGTGATCTCTCTTTTATAATATTTGTTCGCCAAGAATGTTACCTGTGACATGAATCCGTAATCCCAGTAGGAGTTGAGAAGTACGTTGACGAAATCTGCTAATTTATCATACAATATGTACAGCCCAGTGTCCTTTGTGAAGCCCATAGTCTGCAGTAGATTTGAATTAGGCTCTGCAAAAAAAAACATATAATTGAGGATTCTTACCCTTTTCAAAATAATTCCAGGTGAGCTATGTGCTTCATTACTATTATTTTTAGGTATATACATGTATTCAGATAATATTGTCATGATCGCATGATCTTCATCATTGAGCAAAATTAATGAGAAAATAAGTCACATTATGCCACAGGTATAACTTAAATAGCATTTTTAAAGTTTTTCATAGACTCCGTGACGCAGATGATTAGAAACAGTTTCGGGTCTGGGTGTTTGTGAGACCGAAAAGTCTCTCGTAGCTTCCGATACCCGGAATCATAGGGTTTCGAGTAGGCATTATCTTGTCGACTATGAACACAATACATACGAGACCGAAACGTTTCTTATAGTTTCTGATACCCGGGTTCCAAGTAGGTACAAGTGTTGATCTGGACTAACAGGGCCACAGCTGCCATCAGGTACAAGTACTTCCCAGTTTACAAACACTTACCACTGATTTCATTAAAGTAAGTCAACAGATCCTCAGCAATATTCTCCAGGATTAGCGACATGGTCTGCAGCGTGTATTTCCACGCTGCCCGGCCAGTCAGCTTGCAAGCATCGTCTATGTAAGTAGCGTTGCTACATTTCGTATGATCCTCCCATAATTTATTAAGCGGCACGTTTTTGTTGGTAAAAACAGCGACGGAATTCAATACTGCGTCGAATTTACGAAGGAATTTGCTGAAATTTAAATACATCTATAAATAATTCCCTATGAGGTTATTCTACTTGACGTTAATGTTACGCTATGTTACTCAAATATTTGTCTAGTCCAAATGACCCCAATGTCCAAATCGAAAGAAGCAGGATTATGAGTTCATCGAAAGCATTCATTAAAACGAAAGCATTTTGAATTTGACTGGGACTTAGGAAAATACTTTAGTCCGTAATGTTGGCAATTAACCCCTGGGAGGTACACGTACCCAAAATGGGTCAACCAAAAATTTTCAGGTAGACATTACACAAAGGGAATGCGACTTTGAGGCTTCTATTGTACCTCGAAAAATCCGTTAAGGGACTAGGAAACATGGTGCGTAGCCATTGTCGTCAGTTGCGAAGTAACCGTCGTGCAGTGAAGACGTTCGTATATTTTGTTGACCCAATTGGGGACAGTGTACCGTAACCGTGAAGTTTTTTTATTTTTATAAAAGTAAGTATTTTTTTTTCTCATCAGTTTTTGGAGTGATATAACTATTATCAAATGTGAGTATGGATCATATTTATTTATTTGTATTCAAAAATAGTCATAAAAAACGTATTTGAGGCTAGTTGACAAAAAAAAATATTTTTTTGAAATCGTAATATTGATTATTTGTTTTTGACGTTTCTGTAGATGGCAAATAGTGATGGGGAAATATGTCCAGACTGTAATACGGATCCGGAAGAATATTCGGCTAGCGAAATAGACAGTGAAGGGTCTGAATTTTCAGACATTCCGCAATACCATGACGATGATGATATTGCGGTAAATGCTGAAAGCTTATTGGAAGAAAGAAATGAGTCTGAAGCAGAAGAAGATGAACCTTCCAGTAAAAAACGACGGAGTAAGGAAAGAGCGGTTCATGAACCAGAACAACAGACAGAACAACAATGAAGCAGAACAACAAGACGTTATTCACCTGGAGCACAGAATGCGGTGTGCATATTGCCATCACTCGCAACATTCAAAAACGATGTACGGATGTAGTAAATGTCGTAAACCCATGTGTTCATCACACAGATGTTCACTTTGTGTAGAGTGTAAGGCACTATCGTAATTTAAAAAAATTGTTCTTTGTAAATGTTTGTTTCACTTTGTATAAAATCACCTAACATTTATATTTTACCTATCCTAAAAAAAGTGCTATTATCCAAATTCATCTCACAAGAAAAAATCGAAGATTTCGAAATAATTAAAAATCAATTATTCCACGTTTAAGAGCATATTTCGATCTATGAACCCTGAAATTTTCATTCTAATATCTTCAATTGCATCAATGATATATAGAATTAAGCGAAAAACGAAAAAATCGTCGATTTTTTACGTTCAAGGCTTTGTATTGCCCATAAAACATAAGATAATTGAAGAAACAAGCAGACCTTCAAAAACTATAAATCAAGCACTTTATTAAAAAAAAAAAACAATTCTCTACGATCATTACAAGCCCCACAATTTTCATTGAAAGGTCGCCGTCCCTTTTTGGGTCAGTGTACCTGTCAAGTGCAGTAAAAATCAGGTGTACCTCCCAAGGGTTAAAGTAGGTAGACCTCACTCGTAGAACATCCTAGTAAAGAAACCTTAGGCATGGGATTGATAGAGTTAAAAAAAAAGTGAAAAGGGAAAACACATGAGAAAGTTCATTCAAATTTCAATAGAAAGGTAGTAGTAGTAGTAGTAGAAAAGTAATTCGTAAAGAGCTAGCGAAATGGAGTACAATTTTTGTTACCGAAGAGATTTAACAAGCATTCAGCAATGGTACAGTAGTACAGTACAGTAGTATGTACGACAGGAACTTAGTATTGTGAAACTTCATCTTACCTCAATATTAAAGTCTTCTCCGTGGAATTAAGCACTTTCACAGCATAATTCCAAGCATCCATAAGCTCTGAGTGATCGTTCATGACGTAAGAAAAGGTTTCCTTCACAGAGGTCGTGTCATTTATCAGCGAATCGAAGACTGAAGAGAATTTCAGAAAAACCAACGGAGTATACCGCGTTGTGTTGTAGTCGTGCGACTTCTAAAAAAAATGGTTATAAACTTATTATACATTCAAGTCTGCTTTCCTGAAGGGGCAGGCTGTTGAGTATTTCTGGAGTATTTTAAGTCCCACATGATAGGGAAACCATTTTTTGTGTTCTTATTATATTACTACACTTTGCGCTGCTTCTTAAAATTCCTTAATTTTCAAAAACCCAAGGACAACAAAATTGAATTCAAAGCATACAAAGTTGTAGACAAATATAATATTAAATTTGAGAGAAATTTATATTTTGGGGTGTATGAATACATGACGGCTCATAGAGATGTTTGGAAGGATAAAACATACTGCGCCGACCCTAAATAAAAACAGGGCAAGGGAATTATGATGATGATTATATGAGAGAAATTTATAAAGATTTTTATACTTACAGACACTTTCGCGTTTTTCACATCCAAATACTCGACCCATTCAACTTGCAAATCTTGGTCCAGACATAGCAACTTTTCTATGCCTCTGACTGCTTCTTTCGATTCAGGGGTCATTTGGATCAGATCCGACAAACTTGTTGTAGAGCAAGGCCAAGCTGGTTCCGCATTCATTATCGATATTACTGGTTCTATCTGCAAAAAATATTATGAGGAAACATAAGGAGATACTAAAACCATACGAGGTCGGGGTAGAACCAAAGCAAGGCGAAGAAGAAATCTGATAATAATAATAACAAAACAGTAATATACATAGTTCTGATTCACATTAAGACTTTTTGGTCAAACACACAAATTTTGGAGCCTACAGTTTGTGGATCACACAAACATTTCTCGGTGCGAGGATCGAACCCGCGGCCTCTCGTTTCATAAGCTAGTGTCTTGTCAACTGAGCCAGGGGGCTGCAAAATATTATTGCGATAATAACCAAAATAGGCTTAGCGTGAGAAAAACGATGCGAATTTGTTTAAAATTGGAATACATAAACTCACGCCTGTATTCCCCGAAGGGGTAGGCAGAGGTGCATTTCTGCACCCACATTTCACCAGGTATGTATCAGTCCCACGTAATAGGGGGCGAGCTTATTGCCGTTTTTCGGGCACATTCCCAGACTCCGTGCTGTTATTGAGAATTTTCTAATGGAAAAACCCAATAACACTTTGCCCGACCCGGGAATCGAACCCAGGACCTCAAGATCGCACGGCACATACTTGTACCGCGAGACCACGAGGCAGTGAAAAATGGAATACTTTGTCTAAAATTACTTGTAACGAATGATGAACTTACATCAGTGTCATCGCTGGTAATGATATTGACGGAATCCATGATGAGTTGTGGCAAATTAGGGATGATGACGTCCAGGGAACTCGCGGTGATTGGTGGAAGGCCTGGAACCTGGGTTTGATTCATAAGTAGAGCTGAAAGGAATATTTCTTGTATTGATTAGATTGTAGACACCCTTATTCT
Organism: Hemaris fuciformis; assembly: GCA_907164795.1. NCBI lineage: Eukaryota > Metazoa > Arthropoda > Insecta > Lepidoptera > Sphingidae > Hemaris > Hemaris fuciformis. Next base: position 11,040,440 of record OU015452.1, read on the forward strand.
TCTTTGGTTCTAGATTTCTGCATACATCTAGTAAGGTTTAGTTAAAAAAGTATCTGACAAAGTATCATTACTTCTACAGAAAAACTTTAAGTTCCTGTTTTTGATAATAAACTATCCTGTACCTGTACTTTGATTATCGACAAATTTTATAGCAACCAATAAAGAGTTATAAATATTATGATATCTCTCGTAAAGTATGGACTTGTCCACGTCATTGCGAGTTTAACAGTGTTGGAAGCGTAATATTTGTCATAATCTTACCAGTTACGCTATTTACGGTGTCATGGAAGACAGCCAAGGGTCCAGTTGCCACGTTGATGACGTACTTCATTTTCAACCACACGGCGTTGGAGATGTCGAATAAGCCGCGATCAAGAAGATCCAGGAAACGAAGTCCCAGCTTTACGCTGCAAGGGAATATGAGGTATTTATTGAATTAAGAGGACATCTATTCGAGATTCAGCATTTCTAATTCTGGTCTGCGTTGCAGATTAACATGTCTATTTATTGTATACTTCTTTGGGGAACTTATCATTAAAATAATGCTAAATTAGTGGTATACGTTAATTGTTCATACCGCGATATTTTTTTGTATGACATGCAGTATAGTCAGGATCTAGTTGGTTCTTAATTCTTTCAGTACCTGACTTGCGACATAAAAGAATTACTAAAATAGGTCTTCTTTCAAGTCTAGTATATAGTTATAAGTTACTTAAGCGATTAAAATTCCTATATTTTATACGACTGCCTCGTGGTCTCGCGGTACAAGTATGTGTCGTGCGATCTAGAGGTCCTGGGTTCGATTCCCGGGTCGGGCAAGGTGTTATTGGGTTTTTCCATTAGGAAATTCTCGGTAACAGCACGGAGTCTGGAAATGTGCCCGAAAAACGGCAATAGGCTCGCCCCCTATTACGTGGGACTGATACATACTTGGCGAAATGTGGGTGCAGAAATGCACCTCTGCCTACCTCTTCGGGGAATACAGGCGTGAGTTTATGTATGTATGTATGTATGTATTTTATACGAAAAACAATATTCTATATTCTTACCTCAAATGCAAACTCTTGGCTAAGTTCCTAATACCGAACCAGAATACTTTCGCGTCAGCGCTCATGGCGTCTACTTCAGTTTTGACCTTTGTACTCATCCCGTAGTTGGCGAAGTCAAATAAATATGGATAGTCACTGTTAATCTTCACATATAGTTGCTTGATGCTGTTGATGAGTTTTGACCAGTTGAGGGACTCCTGGCTGCGTGACGAGTTACTGAATGATTTTATCTGTAGTAAGTAGTAAAATCATCATCAATGGTTTATTTTTCGTGATTGATATATAATTTTTAATACGAATAAAAACATCGTTAACGATGTAAGAACTTAGAAATTATGGTGATAAAGGGAAAAGGCGTGGAAAAAATTTGGTTAAATTACCATTCACTACAAAATCAAAATCACAAAGCAGGGTGTACTTACAACTTTTGAAATAATCGAAGTGTTTTTCAACCCATTTTCAATTGCTTTGGAAGCGTCGCATAAAGTGGAGACTAGAGCTTCTCCATCTATTCCTACAGGAATTTCCATGTACTCTTCAGCATTCGGAACGCCTCTACAGAAGATCTCTTCGCTATACGTCGATAGGGATTTGTATGTCTGGAAACATTAGTCTCGGTAGATGAGTATCAATAAGATCATTCCAAGCAACCTTCAAGTACAACCGTACGAAACTATTGGGATGACCTCAATTGGTTTTTGAGGGTGAAAAGTAAGTCTGAAAACACTTGAAGACGAAACAGCGGTGAGAACCCACAAAAGTTGAAACAAATTTTGGTGGTAAGTAGGTTCTAACTTGGCACTGGAATTTTTTGAGAAGGCTACATCTAGCAGAAAACATAAGATATATTTATGTACGTACTCGTTTTCCCAATGCCAGTCATTTTAAAGTTATCCAACATTTTCATTTCTAAAAAAAAATTAAAAACTTTGGATTTTAGAATATAAATCCAGTAACGTATGAAATAAATAATTTAAAAAAAATCTTTAGCTAGAATTATTTATTTTATTTATTTATGCTTTTTACACATTGCGTATAAAGGCGGACTTAATGCCTAAGGCATTCTCTAACAGTCAACCTTTGGGTGATGCAGAGATAAAAGGTAGGTGCGATATATTACGCTGCAAATATTTAGCTCCCTTAATACAAATCTATATAATCACCTTATACTCGTTCAGAGAAGTTTTTAAAACAGTCCTGACGATGTCTGCGTACTTCATCTTCAAATTGTCAACTATGTCTGTAGGGGCCAGTTTAAGCTGTTCATTTATCGCCACTGACATCGTAGCCATATCCGTTAAGATCGGTGCGATCTTATACTCTAATATCGGGTTTTGACGAACAACTTCTTTGGCCAAGGCACCATGTACTGTTACTCTGGAAGTAAATGATTTGTTTATTTTAATATACGGGACTAGAGAATGGGGGTATTGCATTGAATAGTACGAATGGGCTGATTCGTTTGGAGTGAGATTTTTTTCATTTCGTGTTGTAAGTGATATTGCCGAAGCCCTAATTATAATTTGATATGATACTCGTATGCGCCTGGATTGCGATCATATAATGAGTTAACATTGCTAAAGGGTTTCACACCTAAACCGCTGAAATGAACGAATTTTGGTATGGAGATAGATAGGCCTTCAAAGTAGGACATAGGGTACTTTTTATCCTGGGAATATGCAGAGTTCAAAGTAATTATATTATATGTTGTTTTCTTTAAATAAGAAGCAAAAATCAACTTCTAATTATAAGTTATGAAAATAAGAACACTCACAAAATGATTTTCCCCAGTCGTCCTTTCTCTTTGACAACTTTCATAAACTCTGAATCTTCTGCGACGTCGAAAATATTGCTCCAATCGATCTTAGTTTTGTTTTGCTCTTCCATTTGCATGAGGGAATAACTAAAATTCTTCAGTATCTTGAAATCTTTGTCTATGGAATACAACAGGTTTGTCGTGTCTTGGCCTAATGTTTCTTGTATTAACAGAGCCGCCATGTTGTTTATCTATGGATACATTTTTTTATTTTTTTTATTATTGATTAAAAACACTGCCTCGTGGCCTCGCGGTACAAGTATGTGCCGTGCGATCTAGGGGTCCTGGGTTCGATTCCCGGGTCGGGCAAAGTGTTATTGGGTTTTTCCATTGGGAAATTCTCGGTAACAGCACGGAGTCTGGAAATGTGCCCGAAAAACGGCAATGGGCTCGCCCCCTATTACGTGGGACTGATACATACCTGGCGAAATGTGGGTGCAGAAATGCACCTCAGCCTACCCCTTCGGGGAATACAGGCGTGAGTTTATGTATGTATGTAATTATTGATTTATATGATAATAGGAATTAAAATAAAACTAAGCTGTTATGAATGTTGTATGAAAGTTAAACCGGATTCCAAATATCATTTTCATTAATTTCTTGCTTTAAATCGGACTAATGTAAGGCTTACTTCAAAAACATTCTGACAAGTACTTACACTACTCCGAACTTCAAATATTCCAAAAGATTGTATGATATCTGTTACAAAGTTCTTCCATGCGTCAGTACAGAACTGTTTTTTTAAAGAATCAGCTTCAGCCTTGGAGACGACGAAGAAGTTGGCAATTTTGTTAGCATCGCAGAACATTTGTCCGGGCTGATTGATTTTCGATGAGAGAATCTGGAACAGAGTTTGATATCCTTTTAAACTGCTCAAATACGATTATTGAGAACCAGACTCATTGACATTGCCCGCAAGATTAGCACGCTAAAGTGGAAGTGGGCCGGCCATGTCTGCCGACGGTCCGACGGCCGATGGAGCAGACAAGTGTTGGAGTGGAGACCGCGCTTAGGCAAACGTAGTGTGGGACGACCTGCAGCACGATGGTCCGACGACTTGAGAAAGGTGGCGGGTAACGGATGGATGAGGGCTGCTCAAGACCGGGATGGTTGGCGCTTTCTTGGGGAGGCCTACGTTCAGCAGTGGACGGCAATAGGCTGAGTATAAATACGATTATAACGAATATTAATCGAGACAGAAAGTAGACAACACTTTTTTAAGATACTGACTGTTGACCTTTTTTTAAACAATAGAATGACAGTTGACATAACGTTTTAGGAAAGCAGATTTTTTCCTATTTACCCGCCGTTCTTATTTACTCGACTGCTGTTCGACTGACGTTCGACTGCCTTGTGGTCTCGCGGCACAAGTATGTGCCGTGCGATCTAGGGGTCCTGGGTTCGATTCCCGGGCCGGGAAAAGTGTTATTGGGTTTTTCCATTAGGAAATTCTCAGTAGCATGGAGTCTGGTATTGTGCCCGAAAAACGGCAATAGGCTCGCCCTCTATTACGTGGTACTGATACATACGTGGCAAAATGTGGGTGCAGAAATGCACCTCTGCATACCCCTTCGGGGAATACAGGCGTGAGGTTATGTATGTATGTATGTTCTTATTTACTCCGTTTTACGGTATAGACGTTTTCCTCCTGCAATCTCACTCCTAGTATTTTGTGATACACCCAGTGAGTTCAATACATAACTGGCATTGTATGATTGTAACATAAAAGCATTAACATTGTTGTATTAGCGCTTATTAAGGGATGACAGAAAAAATATGAAGGATTAACTATTTCATAAGTTTTGGATTCCTTATTATCAGAGGTCAGCACTATTTTTGTCCATGTATGTTTACATGATGTTTTAATATGTTCATTCTGACAGCCCCGTGGCGCAGTTGGCTAGATACCAGCTTGCGAAACGAGAGGCCGCGGGTTCGATCCCCGCACCGAGACAAATGTTTGTGTGATCCACAAGTATTTGTTTCGGGTCTGGGTGTTTGTGAGAGCGAAAAGTCTCTCGTAGTTTCTGATACCCACGACACAAGACTAGTATCTTAGTGTGGGGTCAGAACTATGTATGTGACTATTAGGTGTATTTATTTTGGGTGTATTTCTATGCCGTGTCTTTGACGCGCTGCTGACAAAAAGTCTCAAAACACCATCAAAATATTCTTGTCCACAGAGGTGTTTTAATTTCAATTTATAATAAGCCGTGATGGCGTCGAGGTATGGGCAAGCGGTCGAGAATCTCGACGGTCGCGGGTTCAAGCCCCAGGCACACACCTCTGACTTTTCGAAGTTATGTGTGTATTCAGAAAGAATTATCGCGTACTTTAACGGTGAAGGAAAACATCGTGATGAAACCTGCATATCTAAAAGTTCTTAGGAATTTATTAGGTGTGTAGTCCGCCAAGCCGCACTAGGCCAGCGTGGTGGACTAAGGCCTAAACCCTGTCAGTTGTAGAGGAGGCCCGTGCCCAGCAGTGGGACGTATATGGGCTGATGATGATGACAATGAATTAGCTTCTTACCTGTACTCTATCAGTGTCTGCAAGTCCCTCGAACGCCTTGCCTACCACATAAGGCGGTAGCGATACAAAAATTTTAACTCCAGCTGGATTCCTCAGTGCGGCTTCGTATGCAATTTCTTCGATATCCATGTTGATGTATATCACTTTCCTAGCGCTCTCCAACAGTTTGGCCAAGAGTGTAGAATAGAAAAGGACATCGTGCTTGTATTTGTCTGGCAGGAATTTGTAGACGAAGTTTGTGATACGAGCTAGGCTGGAATGAAGGTAACAATAAGTTTGCTGTTAATTTTATCGACTTATTTCTTTGTAATGACGTAATGCAAAATAACCCGATGTCATGTAATGTGAAGGGAGTTGAATTATTTATTTATGTGATTTCGTTTATTTAGTGTATTAATTGATAAGAGGTTTAGATTCAAAATAAGGAATTTTGGCGTTGATTAGTGACAAAAATTGTACCATATATTTTATTTTTCATGAACTTACACTTCAAAAGTATCTGTAGATTGATTGTTATCAACTGCTTCTTCAAGAACATCGACAGCATTGTTAAACAGTTCATTTACTTTTTGAAAACCTTTTTTATCATCTTTGGAATTAGCATCAGCTTCGTTAGTTTTCTTTGAAAATATCTTGTCTAAGTACTGTAAGATTTGCACCGCACTGTCGGATATGTCTCTTAACGATTTGAACGATTGCGTGTCTGAGAATGTTGGCTCGAATAGTTGCATTAGTTTTGGCAACCTAAAAAGAATACAAAGTATAATATCATGTTGATTCTATTTATTTATTAAAAAAACAATAATTCCTTTATTGTTCTGAATTTGGTTCTGAATATATTATCGTTTTATTTAATTTGTTGCAAATTAATTAGATTTAAAATATAGTTGTAAGTAATATAGACAGATCAAAAACATTAAAGATTAGAAGTCATAGATAGTGATTAGCATTAGAAGTGATAGCGACGGCTTAATGTTTTATTTTTAATAGTTCATATGCGGTCGCTGACTACAAACTTCTAAGGTTAAAAAAGATTAGGCCTTAGTCCACCACGCTGAATAAGTTTGCGCGAGTGGACATACGTAAGAAATTAGTAGCGAAGACTCAGGTATATTCACTGTGTTTCCTTTCAATGTTTCTGTTTATTAAGTAACTTACAAAGAAAGTTGGATGTAGCTGAAATCAGACTTTTCCCCGTAAAAGATGCCAACCAACTCAGGCGGTAGGAAGTTTCGTAGAGAAGTCATGTGCACTACACTCGTCAACATGTCTCCGAGCTGCGTCAGTCTATTGTCTCCAGACAACTTGTAGTACATGCCACCGAACTGAGAAGAATAAAATAGTATATAAACAAAAAGTCCAATTGTAAAATTAAGCTAGTTATACGTCCCACTGCTGTACTCGGAACTCCTCTACATCCGAGAGGGGTAAGGCTTTGTTCCACAACGCTGGCCTAGTGCGGGTTGGGGATTACACATCTAAGAAATTGGCCCAGTATACATTCACTATTCTCTGGGAGATTAGTCATTCTGGGTGATATTGGCAAATTCCTTCTTTTCATCATCATCATCAGCCCATATGGTTCGGCATCAGCCAACACTGCTGGCCACGGGCCTCCTCTACAACTGAGAGGGTTTAGGCTGCTGTAGCCTAAAAGTGGAAATGTGGCTTACCATTTTGATATACTTGCTGAAGTTGATTTCCATCAGGAGGTCTATAAATATCTTGTGCATTTTCTCTGATGGTAAAGAACAGATCTTCGACGCTAAAGCTTCCATATCTTCGGTGCTGTTCATTATGAGGGTTTGTGAGATGGTTTCTATGTCGCACGTACTCATGTTGCCTTTTATTATCTGGAAAGCATATAAGTATAGATATTTATTTATTTTGTTATTATAATTGACTTCTATTTAATCATTTGGATTGTACATTTTGCCACTATTTGTAACACACTTGCGATCCATTTCTGTAATTTGAGACCACTGCGATACAAGCTTAGCTTAGTGCAGGGTCTTCGGTTAATCTACTTAAAATAAATAAATAAATAAAATAAATTTACACTTTATACATTTTGTATGGGTGGACTTAATGCCTAAGGCATTCTCTTACAGTCAAACCTAGTATGCAGAGATGAAAGGAGGCAGGTGTGTAAATATAATTACAATTGTATGAAAAAAATACACACACATATACACAAAATGTATATAAACATAAATATATACAAAATACATAATAAAAAATTAAAATTTATTATTTCTCCCTAACAAATTACATTTGCCTGCCTCGTGGTCTCGCGGTACAAGTATGTGCCGTGCGATCTAGAGGTCCTGGGTTCGATTCCCGGGTCGGGCAAAGTGTTATTGGGTTTTTCCATTAGGAAATTCTCGGTAACAGCACGGAGTCTGGAAATGTGCCCGAAAAACGGCAATAGGCTCGCCCCCTATTACGTGGGACTGATACATACTTGGCGAAATGTGGGTGCAGAAATGCACCTCTGCCTACCCCTTGGGGGAATACAGGCGTGAGTTTATGTATGTGTATGTGTAAATTACATTTGAAGCACACACAAGCGGAACTTTTATATGGGTTTATGGGCGGGGACTGCCACGTTAGTTTCACAATATAACTTTGCGACGTTCGATTAAGACATTCCGCTACAGAATTGAAGGGTTGGATACAGTTTCAGTCACAGCAGGAGAGCTGCCCGAAAAATGGCAATATTCTTGCCACCTATACAGAGGAATTTTAAAAAGTAGGTTAGGCACGGTACTGCCTCCTATTACAGGTATGAGTGTTTGTAGTATGTGTGTATGTCATCATCATTTCATCTTCAGCCCATATACGTCCCACTACTGGGCACGAGCCTCCTTTACAATTGAGAGGGTTCAGTCTTAGTCCACCACGCTGGCCTAGTGCGGGTTGGCGGACTACACACCTAAGACATTCCTCAGAACTTTTAGGTGTGCAGGTTTCATCACGATGTTTTCCTTCACCGTTAAAGAACGTGATAATTCTTTGTGAATACACACATAACTTCGAAAAGTCAGAGGTGTGTGCCTGGTGTTTGAACCTGCGACCGCCGAGATTTTCGACCGTGCGCCTAAACCTCGAGGCCATCACGACTTATGTGTGACTTGTGTGTATGTACGTATGATTATACTTACGCCTTTAAAGCTGATATCAGACTCCATGACGCTTTGTGCCACATCATCGTCGAGATCTAGATTTGATTCCAGATATCTCTTCACCCTCCGCGGGTTTCTGAACAAGTCCCTTACTTTTAAACCATTTCCTGAAAATTAATGAAATAATATTATACAATATATAAAGTGGAGTCTTAACATTTGTCGGACATAGCAAAGATTGGTTAAACCATGGTAAAAATATATATGATATTCAATTTTTGACATTATTTTCTGAGTTATTTAAAACTAGCGGCGTGTTACTTTTCAAAACGTCAGTAATTTCACAAATTTATGTTAATAAAGAGCTTAGAAGATATTAATATCAAATTACCTTTTCTTAAAATCGTATTAAGAGTAATTTTTAATACATGAGGTCGCTTTGGGAAGAATTTTACAAAAAAATTGCCAATATCCACCTCCAAGATTTCGTATCTCCATACAAAAAATCGTCCAAATTGGTTCAGTACTTTAGGCATGAAAGCGTAACAGACGACGTTACTTTCGGACTTATATTATTATTGACAGCCCCGTGGCGCAGTTGGCTAGATACCAGCTTGCGAAACGAGAGGCCTCGGGTTCGATCCCCGCACCGAGGCAAATGTTTGTGTGATCCACAGATATTTGTTTCGGGATCTGGGTGTTTGTGAGATCGAAAAGTCTCTCGTAGTTTCTGATACCCACGTCACGGGACTTGTATTCTAATGTGGGGTCAGAACTATGTATGTGACTGTTGGGTGTATTTATTATTATATAGTAATTATAACAAGTAATTATGGATAGAGTAGATTATCAGGGCATTATTACATATTTCAAACATCTTGAATCACTGATTGTATTAGCATGATGGCGTTTGAATGCAATTTGCTGTGTACTTGTGAAAATTATAACTTGATGTTAATTGAAGGTCGTCGCTTTTAATAACCGCGATAAGTAACCTCGGTGTCGATCGTAAACTTAATAAATCAATTTTTCCCTATGCGATGTTCATAGTCTGTGAGTTTGATTGTAAACTATTTTATAGTCGCAGTTTTGTCTGAGACAAATTCAATCTATTAATTAATATATTAAATGATATAATATCTTATTGGGTATAAAAACTAATTGTGAGTAAAAAAAACAGCGAACATGTTTTATTTATTAACTTTTTCAAGGACAAAAAGTGACATTTGGTCGTTATTTCTACGATATCTTTATTCCATCGTACCATCTGACACATCATTTTGATTAAAAAAAACTTTTGATTGGAACACATTTGACATATTGTGAATTCAATAAACTACTACATTTCTTTCCAAAAGGGCTCTCGAAATGAGCCACGTAACCATGTCATTGAATCTACCAAAGCGTCGATCTCTTAGTTAACGCAAAAAACGCTGGATACAAGCCGCTTCTAAAAGAAAATTCTGGAAATCTTTAGGACAATCCTTTATCCATCAACGTGCATCTATCTAATGATATTGTTCCCAACAAAATCCCCTCATTGTGTGTTATTACAGTGTAACTTACGTGTGAAGTCAAAGAACGTAGGTTCATCTGCAACGTCAGCGAGCGTGGACAGTAGTTTGAGCGCGTCGGGCACCGACGATGCCACTTCCATCACACTCTCGTTCATGATAGGAGATAGCTTGCGTTTCAATTGGGTTAATCTGTTGGAAACGTAAAAATAAAACTTAAAAAAATAGTCCAATACCCCACTCAAAAACATTATCCCAGGATTAATAATATATGTTTAAGCTAGTGACGTTGACAACACTTCATAATTTTATTAACAAAATAGCAGTTTTTTAAATCGATAATTTCATTAAAAATATGTGTATTGACGCGTAATAAGGTTATCGTGGTTAGTTACTGCTTAGCATTGGTATACAATGGACGGTTCTCTTACTATGGCACAGTGACAGTAAGTCAACTGAATTCCACTTCGTCAGATTCTTGCCGATCTCATAGACACTTCTACATGTTTTAGGACCTACATACATAACATACATACATAACCTCTCGCTTGTATTCCCCAAAGGAGAAGGCCGAGGTAAATTTCTGCACCCACATTTCGCCAGTATGTATCAGTCCCACTTAATAGGGGACGAGCCTATTGCCGTTCGGGCACAATTCCTGACTCCGTGCTGCTGCTAAGAATTTCCTAATGGAAAAACCCAATAACACTTTGCCCGACCCGGGAATTGAACCCGGAATCTTGCGATTGCACGGCACATATTAGTACCGCGAGACCACGAGGCAGTCATGTACGAATGATAATAATATTGATTATAAACTCACGTCGAGTTTTCGTATGTGGGGATCTCTTCATACTTGTCCATAGGTAAGCACTCGTTATTAACACTGCATATGAATGATTGTAGAAACGTCAATACCCCAGCACTGGGAAGGGCACGTGCTTGAAACTGACCTGAAAATCATGTAGAATATAAATAAATAAAAGTATTAATGCTCATTTCCCGCATCAAATAAGGTTTTCTGGGATAAAAAAAATTAGTATGCAATTATATTAAGAGTATATTATGCATTAGTAGATGTATAATGAATTATCACGTACTTTAATGGTGAAGGAAAACATCGCGAGGAAACATGCACACCTAAAAAGTTCATAGGAATTTCTTAGGTGTATAGTCCGCCAACCCGCACTAGGCCAGCGTGGTGGACTAAGTCATAACCCCTCAGCTGTAGAGGAGGCTCGTGCCCAGCAGCGGAACGAATTCGGGCTGATCATGCAATTGTAGTGGAAATAGCAAAAACCAATATATTTTGCAGTTAGTCATCTGCCCCCGATAGTCTACCATCTACTCTCCCTAAGTCGCTTTTAAGTGTAAAGAATATTAAAAAGCCTTCGAAAAGAAGATAATATTTAAAGCATTATTCGGTATTCGGCCGGCATGATAGTGTCGACCAACGGGAGATCATCATCTCTCGCTGGGCGGCACTTTTTATGGACTCCATTACGCTTACCATCACGTGCAATGGGGTCACTTTGCCGTGCCAGTATAAAAAAAAAAAATAAAAAAAAAAAAAACAAAAAAAAAATAGACGAATAGGTGTCAATATAAAGAAAATACTCACACGCTGGATAATCTTCATTGTCTACGTTAATTCTTACTATATACAAACTGAACATTATACACGACGCCCATAGCACTCCTGCTAGCGTTATCTGAAAGAAAATGAAAAAGTTATTATCTATAACAATACTAATAATTCTTACGCCTGTGGCCATAAAGAGGTAGGCGAAGGTGAATTTCTGAACCCACGTTTCGATCATCGTATTGCCAGCTTAAGTCATGATGGCCTCGAGGAAGTCGTGATGGCCTCGAGGTTTAGGCGCGCGGTCGAGAATCTCGACGGTCGCGGGTTCAAACCCCAGGCACACACCACTGACTTTTCGAAGTTATGTGTGTATTCATAATGAATTATCACGTACTTTAACGGTGAAGGAAAACATCGTGATGAAACACTTCCCTCCTCAGCAGAGCGGAAGACAAACACATTTAATTATTTTATATGACTTACGATGTTCCTTCTCCTGGTGAGGTAGTCCTTCCAGAGCAGGAGACGCAGCTGTCTCCCGCCCGCCATGCTCGTGCCACGCCCAACACCTCCGCATCACTGCAACAAAATAAATTTAGCATCAAAACAGTATTTTACATGCTTCTTTCTAAGTGCCTCGTGCCTGCTAAAGACTGCCTCGTGGTCTCGCGTTTCAAGTATGTGCTTTGCGATCTATTGGTCATGGGTTCGATTCCCGTGTCGGGCAAAGTTTTATAGGGTTTTTCCATTAGGAAATTCTCAGTAGCAGCACGGAGTCTGGATTTGTGCCCGAAAAACGGCAATAGACTCGCCCCCTATTACTTGAGACTGGTACATATCTGGCGAAATGTAGGTGCAGGAATGCACTTCTGCCTACCCCTTCGGGGAATACAGGCGTGAGGTTATGTATGTATGTCTTTTTGAATTTACCTTGTTCTTCTAAATGTGAAAAATTCACGCCTTAGAAACATTGTACAAAAGGATTTGCTTAATTGAGATTAGAACACCAACGTAAAGTAACCACGTTGCGTTATGTTTGGTGAGTGGGATAAACAGAGGCCCTACTGCTGTTGGTAGAACAATCATATTTCCCCGTATGGCGAAGGTACATAAAGCTATGAAATCTGCCAAAGTGAGTTTACAGAAAGGCGATGTCTTTCAAGAATCATTTCCGTTACCTGATGCGAGCAAAATTATGTCAACATGCGAGATATTTTCGTAACCGTTTTCGTCAGACGGTATTTTGTTTAGACTTTGGGCAGTTTGGAGTTTTAGTTTAAGTAAAAACTTCACATTTACGAGTAAGAACCAAGATTATGGAAAAGAAACACATGAATTTGCAAATATTTCCACAGAATAATATTGCAGCAAAATATCTCTCTGTTAACTCAAGCTCTAAAAGTACTGGATCTAATGGGATTCAACGTCATTTTCCCACAAAAAATGTGTTGGCTTTGTCACATATACTGCCCACTGGCTTGGAACATGTGTTGCAAACATCAATTGTTGTAACGCAACACGCGTACGTTGGAACCAGATCTCAATGAGTAATGAACAATGAGTTATTTTGTCTGTGGAACGGAACTCAGACTGCTGGTCATCATAACCAGACAGTAAAACGAAAGTCAACAATTTTATTTCGTGAATTTTGTCATTATTTTTTAAACAAAAAGGTCAACTTGAAAGACTGCTCCTGTATATATCTACCACTGCTTGGTACAGGCCTAATCCTAATCATAAACCCTCCACGCTAGCTTAAATTTCACACATTGGTCCAGATCATCCATCGTCTAGGTTTATTTCGATCAGCCATTTGAAGTTTGCTGTTTGTAATCCTTGTAATTGAATTGGAATGTAATGTCTACCTTTGCTGGTCTGATTTGAAACAATTGCAATCAAGACTCCAGATAATGACCCGAAAAGGCATGCAAAGTTATATTAAATTACAAAAACAACTATATTTTATTTACTTATTTATGCTTTATATACATTGTATAAAGCGGACTTAATACTTAAGGCGTTACCTACCAGTCAACCTTGGGATGGTGCAGAGATAAACGAATAGGTGCACATTATATATATACATATATATATATACTCAGCCTATCGCCGTCCACTGCTGAACGTAGGCCTCCCCAAGAAAGCGCCAACCATCCCGGTCTTGAGCAGCCCTCAGCACATTATATATACCTACTATATTACGAACCATTATAACACATACCATAATATACATGTAGATAGTATAGTATAGAGTCTTACATAAATATGTATAATATAACACCTTTTCGCTGTTTATGCACCTACCTTTTATCTTTGCACCACCCAAAGGGTGATTGTAGAGAATGCCTTAGGCATTAAGTCCGCCTTTATGTTAAACTAGCTTTTGCCCGCGACTCCGTCCGCGTAGACTACAGGGTTGGGTTCAGAATGAAAATAAGTTGTAGTCTATTTTACTCCACAGATTCCCATTTATGTCCATATCAAAAATCGTTTACATCGGTCAAATGATTTAATCGTGAAAGCGTAACAGACATATAGTTACATATAGTTTCAGTCGTCTACACGTCGTTTCATCATTCTAGCTTCAAAAATGACGAATTTCCACACAAACTTTCACCCTTATTTTTATTTTACCCCCTTAAATGTACACTTTTTTACAAACTTAGAATGTCATATTTATTTATATGAAATCAACAGCCTAAAAAATAAGTTTCAAGCTTCTAGCTTTTAAAATGGCAATACTTCCATACAACCTTTCATCCCCCCTTTCAACCCCTTAAAACCCCTTTTCCGGGATAAAAAGTAGCCTATGCCTTTTCTCAGGGTCTAAACTATCTGTGTACCAAATTTTATTTAAATCGGTTCAGTAGTTTTAGCAGGAAAGCGAGACAGACAGACAGACAGTTACTTTCGCATTTATAATATTAGTAAGGATTAAAAAAAATAGCCTATGTCCTTTTTTAAGGTCTCATTTTTGTCCATAGCAAAAATCATCCAAATCAGTCAAATGGTTTAAGTGTGAAAGCATAACACAGGCAGTGTTACTTTCGTGTGACAATATATGCTCATCCCACGGGAACCCTACATATTCCCGGGATAAAACGTAGGTTATGTTACTTCATATTGTCCCATTTATATTCATACCAAAAATCATATAAATCGGGCGAATAGTATAGACGTGAAAGCCCATTCCCACGTGAATACTACATTTTCCGGGATAAAAAGTATCCTATGTTGCTTCAGTGGGTCCTATCTACCCCCATACTAAAACTCATCTAAATCGTCAAATGGTTTAGGCGAGAAAGCATAACACAGGCAGCGTTACTTTTGCATTACATTATATGCTCATCCCACGGGAACCCTACATATTCCCGGGATAGAATATAGTCTATGTTACTTCATAGGGTTCTATTTAAATCCATAACAAAATTCATATAAATCGGGCGAATATTTTAGGCGTGAAAGTCCATTCCCACGGGAATACTACATTTTCCGGGATATAAAGTATCCTATGTTGCTTGGGTGGATTCCATTTACCCCCATACTAAAAATCATATAAATCGGTCAAATGGTTTAGGCGTGGAAGCATAGCATAGGCAGTGTTACTTTTGCATTACATTATATGCTCATCCCACGGGACCCTACATATTCCTGGGATAAAATATAGTCTATGTTACTTCATAGGATCACATTTATGTCTGTACAATAATTCATTCATATCGGTCAAACGGTTTAGGCGTAAAATCAGAATATTGACAGAGCTACTTATACCCATTCCCACGGGAATACTACATTTTCCGGGATAAAAAGTATCCTATGTTGCTTTGGTGGGTTCCATCTACTCCCATACTAAAAATCATCGAAATCGGTCAAATGGTTTATGCGAGAAAGCATAACACAGGCAGTGTTACTTTCGCATTACATTATATGCTCATCCCTCGGGAACCCTACATATTCCCGGGATAAAATGTAGTTTATGTTACTTTATAGGATCACATTTATGTCTGTAAAAGAATTCATTTATATCGGTCAAATGGTTTAGGCGTAAAAGCAGAATATTGACAGAGCTACTTATACCCATTCCCACGGGAATACTACATTTTCCGGGATAAAAAGTATCCTATGTTACTTCGGTGGGTTACATCTATCTCCATACCAAAAATCATCGGAATCGGTTCAGTAGTTTTTGAGTTTATTCGTAACAAACATACAAAAATACAAAAATACAAAAATCCAAAAATACAAAAATACAAACCTTTCCTCTTTATTATAATAGTATAGATATAGATGTATAATGGCCGAATACTGAAACGCTACTTAATCTGAGGGCGACTTATATTTATGTGGCTGTTATAATTTAAGCGGTATATACTGTCATGTAAAATAACTTTTTGTAATATTGTTGCCATTGTTGTACCTGATGGTAAGCACAGTGGAGTCCAGAAAAATAATACCGACCAGCGAGAAACGATGGTCACCCGCTGGTCGACACAATCATGCCGGCCCGCACAAATGCTTCTTCACGCTTCGCTTAAAGGATCCAGGATCATAGGAAGGAGGGAACACGTGAGCCGGCAAACTATTCCACAGCTTGATGGTGCGGTAAAAGTAGGAGTTAGCGAACTTTTTAATTCGAGCCGAAGGTAATTAAATAATTTTAATTTTTAATTTAAGTGGGTATTAGTTAATCACAGTCTTAAAACCGATAAATGATCTTTTAGTATACCGCTTAAATTATAACAACCACTGAAATATAAGTCGCCCTCAGATTAAGTAGCGTTTCAGTATTCGGCCATAAGAAGAATAAATAAATAAATAAAATACATAACTACACATACAAAACAAAGTGCTTCTGATAATTCATTTTGACGTTTATTGTGACTGTGTTGTTGCAGTTAATTTCTGAATGAAAATCTAATAATACTTTTCCTACCTGGGAATAGAACCCAAGACCTCTTGATCGCACTTTACAAGCTTATGCTGCATCAATCGAAACGGGTATCAACATGGCTGACACCTGATATAAATTTAACCCAAACAGGTAATCTGTTGTAAGCTGGACTAGGGCGAGCGTGTAAAGTGTCAACATGACAGGTGTCAGACGCGAAACGTCGCACCGCGTGACAGATTCAACGACAGAAAACGACAAAACGAAAGTGACAGGCGCTGTAGGCTGAGCTTAATGGAGGATGTGGAGTATTGCAATACTGTGCATTTATTGT
This sequence comes from Hemaris fuciformis, assembly GCA_907164795.1. Taxonomy (NCBI): domain Eukaryota; kingdom Metazoa; phylum Arthropoda; class Insecta; order Lepidoptera; family Sphingidae; genus Hemaris; species Hemaris fuciformis. The sequence continues at coordinate 11,057,283 of OU015452.1, forward strand.
TTAGAGTAACTGGTCTGTTGTATGCATATAGATGACCTTAATTTTGTAGAGCATTCGTCTAGAATCTAGATTAACAAAACAAAAAATTTCGTTCATTTGTCTGTTTGTATGGCACTGCATAGTGCATTGTTGATAAATTTTCTGACTCCGTGCTGTATTACTCATTGTCCGATCGGAGAATAAAACGGGAAAGCCCATTTATCGAGGAAGGCTTTAGGCTATATAACATCACGCTACGACCAATAGGAGCGGAGTACCAATAAATAATGTTTCAAAATCGGGGGTATCTTTTTCCTTTTGAGAACTTCCGCTGCGTGCGCTGCGAAAACGGTTAAAGTTTCGCTAAAATAATGTATGACAGAATTGTTCCCCTTTAAAAGTTCAAAAAAAAAGTCCGCGACAGCATATGTCTATCTTTTAAGGTTGGCTCACTATAACCATTTTTATGCTAACCAAATTTGTTCTAAAATAAAGCATTATTTGTGAAGGTGTTTTCATAAAGATGATATTAATCACAAGCATTTAATTTAAAAGAAATTTGCCCTTTACATCATTTGATTTCAATGAGTATCTTAGAAGATATCGCAGTTTTAAAATAACACCGTAGCGAAAAAATTATCAAGCGCGCAATTATGATGTACGAGTACAAGGCGCCGGCCGGCCGGTGCGCGGCGGCACACGTTTCACGTCTATTTGACCGATTTGAATGATTTTTTGATGTGGACATAAATGGGACTCTGTGGAGTAAAATAGACTACTATTTTCTTTCTGAACCCAACCCTGTAGTCTACGCGGACGGAGTCGCGAGCAAAAGCTAGTTAATTTATAAAATGTTAAGATTATAAGCCCTATTAATTAAGTAAAGGTTGTTTTTATATTCAGGTAACAGCGTTACCCTATTAATACAAATATGCAATTTAAATATTAATTCAATTAATTTCTGCTCACCAAAAAGTTCTTTGGAATTTCTTAAGTAACCTTTAACTTAAGTAACCTTTAGGCTAGGGCAACAGAAGGAACTTGCCAATGTCATCTAGGATCACTCATCTCCCAGATATTGGTGAATGTCTACTGAGCCAATTTCTTAGGAGTGATATCGTGTTCTAGAAAAAACGCTTCTTTAATTTACCCTTCTAAGATAACTTCTCATTAAATAAAATGAAATGAATTAATAAGATGTATATAAGAGCAACGGTGAAGGAAAACATCGTGAAGAACTTAGGTGTGTAGTCCGCCAACCCGCACTAGGCCAGCGTGGCGGACTAAGGCCTAAACCCTCGCAATGGTAGAGGAGGCCCGTGTCCAACATTGGGACGTATATGGGCTAACGATGACGATAATATAAGAGCATGGGCCCTAAATACAGACGATTACAGACGCTTGTACTTATAAACGTTAACATTTTAACTACCACTTAAACATGCTTTGTCCTGCTCTATTGCTTGACGTGTGACGTTAGAGGAAACGAGACAGAGCATGTTTTCGTAGTTGTTAAATAACCTAATGTTTATAAGCGAGGCCATTAAAGGTTGTTACGTAATAATTTATTCATTAACATTGTACAATTAACTTTTATTTTCGTTTATATTATATTTTAATTGTTAATTTTGAAGATATCCTATTTTTTTATTTATTGCCTATTGTTACTTTGTTTTAAATTACTTTAATAATTAAGGATATTTTTGTGTCTCGCCGGCACCTTTAAAAAGAATCAATTTCACATAATTTACGCATTTGAATAAAACATAGCTTGATTTGTACACGTAGTCTTCAATTAACGATATAAGCTTCAATTGTGCCGTTCGATCTATAGATCCCGAGTTCTATTCCCGTGTCAAAATGGCATATGTAGATATATTACTAGCAAGGATTATGAGATCCTATTACGTGGCTGAGATGGTCGATAATTCGCTATCGAGAGACGCATGCCACTTCTAACAGACCATATGGATTTTTTTGGAGGCCTATGACTGATGATAATAAATAAATAAATACACCCAACAGTCACATACATAGTTCTGACCCAAATTAAGATACGTGTCTTGTGTAGTGGGTATCAGAAACTACGAGAGACTTCTCGCTCTCACAAACACCCAGACCCGAAACAAATACTTGTGGATCACACAAACATTTGTCTCGGTGCGGGGATCGAACCCGTGGCCTCGCGTTTCGCAGGCTGGTGTCTAGCCAACTGCGCCACGGGGTTGTCGAATGATGATGAAATATACTCGTAGGCCTAAAAATTTGCAAAGAATACCAGAAATTAAGAACAGTAATTTCTAAAATGTGGTTCGTAACGCCGGCGTACGTGACGTTAGCTCGCTGAGGCTATCTGAAATTGCAGAAACGTGATATACGGGCACGTCACGTAATTAATTCCTCACTTCTTGGCTCTTATAGTATCAATGTCATGTATTTATAGGTTTATTTTCCATGCTATTGTTTTCATACACGTAATTCAGCTTGAAATATCATGAATACTAGTTATAGTTTTCAGATGGGTTAGTGTTTGCTCCCGCACGCGAATTTTCTGGATTCGGAGAAAGCCTGGCGTTAATATGTGCCGTGCGATCTAGTGTTCCCGGTTTTGAATCCCGGACGAGAAAAATGTTATTGGGTTTTTCATTACGAAATCTTCAGTAACAGCGCGGAGTCTGGAATTGTGCCCGAAAAACGGCAATAGGCTCGCCCCCTATTACGTGGGACTGATATATACTGAAGATTTCCTAAATCACCCAATAGCATTTTGCCCGACTCGGGAATCGAACACATGACCTCTAGATCGCACGGCACATAGGTACTTGTGCCTCGAGACCACGAGTCAGTCGAAATAATATATAGGGCGAGCTCATTGCAGTTTTCAAGCACGTCTGGAGAATCTGTGCTGTTACTGAGAATTTCCTCATGGAAAAAACACAAAAGTCTCTTTCGGAAAAGGAAATCGAACTTCTGGATTGCACGATACACACCTGTGTCACAAGATAATTTTTTCCTTTGACAGCCCCGTGGCGCAGTTGGCTAGACACCAGCATGCGAAACGAGAGGCCGCGGGTTCGATCCCCGCACCGAGACAAATGTCTGTGTGATCCACAAATATTTGTTTCGGGTCTGGGTGTTTGTGAGACCGAAAAGTCTCTCGTAGTTTCTGATACCCACGAGTCACGACACAAGACTTGTATCTTAGTGTGGGATCAGAACTATGTATGTGACTGTTGGGTGTGTTTATTTATTTATTTTAAGTGTAGGTTATTGATCCAAAGTAGTAATAGGTATACGTAGTTAAAAAACATATTTATTCCTCGACGGCGCAAGATACTTAAACAACATCACGTAAATACTGTCTTCGCATATTTATTTTGATCGCAAAAGGTTAAAGCAGTTAGTTCTTGAATTATCACAAAAACATCATTCGGAGATTGTCCGATGAATAGCGTGCATTGATGTTGTCATGGCCTCGAGGTTTAGGCATGCCGTTGAGACTCTCGGCGGCCGCAGATTCAAACCCCAGGCACACACCTCTGACTTTTCGAAGTTATGTTTTATTTATACTTCTTAATTCTAATTTTACCCACCCACGCTTGTGAATCTTTCCTCTTACCCTTTTCGGATATTTTTATTATGGAGACTTAAGCTTATAATTTAACCGCCGATCTTGGTGACGTCAATCGTTTTAGGAACTTTTCCTTAAAGTTATTTTTAAAAACTTTCGGTCAGTGGCCTCACGTCGATGGCTTCCAAATCGTACTTTATACTTACAATCTGTTGATTTTGAATTTATTATCATTATCATCAGCCCATATACGTCTCATTGCTGGGCACGGGCCTCCTCTAGAACTGAGAGGGTTTTAACTTTTAAATTGCTGTAAGGAAATTTTCTACAAAATTTTTTCGACTCAAGAATCGAATCGGGGATGTCTCAATTACACGCGCTGTATTGTATTTTGGATTAACAAGAAGTACATATTTTCTGTCAAAATTACTAGAGGAAAATAAAAGTGTGGGAATCACCATACTTTTACCGCACCGCTTGAAGTTAAGAGAATTTTAATTAGTTAAAAATAACCCAAAGATTCACAAGGCAGACAAAAAGATCAAGGAAAAAATGTTACGTAATGGTACGAGATGGAAATTTTTGCAATTATTTTAATTATAAGCTGAGATTGTCTTGTTATTTTTTAACTGGTATGAAGCTTGTACAACATATATTAGGAGCAGTGGCGGTACTATCATAGAAGCCCAAAAGCGTTACACGTTAATTGTGTAATGTCTAGTTTATAATTGTTTATTGTGGAGTCAGGATATTCTCATTTATATGCCAAATTGCCTTTGTTAAATAAGGAATTAAAGCTTAAAGATTATTATTAAGAATTTTGTGAGGCAATCTGGGCTTTTGGGCTGCTATGGAAGTACCGCCACTGCAATGGTTAGGAGCTAGCTTTAGGTAGAAATTGGGCACGGCCACTTAGGTCTTAGTGTAGGTCTTAGTCCTTTTATCGTCATTATGTTATGACCAACTATGTTTTCATTATGACTTAATTTTAACAATTTTAATGCTATTTTAACAATATTTTTTATAGGAAATAACGACATATTTAATACGGAATAGTCATTATTTTATAGAAAACCAATATAACAAAATTACGAAAGTTGTTAGTTTATAATATAGTAAAGTTATAATTAAGGCAAAATTAAGTAAAAAAAAATTATCAAAGTATGAACACATAATAAAAAATAAATCATTAATTAATTATTCAACTTCTATAAAAAATATGATAAAAAACTCTGAATAACAAATTATAAAGTTTTTGTTGGGACCAAAGTCCATATTTAGTTCATTACACTACATAAAAACATCAGGTCCTACAAATGCTATAAATGCCCAAGACGACTATCGAGAGGTTTTAGTCGATATGCCGCCGTAGGATCTTTAGTTAGTGACCTAACTCAGCCAAGCGAACAACAGTTCCGTGCGCTGAGTTGGAAGGCTGGAGACCCCGACTTACCCTCTACGGCCTCGAACGGACGCTTTAAGGCAAACATCGAGAAAAGAAACAAATATTGACAGCCCCGTGGCGCAGTTGGCTAGACACCAGCTTGCGAAACGAGAGGCCGCGGGTTCGATCCCCGCACCGAGACAAATGTTTGTGTGACCCACAAATATTTGTTTCTGGTCTGGGTGTATGTGAGACCGAAAAGTCTCTCGTAGTTTCTGATACCCACGACACAAGACTTGTATCTTAGTGTGGGATCAGAACTATGTATGTGACTGTTGGGTGTATTTATTTATTTGTGGATCATAGAAGCATTTCTCTTTACGTTGGGGTAAAACACGCGGATACTGGTCTTGCGTGTCTATTCTTGTAAGCCTTATTTCAATCAAATTATATTAAAATGTTGTTTTGTTCGCAGGCAACAAGAGTTTAAACACATATATAACTATAACCTTTGTGCCTCAGGACTGAAGGTCGCTTTTGCAAAAACAATGTTATGATAGATTAAAATCTAAAACAATAGGCAGGCGGAAGAAGACAAGTGCTACTATAATTCACAGAAATAAAAATCCGGTTTTTAAGACAAAATGTCAATTGTATGCGTGCAATATTTATTTTAATTATACTTGTATACATGTACATGACATCTACTTCACATTTGGCCAATTGTGTTTTCGTCCCACGTAATTGGAGGCCTAGGTCTATAAGTTGTGATGGCCTCGAGGTTTAAGCACGCGGTCGAGAATCTCGACGATCGCGTGTTCAAACTCCAGGCACACACCTCTGACTTTTCCAAGTTATGTGTGTATTCACAATGAATTATCACGTACTTTAACGGTGAAGGAAAACATCGTGATGAAACCTGCACACCTAAAAGTTCTTAGGAATTACTTAGGTGTGTAGTCCACCAACCCGCACTAGGCCAGCGTGGTGGACTAAGGCCTAAAACCCTCTCAGTTGTAGAGGAGGCTCGTGTCCAGCAGTGGGACATATATTATGGGCTGTTGATGATGATGATGAATAGGAGGCCTATAGTCGTTTTTCGGGAACATTTTCAGTCTCCGTGCTGCTACAAAGAATTTCCTTATGGAAAAAACCCAATAACACTTTGCCCGACTTGCATAACTAGAAATTCTTAGGTGTGTAATCCGCTACCGGCCCCAAGAGAGGTAGAGGCCAAAAAGGCCTCCCTACGCTTGGCCGCCGTGGAGGAGTGGCGTTCCAGGCTGGATAGTCCCAGTGCTGGTGTGTGGACCGTCGCAGCAGTGCGTCCTGTCCTTAACCAGTGGTTGGATAGGCGCCACGGTGCGATGACGTTCCGCCTGTCACAGGTTCTGTCGGGACATGGTTGTTTCGGCTGGTTCCTGTGGCGGGTGGCCAGAAAAGAAGAGTCCGCCGTGTGTCACCACTGTGACAACTGTTCGGAGGACACAGCCCAGCACACTCTATCGGATTGTCCGGCCTGGGATGAAGAGAGAAGCGCACTCCGCGCAGCCGTCGGAGCGGACCTCTCGCTCTCGGCCGTGATTCCTTCCATGGTCGAGAGTCAGAGGTCGTGGCAGGCGATGCTCTCCTTCTGTGAGACTGTAATGTCGCAAAAGGAGAGCGCGGGACGGGTTCGTGAGCAGAACGATCCCGCCCGCCGCCGCCAGCAAAGAAGGAGGCGCCGGGTGACCGAATACGGCTGATCCGGCGCCCCCGCCCTGTGGATCGGGGGCGTAAGAATTCCGCCACGGTACCCCCTACCTGTCGTAAGAGGCGACTAACAGGGGCCACTGGGGAGGCTGGGCGTACTGCGGGGGCGGTACACAACGGTGGCAGCAACCCTGAGATTTGCGGCAGAGGGCGTGACCGCTTGACTGTCGCGGACGTTCACAAGAGGTGAACGTCCAAAAAGCGTAAGTGGAGGGCATCTCAAGCCCTCCCAATTTGGAGGAGTCCATAATCGGACGGTGCGCTAGGCGGAGGCGGACCATTTGGGGCGCTTCTCGCCCTGAGATGCCGCAAAACCGCCCTAAATGCGCGAGATGGTCACCGAGAGGTTTTAGTCGGTATGCTGGCGTAGGATTTTGGTTAGGGACCCAACTCAGCTAAGCGGACAATTATTGTTCTGCGCGCCGAGTTGGAAGGCCAGAGACCCCGACATACCCCTTTTCGGCCTCCCCCGAGGTACCGAACAGGGGAGCTTAAAGCGCTTTCCTCTCGTAAAAAAAAAAAAAAAAAAAAAGGTGTGTAATCCGCCAACCCGCAACTAGGCTGGCGTGGTTGACTAAAGCTTAACCCCTCTCAGTTGTAGAGGAGGCCTCTGCCTAACAGTGGAACGTAAATAGGCTGATGATGATGAATAAGCAAGCGTAATTATGTCAAGTGGTGATAAATCTTTATGTTTTGTACAGATTTATGTAAATGTAAAAAAAGGTTCTCAGTAGGTAAGTAGTTACTATTCGGATTTAACTAGTTTTCTGTGCGTGTGATTATCGCAAGCCGTCCTTCAAGACAACGCCACGTCGGAAAATAAATCGTGGAACATTTTTACAAGGCTATTAACAATAACACCATGTTATTCCTCTTTAGAATGACGTTATAATAATTATTTTCGATAACAAGTGTAATGGGAAAATCCCTGCGGCTTTTTTAGACCTTTTTTTCTCTGGCGATGTAAGTACTGCGACGAAAATTCGAGGTCTGTTGTTTTGACGACTTTTGCAACACATTTAATGATAAACCAGATCGATTTACCAATATCTACCGGTGGGATTTTTGGATAATGGCGAAAAATTGTCTGAAACAAAAGGGTTTGTGAGAGCGAGAAGACCTGGAGTCTTTTATCCACTTATGGATAGAGAACGCTAATATTTGTCGCTGCAAGGTCGAACCCCTCGTGAAGAATAATTTAAATATGGCAGAGACGCTGCTGGCTTGTAACATATAACATACATACATAACCCCACGCCGGTATTCCCTGGGGTAGGCCAGTTTCGCCAGGTGTGTACCAGTCCCACGTAATAGGGAGCGAGCCTATTGCCGTTTTTCGGGCACAAATCTAGACTCCGTGCTGCTACTGAGAATTTCCTAATGGAAAAACCCAATAATAGGCAGCCATCATAACATATAAGTTCTACAGTAGGAAGGTATTGTGCTGCCTTTCCAGATAATTATGAAGAATATATCTGTGTCTACGGCCTTTTAACCTGGAACGGAGTAGCGATCCAGCTGAGTCCGTGACCAAAAATTTATGTCGGCAAGCTGACTATAACCTCTTAATGGCCTTCTGCGATATGGGCTTCCTTTCGCTTAGATTGGAAGCTCGTGGGATGTAACCAGCGGGGCCTTGTGCGAGTATCGATTACGCCCAAAGGGCAAGACGGCCCTGTTTTTAGTGGCAATACACATCAACCCCGATGATCCCTTTACGACGGACATCAATCCAATCCATCAGCCAATGGAAGTCCACGGCTGGACATAGGCCTCTCCCAATGACTTCCACAGGGACCTGTTGGAAGCAGCCTGCATCCAGCGACGTCCCGCGACCTTTACGACGGACATACTGTGGTGGAATGCTTATGACAAATTGAACGGGAAGAACATGATCCTAATCAACTTCCTCATTTTTTGTTGCCTATATAATCTTTTTTGTAGTGATGATACAAAATTGGATAATGATGATTGAAAAGCATATGTCAAATATTACAATCACATTGTAAAACGTAATGTTATGATTACGTCGGGTTGCCGACATATTAGCGACGTCAATTACGTACACATTATTGTCAAATTACACGCAGTACTGAGCTCGGCGGAGCGTCGCAATATAATGGAACTTTATTAGATGTATGAAACATTAGGACTATATGGTGATGGGATTTTTGTATCCAGAGGGATAATATTATTACCACGGCTCGGCAATTTTTTTAATTTTTTTTTTTTACACATTCACCGCTGTATCCCCAAAGGCATAGATAGAGGGGTATTTTTGCATCCATGTCTTGCAAACCAAGCTGTATTTTGAATACAATAATGTATTTTAAATGCAATTTCTGCATCCACATTTCACCAAGTATGTATCAGTCCCACGTAATAGGGGGCGAGCCTATCGCCGTTTTTCGGGCACATTTCCAGACTCCGTGCTGTTACTGAGAATTTCCTAATGGAAAAACCCAATAACACTTTGCCCGACCCGGGAATCGAACCCAGGACCTCTAGATCGCACGGCACATACTTGTACCGCGAGACCACGAGTCATAAGTTTCAATATTATGTTATATATTTTATTATTTCATTAAAAACCGCATAACACTTACCGACCCAAGATGGATTTACCTAATTGTACCGGTACCTCTATCACCTCTTTTAACGATACAATTTATTTGAGTGTGTGTATGTATTTTTGTACTTAAATTATGCAAAAACTTCAATGATTGTGACCTTGATGAGTCTATGGTAGAACACTCCCTTCTACCGAACCGCTGACTCAAGCGGAGACGTAATATTTACAGCTAACCACACTCTTGGACATCCGGCGGTGTACACCAGAACATTCTAATGATAGACTGCCTCCGATTTGATTGTTGTAAAGTTGTCTATACATTCAACATTGACAGGGTCTCGTTATACATATCATCAGCCCATATACGTCCTTGCTGGCCACGGATCTCCGCTACCATTGACAGGGTTGGGGCCTTAGTCCACGACGCTGGCCTAGTGCGGGTTGGCGGACTACACAGTGCAGTTTTCCTTACGATGTTTTCCTTCACCGTTAAAAGTACGTGATAATTCGTTGTGAATATACGCATATAAGTTAGAAAAGTCAGAGGTGTGCGCCTGGGGTTTGAACCCGCGACCGCCGTGATTCTTGATCGCGCGCCTAAACCTTGAGGCAACTCAGTTTCTTTTTTGGTTTCACTTTATGCTACCCTCTTTATTTTCCCTCTTCTACTCAAAGGTTGTCTGTAAGCAATTGCCTAGAACAATAAGACCGCCACTTATACTTTATACGAAGTTTTGTTTCTCCATTAATTTATTTGTAATGAGATTATGTACAAGGAAGAGTGAAAAAATTAATACATGTCAATGCACTAATGCCCCAACGTTCTCTTTCAGTATCCAGTCTAGTCTACCGCATTCCGACATTTAATCTTTAAATGGCAGCGGACTATTTAATTTTGTAGCAGATATTAATAAAACTTGATGCACTAATTTAAATAATTAAATAAAAGTTCCATTCACTTCATTATATACATGGCCTGTATTTTCTAGAAACCTTTTCTAAAAACTTCACGAAAGACATAATTCTTGGTAGAATATTGTTATTTCCTTTATTATTAGTAAATTAATTGTTGCCTTCAACTCTTTAGGGGCCGTCTATTAATCATGTGATTATCGTTATCTAGTTCCTTATTTTCAGAATAAAATTATAAAAGGTTATACTTTAATACCTGTATTTAAAGAAAATATTCTAAACTTTTAAGATCCTTTATAGGTACTAAAAAATACACGTGATTTTAGGTGGGTGTGGGGGGGGGGGTTAGTTTAAAACCTCATCACGTATCACCAGGGGATTAAAAAATGCTAAAAAAAACACTACGTGATTAATGGACGGCCCCTTATGCGAAACATCTTATGCGAAACATTAGACTTCATTCTTTCTCCGATTTTACCAGATTTTCTATTGCTGTTCCGCTCCTATGGGTGATAGTGTGATGACACATAGCCCATAGCCTTCCTCGATAAATGGGCTATCTAACACTAAAATACTTTTTCAAATCGCACAAATACTTAGTTCATGAGATTAGCATGTACAAGCAAACAAATAAACTCTTCAGCTTAATAGTACTAGTATCCTATTCCTTATGTATATAAGGAAAAACTAAATTTGCATTGCATTTTTTTTGGAAGAAAGGTAAAGAGATTGCACTCTCGCTTGATGACAAGAATAATATCTACGACCTAATCGGAAATCGAAATGAGAACCGCAAATATCTCTTCAGTCGACATGACTGAAAGAAATAAACGGTATAGGGATTTAATCCAGTACAAATAAAATATTCAGAAAAACTCAATAAAAACGGGGAACGGAATCCGGGACTTCAGATAACGCCCCATTCATTTTCGCTTAAGAAGCAAGGAGGTAGTCGGAATAAAGTATAAATTTGAACAGACGAATACCAGGATAGCAGAACTGCAACGGGCATACGCCATAAGGTGACAGTACACAGTTTGCTATTTATTTATTCATTTATATAGCGCAACCACATCACGTATTATATTAAAACATATTTTGATTAAGTAACATATTCTAAGGCACATCTGATATACATGACACTTCTTTCGGCCTCCCCCGAGGTACCGAACAAAGGAGCTTAAAGCGCTTTGCTCTCATAAAATAAAATAAAAAGGTGTGCAACTTACCGAATTAATCAGTTCTCCAAAATTATACCAGTTGCTATGCTATACAAGTCATTATCTGCCCATATACGTCCCACAGTTAGGCACGGGCCTCGTCTACAACTGAGAGGGTTAAGGCCTTAGTCCACCACGCTAGCCTAGTGCGGGTTGGCGGACTACACACCAAAGAAATTCTTAAGAGCTTTTAGGGGTGCAGGTTTCCTAACGTTGTTTTCCTTCACCGTTAAAGTACGTGATAATTCATTGTGAATACGCACATAACCTCGAAAAGTCAGTGGTGCCCGGAGCTTAAACCTGCGACCGCCGAGATTCTCAACTGCGCGCCTAAAACTCGAGGCCAACACTACTATTATACTTTACATGTGTCAAGAATAAACACAATAGTTTTGAGAGAGGATAAAATGCACTTAGCATGTGAAATTGTCCATTAATCTACTTATTCATCATTATGCAGTCTTAATTGCTTAATGGTTGCATAATTCAGGTCGTCGGGCATTGCTTAGTCACAAAACACTTGGTTGCAATTACTTATTCAATCAATCTCCATGCGTTGATACATTTCCGAGATTACTTGGAGATAACATAGGTATCGTAAGCAATGTCAGTGTGTACATCTATATAAGCGCTTATAAGTCTTACTGAAGAGTCTAACTTTCCTTGTCGTAATCTTGATTGCACTTAACGTATCCGAGAAATTATTTTTGGAAAATTTGTAAGTAGGTTTCATCATCATCAGCCCATATACGTCCCACTGCTGGACACAGGCCTCCTCTACAACTGAGAGGGTTTAGGCCTTAGTCCACCACGCTGGCCTAGTGCGGGTTGGCGGACTACACACCTAAGAAATTCCTAAGAACTTTTAGGTGTGCAGGTTTCATCACGGTGTTTTCCTTCACCGTTAAAGTTTGTGATAATTCTTTGTGAATACACACATAACTGCGAAAAGTCAGTGGTGTGTGCCTGGGGTTTGAACCCGCGACCGTCGAGATTCTCGACCGCGCCGCCTAAAACTCGAGGCCATCACGACTTCAGTAGTAAGTAGGTTTAGTAGCGATGTTTTCCTTCATTGTAAAATATCTTGAAACAGTGCTTTCAACTGTCATTATAATTAAAAACTTGCGACCCGTTTTATCTCCGTCCAAACGAAGATTGAACATTGAACCTTAGTCCAATCTTTTTTATTCACTTTACTATATTTACCTTCTTTAAAAGCATCAGTCTGCTGACAATTAACGATACTTGAATCTGTTTTACGTTTCAACTTACGCAAAACAATTCTTGTGGACCTAAACCTTGCACAGTCACTCGCCTATGAAAGGATAAGTACTCGACAATCAGTTCAATACATTTTGAGCTTACAGCGAACACACAAGCGGTAAGATAAATAAATAATAAATAAATACATCCAACAGTCACATACATAGTTCTGACTCCACACTAGGATACAAAACCTGTGTCGTGGGTATCAGAAACTACGAGAGACTTTTCGGTCTCACAATCACCCAGACCCGAAACAAATGTTTGTAGATCACACAAACATTTGTCTCGATGTGGGGATCGAAGCCGCGGCCTCTCGTTTCGCATGCTGGTATCTAGCCAACTGCGCCACGGGGCTGTCAAAATTGTTGGAAAATTTACAAGATTATGATGTAATTCGAATAAATCTTCACTAACCACTTTATTAACCGACCTCCGATACGACAGACGTCGACCTTGTCAATTGTCTGCTGAAACACGGAAACCCCGCGACCTACTTACGATAGGAAGATGTTAGATGTGGTCGATATTAATGTTTTAGTGTAAGTGAATCAAGGAGAACCGCGCGACCGGTTTGGAAAAACAACTTTACTGTTGCATAAAAACTTTATATCCGAAATGAAACTAGATTATCTATGTTTAGATTTTGTTGGCAAGTATTTGGCTTAGATATTTTTATATGTTGTGTCTAATAATAATATAATTAATCAGCAACTGAAACCCTCTCAGTTGTAGAGTGTGTGGGAGGTATATGGACTGATGATGATGATGATGATGAATAATCTGTACGATAAACGGCAATATACTCGCTCTATGCGACATGGGAATTAAAACACCGTTGGCGAAACATGGATGGGGAAGACACTTCTTCCTCATCATCATGAGCCCATATACGTCCCACAGCTTGGGAAGGGCCTCCTCTACAACTAAGAGGGTTGAGGCCTTACACTACGTTGGCCTAGTGCAGGATATCAGACTATTCGCCTAAGATATTCCTAAGTACTTCTAGGAGTGCAGGTATCATCACGATGTTTTCCTTCACCGTTAAAGTACGTGATAATTCATTTTGACTACAATAACTCGAAAAGTCAGTGTGCCTGGCGTTTGAACCCGCAACTATGGAGATTTTGACTGCGCGCCTAAACACATGCATTTTTATGTTTGCAAACGCAAGATTTAAAGTTTTTGTAGCGTTAAATTTGCAAAATAAAATAAAACACACATTGGTTTCATAATAAAAGCAATTACTATTGAACAACAGTAATAAATCACAAAGAAGGCATGCAAACTCCGCGAGACAATATGAAGAAACAAAAAAACAATAAATTATACTCAGTATGTTAAACCAACAAATAACAAAACACGAATGAGATTCTTTGTCAGATGAAAATAAGAAAACTGCTAAACACTCAAAACTTGATTCCACGTAGCAACCAATTTGAATATGCTGCAACCAAAAATAACATTCAGCTTTTTTTAATCCATTAAATATTTTTTTACTTCAAACTTGTAATTTATTATCATAATACAAGTTATCATGATGGAATATGTTGCTGTATAGTATAAAGCGCATACTAACGAGAAGTTACGAGTTCGATTCGTAGGTGAATTGGAATGAATGGAATCTGCTCGACCCTTAACACGAAACTTCATGTTGCACTCCACGATGCCAAAGACGTCGTCATCAGCCCAAATACGTCCCACTGCTGGGCACGGGCCTCCTCTACAATTGAGAGGGTTTAGGCCTTAGTCCACCACGCTGGCCTAGTGCGGGTTGGCGGACTACACACCTAAGAAATTCCTAAGAACTTTTAGGTGTGCAGGATTTATCACGATGTTTTCCTTCACCGTTAAAGCAAGTGATAATTCATTGTGAATACACACATAACTTCGAAAAGTCAAAGGTGTGTGCCTGGGGTTTAAACTTGCCACCGCCGAAATTCTCGACGGCGCGCCTAAACCTCGAGGCCATCACTGCTTGCATGCCAAAGACAGAAACGAAGATCACTCCATGTACAGGGGACCACGACCCTCAGCGATGAGGAATACGATGCGAGGAGGAGGAGGAATGGACTATTCGGTTTACCAGCTGGGAAATTCTGTGTAGCAGCGCAGAGTTGGAAAATATGACATTTCACAAATCGAGTAAAATATAGTGTTAACAAAGATACATTTCTGCTTACTTCTTCAAGGATACAAGCGCAAAAGTATATTAGAAGTATATTTTATTATTATTGATTGTCTTTGTCCTCACTTTGCTATCTAACTTGTATAATTTCGGAGAATGCTATGCACACCTTAGCTGTCATGTACGAGTACAATTAGATGTAATACTTTAGAATAAGTTAAAAATGTTTTAATATACTCGTATGTGATGTACATACATACATACATAAACTCACGCCTGTATTCCCCGAAGGGGTAGGCAGAGGTGCATTTCTGCACCCACATTTTGCCAAGTATGTATAAGTCCCACGTAATAGGGGCGAGCCTATTGCCGTTTTTCGGGCACATTGCCAGACTCCGTGCTGTTACCGAGAATTTCCTAATGGAAAAACCCAATAACACTTTGCCCGACCCGGGAATCGAACCCAGGACCTCTAGATCGCACGGCACATATTTGTACCGCGAGACCACGAGGCAGACGTATGTGATGTGGTGATGCTAATAAATAAATATACATTTTGGCTTCTTAAGAAAGAAGTGTCGTCTGACAATACCTTAAATTTTATTTTCCCTTTTTAAAAACACATCATCATCATCATCATCAGCCCAAATACGTCCCACTGCTGGGCACGGGCCTCCTCTACAACTGAGAGGGTTTAGGCCTTAGTCCACCACGCTGGCCTAGTGCGGGTTGGCGGACTACACACCTTAGAAATTCCTAAGAACTTTTTAGGTGTGCAGGTTTTATCACGATGTTTTCCTTCACCGTTAAAGCAAGTGATAATTCATTGTGAATACACACATAACTTCGAAAAGTCAGAGGTGTGTGCCTGGGGTTTGAACCTGCGACCGTCGAAATTCTCGACCGCGCGCCTAAACCTCTAGGCCATCACTGCTTAAAACACATCAAATATTAATCTACATGGTTTTAAAAACGTAAGCAAACGCGCGATAAATGTAATGCCTTCTCAGAAATGAAATATGGTTGTTGTTTTTGGACAAAATGGCTGCCCCAAGCAACCATACTTATTTTAAATGTTGTTTTTAAACTACATATTTGTTTGATCCTCGTTTGGTTTTTTGATTACATTTCTGAAATAAATTATGTGCCAAGGGTTATTCAATTATTTTAACTGTCAGGGGATTTTTATTGTTTACTAGCTTTTGCCCGCGACTCCGTCCGCGTAGACTACAGGGTTGGGTTAAGAAAGAAAATAAGTTGTAGTCTATTTTACTCCACAGAGTCCCATTTATGTCCATATCAAAAATCATTTTTATCGGTCAAATGATTTAGGCGTGAAAGCATAACAGACATATAGTTACATTTACATAATTTTAGTCGTCTACACAACATACAACCTTGCATCCTCCCTTTCAATCCCTTAAAACCCCTTTTCCGGGATAAAAAGTAGCCTATGTCCTTCCTCAGGGTCTAAACTATCTGTGTACCAAATTTCATTTAAATCGGTTCAGTAGTTTTATCAGGAAAGCGAGACAGACAGAGATAGACAGACAGACAGAGTTACTTTCGCATTTATAATATTAGTAAGGATTTTAATTATTTTATAATGAATAAGTCGTGATAGCCTCGAGGTTTAGGCACGCGCTAGAGAATCTCGACGGTCATGGGTCCAAACCCAGGCACACACTCTCTAGGAACTCTCAAGAATCCTATGAACCGCAATCTTTCATGTAAAATAATTAAACGGTTTAGAGTTTTGCCTATGATATAACCTAGGTAACCTTAGTGAAAAATGTAGTTACCTATTGTGGTTTAAAATCGACATCTGTAGATATGTGTCAGTGAATACATAATTATTGCTATTAGCGAGAGTTACACGACTTTCATCAGTCTGTTTGGACCTTATTGCATTACCATAGATTGTTGTGGACGTAGCTACCGCCGTATCAACCGTATCAATAATACGAGGGCCCCGGGCTGCAGGGGCCCCGTAACGTATGCAAGCATTTTTTTTTGTGAAATCTTTACCCTTCATTTGGGCCCCCAGTTAATTCTTATATAGGGCCCCGCCAGGGCACGATACGCCACTGTTACGTGGTCATTTAATCTTGCCAGGTCGAGAAAAAATCCAACATTGTACGATTATCAAAAGGTTACAATGAGTGTGATTGTTATGTGATTTTTATCAAAACGAGTGAAACAATGGCCGAAGCGTCCGAGCAGGAAATGATTCGAACGTCATTCGTACAATAATAAGTGTGTAATGCCACTTAATATGCATCTTTATCCGAAGAATGTTCGTTTGCAAAAGTCTTAGCGTGCTATTCATTTGATAAGTAGTGGTTGTGCGCAACTCCAAATTTTAGATTTTTAAATAAAGATTTTTCCCTGTGTTTGCTACAATTTTTTGCCGCTCGGCTCCTATTGGTCGTAGCGTGGTGATATATATTCAATAGCTTTTATAAATGTATATAAGTAAATAAATTAAAAATAATATATAAATATTTTTTAATTCAAACTAGTGGTTCCTGAGTAATCCTGAGCTTAGCGCGTTCATCCAAAGATACTTTTTAGCTTTGTATATTAGAAAAACAAAAAATGACAACATCGTCATCAGCCCATATACGTGGCACTGCTGGGCACGGGCTTCCTTTACAACTGAGAGGGTTAAGTCTCTCTAGTCCACCACGCTGGCCTAGTGCGGGTTGGCAGACTACACACCTAAGAAATTCCTAACAACTTTTGGGTGTGTCGGTTTCATTCATTGAGAATACACTTAGAAAAATTGTGCTTGGGGTTTTAAAATAATATCAATTTTAAACTTGACTGTACCATAGGAAAAATTGCTATCCGACCAGTTTTTCTTAGTAAACGCTAAGAGGCAGTCGAAGCATGCGCAGTCTTGTTTACGTCATTGGGTATTACGTACCTCTATCACAATTATATGGTAAATATTATTGTACCTACTGCTTGTAATTTAGATGGAAATAAAAATGTATGGATAAAAAACTGTGGATATATCGTGTTTTTTTTTGTAATTCAGTACTATGTTACAAAAGGTAACAAATTTGTATTATCATCATCATCTTCACCATCAGCACACATACGTCCCACTGCTGGGCACAGGCTTCCTCTACAACTAAAAAGGTTTAGGCTTTAGTCCACCACGCTGGTCTAGTGCGGGTTATCAGAATACACACCTAAGAAATTCCTAAGAACTTTTAGGTGTGTATTTTTCCTCACGATGTTTTCCTTGACCGTTAAAGTATTAAGATTAATTTCGTCTGAGATTTAAGATTAATTGCTTCTCATAACATGCCCATACCACCCACGACAGACGGTCTCCTTTCAGCTTATCTATCACAGGAGCTGCTTTCAAACTTCTTCTAATTCATTCAGTTAACGCGGCATTAGATCTTATAAGACGTAATAAAGTAATTAGAACATGACAAGTGGCAGTTTATTCACGCGGGGTTGCTTCACCCAAGCGTTCTCAGTGTTTATGTATGCTAATAAAATAATTTGGTATAAGCTATGAAGGTCCGCAGAGGCACGCGATTAAGATGTGGTCAGGAGCGCGACATTGGCCCGCTTCCGACGCAGTGACGTATATTAAATAATTTATTATATGCATAACATCACACGCCTCTGGTTTTAGCTTAGTACCTGATGTTTAGAGAAGTAAGTAGTAAAGTACTAGAAAGAAGCGGCTGCGATCGTCCTTTCGACACAATTAAACCGACGATATCTCATTGTGATGGCCTCGAGGTTTAGCCGCGCAGTCGGGAATCTCGGCGGTCGCGGTTCAAACTCAACACACCTCTGACTTTTCGAAGTTATGTATGTACACAGTACATGTAGTCACAATGAATTATCAAGTACTTTAATGGTTAAGGAAAACATCAAGAGGAAACCTGCACACCTTAAGTGTAGTGTGTAGTCCGGCAACCTGCACTAGGCCAGCGTGGAGGACTAAGGCCTAACCCCTCTCAGTTCTAGAGGCGGCCCTTTCTCAGCAGTGGGACGTATATGATGATGATTGTACACATGCTGATCCCGAAAAGCGACTCAGTTGACGCAAACAGACTCCGAAACTTGATACAGACACTCATAATGGGGAGTTTAACAACTTGTTTTTTTAAATTTGTAAATAAACAATACTTACTAATAATATAAAATAATTCATTACATCATAGAAATAACTAAACTCGAACCTCCGACCTCTCGCTTCACAGGCTGGTCAGTTATAGTTTTTAACCGGTCGACATTTTCTAGATCGCTCTTCAACTACTCCATACCCGTTAAATTCGATTACTTCTTACATTTTTGATACTAACATCTCAAGATAAGGATGTTAGTGTATTGTCGTGACTATGTGTCATTGTAGGGTTCCTATTTATGCTAGGAAACAGATTCGGCGCGTCAGCGTCTCAGCAGATAGTTTAATTTAAACAGGAAATAAGGATGATAATATCTAATAAAAACTCCAGAATAGTTGTTGATGTGGCAATTTAACTCCTGTATGTATCTTATATTCCATTACTTCTTAAATGTTGAGGAAAAAATGGCAAAACATTGTGTGCACAAAAAATTAAAAATATTTACAAAAAACAAAGGTTAAAATTAAACGACCAAAAAATAACACTACATTGCATTAGATGTGATTACGCTTAAACTGAACTTACAAGTTAATTGTGAATATTATGAAAGATACTGCCACGTAGTCTCGCGGTATAATTATGTGCCGTGCGATGAGGTTCTGGGTTTGATTTCTGGAGGTCCCGGAGGGCATTTTCATTACGAAATTCTCAGTAGCAGCTCAGAGTCTAAAAATATACCCGAAAAACGGCAAAAGGATTGGCTCCCATTGCGTGGGATGAAAACACATTGGCAAAATTTGGGTGCAGAAATGCACCTCTGTAATTTATCCAAAAATAAACTTAGTTTGTTTGATGTATCAAACTACTATAAATAATCAAAATAATTAAATTTATATTACAAAAACAAAAGTATCTTTTTCGTCTGTTACACTCTGAATTCAAAACTGTTAAATCGATATGGAAATTTTTTGGTGTGACGGGACAATGACAAAAGAGCCCAACTGCTAGTTACTACTAAAGGTAACTGCTACAGGTATGTTATGAGTTTTTTGACGCTATAATGGCTTACTTAAAACTGTTTACGTTACTGTTTTTCAAACATTCTTTTGTTTGGGTCGAATTGCAAACAATATCCCCCCCCCCCCCCCCCTTTTCCCTTCTTACCCTATTTTACATTAACACCTATCTTCGATGTCTTACAATTGCGAAGATTTATAGAAAATAATTCAGGCAAGAATGCAGCCCTTAAAATAGGCGTTTCCATTATATCTTCAACGGTATACCCGCGTTAGGAAGCATTCGGGAGTCGCAGAGCTAAACGTGACCTTTTTAAACTTTTCCTATGACACGACAATTGCAAGTTATAATGGCTCGTTGGCTTCCTAACATACTTTACTGCGAATGACATAGAAAGAATCACAAACCCATCTTTGGTCGACCATTCGTCGCCCGATTCAAGCTAAGCGATTTGCTTCTACTTTTCTAGCGCGGATCTGGCATTAAAAAGATTGGGATCACAGTCACCCCTCTATTACAGGTAATAGGATAAGATGTTCTCAATCGATCGATCTCAATAGACCGTGAAAGTGGGATGTCAGCGAATCCGCGCTTGCTAAGCTGAATAGTTTTATTGGTGGTAGCACAAGCCGTTCATTCATTATACGTTCATTCATTCATTCCTGTCAATTTTGACAGCACCGTTGTAAAAATTATTCTTGACAGCGTCGCTCTGCCAATCAGTCAGTGATAAACATAATTAGAAGTCGATGCGTGTTGCGCAGCCCTGACCCAAAGAATACGCGAAATAAGCAGTATGGCAGCTTTTGGACGCCGTCCTTGACACCGTATGTTAATATTTCGGCAATTCAGATATGTAAATACGGCATATCGGCCACATATCATAATCTTGTTAATTGTTTTGACTACTTAAATACTTTCTCAAGGTTTTTGATGGCGGAGGATTTCTGTACAGACGAAGAAGGAGACCAAAAAAAGGGGTCAGTAAGGGCCTATTTTCGTGTCAGAGGTTTTTTCCACGTAATGGTGGCGGATCTACTGCCATTTTGAGTGCATTTTGTTTGGAACAACATGCTGATGGTGAAAACTTACTATTGAAAGAACTCTAACACTTTGTCCGAACCCGGGTTTGAAACCGGGGACGTTTTGACCGCACGCTACTAGAGTCTAGCGTGTCACGCGACAAAGGAAACAGTCTAGCGTATTTAATTAATATTGTATTTGTATTTTTTTTATTGCAATTTGCAGTACATACTTAGTTTACAAGAAGCCTGCCATTTTTGGTCACAAGTATTATCCTTCCATCCTTAAAATTCGCTCGCCTGACAATGATTTCCATATTTTTATCCTTATGAGTTTGTTGATCAACGAGTTACAGTAACATTTTTTTTACATTAGTATTCCTAAGTTATAATATATCATATCACATAACACGTCTCACCGCTGGGGATGAGTTTTTTCCATGATTACAAGGTTTAAATTTCTGATATTTAAATTCTTTACAACATTTTTCATAGTTGATATTTAACTTCTTAACTTCCTATCAGGTTTCGATTTAAAAATATATGTTTATTTTAGATGTTTTTTTAGTCAATTTCAAAGGAACTATGACTACTTATCAAACACTTTTAAAGGTAATGGATAATAGGTAAGAAGTAGTGATGGCCTCGAAGTTAAGGCGCGCGGTCGAGAATCTCGGCGGTCGCCGGTTCAAACCCCAGGCACACACCTCAAACTTATGTGTATATTCACAATGAATTATCACTTACTTAACGGTGAAGGAAAACGTATATGGGCTGATATACGTCCATATATGTCCCACTGCTGGGCAAGAGCTTTCTCTACAACAGAGGGGATACAGGCGTTAATGGCACATTGGCCTAGTGCGGGTTGGCGGACTACATCATCATCAGCCCCAATACGTCCCACTGCTAGGCACGGGCCTCCTCTACAACTGAGAGGATTTAGGCATTAGTCCACCACGCTGGCCTAGTGCGGGTTGGCGGACTACAAACCTAAGAAATTCCTAAGAACTTTTAGGTATGCAGGTTTTATCACGATGTTTTCCTTCACCGTTAAAGCAAGTGATAAATTCATTGTGAATACACACATAACTTCGAAAAGTCAGAGGTGTGTGCCTGGGGTTTGAACCTGCGACCGCCGAGATTCTCGACCGTGCGCCTAAACCTCGAGGCCATCACTGCTTCACATCACACCATCACACCACACCTATCACACTACATCAAACCTAAGAAATTCCTAAGATCTTTTAGGTGTGCGTATTTCCTCACGATGTTTACCTTCACCGCTCGTGATATGCAACATTTAAATTAATTTTATTATAGCCTATTTTGTATTTAATAAAAAAAATAGTCATCGTGACATTACAATCACCTGTTTTCAGTAAAGACATGTTCTCCTTTGTTTGTACTTATATGATGTCTTTTATATTGTTTTCTTCTTTAGTTTATATACTTTTTTATTTTTATTATACTTTGGCTCTTTGGGATAAATAAACTTTTGTTTTTAACTAAATAAATAAATAAACCCAACAATCCGACAGCCCCGTGGCGCAGTTGGCTAGATACCAGCTTGCGACGTTTCGCAAGCCGACAGGCCGCGGATTCGATCCACGCACCGAGCCAAATGTTTGTGTGATCGACAAGTATTTGTTTCGGGTCTAGGTGTTTGTGAGGTCGAAAAGTCTCTCGTAGTTTCTGATAACCACGCCACAAGACTTGTATCTTACTTGCAAGTCCTGTATCGTGGGTATCAGAAACTACGAGAGTCTGTACGGTCTCTCAAGCACTCAAACCCAAAACTAATATTTATGGATAACAACTACCGTCTGGTCAACTGCGCCACAGGGCTTATGTCTACTTAATAAGCGTTGTGTCTATTCTTTTTTACTATTGTTTAATTTAGTTCCCTCTAAATAATCGTGTATTTTTTGGTAGAAGATTTGAATAAATGGGATATTTTGTTATGTATGCATTCACGCCTGCACACTCCATGGGGAGGCAAAGGTGCTATTATTACGGGTCAAAGCTTTATATTTTTTTTATAATACATTGAGGATAAAAATAGCACTGCATAAGAAATATGTGCATTCTTAAAAACATTATTTTTCTTGAACCAGTTTTCGCATTTTATGTTCTCAATATAAAATCCGGTGATAATTTCGTTAGTGCAAGCCGGTTTGAGTTGATTGACAAAAATAATTATTTAGTCCTTTCGCAAGTTTTTCAACCGTTTATTACTATTAATCAAAATTATCTAACATGATACTCTGCAAAAAACAATAATTAATCCGAGAAAGATAGGTAATTCCGATCCCATTCAAAAAATGTGGGCCAGTATGTAAGTTTTAAAACAATACGAACTTTTCAATCACATAAAATGTATGATTTGTTTATTCTTGACACATATTGCGGAAATATGACGAAGTGCGTTAAACGAGAGTCCACAGATTCGACTCACGCAACGAGACAAATTTACATAAGTATAGTATATGTTGGTAGCTAGATCAAAAAAAATTGTTCCGGATAGAATCTTATAGGGGTCAGAACTATGTATTTGGCAGTTTTCTGCTAGGTATATAAACCAAAAATAAGCCAAATATACCAAATTTTTGTCAGTCTAAAATTTAAATTTTTCAACTAAATCACGTTGGAGTAAGGTCTTATATAAATCAATTCTGATACGCCTACCTGCCTTTATACCGGAGTATGTCTTTTGTGAAATACGATTATTCGACCAGACAGTTTTGGAATTTTAAATTTATTTTATTATGTTTTTTTTTTACTAGAGGAAAGCGCCTTAACACGTTTATCCCCAACAAGTTTTTTTATAAAATTAGCAAAAAATGATATTGGTTTATATGACTGTATTTACTGCCATTTGAATACAAATACAAGTTTTGTAGCGATATTTTATTATTTTGGCTCTATTTTAAAAATAAAAAACCAAGTGGTTACAGATATTCATCGGGGCTGCGCCGGTCATATTATATGGTTTAATACGCAGCGTTTGCAAACTGCGGCGTGAAGGGGCTGTCTATAGCTGATCTGTCGTCCCGGTCATTTTGACCCCCCACGGCTCCAATGGGTCGATGACGTGCCGGTCATTTTGACCCACCATGGCGATGAACGTGTTAAGCTCCCTGTTCGGTACCTCGGGGGAGGCCGAAAAGGGAATGTCGGGGTCACCGGCCTTCCAACTCAACGCGTGGAACTATTGTTCGCTTGGCTGAGTTGGGTCTCTAATCAGAATCCTACGCCGGTATACCGATTAAAAAACCTCTCGATGGCCGTCTTGCGCATTTTGGGTGGTACAGTAAATAAAGGGCGAACGCCCTCAATTGTTTCCCGTTGCCGTCCAGCGCTCTGTCCAAATGTGGACTCCTCTGCGATAGAGGGATTTCAGATATCCCCCACTTGGCCCTATTTTGGACGCTCATTTGGTGTGAGCGTCCGCGACATTCACGAGGCCATGCGCTCTGCAGCACATCTCAGAATTGTACAACTCTTGTAAGGGTGTACATCCCCCGTAGTATGGCTAACAACCCCTTATTTTTTATGCTGGCACTGCAGTGACAAAGCGTGACTCATGGTAAAGCCGGTGATGTCCAAATACATCTCCCATCATTGATAATAAATAACTTAGTAATCTTATATATTTCTTCATGTAACGCTTAAAGGATCTAAGATTTTAAAGTGAACACATGGCCTGGCGATCTATTCTATAAACCTATAGAATGCAATTATTCGAATTTGCGAACTTTTTGGCCGAAGCCGGAGTGGTATGACACCGCAAACCAGGTCGAATGCTAATTTATTTATAATTTGCTCATTTTGGACAAAAAATGTGGTTCTGCTTGGGAAAAAAAGGACAAGGTAGAATTCTTCAGCCTAGGCTTTATCATTTAATTACTTCTTACTACAGTCTGTTCCCTAGCCATAGTCCTAATGTTTCCAATCATTTGTTTCATTCTCACAACCTTTTCCAATTTTTTCTTTATTTATTTTTGGTGTAAGTCGTGATGGCCTCGAGGTTTGGGCACGCGGTCGAGAATCTCTACGGTCGCGGGTTCAAACCCCAGGCACACACCTCTGACTTTTCCAAGTTATGTGTGTATTCACAATGAATTATCACGTACTTTAACGGTGAAGGAAAACATCGTGATGAAACCTGCACACCTAAAAAAGTCTTAGGAATTTCTTAGGTGTGTTGTCCGCCAACCCGCACTAGGCCAGCGTGGTGGACTAAGGCCTAAACCCTCTCAATGGTAAAGGAGGCCCGTGCCCAGCAGTGGGACGTATATGGGCTGATGATGATGATGATTTTTGGTGTGGCAATAGTTGAAAATCCATCGTTACTTGATACAACAAATACGCAAGCATTAAACGCTGATTTGTTATTCCATTTATTATGTAATAAATCATATCATGGTAACATTTTTCCTGCAGCTGTTAAGATGAAGAAATATTTTGCAAATTAAAACACGTATTATTAAATAACTATTTAAAAAAAATATGTGCTGATTTTTTTGTAATAATATAGTCCATCGACATAGTAAATTCGACAGCCCCGTGGCGCAGTGGATTAGACACCGGCTTGCGAATCGAAGGCCGTGGTTTCGATCCCCGTACCGAGACAAATATTTGCGTGATCCACTAATATTTGTTTCTGGTCTGTTGTTTATGAAACCGACAACTCTCTCGCAGTCTCTGATACCCACGACACATGACTTGTACCAGTGGCGGTACTTTCATAGAAGCCCAAAAGTATTACACGTTAATTGTGTAATGTCTAGTTTATAATTGTTTCTTATGGGGTCAGTTTATTCTTATTTATATGTCAAATTGCTTTAAAACAAAGATTTAATGCTTAAAGATAATTATTACATACATACATATACATAAACTCACGCCTGTATTCCTCGAAGGGGTAGGCAGAGGTGCATTTCTGCACCCACATTTCGCCAGGTATGTATCAGTCCCACGTAATAGGGGGCGAGCCTATTGCCGTTTTTCGGGCACATTTCCAGACTCCGTGCTGTTACTGAGAATTTCCTAATGGAAAAACCCAATAACACTTTGCCCGACCCGGGAATCGAACCCAGGACCTCTAGTTCGCACGGCACATACTTGTACCGCGAGACCACAAGGCAGTCCACCTGGCGCAATGTGGGTGCAGAAATGCACCTCTGCCTACACCTTCGTGGAATACAGGCGTGAGTTTATGTATGTATATTTTGGTTTTCAATAAATCTTTTGACGCGCAAGGTAAAATATTTATCATGCCCTCAAATTTTTGTGAACGTTAAAACTAAATTGCCTTCAATAATAACACAAATACCGGTTTTAATCGATAAACTTACTTCAATGTATATGATGGCATAATACATCAACTTTAACTACTTAACAATACATTATCGATTAATTATAATCATCATCAGCCTATATACGTCCAACTGCTGGGCACGGGCCTCCTCTTCAATTGAGAGGGTTTAAGCCTTAGCCCACCACGCTGGCCTAGTGCGGGTTAGTGGACTTCACACCAAAGAAATTCCTAATTATAATATTTAACATAATTATATCCAAATAAAAATATTCCTGTAGTATTTTAAAAGATCTTAAAAATTTCGCCACCGTGTCCCTTGCCTGTCGTAAAAGGCGACTGAAAGAGGTCATCAGGGTCGCTAGGCGCACTGCCAGGGTGGCGCGCTGTCATTGAAAACTATCAGAAAGTGGTAAAGGAGCGGTAATCTTAGACTGCGGTACCAATATCTGGCTTGGTGTGATATTACTTTCATAAATCGATAATACCTTATGCATTAAGTCCAACTTTTATTGTATAAAGTGTAAATAAATAAATCGATATATAATAATGTTTTATTCGATGTAAAGCTTTTGTGGTTTAATCGGCAATTTAGTCGTAGCGTAATGATGTATAGCCTATAGCCTTCCTCGATAAATAAGCTAACACTGAAATAATTTTTCAAAGACCAGTATTTTCTGGGATCAGCTCGTTCAAACTATTTAGATTCATACTATTAGTATAGATTTCATCATCATCACCATCAGCCCATATACGTCCCACTGCTGGGCACGGGCCTTCTCTACAACCAACCCTGGTGGACTACACACCTAAAAAAATCCTAAGAACTTTTAGATGTGCAGGTTTCATCATGATGTTTTCCTTCACCGTTAAAGTACGTGATAATTCTTTGTGAATACACACATGACTTCGAAAAGTCAGAGGTTGTGCCTGGTGCTTGAACCCGCGACCGTCGAGGTTCTCGACCGCGTGTCTAAACCTCGAGGCCATCACGACTTAGTATAGATTTAACCAAAACAACTTAAAAAGTACACTTTGAAATCATATGCAATCTGAATACCGACACAGAAATACATAAGCGCTATAAAAAGCTAATGTGTATAAAAAGCAACCCAGATAAGAACCAGTCTGATACAACGAAGACATGTACTATGACGCAACCATTACCCAATCAATCGCGCCGCCTGCAATACCATGAGAGCTGTCGCATAAGTATAGCAAGTGAATTTATTGAGCAAATAACAATACTACATGCATTCATATAAACATTATAGAACTTTATTATGAAATTTCTAATTTTCACACACACACATACACACGGAAACATGTATATTCGTAAAAGCAGGAAGAGGTCTTTTTCTATATATATTCTTTTATCTTATAAATAAATACACCCAATAGTCACACATAATTTTGACCCCACACTAAGATTCAAATCTTGTCGATATCGGAAACTACGAGTCTTTTGTGTCTCACAAACACCAAGACTCGAAATAAATGCTCGGTGACACAAACCAAAAAAAAAAAACTCGGTGCGGTTAACGAAACCTCGGCCTATCGTGTTGCTGGTATCAACTGCATCACGGACGCTGTCGTTCCTTTTACATCCAAAATTCAGAAGTTTTAAGTCGCAAGTATGAGTTTGATCTACAGCCTTTTTCCAGCTTGTATCTCATACGGATCGGGTAATGTGCTTTTGGGTTCCCTAAGGAAAATCTCAATAGCATGGAGTCCGTAAATGTGTCTGAAAGATTGGCCAAGTGTCGCAAACGGACGTTTTAATCAAAAAATCGTCGTAGCACCGTCCGTATGTTTTTAAAAGACCTATCTAATGATACCCCACATAATGGGATAGACGCGAGAAAAAAAGTCATAACCACTTTACATTATTCGTGATTTTATTTTAGTACTTTATCGACTTGGTAAATACACATATCCATGCAAAGTTTCATCTTTATAGCACGAACTTAGATAAGCCAAGGACGGTCGTGACAAAACTATAAGGTGTCCGAGACATGAACTTCGTAACCATAAAAACCGAGAAAAAAATAGAGCTGGCGAAACACGGTTGTAAAAATGGAGCGTATTCATACCTTTTTTTGGATTGCTAGCGTTTGTGTGTAAATTACAACTTTCCTAAAAGATTCATAATAGATTCGATAGAGGTAAATTGATAAGAAAACAGTGGAAACGAAGTTTCAAAACAGTTTTATAAGGAACACGAGCTGTGAAGTCACAAGTACAAATATTGACCGAATCATTAGCGCTACACGGCGTAATGTTAAACATCATTGCAATTCTTGCATGGTATTTGTACTGCTTTTATTACCTGCGATTTTTGTCAATTGACTTAGTGGAGTGGGGAACGACCCGAAATGCAAGGTCGAGAATAAGACATAATATAGTCCATTCATTTTGAAATAATACGTAGACTTTTGTGTATTGATTGACAAATTATGACAATATTTGACAGCCCCGTGGCGCAGTTGGCTAGACACCAGCTTGCGAAACGAGAGGCCGCGGGTTCGATCCCCCGCAGACAAATGTTTGTGTGATCCACAAATATTTGTTTCGGGTCTGGGTGTATGTGAGACCGTAAAGTCTCTCGTAGTTACTGATACCCACGACACAAGACTCGTATCTTAATGTGGGGTCAGAACTATGTATGTGACTGTTGGGTGTATTTATTTATTTGGATTCTTAGAATATCACAAACATACATCATTAGCTCATATATGACCAGCTCTACACAGCTAAGTCTAAGTCTAAGACGCTACGCTAGCCTAGTGCGGGTCGGCAGACTACACATAAATTGACAGCCCCGTGGCGCAGATGGCTAGACACCAGCTTGCGAAACGAGAGGCCGCGGGTTCGATCCCCGCACCGAGACAAATGTTTGTGTGATCCACAAATATCTGTTTCGGGTCTGGGTGTTTGTGAGACCGAAAAGTCTCTCGTAGTTTCTGATACCCACGACACAGGACTTGTATCCTAGTGTGGGGTCAGAACTATGTATGTGACTGTTGGGTGTATAAAAAAAAAAAAAAAAAAAAAAAAACCTAAGAATTTTTAAGCGTGCAGGTTTCCTTTAGATATTTTCCTTGACTGTTAAAGTATGTTATAATTCATTGCGAATACACACATAACTGCGAAACGTCAGATGTGTGTGTCTGGAGTTCGAGCTTGAATCGACCGCGCGCATAAACCTCGAGGCCTTCTTCTCTAAATATCACGAATAAAAATACATAGGTACCAGTGGCGGTACTTCCATAAAAGCCCAAAGCGTTACACGTTAATTGTGTAATGTCTGGTTTATAATTGTTTGTCGTGGGGTCAGAATATTGTCATTTATATGTCAAATGGCTTTTGTTAAATAGAGATTTAAAGCCTAAAGATTATTATTCGGAATTTCGTAAGGCAAGTTGGGCTTTTGGGCTTCTATGGAAGTACCGCCACTGATAGATACAAGAGGGGCGAAATAAATTGTTGTAGCATTCTAAGTGATATAAAGTAGTTAATAAAGATAGTTATTTAAAGGTTTCTGTGTACTTTTATTTACCAATCATTCTCAGACTCGAGGCAAAAATACAAACTTGCTCACCTTTTGGCTCATGCCGGTGTAATAACCGGAAAGCCAGGAAGTAAGGCTTTGTCATGAAGACGAAAGCGAAAAATATGTTTTCAGGGCATTCACCAACGTGCAGGCGCTGGAAAATGTCCCTACACAACTTCAGATCATCATCAACATCAGCCCATATACGTCCCACTGCTGGGCACGGGCCTCCTCTATAACTGAGAGGGTTTAGGCCTTAGTCCACCACGCTGGCCTAGTGCGGTTGGCGGACTACACACCTAAGAAATTCCTAAGAACTTTTAGGTGTGCAGGTTTTATCACGATGTTTTCCTTCACCGTTAAAGCAAGTGATAATTCATTGTGAATACACACATAACTTCGAAAAGTCAAAGGTGTGTGCCTGGGGTTTGAACCTGCGACCGCCGAAATTCTCGACCGCGCGGCTTAACCTCGAGGCCATCACTACTTCAACTACAGATACTCCAATCCAAGTGATTACTAACATTTAACAAAGAGCCGGCAACGTCTGAGCTGTTATACTCGTACTAGCGGCAAAATAGATCGGATGTGCGAAAACAGGGAATGATTGCCGTGCCAAGTAGATTTGCTGATACTAATAATAATGAATTCTTTATTTACAATATACATACATACATAATCTCACGCCTGTATTCCCCGACAGGGTAGGCAGAGGTGTCCCACATTTTGACACGTATGTATCAGTCCCACGTAATAGGGGGCGAGCCTATTGCCGTTTCTCGGGAAAATTTCCAGACTCCGTGCTGCTACTGAGAATTTTCTAATGGAAAAACTCAATAACACTTTGCCCAACCTGGGAATCGAACTCAGGATCGCACGGCACATACTAGTCGGTACCGCAAGACCACGAGGCAATCAATTTATTACAATATAGTATATGTAATAGGCAAAACTAGAAAGTTTTAATAGTAGTAATTGCCACGAGGCTTAGGCGCGCGATCGAGAAACTCGGCGGTCGCGGGTTCGAACCCCAGGCACATACTTTTCGAAGTTATGGTGTATTCACAATGAATTATCACCTACTGTAACGGTGAAGGTAGAGACACGAAAAAAGTATCGATACTTTGTGGTATCGAGTACTTTGCCGTTCGATACCGATACTTTTGTACTCGATACTTTTTATTCGATACTTTTACTCAATGAGTACTTTTTGGCAGGTATCGTATCGAAAAAGACATTAAGTTTTAAATGAGTAATCGTAAAAATAACCCATTTAAAACTTGCAACCTTACGACCTATATTTATGTTTATGGCAACGCCATCTAGTTCACTCGTTCTGAACGCTCTAAATTCTATCGATCTTCGCTCAAAACTGTTCATTCCGTTCATAATTCCTAACCTGTGCTTCATTTTTATACTACACTAATTAATCATGCTATCACTCACTCCACTCGTTCACCGTTGTGATTTAAACTTTAATGTCCATATGCGTATCCGTATAAATCCTTTTTTTTTTGGTTGGTAGCTCTCAGCGCGCGAGTATTCTTGAGTACGTATTCAAATCATACATACCGATATTTCTTAAAAAATATTGATATGGGTTTTTTTTTTTTAGTATATCAATATTCCCTAAGAAAAGTACTCGATACCTTGAGGTATCGATACTTTTGTTTCGAAACTTTTATGAGTACGATACTTTTTTTTCGATACTACTCATGAGTACAGTATCGATACTTTCTATTCGATATCGTGTCCCTAGGTGAAGGAAAACATCGTGGGAAACCTAAATATTCTTAGGAATTTCTTGGGTGTGTATTTCGCCAACTCACGTTAGGCCAGTGTGGTGGACTAAGGCCTTAATCTTCTCAGTTGAAGAGGAGGCCTTAATTAGTTTACCTTAAAGCGTGCGGTCCGTAGTATTTTTGGGAGTTTCTAGTGGGACATAGGTATATAATCATGATTTTTCATTCCCATGATTGAGCTACATTTATCATGCCACATATTTTGTCGTCAAATTACATAAATAAATCGCTATCGACCATATGTTGCAAGTAAACAAAAAACCGTCCCTTCAAATATGTACACTAGCAGTAAGTCACGGGAATTTTTTATCGCATCACTTAAATAAACAAAAGCGTTTCGCAAAACAAGTGATTTTCACAACTGGCGCTGTGAGAACGGCTCTAATGGAGTTCGCGACATTGCCTAACTAACGTACTTCTGTGTGAAACCGACTGTTCTTTATTGTAAATATAGATATATCTTACAATATCAGGTTGTCAAACCTGAGAAGCGTCTGTTTTGCGGATTATACAGCTGTCCCAGAAGTCGACGATAACCCGGAAACGGGGAATAGCCCAAGTCGTAATAGTTATCAGAAAAATATTTAAAAAAATATAAGTTATGTATTTAGAAAAATATAGGGATTTCAAAAAAATCTAGAAAATGTGACGGTTTTTTCACTACTGTTGCTGCAAATCTCTACTTTTTTAAATTATTATTTTTGTTATGTAATCCTGAATAATGCCTCTGCAAACTGTTATCCAACATTTAGAGCTACCTTGCTATACTTCGGAAGAAAATGACATTGTTTACTAAACCGCATATTTAAAATTACACATACGCCCAAATTTAACTGACTGTCCTGAAAAAAAATGTACTACGCGAGTTTGGCAAGTAACTTTAAAAGTTGGCGCATTTAATAAGGAATCTAAAATGGTATATCACTTGCTACATTATTTTTTAAATGTGGCACAATATTTTTTATTTTGCGAAGAAACCCATTTGATCAAATTCTCTTCCTTTATATAGCACACGAAAATAGCATAGTATGTGATAGAATTACACTATTAATTTTTCATCCCTCAGGACCTTTTTCAGAATGAAAAAAAGCGTGCTATGGTCATCTATTAATCTTTACTTAAAAATTTATCAAAATGGATGCAGTAGTTTAGGCGTAAAATCGTTTCAAATATTATTTTTTAAGGATACTGGGTAAAAGATAATCTTTCTTATACCTAAGAACGTTTTGAAAGATTTTTTAGGTATATATAGGATTTGTCTTTATGTTTTCCTTTAAAATGAGCGAATTTAAAACTTACACTTGATTCTTCGAAAATTCTGAGATGTCCCTTTTCTGGGCAAAACCCGAGACGAGATAAAGATTTCTTTTATCCATAATAAGATAAAATTCTGAAGAGTTTGTTTGTTTGGTTGAACGCGCTATTCTAAGAACTAACTGATTCCAATTGTTTTTTTTTGTGTTGAATAGTCTATTCATCGAGGAATGCTACCTATCATCACCCTACCACAAATAAGAGCGGAACAGAATTAAAAAATGCAAAAACGGGGCAAAAGCAGTGATGGCCTCGAGGTTTAGGCGCGCGGTTGAGAATTTCGACGGTCGCAGGTTCAAACCCCAGGCACACACCTCTGGCTTTTCGAAATTATGTGTGTATTCACAAAGCATTATCACTTGCTTTAACGGTGAAGGAAAACATCGTGATGAAACCTGCACACCTAAAAGTTCGTAGGAATTTCTTAGGTGTGTAGTCCGCCAACCCGCACTAGGCCAGCGTGGTGGACTAAGGCCTAAACCCTCTCAGTTGTAGAGGAGGCCCGTGCCCAGCAGTGGGACGTATATGGGCTGATGATGATGATGATGAAAAACGGGGTAAAATATTCATTCTGTAGCATTTTCGCACAGGGAGCAACGGAAAACAACTAGTAAATAATTTGCGCCTTGATGGGGTTGCATAGGGGTAAATAAGAACGTAGAGAAGTCCTTATAACATAGATCCGAGTTTCTCAAAGTGGGGTTCACCATTCGACGGCAGGGGGTTCGCGACAAGATTTACGTAATGGTGACTTGATGCCTAGCAGCCACGTGCGGCACATATAGTGGCTACAACATAGATACTTATGTGAGAGTGGGTTTTCACACCTGGTCATGATAAAAACTAAATACAAAAATCGACTTGATACCTAGTCTGAATTAAGGTTAAAATTACTTCTAAAATGGACTCCATTTGCGACCAGAAACAAGCTAACCCATGACATTACTATTAAAAAGATATTTCTTTTGAAATAAAAATCTTATTTTCTTCAACAGACAATTTTATTATTTTTTGTTCGGGAGGGGGGGGGGGGAATTAAATTATTTACTTAAGGCTTGCATGCATTTGTTTGGCGTTATATCCGCCAAGGTGAATTTCACAACGAAAATTCCGGTATAATAGCATCGACTCGTGAGGGATCGCTACTCAACACTTGATAGATCCGAATCCGAGCTCTGTACTACATACATTCATTGCAGTTGTGTATAATGAAATTATTAGGAAACTGAAACCGCAGACGCCGCGCAGACAATCACGAGTCACTGCGCACAAATTGAATTCATTGACACTTGTAATATATGATTTACTCGTAAAATAGTTACTTACGGATATTGTTGAATTTATTTAATAATTCTAAATAATAATAGTTTTACAAAAAGTGACCTATTTCCAGATCAAAAAGAATATTAACACTTCCACTGGTCAGGCGTAAAAGTGTAACATACAGAAAACGTTATTTTACATACATGGTACCAGTGGCGTGCCTAGGGTCTCTAGCTAGGGCAAGCCCAAATTTTTATTACGGTTTTTATAGTGTATTTTTTTGGTCCAGAAAGTCAGAGAACTAATAAATAATATCATCATCATCATCATCAGCCCAAATACGTCCCACTGCTGGGCACGGGCCTCCTCTACAATTGAGAGGGTTTAGGCCTTAGTAATAAATAATATACCTACCGCAAATTATTTACTTTCAAGATATTGATATATTGATGTAGGTATATTATAGTACTGGCCCAACAAAGAAATAATTATTTGTCGCTAGTGATAGTTAGTACCAAAAACCATAAAATGGCGAAAATTATTAGAACAATAATATGTCCAAATTGTGCACAAACGTCGTGTCTCTCTAAATTTGAATGCGAGATGTTATAACATAGACACGGAATATATCATATTGAATTTTATTAGACAAATAACTCGACTCGAATTGGTTTCAAACCACATAATTAAAAAAAAAACAGTCAAATTCTAAAAATTACCTATTAAGTATACTCGTAAGTTAATTTTCATGTCGTGACCTTGAATGCAAGTTTTTATGTTGAACAAAATGATAAATAATATGTATTAATCTAAGAAATAATACGATGATGATCAACGCGAGTTTTGAAATTTCGTGACATAATTAACGAGAAATGAATACTTCAATGCGTTGTTTACAATATTTATAAAAAGAAATCAAAGTATGTGGTGTTGTAAATTTTAATGCATTCTACAAGAACCAGATAAATTATTTAAATCATTACAACAAGAATTCCACATATTTTAAACATTATATAAAATATGCAACACAAACATAATAATAATTATAACCTTTTCGTATGGGAACATTCAACTATTCAATTAGTTATGTACTTACTAATCGGATCTATTAAGCGTCCTCATAATTTTTAACAATTAGAGAAATACTCGAGTCTGGCATACATGTAGGTGTTGGACAAGTTACGAGCCGTTTTTTCACAGTATAATTTAATAAATTTACCTTATCTTCGAAGAGCAAAACATGCACACACTTTAAGTCGCCACGAGGATTAACAATAAACATCACCCATTTTTTATAATCACTGTAGTAATATTCTAAATACCACAACAAATTCTATTTAGTATTTAATTTGGTTCTTTCACTCAGTAAACGTAAACAATTAACAATGTGTGACCTTGACAAAATGTGCTTCACTGCACTCCGGGGTTGCCATTAAATAAAAATATATTGCCGTGTTTTGTAAAATTTACTCTAAACTATTGACATTCGTGCGCCCGCGTTTCGTTTTTTTTGAAATTATATGGGCAAGC
Source organism: Hemaris fuciformis (assembly GCA_907164795.1). Classification (NCBI taxonomy): domain Eukaryota; kingdom Metazoa; phylum Arthropoda; class Insecta; order Lepidoptera; family Sphingidae; genus Hemaris; species Hemaris fuciformis. Next base: position 11,092,985 of record OU015452.1, read on the forward strand.
ATTTGGCGCGCCGCGCGCGGCGGCGCGGCTGTATGGCGGACGGCGGCGCGGCAAAAATGCGTAAATTTCTGTTTTTGGATAAATTGGATAGTGGAATGCAAAACGTTACGCGCAATAATTGATCTTCAAGAATTGTAAGCAACTGCTTACACGCGGCTATTAGTAAAAAAATGGAATGCAATAATTGTATGAAAGTCTTGCCAAAAAAATATTGAAAACGTCTTTTGTTTACACCAATACAATTATGTTTAGGCGATTATTGCCTACAAGTTTTGACTTGTCTAAACACAAACTTGTGTATGCGTGTACCATTTATTAACGGGTTGCTTCAAGTATTGCACGTATTTGCGTTGGCGAATTTTTCATTCAAGTGTTGAACGTTTTAGAAGCTGTGGTTATTAAAAAACATGAGTCAAAAAGTGTTAAAATTCAGTTCTACTGATTTAATAACGTTCATTGAGATTTATCACAATCATGAGTGTCTATGGGATACTAAAAATGTCAATTCTAAGGATCGTGATGCACGTAATCTAGCACTAGCAGCATTTGCGCAGGAATTTGGAGTTGACGGTTTTGGACCTAAGGAAATAATAACAAACAAATTAAGGACCCAGTAGTTTCATGGTGAAAAATTACGTAAGTCAAGCTGGGCTTTTGGGCTTCTATGGAAGTACCGCCACTGCATGATACATATATACTCGTAGGTAACCTCACGCCTGTAGTCTCCGAAGGGGTAACCAGAGGTTCATTTCTGCACCCACATTTCGCCAAGTATGTATCAGTCCCACGTAATAGGGGGCGAGCCTATTGCCGTTTTTCGAGCATAATTTTAAACTCTGTTCTCCTACTAAGTTATTTTGACTTTTATAATATACGTATAAAAAGAGGAGACCCGTGCCCAGCAGTGGGACGTATATGGGCTGATGATAACGATTATGAATATTAGAATGGACTTAAGGAACATTGTTGCGCGTTTCCGTTTTAGAAACTTTAGACTCCAAAATCAGTATTTTTTTCGCCGTCGTTGTCATATTTTTTATGGCTGCTCTGCTCCTATTGGTCGCAGCGTGCTCATATACAGCCTACGGCTTTCCTAGATTTAAGCGTGTAAAACCAAACTAACAAACAAATTCTACAGTTTTATATATAGATGTAAGCTTTTTAAGTTTCCAAGTTATTAATATTTAAAAAAAAAGACCAACGACTTCGTTGTTCGTGCGGCATAAGTGCCCCGCGTGCCATCGAAAGGTTAGGATTCGATTCCCAGATTAAACTAAAAGTTAATTGTTTTTCCATTCAATCAAGGAGCACCGTGATGTTTAAATACACATTTACCACTTTTTCTGGAATACAGACGTGGTTATTTAGTCATAAAATCAGGGCAAAATTTAGCCTAGCTTAAGACGACTTATATTTATACGTAAACAAATAGAAAACTGCCTCGTGGTCTCGCGGCACAAGTATGAGCTGTGCAATCTAAAGGTCCTGTGTTCGATTCCCGGGTCGGGCAAAGTGTTATTGGGTATTCCCATTACGAAATTCTCAATAGCAGCACGGAGTCTGGAAATGTGCCCGAAAAACGGCAATAGGCTCGCCCCTATTACGTGGGACTGATACATACCTGGCGAAATGTCGATGCAGAAATGAACCTCTGCCTACCCCTTCGGGGAATACAGGTGTGAGTTTATGTATGTATGTAAATAGAAAAAATAATAGAATATTGATATAATTTCTGGTCTATTCTAATCTGAGGTTGGTAAATGTCAAGGGTCAAGTGTGGACGGGTCGAATGACATTTGTAGTATCACCTCGATGATCGTAAGGTCAATAAAACTGTTTCGTAATATATAAAACAGTTTAAGACGTATACTATGTGCGTTGAATGACGTTATAGTGTTACGAAATTATATAAAAATAAGATGTATAGACATACTAATGGAATAATCGTGTTTACTTAAAACGCTTAAAAAACTTTGCAGATCCTTTTTTTTTTGTTTTGTTGCAACAGTTTGTATCGTTAAAACATTGATATAATTAAATTTTAAAAAAATACTATTGGTATACACATTTCAAGGGAAAAATGAGACTTCGTGTTGCTGAGTGAGTTGTTTACATACAAACATACATAAACTCACGCCTGTATTCCCCGAAGGGGTAGGCAGAGGTGCATTGCTGCACCCACATTTCGCCAGGTATGTATCAGTCCCACGTAATAGGGGGCGAGCCTATTGCCGTTTTTCGGGCACATTTCCAGACTTCGTGCCGTTACCGAGAATTTCCTAATGGAAAAACCCAATAACACTTTGCCCGACCCGGGAATCGAACCCAGGACCTCTAGATCGCACACACGCCACAGCAATAATACGTTCCGAAGCGGCGGTAGCTTATTTAAACTGACAATTAAAAGTACTTGTAAAAGTGTACCTACTTGAATAAAGATTATTTTGACTTTAACTTTACGTGACTCTTAATGACCAGGCTTATGACATTTTGTAGTGTATATTCTTAATGAGTCACACAATTTAATGGCAAAGCAATTTAAATAATCATCATCATCATCAGCCCATATATATACGTCCCACTGCCGGGCACGGGCCTCCTCTACAATTGAAAGGGTTTAGGCCTTAGTCCACCACGCTGGCCAAGTGCGGGTTGGCGGACTACACACCTAAGAAATTCCTAAGAACTTTTAGGTGTGCATGTTTCATCACGATGTTTTCCTTCACCGTTAAAGTGCGTGATAATTCTTTGTGAATACACACATATCTTCTAAAAGTCAGAGGCCTGGGGTTTGAACCCGCAACGGTCAAGATTCTCGACCGCGTGCATAAACCTAGAGGCCATCACGAATTTAAGTAATTTCTTAAGTAAATAATTATTCACAGCTTTATCCCCACTGGAGATAAAATATATGTATTTACATATAAATTATGTCTATTATATTTTAAATCCTGCGTAAAATGTGCTGCTATTGAGAATTTTGTAATGGAAAAACCGGCACAACTCGGGAATCGAACACAGCCAGGAATTTCATAGGTATGTAAATTTCCCCCAACCCCTAGTAAGGCAGTAAGGTGGACTAATGCCTCACCCCTCCACAGAAGAAGAGGCCTGTGCCCAGCGTAGGGCCATATACTAATGAAGTACCTACGTTTTAACAGAAACTTCTAGAAACACATTCGCAACGGATTAACGATACTTTGTATGTATAATTATATAATTATAATCTCAAATTATAATATTATAACCAATTATAAGAATATAAAATATAATTGAATTTAATTATTCCACGTTGGTCGTCCTTACACAAGCCGGAAAGACGCAAAAAATATTCAATTATAAAATTTTTGATTAAGGTACATTAAATCATGGGAAAACATCTATCACCAAAAAACTACTATTTTTTTAATGTAATTTGTTTTTTTTAAATGTAATTTGATTTTAGTAGCTCGATAATACCAAATATAAAACTTTAAATTGAAAAATAATAAATGAGGAGTTAGAAACAAAGACTTTTGGCTAGATACCAGCTTGCGAAACGAGAGGCCGCGGGTTCGATCCCCGCACCGAGACAAATGTTTGTGTGATCCACAAATATTTGTTTCGGGTCTGGGTGTATGTGAGACCGAAAAGTCTCTCGTAGTTTCTGATATCTACAACACAAGACTTGTATCTTAGTGTGGGGTCAGAACTATGTATGTGACTGTTGGGTGTATTTATTATTTATTTATTTATTTTATTTATTTATTATTTTGTACTATGAAGTGTCTCCCTCAAAATAAACCTACATAATATCCTCATCATTAGCCCAAATACGTCCCACAGCTGGGCACGGGTCTCCTCTACAACTGAGAGGGGTTATGGGTTAATCACATATATAATCGTATAAGTTAATAAAGTAAAAGGTTGGCGGAAAACACCAAAGAAATCCCTAAGATTTTTTAATGTGTAGGTTTCCTCACGATGTTTTACTTCACCGTTAAAGTACGTGTTAATTCATTGTGAATAAACACATATCTTCGACACACATAACCATATCATATACAGGAAGCCAATAGGTGTCATAAATGGTAAATTCATTTCTAACACCGATATTATTAGAGCTCATATTGTTTTTGGAATCAAAACAACCCATTTTATTAATTAACATACATACATAAACTCACGCCTGTATTCCCCGATGGGGTAGGCAGAGGTGCATTTCTACACCCACACCTCGCCAGGTGTGTATCAGTCCCACGTAATAGGGGGCAAGCCTATTGCCGTTTTTCAGGCACATTTCCAGACTCCGTGCTGCTATTGAGAATTCCCTAATGGAAAAACCCAATAACACTTTGCCCGACCCGGGAATCGAACCCGGGACCTCTAGATCGCACGGCACATACATGTACCGCGAGTCCACGAGGCAGTATTAATTAAATCAAATGCAACGCTGTTTATTATGTACTGACGTTTCGTTTAAAGGGCAATGGCCCGTCAACCGAGCGAATTACTGATGACTCAGTAAAAACCTGATTATAACATAAAATATTATTGCTTTCAAATAATTCTTGCTTTTATTTCAATTGTGGCGGAGCCAACTAACTAACAAATTAGCGATTCACGTGTCTCCTAATAACCTTGGTTTGAGCGGATGAAGATATGCTTCGCTGGTTCCAACACAAGTGTGTTGTGTGATCCAAAGGTTCCAAGTTTGATTTCCGGGACGGGCAACATTGTCGCAAAAAAAAACAGTACTTTATTATTATTAGAAACTTGTTATATGTATTTTTTTTAAACATTTTTATAAGGATTTTTTCCCACGTTTTTGACTAATTTTTTGTCGTAGGTTGTGATATCATATAGCCTGTAATCTTCCTGGATAAATGGGCTATCTAACACTGAAATAATTTTATAGATTCAGAGAATGCAACCTCACAAACTCGCAAACATTACCTCTTTTTAATATTAGTATAGATACTATACGTTCTTAAAGATCTTATTTCAGAAAGGTTACTTCTGCACACGATTTCCGATACCCCTAGTACTTAGCGAGCTTATCACTGAATACTTTTAAGGACTCTGCGCTGTTATTGAGAATTTTCTTACAGACAGACTTTTAACACTTTACCTGACCCCGTAACCCGGAATCTCTATCGCACTTTATGCCCCGGGGCATAACTTTACAATGTTTTTTTTAGAAATAAACATCATACTAACTTTGGTATTTGATATTAGCAGATCCTCACTTAAGTGCTGATTTTTGTTAGCAACTGACGTAAATGATTAATGTAAAATATTTTATTTCTAGAACTATCCAACGCGACTATTAAAAGCCAATTTGGGATAAAATTATAAAAACCATAGGCCTTGGTGTAATGGTCGTTAATGAAATATGATTTTGCAATCGATAGGCTATATTTCCATTAAGATGCCTCTGAGGCTTAGATGGTTAACGAGTTTGATTCCCGAAACTGGATACATATTGGTACCGTGTTTGGATGTTTGTGAAACCGAAAAATTCTCTTAATTTTTTTAATATACAGAACACAAGAAATACCAAGTATCCATAGAATTATATCAGGTAGTTTATTAGCAATAAAAAAATCTAGATGGATGCTACATTCCTATGTAGGTCTCCACCTAGGCCTAGTATTCTAAAGACTAGCTTTTACCCTGAAAGGAGGGCATGCCCAGCTGTGGGACGTACATATAGACAAAGCGTAAGTTTAGTTACATATTCATTCTTTAATTATATCAGTCAATACTTGCTGGTTTGGTTTGGTTGCTGGTGGTAGGATATTCGTATACGCCCGGATAGCGACCACCGTACACAGGGCGTGAAACCCGCCATAGTGGCACATGCAAGTGTGCCGCGTTCCGGGATCAGCCAGTGTATATCCGGTTTTCGGGGGGGCTTCAATCATGGTGAAAGGATGACCGTGCCGGCATTTTTTGGTTGGTTTCTCGCGGTCGGTCCTTTGTTCACCATGGTATTAGTCCCCCAAACTTCTTCACAAGATAGGTGAAGAGGTTTTCGGCCGGCATGATTGCGTCGACCAACGGGAGATCATCATATCTCGCTGGTCGGCACTTTTTCTGGACTCCATTACACTTACCATCAGGTGCAATGGGGTCACTTTGCCGTGCCAGTATAAAAAAAAAACTTAAATAAGATATTCTTAATAGTGCATACGATAGCACGTTGCAATTTAAACAATAATTAAAAATAAATTACATATTAAAGGAATGTAAGTATGTATAATACAAATTTATTAATTTGCAGAATGCTAGTATAAGTCGTGATGGCCTCGAGCTTTAGGCACGCGGTCGAGAATCTCGACGGTCGCGGGTTCAAACCCCAGGCACACACCTCTGACTTTTCCAAGTTATGTGTGTATTCACAAAGAATTATCACGTACTTTAACGGTGAAGGAAAACATCGTGATGAAACCTACACACCTAAAAGTTCCTTGGAATTTCTTCACTAGGCCAGCGTGGTGGACTAAGGCCTAAACCCTCTCAATGGTAGAGGAGGCCCGTGCCCAGCAGTGGGACGTATGTGGGCTGATGATGATGATGAGTATAAGTTAGTCTTTAAAAATTTATAGTTGCACTAACACATTCGTCTATTTAAAACGGTGTGCAAATATTAATTTTATATATATTAATTTTTATCTAACATTTGAATATGACGCTAAGATATCTCTAAATATATATAACTCAAAGGTGCCTTACTGACTGACGTAGTGATCTATCAACGCACAGCCCAAACCACTGGATAGATCGGGCTGAAATTTGGCATGCAGGTAGATATTATGACGTAGGCATCCGCTAAGAAAGGATTTTCATTAATTCTACCCCCAAGGGGATAAAATAGGGGATGAAAGTTTGTATGAAACTTTGTCAATTTTAAACCGATCGGGCTGAGACTTTGCATGCATAAAGCTACTATGACGTAGGCATCCCCTAAGAAAGGATTTTGAGATGCAGGCTATATAAGATTAGTAACTTTTCAGTTTAAAATATACTAATTTCTTCAATCAAAGGCTACAACTTATTTTCTTTCTGAACCCAACCCAGTGGTCTACGCGGACGGAGTCGCGAGCAAAAGCTAGTTTTTTTTTTAATTCCGGCACGGCAGAGTGACTCCACTGTACCTGATGGAAAGCACAGTGGAGTCCAAAGAATAATACCGACCAGCGAGAAACGATATGGTCACCCGCCGGTCGATACAATCATGCCGACCTGCACAAATGCTTCTTCACGCTTCGCTTAAAGGATCCAGGATCATAGGAAGGAGGGAACACGTGAGCCGGCAAACCATTCCACAGCTTGATGGTGCGGCAAAAGTATGAGTTGGCGAACTTTTTAGTTTTTATATTGTTCTTTTTTGTGTTGTTTATATATTTATGTATATGTATATCCATGAAATTCAAAATAACACGTAATATAGTGAACTAATTCTCGTCGCGCTGTCAAATAAGATAAAAAACTAAAATTATATTTTAATTTACTTAACATCATTTAATGTTAATTCTTTTAAATCCATACTTAATGTTTCGTATCAAAATGTGTCTGTCATTATAAATGTGAATTGTAATGTGTAAGGAAAAAACTGTGGACTTTGTTCCAAAAACCGCTTTATAATTTGTTATTGAGAAATTTTTGTCATAAATGAACATACACACATAACCTTTTGCCTGTACCTTGACAGCCCCGTGGCGCAGTTGGCTAGACAGCTTGCGGAACGAGAGGCCGCGGGTTCGATCCCCGCACCGAGACAAATGTTTGTGTGATCCACAAATATTTGTTTCGGGTCTGGGTGTATGTGTGACCGAAAGTCTCTCGTAGTTTCTGATACCCACGACACAAGACTTGTATCTTAGTGTGGGATCAGAACTATGTATGTGACTGTTGGGTGTACCTATTTATTTATTATTTATTTTCCGAATGGGTCGGCAGAGGTGCACTGCCTTCACATTTCACCAGATGTGTATAAGTTTCACGTTATAAAGGGCGAGCCTATTGCCATTTTTAAATCACAATAAATTTTGTTTGAATTCTGGCATTGGCAAGCTCTTAAAATTGTATGTCAGTTGTACACCTTGATGGCGTTAAAAAAGGCACAAAGACGGAATAAACTTTAAATCACATTTTTTTTATATTGTCATCGATCTAATACAAGCAAATGAAGTTAAAGCATTATTATTATCTGTGTAATTTTTAAAATGCTGTATATCATAGTTTAATCCCTTTCAATTGTAAATAAGGTCTATGCCCAGTTGGTAGAATATGGGCTGTTATAGATATTTTTTTATAAATCTCATTATACCAACGAATACTTAAAATAATGTTTTTATTTCCAATGGTAGGTAATTTTTTGTTCTTGGCATCTACGCATTATTCTATGATAAAAAAACCTGTTTTAAAAATGAGCCGGGATTTCGATATGATGTCGATATATCGTAAACAGCAACTATTGCCGAGCAAGATCTTTGCCGTTTTTGAAGGCTGTTCGGTGTACAGCAATCTCTCTTGCACAAGGCGCAAGTTACCTAACATTATACAAAACATTGGTATCGGTGTCATCTCGGTAACTCAAAATCGAGTACAACGCCGCCCAATATAAGATTCCCGTGGGATTCGATCATTCAATACTACCCCACGATCGGTGCCGACAAAATAAAAATGCAGGTAAACGTTGTTGCAATTAACAAAAATATTAATTTAGTGATTTAATTCAAAATATACTCACAATAATAAATCCGAATTTTATATGTTCTTTTTTTCACTTCACTTCGCACAAAAATTGTTAACGATTTATTCGCGAAATATTTAGACGCGGGGCGACACGACCGTACCCTTGCAGTGACTGAGCCGGACTGCCGCGTGAGGTTGTGGCGGCGGTCAGATGAGTTGCGCCAGCGCAGGTTTTTATTGCACAGGGCCGGATATGATATGACAGTATTGAGGGTGTAAGACCCCCTCTAGGGGGTCTTAGACATTTATTCTAATAAATGTCAATCAATTCTAAGGATACTCGAATTTGAAAAAAATGTATTTTCATGTGCATTTTAATGTGAGGTTATCCTTATGTGTGTGAATGTTGAACGTACTTACTATTTAGTAGTTTTTGAGCACGTCTTCGTCTGCATTGACTTTAGAGCTGTGTCCAGGATTTTTATATTATATTAGATCACAAATTATATTTTAATAATGTAAGCGGATTAAAAGCGAGACCTTGAGGCTAAAGCGCTGTCTATCGAGTCAAGATCTCGGCGGTCGCGAGTCCAAATCTCAGGCACACACCCCTGAAGGCATTTCTCAAGTGGGTAATCGGCCAATCCACGAGCTGTCGTATGGGACTATATCTAGAGGTCATTCGTAGCGGCGACCCATGTTCAGCATTAAGACGTAAATATGTATGTACATATATGGATAAGAAGTAAATATTTATTTACGACTGCCTCTCGGTGCTCTCACAGTACCAGTACGTGGGACTGATACATACCTAGCGAAATATGGATGCAGAAACGCACCTCTGTCTACTCCTACGGGGAATACAGGCGTGAGCTTATGGATGTATATATGTAAAGATGTATAAAGCTGCGGTCTAAATGCGGCGCTGATCGCAAATTTTAAAGGTTACTCTGGAAATGTTACAAAGCGTGTACTTGGAACTTATTTTGTACACTCTAAATCGCTTAAAGTGATGCCGAGCTGGCTGGACAATGGCGTATACAGTCAGCGTGAGTCATACACAAGGATTTATATCTGATCTCTTAATTTGTATATCACAAAGTATATGATAGCTATTCAAATAGGTAGATACATTGACTGCCTCTTTGGGTACTGGTTCATTGTTTTCGTTAAAGTTCGTGCAGGCTCAGAACTCAGAACGGCTTCTTGGTTTCGTGGTACAAGTATGTGCCGTACGATTTAGAGGCCCTGGGTTCGATTCCTGGGTCGGGCAAAGTGTTATTAGGTTTTTCCATTCGGAAATTCTCAGTAGCAGCACGGAGTCTGGAATTTTGCCCGAAAATTGGCAATAAGCTCGCTCCCTATTACGTGGGACTGATACATACCTGGCGAAATGTGGGTGCAGAAATGCATCTTTGCTTACCCCTTCGGGGAATACAGGCGTGAGGTTATGTATGTATGTATGTATTTTGTAAATAGGTCATATTACAATTATGTATCTTTTGTGAAAATATGGTTACAGCTTGAAAAACAACTCAGTTTTCTACTAACGAAAAAAAAAACTACAATTACGGGACCAAAGGGCAATCCCACGTAACTGATTTCCAATTATTTCCCAATTATTGAAGTGAGTTGTTGACCTCTTCGTGTGTTTAACACTTGATATGTCGGCAAGGTCGTCTGTGCAACGACACTACGGTCAAGAGTTTTAGACCTTTTAAGATTTAATAAACAAGACACTTAGATCTCACGGCGTCGCGTTCGAACTGCGAAGCAAACAGTATAGATTATTTGATGTTTCGTAATAACATAGTTGACAGTCATCATCAGCCCAAATACGTCCCACTGCTGGGCACGGGCCTCCTCTACAATTGAGAGGGTTTAGGCCTTAGTCCGCCACGCTGGCCTAGTGCGGGTTGGCGGACTACACACCTAAGAAATTCCTAAGAACTTTTAGGTGTGCAGGTTTTATCACGATGTTTTCCTTCACCGTTAAAGCAAGTGATAATTCATTGTGAATACACACATAACTTCGAAAAGTCTGAGGTGTGTGCCTGGGGTTTGAACCTGCGACCGCCGAAATTCTTGACCGCGCGCCTAAACCTCGAGGCCATCACTGCTGTTAGTTGACAGTCCCGTGGCGTAGTTGGCTAGACACCAGCTTGCGAAACGAGAGATCGGGGGTTCGATCCCGCACCGAGGCAAATGTTTGTGTGATCCACACATATTTGTTTTGGGTCTGGGTGTTTGTGAAACCGAATTATTTCGTAGTTTCTGATACCCACGATACAAGACTAGTTGACGGTTGGGTGTATCACACTCACACGCTTAAATTCCCGAAGGGGTAGGCAGAGGTACGTTATTACACGCATGTTTTGCTCATCATAATCATAATCAGCCCATATACATCCCACTGCTGGGCACGGGCCGCTCTAATTCCCATGCAGAACACTGCATGAGCGTGTGCGTGGCTGAGTCTTCTTCGCCGCTATCGCAATGAAGGCAATTCGCCGTGGATTCACGACCGATCTTATTCAGGTAATCACTGAAGCATCCATGCTGGGTAATTATCTGAGTAAGCCGGTAAGTGAGTCGACCGTCTTTACGTTGCATCCAGGCGTCAAACACCGGCAGAATAAGGAGCGCGGTCGAGAATCTCGGCGGTCACAGGTTCAAACCCCAGGAACACACCTCTGACTTTTTGGAGTTATGTGTGTATTCAAAATGAATTATAACTTACTTTAAAGGTGAAGGAAAACATCACGATGAAACCTGCACACCTAAAAGTTAATAGGTGTGTAGTCCACCAACCCACACTAGGCCAGTGTGGAGGACTAAGGCCTCAACCCTCTCAGTAGTAGAGGAGGCCCGTGCCCAGCAGTGGGATGATGATGCTGTCCAAATAGACTATCAAGTGCGAAAGACTGACATTCGTTACTCTATACCCTCATGGCGGCCTGCTCAGATGCTACTTCACGATACGCCGAAAGGACCCAGCACTATAGGAAAGACAACACTTGAGCTGGCAAACTTACACACAGCTTCGTTGTGCGGCAAAAAAACTAATTGGCGAACCTTTTGGTCCAAACCGGGATGGTAGCGATCACTAAGTTGTGGCTATATAAATTCTAAACGTTCAAGGTTCGATGTAACTTGAGTTAATTGTTTTTGAGTCGGGAAAAGTGTTATTGAGTTTCGTGTTACAGAACAAAGATGAGTAACGGTTCATGTGGTACTACTTCTCTGACTCCAGGGGTACAGGCGTGGTTGTTGATATGTTTTTATTGAGCAGCCAATCTAGTAGGAAACAAACATTTATTATTTTCCATGTGAAAATATAGATGGCGTTGCTCACCAATGTCGCAATTTTTGCTTTGTTTACCAAGAGTATTTATTTTAATAACTATTTACTCTTTGAGCAGATTTAATGGTTTTTAATTCGACGATGATATATTACAAATCACGTTGATTGTACGTGGTACAAGCGCCATTAAAAAAAACATATAGACAAACAGACTTTGGTCGCGTGGTATTTAGTTTTAACACATTATATTTTTGGAATAATTTTTATAATATAAATACTTACTACAATTTTATTTATAGCCCAAGAGCCCGCGACGGCCAGACCTTCCTTATTTTATAAAAGCTGAAAGTTTGCCTGTGTATGTCTCCAACACAAGTAAGTACGACCAGCGAGTATCAAATTTGGGTTGCGGTTACTTGGGCAGCTAACAGGAAGTAAAGGTGTATAAAATAGGACCCCACTTTCCTTAAAGTATAAAGCTCAGTTTTTATATATTTTCTTCAGAACAACATTACAAATCACGTTTTCCATTGACAGACACTTTTGACGGTTCCTACCCCTTACGAATAAATGCATGAACGCCTGATCTTAATAGTTCGACATATTATTCATTGTATAAACATTGCTATGAATTTTTTTGTAGGAGTCATAATTGGAACATTTATTTCCAAGGATAGTATTACTATGTTAGTGACAGTCCAGCCGAAACCAGTGTTGTATAACTGTTACTAAACAGACGGAGAAAAAATCACTTTATGTAATATCAGTTCCGACTGACTGCCTCACAGCCTCGCGGTACTAGTATGTGCCGTGAGAACTGAAATCTTGGGTTCGATTCCCAGCTCGAGCCGTGTTATTGGGATTTTTCATAAGAAAATTCTCAGTAGCAGCACGGAGTTTGGAATTGTGCCCAAAAGACGGCTTTAGGCTCGTCACCTATTACGTAAAACCTAATCTAAGGTAAAATATTGTATATACCTATTATTTTTAAAGATTTAGACGAATATGTACTATAACCGACACTATGTGTAACGTGTATAATAAGAGCTTGTGAACCTTCATACAATAAAAAATACAACATTTTTTTTATTACTTCTAAAAACAAGTCGTTCTGTGTTTTTGTAATGTTTCTTTTACAAAACGCTGTTAAAATCGTAGGCAATTATTTTCAGCCGTTTAAATTATAATCTTCCGGATTACTTCAATAAAGAAAATTTTTAAAGTCACTTTAACAATGAGTGGTTCTTAACCAAAGTTATATATCTACATTATGGTTAATCGACGTGGAGCAAATGCTAAGACGTTTTTCATAGCCAAGACCTAACATTTTCTCCTCCTTCCATATCCATACTTCGAAAGACTAACAGCCCCGTGGCCCAGTTGGCTAGACACCAGCTTGCGAAACGAGAGGCCGCGGGTTCGATCCCTACACCGAGACGAATGTTTGTGTGATCCACAAATATTTGTTTCGGGTCTGGGTGTTTGTGAGACCGAACAGTCTCTTGTAGTTTCTAATACCCACTACTCAAGACTCGTATCTTAATGTGGGGATAGAACTATGTATGTGACTGTTGGGTGTATTTATTTATTTATACATCCCACTGCTGGGCACGGGCCTCCTTTACAACTGAAAGGGTGTAGGCCTTAGTCCACCACGCTTGCCTAGTGCGGGTTGGCGGACTACACACCTAAGAACTTCACACATGCTGCTACCAAAAAGATAAAAACTCTGTTCGAGACAGGAATAGAACCCGGAACCTTTAGATAGCACGACACAGTTTAATAATTTAAAGGTATTAATATGTAGGTTCTATGTCCAAGATATCCCAACCTAGATCCACCTTGACCTACAATAGGACGTACCAGATGCAAGTATTTGCTTGTTATCTGTTATCACACAACGCCCCGTATCGAGTGTCATCGTTGATAACGATATGATTCATATTGTAACAAAGAACTGGCGGATTAAACGTATGTGCTCAACGCGGATTGTGAAATTACCGTTCTAGTGCTCAGAGTTTTAATAAAGTGTAAAAAATATATGTGTAAAAGTGTTATAAAAGGTGTAGAAATCAGACTTCATTATAGAAGAAAGGGCAAGAAGCTCCAGTTGTTTTTTCAAAGCCGCTGATAATGTATTGATAAAATATTGTAGATTTAAATTAAATTTGATTTGGTTATTCAATATTTTTTTATATAGTAAATATAATTATTTCTTGAGCTTATGATAACGTAAAATATAGCAATAAATCAGTGTTGTGAGTTAAAGTGAAAAATGGCAATTAATTCAGCCTAATTGTTAAAATTCATTAATAAAATAATTTGGAACAGTGACCGCAACTTCGAGAATATTGTTGAAACTTATTATTATAGCTATTACCCATTTTGATATTTACAAATAGATAGTAAAGAGTAACGCATATATTTTTTGTTAGAAACTAGGATAAAGTAAAACATTTAATTAATACATAGCCAATGTTTTTAATTTTTTTTATTCTGTGATAGACTTAGATTTATTAGTTAGTATCAGTTAATTTTTGTGAATGTGTGTTCTTTTTTTTTAAATATATTTTACATTAAAGATTTATAATTCAGTGAGTTTTGTGAACGTCAACAATGAAACTAGTGTAAATAGTTGTAAATCGTATCAACATCGGTGCCAAAATGAGTTTGAGGAAAAGCATGGAGTTGACAGAAACTGATGGGTTGAAAACTGACAAGGAACGACCGTGCTACTTCTGCAATGAGATGTTTGAGTTGGGACACTTACAGGTAATTGAAAATTGACATGTCAATGCAGCCAATAACGGCGTACGTAGGTCCTATTTTAGACGAGACAAAAGACTCATATCATATGTTTTTAGTCAATACGAGAAACTTTTCATCATCATCATCATCATGAGCCCATATACGTCCCACTGCTGGGCACGGGCCTCCTCTACGATTGAAAGGGTTTAGGCCTTAGTCCATCACGCTGGCCTAGTGCGAGTTCGCGGACCACACACCTAAGAAATTCCTAAGAACTTTTTTTTAGGTGTGCAGGTTTCACCACGAAGTTTTCCTTCACCGTTAAAGTACGTGATAATTCATTGTGAATACACACATAACTTCGAAAAGTCAGAGGTGTTTGCCTGGTGTTTGAATCCGCGACCGTCGAGATTCTCGACCGCGTGCCCAAACCTCGAGTCCATCACGACTTTTTGGGTCTCACAAATACAATAGCACTTTGACTGGGGAATAAAACCCGGAACTACAAGTTCCTATGCCGCAAACTATTGCCTCGATTACGAGGCAGCCTATAATTGACAAAAAGGATAAAGGCTACTTGCTATAAAATTATGCCCGGGCAATGATGGATCTGACTGCTAGTGTAATATTCATAGCAACGCTGTAATTAGACTGTGTTTGGAATTATGAACGTTAAACAGCAATGGTCTCGCCCCTTTTACGTGGGACTTAAAATATGTACTGGGAAACGTGAATGAAAAAATATGCCTCTCCTTGCCTATCCTGCCTGCAAGCGTTTTAAATCAATAGAGGTTAACAGAAAGGTCGTTGAGTATGTAACAGCAAGATAACAAATATGTATAATATCTAGTTATAACACAACTTATTTATATGAACACATATATTCATCGTGATAGAATATATTAGAATATTACGTGCGATGAAAAACATGGCTGGCGAAACGTATGAGTAACAAATACACTTTCCTTTCCTGTATGTGTTTCTTACAATATTGATAATATTCAATTGACAGCCCCGTGGCGCAGTTGGCCAGACACCAGCTTGCGAAACGAGAGGCCGCGGGTTCGATCCCCGCACGGAGACAAATGTTTGTGTGATCCACAAATATTTGTTTCGGGTCTGGGTGTATGTGAGACCAAAAAGTCTCTCGTAGTTTCTGATACCCACGACACAAGACTTGTATCTTGGTGTGGGATCAGAACTATGTATGTGACTGTTGGGTGTATTTATTATTTTATTTATATGTATACTGTAGTGTTTTTATAATTGACGTAAAGAGAATTCAGATAAAAGTAACCGCTTTTTATTTTCTTTGTTAGTTTTAATATAAATACGTAAATTACAGTTGTCTAGCTTGTTGAATTAGCTGAAAAATAAAAAATCACTGTTGTCACTGCGGGACCATTTTTTTTTTATTTATTTATTCTGGCACGGCAAAGTGACTCCACTGTACCTGATCTGCACTGTCCAAAAAAATAATACCGACCAGCTAGAAACGATATGGTCACCCGCTGGTCGACACAATCATGCACAATCATTATGTTAATAGTTTAAAAGAAGGAAAACTGTAAAAATTGAATTTTTCAATAAAATTTAATTGTCATTTCTTAAATAAAATTAAGAAAAATATTAGAGTTTAGACTGCCTCGTGGTCTCGCGACCAAAGTATGGTCCGTGAGACCTATGCACCTCTGTCCACCCCTTCAGGGAATACAGGCATGAGGTTATGTATATATTTTGTGATTTAAATTGATAAAAAAGCACATTCCAGCATCTATTTATGGCTTGTGATGGAATATTGCAGAATTGTCGAGGTTTGTGCGATAAGACGCACCGTGTTATCGTTGTGAAGGACATTCGCCAAATATCAATAGATACTGTTCCAATAATCCGTGCGATAAGTTGTTGTAACAATATTAAGGACACATTGAATAACTGTTTTTTATTGTACCAATGAAATGTAATATTGCTACCGTGACTATACAGTGTGTATTCAGACTGTGATCGGAAACTAGGGCAGGTAATAGCTAAGGTGATTACAAACACCCTGATGTTAAAGAAAATCTCCTAACAACCATAGGTATAAAATGTATGTGGTTGTTAGGAAAACGTATTTTTTATTATTTTTTGTCGGGATTTTCTTTAACGCCAGAGGGTTTGTAATCACCTTAGCTATTACCTGCCTTAGTTTCCGATCACAGTCTGAATACACCCTGTTTATAAAGTACAAAACGCACAATAATATAATTAACCTATTACTTCCCAAGCATCGAAAACATTGGAATTTTTTGATGAAATGTATAAATTAAGTTTTTAGTACTTTAAAAAAAAATATGAAAAAAAAAACACAAAACAATTATATATTTTTTCGCGATAGGTATATGAAGTCGGATCATAATTATGCTCTTCCTGAGTCGACAAAAATTATCAATTTGAAAAAAAAAACATTAAAATCACCTTAAATTTTATGCTAAAAATATTTCAAAAGACATAGCAGTGATATAATCCATCATCATCATCATCATCATCAGCCCAAATACGTCCCACTGCTGGGCACGGGCCTCCTCTTCCATAATAATTAGAAATACTCATACAATGCATTGTAAATAAAAAAAAAATACACTCGACAGTCACATAAATAGTTCTGACCCCACGTTTAGATACTAGTGTTGTGTCGTAGTCCAAGCGCCGCAGCAAAAAAAGTAGGTTTGTTATGCAACGTACGGGACCTAGTATTTTTTTTTTGGAATACGTTCAAGGGTGTCCCCTGAATGTATGTAAATCCAAGTGATCCATCCAAAAAAAGAGTTTAAAATAAAAAAGATGTCAAATATTATTATCTACAATAATGATCTCGCGAGATATTCCAAGACGGCTGAAGTGAACCCCCCCCCCCGCCGCCGCCGCGCCCACTTAGATTGACATTCAGGGGACACCCCTGAACATATTCCAAAAACACGTTTCAAATCTCAAATCAAATTTTGGACTAGGAAATACTGGTGAATATCAGCATACCTAGGGGATAGGTATATTACGTGAAGTATTTCTGCTAAACCTTTCGAGGATAAAGGAGTATATACTATAACTTGCAATTTCTTCTGAAAGAACCAAAATAAAAACAATTATAAACATAAAAATATTTTGACAGAACCACTTGAAATTATGTGGGAGCATCCTGGAGCAGTGTCCGTTGAGATGTGGAGCTTGGATCCAACGCAAACACAAGGAGGTACACGTCAAAGAATGTCCGCAGCTGGAGAAGGTATTAATGATAGCAAATAGAAATACCGATTTTTTTTTCATTTGTTTGTAGTAAAAGTGGAATTATTTCACAGAGTAGAAACGCAACGTTCCAAAGCCACGCCAGCATGCCAGCGCCGACGCCCCCTGCCGTCACCGTCACCAACCACACGTGGTCACCGCGCTCCGTGCCTCTTGACGACTGCGTGTCATATTTGGAGAAGGAACTCGCTAATATCAAGTAATTCTATCATAGTGAAATAAAATGAAATATCTAATATAATATTTATATTTAAATACTTAACCTCACGCCTGTATTCCCCGAAGGGGTAGGCAGAGGTGCATTTCTGCACCCACATTTCGCCAGGTATGTATCAGTCCCACGTAATAGGGGGCGAGCCTATTGCCGTTTATCGGGCACATTTCCAGACTCCGTGCTGCTACTGAGAATTTCATTAGTTCAATCAGAAACTATTGAATTGAATATGAAAACAACATAAGACATCTAGAATGGAGAAACTGAAAAAATAAATAAAACAAGAAATAAAGAAATACACCCAACAGTCATAGTTCTGACCCCTCACTGAGATATTATGTCTAATGTCGTGGATATAAAAAATTGTGCGAGGATTAACAGTCTCACAAATACCCAGAACCGACACAAATATGTTTCAAACATACGAGGTCCTATTTCCAAGGTGCATTACAATACCTCATACCACAAATCACCTAAATTTATACAGCAGCGTGGCTTAAATGATCATTAGTACGGTTTAAGACTGATTAGTGGATTACTATGGATATGCCTTTAACACATAAATCTCAAAATACCTAATTCTTCTTCTCTTTTTTCAGACTAGTAGTTACAGAAGAATCGAGTCATCGTGAAATCCAGGGTACGGAATTGGAAACGCTTCGCTCGAAGTTAGTGTTAGTGGAAGAGAGGAGCCAGCACTTCCTTTCGACTTTGGTGTCTCTGCGAGCCGCTGTAGATGACGAGGCCAGCAGATCGGCCAACTGGGCCGCGCAGTTCAAACATGATTTGGCTAATGTGCAGCTTGCTTTGCAGGTATGGGGATCTTCTTTTTCAGGGATGGTTGTCCATGAATGTGTTCTTTAATATTCAGTCAAATAAAAGTTTAATTGGTTGTTTGTTCAAGTCAATCAAAGGATAACATATAAACATATATGTATGTCTTGGGCGGCCCGAAAGAATCTTTGTAAGCCATACGATTATAGACCCGTGTGGGGAACGAACCTTTCTGGGACTCAAAATAACTTCTAAGTCTGGCGATCAATTTGGCTATCAAATATATTGGTTGTATTTGCTTATGCCAGGAGTTACAAAGCCAGCAATTGACAACGGTCATGAGGTTAGAGAGCGCGGTGAGCAGCCTAGTTCACGAACAGCACGAACGGGAGCTGCTGGAGCAAGCCCTCACACAGCACGACAACAGGATTAGATCAGTGGATAGACTTGGTAAACTTTCTCAATCAACATTTACACAAATACACAGTCACGATTGTATTTTCTGTACGAAAGGGTAGGCAGTGGTGGAAAGAAACTCACATTTCGCCAGTTGCGTTATGTAAGTCCGTCCAATGAAATAGGAGGTGAGAGATTCTTTAAAGCTATTGAAAATTTTCTAATAGTAAAACCCATTAGCACTTTAACCAACCCGGGTATAAGGCTCGGGGTTTTACGCTTCAGTTACGTCGCGAGACTAATAAGACACTTTCAAACGAAGTCTTCATTTACTACTAATGTAGTTTATTTTTAATTTTTATTGACGATTAAAAATATGTTTCTGTAAATCCTTGTTTTTAATAAAGCATCCCCCTAAAGTTGACTGTTAGACAATGCCTAAGGCATTAAGTCCGCCTGTATACAAACTGTGTATGAAGCGTAATAAATAAATAAAAATAAATAATGCTTATTTTGACTATGACTCAATACAACACTTAAATTATGTTCTAGAGGAGGTAATAGCGTATTTAAAGCAGACCGTTGAAGAGGAACGCGAGAGGAATGCTGAGAATCGAGCGGCTTTAGAAGCAGAGCTACTGGAGGCCCGTCGGTCTTCGGAGCAGCTCGCACAACTGTCTGCGCTGAGAGCCCAACTACAGTCAACTAATGTTGAGAGACCGGTAAATATAAGTTTACTATCTTTATCAGCACATATACGTCCCACTGCCTGCCAAGGGCTTTTTCAATTGGCCCACCACAATAGCTTAACGCGGTTCGGCAAACTACATATCCCTAAGGTATGTAGTCAAGGTGTTTTCCTTTAACGTAAAAGTATCTACGTGAAAATTAATTGTGAATACACTTTTAACTTCGAAAAGTCAGAACTTTGAGTCACCGACCGCCGCGCCGTCTTAGTGTCAAGACCGCGAGCCTGAGAGGTTTACAGAAAATAATTGTAATTGCTGAAGGCATAAGGTATCCATCATCGTATATTGTGAAAATGACCCTAAATCAAATATACTTATACAAGCACTTTTGATTGTCAAGAAAAGTACATACTACCCCTTTAGAACGCGATCTAACTCATTATAATAGACATGTATATCCGATTATGAACAAGCCGACATCTACACTATTTGGACCACATGAATCTTAGATCAGTCACTCTACCGTGGTAGTAATTAAAAACCATACTTACATATACATATATTTTATTGCAGTCCATAGACCGCTTGGCAGTTCTAGAAGTGGCAACAGCAGATGCGAGGGCGGAGGCTTCAGAGCAAGCTACTAGAATGGACATAGTGTCCAGGGATCTAAGAGCCCTGACGAAGTCCTACCACAAATTGAGAACAGAACTTGCAGACTTCCAGACAAAAGTTAACTTCGATCAACATGATATGGGATCAGATAATGGTAGATTATAACATATTAATTTTCTTTTACTTTATTCTAACGTATTACTTGTGTCGGTAATTGCATCTTTGAGAACTTCAGAATAAGGTATTGAACACAAAAATACGTGGTAGAAGATAGATGTTTTATTATATTTATTTCAATACGAGGTAGTTTGCACACTATAAAAAATATAAGCAGTATATAATAGAAGGCATTTACATTACAACACAATGTATTACTTATTAGACGTCATGCAAATTAGTAAAAAAATATGTTGGTAATTTCAAGCTAATAACAATAATCTAATAGAGGAGCTATATGTCACAAATAATAAACTTTTACAGAAGTCTAATTTCCGTACATGAAAAGTAAAGAGAGTATTTAAAGAACTACATTAAAATGTATTTCATTTCTAGGGCATTTCATCTGGAGAATAGAAAACTTCGGAGCGCGTATGAAGGACGCAAAAGACAACGATACTGTGCTCACTAGTAATATATTTAGAACCAGTAAATTCGGCTACACTTTGAAGGTAAGAAACGCGAAGTGAGGCATGGAGAACGACTGTCAAACTTTAGTTGCGGGTAGAAGTCTACACCAGAAAAAAATTGGAGCTACTTTTGAATCAGACCATATACGCCTCAATGCTGGACACGGGCCTCCTCTACAACAGAGAGGGTTTACCCTTTAGTCCACCACGCTGACCTAGTGCGGGCTGGCGGACTGCACATGTAAGAAATTCTTAAGAACTTTTAGATGTGCACGTTTCCTCACGATATTTTCCTTCACCTTTAAATTAGGTACGTGATAAGTCATTGTGAATGCATGCATAACTTAGAAAAGTCAGAGATATGTATGTGCCTGGGGTTTGAACCCGCGATCGCCGAGATTCTCGAAATTCCGTAAAACCATACACAAATCTTTTATTTATAGGATCAAAAATTCATTTCATCAAAAATTTATTTTCGTTTTCCCAAAAACGTTAATATAATAAACCATATACTTAAGTAGAACTTCCTTACCACAAGGAACAATATATATTATTATTTTGGATAGTTTTATTTAGGCCCGGCTCACCGTTCCAATTCATTCATTCAGTCAGACTGCCGGAAGCTTTATTAGCTGGTGGCAGGATATTAAAATGCATTAGAAAACCGACCACCGTACATTAAGTGTACATAGAGCACTTACATTTGTGTGTGTTTGTGAACCTCTGATTTATATTGACAGGCCGAGTTAAATCTCAACGGCATAGGCAAGTGGAAGGGTCGGCACATAACGTCCACGGTGCGGCTCGTGGGCGGACCCTACGACCCCCTGCTCGAGTGGCCCTGCGACTTCACCATCAACATCATACTCAAGGACCAACCAGCTAATAGGAGGCAGGTGAGAGCACCAAAGAAAACAATCTATTCCACTAATCTTGGAGTTCAATTTCAAAACGTAGCTTGAAATAATTTTTTTATCACAATGAAAATATTCCCGATTGAAGTATTGATTTCGTTATGATTTATTTGATATTTTTTATGAATTATTCATAAATACTCGTATTCTTTCAAGAAATATTTGAAATCAAATAAAATTCCAAACTACAGACAATAAGTACACAATTGTAGGTCAGCTAGTATAAAATTTGAGTACCTGGATGACCGAGCTTTGCTCGTTTTTTTTTTTTTAAATTGTTTTTTGGAAATTATATTTAAGTACGAATTACTAATAAAATGATGAAATATGAATAATGTTACTTAACAACGCCATCTGCTGTTGTGTCGTTAAAACAATTATTGTATATCCTTTTTGTTATTTTTCTTCCAAATGACATTTTCTAAAAATGATTCCTAGCTAGATCGATTTATCGCCCCCGAAACGCCCTATATACTAAATTTTATGAAAATCGTTGGAGCCGATTCCGAGATTCCAATTATATATCTATACAAGAATTGCTCATTTAAAGATATAAGATAAATGACCGTTGGTATTTCCTATTAGGCACGAAAATACTTATTCCTACATCCTCTACAAAACTTTTAAGAGAGCAATGGATAATAGCACTAAAATATTTGTTTGACGGCAACAAAGAAAAAAAAAGAAGAAAGAAAAAAGGTTTTATTGCTGGCCTATCCACGAAAAAATAAATTAAAAAACAATTTACGCAGCCAGCAACGATCGCATCATTCAGCTGCATTCTGCAATTCCACATGCACGGTATCAACTAGTTAGCCGTACACATGATTAAAGATGAACCAAGAGTACTAAATCTGCTTAAATCACTTTCTCTACAGGCAAATGACATAGTGAAATCTCTACAACTACGTCGCAAATCTTCGTCGAAACGGCATGACTACGACGAGGGAGACGACGAGAAGACCAAATCGAACGAAGCTCTCGACAAATCAGTGCTGCAGATGAAGAGACAGTACATATTCATACCGCACACGAGCCTAGACAAATTCGAATACGTTAAGAACGATGTTATGTTTCTGGAGTTTATTGTGAATCAGTGAAGAATTTCATGTGTCTTAATTTTTTTCCATGATCAGTTCACATATAAAAACAATTAATTTCTGTGAAAGCGTTGCGGTTGGTTGAAATAAACATAATTTAAAAGATATTTACCTTAGTTTCACGAAAGAGCTTGAAGCCACGTTGAGCCATCCTCTATCGTTCAACGAAAGAGACCTTTACTTGTTGGTTGTAGCATATTTGTATGCGCCCATAGCGACCACGACAGTTGAGGTGTGTACCTGCTGTTTACTATTTCGGTGTGCTACACTTTGCCGCGACAGAAAAATGTCTTTCTTGATCATAATTAGTATATTTTGAACTGCATTCGAAGCATATTAATGACCTATTATGACGCTTGACAACAATAAGGTTGAATATTTTTGGCATAAAATGAGGGTAGTATTAAAAATGACAAAAAACGTTATTATTATTTAAATCGTACAAAGCTTTTCGAATATATTGAAAACATTAATTTTTTTTTAGATAATATTTGTAAAGAACAATATGTTAATTAAATATGTATATTCGATTGATTTCCTATAATAATAAAGACAGTCCATGACGTAAATATTATTGGGTTATGTTGAGAATAAAATCGAATTAAAATTATGTACCACCGATATAATACATACATAGTTACAAAATATACATGTAAGGTTCTGTGAAAGAGAAAACTCTATATGCAATCCCACAATTTTACAAAATAAAAATAATCATAATCATCAGCCCAAATACGTCCCACTGCTGGGCACGGGCCTCCTCTACAACTGAGAGGGTTTAGGTCTTAGTCCACCACGCGGGTGCGGGTTGGCGGACTACACACCTAAGAAATTCCTAAGAACTTTTAGTTGTGCAGGTTGTTTTATCACGATGTTTTCCTTCACCGTTAAAGCTAGTGATAATTCATTGTGAATACACACATAACTTCGAAAAGTCAGAGGTGTGTGCCTGGGGTTTGAACCTGCGACCGCCGAAATTCTCGACCGCGCGCCTAAACCTCGAGGCTATCACTGCTTTTAATTTTACAAAATATATCGTATATTCTGTAAATAATTGAAAACTTATAAAATATATAATTTTATTTTGGAAATAATAATTGTATAAAGTAAAACAATAAAAGTTTTCAAAACGAATAAAACCATTGTTTTTTATTCACCTTTATTAGAGTATTCTAGACATTGAATAAACAATTCCATCTACATTTTTTTATTCATCCAATACAATGCATAGAAAAACAATTTTATACTTAAAACCAATTTTTGAAATAGTCATACAAAACACAGCACACAAAAAAACTACAACTGTAGTTGAAAAAACAAAAAGTGTTCTTGTTTTAACACTATTACTACAATAGTCTATAGAACAAGTAGATCACATTTTTTTCCACAAAAACACACAGAACACACAAAAGAGATGAAGGGCTGAACTCTAAACATGCACAGACGGCAATTAAGCATCCTATAAACTTAAGACAACTTTTGGTAAGACAATGCCACTAAAAATCTACATTAACACCTCTGCCCATTCTTCAAAAATAGAAGGGTTAAAGTATGTGAATATTTAAATGCAGTAATAAATACGATAACAGTATCGATATTTTAATTAGTATTGGTACTGTTTCAAAATCGATTTTGAGAGAGTTGGCCTATATTATGGGATTTTCCATTCATCATAAAAAGCTTGGCTTTTTCTAGAAATTTCAATGCATAATGTGTAATTACATAAATTTTAAACATGGTAACAAAAATAAATTAAATAAACCATACAATTTTGGGAAAAGATGTTCTCTCTAACATTACTAAAATATTATTGTCCTTAACCAAATGACAGGATTTTATACATAATTTTGTAGAAACAAATTGCATTTTTCTCTAGGTAAATTATTATCAAAGGAGAATATGGGGAGGATCATTATAATAATAATATATTAATGAATATTAATGAATTCATTTAGACCGAATAGTAACTACATGATTAAATTCATACATAGGGAGTATTCTAAGACTACTTTTTAGATTAGGCGAACAACATCAGGATAAACATGATCAAAAATTACATATATCTAATAGCATAGCCCCCGTATAATTTAGGACGTGAAATAATTTAATGTATATTTATCCTAGATAAGCTCATTGCAATGAGTCATTAATAAAATTCCAAATTTAATATGAAAATCATTTTTTATAATTCAATAAAAATGGTTAAACAAATCAGAACATTTTTTTGGATAATTTTATTGGACTCTAGGATAATTTTAAAGCGAGGGGGAGGGGGGTTTGACATAGTTATTCTACAGACTAGATTTATGACACGGCACATTAATTTATATATTGAAACGACCAACTACAGATATGTTAATACACTTCAAGATTATTTGTTACAACTTTCAATTCTTTTTATACTGGCAACACTGCTTTTGATGTCAAGTACAGTGCTGCCCAGATTACGAAGTAGAGAGAGCTGTTACTATTATCACTCGACAAAATTTAGCCGGCCGGCTTACTTTTTTTATTCTTATAATACTTTGGGATATTATGTTCATTTCATTGTCATTACATTTTCAAAACCTGACACCATGGTCTTAGTCAATTTTTATCATTTCCACGACATAATACCTTTATCACAAGACTTCATTTTCCAAGTTACTTGGAAGAAAACAAGGTGTCTATCACATAACAAAAAATAAAACTTTTAAATTTTGTTTCTAAGTTTTCAAACTAATTTAGTTTTATCGACATAAATTATATTTTAAATAAGTCAAACATGTTTCATTTTATGTTTAACATATTTAATAAAATAATAGTTTTTAAAACATTACTTTTAGAAGATATCAAACTGATAGTAGGACCAACAGTTGGCACGAATGTTCCACACACTTATGGTGCGTACTACATATAGTTATTAAATACACTTATAAAATCGTCACGTTTTAAGACGTACCGCCAGTTTCTGAAAGACTAAATCAGACTTAATACGTCCCACTGCTGAGCACAGGCCTGTTCTAATGTTAGGAGGAGTTAGAACTTATTCCAGACGCTGCCCTAGCTCGCTTTAATGAACTTTACAAAAAAAAAAACACCTAGATACATACATATAAGTATTTTCATCACCATGAAAATTCGTGAAAGAAATGAAAATATACTTAAATCGAAACGTCATAGATTTTTCCCTTGTATCGGAGACTCAACGTGAACTCATAGAAGACGAAAGTTCTTAATAGTTTCGTTAGCAAATTATTTAATTTTTATTTCAGTCATTCTTTCAGAAACTGGCAGTTAATAAATGATATGTCTAAATGAAAATAATACTGACCCTGCGCACGTTTACAACAGAGACTTGTACTGCGCGAGGCATTCCTCCTCGTCAACAAGGGACGTATCCAGATAATCGTCATCCTCCGTCTTGATGGTCGATGACAGTCGCTGTAGAGCCAATTCACGCTCTTTCCTCCTGAATATCAAGAAAAATATGGTTACAATAATCGATGGCTGGCACATGCGTCATACTCGTGAACGAGTGTTGCTTAAGCTGCTCTGGTCGATATACAGGGTGTATTCAGACCGTGATCGGAAATTAAGGCAGGTAATAGCTAAGGTGATTACAAACCCCCTGGCGTTAAAGAAAATTCTGACAAAAAATTTAATACCGATGGTTGTATGGAAAACGTCAAAATTTTTAATTTTTGTCAGAATTTTCTTTAACGCCAGGGGGTTTGTAATCACCTTAGCTATTACCTGCCTTAGTTTCCGATCACGGTCTGAATACACCCTGTATATAAATGACAAATAAAAAAGCACACCCAACTGTCAAACATGTACGTAGTTCTGACCCCACCCTAAGATACAAGTCCTATGTCGTGGGTATCAGAAACTACGAGAGACTTCTCGCTCTCAAAAGGAACCAGATTCGAATATTGTTTTTGGATTACACAAACATTTGCCTCGGTACGGGGATCAAACCCGCGGCCTTTCGTTTCACAGCCCGGCCTATATATCTAACATATATATCTCCTGAAGTATGGGCGAATGATGATGGTGATGATGATATATGTCCTAAAGTAAATAAATAAATAAATAAATACACCCAACAGTCACATACATAGTTCTGATCCCACACTAGGATACAAGTCCTGTGTCGTGGGTATCAGAAACTACGAGAGACTTTTCGCTCTCACAAACACCCAGACCCGAAACAAATATTTGTGGAGCACACAAACATTTGTCTCGGTGCGGGGATCGAACCCGCAGCCTCTCGTTTCGCAAGCTGGTGTCTAAAATAAATGATATATCTACTTCTTTTGCTTGTTCAGTCGCTTCTCGGATGGCACGCCCGTGCTGGTCGACGGGTTGGATTGGCCTCGAACTGAAATGGAAAAAATATAAATTTATGTGACATTCATTTTGCTGTATACATGATAACCGGCCGGTGGAGCAGACAAGTGTTGGAGTGGAGTTGGCGCTTAGGTAGACATAGTGTGGGACGTCCAGCAGCACGACAGTCGATTGCCTCGTGGTCTCGCGGCACATTTATGTGCCGTGCGATTTAGAGTACCTGGGTTCGATTCCCGGGTCTGGCAAGGTGTTATTGGGCTTTTTCATTAGAAAATTCTCAGTAGCAACACGGAGTCTGGAAATGTGCCCGAAAATGGGCAATATGCTCGCCCTCTATTATGTGGGACTGTTTCGTTACTAATATTTGTTAATCACACATGGTTCTAAGTGTCCTCTCTAAGTTAATTGAGTCTCCCGTTGCTTCTGAATTATAACTAAGCATAAAAGTGTAATTTTTTTTTTATTCTCGCACGGCAAAGTGACTCCACCGTACCTGATGGTAAGCACAGTGGAGTCCAAAAAATTAATACCGACCAGCGAGAAACGATATGGTCACCCGCTGGTCGACACAATCATGCCGGCCCGCACAAATGCTTCTTCACGCTTCGCTTAAAGGATCCAGGATCATAGGAAGGAGGGAACACGTGAACTGAGTCAGTCCTCCCAGCTACTAGGTACATATGGGAGATAGAATCGTCTTTCCTCGTTCCTAAATAAAATGTTGAATAGTAGAGATTTGTGACAGGTACCGTTGAGTAAATGTCCGCCTGCAGCCACAAGTATCTCCACGGCGTCCGTCACGTTGTTATTGGAGAGTTGCAGCGCTGTCTTCGCTTCTTCTGTAGGGTAGCCCATAGCTTCCAGCTGTAGAGGATATACATTTCTTTCTAGAAATTTCTAGCAGTAATTTTATGTTCCTTTGTGACAATAAGTTTTTATCGTTCAAAGTATTTGTACAAATTTATGCGGATCATCGAGATTGTGATTGAGACTCCCTCGTGGTCTCGGTATGTGCTTTGCGATCTAGAGATCCAGGGTTCTATACCGGGGTCGGGCAAAGTGTCATTGGTTTTGTCCGTTAATCACCCTAACTATTACCTGTCTAAGTTTTTGATCACGATCTTATTACACCCTGTATATATATATATATATCAATATCTACCTGGAAAACATCTAAACCCTTTATATCTGTAAAACTAAACCCCTTCCTTCGTTTATCTCTGTCATTTTCCTTCGCTACATATTTCCCACAGCCTGTATACGAAACAAATATTTACCCCGGCGACGAGCCTGTTGTCGGGTTCTGTGATCGATTCGTCCGAGCTCGGCGGGTCAGACTCCTCAGACGAAGACCCACTGGAACTGTCCCACTGTAATAACTCACTTGTTTAGTTAGCTTACATATTACACATATCAAGTATCGTTAATATTAGATTACACATTATAATGTCAGTAAGCAATTATTTCATAAATTTCGCGTGTGCTTATTACCAAAATTGTTTTATGACTATAGTTCGCAATTAGCAAACAATCGCATGCAGACACTCATATTGGATAAAATGATCATGTTCATTTTTGATTTTTTTTAAACAACGTATTGCCCTGTAAATCAACTATAGGCATATGAAATCTTGTATGTATTCACATAAGGTAGGATTACATTGGCTTTGATAGATATGTTGCGGGGTTGATAGGTATATAGTAGGATTGTCAGGTACACATTCGTGTTAGTAAGTATATAGTAAGGCCGCCCATTGTACTTGATTTGTTTACTGTACTCCTAAGTTCATTGTATTTTTATGTGTACAATAAAGTTTTAAATAAATAAATAAATAAATAAATAATAAATAAATAAATAAATACAATAGGTATGCAGTGGGATTGGCAGGTATATTGTGGGGTTGGTTGTTCCCTGGTACTGGCCTGGAGCTGTCGCGTGAGCAGCCTGGCGGCAAGCGGCAGGGATCCGCGCGCCCGCCGCAGAGCTTGCGCGGCTCGGCGCCGGGAGTGCCCCGCGTACACCAGCGCTTGTAGGATACGCGCGCTCACCGACCGACTCGCTCTACAAGTGTATATTACAACAACATTGTATGTATAACAGTGGTATAAATTTAAATTGTCTACATATTTTATCACGTCACTGTAACCCATTACTTCCTACGCGTCGGAAACATTAGATTCTTTGATAAAATGTATAAATTAAGTTCTTAGTACATTAAGAAAAATAATATGAGAAAAAATAAATATTTTTTTTTCGCGATATATGAAGACGGATCATACTGCTCTTCTTTAGTCGACAAAAATTATAAATTTGGAAAAAATACATAATTATTTTATTAGAAAAATAGTGTGAAATTATTAATTTCATCGGAACAATAAAAATAAGAGCCCTAACAACTAAAAAAAAATTTGAATATAGTGTCCTAAAAGCAGGACAGTGGGGAGGAATGGGTTAAAGTAAAAAGTAACCTGTCAATTTCATCAAGTTTCCGAAGACGAAATCGTATATCGTTCCACCAACAGTAGGTACATACTTCACGCAGCCGTATAGTTTGACGTTATTTTGGCAGTCTCCATGGCCCAGTAAGTCAGCCTGGAGTAAAGTGGCTTTACCTTTGGTGGTGGTGTACCGACCTCTCCTGCCTGTGCCTCTCCCGCTCCTGGTCCCTGAGGGTCCTCTTCTCGTCGAGCAGGTGGTGCGCTCGGTCCACGTCGCCGGCGGTGGTGCGCAGCGCCGTGCGCGCCTGGCTGCGGGACCAGCCCAGCTCCATCAGCGTCGACACCGAGTTCTCGTCCACCTGGGTATCACATCATCATATACAAATGTACGTACCACTACTGGGCACAGGCCTCCTCTACATCCAATCCAATCCATCAGCCAATGGAAGTCCACTGCTGGACATAGGCCTCTCCCAATGACTTCCATAGGGACCTGTTTCCACCAGGAAGCAGCCTGCAACCAGCGACGTCCCGCGACCTTTACTAGGTCGTCTGACCACCTTGTCGGAGGACTCCACTCGAGAACTTTTTGGCCCCTACAACTGAGAGGGTTTAGGCCTTAGTCCACCATGCTGGCCTAGTGGTGCGGTAGATATTTGGAATAAACATAATTAATTAGATTACTACTATTTTTTACAAGGTGTAACTCTCGAAGAAGGGACACCTGACCTTTCCCTACTAAATTGAACTACGTCATCATTTAGGACACTTACTCGCAAGGAGTTCATCTCGTGTTCCGCCTTCTCGAAGAGTCGCTTGGCCTCCTCCCTGTTGTTCTGGTGGTAGGCCACGATACCTTGCAGCAGGTACAGACGCATGAACAGCACCCGCTCGTTTTCTACAACATAATTATTATTGAGGAAATACTGCATCGTGGTCCCCTTGTACAAGTACTTGCGATCTAGAGGTTTCGGGTTAGATTGCCGTGTTGGGCAGAATTTTAGAAATATTTACTCGAAAAACGGCAATAAACTCGTATCCTATTACGTGAGAAGAAAAACACAATTGCCCAAAAATTTACTTTTACCTACTCCATCACATACATATGTATCAATTAATACAAATGTATGTTTTGGGTTCTATTTTATTATTGGGAGGTGTATGGGGTGATGATGAGTGTAGTGGTGGTGTGGTTGTGTGGTGGTATGGTGGTGTGTTGGTGTGGTGTAGTGGTGTGGTGGGGTGGTGGTGTGGTGGCGTGTTGGTGTGGCGGTGTGTTGGCGTGGCGGTGTGGTTGTGTGGTGTGGTGGTGTGGTGTGGTGGTGTGGTTGTGTGGTGGTATGGTGGTGTTGTGTAGTGGTGGTGTGGTGTAGTTGTGGTGTGGTGTAGTGGTGGGGTGGTGGTATGGTGGAGTGTTGTGGTGTGTTGGTGTGGTGTGGTGGTGTGGTTCACCGGCGGATCCCTTGAGCGCGATGAGCCTGGTGTGGTTGTCGCCGTAGGTGTGGCTGAAGGCGGCGGCGGCGCGCTGCAGGCGGGCGCCCGCGTCGGCCGCGCTGCCCACCGCGCGCAGCCGCTCGTAGCACCAGCACACGTCCAGCTGCATCACCGCCCAGTTGTCCACGCTCTGCAGCAGCGACGAACGGCACTCGCTGCACGCACACACATCATCATCATCAAACTCAAACTCACTCAACTCAAACTCAAAATCACCTTTATTCAAATACACTTTTTCAAGTGCTTTTGAATCGTCAATTAAGTTTTTTTTTCAAACTATTGCCTATTGACTATTGTGTTATCGCTGTGGAGAAGAAACGGTAAGAAACTCCCTCAGCAACACGAAATGTCATTTTTTAATATAATAATTTTTAATTATAATTACATTTTTATTTATTATATTTAATTTAACCTCATACATGACATAAAGATACAAATTGCAGCAATCATCATCATCCCGGGTCGGGCAGTGTATAATTTTTTTTTTTTGGAGTAGCACGGTGTCTGGAAATGTGCCCGGTAAACATACTAACTGATACATACCTTGTGAAATGTGGGTGCAGAAATGCAACTCTGGCTACCACTTTGGGGAATACAGGCGTGAGGATATGTATGTAGAAATTTTAGAATAATAGTGGCAACATAAATCACAGTTTCTTTTATTTAAAAACTACAAGAAAAATGGACCAAAACTATCGACAAAGCTACTTCCTGGGCATTACCTGAGCTGCCTGTCTGCCTCGAGCAGCAGGATAAGTGCGAGGGCGTAGTCCTTGTGCTTGATGGCGACGCGGCCGCGCTCATGCAGCGCCAGTCCCACCAACAGGGACCGTCTTTCAGCCGGGGGCAGGTCCACAGTCTTACCGTTTTGATCCTCCAGCTAAATAAAGAAAAAAAGAAATAAGATTATATTATTGGTAACATAATAAAATAAACAGAGTGTTAATAGACCATGATTTGATACATTGATAATTAAAAAAAAAAAGATGTTCTCCTAACTACCATAACTACTGAATGTACAGTCCTACTGCTGGGCACGGGTCTCCTCTACAAATGAGAGGAGTAAAGCCTTAGTCCACCACGCTGGCCTAGTGCGGGTTGGCGGAGCTTTTGACATATCGATAAAATAAATAGTTTGTGTTACCTTCATGTAGTCATCGCCGTCAACAACACCACCGCTGTATTCGGACAGCAACATGGCGTCATCGAGGGTTGACTTCATCTCCCTGTACATGGAATCTTCCTTGCTGATCTCTTCTGGGCTATCTGTACAAGAATAAGAAATAGAGAATGAGTTTCTTGTGTCTAAGGTACTAGCTGGAATGTAGAAAAAAAAATAAACTAGGCTAACAGAAAAAAATAATGTTGTTTTTTCGTTTTCTTGCAGTATTTACATTACTGCAAGAAATATTAAGCAACCCTAGTACTTATCCGGCAAATGATAAGCAGCATACCCACCTGCCATTATTAAAGCCATGATCTGGGCGCCATTCTTAACGCCCTGCGCTTCTAAAGTCAATAATGGTTTTATTACTTTACCATTGAATATTAGTTTCAATCTGGAACAAATATTTTATGATTGTAATATACGATCATGCAAGCCTTACGTAAGCAATATTTTTACAATTATACCCCCCCCCCCTCGCCCTTCTGAATTCTTGAATATATCCTATATGCTTTACAATATATTTCAATAATACCTTAGTATAATGCTAAGGTAAGTGACACTTTCAAACTCCCATAAACATTGGACAAATCACATACCTGTTTTCTGGTATATTAATTTCCATAGCCACTGCAGCAATAAGTTCACTTCCCAGTGCGTCTAACTTCTTCTGCACATTCATAAGCCTGGGTTTTTGGCCCTGTAGTGTGGCCTTGACTCTGAAAGTTGCCAGGCCAGTCTCTTTAAACTCTTCATTGGCCTTCAACCGTTCAACGGAATGAAGCTGCAGTTCGTGCAACGCATTTAGTACACTATCACTGTCCACTTCAAGATCTGCTGCATACTTCTTAGCAAGTTCCTTAAAAAGATGTTTGAAAATTTACTGCCTCGTGGTCTCGCGGTACAAGTATGTGCCGTGCAATCTAGAGGTCCTGGGTATGATTACTGGGTCAGGCAAAGTGTTATTGGGGTTTTCCATTAGGAAATTCTCAGTAACAGCATGGAGTCTGGAAATGTGCACGAAAAACGGCAATAGGCTCGCCCCTATTATGTGGGACTGATACATACCTGGCGAAATGTGGGTGCAGAAATGCACCACTGCCTACCCCTTTGGGAAATACAGGCGTGAGTTTAAGTATGTATGTATGTATGTATATGTAATATGTACTTATTTATAATTTTGATTGCAACATGTTTTTACTGTGAAAACTATAATGAGACAATGCATGTTATGTTGATGGCCATTAAAAATGTTTGACGTTAAATTAGTCGGTTTCAGAACATACTATCAAAGAAATATATAATTTAATAGTGTAAGATCTATATTTTAATTACTTGATAAAATAAAAGGGCAATTTATTCCTTTTTACAAACCGCTTTGTGTTGGCTGTAATGTAATCATCCTCATTTCTATATAAATTCCTTTTTAGGTTTTTAATATTTATTTCCTTTAATAGACATGTGTTGTTATTTGTAATAAAAAGAAAATATATTTAAATAGCGAAAATTGTTTTGTTTACCTTTATAGCCTGTGGCCCATTGCTCAAAATTATCACTTGTCTCAATTCCATCCATCATTTCTAATTTTTACCTCAATTATTTAAACAAAGTAATAAAGATTTTTTGAAAAAATATGCAAACATTAATTACAAAATATGTTTAGCGTATATAAAAATTAACAAAGGATTATTTAATGACAAAAGGAGATTTTTTGATCTCTTCAAATATAAAATCTAAAAGAGCGCTAGTGTGCTTTATCTTATTCATAAAATCATAACGTTCATCTTCCCCAACGGATGTTTTCAATTAAGTACTTTTTATATATATAATTTTTCATGGCATGGCTCACAATGGGACTGCTCGATGAAAAGTATTTAATTACAATTAAATATTAATATCTTACTTGTAAACTTTGCGCTATTCCATCGTCAGTTTGAACATATGGCGGCTCCCATAATTTGATCTTTTCTTCATTTAATTTAGCTCGCAGTTTAATTAATAAATCTTCATGTTGGAGATTACTCTCCATTGTTTCCCCAAATATAAGCAAACCAGATGACTAATGAACTTGCAAAATCAAAATATTTTTACTAAAATACCAGTGACACTGTCAAATTCAAATTGAAATCTGTGCTTTTTTCCTCCCAGCAGCGTAATAGTTTAAGGAAAACATTCCAATCAGCCTCAATTCGTGGAAGGTGAAAAAACATTTAATGATTCGTAGAATCTTGTCTGAGTCTGGACTTTTTTTACACGAGGTAATTAATTAGGCATTGTGAGTTTTGAATAATAATCATGTAGGAAATGTTAATGCTATTTAAAAAGTGCGTAGAATTTGTCACAGATGTCGCTATTTCTCAATTGCTCAATTTAAGGTACATTATCTACTAAAAAAATCTAGTATTAGGCACATGATCTATGTATGTCCACTGAGGCACTGTCTCGGTGAATACACAAACAAAATAAATCCTAGACACACGTAAGAATTTTGTCATTTCTTTATCTGTTCTTGAATTATCACATTGCCGGGAAATCTGCAGTAAGGTAATGGCACTAGTAGTAGACCATGTACCGGTAGTTGACCACCAATGCACATAAACAGATAAAATAAGAATTCGCGGCATATTTTAAAACTAATTCCATATTGAGTAGTCAGTGCTGTCATGTGGTCTACGAAGCGCGCAAACTACGACTCCATTATTTTCAAATATTAAAAATAGCCTCCAGTTGTTTGTTGATTGACGCACCGTAAATCTATTATTCGATTTTTTGTCATAATTTTCTTAAGGATTGAAAAAGTTTGAAGTTAAATATTAACAACTTTGTCACCTTGTTGATGATAAGTGTTTTGCTTTTCTTATTCGTTAGGGATTAATTGAGGTAACAGGGTATTTAAAATACGAAAATTTGTTTACAAGATTGAGATGTGGGGGTGGTCCACTACTGATTCCGTTTTAGCACGATTTTCTAGTAATTGACCAGGATGGTCAACTTCTGATGAATTTCTGTATCATGTAAATGTACTGTACGGAATAATATATGAAGGGCATCATCAATTAGAATTAACTATTTTATTTACTTTTACAATAACTTAATTTTATTTAGTAGTTGACCACCTTTATTGTAAGTTACGATCAGTTACTAAAACCAAATTTTCACCTTGTAGATGTCTGGGAAAAGGGGTACATTCCTAAATTATACTGAAGCTGCTATGCTCTCAGCAGTAAATGTCGTTCGTCTTCATAAAACACCCATAAGAACGGCTGAAAAAAAAAATCCTCTCACAATAATGATGGTGTTTTGGAAACCACAATGGAACCATCGGCAACTGCGGTACATATTACTGTTGGTGACGAACTAGTGCTAGTGACGATCCCAGGATCACCAGCAATTAGCATTGCTGATGACATATTTGAAACCACTCTAGATCAATTTGACATCATAGGTCCTAACGATATGCTTGAAAATATGCGTAAACTTTCAACTACTGTTGTCTGATTAAGAATCTGACAAAAGCCTCGGCAAAAAGTAAATGTTGAATTTGTCATATTTAATTACGGCATTGAGGTTTAGGCACGCGGTCGAGAATCTCGACGGTCGCAGGTTCAAACCCCAGGCACACATGACTGACTTTTCGAAGTTGCATATGTGTGTATTGATAAAGAATTATCACGCACTTTAACGGTGAAGGAAAACATCGCGATGAAACCTGCACACCTAAAAGTTCTTAGGAATTTCTTAGGTGTGTAGTCCGCCAACCCGCACTAAGCCAGCGTGATGGACTAAGGCCTAAACCCTCTCAATTGTAGAGTAGGCCCGTGCCCAACAGTGGGACGTATATGGGCTGATGATGATGATGATGATGATGAAGTACGATAATAACTTTTATCCCGGAAAAGTACTTAAAGCTATAAAAAAAAACAGCTACAATATCATCGATGAAAGCAAATGGTCGATTGTGGAAATGGCCAGAACATTTATTAACGAGCGGGGGATGTTATTGTTATTATATTTCAAATAAAACGCAAAGTTGTCTTAATTTGCCTTCTTATTTAACAAATAATTAAAAAATCTGAATGGTCAACTACTGATGCAAAACATGGTCAACTACTAGTTTTTAGGTGGTCAACTACTAAATCTCTTATATTAAGTTTTATTTTCATTTTTTTACTTGAATGCAACCATTGTACAAGAAAAAATACTAGCTCGTTTCGTTAAAAGACTTGCACAGAGTTAACAAAACAAAACACTCATTGAATTCGAATGATGATTAAAGTTAGGCATTAAAAAAGAAATTTCTGTGTCCTTAAGTGGTCAATTACTAGTGCTATTACCTTAGGTAGTAATTATTCTCTAGAACGAACTTCTTAGGTATTAGAAAATCACCAACCCGTCTCTAGATAGAAGAGAAGGTCAGTTTCTGTTTGCGAAAAAGGCTATTCCAGGCATTCGTACATATATATGGAGGAGCTAAATAAAAAATTCCAGAGCTTATTGTTGAAGGAAATGCAGTTTTATGCAAAAATGACGATTTCTACACTAGTATAGGTAAGTATGACCATCGAGTGAAATTGTTGCTAAATCGATGCTTATAAAAAATCCGTCACGAATTACTATTTAATTATAATCTATCCATAGAGTACCTACCTAGTGTTTAAAGCAACTACAATATCAGAATATTACAATGTTATGTGGTGTAATTTCACACTCAATAAAAACTATAATTTTAATTAATAATTAGCAAATCTCATTTTATACTGAAAAAGCTTTATACTTGATAATGGTGGCGAATACTTGTTGGATATTTGGTAAGTAGAAAATAAATGTTGTGCAAATTATGTTGTTATTTTAAAAAGACAACTCGACCATTATCTTTTGACTGGCACTATTTAAACCTTAAATATATTGTTATTAATATTAGTACAACCTAGGTGGCGAATTCGAATTCGGGCTCAGATACTTAACAATGGATTAAATAACTCAGGTACGGTCTAGGACATGGGCTCGAAACTTAATAAATAACAGACAATAAAACCTAGGTAGGCAGCGGCTGGGTTGTGCCCCTGGCATTACTTTAGTCCATGGGCGGCGGTAACCGCTTACCATCAGGCGGACCGCTTGCTCGTCTGCCTACTAAGGCAATAAAAATAAATAAAAAAAAACTAATTTAATGTCATCATCAGTCTACTGCTGGGCACGGGCCTCCTTTACGAGTGAGGGATTAGGTCTTAGTACTTTAATAGAGTAAGTAAAATCCGTCGCTATACGTTCCCCCTTTTTTGCCGGCATACGCATATATAATATATATGCGATATATACACATATATCTTAAAGAGAATATGAATAGAAATGTGTTATAAACTTTGTAGCTATCCTGTGTTCCTTTTACGTGGGTCACGCGTACATACTCCTGACGGCTGACCTTGAGGACGTCCATGCGATAGCTCGGCAGATAGCATCTTCTCCAATGGCTGGACAGCTAAACAAGTTAATGAGAAGGGCCTCCAGCCTCTTCAATCAGCAGATCTCTGGTTCAAAAGATCATAAACGAGCTAATGAAAATATGAATGACTCGAATGGTACGTTTAAATTCTTAGAATTAAGTAATAGCAACGAATAATAATATATTTTTATAGTTTTGATCGCCTCGAGGTCTCGTGGCTCATGTATGTGCCGTGCGATTTAGAGCTCCCGGGTTCGATTCCCGGATCCGGCAAAGTGCTATTGGGGTTTTTTCAAAACGGTACGCGGTACCGATACACACCTGGCGCAATGTGGGTGCAGTAATGCACCTCTGTCTAACCGTTCGGAGAATACAGGCGTGAGGTTATGTATGTATGTTTTATAGTTTTTTTTTTCTTATGCAGATCGTTAAATATTTTACGTTACAAGAAAATTATTCGCGGTTATCTCAGGCACAACTTTGAATTTTCTAAGTTTAGTATCTACGTATTCACCATGAATTATCACGCACTTCAACGGCGGGAGAAAACATTGTGAGAAACCCGCACACGTGAGGGATCAAATAATTGCTTAGATTTAAATCCACCAACCCGCACTAGGCCAGCGTGGTGGACTAAGGTCTTACCCCTCCCAGTTGTAGCTGCTGGACACCGGCCTCCTCTACAACTGAGAGGGTTTAGGCCTTAGTCCACCACGCTGGCCTAGTGCGGGTTGTCAGACTACACACCTAAGAAATTCCCAGGTTTCCTCACGATGTTTTCCTTCATCAAAGTACATGATAATTCATTATGAATACTCACATAGCTTCGAAAAGTCAGGGGTGTGTGCCTGGGGTTTGAACCCGCGACCGCCGAGATTCTCGACCGCGAGCCTAAACCTCGAGGCCGAGGCCTACTATATACTAGTATATAGGCTGTTATTGTGTAGTTTATAGACTGATAAAGAAAATAGTAAGGATAAAGAAAACAAACGAAAAGATAAGCCGTGTCCCTGTTGCCCAAACGTGCGTTGTGTAGGACTGCCATTTGAGTAAACAAAAGAGGAAGTTTGTTGAAAACCAATTTCGGGAACTCAATGTTTGCCGTTGAAATTGATTTTTTATTTGCGTTTCAATTTAGATTCAAAATTTATTTTTAAATGTCTATGTGGCGCATGCCAAGAGATTTGTAAAGGGGAGCGGTCACGTGTGAATTTATTTTGACAGCCCCGTGGCGCAGTTGGCTAGACACCAGCTTGCGAAACGAGAGGCCGCGGGTTCGATCCCCGCACCGAGACAAATGTTTGTGTGATCCACAAATATTTGTTTCGGGTCTGGGTGTATGTGAGACCGAAAAGTCTCTCGTAGTTTCTGATACCCACGACACAAGACTTGTATCTTAGTGTGGGATCAGAACTATGTATGTGACTGTTGGGTGTATTTATTTATTTATTATTATTATTTATTTTGCGTTTCAATAAGTGCCTCATTGGTCTTGCCGTTGGAGACTGACTTTGTTTCCCGAATCTAGCCAAGTTTTATATTCAATTAGAAAACTGTCAGTAGCCACATGGTGGCTAGGTTACCATAATAGGCTATACATACATTATTTGTAATTCCACAGGTGGTACCAAGGTAGCTGCGAGCATCGAAAACCGCGGGTATGAGAGCGACCAGGCCGACAGACGAAGAAAAGACTCCGATATTCCAGCCCTCGGGAAGAACGCCACGTACTACCTACAGTCTATCAAGAAGATTTTTGAAAATGTTTAAATAACAGTTTATGAACCAACTTTTTGTTTTAATGTTTTTAGCGTCATTTCTAATGGTCTCGTCTCGTGGTACAAATGCGTGGGGTCTAGTGGCCCTGGATTCGATTCCCGGGTAAAGCAAAGTGTTTTTGGGTTTCAGAGTCTGGAAATGTCCCCGAAAAACGACAAGTTTCCTTCACCGTTAAAGCAAGTGATAATTCATTGCGAATACACACATAACTTCGAAAAGTCAGAGGTGTGTGCCTGGGGTTTGAACCTGCGACCGTCGAAATTCTCGACCGCGCGCCTAAACCTCGAGGCCATCACTGCTTCATGGGGCTTATGTATGTATGTAGATATATGTTATTTTGTTAGCACGGCAAAATGAGAACATTACATTCTAATTCCGAAAACGACGAATAAATGGTTAAATCTACATGAACCATACATACATACATATGTACCTACATACACGCACACACATGTCTGTATTCCCTGATAGAGTAGGCAGGCATTTCTGCAAACACATTTCAACAACTGCCTCGTGGTCTCGCGTTACAAGTATGTGCCGTGCGATCTAGAGGTCCTGGGTTCGATTCCCGGGTCGGGCAGAGTGTTATTGGGTTTTTCTATAAGAAAATTCTCGGTAACAGCACGGAGTCTGGAATTGTGCCCGAAAAACGGCAATAGGCTCGCCCCCTATTACGTGGGACTGATAAATACTTGGCGAAATGTGGGTGCAGAAATGCACCTCTGCCTACCCCTTCGGGGATTATAGGCGTGAGGTTATGTATGTATGTATGTACATTTCAACAATTTAGTTTTTTGTCCCATGTAATATTCGCTTTCCTGTTTTCGAGCACAAATCCCGACTCCGTGCTGCTACTGAAAATTATCTAGTGAAAAAAAATCAATAACACTGCCCGACCCGGGACCTCTAGATCGCTCTTACTGGTGCCGCGGAACCAGAAGGCAGTCAAAATGAATCAGAAATGTGTATATTAAATTACAAGGATGTTCAAAGCACATCACACACTACAATTCCACTCGAAAATGTTCTTATGTGAGATAAAGTTGAAATTTTAGGAGTTAATGCCTCGCTGGCTCGCGCATAGGGCGTGTGGGCGACAATAGTACAACTTTTAATTAGCTCACACGTCGTGCAGTGGAACTCTGCACTGTGTAAGTTCCTCGGAGTCTTGAAGTTGCTTAATTTGTAATTAATTAGTGCTGAAGTGCATACATGCAGTCTTGTATCCCTGATGAGGTAGATCTATGTATATTTAAACATATGTTTAAAGTTCTACGAAATAAGGGCACATCCCCGAACTCAGTGTTGCTAATGAAATTTTATTGAAAAACAACGCTTTACACGATCCAGATATGGACAACGTGATCTCCCTAAGACGGCAACGCGTTGAATTTTACCGTGAAACCATAGAGCTATAAAAAATAAATTAACAAAGTGAAATTTAGTTACAGAAGTATTCGTTAACCTTTCATGCCAAATGGCTAAAGTTTGAACAGATGTTGACGTATAGGTAATATTAATATAGGTACGACAGTCACATAAATTATTCTAACTCCACACTAAGATAAAAGTCTTGTGTATCAGAAACTACGAGAGACTTTTCGGTCTCACAAACACTTGGACCCGGAACAAATATTTTGGATCACACAAACATTTGTCTCGGTGCGGGGATCGAACCCGCGGTTTCTCATTTCGCAAGCTGGTGTAGACACCATCTGGTGTAGGCTAGACCTACTGCGCCACGGGGCTGTCAATTACGGTACTGTTACCATATTTAAGTTGC
Organism: Hemaris fuciformis; assembly: GCA_907164795.1. Taxonomy (NCBI): domain Eukaryota; kingdom Metazoa; phylum Arthropoda; class Insecta; order Lepidoptera; family Sphingidae; genus Hemaris; species Hemaris fuciformis. Next base: position 11,134,764 of record OU015452.1, read on the forward strand.
TTATATGTACTTAATCATTATTTATTTATGCTGTTTCACTAATAATATTTAAATCGAATCATTTAACTCCCAGCAAACAGAAAAAACAAAACAATTTTTTTTTAAATAAAAATATAATATTTTTACTTTGCTAATAATGGAACAGGTACAAATATAACGCTAAGTTCTATACATTCCGTTTATTTTTATATAATAAAAAATATCTAATTATACAGTCTTTTATAATAAAATTCTATAATTAATAATATCAAGAGTGTTCAGTTTACGCATAGATATTATAATCGCTATAATATTGCTTAACTAGCTATCAACGTCGAAACTAGACATTACAGATAGTAAGTATACCAGATAATACGTAGTATTAATAAAAATTAACTTAATATAATAATATATATAATACTTGTAAGATACATTGTGTTTTCATGCGACGGCCAAGTCAATCTATTCATTTAAAACATAAACGGTTTTTAATATTGATATGGTCACTATAAGATGTTGTTAGACTAACTTATTACGTAATAACATAAGACAAAAGGTCTCTTAAATAGGGACCGAAATAATTAACCGACTTGGTATTACATGGATCTCACAGCTTTTTAAGGTAAAAGAACTGAGTTGCGAGTTGCACACATCAATATAAACAGTATTTATATTTGTCCGTAAATAAATAACACTCAACAATCACATACATAGTTCTGACCCCACATTAAGATACAAGTCTTGTGTCGTGGATATCAGAAACTACGAGAGACTTTTCGGTCTCACAAACACCCAGACCCGAAACAAATACTTGTGGATCACACAAACATTTGTCTCGGTGCGGGCATCGAACCCACGGCCTCTCGTTTCGCAAGCTAGTATCTAGCCAACTGCGCCACGGGGCCACTGATTCTTGACCTAATTATTTAGCTGTAAATGTATACGGAGACTTCAAATCTAACGTCTCGTCATGCATCATCAGCCCATATACTGCTGGGAACGGGCCTCTTCTAAATCTGGGAGGGTTTAGGCCTTAGTCCACCACGCTGTCATGTAAGTATCTTTAACAATATTTTTCTATGTTAATTATGTCTGGTTGCGTCTGATAGTTTCCGCAAGACGTTGAAAAATTTGAAAATTTTCTTGACTTAGCCCCAAATTATTAGTAGCATTTTCTACGAGCTGCCTTCGAGCCCTATCAAGCGCCGCTCGAGTTCTATCGACTACATTTGAATTAACGAAGAATGATAGGGCACCCATTGGTAATTGAAGTGCATGTTCTGATCGAAGAACATCAACAACTCTATCAAGTTTCATATCCGTAAAAAAATCCGTGAAATTGGTAGGTGCATTAACGTCCAGAGTCCTTAATATCAAAGCAAATACGTCAACAGTTTGCAATAGCTTAGTAAACTTAGGTATATTGTCCTCAGTTAGGTTCGTCTCTATACTCACTAAGAGTAATTTGACTAAATTGTTCATTCCATTTCCAACAGCGGTCTGAAGAGAGTTTGGCATCTCGGGCTGTGTTACTTTCGTACCTTTTTTGTTTTCCTTCAAAACCAGTTGAAATATAGCGTTCCTGCATTGTTCGCCAGCCGTAAGTTCACTTATATCGGGATCGTGTACCAACATATAATCAAAAGCTGAGCGCACCGAATTCGAGCTTGAATATAATAAGATGTTTACGATGAAATCCCAAATGTGCGTAAGTCGTATGCTGTTAGAATCATTTCTAGAGATTTTTAGTACGTCAGTCAATATTTGTACAGCGGAAAATTCAGCGTACATAAGATTAAAAAATTTAGGGGCACCATCTATAACGCAATCGACGAGTGCACTCTTTTCTTCACCATTTCGTATTTTATTCATGGTGTTTTTTAACTCTTCAATTTCTTGAGCAGGTAGTAGTTTACATAAGTCTTCTTCTTTGCAGATAGCTAAAAGTGCAAGTTTCTTGTGCCTTTCAAAAAAATCTTTACGTTTATCAGATTCCGTATCTTCGTCTAAATGTGAAAAATTCCCTTGACACACTTTATTCATGTTGTACTGCAAAAATCTCTCATATAACTCAACGGCATCAGTCCAAATGTCCCATTTCTTACGTATTTCGGGTACATCTGGTTTTATTTGTAGGCGGCCATTGAATTTACACGCAAAATATTTTGCTGCTACATACATAAATAGCGGAGTGCCCGCCAGCTCGGCAGCTTCCTTTTTCCCCGGTATTTCGTCCATGTACCAACCCAATGCAGATGCTTTCAAATCCATGCCTTTTAAATGTTGTTGTAATTTCCTATTTATATTTTCGAACGAAATATTGCTAAGTTCGGTTTCAAAGTAGTTAGTTGCAAATAAATAGAGAAGATGCAGAGGCATACAAACCCAGGGCATAGTTATTCGCTGTGTTGTTGGATTCGTGTCTTCAAACAAAAAGTCAATAAAATCTGAAATGTTACTACATAGTTCGCTATTTATTTTTTCCATATGGAGGTTTGTTCTCCAGAACTTATTAAAAAAGCTTTGTTGACCCGTTTCATCAATTGTCTGTAAGTCGTAGGAGTCGCCAAACATTTTTTTCAATATTTTCATAGAATCAGTGACGGAATGACTCGCTATCCACATGGGGACACCGTCTTCTTTTATAATTTTTAATAGTTTAATAGATTCCGATCCAAAAGGCGGACAAACATAGTCAAATCCATAAAAAAGAAAAGTTATTTTGCGTTCGTTGTAGTAATGTAAAAACAATTCTAATTCCAACAATGCTATTCCATCGACATCGTCGTTACTTTCGCAACTTATTTTATTATCCCGTTCTACGAATTGAAATATTGTCTTTCGGTTGACATTATTTAGAGATTTCATACACAAGAGCTGTAACACATTGGCTTTATTAATTTCTGTCTTTTCTGTCTGCCATTGAAGGAAATTTTCCATAATGTCAGGCAGGTTGATACGAACTATCCATCGTGTGGGGTTCATTCTTTTACTCTCCAGTGCCACATGCGTGAGTAACGAGGATTTTCCCATGCCATGCTTAGTAATAAGTAACACTACCTGATCTTCGATATCGTCTAAAGAGTTCACTGGATACACGTCATCAGTATCATCTTTCGTGAGTCGTCTAGCCACGTAAAACTCTCTGATGTCTTCATAGTTTTTATCCATTATTGCATGCCCTATTTCTATTCTTTCATTTTTCATAAGTTTCGATAACATTTTTGAATTGATCTTTTTTTTTAAAGCGTTGTCTAAAATATCTTTAAGAAGGATTTCTTCGCTCTGAAAAGTTATTACAGTTTCATCAGAGAAATTTTTCTGCGAGTGTTCATCAAAATATATAAAATCATTCATTTGATCTTCAATTGATGTAAATTTGTTTGCATACTGAAGGTTAACATTCAAATTTTTATTATTTCTTGTCACAACTATAATTTTATTTCCTTTAAATTCATTTATGATTTGATTCAAATCATCGTCAACTTGCTTTTCAGGTTCATTTAGCCCACAAACAACAATTAATAATTGTATACTTGTCTGATTCAGTTCTTCAAATATAGCGTTCCGGTCTTCAGGTGGAAGGGTCAACAAATAATCAAAGTCAATGAACTGGTGATTGTCATTGTTGCTGTAGTGTTGTTGGATTTTAATGGCAGTTAGTTTCTCACAATCAGTTTTAATGTTTATAAGTTTCTCCTTGTGTTCGTCTAATTTCAGATTTTCAACTGATTCAGAAATAAATTCGATTTCGGTTTTCTTTAGTATATTTAGATACATTTGATTGTGTAGAGTTAAAAGAGGATTTTCGACAACACCTTCTTGTGCAATGCGGAAAATCTTGTGTTCACTTGTTAGATAATAAGCAAATGAATTTGATGTGGAGACCATCCACCATTTTTGTAATTCGTTGTGAAAGGTTGAATAAATGCTGTCGACGTAAGTACGAAACCCGAAGGCACTGCGACCTCTGTGTTCAGTATAATATTTATCGATTTCTTTTTTGACAGATATTTCGACTTCATTTTCTTTTCCCTGATTAGTGTAAAACCATAGCCTATTGAGAAAGTTTTTAGCCATTTCGTTATCATATTCATCATTCGAAAATGCAGCTCTTGGAAAATTGAAAGTATTAACTTTTATTCTATAGTGGGATAATGTTTTACCTTGAGGAATCACCTTTTCAAGCTTTTCTAATAATGCATAAGCATTTTCGGATTGTGGTCTTGCTGTGTTAAATTTTAATTGTTTTGTATATTCATCATATAGTAGTAGATTTCCAACAGCTCCGCCAATTCCACCATTGTGCCCTAAAAACCCTTCTGTCAATGTATTTGTGACATTCGGTTTAATATTTTTACCAATATCACATTCATTTATTATAATTTCTCCACTGTCTAAATATATTTCGAACAAATCTTTAAATATAGATGTTATAAACGCCATTCTTTTGTCTCCCTTTATAGTCATATCGATATTGCCAAATGAAGGCGGAAGTTTGAATTTTGTCGATAGTAGTTTTTGTTTACCTGCTTTTATAATAGCTTCAGAAATTACCGTAGGATTTGTGTGGATTTGTTTTAAATGTTCATTCAACAATTTTATATCATTGGACTTCAATCCCCTCTTTGATACATTATCTAATACTGCCATTCTATTATTTTTGGCATCGTACATTATCACAGTACCAATAAATTTACTTAGAACATCACTAGATGGTTCTTTAGGTAATTCTTTGAACTCTTTAACAATACCGTCCTTCACTTTGGTCGGGATTATGCAACATTTTTCTATCATCACCTTGCATAATTCGTCTCTAAGTAGAACATTTAACGGATCAGTATTAAGAAAAAATTCCGAACGGAACTCAGCGTTAATATGATTTTTCTCAACACTACAAATTCGTATAGCTGTCTGCGTCAATAAACAATGATATTTTCTAATGAGATCATTATCCATCATCCTTTGATACTTATCTTTCTCACCTAAAATGGATTCAATAAAATTTAATGCAAGTCGCTTAATTCGCATTCTTTGCACGTCTCTAGTAATCCAATAAATATCGTCATTATTGTAATCAAATTGAAAGATAGACTTCTTTCCACCAGTATATATCAGGCTGTGGATTTTTGGACTACGTTCGTTCCTGCCAATCAATTTTCTGTTGAAATTTTCTTCGCCTGAAGTGTAAATTATAAAATGCAATTCCACATTTTCATATCTTTCTCCAAAAATTTTATCGCTGTTTTTCGGATCTAGTTTCATTTTGATTTGTAGAAAACTATCAAAACAGTTACCCAAACTAATCTCTCCATCCGGCTTCAGTACATCCTCTACTGTCAACCTGCCTTTTTTCGGTATATCTCTATGTTTGGCTTGCAAGAATAGCCTTACAGACTTTTGACGGCCTTTTACGTTGTATTTGAAACAGACGTCATCAAAAACGCCAATTCCTGACATATTTGACGCTAAATAATAATCTTCGATGTCCTTATCGTTAGCGGCTCTTAAGAGAACCAGACTTAATAACTTGGTCTCGTATAGATGTCCTCTTACTCCAGTATTTCTATCTTGCGTTGCAAAAACCGGTGGGCCATGGTTCTCTGGGTTATGTGTAGGTTCCACGACCTCTGACTCGGTTTCTGAATCTTTAGATATCGTGTCTTCATAAGCGCTTTTGTGTTTTTCTAATAAGGCCTCGACTTCTTCTCTCACGTCATCTTGAAGTGTTTTGGCGATATCTAGTGCATTTTCATCAAGGCTGTTTGCAACTGTTGGATCGGCGCCTGATTCTAAAAGCAACTTGATAATTTCTATTTCGCCCCTTCTAACAGCAATATATTGTTTTTAAAATTGAGATTAGAAGCGTTTACATTCGCACCTAATTTCAAATATTTTTCAACATTTGCTTTTTTTTCTTCTATAGTTTTATTTTCCCAAACGGCAATAAACAAGCGGTTGTTCTTCACTAGCTGTGCTGCTTTTTCTCCGGCTACTGCCATTATATTAATTTAATTTTTATGGCTGCTATTTGTGCTTTGGTAAATTTTTAGTTTATTTCTCAGGTTGATTGTTCTGTGTCACCAGTCCTGTAAATAAAAATAATTACTAAATCAATTATATCTATATATCTGTGGTATTGTATGATGTCATGTATTTATGATATTTTTTACTTTTATAGCTTGATTCTGAATATTAAATATCACTTGTCGAGATTATACAAATATTTACTATGTTGTCACCCGATTTTGTTGTGAAGGAAACTTATGAGAAATATGTCAAATACTCCAACCCGTACTAAGACACTGTGTGGACTCAAGTTGTACATAATTAGCATTGAATAAAGGAGGCACGCGGCAAAAAAGAATACAAGGTCATGACCGACATTGATAGTTATTTAGTGAAACACGCAAGATTGTAACAGGAAATTATTTAAGAATGTCGTCCATTCATTTATTTTGATATTGAATATGACATACATATGTACAAGGAAAATAGTTTAAAAATAACAATTTTATATATCTGTTTTCTAAAGTCCCTACTATCTGAATATGAGTTCGTGATGGCTTGGAGGATGAGGCGCGCGATGGACAATTCTCTGCGGTCTTAGGTTCAAATCCCTGGCTGTGACTTGTCGAAGTTATATTATATTATATTCATAATTAATTATCACATAATTAAACGGTGAAGGAAAACATCGTGAAGAAACCGGCACACCTACATGTTCATAAGGAATTACACAGTTGTGTAGTCCGCCAACTCGCGTTTAGCCTGCGTGGTGAAGTAAGGCCTAATCTCTCATTATACAGGCGGAGGTATTCTAGGCCTCTGCCTAATTTAAACAAGGGAATTTCTAATATTATTCTTCTTAGGTAAGAATAAATTTTCTGAAAAGTTTGAAACAACATTAACGCAGTTTTTCGTTACATTAATTACATAAGTCGAAGAAAAATATGTTTATTCGAGTAATCCTTCACTAGATTCACTAGAATCATTAGTTTACTCTTCTACCGTTTCACAATATATTATCGATGTGGAGAAGAACCTAAAAAGACATATAATAACATTGAAGAGACTATTCCACCAAACACCCACCACTGCAACTCTTGTACCTACATCAGGATCGACCGCGGCACGCACAGACATAACTCCGAGCAGTGAAGCTCAGCGAGACTTAACGAGGGACCTAACTTGTCTTTCACCCCACAATGAAACTAATCAGAAGAAAATAAACAGGAGGAGTTGAATACATAGTGGTCAATTCCCTCTACAGCAAACGGAATACAAAATATTGGAATATGAGTTGTATATATTTCCATTATCAACAGGATGTCGCTAAAGAATGCGATATTAACAGGCAAAAACCGGCCTGAGACGGGACTTTTTGAGTTATTGTACCGAGCGCCAAGATACGTGATTAGAGCTCGCGTCTCGATGCTTTCTGCAATGTTTATTATTTGTGACTCACACGTGAATCATATGTGGCTTGATGGGTAATGCTAATGCGTAACACATTTACCGGTTGAAGGACGTTTGAGGTGGCGCGGGGAGAGGCTGTAAGCCCCTGCGTCTACCATGATATTAATATTCTGAATTAAACTCAAATCTTAATTGTTTCGCATCTCTCATTAATGTTAATGTTTCACATTGTATGGCGACGAAATTTAGCAAAAACTAAATTTAAAATTGACTTTTTGATCAAGGACAATGCCAAATAGAGGAGGGCTGGCGGATGATGATAAAATATGCCGATCAATGTAGTAGGAATTTTGGAGACTAAAAGGTTCTCCAGAAAATAGACGTGTGCCCCTCTTTTTTATGGTTTTGTCTCGCCTAAGTCTACTATTTGTCTCAATATAGTCGTGAATATATTACCTTCTAGCATATAACCTAGATAAATATACTAAGAAATATAGTAGGTTCTAAGTGATAAGTTTTACACTTCATTTTCTATCATTTTATAATATTTAAATCGGAAACCGGCGTCTAGGTAACTTGCTGTTCTAGTCCCTAGAACACATGACAGGTTACAACATGTTCATGTTTGTTTGTGACTTGCGAATATATCAATACTCTTATCTAAATAATCAAACTATATTTTTTCCAACATCCATCGGTCTGCACCGAGTGTCCATACAAAGATAAATAATTTTTAAATTCATAGAATTGTTTATGCTGATTTTTGATAAACTTTAGATACGGTATAAAGATTCATATTTCATCAACTTACGTTTCATGCACCATACCTACATACTTTTTAGAACACAAGACACGATTAAAGCACTTTAAAACTCACTAAAACTGTAAAGGATTAAGGAGAACAATTAATAATAACACTGGCGCGCCAAACGCTACAGCCTAAGATAAAAATAAAGTCCCGAATACTGATAAACACTTTGCAATATTGTCTCTGGCTTCTGCTTGTGTCGCCATCTATATTTTCCTATAAGATTTATTTAAAATATTTTTATAAATGTAGAGGGCGCTGCGTAGATTGAAATGAAGTCAAGTATGGGAACTTTTTTAATTTCAGTTCAGCTTTAAAAAACGAGGATAATTGGTCGAGCTTTCTATTGGCCCTAGTTAATGCCATTTAAGCTGTGAGATAACATCATATTTTTTCTTTTGAAGAGCAACGCCCTACTTTTAAAATGACTGCGGAGGAAAGAAAAGAGTGAATATTCTCATCTCATTTGAAAGAAGGAAAAAATCGATTGACCAGAACAAATATCATTTTATTTAAATATCGCCTTACTTGTACCTAACCACGAATCATCATCAGCTCATATACGTCTCACTGCTGGGCACGGGCCTCCTCTACAACTAAGAGGGTTTAGGCCGTAGTCCACCACGCTGCTGGCCTAGTGCGAATTGGCAAAATTCTAAGAATTATTAGGTGTGCAGGTTTCCGCACGATGTTTTCCTTCACCATTAAATTACGTGATAATTCATAGTGAATAAATAACACATAGCTTTGAAAAATCCGAGGTGCATGCCTGGGGTTTGAACGACCACGGGTGCCCTACCTTAAATTCAAAGTTAGCTACGTACCTGGTAGGGGGAGTAGTAATCCTGTCGTAAAAGGCGACTCATTGGGGCCCTTGGAGTCGCCGTCCACAAGAAGGGCGGCAGCATGGTGGCCTGTTTCCGTCGCGAGCGCCCGAATGAATATAGTGGGGGTGCAACTGCACCCCTTAAAAATCTGAGAGGGCCGAGACACTCTCGTCTCAGAGTCGCACTGGGCGGCTGCGGAATCATTGTGGGCGCTTCTCGCCCACGCACCGTGGTCGCCCCACTCAGCTCGAAGATGGCCACCGGGGGGTTTTGGTCGGTATATCGGTGTAGGTTACTGTTTGGTTAGGGACCCAGCACGGCACTAACATCTGCGCGAACGACACACCTACGCACGCCGGGCTGGAAGGCCGGTGACCCCGATATTTGCTTCCCGCCCCCTCCCCCCAGGGCTGGCGGGAGGTAGAGCCATAAACAGCTTTCCCCTCGAGAAAAATAAAAAATAATTAAAGGGGGAGTAGTAATAAGGAGGAAAATAAAACACAATGTGCCTTTATTTTTATAATAAAACATATGACAATAATTATTTACTTGCGAAATTTTCGTTAATCATGCAATGAATTAAGGAATTGCTATAAAAGTTGACAAAATCGCTACAGTCAATATTCACTTATCCTGGATGTTATAATTTGATTTATGGATATAAAACTTGTCAATTAATTTCTATTAATATTTGTGCATTCGGTTTCGAATTAGCATAATTATGTACACAATAATCTTGTTTGACAATATCCCGTTTCTTATAACTATTACATATTATAATTATTTTATTTATATACAATGATGCATCACTTATAAGAAAAGACTAACTTAAGAGTACTCTTAACCGACATATGTGTAATGAAGTGGACAATATTTGTTTTCCAACTCCTCCTTTATATTTTCTTTCTGATTAGCTTCGTTGCGGGATTATGACATATTAGGCCTCCTTAGATTCGCTGAGCTTCATTGCTCGTTGTCAATACTGTGTTTGCTGTTGATCCTGGAGCACAGGAGTTACAGTGGCGGGTGTGTGGTGGGATAAGGAAGAATAAAGGTGATGCAAGTTGAAGAAGCAAAAGGTGTCTTGTGGCAATCAATTGTCTTTGTTATGGCCATTAAATTTGCAAATGAGTATGTATAATGCGAATTTATAGTTTCGCCTTGTGCGTTTTGTTTAAAAGATAACGAGCATATACCAAGCGTATTATGGTATGAGGGGGTATATAGGGGGGGAGTTAGGTATATGACTTTCCACAATTCATAGAGTTGTGAGTACTCAATAATAAATAAATAAATTCACCCAATAGTTGCATACATAGTTTTGGCTCTTAATACGAGTCTTGTGTCGTAGGTCTGAAAAACACCCAGATACGAAACAAATATTTGTGGATCACACAAAAAGTCCCGGTGCGGAGATCTAACCTCTTGTTACGCAAACTAGTGTGTAACCAACTGCGTCATAAACACTGTCAAACGTTCAAAATTCCTACAATTTCAGATAAATGTTACAATACAATCATATTTCAAATATCGAAACAACGGTTATTTCACAAAAGAGATTTTACTATTCATCCAATCGCGACAATTTACGGGAATTACAAAAACATACAACAAAAGTTTTTTGTTCTTACATAACTGTATTACTCATATCTTCAGATAAATTATTTGAGTTAATTTTAAAAGTAAGGTCTATTATTACTATTAGATGTTTAGTCTCGTTTTGCAACATAAAACAGAGAGTGAGACCAAAAACACATAGATAGTTACAGCAGACTTAAACAACGTGTATAAGGCAAAAAATACATACATACATATTCTCACGCCTGTATTCCCCGAAGGGGTAGGCAGAGGTGCATTACTGCACCCATATTTTGCCATGTATGTATCAGTCCCTCGTAATAGAGGTGAACCTATTGCCGTTTTTCGGGCACAATTCCAGACTCCGTGCTGCTATTGAGAATTTCCTAATGGAAAAACCCAATAACACTTTTCCCGACCCGGAAATCGAACCCAGGACCTCTAGATCGCACGGCACATACTTGTGCCGCGAGACCACAAGGCGAAAAATCTAAGACATAAAGGCTTTTATTTGTAGACGATTGCCTACTTTAAATATCTAAAGAAATTATTTTTTCTAAAGCTTAATCCTACATGCATCAATGAGTGCAGATGACTAGATCCATATCGAAGTAATAAATATCGCGTATAAAACTATATTCTGTTCAGCCCAATTTACAAAGCGGGCAATTTATAAAATTCACGAAACACTTATATTTATTCAAGAGTAAATTTTATTATTTTTAGTTCAAGTGACGTCATTTCCATCGGAATCGATTTTGAAATCGCCGTCAAATCTTGCTTCACTGTTATTGCAGAGGGGCACAGTGGCTCCATCTTTGTAGCTTAGAGCTTTGGTTTGGCACGCATCCTTCTTCCACTCGACGCAAAGACTGGTGGTTTCTGTGCCGAAGCTGCATCTTCTTCGGTCCAATCTGTAGGGCTTGTGGGGCCGAACTCTGACGATGTTAGTACCGTCTGTCGTGTGGTTGATGGTGGTCTCGCGAACGCTGGAATGTTCTCTGAGGCATTTACTCTGCTTCCTCCGCACCTTCTTGCAGCATAGTGTTTCGCGGAACGCTATTCTGTATCTGCAAGTTAAAAAATAAATTTAAAAATAAATACATCCAACAGTCACATACATAGTTCAGACCCCACATTAAGATACGAGTCTTGTGTCGTAGGATTCAGAAACAACGAGAGACTTTCCGGTCTCACAAACACCCAGACCAGAAACAAATATTTATGGATCACACAAACATTTGTCTCGGTGCGGGGATCGAACTCGCGGCCTCTCGTTTCGCATGCTGGTGTCTAGCCAACTGCGCCACGGGGCTGGGCTGTGTGAGTTAAAATGATGTTATTAATCGGGCCGATTAAGGATTTTTTGTGCCTTCCCTAAAGTCAAAGTCAAAATCATCTTCATTCAATTAGACTTTCACAAATACATTTGAATTGTCAGTTTTATGCTATCGCCATTTCAGAACGTGTAACCGTTGTGAAGATGAAACGGCAAGAAACTCACTCAGCAACATGAATTGTCATTTTTTCTATCAAAAATATAGGTACATTTACATATTTTTAAATAGTAATTATGTCATCACCATCATCATCATCAGCCCATATATGTCCCACTGCTGGGCAAAGGCCTCCTCTACAACTGAGAGGGTTTAGGCCTTAGTCCACCACGCTGGCCTAGTGCGGGTTGGCGGACTACACACCTAAGAAATTCCTAAGAACATTTAGGTGTGCAGGTTTCATCACCATGTTTTCCTTCACCGTTAAAGTACGTGATAATTCTTTGTGAATACACACATAACTTCGAAAAGTCAGAGGTGTGTGCCTGGAGTTTAAACGCGCGACCGTCGAGATTCTCGACCGCATGCCTAAACCTCGAGGCCATCACGACTTATTATGTCAATGAAACATTATAAAAGCCATAACGACACAAACTGTATCTATTAAATAGTGTTCTATTCGTCTGATGGCTTCCTCACGACAATGTGAATCCGTTTAAATCCAAAACGTAGACCTGATTTTACGCATTATGTATGTATTCACGATCACATAAGTTAACGGTGAAGGTGAAATATAATTAGAAAACGTACACATTAAAAACTTCTCCAAGAGGAATTGACAAGACCACGATCAAGTAACTATTTTTTCTACTGTACATTGTTATCTGTTCTAATAGCGATTTTGCTAGTTGACTGTACCTACTCATTTCTGGATCTATTTATTTATTTATCCAATTAGTGTGGCTAGACTAACCAATAACAATATATAAAATGTAAAAATCCTAAAAATAAAGAACAAAAACAACAAAAAAACCTGCGGACAAGAAAATTAACAATATATAAAATTATAGTAGAATTAATAAATAGCTTCAATGTTTCTTAAATGTAGAGCATCTATTGGTTTATACGTACACAGCTACATAAGGCCTGTAATTTTTAATATGATAGTCAGAGGCGTATTTCTACTCCCACATTTCGTCAGCTGTAAAATGTTTTTACTACCATATACATAATATGTAGTTATCATCTTCATCATCAGCCCATATATGTCGCACTGCTGTGCTCGAGGCTCCTCTACAACTGAGAGGGTTTGGGCCTTAGTCCACCACGCTGGCCTAGTGCGGGTTGGCGGACTACACACCTAATAAATTTCTAATAAATATGTGTGTTTTCTAAAAATGTTTTATACTCGTATCTGAAGGATTTTGTCTATAAAATTGGTTGAGAAATGATACGAGAGAACTCGCGTAAATCTAGTGAAGCAGTAAATAAGCAGGCCAGACAGAATTAGAAACCTATGGTTTGGCAATCAGCAGTTGTCTTGTTTAAACAATTTTATGATGATTTGTCTAGTAACGTGAATTTACGATGTATGCAGAATAGATACCAGGAGAGCAGCCGTGCCAAAGACATGATCGTTGTGTTTTACGACATGGATATGGCGATCGGCTGATTGATTTGCATAAATCAATCGGTTATGAATGCAAATAGGAAGGTGGGCGGCGGACCTTGATGCGCCACATGCAGAATTTAGAAACATTCTAAACATTAGAGTGAAGGATTGGTATCGCCCAGAACAATGCGAATTTCGTTCTCTAGAATTGTATTCATCATCAGCCCATATACGTCCCACTGCTGGGCACGGGCCTCCTCTACAACTGAGAGGGTTTATGCCTTAGTCTTTAGAATTGTATTAAGAAAATGAAATTACAGAACTAGTCTTGTGGCTCTTAGTTTTGTTTAAAATTTAAGGTATAAAATATTTGTCTGTTGTTGTTCTTAAAATCGAATAATAATAATCATAAACATACTCATTCACACACTTAACCTCAATACCACATTTAAAATACATTTTTTTCTAGTCTTACAACATTTTTTTACCCCAATATTTGGTTAAGCGCGTGTTTCGAAATTCCAGTCCTTTTTTTAGAAACTGGCTGCAGTCAAACACTTTTTAATAAACGCATACTGCCTTTATATTTTATGCCATTAAACTACTTCAAATATATATACGCACTCACGTTTGTATTCTCCAAAAAAGTAGGTAGACATGTATTTCTGTATTTCGTAAATAAAAATTGGGAACAGGGCAATAGAATGATGAAAAGCGCAGAGTTCAACGCGCGTGATGTATATATTCATTTTATAAACTAACTGTGACCCAAATATCATGTTTCCGTGATTGATTAAAAATCACTCATCATACAAAACTTCAAATTAACATATTGATAGGGTATATTAAACGATTAATGTGCGGTTTTATAACTGACATTTCATAGTCAAATTCATTACATCCATATCTCCATACTAATATTATTATGAAAGTAACTCTGTTTGTTATGCTTTTACGCTGGACCTATTTTAATGAGTTTTGGTTTGATAGGAATCTGGGAAAGGATAAAAAGTACTTTTTATTCCACAAAAATGCAGTATTCCCCGGGAATGTGAACGAAATTTAAAATTGGGACAGAGCCTCTACAGCTATTCCCTTAATTATAATTCCGTTAATTCACTTCTGAAGCTCTTTCCTACAACACTGAGCTTAGAGTTCATGAGATTCGCACACTTCTAATATAAACGTTCGTGAACAAGTAATCATTCTAATTTTTACGATCTGTTATCTGCCAGCATTTCAAAAGTTAAAAAAAAAACCTAAGACTGAAAATCTCTTCCGTAAACAACCATTATTAAATTAAATTTTATTGCATTAAGGTTCAGTTTAGCTAATGTGTTTACATTTTAGTAATTATCAATCAGAATTGTGTACTATCTAGTATTGTTTGCGTAGTAGTAATAGTATTGCAATTAAATCGCTTAAACGAAGCATTACTGGGTAATTGGGAATTACCTTAACCATTTGCACATTTTGATTAACGTCTTCACTCATTATTTTCTGACACTCTAGTAGCAGCCCATAATAATACATTCTAATAATGCGCACCTTTTAATCATTTTATAGATCATCGTCATCAGCCCATATACGTCCCACTTCTGGGCACGGGCCTTATCTACAGCTGAGGGGGTTGATTGCCTTAGTTCAACACGCTGGTCTAGTGAAGGTTAGCGGACTACAAACGTAAGAAATTCTTAAGAAATTTTAAGCGTGCAGTTTTAATTATGTTTTCCTTCGCCGTTAAAGTAAGTTTTTCATAAAGAATAAACACATTAGTTGGAAAAGTCAGAATTGTGTCAGGTTTTTGACCCGCGACCGTTGATATTGTCGACCGCGCGCCTAAACCTCGAGGCAATTACTATGCAGGATGTTTTCCTAGACATAAATAAATATACCCAACAGTCACATAGTTCTGACCCCACACTAGGATACAAGTCCTGTGTCGTGGGTATCAGAAACTACGAGAGACTATTTCGGTCTTACAGACACCCAGACTCGAAACAAATATTTGTGGATCACACAAACATTTGTCTCGGTGCGGGGGTCGAACCCGCTGCCTCTCGTTTCGCAAGCTGGTGTCTAGCCAACTGCACCACGGGGCTGTCATGTACACTATTCTCGAAAATGAATGCCATATTGTGTATATGTGTAAAATATAGAAATTAGTCTCACCTGTTACTCATAACGTTGTAGAGAATCGGGTTGACAGTAGCCGAGACGTAGTAGAGCGCGCCAGCCACGTAAAAGAGGTATTCATTGATGGTGTGGTAGTGAGCATTGCTCGTTCCGTAGATGTAGAACAACCGTTGGAAATGAAACGGCGCCCAGCACACGAAGAAAGCCACCACCACAGCAGCTAAAGAGATAAATTAATAAAATATGGTGATGGCATGGCTGAATACTGCAATCTAAACAGACTATGACGGGAAAGTTCTAAGATCATCATCAGCCCTTATACGTCCCACTGCTGAGCACAGGCCTCCTCTAAAACTAAGAGTGTTTAGGCCTTAGTCCAGCACGCTGGCCTAGTGCGGGTTGGTGGACTACACACCTAATAAATTCTTAAGAACTTGTAAATGTGCAGGTTTCCTTATGATGTTTTCCTTCAACGTGAAAGTACGTTATAATCCATTGTGTATACACAAGTAATAACATCGTTCCTCATCAATCGATGCAATTCTGCCGGCTTAATAATATATTGATATACAAAGGTACATGGATCCATTAATTAAAAATAAATTGTGTATGAACTAGATGTTGCCCGCAACCCCATATGCGAAACATTAGACTTCAAAAGGAATATTATTATCCCACTTTTACCACATTTTCCATTGCTGCTCCGCTTCTATTGGAATTAGCGTGATGATACGCTTATGGACTTCCTCGATAAATGGGCTATCTAACACTGAAAGAAGTTCCTGAGATCAGCGCGTTTTAGTTTCCAACTTTATAATTCTCGTATTAGTAAAGATGTTCCCTTTTTGAAAGCTTTTATTTAACTTGTAATGTATGTAAGTATGTTTGTTCGGGTAGAATCTTTGAACTCAATTTTTAAGTAGATATCTTCAACCGATCGAGCTGAAATTTTGTATACTCGTTTAGTTTGGATGACAATTCACGATATGGTGTGTGACATCACTCTAAATACAATGGCGGACCATCCAAGATGGCGCAATAATTATTTTTAATGCATTTCTACAATATGGATATCAAATGGAAGGGCTTGTTGAGAGTAACTCAAATAACCTAGCCAGTGATAACCAAAAAATAAATTAAACGCAAAAAACTTTTTTTTTAAAGCATTTATACATATAAACGCTCTAAAAAGAATAAAATAAGTTTTTCTTAAAAAAATAACTATCAACTTATAACCTCATTACATACAATTTAGAAGATTTAAAAAGCGTTTAAATAAAAGCTTTTAATTTAAAGTTTTTTGCTTTTAATTTATTTAATAAAAAATCCTGTATGTTACCTTACACGTATCGTTTAAGTTTCCGGGCCAGATGTTAAAATTGTGTACATTCACGCAAAATCCTTCATAATTATTTATCTTGTAGTCTATTAAAACTTGTTTGTTTTGCGACGCCGAAAGTCGGATGTCAAATCCAACATAATCTGAGCCACAGGCGGTAAAAGCTAAGGACGAAAACATAATGTCAAAGGGCGTATCTGACAAAGGATATGTTTGCTGCGAGGCCCTTTTGTCAATTAGTGTTGGGGCTGCGAACGGGAAATAGGCGATCTTCTTTCATAATATTATCGCGAAAAACATTCACTGGATTTATGGGGCCCTGGTACCTTTGGCAGGATCTGGCGTTCATTTCATGTTTATTATTATTATTATAGGTATTTGCTTGCCTACCTTTGTTATTATAATTTAATAGTTGCATTCATTTCAACTTTTTTCTTTATCTATGGAAAATGGAAAGGGTAAGTCGGGGTGCCTGAGTATTTCCGAAGGAGTGTGTTTTAGATAACGTCCAGTATTTTTTTTGAGTGTATACTTTAAATAAAAAACAATATTACTGCCTGACTCAGGCTGGAATCCCGGAATGAAATGAAATGAAATTGCTTTATTTGGTCACGTAGGCAATCAAATAGCACTTATGACAAGTCAATACAGAAAAGAAAAATCTTTTATTATTACATTATAATTCATCTATGAATCTCACGATCACTCGGCGCACACACTGATAATGTGGTAATGGACAGTTTATGTATGTTTGTTTGCATAATTGTATCGACTGTTATTCCTATTGTTTCTCATACATCGACGGTCTATTGAGATACAATAAAATATCTTACCAAGCATCCGTATAATGGTTTTCTTGGATTGCGCCTGTCTTGCCTCTCCGTGAACGCTGCCGTTGACGCCATTTAGAGTTCCCGGACTTCCCGGTTTGCTGGTGTGGGAGGACCTGTTGGGATTATTTTTAAAGGATTAGCTATTGTTTTTTTTTATGGGCTGAGGGCCAGGTAGTGAAATGAGCGATCCATCTACGCACCGTGAGATTTTTCTTAGTTAATTAAAAAAAATTAAGGTCCTGTTGCCAGGTGGAACCAAAATTTTTATTATTCATAATGGTTCAACTTTGTTGTATCTTACTGCTGATTAATTAATTATGTGACGAGCTGTTGGGTATTATAAACGTATTTGTGATAATCAAACTTTGCTAGGACATAAACAAATGCACATGTTAACTCTGAAAACATATTACGAGATAAAATATACACTACAAAATATGTGGGTACTTGGATAAACATTTTAAAAAGCCGTTAAATTTATCCACTCTTAATGGTCAGCGTAACGAAGCACACAGGACTTCATTTCATCATCAGCCCATGTACTGCCCACTGCTGGGTACGAGCCTCCTCTACAACTGAGAGGTTTTAGGCCTTAGTGGATCGATAGTGAATACACACATAACTTGGAATAGTCAGAGGTGTGTGAGGTTTGAACCTTCGACCGCCGAGATTCTCGACCGCGCGCCTAAACCTCGGGGCCATCACTACTACACTACTTCATTAAAGTAGATAAATTGACACCACGCATATAACATAGAAGATGAAATATCTGAAAAGTGATCAGTATAATGGACTAGAATAAGGTGTCATCAAAGTATGATTCAGCTAAACGAGGTCTATAATTTGACGGGGTAGAATCCGGTTTAATGAGGTCTCTGGGACGAGGTACGAAATCCACAGTGGCAACACCGATTTCGCCTTAGCGAATGGTCTGCAAGCCCAATGACTACGTTTTACGAGAGTAATTTTAAATTGTAAAACTTGTAAGCAATTTTAGCCCTTGCACCTATTGTAATAAGAACATTACTATAGTATACAACATTCACGTAGAACCTGACGCCTTTTACGACAATCAGTCATAAAGATAAAGTCCTTGATGAGTCTACGTAATACAGTAATATAATTGTCAAAAATCTAAATGACTGAAAATCCAGTTAAGAGGGTAATAGCCTGAAGTGATAGAAATGGGAATTCGGGGATTAAAAGGCTTACGAGAAATTGGGAAAATGGTTGTTATGTCCAGATGTTTCAGGTTTGGTTTGTATAAATAAAACTACTTAAGCTTGGTTTCAATAGCGTCTGACACGTCCACTCGGTCCGATATCACAGGTAGTAGTGAACCGGTTTGAGTGGGGAACAGCGCTTATATTATGATTTATTTTCACGTTTACCTTACAATTTATTATTAATATTACGTGTACACTACATCTCTTCCCTTTTCAATATTTTTTTAAAATAATTTTATTTTGTATTTAATTCTTTATCTTTAACCAATCAAATAATATTTCATAATAACAAACAAACACTTATATATATTGCGCTACACACATAAACAATATGTTTAGATTTTTAATCTATTTTTTCGTTTTGAATGAAATGAAATAATATTTTTTTTTTAATCAATAAAATGTCAAATATTATTTCACTTAAATTTAGTGATATCAATATTGAATTTACCGCACCGTTCGAAAGGCAGTTATCACTAGAGAAGAACGGGCAAGAAACTTTAGTGTTGCTCTTTTCCAATAAAGAAATAAATTACAATATAAGTATAGTCCATTCTTCTTCATCTTTCCGGGTGTATGATATTTCTCCTCCAGTCTAGTCCAGTTCGTTGACGGCTTGACCAGTATGTGTATGTATCATGTACACAACATCACTGATTACATATACCTTTTATAAAATGTAAAACAAGAACATTTTTTTTTTTTTTTAAATCTAGCTACAATTTTTTTTGTAAATAATTTGGATCTTAAATCTTACACTTGATAAAAATAATAACACAATTTACCTCCATCAGCTACAGATCCACTGCGTTGTTGACAACCACATCTATGATCTACAGTCGAAGTGATCCTTAACATCCTTGTTGCGACTGAATCTGAGCAATGGTCCAAGAAAATCGACGCCAGTGTCAATACATGACTGAACTGGTCGTTGTTTCTGCGCATAGGGTTAGGAGGATTTGGTGCTAACACCAGTAAACATAACATTTCGTGTCTATTTTGCCTCATTATACTTTAGTCCGTAGTCGTGGTTTCATGGCAAAGATTTCGGGACGACTATCGTGAACGCAATAGGAATAATTTAATTTCCTCGTAGCAACAAATTATCTTGACAGAGTTCATTTTCAAAGACCTTGTAACTCAATAATTACAAGGTGTGAATACACAACAGAGTGTCAATACACTCTGTTCCTAGTTATTTTGGTAAACACCATTTTTTTTACTAATTTATAATTCGCAGTCATTCATACTAGCCTAACTGAAGAGTTCACTTAGGGAAATTGCCAAAGGTCGAGCCTTATCGACTGCTAAATTGAGATAGATATATCGAACGGCTTATTTGGTTCTGTACAGCCACGCAATAGTGACTATGAATCAGATATGCTTTTCTTGCCTGAACTGTACACGACATTAAAATTATATGATTGTAGACGTTATACCCAACGTTCAATCCGGGCACATGCTTCCAACTTTTGGGAGAACATGACCTTCAGGGGTTTATGACCATTAACTAAATCTTAACCGTATTGTTCAAACAAATAAATATTGAAACGTGCAACTTCCCAGACTAACGCAAGAGTCCTTTTCTCGGTCTGACAACGTTTCTCACGTTCTATTGGACTTATGTTGCCATAAGCAATTATCCTTGGCTTACTTTGACGAGCACTGCTCTTAGTACAACTGGACTAGCATCGGCAAAACTTCTGTCCTTTGACCTTTCATAGGTTTGTTGTTTGTGTCTCATTTCTTAGTCATAATACCCAAAGATCTTATTTGAGTCAGAGTCCGTTTCGAACAGCTAAATGCTTCTTTTTAGTTATCGTCCCGATACGACCTTATATATACGGACTTGGCTAACTTTAATTTTAGCAACTCGCGCAATAGGATTCTCTCTAAAGGTTTTTGAAAGCATTCGGGAGCGCATAAAATACTAAACGCGAGATGTTTGTGTCTGAATAGATCTCGGCTATGTAAAATTCTTATGTATCTACTATCTTCGCTCAACTGCTACTAATGCAAAGAATTGCTAAAATTTAGCTTGAGAACACTTTGGAATAGCGGAACTTGCGGGCTAGCTGTTCCATAGTAGGTAATGGGTGTTTCTCTCTAATATCTTTGCTAGCTTGTCTCATGTATACGCAAATTCTAACATCTCCGTTCGCTTTTTGAAACGGGTGCTTCAGAAGAGATCCATTCGGATGAACCCTCAATAAATTAAATAATATCTGTATTAGGTATGGAATTTCTTGAGTTTAAACTCTACGACAGGATAGAGAAATTGGTTGAACAGACGCGGTCTATTGAAATATGGATTTGAACATCCTTGATTTTGGAAATGTTTCCGCGACTGCATTTACTTCTAGACCCAGTCTGAAGACGCAAAATTTACTTGCAGTTTCTTTTCACACTTTTTACCGCATAAATCGCAGATTTTTCGAAACTACACCCATTTTCGACCTTGTGAACTCGATTCAGAACTTTCTACAACTATGAGTGGATTTTGACTTCGATAGGCCATAAATTTCTACCCGAACGCCTTTTTAAGATCTTCCAAAGTAGCATTAATGACATTTTACTACTCGGATTAATAAGCATTTCTGTTTCGACACAGTCAAACAATTAATAAATTAATTAATTAGTTGACGATGAATTGCTTAAGTGTCCAGTTGTATATTTTTGTAACTTTGTTTTAGGTAAATTTCGCTGGTCTAACTGAAATTTGCGCTTTTAATAATCCAATAACATTTAGAGGATTTGCAGAACCATATGTCATAAACTCTGACTTATCTTGGTTACTAAATTGATCCTACAACAGCATAGGATTTTAAATATTTCCCCGTCTCTTCATTTACGTCATTGTATTGGCTCACCGGATCGTTTAGCATGGTTACATTGATGCCGCCCAGCTGGCAAACTTGTTTTTATTCACCAATGTGAAACACACAGTTCACATCATTTGTTGGTGATTTTGTGTCCTTTCACTTAGCCTTCTTAAAGCCAGATTTTTGAGTCTTTTAATCTTTCTCTAAATCTTTGCTTACGGCTTGCGAGGCATTGATTTTTGTAGTAGCTTTTTGAAACTACATTTGCCATACATTTGGCCCTTGCGGGATAACACATCTAGTACGAGGCATTGATTTTTTAAGCAGCTTTTGACACCACAATTAATTGCCATATATTTTTCCCTTTGCGGGATAGCACATCTAGTATCAGGCATTGATTTTTGAAGTAGCTTTTAAGACCACATTAATTTCCTATATATTTTGTCCCTTGCGGGATAGCACATCTAGTACACCGTAGCAGTAAATGCAAGGAGCATTTCTGCTTTGTTCCAATCCTGTTCTTTGCCGTTTTACGGTTTCCATAAATTGGCTTCCAGTGGGACTATTCAATAGTAACAGAGTCTCAAAGGCAGTCTCGGTCTCAGAATCACATGCATAAGTAAATAAATACACCCAACAGTCACATACATAGTTCTGACCCCACATTTAGATACAAGTCTTGTGTCGTGGGTATCAGAAAACTACGGGAGACTTTTCGGTCTCACAAACAAAATATTTGTGGATCACATAAACATTTGTCTCGGTGCGGGGATCGAATGTTCTTTGCGAAGTTCGGAGGGCTTGCATTTGTTTACTATCTGGTCCAAAAGATCATTGTCTTTGTTTGCATAATGGCATTTTGATCTCGTAATGTAACGAGGAATTCCTGTTTATTTATTTATTATTTATATTACGTAAACTTCTGTTTCACGACAACACCAGGGAGATTGCAGTATATGTCATGCAATGCCAAACCCTCCGTATAGTACGCTTTTTTAGCGGCTTGTTTATTCTTCAAAGTAGCAAACAAATTTCGAGAGCCCACTTCGATATTTGCCACCGCTAATCTATTGAGGTCAAATCTCACTATCACAGTCAAATTAGTGTATTGCGGGGGTAATTGTGCCCCGTTTTTTTTTTTTTTTTTTTTTTTTTTGTCTTAGGACTTGCAATCACGAAGAGACCATTCAATTTTAAATTGTAACCCCAGATACGGGTTTTGCAGGATTGGAATAACCTAACAATTTGTTAGTTTTGCATACGCTGGCATATTTCTATGCCAATATATGTATGTATCTTGATGGCTTTAGCCATAATAATTGCGGTGTACTTCTGTCGGGTACACTACCCAACTTGCAAATTCTTACAGGCACTCGTTACTATTTTTTTGCACAGTTAGCTTTGAAAAAGTTAAAGTAACATATGATACTTTGGATTGAACACGACCCGCCGTTTTAAGATACATAGGCACGTGATGTGTACCATACTATGGATGGAAGAATTTATTCAACTGTGCACAAAATAGTTATTTGTTTTGGTAAGCATTTGCTGGCATTTATTTTTTTTATTTTTTTGGCTGTATGATTGAAACTAGTCGAATATGTAATATATTTTGTTTAACTTTGTTAAACAAATACAAGAATTACTGGTAGTAGAAGACCAGGTATGTCTCACTCTTTTTTTTTCATAATTAATAATTGTTATAAATTATAATTAATAATTATTATATTTATTCCAAAGTAATAGCATCAATCATACTTAATCCATTTCTTTGATAATATTATATGTCATGCATATTATATTTTTGTTTGCACTTACGTACTTATTCCTCGTCGCCAATGTTATGTCCAGATGTTTCAGGTTTGGTTTGTATAAATAAAACTACTTAAGCTTGGTTTCAATAGCGTCTGACACGTCCACTCGGTCCGATATCACAGGTAGTAGTGAACCGGTTTGAGTGGGGAACAGCGCTTATATTATGATTTATTTTCACGTTTACCTTACAATTTATTATTAATATTACGTGTACACTACAATGGTGTTTAATGAATCTTGTAATTGCAAGGCGAACGAGCCAGGTAGTACCTAAGTGTTATTTTGTCAACAACGTGATATTTAAGATGGGGGAAGTAAATGTAAGCGTTTTCCAATGGTTATTGCTGTCCTTATAGATGGAAATAAAATTTATTAGAATAGATCCAAGGAATAAAATTGTTCTTGCCTGACCCGACGGAAAACTATTTATTAGTGACTCATTTTTTATTATTTTTTTGTAAGTATATACATTGAGTACTAAAACTCGAAATTTTTGCCTATTAAGATCTGGATATTGCGATAATTCATTATTCGGTTATAAATTGTAAAACTTTTCAGTAAGACTGGATCGTTTTGAATCAAAGGCGATATATTTTGCTATAAAGTTCACCTTGTTCGAGCTACGACCATAGAAATTACGGCTAAATGTGATTATTGAATCGATAATCGACTTGACACTTCCGTTTTATGCGTATGTTTAAAATCAATGAACGATCTGGATGAACATAATTTATAAATGCATATTCTTGCGTAAGAGTGACGTCATTATAAAAAAATTGAGGTTATCCAATAATACAATTAATAAAATGCGCCCAATACACCCTGGGCGCATTATATTGTCATATTTTTAATTTTTCCTAACTTTAAAATATAATTTACTGCTTTAGCTTTAAAAAAATGCGTTTAATATCTACTTACATTTAGAATAACGCACACAACGTAAACTGATATTTGTTACCACTATACATTTTGAACAAGTAAAATGTTTAAGAATGGTTGTGAGGTAAATATATTTTCGCGATGCAAAAACTTGACAAAGATTGATTCGATTCTAATCGCTCCTCATAAATGTTTGACGTTATTAATGTCATTTTTTATATTAAATCCACACATCATAGCTTTTGGGAACGGATATTAATAGTCGCTTATTGAGGCTGGCATAATAAACGAAGTATTAGATTAATAGTGTTAAAAAATAGTAAGTAAGAAGATTTTGTGAAATGGAGTAATATATCAAAGTCCTAGGAATTACTTTAGGCAGGTGTAGACATACATACATAAACTCACGCCTGTATTCCCTGATGGGGTAGGCAGAGGTGCATATCTAATCTACACCCACATTTCGCCAGGTATGTATCAGTCCCACGTAATAGGGGGCGAGCCTATTGCCGTTTTTCGGGCACATGGTGTGTATATACAGGTGTAGATTCTTTTCTAAAAGATTCTATTATTCGTTTGTATGCAAAAAGTGTTGGTTCTGTTTCTCCGTAATAACTTTGCTAAGCTTCATCGACGTTTTTTCATTTCATTATTAACTTTGTTAACTTTCAAAAAATGTTTTTGGAGTAATATGCGCACGTGGAAATCTGTTTTGAAGTTATAGAGGAACAAATTTTACTCATACTGTTTTTAACAATTAGGGCAAAATTACAATTTAATTAGATTTGTACAAAAACGCGAAAAGGGGGCTAGACAACTTTTCCTAATGTATTTGCAGTAAATAAAAATAATATGAAGTCGTGTGAACCTTTTGACGAAGAGAATAAAAACAGCGTGTTATCCTTGTACTGTAATAAATACTAGGTTGCATAAGCGCATAGAACGCGCTGAGCTGGAATAAATGTACTCACTTTTAGTGACCTGAAAGTAATCGCGGAAGTACTATCACGGATGCTTTGTACCTATAATGAGTAACGAGCAAAAGGTCGTTCTATGTTTAAAATTCTGAAGCATAAAGTCTTGTAATTAATCTTCATTCACTTGTTTAATACTGGCACAAAATAATTAGGTACTGTAATGGCGACTGATTATAATAAGGGTTTTTAACAAACAACCTTTTTAAAGCAGTGATGGCCTCGAGGTTTAGGCGCGTGGTCGAGAATCTCGACGGTCGCGGGTTCAAACCCCAGGCACACTCCTCTGACTTTTCGAAGCTATGTGTGTATTCACAATGAATAATCACGTACTTTAACGGTGAAGGAAACCATCGTGATGAAACCTGCACACCTAAAACTTCTTAGGAATTTCTTAGGTGTGTAGTCCGCCAACCCGCACTAGGCCAGCGTGGTGGACTAAGGCCTAAACCCTCTCAATGGTAGAGGAGGCCCGTGCCCAGCAGTGGGACGTACATATATGGGCTGATGATGAATATTCAATAAATAAAATAATCCCAGTTTGGGTGCTTTAATTAATATTTTCGACGATGTTATCATTAAAATAAAGTAATGTTAAAAATTACACAATCTTGTCCCGGAATACCACTAACTCGCGTGGATCATTATGTCTAATACTGCTAACAATTTGGGCCTCCGCGGATTTCACTCACGCGCTCTTTAATTTTGTTCGATAAATACGGAATCTTTCAGATGTTTAAATAAGTTATAGAGCCATGATTTGAGTTTATAACCGGTTGCAACTGGATGTTACCAGTACCTGATGCCAAAACGACAGCTTTATTGCCGCTTTTTGTATCATAATTGTATTTTTTTTATCTAAATTTCATAGACTCTTAGTAAATAAATATGTTTCACAAAATACTTGAAGACTAAAACCTAACCTAGATTTTTAGCTTCAGCTATGAAAAATAATGATTGGGTTTGCTCAATTCATTCTCCGGCTACGGTTATAGCTAATATAATTTTTTATTAACACTATTCTTTACGATCTATAATAAAAACAATGTTATAAAAAAAAAAAAAAATATTTCATTTTTTAATTAAATTAAGGTACTAGGTTCGCATAAGCGAGTCGGAGTTTACAAACGCGTTATATCCAGTACATAATTTCTGCCTCGTGGTCTGTGTCAAGTATGTGCTGTGCGATCTAGAGATTCTGTGTTCGATTCCTATTTCGAGCATTCTCGGTAACAGCTCAGAGTCTGGAAATATGCCCGAAAAACGAGAATAGGCTGGCTCCCTATAATATGGGACGAAATGTGGGTGCAGAAACCGTGGGTGTAGAGAATACAGGCGCAATTGTATGTATATAATCATCATCAACAGCCCATATACGTCCCACTGCTGGGCACGACCTTCCTTTACAATTAAAAGGGTTTAGGCCTTAGTCCACCACTCTGGCCTAGTGCGGGTTGGCGGACTAAATACCTAAGAAAGTCCTATAGATGATCTTTTAGGTGTGCAGGTTTTCTCACGATGTTTTCCTTCACCGTTAAAGTAAGTGACGATTCATTGTGAATGTAACTTAAAGTCAGAAGTGTGTACCTGGGGTTTGAACCTGCGACCGCCGAGATTCTCGGCCGCACGCCTAAGCCTAGAGTCCATTAATTTATTTATGTTACTGTCGTAGATGGTCATAGATCTCTGAACCGCTTATCGCTCACATAAATACAACATACCACTTTCTGCCCGGAAATAATAAAGTAAATATCAACTTTACCTTTCATCTCCCGGTTGCATAATTTAGTAGGGATGCTTTTCTAAGCGCTAGTAGTTATATTTATGTATCTAGGCAAATATTGCAGATGTAAAGTTAACTCGTTGAAATAAAAGTTCTGCTTTGCATGCTGGCATGAATGCTTTGAGCAACGAGAGATGGAAGAAGCATTGGATGCTCTTTTTGGAGAGCACCTTACTATCAGGCGCAGTACTGTCACTTATTTGAGCCATCGCACAGCTCTCGTCTGCTTTGATACTTCCTAGGGTAAGCGCTTCATACGCAAGGCAATATCTTGAATCTTTGGCTAAGATATCTAAATAATAATAAATAAATGCACCCAACAGTCACATACATATTTCTGACCACACACACAAGTCTCGTTTCGTGGGTATCAGAAAACACTTAAACCCGAAACAAATATCTGTGACTCGCACAAATATTTGTCTCGGTGCGGGGATCGAAAAATCGGTGCTGCTATCCCGTTTTGCAAGCTGGTGTTTAAGTAACTGCTCCACGGGGCTGTCAAACAGCATCTCTAAAAACTATAATGTAATATGAAAACAAATATGACTGACCCCATCACGTATCTAATTCGCAGCCCCATCCTGACGTAGAGGCCCAGCATCACGATTGCTGGCAGGATAAAGAACAGCAGGCTGCTCAGCTCGCACAGGTACCACGACGGCAGCTCCAGCATCGCGCAGAACGCCGACTCCAGAGAAGCATTTCCAGATCCTATGCCATTGTCTTGTATAAAATACTTCAGCTTGTAGGAGATAAGAGGTGGTCTATGAAAGATACCGCTGCATAGCGTCTGTGATGATAGAACATTTATTTTCTGCCGAAATAGCGACTACCGTACACAAACTAAAACGTGTATAAAAATGAGATGTATTTCGAGATCAATTTCGTCAGTTTGACCATTGAAGTAAAGACTAATTGCAACATAATATTAAGGTTTGGTGGTAAGAATTACTACTAAAATTCAATACTTAAAAATCTGAGTGCATAGTTTTATTACCAGGAGTTCTGTCTTATTTCAAAAGACCTAATACTACCTACCCATGAGGAATTGTTTTAGTAATAATTGCTAATCATCATCATCAACAGCCTTTGTCACGTCTAAAGCTGGACATAGACCTCTCCTATGGCACGCCACTGGTCTCGACCTTCGGCCCTCCTCATCCAACCGCTGCCAGCCACCTTGCATATATAACCCCGGCTAGCCAGAGGGCGCAATAATTACCAATACTTTTAAGTAATTTGTCATCACGGTCTACCAGTACGTACTAACAGAATAGAGGAACATTGTACAGTTTAACAAAGGTTGTTGTAAAGAGAACCATTTCACTTGATTCATAAGTTATTCTCACCTGGAGGATATTCGAGGTATCTGACAGTGGTATACAGAGCGAAGGGGGAGGCTGCGAAGAGGGACACCAGCCATAAGGCGGCCACGATGCGCAGCGCTCGACGGAGACCAGCCATTGCGTAGAGGTGCAGTGGATGGCAGATAGCCAGGTATCTCTCAAGGGAGAACGCCACTATCGTCAGCACTGACACGTATGAAGACCTGGAGACAAAAATACACAAGTATTTTATATTTATTTTTATCCCATTTATTTATTAAATGTCATATACAAGTTATTTACCCGTGGTGCGGTCGCGGGTTCAAACCCCAGGCACACACCTCTGACTTTTCGGAGTTATGTGTGTATTCACAATGAATTATCACTTGCTTTAACGGTGAAGGAAAACATCGTGATGAAACCTGCACACCTAAAAAAGTTCTTAGGAATTTACTAGGTGTGTAGTCCGCCAACCCGCACTAGGCCAGCGTGGTGGACTAAGGCCTAAAACCCTCTCAGTAGTAGGGGAGGCCCGTGCCCAGCAGTGGGACGTATATGGGCTGATGATGATGATGATGCGTGAATTGCGTCTAGTTTACCAATATTTATCTTTTACGTGAGAGTAAAACCTTATAGTTCAATATTTTGTCGCCCGCTATGCTGTGGAGGGAAGTGGACAATTAATCTTTGTTTCCAACTCGTCTTTTATACCTTTTTTTCTGATTAACTTCTTTACTGGATTATGATAAATTAGGTTCTCTGAGATTTGATGAGCTTCAGTCCTCAGCGTCGATACTGTGCGAGCCGCCATTGATCCTGGAGCACAGGATTTACAGCGTGTGTGGTGACTGGTGGGATAGGGCCAAAAAAATACAAAATTGCCTCGGCAGTCCCACGGTACTGCCCTATATGATTTAGATGTATCTGGCTCTGTAATTGAGTTAGCAAAGTGTTATAGAATTTTTCGATAGCAAATTTTAGAAGCACTGCCTAAAAATGAGCTTGGTAGTTAGCCAAAACAGACTTGCTACCTATTACGTGTGACAAATTAACTGGTGTATCGAAGTACCTACTTCTGCAGACCCCTTCGGGAATACAGCCGTACTGAAACATACCCAGACAAACTCTTAACGGAATAGCTTATCATTTATTATTTACACATAATACATCTGTTTGGTCCTCCGAGCCGATCAAGGGATGAAATTTTCGAGACTCACCTGAATTCGGTGACTTCGAAGATGTTCATGTGAAAATTTTTCTATCTTTCCGTACTCTTTTGTGTCTAATATACTATTAATTATAGGATATGCGCGCTTAATGAAATCAGAGTGATTGAATTTTTTAATACTCAAGGTTTGTATGTGTTAACTTTTTTAACCATTCACCTTATTTATTTAAGAGCGTTTACGCTACACGCGGCTAGTTGAATTTCGGTAAAAATGACTCGCGTAAATATGAGCTTCGATAATGATATGCAATGAAAATAAATGAAACAATGTTTATTGAGTTTATAAAATGTCAAATACATCACTGAGAGGCTGCGAGCTCGATCCCCGCTCCGAGACAAATGTGTGTGTGATCCACAAATATGTATGTATATGTTTTGGGTCTGGCTGTTTGTGAGACCGAAATGTCTCTCGTAGTTTCTAATACACACGACTCAGGACTAGTGTGGGGTCAGAACTATGTATGTGGCTGTTGGGTATATTTATTTTATCATTCATTCAATCGTTCGGCTTAACCATACATTCTAAAGAAATTTCATGTGAAAATTGGGACATTCAATTTTCTCGCGACATTTTTCTTGATCGCCCAAGTTTATAATAATTCTATAATACAAATTATAAACCAAAAAGTTACATACATAGTTCTGAGTCCACACTAAGATTAACTTACATATGTGTCGTGGTTATTAAAAACTTTGAGTTACTTTTCGGTCTCACAAACACCCAGACCAGAAACAAATATTTGTGGATCACACAAACATTTGTCTCAGCGCGGGGATCAAATCCGCGGCCTCTTGTTTCTCAAGCTGGCGTCTAGTGAACTGCGCCACGGCCCTGTCAATCAAATTTCGAAAGTAAGCCACACACTATGCTATTGTTACTAATCGTATTCCCATCTAAACTATTACTTAAAGCCATTATAGAAGAACAAAAGGAGATTTACGAAACCAACACGGGGAAACAAATCGAGCGCCGCATTCAAAACAGATTTTAAATTGAACCTTCAATTGCATCCAGTTTGCGGTTGGAAACGCTGACTCAATACACTTGGTGTTTTCCTTTTGGTGTTCCGTTTAACGCATCATTTATTTACACTTTAAAGTTTTAGATTATATGCTGTTTTTATTTATTTTAGTATTGCTTTATTTGATTGGAAATATGTATAAAACTGCTTTTGATGAAAAGTAGGGTGCTAGCCAAATATAGTAAGCGGTAGACGTTTATTTATCGTCTTGCCGATTTGCTGATTTTTTCATCAAACACAACGATACGATTTGCGATCGAGCCGGGGTATAGTCACAAAACCATGACTCCACCATAGTTCAATTATGAAAGGTGGAGAATAAGATGGGGATGAAAAACTCTTGGAAAATTATTTAAATTTGCAGAGAATATTAATTAGACTGCCTCGTGGTCTCGCGGTACAAGTGTGTGCCGTGCGATCTAGAGGTCCTGGGTTCGATTCTCGGGTCGGGCAAAGTGTTATTGAGTTTTTCCATTAAGAAATTCTCAGTAACAGCACGGAGTCTGGAAATGTGCCCGAAAAACGGCAATAGGCTCGCCCCCTATTACGTGGGACTGATACATACCTGGCGAAATGTGGGTGCAGAAATGCAACTCAGCCTACCCCTTCGGGGACTACAGGCGTGAGTTTATGTATGTATGTAATTAGACATGGTTTTATTGTATTGTGTTATCTGCAAATAATTCCATTTTTTGGTTACTATTAGCTATCCGAATATATGCTTCTAAGACTATTTTTCATATCTTGGTTTATAATCATAGCAGTCAGGATCCAAAGAATGATGCGAGTGAAGCTATTTTGAAAGTACAGAACCCTCGTTTATCGAGAGTAAAAAAACTCTTAGACTTTTTGCCTGTTACTTTAGAACAATGGTATTGACAAACAGTTTGTACCGAAATGTTTTTAAATTATGCGAAAAAAAATTATTTTCGTTTGTATTCGTGGATTGTGAACCGTTTATTCCACGTGCGAAATGTTAATCGACGTTTCGAGACTTTTGTATATATTAATATTGTTACGCATAAAGGTACCTACACTTAATGCTTAAAGCATTCTCTAACAGTCAACCTTTGGTTGATGCAAAGTTAACAAATGCATGAATAACAATATATAAATACGTATATAAACTAACATATCTACACAGACAAATAAATAGATATACACTCATAAAAATATATGCCAATTATGATATATCATCATCATCATCATCATCAGCCTATATACGTCCCACTGCTGGGCACGGTGATATATACATAAATACATACAA
Source organism: Hemaris fuciformis (assembly GCA_907164795.1). Taxonomy (NCBI): domain Eukaryota; kingdom Metazoa; phylum Arthropoda; class Insecta; order Lepidoptera; family Sphingidae; genus Hemaris; species Hemaris fuciformis. The sequence goes on from OU015452.1 coordinate 11,166,916, forward strand.
AAAATTCATACATCTTTGTGTTTCAGTAGTACATAACAGTAGGTTTCCTGTGCAAAATTGTTAAGTTTTACAAATATATGTAAATTTATGCTTCATCATCATCATCAGCCCAAATACGTCCCACTGCTGGGCACGGGCCTCCTCTACAACTGAGAGGGTTTAGGCCTTAGTCCACCACGCTGGCCTAGTGCGGGTTGGCGGACTACACACCTAAGAAATTCCTAAGAACTTTTTTTTAGGTGTGCAGGTGTGCAGGGGTTTGAACCTGCGACCGCCGAAATTCTCGACCGCGCGCCTAAACCTCGAGGCCATCACTGCTTTATGCTTATTTCTTTTATTTTTATTGATGCGACAAAGTGACAACTTTTGATGGTAAGTAGGATGGTCCGAATGGAGCATCAAGACATTGATGTTCCATCCCTACTATATGGATGAATGGCGTTCCTAAACAGTGCGATGATTCCTCTGGTATTGTGGGTGTTCATGGGCGGTGTTGACCAATTGACATTAGGTGGCTTACTAGCTCGTTTGCCTACTTTCCCATAAAAAAACCGTGGCAATAGACTCCGAACTTTCGTCACTCGATACCATGCCGGCTTGCTGAGAGGTGCCCCTTCACGATAAGCAGAAAGAAATCAATGACTATATAATTATTTGCACATGACTAGAGTCCGTGCTGATACAATTATGCTGAAGGACCATCGACGCTCATAATTCAAAAAAATCTTATCATGATAAGCCTTAAGCTTAAGGGTATTTTCAAAAACTCACCACCATCATCAGCCCATATACGTCCGTCTGTTGGGCACGGGCCTCCTCCTCCTGAGTGGGTTTAGGCCTTAGTCCACCACGCTGGCCTAGTGCGGATTGGCGCACTACACACATAAGAAATTCCTAAGAACTTTCCGGTGTGCAGGTTTCCTCACAGTGAATTCACAAATAACTTCCAAAAGTCAGGCCTGTGTATGTTTGGCCTTTGAACCCACGACCGCTGAGATTCTCGACCGCCATCAATGACCTTGAGGCCATCACTACTTTTCAATAACTAATACATTTTAATTCGCCAAACAAAAAAATAAACACTCCGCGGTTTCTAGACTTAAGATCAAATCTGAGACCGTCATACCGCCTTCCCATATCATAACTAACCTATCACACATTAATATAATTTATTATTTAAATCACGTTTGATAAAACCTTATCTCCCAAACTCCTTTAAGATCACAAGTTTCTGAAGCATTAAAATATCTCTTGCAAGTTGTCTTTATCGTTTGGCTTTGAGATGACACAAGAAGATAGCGACCGTATTTTGTTTTGAAATGCAAAACGTCGCGCAAATCTATATGTCCTTATCTTATAAATACTTAGAGATAAAACTGAATTCATACAATAATAATAAAAAATAACCGTTTTACGAAAAGTGGATGTCTCTCGTGCCTTTTTCAACAAGGAGGTGAGTAAAGAGATTTCTTTCTCTATGATATTCACTTCTATGGTTTCTTCAAGATTATAAAATGATATGACAATTAAATTAAAATACTATACACGTCCTAAATTCAAGCGCTACACTTATGTACCTACAATAAGCTATGTTTTTACGGTTTAGATGCCTTTAGTAGCAACACGGAGTGTGGATTAAAAAAATATACAGGCTGTATTCAGACCGTGATCGGCAACTAAGGCAGGTAATAGCTAAGGTCATTACAAACCCCCTGGCGTCAAAATCCCGACAAAAAAAAATTGACGTTTCCTAACAACCACGTACATTTTATACCTATGATTGTTAGGAAAACTTAAATTTTTTTTGTCGGGATTTTCTTTAACGCCAAGGGGTTTGTAATCATCTTAGCTATTACCTGCCTTAGTTTCCGATCACGGTCTGAATACACCCTGTATATTTTTTAAATCCACACTCCGTGTTGCTACTAAAGGCTACTAAACCGTAAAAAAACATAGCTTAATGTACGTCTAGCGCTTGAATTTAGGACGTGTTTAGTATTTTAATTTAATTGTTATATCATTTTATAATCGTGAAGAAACCTGCACACCTAAAAGTTCTTTAGTAAATTTATTAGGTGTGTAGTCCGTCAACCCGCACTAGGCCAGCGTGGTGGACTACGGCCGTAACCCTCTCAATTGTAGAGGAGGCTAGTGCCCAGCAGTGGGATGTATATGGGCAGATGATGATGATGAGACACTCCAGACTCCGAGATGCTATTTAGAATTTTCTAATAAAAAATACTCAATTACATATCTAGACGCGAGAATTCAAAAGACAAAGATTGAAGTCGATATTTATGGATCACACAACAGTTTGAAACCACGGCCTTTCGATTCGTAGGCTATCAAAAATATACTCAGTATCATCATCAGCCCATATACGTCCCACTGTCCGCACGGGCCTCCTCTACAGCTGAGAGGGTTTAGGCCTTAGTCCACCACGCTGGCCTAGTGCGGGTTGGCGGACCTAAGAAAGTCCTAAGATCTTTTACGATGTTTTCTTTCACCGTTAAAGTAAGTGACGATTCATTGTAAACGTAACTTAGAAAAGTCAGAGGTGTGTACCGGGGGTTTGAACCTGCGACCGCTGAGATTCTCGACCCCACGCCTAAACCTAGAGTCCATCACTACTATGTACTGTATGTACAATGTAATATTTATTTATTTATGTAATATTTATGTCGTAGATGGTCATAGATCTCTAAACCGCTTATCGCTCACATAAATACGACATACCACTTTCTGCCCGGAAATAACAACAACAACTGGTTTGGGCCTAAGTCCACTACGCTGGCCTAGTGCGGGTTGGCGGACTACACACCTAAGGAATTCCTAAGAGCTTTTAGGTGTGCAGGTTTTATAACGATGTTTTCCTTCGCCGTTCAAGTACGTGATAATTCTTAGTGAATACACACATAACTTCGAAAAGTCAGAGGTGTGTCTAAGGCTTGAACCCGCGACCGTCGAGATTCTCGGCCGCGTGCCTAAACCTCGAGGCCATCACGACTTCTCAGTATTCTCAGTTTAAAAACTTGAATAACTACGTATTGTTTATACAGAATATGTATTTCAAAATATCTCCAACCAGACAATTAATATGACCTCTTGGGACCTCCTCATATCGCGTAAGCCTATTTACTGAGGATTACGGGTTAAACAGTAACTTATAATTAAGTAATTATAAATTGTAACAACGTATAATGAACTTAAGTCTTTATTTGAGTCCATAATCCTTTAAATTTAATTTTATATCAAAGAGTTTAAAGGACAATGTAAATAATTTATTTAAGCAGCGAAATTTAATAGATATTTTTACATTTACAAAGGGACAAATAGAGAAATAAGATACTTCAGGTAACCGACGAAATTGGATAAAGAAATTATTGTTATCTTCAGGAACGAAAAATACGTATATTGAATCGTAGATTTTGGCTCTTTGTAGTCAGTCCTAATCGGAGACAGTTCTGATGTTACCTATACTTTTAAATTTTAAATGTATGCTTTAGATTTTTTCTTATAAAATTAAATACACCCAACAGTCACGTACATAGTTCTGACCCCACACTAAGATACGAGTCTTATGTCGTGGATATCAGCAACTACGCGACACCTTTCGGTCTCTCAAGCACCCTGACTCGAAAAATAAAATGTATATCACACAAATATTTGTCTCACAAGCCGGTGTCTAGCCAACTGCGCCACGGGGCTGGCAGGTATGTGTGTCTTGGATTTTTTTCTTCTTTACCCACTCATTGTTTTTATACCCAGTCCATACACAATTTTTTATGTACCACATAAATATTTGTTTCATTACGGATTGTACCTACTGTTTCACAAATATAATTAAGAAGTAACTTGTCGAAGCTGTCTGGTGTTTTTTAAAAGCAATTAGTTTTTACAAAAACAAAACCCTTAGTCAATTTTAGTACACAATACCCTTTTATTTAATTCATTAACTTCATTACTTATTAAATCCTTTTCAAATAGTAATTCTTATATTATTAATTAGAAGCACGCTTAATTTTGTTCAAAAATATACCCTATCTCACTCGAAATAAAGAATATTCTTTTACAAGCTCACTACAGTCTACAGCAATGAAATAAAAAATTCATACATGTATTTTATTATTTTTTTGATTACTAAAAAGACTTGATAATTTAATAAATGTATTCTGTTATTAAGTGGAAATTTGCTGTAGTTTAAAGTACATTAACGGGTAAATTCGTCCAGAGTCGTTCAATGTCTTATAAAATTTTTTTTTTTTGTATTACACTTTTTAAGACAGATATATCTTCTTATAGAGATTAAAATAATCCGATCATAGAATCAGACCCAGGGACCTCGAGCGCTAGTTGAAAATGGCCTCTCGTACACTGTCGCTTAATAGTTAAAAATAGTTGTATTCTTGCTCACCAATTCCCCTGAACTGGTGTTTTCAACATGCACTGTCAAGCCTTTATCCGTGATGAAACCTGCACACCTAAAAGTTCTTAGGAATTTTATAGCTGTGTAGTCCGCCAACCCGCACTAGCCCGGTGTGGTGGACTAAGGTCTAAACCCTCTCAGTTGTAGAGGAGGCCCGTGTCCAGCAGTGGAACGTATTTGGGCTGATTATGATGATGATGATGATGCTCAAATTAAGCATGAAGGGTGTAATCAGACCGTAATCGTAAAATAAGACCGAAAATAGTCATGGTGACTCCAAGCATATTGACGCTAAAAGTCTCAAATTAGAAATACAACTTTGACGTGTTCCTAGTCACCGTAGTAACTATAACCTCTCTTAGTTTTCCATCGGTCTATTTACGCTCTGTATAATATTTCAAAATATATAAAAAAAGATCTTAGGCTTTTTTAAAGGGTATACACAGACGGTGATCGAAAACTGAGACAGGTAATAATGAAATGAAATGAAATGAAATTATATTTATTGAATCCATAAAATGTCAAATACATCACTTAGATTCAGTCATTTCAAAATTTGGTGTACCACCCTGTTCGGAAAGCCGTCATCACTAGAGAAGAACGGGCAAGAAACTCTAGTGTTGTTCTTTTCCCATAATGAATTTACCAAATTATCTCAGACTGTTGTATTGAATATGAGAATAACATAGTCATCTTGAATGGAGAAACTGACATTTAACCAGGTTAAATTATAAATTTAAGATAGGATAAGGTTAAGTTCATAGGTAAATACAAATACGTATGGTAGTTAGGAAAACGTCAATTATTTTTCGTTTTTTTTTTGGGTTAATGTGTTTGTAATCATCGTAACTATTAGCTGTTTTAGTTTTCTGTTTACTGTATATACCTTTGATTCGAATCCAGACCAGTAAAGTACCTGGACCATCATGCAAATTATTTCTCCGTGGCAAAGTTAGCTGGACAGCTTATGAAACTAAGGATGCGAAATCGATCAAAACACCAAAGCAAATTGATGTGTGACTCACAAATACTTGTTTCGAGTCTGGGTAATCGAAAAGTCTCTCGTTGCTTCCGATACAACTACTCGTATCCGTGAGTGGGGTCAGATTTTTTTATATGACCGTTGGGCGTACTTATTTATACTCATTCAGTAATTAATTATAATGTATGTGGTAACATTTACGATGCATAACCTGCCCTAAGCATAATTAATCATTCAATAATACCTTGGGTTTAAGACAACCAACGTGACGCATTGACAAACCGCTGAGTAATTGACAGCCCCGTGGCGCAGTTGGCTAGACACCATCTTGCGAAACGAGAGGCCGTGGGTTCGATCCCCGCACCGAGACCAATGTTTGTGTGATCCACAAATATTTGTTTCGGGTCTGGGTGTATGTGAGACCGAAAAGTCTCTCGTAGTCTCTGATACCCACGACACGAGACTTGTATCTTAGTGTGGGATCAGAACTATGTATGTGACTGTTGGGTGTATTTATTTATTTTTTTATATTACTCGCTGCCTTAAAGATAGTCGTGATATTAAGTAATTTCTGTATTCCCAATGGCTTGATATTGTGTTGAAACCTTGTGGTCCACAGGACTCCAACAAGTTCCACTTACAAACACTGAGTACTATTCCAATTAATACGGAGCTTTTAATTTAATTAATCTGCAGCGAGGGTTGTCGAGCATTAAGTTTTAATTTTATATAAAATCTTGGCAATCTGCTTTGAAATCTAAATGTGATTCAGTAAAAGTCGCTATGGCCTCGAGAATTCAACTCGAATCAGAGACAAAATACCTAGTTTAGGCGCGTGCTCGAGAATTTCTTACTTTTCGAAGTTATGTGTGTACGAGTATTCACAATGAAACCTGCACACCTAAAAAGTTCTTAGGGATTGCATTGGGAGGTATATTAGCTGATATAAAGACTCATATAGATTGAAGCTATAGCCTTACTTTCCATATTCACATAAAGCGACATAAAACAACCTTTCGTGAGACATAAACCCCATGCATAGTTGGCAGATTTAGCGCCGAATTTGGTCCAAAATAGCTGCAAATAGTTTGAACTATGTAAACTTCCACGGACCACAATTACCCTCGTAAAGTTTTCACAATGGCGCTTCATCGAGAACGTTGGAACTCTCACGCACAGTTCTAATTTAATTGTGAATTACGGACAACCCTGTTGCAACAGGCGGTGGTAGTACTAGTAGCGATTTTAAAATTCTAACTAATTAAGGTGGATTAAGCTTAAATTGATGAAATCTGGTATTGTGAAGACTGTAGGAGACTACTTTTTATACCGCAAAAGTTTTATGTTTCTGTAGAATTATTACAAAAACGAAAAAGTAAGACCAATTTTTCAAGTATACGCCGACGAAATTAAGTTCGAAAGCTAGATTTTTGTAATTATTTATATTAAAATATATTTCTCTTTTACCTTAAATATATCTACAATATATATATGTTGAAAATCTTTAATAATTAAAACTAAATTAAGAAAAATAGGGATAATAGTATTTACGTAAATCTGCTACAGTTACTCCACCCGTCCCGTTTAGGAAGCAGCCACACTACAGCTAAACGCGCAGCCGTGTACACTAGCAAAAGCTTCATACGTCCAACACCTATTGTGTGGCTGACTCAGTGATCCGATCAATGCTACACACGTTGCAGACAGACAATACTACCGAACTTCAATACAACCACTAACAGCAAATTCACTAATTAGACTAAGACGAGATTCCGTCTAGGCTGAGATCGGGACTCCATCCAGAGTTAGGAGGCGTGGAAATTACACCGTAGTAAATGCACCCAACAGTCACATACATATTTCTGATCCCAAACAAAGATACAAATCTTGTGTCGTGGATATCACAAACTACGAGACTTCGGTTAAAAAAAATACATTTCTTTTGCTCGGGGACTTTCTTGAGGTTTCTTCTCCACAGCGATAACACGTTCCGAAGCGGCGATAATTTAAGACTGACGATTCAAAAGTACTTGTAAAAGTTTAATTGAATAAACAATATTTCGACTTTGTTTCACGAACTAGACCCGAAACAAATATTTGCCGACGACACAAAGATTTGTATGTATTTTAAGTCCGAAATAATATTCGTATTTTTAAAATGTGCAAACAAAAATGCACCTCCAACTAACCTTTCGAAATTACGGGCATGTGTACTCGCATATATGTAACTATTAGTTTAGGTAAAGTGGCTTTCGATTCGTCGAAGCGGTAACATATCAACGTAACCTCTACGGAGTGAGCACCCAAAGCAAACTTGCATAATACGACCAAGAATTCAAACTATGCCTTACATAGCTGTGTGTACAGAATTCAGTCATGTAGGTATTCTAGTTCAGGTATTAGGAAGGTATTTGAAACAACCTTTATTAGTTCTTTTAAGGTATTCCGAATTATCTCAAATTATTTTAGAAAAGGGAATAAATTTTATCACGGAATATATTTTTTACACAGGTCTATTTTACCGAAGGGCAGAAGTGTATTTCTGAAATCACGTTTCGCCGATTGTTTTTGTAGTCCCGCACAGAGCGTGAGTCTATTGACGTTTTAAGTGCACATTTTCAGACTCCGTGCTGCTACTGAGAATTTCTTAACAACCCATTAACAATTTACCTGACCTTTAACTTTAACTCAGATTATAAATGTGAACAAAATATCTGTAACGCTTTTAAAATATAAACTACTGGAACAATATTTTTGACAGCCCCGTGGCGCAGTTGGCTGGACACCAGCTTGCGAAACGAGAGGCCGCGGGTTCGATCCCCGCACCGAGAATAATGTTTGTGTGATCCACAAATAGTCTCTCGTAAGTCTCTCGTAGTTTCTGATACCCACGACACAAGACTCGTATCTTAATGTGGGGTCAGAACTATATACGTGACTGTTGGGAGTATTTATTTATTTATATACAATTCATCATCATCATCAGCCCATATACGTCCCACTGCTGGGCACGGGCCTCCTCTACCATTGAGAGGGTTTAGGCCTTAGTCCACCACGCTGGCCTAATGCGGGTTGGCGGACTACACACCTAAGAAATTCCGAAGAACTTTTAGGTGTGCAGGTTTCATCACGATGTTTTCCTTCACCGTTAAAGTACGTGATAATTCATTGTGAATACACACATAACTTCGAAAAGTCAGAGGTGTGTGCCTGGGGTTTGAACCCGCGACCGTCGAGATTCTCGACCGCATGCCTAAACCTCGAGGCCATCACGACTGTATGTAGTTTATAATTGTTTATTGAGGGGTCAGTATATTTTCATTATGTCGAATTTCTTTTGTTAAGTAAAGATTTAAAGCTGATTATTATTCGGAATTTTGTAAGGCAAGCTGGACTTTTTGACTTCTATGGAAGTACCGCCACTGATACATACATACATATTTCTATACTTAAAATGCCCTATTTTCCACCGCGAGTTCCTTACACTTTGATGCAATTCAAAGGATTTTATTTCTTTTCTCGTAACATAATAGAAAACTGGCGAGGTATTTTCTTATTTATTCCGGGTGTTTCAAAGTATCCGTCGACGCGTGAAACGGTGATGTGAGTGACGTACTCGTATTTACAACATTGTGCTGGGCACCCACCACACCCTTTGACTAATTTTATACTTTTTTATACTGGCACTTTAAACACTGTTACTGATATTAAATAAATAAATAGACTCAACAGTCACATACATAGTTCTGGCCCCACATTAAGATACGAGTCTTGGGTCATGGGTATCAATAACAACGAGAGACTTTTTGGTCTCACTAACACCCAGACCCGAAACAAATATTTGTGACAGCAATCCGAATCGTGAAGAATGTGGTAGTATAGAAGATGTGCATCACATATTACTTGAATGTGTTCGGTATAGGACAGAAAAAGAAATATTATTAAGTGAATTAAATATAAATATTATAGAATTATAATTATATTAAATTAAATATAAATATAAAAGAATTTATTACAGAAAAGGATCGTTTCAAAGCATATTATCAAAGCCTTATAGTGAAGATGCTATTAAAATATACAAATTTATCAATAGTTTAAAAATGTAGTATCTCTTTTTCTGTCGTAATTATATATCACACAAACATTTGTCTAGGTGCAGGGATCGACCCCGCAGCCTCTCGTTTCACAAGCTGGTGTCTAGCCAACTGCGCCACGGGGCTGCCATGGGACTGCATATTAAGTGAGATGCTGTCAAAATGTGGCGAGAGACACCACCATAATGTCATTATTACTTTTTTTACGAGAGGAAAGCGCCTTATGCTCCCCCGTTAGGTACCTCGGGGGAGGCCGAAAAGGGTATGTCGGGGTCTCCGGCCTTCCAACTCAGCGCGCGGTACTGTTGTTCAGTTGGCTGAGTTAGATCCCTAACCAAAAATCCTACACCGACTAAAGCCTCTCGATGGCCGTCTTGCGCATTATGGGCGGTAGGCGCCCTTAATTGTTCCTCGCTGCCACCCGGCGCTCTGTCCAAATGTGGACTCTTCTGATATTATTATTACTTACTATTAGTAACTAGTGCACGAGCTTATTGGTTTTCTTATAGGGAAATTCTCAGTAGCAGTACGGAATCCGAATCCGGAGTCCGAATAGGTGCCAGAAAAATGACAATAGCCTTCTAAATCGAAACTACGAAGACAAAATACTACAAAGATCTTTGTTCGATGAGTCGTGGCCTCGAGGTTTAGGCGCGCGGTACAGTATTTCTCAGCGGTCGCAGGTTCAAACCCCAGGCACAAACCTGTAACTTTTTGAAGTTATATGCGTATTCATAATGAATTATCACGTACTTTAACGGTGAAGGAAAATATTGTGAGGAAACCTGCACATTTAAAATTCTTAAGAATTTATTAGGTGTGTAGTCCGTCAACCCGCACTAAGACAGCGTGGTGGACTATGTCCTAATCCCTCTCAGTTGTAGAGGAAACCTGTGCCTACCAGTGGGACTCATATGGGCTAATGATGATGATGATTTTCGGTCTATGTCCTTACGCCTTCAAGGGCCGTACAAAACAAAATATATTTTACAATCTTTGCAGTTAAATGGACGCCAACCTTAACAGATATCAGTATGTTTTAATATAGGGAGAAACGAGAAATAACATGGCGAATGCATTTTTAAAATCCTATTACACTTTGATATATTGTGGCGGTGATTTCAATTGCATTCCAATTCGGTTCGTAAATAAATTGCTTTCGTGTATTACAATGGTTCAGTGCACTTTATTACTTTAACATTTGAAATTCTGCTAGCGTCTGCTCACAAGTTTTATAACATGGACTGCTAAATTATGATATAATATGTTAAAATGTTAAAGTCGTGATGGCCTCGAGGTTTAGGCACGCGGTCGAGAATCTCGACGGTCGCAGGTTTGAATCCCGGGCACAAGTTATGTGTTGAAGTTAGTATTCACAAAGTGTGTGTTGTCCGCCAACCCGCCCTAGGCCAGCGTGGTGGACTAAGGCCTAAACCCTCTCAATAGTAGAGGAGGCCCGTGCCCAGCAGTGAGACGTATATGGGCTGATGATGATGATGATGAAATTATTTATAAATACCGCAGTGTTTTGAAAAAGGACCAGTCTGTTGTGAATTGCAATCGAATAAACATCAATCTACCCACAATCTGGGTTTTTTTGCTGATGATACTGATGACGGCCAGTAAGCACCAAAATACACCCACCCCTGTCCCTAAGTGACTTAATATTCCGCTCGTCGTGGTTCGATTTCCAGCTCGATCAAAATATCATTGAGGATATCATTTATGAAATTATCTGTAGGAATCCGACTCTTGACTTGTAACATCTGGCAAATCGTGTGTGTAGATTTACATTTCAGCCCACCCTATCTGGGATTCAGGCGTGATTATAGTATTCGCGTACATTGCATTAAAGTTTTCGAACTTTGTAGCCCGTCCGAGTAACTTTTCAATTAATAACCATGAAAAGTGTTCGCTTTACACGTGTCCGTTTCGCTTGTATTATCACGGTTGCAATTAGTGCTGGATATATTCTAAAATATTTATTAACAACTTAAAGTGTACAATGAAGTGTAATAAATAAAGAAGACATTTCCTTAGAATTGTAAAAGAATTAGAATCCATACTCACGCTTCAGATATGAGAGCTCTCAGCTTGCAGAAGACGAGGCCCAGGCTGTAGGGGTACTGATGCCAAGATACTGACAAGTCGTTCGGGAGACCTGAGGATAAAAAAATACATATCACAAAATTTCCACATCATGCGTGACGTGTGATTGTGACGTCCTGTGTTTATTTCCCAGGTGTGGCACAGCGTCGATGGATTTTTCCCATTACAGAATTCTCTGCCGTAGCAAGGAGTCTCTAAATATGTCCGAACTCCAAACGATGGCTATAGGCACTTTTACATGGGTCTTGAAACAGCTGGTTAAACGTTTGTAGGTATTCGACTATACAGGCTGTATTCAGACCGTGATCGGAAACTAAAGCTGGTAATAGCTAAGGTCATTACAAACCCCCTGGCGTTAATAAAATCCCGACAAAAAATATAAAAAAATACGTTTTCCTAACAACCACATATATTTTATACCTTTTTTTTGTTCTCGAGGGGAAAGCTGTTTATGGCTCTACTTCCCGCCAGCCCCGGGGGAGGGGGGGCGGGAAGCGTATGTCGGGGTCACCGGTCTTCCAGCCCGGCGCGCGGCGACGTCATGTCCGCGCAGGTGTTAGTGCCGGGCTGGGTCCCTAACAAAATTCCCTAAACCGGCATACCGACCAAAACCCCCCGGTGGCCATCTCCGCGCCGAGTGGGGCGACCACGGTACGTGAGCGAGAAGCGCCCACCGTAATGCCGCAGCCGCCCGGTGCGCCTCCGAGACGTTATTGTCTCGGCCGTGTATATTTTATACCTATGGTTGTTAGGAAAACTTCAGTTTTTATTTTTTCCCACCTGCCTTATTTTCCGATCACGGTCTGAATACACCTGTATATTTACCATTGCAATACTTATTTACTTATAGTTTATATATAAAAAAATGAGAACCGATCGATCATATATCTATAGACGTAGTAGGAGATAGAATATTCTTCTCCTGGAAAGCGATTATTGTTTAGCTAAGTAGCTAGTTTAGCGTTGTATGTGGTTGGTTATAGGTAGGCGGTGTCGGGGTGCCTATTATGGGCACGTGGCGACAGCGCCTGTTGCGTGTGGATGATGTGTCGGATGATGATGTAAGCAGGCGTGAGCGCAATAACAAGCACAAGCAGTTTAAAGCGTTTTTTTGCACACACAGTACATATGCAGCAAAAGTCACGACACAAGAAGATAAATTTAACACACACAATATAGTCGCAAGAAAAGTAGAAGTATCAGAAGGAGATGATACAGATGATAAGTTGAACTCTGGAGCCTTTAAGAGTAGAGTGAACAGGTTTCTTTTGGATGGGCGTGTACCAACCTCGTCTTCATCTACACTTTCCATCAGGTGAGATGGAAGACAAACGCCTATTCTATTTAAACTATAAAAAATAAAAAAAATACAGATAACGATACGAGAATGTTCACAATAATCAGCTGTTAAGCACGGACGAGATAAGGCGGCGAGGTAGCAGGTGACACGGGCTTCGCAAGCGAGAGAGGTGTACCGACTGGCCGACGCGGCCGGCGCGTGAGTTGAAGCGATGCGCGCCGTCGCCACGCAAAACAGGTTTACGCCCGACCCGTGGTATGCAGTATCTCCAACGTACTCCACATTTAATATATTGGGTTCTGTAAGTGTAATGTATTGTAATGTATGTGTTGTGTAATGCGTGTGAGTGTAACTGTGGATAAATATACATAATATTAAATATGTTAATAAATAAAAATATTTAATAAATAAATTAAATATTAGATACGCCACAACTGTACAAAATATTTTAGATCTAAATAGTAATTTAGTGATAATTAGCAGTGATGGCCTCGAGGTTTAGGCGCGCGGTCGAGAATTTCGGCGGTCGCACGTTCAAACCCCAGGCACACACCTCTGACTTTTCGAAGTTATGTGTGTATTCACAATGAATTATCACTTGCTTTAACGGTGAAGGAAAACATCGTGATCAAACCTGCACACCTAAAAGTTCTTAGGAATTTCTTAGATGTGTAGTCCGCCAACCCGCACTAGGCCAGCGTGGTGGACTAAGGCCTAAACCCTCTCAGTTGTAGAGGAGGCCCGTGCCCAGCAGTGGGACGTATTTGGGCTGATGACGTGAAATAGTAATAATTGATCATAATTGTGTAGAAGGGTAAGCAGTACAGAAGTGTACCTGTAAAGCACTAATTAGGCTTGGACCCTATTACGTGGGACATAGCAACAGCCAAAACGTGAAAAAAGACAACCTTAGTTAATACCAAAAAAAAAAAAAAAAAAAAAAACAATAAAAGTTAACCCTAGTAAGTTGTTTACTTAAAACTTTTAAGTATGTTAATGTTATTTCTTTTGATAAAGTAAAGTTTTGTAAACTTGATTACGCCACACAAATTCCCGATATAAAAATTCCGAAGAAAGTGAATTACACAAATATTAATTGATAAATTCTTTAAACACGCCTTTATGCGTCGATAGAATGTTAATTTAAAATGAGGAATAATTATGGTAATCAGATGAAAATACCAGGGTATTCAGCGGCGTAGATATTAATTTGGACATTAAATTGTTCGGGGCTAAAATGAATCCAAAGGAAAAGGAACGGCAAAGAGAAACTCGAGGGATAGTACGATGCCTGTATGATGACTATATCTATCAAACAACACATAACCTCACTCCTGTACTTCCCGAAGGGGTAGGCAGAGGTGCATTTTTGCACCCACATTTCGTCAGATATGTACTACCAGGTAATAGGGGGCAAGATAATTGCCATTTTCATTTTATTTTCATGTCATTTTCATTCAAATTTCCAGACCCCGTGCTGCTACTGACAATTTCGTAATGGAAAACCCAATAACACTGCCCGACCCGGGAATCAAACCCGAGACCTCTAGATCGCACGGCACATACTTTACCCACGAGAACACGAGGCAGTTATAGACTATGTGAAAAGTGTCGCCTGAAAGACGATATAATGACATAGACAGAAAAAGAAATCCTCAGAAAGTATCGTCATATTATGGAAGAGCATTATAGGGCCAAAAAAACTGATCTCATGAAAATACCGACAAAAAAATTAAAGAAACGGATGAGCTTGTATTGAAAATTTATTTGCAGTTAAGCAACGAAAGCATAGATTAAATTTATGACCAGCCAACAACGTTCGCTTTTTGTATTTCTAGTAGTGTACCTCGCTATTAGACGTGTGTTGCAACTTAGGTCCATAAAACATAATTTTTAGTATCTCGACTCCTGTAAATGAAAACAGAGTAATGCAATTCATAACGCGGGCTTATTAAAACGCAATCCATTTAAGATATTAAGCTACCTTACTAGGAGTACGGGGGTGACTTGCAAAGATCGAGCGTTCCAAACAGGTATAACACTCAAACTAAGAAAGTCACTCGGTGGCCTTCATACGCATTTGGACGAACGATTTCCTAGATTTACATAAACTTGATTAGTCACCGGTTCAGCCCGGCGCACATCCACAGAACTTACGGCTATGTTTGTGATATCTGTCTAGTCTATGTTACAATAAGAAAATTGTAAGGAATAATGAGGAATAATAGCTTTTGATTAGGGTCACAGATGAGTCAAACAGACAGCTGTTTCACGCGCTGAGTTAGAACCTTTCGGCCTCCGCCGTGGTTCGGGAGGAGCTTAAGGCGCCTTAAAAAAAGGATAATTAATCATTCCGCATTATCCTTTTAATTGTTTCCTGAGTACGTGTCTGGAATAACATTTATGTTCCGGGAAGTTATTCATTGCCCCATAAAATAAAACTTCCAAGTTTGTTTACTATTCATTGATTTTTACTTAAAACAGAAAGACTTGCATTGCATAGAATCGAATAAAGAACGATTGTAAGGCACATATCTTATGAATGCTATGAAGTCAGGGGTATTGTAGGCTATTTGCTATAAACTTCTTAATGACAAATTACTAAGTACTTGACTAATAGTTTGTAAGCCAGTACATAATAAAAAAAATCATATTAAGAAGGTAGTATAACAGAAGTATGTAGATGTGGCAGCCTTTTTAAATGAACACAACCAGTCTTCAGGTACAAGTATATACCTATTTATATTTTAGCAGAATAACAATTTACTTGCGCTCGCTCGAATTTCTACTCAATAATGCTCATCATCAGCCCAAATACGTCCCACTGCTGGGCACGGGCCTCCTCTACAACTGAGAGGGTTTAGGCCTTAGTCCACCACGCTGGCCTAGTGAGGGTTGGCGGACTACACACCTAAGAACTTCCTAAGAACTTTTAGGTGTGCAGGTTTTATCACGATGTTTTCCTTCACCGTTAAAGCAAGTGATAATTCATTGTGAATACACACATAACTTCGAAAAGTCAGAGGTGTGTGCCTGGGGTTTGAACCTGCGACCGCCGAAATTCTCGACCGCGCGCCTAAACCTCGAGACCATCACTGCTTACACGAACAAAATGTCGTCATTTAAGTGACATTCGATCAATACACTTTCTTCTTATTCTACAGTAATAAAAATATATTAAGTCAATAGACATTCTGAATAAACCGTTGTTATTCAATAGTCTTCCTTTATATTTTTATATTTTACAAATAATAATACAAAATACTACAATAAATCATTTCAATATACATACCAGATTTATTACAGTAGGTACGTATTTCTATTCTTTACCATTTTTTAATACTGTAGTATTTTATTGTTTTGACATATCTTACAATACCTATTGTGTGTACTTAGTAATTTGTTATTGTAGTAAGGTTGTTGTAGTATTTACTTGGCGCCGACTTCAAAATTATAAAATACTTATTTCATAATTTATAATTAACGAAATCAAAATACGAATTACTTTTTGCTATGTAGATTTATTTTTACTTAGTGTCCTTTTTGAAGTCGTTTTTTTTGGTAATTTTTTTTTTCGTATAATCCTATTATATATAATTATATCATAAGTTTATTGACACACGTACGCTTTTCATCTCTTCATCTCTACCTTTGTTTGTACCACATTAGGTTTTGTACCATAATAGGTATAAAATGTATGTGGTTGTTAGGAAAACGTCAAAATTTTTATTTTTTGTCGGGATTTTCTTTAACGCCAGGGGGTTTGTCATCACCTTAGCTATTACCTGCCTTAGTTTTCCGATCACGGTCTGAATACACCCTGTATATTATGTAAATGCTGCTGTGTGGTATATTTATTGTTATTTCAAAGGTAAGGACTACAAAATAGGAGGAGAAGAGGAATTATTTGGTTATTATGATCGAGAGACACCGCATTCGATTCCAAGGCCCTGTCAATTATCATTGAGTTTTTCAAATGAGTTATGTGAGGCAATTTGACAAGTAGTTTGGAAATGTGTCAATTAGGAGGCATTAGGCTTGCTCCTTACGTGGATCTTAAAACAGCTGTGCGCTTTCTGGGTTACAGACGTGAGTTAAAACAAGGCTGTTAAAGACAATGTTTTACACAATAAAGAAAAGCAATAATGCTGAATGCCCGACGCCCCGCAGCCAACAGCTCATATCCTACTTTTACGCTCCTAATAAAATTGAACGCTATTAAATTATAACACTGTTTGACCTTATTAAACTAATAATACTACAGAACAGCTGAATAAGATTAAATAAATAAATAAATACTGGGTGTCACATATATATAGTCACATACATAGTTCTGACCCCACATTAAGATACCGAGTCTTGTGTCGTGGGTATCAGGAACTACGAGAGACTTTTCGGTCTCACAAACACCCAGACCCGGAACAAATATTAGTGGATCACACAAATATTTGTCCAGGTGCGGGGATCGAACCCGCGGCATCCTCGTTCCGCAAGCTGGTGTCTAACCAACTGCGCCACGGGGTTGTCAAGATTAGAAGGGAAATAGACAGTATTTTGTATTGGGACGAGTGTCGCCGCTTGTCTGTCATCATCATTCATTATCAGTCCATAAACGTCCCACTGCTGGGCACGGCCCTTCTCTACAACTTAGAGGGTTTCAGTGTTAGTCTACTAAGCTGGCCTAGTGCGGGTTGGCAGACTAAACACCTAACAAATTCCTAAGAACTTTGGTGTGCAGGTTTCATCACGATGTTTTCCTCTCCGTTAAAGTACGTTACAGTGGGACGTATGCATATGGGCTGATGTTGATGTCCAATAAAGCATACAAAAAAAAAAGAAAAATAAAAAAATCATTTTGGTCCGGATTCAACTAGCATTTAGATTATTTTTTGTTCGTTGCCATTATAGCAACACGCATGTTTGCTTCGTTTAAAAAATATATATAAGGTTTATACAAACAGAGAATAACCCTTATCTGTCAATTTTATTCATATAAATAGAGAGAGATCACAACACCGATAAAAATATTTTTTTCTCACCTTTAGCGCCCTTTCTACAAACATTCGTACCGGGACATAAAGCCGGCCCTTATCAAAACATTTACCGAATCGAAATCAAAGACCTATTGAAACGGGTCATAACTGACTGATGTTACAATTGTGTTGAGTCCTTAAACGAAATGTCACTGAACCGTTATCATTATTCAAAGAAATAATCGGACATTTTTGTCCGCTCGTCTATTATTACGGAAATATGAAAAATGTGAATGTTTCCGTGTCAGACTGCTTTGTTAGCCCTTGGCATAGATGTACGATTTAGATATTCTTGCTATCCAGTCGCGTCACTTTTGTGTTGAAGGTAATTAATTAAATTACAAGAAGTACTGATGGGCCCGAGGTTTAGGCGCACGGTTGAGAATCTGGGCGGTCGCATGTTCAAACCCCAGGCACACATCTCTGACTTTTCGTATTTATGTTCACAATGAATCAACACTTACTTTAATGGTGAAGGAAAACATCGTGAGAGAATCAGAACACCTAAAATTCCTTAAGAATTTATTTGGTGTGTAGTCCGCCAACCCGCACTAGGCCAGCGTGGTGGATTAAGGCCTAAATACTCTCTATTATTGCGGAGGCCCGTGCCCAGCGGTGGGACGTACTTATAAAGGCTGATGATGATAATGAATTACAAGAATTTTGTATAATAAATGACTAAATAAAACCCCTTTTCTTTCTCAAAACTATCACTTACGTAGCTTATATCACCAAGTTTCGTGCATATTTGCATGCATATTTCAAAATTTTTATGTTGCATATAATCAGGTCTTTAGATCACCATTACACCTCTTAGAAAAAAAATGTGACTGTTTGAATGTGTTTTAAAATTCACGGAACATAGAAAACAGACGCGTAAAGCCAGCAACTGAACAAAACAAATTCCAATGTAATTAATTACCGGGCTGACACCAGGCTGTCGCTGCAAATACACGCTCCGACGGTCTAAATTGATCAATATTCATTTAATTTATTATGAAACCTTTGAAACTGAAAGCAATGAATATCCATTAGTTGGTACAGATTTTTTTTCAACTATAAAACTTCTCGAAATAACTTCAACCGCGTTTTTTAGCCTGGAGTTGATACATAATTCAATTAAATGTACTAGACCTTTTTTTGTGCCTGACTGCCTCGTGGTCTCGCGGCACAAGTATGTGCTGTACGACTTAGAGGGTTCGATTCCCTGGTCGGACAGAGCGTTATTGGGTTTTTTATTAGGAAATTCTTAGTAGCTGAACGGAGTCTGGAAATGTGCCCGGTAAACGACAATAGGCTCGCCCACTATTACGTGGGACTGATACATACCTGGGGAAATTTTCGTGCCGAAATGCATGGTATGTGTATTTCGTAAAAGAGATTTCTATAATATATATTGTTAGTATCTTGAGTAGTTATATGCGTTATAAAGTCTTAAAGTTTTGCAAAAAAAAAACCTGATAGAAAAATTCACTTCAATTACATATTCAATTCCATACATTTAGGCTTTATATACACACACTGACACACGCCGACGTTGGGTAGAAAAACGACGGCTTAAACACGCATTTTTAATATTATTTTGGAATTCATTTCGCAAGAGCACATATCAGTTTTAAGTATTGGTACATATATACACACATAACCTAACGCCTGCATTGAGGATAGGCAGAGGTGTATTTCTGCACCCATATTTCGCCAGATGCCGCGTAATGGTGTCGCCACCATTCCTGTTTTCGGGCACATTTCCAGACTCCGTGCTGCTACTGAGAGTTTCCATATGGAAAACCCAATAACACTATTGATTAGGGTGAATCCGTGGAAATAAAAGCGGAAGGGACACGTGTGAATCTAATTCTTTCCGTGGTCATCATCATCATCAGCCCATATACGAGACGTACTGCTAGGCATGGGCCTCCTCAACAATTGAGTGGGTTTAGGCCTTAGTCCACCACGCTGGCCTAGTGCGGGTTGGTGGACTACACACCTAAGAAATTCCTAAAAACTTTTAGGTGTGCAGGTTTCCTCACCATATTGTTTTCGTTCACCGTTAAAGTGCGTGATAATTCATTGTGAATACACACATAACTTCGAACAGTCATAGGTGTGTGCTTGGGGTTTGAATCCACGTCGAGATTCTCGACCGCGTGCCTAAACCTCGAGGCCATCACGTCTTCCGTGGTCAAACGTTATTAATTGAAAAGTTACTCGGACAGGCCACAACGTTCGAAAAGTTTAGTGCAATGTACGCGAATACCTATACTCACGCCTGAATCTCTTCGGGGGTAGACTGAAGTGTATTCTACACACACGTTGCGCTAGATGTTAAGCATATATAATAAGTTAGACTGCTATAAATAATTCAACAATGGAAAACTTTAATTATAGTAACTCGTCACGGGACTTGAACTTGGTGGCTAAATTATTAATTTTTACTTCAATATATACGGTTAATACATAACACATATTCAAGAAACTAAAAACATATACAAATTAAAATAAAATACATCGCATAAAATCTAACAAAACATAGATAATGCGCGCAATTATTATTATTCCATCATTATCAGCCCATATACGTCCCACTGCTGGGCACGGGCCTCCTCTACAACCGAGAGGGGTTAGGTCTTAGTCCACCACGCTGGCCTAATGCGGGTTGGCCGACTAAACACCTAAGAAAGAAAGAAAAAAGTTCTTGTAATTTTATATGTAATCGCAATGTAATGCAGCAGTTCAAATATAATCCCTGTATTAAAGTGTCGACAAACTTGATGATAAAATTATGCCAAAGAAAATTTATGTGAAGCAATATACGTAGTTACGGTTTGTTGATTCATGAATGAATGAGCGCCCTAATATGCTGCTAATGCCCTTTCTGACCTCATATGATTGAAAGCTACATTTTAGAGACCAGGTGTGCAGGTTTCCTCACGATGTATAGGCGATTAATGAGAAATAATTAAGAATACTAACATTACTTAGACGGCCATAGGTAAGATTGAAATTGGACGCGCGAACCCAAAGCATTGTTTAACCATTTGCTGGTCCAGGCCATACCGAACTCATAAATATATGTTGATTACATTGTGGAGTGTAGTAGTAATAGTAATAAAAGTAGTGACGGCCCCGAGGTTTAGGCGCGCGGTCGAGAATCTCGGCGGTCGCGGGTTCAAACCCCAGGCACCTCTAACTTTTCGAAGTTATGTGTGTATTCTCAATGAATTATCACTTACTTTAACGGTGACGGAAAACATCGTGAGGAAACCTGCACACCTAAAAAGTTCTTAGGAATTTCTAAGGTGTGTAGTCCGCCAACCCGCACTAGGCCAGCGTAGTGGACTTAGGCCCAAACCAGTTGTAGAGGAGGCCCGTGCCCAGCAGTGGGACGGCACATTACGGCCGATGATGATAATGATGAATTTGTGGAGTCTGGCAGTTTTATCAGTAGTTCCATAGAAACCCAAAATCCCAGCTTGCCTTACAAAATTCCGAATAATAATCTTGAGGCTTTAAATCTCTATTTAACAAAAGCAAATTACCATGAATATCCTGACTCCACAATAAACAATTATAAACTAGACATTACACAATTAACGTGTAACGCTTTTGGGCTTCTATGGAAGTAGCGCCACTGGGTTTTATTCTCCGAGGCATAAGACTATTTACATCCCAAGCTGCTTTGCATAATGCCAAGCTTCGGAACACAAAGCCAGTGATTCCCTTCAAATAATACCATTTGTATATTTTAGGGATTTCGAAGACTTACTGAGTAGAAACATTCAGCCGGTTATTGATTCTGACAGCCCTGCGGCGCTTTTGGCTAGACACCAGCTTGCGAACGAGAGGCCGCTGGTTCGATTCCCGCAATGAGACATTTTTTTATGTGACAAATATTTGTTTCAGATCCATTTGTAAGAACGAAACATCTCTCAGTATAGGATGTATCAGTCCCACGTAGGTAATAGGGGGCGACTTATTTGAGGGATACGATCCCGAGATGTGCGGCAGAGCGCATGGCCACGTGAATGCCCAAGTGGGGGACATATCCCTCTATCACAGATGAGTTCACATTTGGACAGAGTGCTGGGCGGCAACAGGGGACAATTAAGGGCGCTCGTCCTGGATTTACCGTACCGCCTAAAATGCGCAAGACGGCCATCGAGAGGTTTTAGTCGGCATGCCAGCGTAGGATTTTGGTTACGGACGCAACCCAGCCAAGTGAAAAATATTTCCACGCGTTGAGTTGAAAGGCCGGTGACCTCGACATACCCTTTTCGGCCTCCACCGAGGTACCAAACAGGGAGCTTAAAGCGCTTTCCTCTAGGCCTATTACCTTTTTCTGGCACATTTCCAGACTTTGTACTGCTACTGAGAATTTCGTAATGGAAAACCGCAATAACACTTCGCTTGACCCTGGAATCGAACCGGCAGCTCTAGATCGCACAGCACATACCTGTGTGCGAGACCAGGAGACACTAAATCTTGTTTCGCAAAAAACTTGAAATGTCAAATATTTACACTAGGTCCGAACCGTCGATCGCACAACTAAATACTTGTGTCACAGCAAATAAATCTACTTATTACTCGAGTTCCATTTTCACTATATCTCTTAATTGCTCGTCAATGTCGCGTGTAGACCGACCTGACAAGCACTTAGACTTCAGACACAAACAAGATGGTAAATGAATTAGGCATCCTAAAGGCCTTCTGGTACAGCGTAGAGCGATTAATGAACAAAATGTATCATATAGTTCTGACCCCACGTTACAATATCAGAGTTTTCGGTCCCACAGACACCCAGACAAGAGACAAATATTAGCGTATCATATGAAAGTTAATTATATAAAGCCAAGTTTATATTGGGTTACGTTGTCAATTGTGCTTTAAATAAAATTACAGATCTTGTTGAAACGTTCTCTCAACAGAATAGAAATAGTGTAGTATATCATAATTTAATTTACACCTACGCTTTTCATCTCTGCACCATCTAAGGTTCGGTTGGAAGAGAATGCCTCAGGCATTAGGTCCACCTTTACATCATGTATGTATAAAGCGGAAATAAATAGGTAAGTAAATATATTAATTCGCGTAAGATTGGTTTGCAATGTGAATGTCACGGCTTAACGTCGAGGGAGTAGATCGCCGTTCTGTAAAAATGAGGCCGAGCATAATTTAAAAGAATATTTTTTTGCAATATTAAAATATGTTAACTCAACGGTTTAATAGTGACATACCTACATAAAAAACAATCCATTAGCCAATGGAAGTCCCCTGCTGGACATAGGCCTCTCCTAATGACTTCCACAGGGACCTGTTGGAAGCAGCCTGCAACCAGTTAACCTAAAAACAGTTGTATCTGTAGATATACTTCTACAGACACGTCTTGCCAACTGTCTGTCTGTTTTAAGTCTCACTTAATATGGGGCATATAGCTTTACTTTTGGAGTAAATTGACTCCGTGCAATTATTGTGAATTTCGTAAAAGTAAAACTCAATAAATCGTGGTCGTGGCCTCGATATTAAGGCACGCGGTCGAGAACCTCGACGGTCACGGGTACGAAGCCCTAGCACACACCTCTGACTTTTCGCAGTAACATGTGTAATCACAATGAATTAATTAAAAACATCGTGAGGAAACCTGCACAGCTAAATGTTCTTAGAATTTCTTAGGTGTGTAGTCCGCCAACCCGCACTAGGCAAACGTGGTGGACAAAGACCCAAGCCCTCTTAGTTGTAGAGGAGGTCCGTGCCCAGCAGTGGGACGTATATGAACTTATGATGATCATAATGATGAAAACTCAATTACATTTAATCCGTCCCTGGAATCAAACTCACTTACTCGCGCTCCGCACAAAATAGGTGTAAATTAATTAGTTGTAGGAAACGCTTGATGTAGATTTGAAGTAGTTTTCTCGGAAATACCTAGCGCAGTTCCTACCCACTATAGATGAATCCAAATTAAGCTGTTTCACATAGTTTTTGACTAGTACTTTAATACCTAAAGTTGTAAATAGTTTCAACAAAATGTGAGTGCGAACTTTGCATCAGTATTTTATCTGTAACCAAACTTACATACTCATACATAGACATATTAGAAAGCCCGGTGGCGCAGTTGGCTAGACACCAGCTTGCGAAACGTGAGGCCGCGAGATCGATCCCCGCACCGAGACAAATGTTTCGTGATCCACAAATATTTGTTTCTGGTCTGGGTGTTTGTGAGACCGAAAAGTCTCTCGTAGTTTCTGAAACCCACAACACAAGGCTTGTACCTTAATGTGGGGTCATAACTATGTATAGTGACTGTTGGGTGTATTTAATTATTTATACAAACACAAACAGACCATTTTCTCTCCGTGCGTAAGAATTTCCCAATGGAAAAACTCAATAACTTAAATATCCTTTACTTAATAAAAAGGTTGATAACCCGATATTAGCCTAAAATTTGGCCAAGAGCCGGATTGTGGTTTGAAATGGGACATTTTTTATATAAAACATACTGTTTCATACATGAAGCAGATGAAAACGCAAGGAACAGCTAATACAGTATAATCTAAACCAGTAATTCCCAAAGTGGTCCGCGGGAGACTAGACGAGGGTCTGAGTTAGACGTGACAAAAAATGGGGGGCCCCAATCGTAAGGGGAGGGGGAATGTAAATTAATTTGGTTACGAACTAAAATGTTGGCTTGACTTTTCTTATCAATATGATAATGCAGATAATGTTTTAAGGAAGCTCAGCGACTGTTGCTTGTAAAAACTTACATATTAGGTACGTCTTGTTTTTTATAGTAGTAATGTAACTGGAGGGGGTCCACGGGATCCATCAAGATTTTGAAAGTGGTCTATGAAACAAAATAGTTTGGGAACCTCTGATTTAAACCCTTTATTAATATTATTGCGAAAGTAAATTGTCTTGTACGACTGTTAAGATTTCACGCCAAAACTACTTGAACATTTCGGATGGCATTTGATCTATAGATAGATGAGTATTGAAAAAATAATATAGTCTAGTTTTCGTCACAAAATTGCGCGAAGCTAGTTTTCCTTATATATGAACATTGGTGTCTCAGATGTTACCTTACTTCTTACTTAATTGTAAAGTCGGGCCAAATGGACACTTAAAACTAGTTTAATCGCGGATTAAGTAAATGGAAACTCGTTACCAGGAGTATTGTGGTCCAAGTATTGTAGAGCTCTATTATTGAAACTGAAGTCCCAGAATCAATATTGTTGAAATCGGATCAACTGCTTACGGGGAAATTGAGTGTACTTTTTCATTCAATCTAGATAGTCTGTGGCGCGGGTATAACGCGAAATGTCACAATAGTGGACAAATATTACGTACATACGGTCATACTTAATATGTATATACTTTTATAACTACATGTTTTACCAGAAGAGTTAAAAATTAACATAATATTGGACAAAAATTTTCAATTTTTCTATTCTATTTGCAGACTTTGGGCTACTGCTGCTTCCAACAGGTCCCTGTGGAAGTCATTGGGAGAGGCCTATGTCCAGCAGTGGACTTCCATTGGCTGATGGTATTGATTGATTGATTGGATTGAGCTACGGAGACTTTCTTTAAACTTCAATAAGCCCGACCCGGGAATAGAACTTGGGTTTTTGATTTGCAATCCGCACTTATGTCGCGAGACCAACAAGACCGGCTTTAATACGAGTAGGTGTTATATAATTCTAATCCAATGTTAAAAGATAATACATACATCATCATCAGCCCATATACGTCCCACTGCTGGGCACGAGCCTACACTACAACTGAGAGGGGTTAGGCATTAGTCTACCACGCTGGCCTAGTGCGGGTCGGTGGACTACACACTTAAGAAATTCCTAACAACTTCTTTAGGTGTGCAGGTTTCATCACGACTATTTCCTTTACCGTTAAAGCAAGTGATAATTCATTGTGAATACACACATAACTTCGAAAAGTCAGAGGTGTGTGCCTGGGGTTTGAACCCGCGACAGCCGAGATTCTCGACCACGCGTCCATACATACATAACTTCATAGTGTGCGTTAAACCCACGAAAGTTTATCATTTCATCAATCAATCATTATCATCAATCATGTAATTTAACTGAGATACCTTTAGTCTCATAATTCAGAACTTTTATAAAATTGTTATTTATTTTTTCTAATATATCTTTTAGTTATTCTCCATTGTCTGTGTTGTATCAGGTCGAACATTAACTCGAAAAACGTTGACACAAATGTGATTTATAGAGATTGCGTTTTTCTATTACATTAAACGTGGTTTCAAATATTGCAGCGCCATTGTTTGCGATACGAAGGCCGTGGGGGGGGGGGGGGTGAAGGAGGTACGGTGGGGGCTATCGGTGACGAGCGATATTTTTTTCGCAGTACATTGCTCGTTGGGTTCAACTCCCTCGGCAATGCCGCGGAATAAAGATCATCATACGTCCCACTGCTGGGCACAGGCCTCCTCTACAGCCGATGAATTAAGCCTTAGTCTACTACGCTGGCCTTTTGCTGGTAGGCGGACTACACACCTAAGATATTCCTAAAAACTTTTAGATGTGCAGGTTTCCTTACTATGTTTTCCTGCACCGTTAATGTGTAGTCCGCCAACCCGCACTAGGCCAGCTAAATGGACTAAGGCCTTAAAATCCTCTAAGTTGTAAAGGAGTTCCGTGCCCAGCTGTGAGACATGTTTGGGCTGATGAAATGATTGAATGAATGAAATATAATGAAATTGGAACTCACCAAATAACAGAAGAAGTAGGTCGCTCAACGCCAAGCTGAAGAGGTAGTAATTAGTGGCTGTGTGCATTCCTGGATGCCGTATTATCACCACGCACACTGCCACGTTGCCAACCACTCCCGTAGCGAAGATCACCAGGAGGAGCGCGGAGATGGGGATGATCTTCTGCAGTGGAAGCCGCCGAGGCCCCATCATCAGCCACAGCATCTCGGCCTCGCTGCAGTCGAAGTTCGTGAGGTTTGTGCAGCGGTCGGTCAGTTGCTCCACAGTTTCGTTTGGTCTGAGAAACTCTGCCATTTTGTTGAGTTTAAATCCTGTAAAATTTTGGGTTTATTAAGTATACCGGGCGCAATTTGGGAGCAGTTATAAAAAAAACGCCTGTCATAACTTTCTGAGCAGAATGATTGGTAAATGTGTTTCATATCGTTTTGGGCGACGCTCCACCTGGTCGTAATTTTATTAAAAAAAGTGGCCTATGTTACTTTAAAAGTTTCCATCCATATCCATACCAAAAATAATTCAAATCCGTCAAGTAGTTTTTGCGTTTATTCGTCACAAACATACAAAAATACAGACGTTTTCTCTTTACAATATTACTAGATGACCTGGCGAACTTCGTTCCGCCTAACAGTCGATAGTTTGAGTTTTCAGTTTTTTTTAATTATGATACCTACTTAATTTCATTTTTTTTCTAAAATGAAAGTTTTTTTTTAATAATTGTAGCCTTATTGCTTATTATATCAGCTATCTGCCAGTGAAAGTCCCGTTAAAATTGGTCCACCCGTTTCAGAGATTAGCCGGAACAAATAGACAGACAAAAAATTGTTAAAAACGTTATTTTGGTATACATATGTACCGTGTATATATCCATATAAATTTATAAAAAAGCGGTTATTTCAATATTACAAACAGACACTCCAATTTTATTAATTTGTATAGATATCATTATGAATCAACGACGCCGTTTCTCTTCCTTTGATAGTTAATATAATCGGGCCATGGCAAGAGCAGATGGAAGATAAATAAGCTTAAGTCTGTATATTATTATAAAAGAATTATAAATAAGACAGACAGATAAATGTAGTCTATGGTTGACTCCTATTTACATGCTAACTAGTCTTTGTCTGCAATTTCACTCTTGTTAATATCTTATCAACATATTGAGACTTCGACGTACTTCGAGCAGTGATGGACTCGAGGTTTAGGCGCGCGGTCGAGAATTTCGACGGTCGCAGGTTCAAACTCCAGGCACACACCTCTGACTTTTCGAAGTTATGTGTGTATTCACAATGAATTATCACTTACTTTAACGGTGACGGAAAATATCGTGAGGAAACCTGCACACCTAAAAAGTTCTTAGGAATTTCTTAGGTGTGTAGTCCGCCAACCCGCACTAGGCCAGCGTGGTGGACTAAGGCCTAAACCCTCTCAGTTGTAGAGGAGGCCCGTGCCCAGCATTGGGACGTATTTGGGCTGATAATGATGATTTGTTTAAGTATTCTATTAAGTAGTGAATTTTCTATAGAATCAAGCACCCATTACAATTTTAGCCGCCAGTATAGATACGGGAGGGCAAGACTCGCTTTTGTCGATTCATTTAGAAATCTAATAAAAACTAATATTTTCGGGCCGTGAAAAAATGCACTGCATTTTACGTTAAAGAATTCTTTCCTGAAGATTTAAAGGGAAATTTGGCTATTTCCGTACACAATTTACTTGATATTCATAAATATTCGTGCTGAAGTATGCAGACTGCCTCGTGGTATCGCGGCACTAGTATGTGCCGTGCGATCTAGAGGTTCTGGGTTCAATTCCCGGGTCGGGCAAAGTGTTATTGAGTTTTTCCATTAGGAAATTCTCAGTAGCAGCCAGGAGTCTGGAAATGTGCCCGAGAAACGGCAATAGGCTCGCCCCCTATTTTGTGGAACTGATACATACGTGGCGAAATGTGGGTGCCTACCCTTTCGGGGAATACAGGCGTGATATTATGTATGTATGTAAGTAGTCATAATTAGTTAAATAAAAATGAGAATTCATCTCCTATTCCGAGAAAACGTTTGCACAAAATGTAAAAATATTATGAACAGTCTTGGAGAAACAAATTAAGAAGGATGAAAAGTTGTTTAATTCTTCCTAACATAAAAATACAGTGGCTTAGTACAGCGATAACACGTTCCATCGCGACACGAACCGGCGGTAGCTTATTTAAATTGACGATTCAAAAGTATTTGTAAAAGTTTACTTGAATAAAGATTATTTAGACTTTGACTTCAATGGTTATTTTATCAAAGATTTCCTTCCTTAATCCACCACGCTGGCCTAGTGCGGGAAATTATCAAGAATTTTCAGGTTTCCTCACGACTAGACAATACCTCCATTTTATTTGGTGAAATAAAAACAGAATACAAAATAAACAATATATTGAGATACTAATATTTAGCAACAATCCTTCTATAAATACCCAGCTTTGTGAAGTACGGATCTTATTGACGAGCAAATGTAATAAGCGTACTCGATCTAAATTTATATCAATCTTATTTGTATTGTCAAGAATTTCTCAGAAATTATATATCACTTACTGAATCTTTCGTATTGATTTGCTTTTAGAAGTGATACCTAAAGTTTGATATATTAATTTTATTTATTATTGTTTTTTTTAACATTTTGCGTACATCATTTATTTTATAATTTCAAATTTTACATAATACCACCCACTTTATGCTACTGATCTCTCTAGTCCATATAACGGTTGGCTGGAAGAAATCGCCGATAGCAATAAGGCCGCCATTTGTGACACTACCTTATTGAGATGACCTATGTTGTTTTTATTTATATGGTGTACAATAAAAAAATAAAAATAAATGCTGAATTTCCCCAAGATAATAAGTACCGTATGTCCTTTATCAAAAATAAATCAAATCAGTCCAACTGTTTAAGCATGAAAGCATAACAGGTAAGCGTAGCTGTCTCTATAGCCTTTATGCTATCCAAAGGTCCCGAGTCCCCGGATCGGGCTGTGCTGTTCGATTTTTCCATTAAGAAATTCTCAGTAGCTGTTCGGAGTCTGTACAAGCTCAAATGACCATAGGGTCGCCCCTATCACGTAAAACACGATTGGCGAAATGCACCTCTGCCTACCCCATCGGGGTAAGGTTTGAGTGTATCCATGTATATTTTTATGCTCAGGCAGAGATCGAAAACTCAACCTTCTATTTTAGCCTCGAGACTAGTTCGATCGTGGAATATTTTCGCAGAAGTTGCTGATCAAAATTATAATGTATAATAAGATTTCTATGAAAAAAATATGGTTCGAGTTGAAGTTTGGAAGTTGTCCGAAAAATTTAGGTTGTAAAGTAATGTGGGTGAATCATTAAATATTAATATTAGCTGGCGGCTCTTTTTTTGGGAGGAAGCCAAGGCTATATTACGCAAGTGGGTAAAAGAAGTATGTTCTCTTTCTGCTGGAAAAACAATTCGGATATTGCTAAAGCCAGGGGATACCTTTGTTAATAAAATAAATAAATACACCTAGCTGTCACATACCTAGTCCTTACCCCACACTAGGGTACAAGTCTTGTGTCGTGGGTATCAGACACTACGAGACTTTTCGGTCTTACAAACACCCAGACTCGAAATAAATAAATAAATCTTACTAATATTATAAACGCGAAAGTTTGTATGTATGGATGTCTGGATGTATGGATGTCTGGATGTTTGTTGCTCTTTCACGCAAAAACTACCGAATGGATTTCAATGAAAGTTTACAATAATATAGCTTATACATCAGAATAACTCATAGGCTATATATTTTTAAGATAGTGTGTGAATTGTCCAAAATATAACGATAATTGTCAAGTAAGTCGGGAAAAACTGCATCTGCGAGCTATTCTTGCGTACGCTGTAAAAACTGTAGAGTTTACACGTATATAATGTATAAGAGAAATGTTTATCTTAATAAGTCCTACAAAAAAGTCCGCGACAGCATATAACTATCTTTAAAATTACGAGGAATATAGTAAAAACAACAATTTCATTTTCTCATATAAACTGTTAATTTCCTGTCAAACATTTTATACGGTTAATGGTCCCCTCAAATTAAAGAACGTATTTAAATAAAGGTTTTAAATCGACAACATATATCCACAATATTCGAACAATTGCGTATTTTTCATTTTAAAAATGCAGAATAATCAGTAATGAAAAATGAGTGACATATTTATTAGTTGTCAAAAATGTATGCGAGCCTTCAGAAATTTATTTTTAAACTCCTTGGTTGTACCTATCTGGTTTAAAATTTACAAACGAATGCAGGCTCGGTAGTCATCACGCTTCGTAATCTAAATAATGATTTCACTGATCCCAACGGATATACCCTTTGATTTTAGCATATATTGTCAATGCGAAAGTAACACTATACTGTGTTATACTTTCACGCCTAAAATATTTGAGTTATTTGGATAATTTTTGTTATGGATAAAAACGGAAACATAAAAAGGGACATAGGTTACTTTTTTTAAAATTCATTAAGTGTAATTTGGGCACTTGGGAGACGTTTAATAGATTTACTTATTATCTTTCTGCACCCAACCCTGAAGTGTACGCGGACGGAGTCGCGGGCAAAAGCTAGTATTATATAATAAAAATACTGTGTTAATTGCCCGCAGTGTTCCTTTTCTTCAATCGTGACCATTCCTGCAGTAACAATAACTTTATGAATTCCCAGCAAAGTTTATTAATTGTAAAAGTGCTCAAGTGAAAGTACACAATTGTCTTTCAGTAATAATTTGAAAAGGTTCTGTCCAACTTGGATAAATAAAATGCAATATATTGTTTGCGGTAAATACTTATTATTGCGGGCAGGCGCGCCGTAAGGCGCAGGCAAGGGGATCATTGCCCACGCTCCCGCTATCTAAATGACCTTGGCTTACGAAGTTTTAAATAAAAATCATTTGGTAAAGCTAAAGACAGAAATGAATGTTGTTGTTTGTCTGTTTTTTTTTATTTACCATTTATTATATAAAATGTTGACGATTTCAAAAATGTCACAAAACTGTAAAGGTCAATAGATAACCAAAAAGTGGCAAGCGACAAATCTTTTTAATAAGTAAATTCGTGTGAGATTGTATATAACGATGTAAAACTATATACTAAGAGCTAAGTCATCGCTCTTGCATAAACAAGAATGACTCACGGGCGGTCGCCCCACTGCGGTGGCGCTGTTTGCTTGCGATCGGTCATATGTATATGATTGTTGTTCTCAACGGATTTTAAGACTCATCGCAAACATCTGCCGTAAAATTATATTTATAAAACACGATACAATATAAGAACACTTAATTTCGTCTCATAACTGCTTTTAATGAAAATGTTACTTTTATTAGTTTTCTCGATATGCCTTTTTCCAACGCGACAATAGAGTTGTTTCCTACGTTTGTTTTTCAATATGATTTTTATCAAACAAATAATTTACACATACATACATAAACTCACGCCTGTATTCCCCGAAGGGGTAGGCAGAGGTGCATTTCTGCACCCACATTTCGCCAGGTATGTATCAGTCCCACGTAATAGGAGGCGAGTCTATTGCCGTTTTTCGGGCACATTTCCAGACTCCGTGCTGCTACTGAGAATTCTCTAATGCAAAAACCCAATAACACTGCCCGACCCGGGAATCGAACCCAGGACCTCTAGATCGCTCGGCACATACTTGTACCGCGAGACCACGAGGTAGTCATTACTGAGTAAATTTTAAAAATGAGGCGGTGTCCCTATTCTCGAGAAATTTGCCCTCTTCGAGTCAAAAAACTAGTAATCAATGTTTGAAATTGACAAATCGCGTATTATTATTCTGGTTGAGTTCAATGCCAAGAAAACCCAGGTCTGTGCGTTTTCGTGCAAAAAATCCCCGTTTTCTCCTCTCCCCAATTTTCAGGGCATTCCACTAGCAATGCGGAACGGCCTTAATATCCTAGGCGTGGATATCCGCTGCGATCTCAACCCAAGGACACACATCGAGGGCATTATATCCGCCACTTCACGCAGGGTCGGAATCCTGAACAGGGTGCGCCGGTTTTTCACGCCCGGTCAGCTTTTCCGCTTATACAAAGCGCAGGTTCGGCCGGGTATGGAATACTGCTCGCACCTCTGGGACGGTTCCGCCAAATACCTACTCGATGCCTTGGATGGATTGCAGCGGCGTGCCATCCGCATTGTGAATGATGCAGACGTCACAGCCAACTTGGAGCCGCTACAGTTGCGCAGAGACATTGCCGCACTTAGCGTGTTCTACCGTCTGTATCATGGTGAGTGCTCTGAAGAATTGTTTAACCTTGTCCCATCCTCTCCGTTCCACACCAGAACCACGCGTGCGGGCATGCGAAGCCACAGCTTTGTGGTCACAACATCCGCGGCTCGAACTAAAAAGTTCGCCAACTCCTACTTTTGCCGCACCATCAAGCTGTGGAATAGTTTGCCCGCTCACGTGTTCCCTCCTTCCTATGATCCTGGATCCTTTAAGCGAAGCGTGAAGAAGCATTTGTGCGGGCCGGCATGATTGTGTCGACCAGCGGGTGACCATCGTTTCTCGCTGGTTGGTATTATTTTTCTGGACTCCACTGTGCTTACCATCAGGTACAGTGGAGTCACTTTGCCGTGCCAGAATAAAAAAAAAAAAAAAAAAAAAGGCTATGTTCAAGCTACTTTTTAAATATTTATTTTAATATTTTCGTGGACTGCCTCGTGGCCTCGCGGTACAAGTGTATGCCGTACGATCTAGAGGTTCTGGGATCGACTCGCGGGACGGGCAAAGTGTTATTGGGTTCATCGATTACGCAATACTTAGTAGCAGCGCGAAGTCTGCAAATGTGAACGAATTTTTTTGTTAAAAAATTTAATAGGCTCAGCCTTTTATCGGGGAAATCACAAATAGCGAAAAGAGGATGCAGAAATGCACTTCTGCCTATCCTTTCGGGGAATACAGGCGTGAGGTTATGTATGTACACATTCAATACATCAAATCCCTAAGCCACTATTATTCTCTAAATGCTCTTAAACTACGCAATCAATTCCCAGCGATTTCTTTGTAATGGTAATTTCTTAAACACACTTCTAATGAGGCTAATGAATTAGACTACAAAAGGCGTTTACAACTATTGTCTGAGTGAAATTAATTTTGTACTCAGTGTCTCTCAATGGAAGTTTCTCGTCTGTTTTTGACACTTTATTTCATTATGAATTTTGAACTGATGTCGTCTTCAAATTTTACTCCGAAGACATTCAAGGCGTCTTGAAAAACACTTTTATAAAGATAACTGCAAAGCTCCCATAACAAAACAATGTCAAACCGAAAGCGTATAGATACGGTTGAGGTGCAAAAAGAATAAAATATAGATTATTTTTTTTAGTTAAATACGTAAAGCGACCTACGTGTCAAGTCGTGATGGCCTTGAGGTTTAGGCACGCGGTTGTCGTGGGTTCAAATCCTAGGAACACAATGAATCACGTACTTTAACGATGATGGAAAACGTGAGGAAACCCGCACACCTTAAAGTTCTTAGAAATTTCTTAGGTGTGTAGTCCGCCAACCCGCACTAGGCCAGCGTGGTGGACTAAGGCCTAAAACCCTCTCAGTTGTAGAGGAAGTACGTACCTAGGAGTAGGACGTGTTTAGGCTGATAATGATAAAAAAAATCATGAATATCTTACATTCAAACTGGTTTTAGAGAGTCAATAGTCAATCTAAAATAGCCCGAGTACCTAGGTTCTTGTAAAACATGCAAATAAATCTAATGCAAAATTAATGTAATTTATACAATGAAGATTCAGTATTTCAAACGAAAAAAAATAATTATTCAAATTCTCATTGAAATCTCAGGAACGTCGGCGTGTGTGCATAAAATATGGAAATAATCTCGCTCCTGCTCGAGCGAGGAGACGGCTGTGAAATAAGAAGTATTGTACTATATACATATACATATACATATACATATATGAGCCCATATATCTCCCACTGCTGGGCGCGGATCTTCTCTACAACTGAGAGGACTTAGGCCTTAGTCCACCACGCTATTCTAGCGCGGGTTGGTTGACTACACACCTAAGAAATTCCTAAGAACTTTTAGGTGTGCAGGTTACCTCACGATGTTTTCCTTTACCGTAAAAGTGCGTGATAATATAATTAATTGTGAACACACATATAACTTCGAAAAATCAGAATTCTGTGCCTGGGTTTGAACCCGCGACCTTTCGTTTCACAAGCTGGTACCTAACCACCTGCGCCACGGAGGCCCGTGACAACTGGCAGCCGACAATTGTAATTGCTGGTTTTAGAGTAAATTTTCATCCTCCAAGCTGCTTTAGGTATAGGAATTTACTATGAAAAAAACAATACCACTGCTCGGCCCTGGAATCAAAGCTATGTCGGGACCAAAGATCTTTAGTTCATAGAACACAGTTTCTTTTTTCTTTTTAAATGTGTTTTTCCAAAGCTGATCATTATACTTTTAGATATTATGAAAACATTTTCTCGGAGCGGGCGATGTATTTATTTCCATTTTTACTAAATTCTACATAGAATCAATGATTTTTCGTAACGTACAATGACTATGAAGGAAATTGTGTGAGAAAGTAGCCAAATTTCTGTTAAATCTTTACTAAATTCTTTTCATTTGTGTTACACAAAGGGTATTTAAAAAGTTCTAAGGAATTTCTTAGATGTGTAGTCCGTCAACCCGCACTAGGCCAGCGTGGTGGACTAAGGCCTAAGCGCTTTGAGTTGTAGAGGAGGCCTGTGCCCAGCAGTGGGACATATATGGGCTGATAATGATGATGATGCTGATGAAAGGGTATTTAAAGCACCGCTCGAATGATATTAAATACATACATAACCTCACGCCTGTATTCCCCGAAGGGGTAGGCAGAAGTGCATTACTACACTCACATTACGCCAGGTATGTATCAGTCCCACGTAATAGGGGGCGACATTTCCAGACTCCGTGCTGCTACTAATAATTTTTTAATGGAAAAACTCAATAACACTTTGCCCGACCCGGGAATCGAACCCAGGACCTCTAGATCGCACGGCACATACTTGTGCCGAGAGACCACAATGCAGTTATTAGATTAATTAGATATTAAATATTATCAGCCTTTTAAAAATACATAATATGTTTAAATAAAGGAAAGAAGTAAGAGTCTTCTTTCTTTTTCTTAAGGCAAGGGTGGAAAGGGAATAAATTCTAGATTCAGTGAAATGGTCTGGCAGCCGCTTGTAACAGCTTTTCTAGAACCTTCAGTGTTTAGTGTGATCTAGAAATACTAGATTTGATTCTCGGGTCTGGCAAAGTTCTATTTTATTTTTCCCTTAGGAAATTCTAAATAGGCGCAGGGAAGCTAGAAATGTAATAGTTTCACCCCCTTTTGCTTAAGATTAAAATACAAGTCGCGAAAAATGGGAATTGGATGTATGTATTTCCTTTGAGATAGTTAAAATATTTGGTGGCTATTTTAGGTAACACTTGTAGCGTTATTAAAGAGATATTAGTGGTTATCTAATATTAAAATCGTACAAAAAGCAAAGCCTTTGACCCAAGTTTTTACATGTCATTAATTTGTATAGCGAAAATATTAATCATCATCAGCCCAAATACGTCCCACTGCTGGGCACGGGCCTACTATACAACTGAGAGGGTTTAGGCCTTAGTCTACCACGCTGTCTTAGTGCGGGTTGGCGGACTACACACCTAAGAAATTCCTAAGAACTTTTAGGTATGCAGGTTTATTATTCAGGATTAAAATATTAGTTTGGTATATTTAAAAAATACAAGCCCTACATCAAAGATATCAATAGGTATTAAAAACATGTAGAAAATATTCAGCCTCACAAATACCCTGATCAGGAAAAATGTTTCTGAATCAGCAATAAAATTACAACGCAAAACTCTAATGTTAAGCTAACTAACTGCACTAAAAAGTTATTAACTGCATTAAAAATTAAAAGCACAGATTCATCATACTATCAAGGCAATATTCGATCTACGACTCCATACTTCCTTTGAACTTATACGAAAAACAATTCACGGGACCGCCATAAGTATGTAGAAACCTTACTATCACTTTTAAACACAAAAATAAATAAAAATAATTACCACATCGACGAGTTATTGGTTGAGACAGCAAAAACACACAACATCAAATGTTTTTGAATATACATAATGCACTTCACAATATTCAGTTTTATGATAGTGTGTACGTAGTTTCAAAGTTGGGAGGTACGCGGAGGGCCGTCCGAGCCCTGAGAGCGCGGGAGCGGACTGAACCAGCCTCCCTGCAGTTAAAAGCTTTTATTCCGAATGATTTCGCACCGCGCATTAGGTTTTAAAAACCCATTGCCTTATTCCATCTCTTGTATGTATGGCTATTGTTTAGGAACATAATAAAAATGTATATAAGTTAGTGTATTTGTTTGAAAAAGAAAACATGAATTAGGTTTTCGACAAATAAATCCGTTATGTAGTTATAACGTCACACTTAGATAAGAAACTATATTCGATTTTTTGGTCTTAGAAGCACTCAGACGTGAAACGTAAATATGTACATTATATATATTTTTAAAATACACAAACATGCAGAGATCGAACCTGGGACCTATCGTTTACCAGGCTGTTGTCTTATTAACTGTGCCACGACGGGTATAAAAACTAAAATTAAATTAAATTAATGGATATGAAACGAAACTCGATGTTAAGGGAAATAAAACAATAAAATGAAAAGTCAAAACTGTAAAGAGCTTATAATATGGAATGAACTTATTGAAAAATAGGGTAAAACAGTAAACCTACTTTTCAAAACCTGCTGTAGTAACCAAAAAAATTACACTCATACATAACCTCACGACTGTATTCCCTGAAGGGGTAGGTCGAGGTGCATTTCTGCACCCACATGTCGCCAGGTATATATGTACCTATGTAGCAGTCCCACGTAATAGGCAAACCTTTTGCTGTTTTACGGGCACATTTCCAGACTCCATGCGGCTATTGAGAATTTCATAATGTAAAAACCCAATAACACTTTACACGAAAAATATAAGTCGTGATGGCCTCGAGGTTTAGGCACGCGGTCGAGATTCTCGACGGTCGCGGGTTCAAACCTCAGGCACACACCTCTGACTTTTCGAAGTTATGTGTGTATTCACATTGAATTATCACATACTTGAACGGTGAAGGAAAACATCGTGATAAAACCTGCACACCAAAAAGTTCTTAGGAATTTCTTGGGTGTGTAGTCCGCCAACCCGCACTAGGCCAGCGTGGTGGACTAAGGCCTAAACCCACTCAGTTGTAGAGGAGGCCCGTGCCCAGCAGTGGGACGTATATGGGCTGATGATGATGATGATGACGAAAAATATAAACACGAAGGAAACTGAAGACAAAGACATATATTAAGATACAAAAATTACAAAATACCAAAATTAAATACAACCAGTCGCACAGATTGTTCCGACTCCACATTAGGACACAAGTCTTGTGTTGTGGGTATAACGATCTACTAAAGACTTTTTGGTTTCACAAACACCTTCTACCCGAATTTCTTTACACGAAAATTTGTCTCTATGTGGGAATTGAGCCTGCAGCCTCTAGTTTCTCAGGCTAAATAATTGTGCCACGAAGGCACACTTTTGTACAGCGACGCATCCGGACGAAAATTTACAATAAAAGCTTATAGTTGCCAGCGTCAATTCAATATTTTCCAAGATAATTCTATTATAGGAAAAATACTATATTTAGGGAAGCGCCGCTATTGTAGGTCGGCGCTAAAAGCCAACAGGGTTCCCGATCTAATGCATTTATTAACGTACATAAAAAAACCTTTTTATTTCCGCATATTTTTATTTTTTTGAAAAATATGTTGTTTCGTAGTAAGCTTAGTTTTTTGTCAACATCAGGATACGTCCCAATGCTGGGTAGTCTTTACGGTTGAGACGTTTATGGCCTAAGTCTATTTAAGTATTTTGATGAAATACATTTTAGAGATATTCACTATATGTAGAAGTCTCAGACGCGTAGATTTACTAAAGATGTTTGCCTCTGCCGTTTTAAATGTGTGATAATTCGTAATTTATCTGCAATGATCATTTTATTCCTATAAAGTATTGAGTACGGAAGGAAAAGAAAAATTGTGATTGGTAAAAAACTTTGAATGATAAGCTAGTTTATAAGCGTACATATATACATAAACACACGCCTGTATTCCCCGAAGGGGTAGGCAGAGGTGGATTTCTGTACCCACATTTCGCCAAGTATGTATCAGCCCCACGTAATAGAGGGCGAGCCTATTGCCGCTTTTCGGGCACATTTCCAGACTCCATGCTGTTACCGAGAATTTCCTAATGGAAAAACCCAATAGCCCTTTGCCCGACCCGGGAATCGAACCCAGGACCTCTAGATCGCACGGCACTTGTACCGCGAGACCACGAGGCAGTTTATAAGCGTATATAAGTTAATAAGCGTCTATAAGTTTATAAGCGGCTATAAGTTTATAAGCGTCTATAAGTCTATAAGCATCTATAAGTCTATAAGCGTCTATAAGTGTAGCCTACGTCTCGTGCGTATATACATCTTCAACTCAACCTTAATGTAATAATTGGCACGTGTGATTGAGACATTCCACGTTCGATTTCCGAATTGGACAGTCACATTGAGATTTTTAGTCCAATTTTCTATACTAGCACGGAGTCTAGAATTGTGCTCGAATAATGGCAATAAACTCACCCTTTATTACGTACGATTGAAACAGCTAGCGAAACGTGGATGTACAAACCTTTGTCTCTGCGTTCGGGGTGTAACACACTTTCGACGCGACACAATATAAAAGTTTTTTATTCGGCCATATTTTAATTCAAACTAAGCTTTTTAGAGAGCTAGTTGAGTAACAATTCGCTTTGTACATTTTGTTCGACAACACAACGGCTTGCTCGAGTTGCTATTTTTAGTCCTTTATGCCCAGACGCGGTCTGGATAATGTAATTATTTAGATAGAATGCCCTCTGTACTAAGTTTGACGCTGACTTTTTCAGCAGCGATATTTAAACAAATAAAAAAATACCCTAACTGCCTCGTGGTTTCGTGGTACAAGTATGTGCCGTGCGATCTATATAGGTCCGATACCCAGGTTGGGCAAAGTGTTATTTAATTTTCCATTAGGAAATTCTCAGTAGCAGCACGGAGTCTGGAAATGTGCCCGAAAAACGGTAATAGGCTCGCCCCTATTACGTGGGACTGATACATACGTGGCGAAATGTGGGTGCAGAAATGCAATTCTGTCTACCCCTGCGGGGAATACAGGCGTGAGGTTATGTACGTATGTATGTAAAAAAATTTAGTAATTCACAAGAATTCACAAAAAACGGAATAATAATCAAAAAGAGTAGACAATAGGCGATTTTGTCGACGACAGCGATTTCTTCCAGAAAACCTTTGAATGAAATGTGAAAAAGTAAACTAAAAATATAGAGATCTAAAAAATAAGATATTAATTATATGTATGGTTACATTTATATAACTATCTTATAAAACGACTCAACTGACACGAAACCAATTTCCGACTGACAATCAATGTTGCCAACTTTATTTTGATATTTACAACAACTATGAACAATAATCGAAAAATACGTTATTAACGACATCGTCTTTTTTTGACCCTATCCCACCGCACACCCTTCAATGTAACCCCTATATTCTAGAATCAACAACGGCACGCACAGTATTAACGCAGAGCACTAAGGCTCAGCGAATCTTTTTTTTTTTTTTTTTTTTTTTTTTTTTTTTTTTTTTTTTTTTTTTTTTTTTTTTTTTTTTTTTCACGCGGGGAAAATCCCTTTACGGACCATCCCGCCCCGGAAGGGCGAGGGTGTGTCGGACTCACCGGCGCCTTCCGACCCAGCATTGATGTTACCGCCCGTGATGTGCTCGGGCGGCCGCTGGGCCGGGTCCCTACCAAAATCAATGCGCCGTAATACCGACTAAAAACCCCGCGACGGCCACCATCAGCGCATTCAGCGAGGCGGCCCCGGCATATCCTGAAGCAAAAGCTATGGATTGGCGCGGGACCGCCTCTGCGCGGTGCCAAAAGGCACGCCCAAGATGTAACTTACTCCTCGGGGGCCGCCAAGGTAGGGACGGCGGCCCCGCGTGGCCTCCGGGCGCCGGGCTAGGTGTTCACCCGGCGCCTCCTACGTCGCCTGTTGCGACGAGCGGGATCGGTCTGCTCCCGATCCCGCTCGGCGCTCTCCTTCTGCGAAATGACACGTTCGCAGAAGGAGAGCATAGCTTTCCATGACCTCCGGCTGCCGACCATGGCGGCGACCACAGTCGGCAGCGAGAGGTCGCTCCCTACGACCGCTACGAGAGCGCTGCGCTCCTCGTCCCAGGCTGGGCACTCCTCCAACGTGTGCTGAGCCGTGTCCACACGGCAGTTGCCACAATGGTGGCACACGGCGGCCTCCTCCACTCCAACGATGCGACACAGGTACGCACCGAAGCAGCCGTGCCCGGTGAGCACCTGCGTCAATCTGAAGGTCGGCGCACCGTGGCGCCTGTCCATCCACTGCTGGAGGACAGGACGCACTGCCGCGACGGTCGCCACGCCAGCACTTGGGCTCTCCAGCCTGGAACTCCACTCCTCCACGGCGGCGCTGCGGAGGGAGGCCAACATGGCCTCGACCTCTCTGGGGGCTGGTCTCCGCCCGGTGCGCCGGAACGCCTCCTCCCGCCACCAAAACACGGACGAGAGGGCTTGGGCGTCCAGCTGCCAGGGCAGAGTACCCGCCAAAACACAGGCCGCCTCGTGCGAAATCGTGCGGTACCCTCTAACGATTCGCTGCGCCACCATTCGCTGCGGACGATGCAGCAGGCGGACGCAGCGAGCGCCGAGGGAATTGGCCCACACGGGACACCCGTATAGGGCCATGGACCGCACGACTCCAGCATATAGGCTTCGGCAAGGGAAGCCAGGACCATCGATGTTGGGCAGCAGGCGACCGAGAGCGCCTGCTGCGCGGACCAACTTCGGCGACAACATCTCGAAATGCGCACGGAATTCCCACCGACTGTCCAGAATCAGTCCAAGGTACTTCATCTGGGAAAGGCTCAGCGAATCTAGGGGAACCTAATTTGTTAAGATCACGCAACGAAATTTATCAGAAAAAATATAAAGGAGGAGTTGGAAAACAAAGAGTTGTCCACTTCTGAGTTTCTCACAGTCTATTATTATCTATAAAAATGTAACTCTTTAGCTATTACTGCCATCTAGCGGCAAAGAGCAAAATTTATTAAATCCAGTTGAAGCAGGACCAAAGTATTTGTGAAGTAAATGAAAATAGTCGAATATTTTGTTAACTGTTTCTTAATTACAAAAGAAATAACAGTATAAAGGATCCGTGAAATAAAGCAAGAATTTTTCGTTCGTGTATTTTTATAAATGAGCCAATTAAGCGCCCCATGGTCTGTACTTTTTCAAACTTTTACCTTTCAATATTTCTTTTCTGTAATTATAGTTAGTTAATGAAGGAGTAATGGCCTCGAGGCCATTGGTATAGACGCGCGGTCGAATCAAATCTCAGCAAATGTTTATACGGAATTAGCACATGCTTTAACGGTGAATAAAAACATCGTAAGGAAACATGCACATTTAATGTATATGAGGTAATGATGATTTAAAATGAACTCAGTTACACCGCTTCAACAACCCAACCTTTTATGGAATATGTCACATACATTCGTGCAACAAACGTCCTTTGATTGGTTTTCATTCTGCATAAGTATAAAGAGACTCCAGAGGAGTCGTGATGGCCTCGAGGTTTAGGCACGCGGTCGAGATTCTCGACGGTCGCGGGTTCAAACCCCAGGCACACACCTCTGACTTTTTGAAGTTATGTTTGTATTCGCAAATAATTATCACGTACTTTAACGGTGAAGGAAAACATCGTGATAAAACCTGCACACCTAAAAGTTCTCAGGAATTTCTTAGGTGTG
Source organism: Hemaris fuciformis (assembly GCA_907164795.1). Taxonomy (NCBI): domain Eukaryota; kingdom Metazoa; phylum Arthropoda; class Insecta; order Lepidoptera; family Sphingidae; genus Hemaris; species Hemaris fuciformis. Next base: position 11,209,628 of record OU015452.1, read on the forward strand.
TAGTCCGCCAACCCGCACTAGGCCAGCGTGGTGGACTAAGGCCTAAACCCTCTCAGTTGCAGAGGAGGCCCGTGCCCAGTAGTGGGACGTATATGGGCTGATGATGAAGTATAAAGAGAATGGGTCGACAGAAAGTCGGAGATTGACTAAAATTCGATTGAATCGAAATGGAAAGACGAAGGTTTGGTTACACAACTAAATATACCCAACAGTCACATATACATATATAGATTTCCTCGCACACTACGACACTCGTATCGTGGGCATCAGAAACTACGAGAGACTTTTCAGTCTCACAAACACCCAGACCCGAAACAAATAATCGCGGATCACACAAACATTTTTCTTGATGCAGAGATCGATCTCGCAGCCTCAAAAAGCCTCCTTTGACAAAAAGTAGAGAACACGTGTACTAAGTTTCAAGGATTCAATGATGCACATTTAGTTACGAAACCAACATGAAGTTCGTGACATTGACAAGTAAACAGAAGTTGTACATCTCGTCAAACTTTAGCATTTCCTAGTTTCGGATATCTCGCTCGCGAATATTTTGCAGTCAAGTTTAGATTGAATTTGTTTGTGAATCTTCATGTACAATGCTATGAATAATCTGAACTTTGTAATAACTTGGATTTGTATCTCTATATTTCTATTTAATCTCTTGTGATCGAAAGACCCTGAGTGCGATTGCCGAGTCGGCCAAAGTGTTACTGTGATTTGCGCCCGAAATTCCTAACACAAACAATTACATTTCACATCATCATCATCATCATCATCAGTGCATATATGTTCCACTGCTGGGCACAGACTTCCTCTACAACTGAGAGGATTTAGGCCTTAGTCCACCACGCTGGCCTATTGCGAGTTGGCGGACGACACACCTAAGAAATTCCTAAGAACTTTTAGGCGTGCAGATTTCCTCACGATGTTTCCTTCACCGTTAAAATTAATAATAATTCATTGTGAATACACACATAACTTCGAAAAGTCAGAGGGTTTTACCCCCGCCGAGATTCTCGATCGCGCGCCTAAACTTCGAGGCCATCACGCCTTAACAATCAATAACATTTCACCTGACCCAGGTATTAAATTAGCAGATTTTACCGATAGACATGAGGCAATGGTAATGAGACCTAAACAATAATATTTAAAAACAATAGGCACATATCTAGTTAGTCCGTTGTTTTAATGCACCACTTGAAAATTAATTTTCATATCTTGCCGTAAGTGGTTGTATTGTTATGAGAGCTTTATCACGAGAGGGTCCATGGGAGGGGCGGGAGCGATCCTACAAAGTATACACTCACACAAACATACATGCCTGTATTTTCCGAAGGAAGACGGATATGCATTTCTGCACCTAGATCTTGCCAGGTATACAGGTGTATTCGGATCGGATCGGAAACTAAGGCAGGTAATAGCTAAGGTTACAAACCCCCTGGCGCTAAAAAAAATTCCGACAAAAACAAAAAAATTAAAGTTTTCCTAACAACCATAGTATAAAATGTATATGGTTGTAAGGAAAACGTCATATCTTCTATGAAAAGGACTTTTTTTTTCAACAAAAATAAGCAAAAGAAATACAATTATCTAGTTGAATGTCTTTTGCATTTGTAGAAGACATATATTAAAATTGACTCCCTCTTTATACAAAAAAAGTGCACAGATATTCCAAATTTCCTTCTAATTAATTTCTTTGCAAGATTAAAACAATTGTTTTTTGCCGTAGTCGACTTTTGCCAGTCCAAAATCTATTTAGCCTCCATCCCCTATATCCCGTTGTTAAGTTGGCATGCCTAAAATTGCTAACATACACCATACGAGAAAATATGTATTTACCTCTGTAGACCCTCAACGAGCCCCTTTGTATGAAAATCTCCGCGTCCCGAGCCTTTGGGCCCTCGCGGGAATTTCATTCACCTACAGGATATATTAGAATTTAATTAGGGACATTTTGTGTACACAGATTGCTTCGAGGTCTCGCGGCAGTGTTTACCGAGCGATCCCGCGTTTGATGCCCGGGTCGAGCGTGGTGTTATATAATATATAATCATCATCATCATCAGCCTATATACATCTCACTACTGGGCACGGGCCTCCTCTACAACTTTACACAGAGTATAAAAAAACCGAGATGGAACTAAGATAGTTACCTAATAGTTACGGTAACAAACACATTGACACTAAAAACACTCTCGAAAAAAATGATGTTTTCCAAACTACTGTAAGTAATTAATGGATATGGTGATAAGGAGAATGTCAACTTTCTAGTTTTTTTTTCTGATTTTTTTAACGTCAATGTTTTTATAACCACCGTAAATATTACCTCTGCCTTAGTTTTTGACCGCGATTTGTTTACACCATGTATCGTATTACTGGCCCATCCCAGCTTCGCATGGGCGCAGTGTAGTTCTCTATTGTAACTCTCTCGTGTTCTATTAAAACCCAATACACCGCCATCTGTTACAATCTTATGAAACTCACAGACAATATTATTTAAAACAAATAATTTGAAATATAAAATAATGCGACTTTAAAGTCAAAGTTAAAGTCGAAATAATCTTAATTCAATAAAATTGAAAAATATACAACTATAAAATGACGTATAAACTTTTCTATCTCTAAAGGGCCAAACTGCGCACAAAATTTGATTAAAATCGGTTCAGAAGTTTAGGAGTTCATCGAGTGCAAACAACGCGACACGAAAAATCTGGTACGAAAATACTCACAGACGTGTCAACGTATACTTTTGGGCGTATTGCTTTGGTTAATTTAAAAATGGAATTACCTAGTCTCTAAATAATATTACCTTTAAATAAGTAAATAAGTACTTAATTTAGAACCTAAACTAACAGTCACGATTTATTCTAGTGCGTGTACATATAGCGAGAAAATAGAACATGAAGCACATTTTACCTTTAAAGGTTTTCTGTGTAATGTGTTTGCTGAGGGTGGGCGTAAAGGTAGGCGAAGGTAAACGAACATCTGGAAAGGTTTTAGTAATGACGTGGACCGGAAGCGTGGCTTTAATAAAGTAAAAACAAATTATTACAGAGATAGTGTTTGATTAAAGTATACTGGTTTTTCATTTGATCTGGGGGTATAGGAGCAACGAACCATCGAGATGTCCAGGTTTTTTAAAATTATCTTTTTGTACACCACAAGAACAGAATTAAGATAAAACTAAATTCATAAAAACTATGTTAAAGGGCGGTCTTATCGCTATCAGCGATCTCTTCCAAATACCTAGAATGAAACAGTAATGAATATAAAGGGGGTGCTCCGTATTCATTAAATATTTTTTGAAAATAGAAAATTTGTTTGAAGGAATATAAGTTCGCAATTTTACATGGTATTTATAAAAAAAGGTGCCAAAAGCTAAGCGTAATTAAATTACTCAACCTACCTCTTCTGATACGCCTTTATGTGTGTGTTTTAAAGAAATTAAAAACAATATGTGGGATTCTTAATTATCACGCACTTTATCTTTAAAGAAAAACATCTTAAGGAAACTTAAGAGTGCCGTGAGTCCAAACGGCCAACGGAACTCGAACCCCTTTTGATCGCACAACAATTTTACGGCAGTAACAATCAGGCAGCCTACAAGGCAACATTCAGCTCAATCTATTTATAAACACAGATTTATATGATCGTAGTAAACTACATCAAACACCAACTCGAAACAAAACAAACGAAATAATAGACAATTATTCACAAATTACAGAGTAGCAACTAATCAGAGGCGCGTCTTTGTATACATTAGCGGGAAACGCGAGCCGCCATTTTGTGTGTACAAAGAAACAATACAGTTGATTTCGCGCTAATCTAGAATTCAGGGGTATTGTTGAGGTAAATTCTGATTCAGTCGAAATCTCTGTTTGCACAGGTTAATGGTATACGCGTGCTGAATTCTGCAAAAATGTAATTAAAATCTGGTATTCTTCTGCAAATATCCGAACGGCTTTTTTAATTTTTTGCCTAAGGAAATTGTGAAAGACCCCCAGTAACTCGTATAAAATCAAAAATCCTAACGAATTTTATGATATAATTAATTAATTCGCTGCCTATATGGTTTATCAATTCGTCGTGCGGTCGAGGGATTTCGAGTTACGTTCCCGGGTCGGGCAGATTCTCTCTCTCAGGAGCAGCATGTACTCTGAAAATATGCGAGATTAACTTTATGCTTGTTCCATATTCCGTCTAACTTAAAACATTGTTGGCAAAACGAAGACGTAAATATACTTACCTTTGCATAACTCTTCAATGGTAAAGACGAGACACAAAATAACTGTCGCAGAGATACGTCAGAATAAAAAAGTATGTCTTTCTAGTTTCTTGTATAATACCATTACATCGCTGAAAAAACTGAACTTACATGAATTCGTACACAGTGCTTGCAATAAAATATAGCCTTTTAATCAAGTGGGATGACAGTGAAGGTTCAATCATGCCTTTAAAACAGACTAATTAATTTGCGGCGTAAAATGGTGCCCGCGGAATCATTAAATACAGATTTGAACGTAACGGACGGTTGGCCACAGCCCACTACGCACGCTACGGCCCACGGCTGGCTCAAAGCACGCACATTACACGTAATGCGACACGGAAACCGCACGAGGAACATGAGAGAGGCGGAACGGGATGCGCTCCTATATTTATCCTGCATGGTATTAAAAGTTAGACTTTCGATTTTTTGGTCATTTTGTAGGTTGCTGCAATTTGTATCGTTATGACATGTAGGTATGAGGTTAAATAAAAATGTAATTATAATTAAAAATTATTGTATAAATAAATGACATTTCGTGTTGCTGAGGGAGTTTCTTGCCGTTTCTTCTCCACAGCGATAACACGTTTCAAAGCGGCAATAGTTTAAAAAAAAACTTAATTGACTTTTCAAGAGCACTTGTAAAAGTCTATTTGAATAAAGGTGATTTTGACTTTGACTTTGAATATGCGGGAACCAGTGGCGTGCCTAGGGTCTCTAGCTAGGGCAAGCCCAAATTTTTATTACGGTTTTTATAGTGTATTTTTTGGTCCAGAAAGTCAGAGAACTAATAAATAATATACCGCAAATTATTTACATTCAAGATTTTGACATATTGATATAGGTATATTATAATACTGGCCTAACAAAGAAATAATATTTGTCGTTAGTACCAAAAACCATAAAATGTCGGCGAAAATTATTAGAACAATAATATGTCCAAATTGTGCACAAACGTCGTGTCTCTCTAAATTTGAATGCGAGATGTTATAACATAACACGGAATATATCATATTGAATTTTATTAGACAAATAACTCGACTGGAATTGGTTTCAAACCACATAATAAAAAAACACACATAACTTGGAAAAGTCAGAGGTGTGTGCCTGGGGTTTGAACCCGCGACCGTCGAGATTCTCGACCGCGTTAGGCACGCTGAGGTCATCACGACTTCAAAACCTTTATTATATTTATATATAATATATACATATCTATGCATATGCATTACTAGGAGTATTTACATTCAGAATTTTGCAGATTTTATACATACTTTTCGGAGTTCGGTTGCGGTTTTTAATATAACTCAAACATTTTGCGTGGAAACGTCCTTTCACGATCTTTTTAATATCTATTGACATTCGCGAAAAGGGAGCTGTGGATTTTTACGTCGGTATTACATATGTGAAGAGAGATGCTCAAAGTTTTATACGTCTTACTGGAATTTATGGTGTAAGGATATGTGAACTGCGTATATTTATTATATATTTGACGAATATATTTATATATTTGACAGCCCCGTGGCGCAGTTGGCTAGACACCAGCTTGCGAAACGAGAGGCCGCGGGTTCGATCCCCGCACCGAGATAAATGTTTGTGTGATCCACAAATATTTGTTTCGGGTCTGGGTGTAGGTGAGACCGAAAGTCTCTCGTAGTTTCTGATCCCCACGACACAAGACTTGTATCTTAGTGTGGGATCAGAACTATGTATGTGACTGTTGGGTGTATTTATTTATTTATTTATTATATGTCACTCGTCGTGCGTACGATTAAGTCCCGGGTTCGATTCTCAGATCAAGTAAATGTTTATCGGAATTTTCGTTATCAAATTATCCAGACTGAAATTCTTTGTTTTATAGACTTGTTTAAATATTCAATATTACATATTATAACACATGAAGTTTATTAAAATAAGCTCCCTACGGCTTGGGGACCTCATTTACGGTTAAGGAATAATATATTCGTTTTCAAATCTTTTTGTTTGCAAGTATGAACTAGGGGGCAGTTTTGGTTTTATAAATATATGTAAATAGCACGAAAAATTGCAGAGATATCAAAACTTCGACTTTTATTTCACAGTCGGCATTTACCCAACTTTGCGCGAAAAGTTGTACATAAAATTTAAATTTACTAGCAAATTTAATTGAGAAGTTCTGCGGAGAGCACTTTTATCCCCAATTATTTCCGGGTTGCAAAAACATCATAAAGAAAAAGCACCCAACAATAGTCCACTGGGGAAAACTACACAATTACGTATGCCATGGAAAAATACTCTTTATTATTTGTACGTTAAGTGCTGTTATTGCAAACGCATTTTTTCCCCCCACTAAATGGCCGCACCGTATCAATTTATGAATATTTTATTTTATAATTGTGTAGAATGTTGTCTATGCCTTTTTTTATCTGTTTTATCTTATGGTAAGTGTTGTTCTTTTTAAATTTCGAACAACAATTTTTCTGTCATTAGTCGTCATGGCAGCCCCGAGGCGCAGTTGGCTGGACACCAGATTGTGAAACGAGAGGCCGCGGGTTCGATCCCCGCAAGACAAGACTAGTACTTAGTGTGGGGTCAGAAATATGTATGTGACTGTTGGGTGTATTCATTTATAAATAATTATATAAATGGAAGTCGTTATGCCCTCGAGGTTTAGGCACGCGGTCAAGAATTTCGACGGTCGCGGGTTCAAACCCCAGGCAGAAACCTCTGACTTTTCGAAGTTATTTATGTATTCACAAATAATTATCACGTACTTTAACGGTTAAGGAAAACATCGTCATGAAACCTGCACGCCTAAAAGTTCTTGGGAATTTCTTAGGTGTGTAGTCCGCCAACCCGCACTAGGCCAGCGTGGTTGACTAAGGCCAAAACCCTCTCAGTTGTAGATGAGGCCCGTGGCCAGCAGTGGGCTGATGATGATGATGATGATGATATAATTGTAAATATAAAAATCAAAAACAAAAGGTTAAAAAGTTTGAGAGCCGCATCAGTTCGGATTGTTCGTTTTAATACGTGTCCGGGAATATTACTCCATTTTTATTACATTTCGCAAGTCCCATTTAGTTACTGCTTCTACACTTCCACTTGATTAAAAAATATTACTTCAATGAGGTCGCTAATCATAAAAAGATTTTTAATCTGTGGACCATTGTGGAACTATAACTTTTATATTATTTTAGTGGCACGATAGTCCGACGACTTGAGAAAAGTGGTGGGTAGCGGATGGATGAGGGCTGCTCAACACCGGGAGAGTTGGCGCTTTCTTGGGGAGGCCTACGTTCAGCATTGGATGGCGTTAGGCTTAGTATATAAGGCTACCATTCCGGGGGTTTCTGTTTCAAAAATTGGCCATAGATATACAGAAATGCAATACCACTGGTATTTTGGATCCTATTACCCACTCAGGCTATCAAAGGACGCTCTTTCAGATTAATAATAATAAATACACCCAACAGTCACACACATAGTTCTGACCCCACACTAAGATACAAGTCTTGTGTCGTGGATATCAGAAACTACGAGAGACTTTTCGGTCTCACAAACACCCAGACCCGAAACAAATACTTGTGGATCACACAAACATTTGTCTCGGTGCGGGGATCGAACCCGCGGCCTCTCGTTTCGCAAGCTGGTATCTAGCCAACTGCGCCACGGGGCTGTCAAATTCAAGATTACAATAGCTTTACTTACAAGGGGAATTTATCCCCTTTATTTAATTCGTACAATTTCAAGTTTGCTGTTTACTTTCTCTGTTAATTATTTTATTTATAAATTCTCTTATATTTAACAAGCCGCAAGTATATTAATCCGCTGGGCTATGTCGGTTACTTTAGTTCTCCTACGGATCTCCTCATTTCTGATTCGATCTCGTAGGGAAACCCCGAGCATAGCCCTCTCCATAGCTCGTTGAGAGACTCGTCGCTGGATGCAGGCAGTGGCGGTACTTCCATAGAAGCCCAAAAGCGTTACACGTTAATTGTGTAATGTCTAGTTTATAATTGTTTATTGTGGGGTATTTATTCAACAAAATGTTATTTGTTAAATAAAGATTTAAGGCTTAAAGATTATTATTCGCAATTTTGAAAGGCAAACTGGGCTTTTCGGCTTCTACGGAAGTACCGCCACTGGATGCAGGCTGCCTCCAACAGGTCAATGTGGAAGTCATTGGGGGAGGCCTATGTTCAGCAGTGGACTTCTTTAGGCTGATAATGAATGAATGAAATGAAGTATATTAAGTATTTGATAAGAAATACTACTTTTTAATTTACTATTACAGTAAAACAAAAATTTAATTCTACCACAAATTACAAAAGATTTTCTGAACTCGAATCTATAATTTAGCCCTATCCCACCACACACCCGCCACTGTAAATCCTGTGCTCCAGGATCAACAGCGGCACGCACAGTATCGACGCCGAGCAATGAAGCTCAACGAAACTAAGGGGACCTTCTGTCATTATCCCGCAACGAAGTTAATCAAATGAATACGAATCTGCGACTACAACTTTGAAAATCACCCCACCGAGCTTTTTATTTTTATTTATTTATTTACTCTTTACTGTACGCCATGTAATAAAAACAACATAGGTATCAGTAAGATCTCAATAAAGTAGTGTCACAAATGGGGGCCTTATTGCAATCGGCGATTTCTTCCAGCCAACCGTTAGATGGGCTGGAGAGATCAGAAGCGTAGAGTGAGTGGTCAAATTTATGTAAATGTTGAAATTATAAAATAAATGATGGACGTAAAATGTTTAAACATAATAACATTATTAAATAAAAAATATATTTATACTACTTACCTATCATCTAGAATCTAGACCATAAAATTCAGCAATTTCACAGCCTATTTACAAAGCCGTGTAAATGATCGTAGATGGCGCGTCGATCCGCCTAAGCACTGAGCCGGCTCTAATAAAGCTATATTGCAATTTGGCAACGCAATCACACCCATCGCCGATCCAATACGTATGCAAATTGTAAGCTATTCTTGAGGGTATTACTAAAATAGGCAGAACATGATTTTACTACAAATTACGATTATTTTGGTAGGGATAAAGTTTGTAACAATAAAATAAACAAATAATAGGTCAAAAAGAATAATGTGTTGTAAAACATTCAGAAGTAGATTCATGTCTAGAAAGTGCCAGGCAAACGGTAACAAGCTCGTCCTATTAAGTGATATTTTGTAGCTTTGGTATTTTAGTGTAGAATTACGTCTGTGCCTACCCTTCTAGAGACACAGGCGTATATACCTACTTTACGCCATTATCAGCCCATATACGTCCCACTGCTGGGCACGGGACTCCATACCGACCAAAGCCCCTCGGTGGCCATCTCCGCGCCAAGTTGGGCGACCATGGTACGTGAGCGAAAAGCGCCTACCGTTATCCACAGCCGCCCGGTGCGCCTCCGAGACATACTTGTCTCGGCCGTCTCGGAGTTGTAGGGGGCGCAGTTGCACCCCCACTAGCTTGGTTCGGGCGCCCCGGTTGTGAGTGGGCGCCCGCGACGTACACAAGCCACAGTGCCGCCGCCCCTCACGGGGCCACTTTCAGTGAGGACGCGCTACCCCCACAGCGCGCCCAGTGACCCCAAATGCCGCTTTGAGCTCTACAACTGTAAGGGCGTAGGCCCTAGTCCACCACGCTGGCTTAGTACGGATTGGCGGACTACACACCTAAGAAATTCCTAAGAATTTGTAGGTGTGCAGTTTTTCACGTTGTTTTTCTTTACCATTAAAGTAAGTACGTGATAATTATTTGTGTATACAGTCTATTATTAATTTAATGAAACTATATTCACAAAGAATTATCACGTACTTTAACGATGTAGAAAAACATCGTGATGAAACTTGCAAACCTAAAAAAGTTCTAAGGCATTTCTTAATTGTGTAGTCCGCCAACCCGCACTAGGCCAGCGTGGTGGACTAGAGCCTAAATCCTCTCAGTTGTAGAAGAGGTCCGTGCCCAACAGTGGGACGTACATGGGCTGATCATGATGATGATGATATTTACACCCCCTTCAGCTTGAATAGCACTTCAATAACATTATGTAAAGCGTATTACACACTCGGCAGGTCACTACGGTTCTTGCGCATCTACAATTGCTGATATGATCATGTAATTAATTCAGAATCCCATTTACCCGTAATACAAACGATTTGTAAAGGTATTCCTATTACAATTGCTATGCTATGTGAAATATGTATCTTCGAAGTGAAAGTAAAAATAATTGTGATACGTGTATTGAGAGCCAAGCTATAGTTCGTAAGTTTGAGAATACGGGCTAAGAAATTCCTTTAGAATGTTTAGGTGTGCAGGTACAATCGCGATGTTTTCCTTCAAAGTTAAAGTATATGATAATTCATTATGAATACACACATAACTTCGTCAATTCAGAGATGTGTGCCTAGGGTTTTATCCCGCGACCTTCTTGGGGGTGAATTTATTTATTACTAGCTTTTGCTCGCGACTTCGTCCGCGTAGACTACAGGGTTGGGTACAGGGTTGGCATACGTCATAGTAGCTTTAGGCATGCAAAGTCTCAAAGATCGGTTTAAAATTGACAAAGTTTCATATAAAATATCATCCCCTATTTTATCCCCTTGGAGGTATCAAAATCCTTTCTTAGCAGATGCCTACGTCATAACATCTACGAGTACCTGCATGCCAAATTTCAACCCCATCCGTCCAGTGGTTTGGGCTATTCGTTGATAGATCACTATGTCATTCAGTCAGTCAGTCACTCACCTTTGAGTTATATATATTTAGATTAATACGAACGACTTTTTTTATACTTTTTTTTTTATACACCCAACAGTCACATACATAGTTCTGATCCCACACTAAAACACAAGTCTTGTGTCGTGGGTATCAGAAACTACGAGAGACTTTTCGGTCTCCCAGACTCGAAACAAATAATTGTGGATGACACAAACATTTGTCTCGGTGCGGGGATCGAACCCGCGGCCTCTCGTTTCGCAAGCTGGTATCTAGCCAACTGCGCCACGGGGCTGTCCTGTTCTGTTGAAATACAATTGGTAAGATGTGAGTGCAGAAATACACACCTGCCTGCCTGTTCGAAGCTCTCTGAAACATCTTAGTACTGGCAGTGGACAACAGGCCCAGAATACGAGTATCCGCTGCGGTGCGCGACATGGCTCATCGAATTTAACCGATACAACCACCACAAGCCCGCAACATTGTAGATTGTAACTCAGTTTGTGTAGAACTCGTTCGCGCCGATACACTTCAGTAAGTTAAATTGTTCAAACTAGATTGGGAGTACTATGTGGGTACTATGTTTAGCTTTGCGAAATTTTGTTAGACTTTAGTATGATAAAATATCTCTAAAAGGACTACAAACTTGTATTTTTTATGCGAAACGGTAGGAAGGCTTAAAATACGGTACAAGGCATTAATAGGAGGGATCCTCAAGGTCTCGCTGTACACATACGTGTCGTGCGATCTAGAGGTCCTGGATTCCTGGGTCGGGCAGCGTGTTATTGGGTTTGTCCATCAGAATATTCTCAGTAGCAGCACGGAGTCTGGAAAGTGCCTGAAAAACGGCAATAGACTCGCCCCTTATTACGTGGGACCTAGCGAAATGTGGTTGCAGAAATGCTCCTCTGCCTACCCCTTCAGAATACAGGCGTGAGGTTATGTATGTATGTCATAGATGACGACGTTAAATTAAGTTTGAAAATATAAAAGTAATACCAAAATCACGAGAACGAAATTGTAAAGCGGCGCTTAAATGATTTGATGAATGTTTTTAATAATATCACATTAAAGTTACACTATAAATCTAAAATCTTGACGTTTAGAATAGAAACTCTTATAACTCATAACGCCCCAGATTGCCCGACATCTTTGTCCTTACTGTAAAGTAGTACTAGACACAAAATTACCGTGTATTGAATAGAATCCTTATATTTAATCATACTCGTATTATATACTAGCTAGAGCCTATAAACCTTAGATAGCTCCGTATCTTAAAACTTCAAAAACGATGTTTTTCTTCGTTTTTGCCACATTTTTCATTTCTGCTCCTCTCCTTAAGGTCGTAGCGTGATGATATATATCCGATGACCTTCCTCGATAAACGGGCTATCTAACACTGAAAGCAGTGATGGCCTCGAGGTTTAGGCGCGCGGTCGAGAATTTCGGCGGTCGCAGGTTCAAACCCCAGGCACACACCTCTGACTTTTCGAAGTTATGTGTGTATTCACAATGAATTATCACTTGCTTAACGGTTAAGGAAAACATCGTGATAAAACCTGCACACCTTAAAGTTCTTAGGAATTTCTTAGGTGTGTAGTCCCCCAACCCGCACTAGGCCAGCGTGGTGGACTAAGGCCTAAACCCTCTCAGTTGTAGAGGAGGCCCGTGCCCAGCAGTGGGACGTATTTGGGGCTGATGATGATGATGATGATGAACACTGAAAGAATTTTTTAATCAGGCCAATTTTAAACAAACTATTCAGCTTTATACCTATTAGTGCGTATTGATAATATATTGCCTACATTGGAGCGTCGTTTGACAGGCTATAAATTTTCCTTCGGTATCCTAAGGACGTTGGGAAATATTGAAAGTGTACAGCCAAAGGCGAAAGGCAGATGTATTGAAGAGCTGTATATAATGTTCATTTTTTATTTACGCGTTCGTCGGTTAAAGAGTGAAGTAGGCCGAGCCCTATTTATTTCACGGTAAAAAACTTTTTCCATCGCAGAAAAGATAAGAAAAAAGCTACAGACATTTATCGTTTTAACTTTTGAGTAAGAATACTATTGGGAATTTATTCGCTAGTAATGAATATTATAAAACCTGTCAAATTTTAAATGATTTGACTGCCTCGTGGTCTCGCGGTACAAGTATGTGCCGTGCGATCTAGAGGTCCTGGGTTCGATTCCCGGGTCGGGCAAAGTGTTATTGGGTTTTTCCATTAGGAAATTCTCGGTAACAGCACGGAGTCTGGAAATGTGCCCGGAAAACGGCAATAGGCTCGCCACCTATTACGTGGGACTGATACATACTTGGCGAAATGTGGGTGCAGAAATGCACCTCTGCCTACCCCTTAAGGGAATACAGGCGTGAGTTTATGTATGTATGTAAATTTTAAATTCGCCTCGCCCGATCACACTTTTCGTAACGCTCTTGGCACGCATTCGCCAGCTTTCTGCCCAAGTCAAGCGTGCCTAATAAAGTTTTACTTCAAAAATATTTATTTTTATACTACACCCTCTGTCTTTAATTATTGTGCTTTTGCATAATCTGCAAAAAAGTAGCAGTGATGGCCTCGAGGTTTAGGCGAGCGGTCGAGAATTTCGGCGGTCGCAGGTTCAAACCCCAGGCACACACCTCTGACTTTTCGAAGTTATGTGTGTATTCACAATGAATTATCACTTGCTATAACGGTGAAGGAAAACATCGTGATAAAACCTGCACACCTAAAAGTTCTTAGGAATTTCTAAGGTGTGTAGTCCGCCAACCCGCACTAGGCCAGCGTGGTGGACTAAGGCCTAAACCCTCTCAGTTGTAGAGGAGGCCCGTGCCCAGCAGTGGGACGTATTTGGGCTGATGATGATGATGATGATGACGTCCACATCACACTACTGGCGGGCGTCCCCTACAACCGAGAGGAGTTAGGCCTTAGCAAATGCATGCCGGCCTAGTCAGGGTTGGTGAGGTTAATTTTGCTTCGTGAGGTATGCAGAGGCGCATTTCTGCACCCACATTTTCCCAGGTATGTATTACCCTATTACGTATAATATTTAGGCAGCGGCTGGGTTGTGCCCCTGGCATTGCTTTAGTCTATGGGCGGCGGTAACCGCTTACCATCAGGCGGACCGCTTGCTCGTCTGCCTACTGAGGCAATAAAAAATAAAATAAAAAAAATAAAAATAGGGCGCGAGCCTATGGTCGATTTTAGGGGAACATTTCCAGACTCCGTGTTGATGGAAAAAAAAACAATAACGCTTTGTCCGACCCGGGAATCGAAACCCAGGACCTCTTGATCGCACGCCACATACTTGTGCCACGAGGAAGTCGAGTTTAAGTCTTTCTACACCCAAAAAAGAGTTTTAACATTTAGTAAAGATCAACGGTATATGTGAAAAAGACTTCGTTTGTTTAGGCTTATCCTGAGCTCGCTGTAATATGGCACACGTCAGGATTTGAACTCACAGCGTCACAGTCGTAAAGATTTATAGCTACACAAAAAAGTGGTAGTGTTGTGCCAATGGCCTATTGCCGTATATTTCGTGAAATAAAAATCTTTACAGCCTCTACAGAACACGAGTTCCTCAATTTTTTAAAACCTACTAATTTCGATTTAAACCTATCCAATGAGCGAGTGTGTTTTAGTATTATTTTGGTGATATAGGTAACATATTTTATTTTAAATAAATAAAAAATACCCCCCTATATTCATACATACAGTCATACATAGTTCTAGCCTAGCACTAAGATCTTGTGTCGTGATCAAAAACTACGCGAGACTTTTCGCTCTCACAAACACCCAGACCCGAAACAAACATTTGTGGATCACACAAACATTTTTCTTGGTACGGGGATCGAACCTGCGGCCTTTCGTTTCACTAACTGGTGTTTATCCAACTGCGCCACGGGGCTGTCTAACTTTATAATTGCATTAATGTTAATGGTCAAATGTTTTATGCGTAGCCAGGAGTGTATCAGACCCAATGTATCACCTATGTACCAGTGGCGGTACTTCCATAGAAGCCCAAAAGCCCAGCTTGCCTAAAACAAAAACGAAAAATAATCTTTAAGCCTTAAACCTTTATTTAACAATAGCAATTTGACATATAAATGAGAATATCCTGAACCCACAATAAACAATTATAAACTAGACATTACACAATTAACGTGTTAACTTTTCTTCTAAGGAAGTACCGCCATTGCTATTTATGTATTTCGCCAGTTGTGCAATAAGTCTCTCATAACTAAAGGCTGCCTTATGGCTACGCAGCACAAGGTGCGCCATGCGATCTGGAAGCAAAGGGTTTTTGGGTTTTTCCATTAGGAAACTCTCGTAAGCAGTATGGAGGCTCGAAAATCGATCTCGTATCCTGTTAAATCCCATGCACCAAATTTATTACGAAGATCTAACAAGGCAGTCTGCCTGTGAATTGGTATATTCTACAAATTCCTGTAAATTTAGATTTTTATCTAAAATTCTACAAACAAATACATTTTACTTACAGTTTTCTAAGTTCCCTCCATTGCCACTGGCCTCCTGTTCCACTGAGTGAGCTAAATCTTAGTCCTTCTCTGGATCCTGATAAAGGTTGAATGTTACTGGCATACTTGTTTTTTTTTAAGTTTTTGCATTTCAGCATTGTTCCACGCATCTAATTTTAGGTAAAGAATGTGCTCTCTTTTTAACTCCGACTGTCAAAGTTGACAACCCCGTGGCGCAGTTGGCTAGATACCAGCTTGCGAAACGAGAGGCCGCGGGTTCGATCCCCGCACCGAGACAAATGTTTGTGTGATCCACAAGTATTTGTTTCGGGTCTGGGTTTTTGTGAGACCGAAAAGTCTCTCGTAAATAGTTTGATAGTATGACTGATACCCACGACACAAGACTTGTATCTTAATGTGGGGTCAGAATTATGTATGTGACTGTTGGGTGTCATCATCAGCCCAAATACGTCCCACTGCTGGGCACGGGCCTCCTCTACAATTGAGAGGGTTTAGGCCTTAGTCCACCACGCTGGCCTAGTGCGGGTTGGCGGACTACACACCTAAGAAATTCCTAAGAACTTTTTTTTTTAGATGTGCAGGTTTCATCACGATGTTTTCCTTCACCGTTAAAGCAAGTGATAATTCATTGTGAATACACACATAACTTCGAAAAGTCAAAGGTGTGTGCCTGGGGTTTGAACCTGCGACCGTCGAGATTCTCGACCGCGCGCCTAAACCTCGAGGCCATTGTTGGGTGTATTTAGTTTATTTTTATTTATTTTAAAGTAAATCACGTAACTTATCCTGAAAGCCTTCACAAGACAGATATTAAAAGGCAATTACAAACTCATCACCGACGATCAATCATAATCGAATAAGCTTTGTTCCCGAAATTCGATTATCTGGAGGGTACATCACTACTCTGATCCCTGATCCTTGTAGTTATTACACATAAATTGGGATCGCAGCTCTGTCGATTTAAACCGTCAATTATAATGGAATATACGGTGACGTATTGGAGAATAAGGGTTAGGTAGCGATGGCTTAGTTGGAAGAAGAGGGATCTGGCGACAAAGGGTTTGAGTCCGTCTTAAATATGCGTTTAACAACTTTCAGTGCAGTTGGTTAGACACCAGCTTGTGAAACAGGAGGTGGTGGGTTCAATCAAATCGACCTATTTGATGATGCGGTAATGCAAATTATTAATTGCTTTAAATATTATTTTAGCTGTATTGTTTTGTGTTTATTGTATAATTAATTGTGTTTTTAATTATTTTTTTTGTGTATTGTGCATAATGTATATTTTTTTGTGTGTGGTTTGTGCACAACTAATCAATGTAAGCGCGCGATGGTGTATACTGTAAGCTTGTGTTGTAATTTTAATCTAAATAAATAAATAAATGTTAGTGTAATACGCAAATATTTTTATGTTTTTGTAACACCGAAAGTCTATCGTATTTTCTAATACTCTACCAAAAGACTAACCTATATGATGGCATGGGAAATATTTGACTGTTGAGTGTATTTGCGGTTTTTTAGCTATAATAAAAATTATATTAAGAAAGATATAAGAAACGAAATACTTCTATATACGACACTTACACCGTTTTCCCCGGCAAATCGATCAACGTAAGGTCTAAATTTATCTATTCACTGACCCACAAAACGTATTTATTCTCAAAGGATTCCTCCTAGTAGTGTAAGGGCTCAAAGCGAACAACAAACATGGGGCAACGTTTGAACCAATCGGGAAATACGAGAACCTTTTTACAAGCCATTTAACTAAGTGTAAGTTGGCATATTGAATCCAATTTGAATACGATGTTTGTTAAACGTCTTAGTTTGAGTAGTGCGAGAAGTTGGCTCCACTTTTACCAACTTTAACATTAATTGCTTGGCTTACTTTAACTCTGGGGATTGCGGGCCGACAGTTTCAAGTGACGTGTGTTGAAAGTCTTTCGACACTTGATGCTCACTTGACGGCTGAATCGTCTCCTTGTAAAACTGTGACAGACATCATCATCATCAGCCCATATACGTCCCACTGCTGGGCACGGGCCTCCTCTACAACTGAGAGGGTTTAGGCCGTAGTCCACCACGTTGGCCTAGTGCGGGTTGGCGGACTACACACCTAAGAAATTCCTAAGAACTTTTAGGTGTGCAGGTTTTTATCACGATGTTTTCCTTCACCGTTAAAGCAAGTAATAATTCATTGTGAATACACCCATGACTTCGAAAAGTCAGAGGTGTGCGCCTGGGGTTTGAACCTGCGACCGCCGAGATTCTCGACCGCGCGCCTAAACCTCGACAGTTGTGTTAAAATGGAATGCTAAGATATTGGCACAAACGCGACATGTCCCAATATACAACATTCGCGGTGTAAATATGTCGAAATTGGTGCTTCAAATATGTGCTAGCTTCTAAAGAAATGCTTTAGGAGTAGATACAGTCAATAGATCTTAAGGTTCTTTAAATAGAAGTCATAAATAGGTAACACGACAACCAAACTACGTGTGGAAATTGTCAGTTAACACATAGGATTTGTAACCTGCAAATATTATAGGGTCTGGTCAAATTTAGAGATTTTTTTTAGTTCGAAATACTCATGTTTTTTATTTTTATTTATTTGTAACACTGTTGTACGCTTACAAACAGTATAAAGAACAAAAAGAAGTATACAATACTAGACGAGTGTACAAAGGGCGGCCTTATCGCACATGGCGATCTTTTCTCGTTATTTACTTTAAAATAATAATAATAAGATATGATGTATTTCCTGATGAAAACTAAAAATAAATTATAAAAAAAACCGTAAATATTTTTATACAAATTATATAAAATGAACCATAATTGAATTATAATGTAACAATTAAAGATTTCCTGTATTGACTTGTCATAAGTGCTATTTGATTGCCTACGTGACCAAATAAAGCAATTTCATTTCATTTCAAAGCAATTTCATTTTCAAGGCAACCTTAGGACGCACATTCAAATGGGATTTATATGGAAGGGCAGTGTGTACAAAAAAGAGAGTATATATAATATAGATTCAAATAAAAACAAACATATACGAAAAAAGCATAATATAACTATATATATACACAAATACATACACATACATAAATAAATGTATATACATCATCATCATCGTCAAAACGTCAAACGTCATCAGCCCAAATACGTCCCACTGCTGGGCACGGGCCTCCTCTACAACTGAGAGGGTTTAGTCCACCACGCCGGCCTAGTGCGGGTTGGCGGACTACACACCTAAGAAAAAAATTGATATATAATTGTGTATATCAAATACTCTTTGCTTTACAACGGTTTCCCTACCAAGAGTTAAGCTGTGAAAAGTTTGTCATCATCATCCACTAGACGTACACTGGGAGACACAGATCTCCTGACCTGTAAAGGGGATCTGTATCCAGGAGCGCCTTGCAACCTTATACAGTATTTTATTAAATTTAACACTTAGTAAAACGTCAGATATTTCAATTACCTCTCGTCCAGATCTACAAAGCCAGTTTTAAAATTAAATTTCCAGACTTTACGCCACGTCTTAGAATGCGCGATTGCTGTGTTTCTCTGTTTTAATCATAAAATACTAGTCCAATATTATATAAAAGTACAATGAATGTATTTCACTACAAAACCTTCGGCGTGTCTTCGCCAAACTAATGGCAAATCTTTGGCGTCTTATTTGGTCGTGTTTACTTTTATTTATCACTAGTAGCGTCACACGGGTGCGCTCATTTTGTGGATTGTGTGTATCTTCGCATCACTGGTAAAGTATCCTTCTACCTGATGGTGCACTGTGACCTAAATAGGACATAGCCGAACGAAAACCTTTACGAATATTTTCCAATTTTAAGAAACAACTCTGAGCAGTGTCTCTGAATTGATCTAAAAATTATCTGTAGCGTAGGTATAAGTTGGTGTGTATACCATAGATATAAAAACATATATACCTAGTCAGGTCATAAATTCTGTCACATGTTTAATATAAAATAATTGAAACAAGTTTATTCATTTTATATACCAAAATGAACTTAACAAAACATAGATTCTTATGACACTAAAGTTTATTCAAAATGACCTCCGTGATTTTGAATACAGGCCTTCAATCTGCGCGGCCAGTCGTCTATCGCAGCACGAACGAGGTCCATGTCAATATCGGCGGCTGCCCTAATCAAGGATGTCTTGAGTGACTCCAACTTGGGATGAGGCTTGGAGCACGCCTTTTCCTCCAAGTGTTGACATATCTTGTATTTATTATCATCATCATCAGCCCATATACGTCCCACTGCTGGGCACGGGCCTCCTCTACCATTGAGAGGGTTTAGGCCTTAGTCCACCACGCTGGCCTAGTGCGGGTTGGCGGACTACACACCTAAGAAATTCCTAAGAACTTTTAGGTGTGCAGGTTTTATCACGATGTTTTCCTTCACCGTTAAAGCAAGTGATTCATTGTAAATACACACATAACTTCGAAGTCAGAGGTGTGTGCCTGGGGTTTGAACCTGCGACCGCCGAAATTCTCGACCGCGCGCCTAAACCTCGAGGCCATCACTGCTTCAAAGATTGAATAGTCAGTATTATTTCGTCACTCATGCGTTTCATTAGTCTCCTCCCTACAGAACCAATGAAAGCAATTTATTTGCGTTACTTAAACTCAAACTTCATTGGCCTATTATTACGATCGATGCAGAGATATTTACAGGGAATGTTTCTGATTTTGTACCGGCCTAAATGTACTCGTACGTGTTATCCACAAATATCCGTGTCGGGTCTGGAACCTGCGTATAGGTATGTGAGACTAAAAAGTCTCGTGTAGTTTCTGATACCCATAACACAAGACTCGTATTTGAGTGTGTGGTCTAATGTGACTGTTGAGTGTATTTATTTATTTTAATTATTTATACGCAACAGACAGGCAAACAAGAAGAACAACGTATTATATGTATGGAAACAATCTAATCTTCAATTATTTTCTGTGGTCTGACGGCTTTATCTATGCTAATTTTATATTATCTCGGGTCTCTGAAATTACAATTATTTTTTGCTTGATAAATTTGTCTTGTACCAGATGTCAGTTTCAAGACATTGATAGCGTTTTTAGGTGTTTAACAAGTACAGCAGCTTTTAATATGTATCATTAATTTTATAGATATGAAGTAGATATTTTAAGTAAATGTTTTTTTTAAAAGAAACACATTTTTTTAGACAGAAACACTCATGAAAATATTATGACATGCTGGTATTACCAAAAGGGAGGTAGATTTGAACGTGTACAATCGCTTTTCAACTGCTATTAAGTTTCAGGTTTGCGCCATATATTGGACGAACTCAGTTTAAAAGCTTGACCACAAAGTCACCTCTTGATTGCAAGCTACAATAAATGGGATCCAAATGGTAATAACAATTTTTCCGAACGGTTCTGACAACTACGGCTGTATTGTTTTGTGAAGTCAAAAACATTATCATCATCGGCATCAGCCCATATATAGGTCCCACTGCTGGGCACGGAACTCCTCTACAACTTAGAGGGTTAAGGACTTAGTCCTCGTGATGGCCTCGAGGTTTAGACACGCGGTCGAGAATCTTGGCAGTCGCGGGTTCAAACCCTACACACCTCTGACGGAAAACATCGTTAAGAAGTCAAATACGCATATAAATACACTCAACAATCACAAAAATATGTACTTCTGATACCATACTAAGTTAAAAATCTTGTGTCGCGAGTAGCCGAAACTACGAGGGACTTTTCGGTCTGACAAACACCTAGACCCGAAACAAATATTTGTATATTACACAAACAATTGTATCAGTGCTGGAATCGATCGCGGCCCCTCGATTCGCATACTGGTGTATTTTGTATATTACTACTGGGCTTATTATTAACCCGTTCTAAAAGATATTTTTAGCCTATTCAAATTTGAATCTATAGAAATGATAAAATGAAACGTATCAAAGCGGTCTTTGAGACTCCTCGCGCAACATTCAAGACTGAAAGAGATTTAATATCTAGACGAGCTCAGCTTCCAAAGAAAATGTCAAGTGCATTGTATGCTGTCGTGAATTGACAAATACTTTCTCTCGCTACAAGTGACTACCCTCAGCTATCCTAACAGGGTAGAGATAAATCTTTTCTGTACAAATGAAGAGTCAAAGTATTTTTTTAATTGTTACGATTTAACTTAAAACTTAAAAATTTTCAACCAGTTTTAATGAATTTTGGTATGTTCACTAGAAGGTTCGCTAAAAAGGTACGTAGAATTGAAATAAGAGCAAATAATTGACAACTTATATCACAATATTTACACATTTTCATAATTAACTTTGTAAATATACTAATTCATATTATACGTTTTGTTTTGTTAAATTCTTAAGCATTTTTTATAAGTATGGAATTCGACCATTACTCTAACATTATCAACAATACGTTGAAACTAAATCGTTAACATCGAGGCCTCGGCAAGTACATTAAAATAATTCGGTGACGTATTACGATCTTAAGGGTTTGTCTCGTTAGTTAATTGAATTTAACATTTCTAAAACAAACAAAGTTCTCGCCGAATGAATCGTCAGGATTAACGCTATTAAAGGAAACATTTATTCAAGCTTACCTTGGAATTTACATGTACTTTAAAGGTGAAGAAACCTGCACACATAAAAGTTCTTAGGAATTTCTTAGGTGTGTAGTCCGCCAACCCGCACTAGGCCAGCGTGGTGGACTAAGGAATACATCCTCTCAGTTGTAGATGAGGCCCGTGCCCAGCAGTGGGACGTATTTGGGCCGATGATGATGACGATGATGTTTATGATGATGAAAGACCTTTGAACCTTATTCGTGTCTTTTTATTGTCTATAGCGAACTTTTTGTTCAAGGTAATTTTTCAATCACAATTAAAGACTTTATTTATCCTACACTAACCAATAATAAGAAAAAAACTGGACGTTGAGCATAAAATCATCTGCATCTCATCTTCAGCCCATATGCGTCCCACTGCTGGGCACGGGCCTCCTCTACAACTGAGAGGGTTTAGGCCTTAGTCCACCACGCTGGCCTAGTGCGGGTTGGCGGACTACACACCTAAGAAATTCCTAAGAACTTTTACCTTTACTTTTTTTTTATACTTTTACTTTGTCACCGTTAAAGTACGTGATAATTCATAGTGAATACACACATAACTTCGAAACGTCAGAGGTGTGTGCCTGGGGTTTGAACCCGCGACCGTCGAGATTCTCGACCGCGTGCCTAATCCTCGAGGCCATCACGACTTCATAAAATATGAACATTTAAATATGAACATTTAAATGTATTACCTAAATACACTCACATTGGTATCAGTGGAGAAGTAGGGACGTAGATACTTATATCCGGAGCCGTGTATCGGTAACTGTTCCTCAAATCCCCGTCATAAGGGATAAAACTATTACGGTTTTTAATCGCAATTCCATATTTACCTACTCTGCTTCGGAGACGCACACTTTTTTGGACGAAACCTCTCGATTGTACGTCACGCATTAATGCTTTCACCTTAATACGTCCGACTGCTGGAGACGGGTCTCCTCAGCAACAGAGGTGACTTAGGCCTTAGTCCACCATGCCTCGTGCGGGTTGACTACACACCAAAGAAATTCCTAACAATTTTTAAGCATGCAGGTTTCATAACGGTGCTTTTCTTCACCGCAACAATTCAAATGTCACACATAACTTAGAAAAGTCATTAGTGTGTGCCTGGGGTTTGAACCCGCGATCACAGAGATTTTGACTCGACCGAGCGAGACCTCGAAGCCATCATAGTAGGACCTAATAGATATATGGCCGAATACTGAAACGCTACTTAATCTGAGGGCGACTTAAATTTAAGTGGCTGTTATAATTTAAGCGGTATACTGAAACATCATTTATCGGTTTTAAGACTGTGATTAACTAATGCCCGCTTAAATTTCCATAAATGGCAACATTACCACAAAAAGTTCTTTTACATGACATTTTTCAAGTAGGTATATAAGTACCGCTTAAATTATAACAGCCACATAAACGTAAGTCGCCCTCCGATTAAGTAGCTTTTCAATATTCGGCCAATATATTGTATGTCTTTGTACTACCTATATTGATAATAACAAAAGTAAATGGAGTGCACAATCAAACTACGAGCTTGAAATTAAATTTTAAGAGGATTGACAGGATCCCTGAGTTTGATCTTTGGAAATGCGACGGATTTTAGAGGGGATGTTTACATAGTAAATTAAATTGTGCTCAGGTAAAGGATTGAATTATCTACTCAAGTTTGAAGAAGATTATCGACTCGCCCCACCTTTGAATGAAAAATGACTCAGTTCTAATCTTCTATACAAATCAATAAAATTGGAGTGTCTGTTTGTAATATTGAAATAACCGCTTTTTATAAATGCATATGTATGTATACACGGTACATATACCAAAATAAGGATTTTTACAATTTTTGTCTGTCTGTCTGTCTGTTTGTTCCGGCTAATCTCTGAAACGGGTAGATCAATTTCGACGGGACTTTCACTGGCGGATAGCTGATGTAATAAGGAGTAACTTAGGCTACGTTTATTTTAGATAAATTCTTTTATTTTAGAAAAAAAATGAAATTAAGTAGGTATCATAATAAAAAAAAATAAAGAATCGACTGTTAGGCGGAACGAAGTTCGCCGGGTCAGCTAGTTTGTTATAATATACTTCATTCACGACCGAGAAACGAACCTGGAACTTCATATCGCACCCTTCACGCTAATACTATGAAACGTAAAGTCGTAAGCCCACGACAAATATGTGTGCAAACCACAAAACCACACACCCACACAAATTTTCACCTTTACAATATTAATATTGTCCATCATATTTATAACATAATCACTATCTGTTTTACATTATTTCGTATTTCAATTTCATACATAAGACCACGCCTGTATTCCCCGAAGGGGTAGGCAGAGGTGCATTTCTGCACCCACATTTCGCCAGTTATGTATCAGTCCCACTTAATAAGGGGCGAGCCTATTGCCGTTTTTCGGGCACATTTCCAGACTCCGTGCTGTTACTGAGAATTTCCTAATGAAAAAACCCAATAACACTTTGCCCGATCCGGGAATCGGACCCAGGACCTCTAGATCGCACGGCACATACTTGTACCGCGAGACCACGAGGCAGTTAACTTTAATTATATACCTGTATAATTAGTGTAAGCAGTGATGGCCTCGAGGTTTAGGCGCGCGGTCGAGAATTTCGGCGGTCGCAGGTTCATACCAGGCACACACCTCTGACTTTTCGAAGTTTTGTGTGTATTCACAATGAATTATCACTTGCTTTAACGGTGAAGGAAAACATCGTGATAAAACCTGCACACCTAAAAGTTCTAAGGAATATCTTAGGTGTGCAGTCAGCCAACCCGCACTAGACCAGCGTGGTGGACTAAGGCCTAAAACCCTCGCAGTTGTAGAGGAGGCCCGTGCCCAGCAGTGGGACGTATTTGGCCTGATGATGATGATGATGACAATATTAATATTGTCCAACATACTTAAAACATAATCACTATCTGTTTCACATTCTTCCGTAATCCAATATAAATAGCTTTAATTATTGATGCGCATTTGTAACGTGGCATTACTATTCAGTCATTCATTACTGAACGTATAAATGATTCAGAGATAGCAAAGATGGCGTACACAGGGGAAAAGCCACATCCACGTTGAATCATAACTTATTTAACTGCGAGCGGTTTCTATTAACCCGAAAAGGGTGGGAGACATGTTTTGGAACAATAAATTAATGAAAAGTATAATAAAGATACATCATACATACATACATAAACTCACGCCTGTATTCCCCGAAGGGGTAGGCAGAGGTGCATTTCTGCACCCACATTTCGCCAGGTATGTATCAGTCGCACGTAATAGGGGGCGAGCCTATTGCCGTTTTTCGGGCACAATTCCAGACTCCGTGCTGCTACTGAGAATTTCCTAATGGAAAAACCCAATAACACTTTGCCCGGCCCGGGAATCGAACCGAGGACCTCTAGATCGCTCGGCACATACTTGTACCGCGAGACCACGAGGCAGTCGAGTAATAAAGATTTAATAAGATATTTAATAAATATTATTTTGGCTGTAGACGCACATACAGATAAAGTAGTGACGGCCTCGAGGCGCGCGATCGAGAATCTTGGCGATCAGGAGTTCAAACCCCAGGCACACACCTCTGAATGAAGTTACGTGTGTACTCGTATTCACAATAAATTATCACGTACTTTAACGGTGAAGGCAAACATAGTGATGAAACCTGCACACCTAAATGTTCTTAGGAATTTCTTAGGTGTGCAGTCAGCCAACCCGCACTAGACCCTCGTGGTGGACTAAGGTCTAAACCCTCTTTGTTGTAGAGGAGTCCAGTGCCCAGCAGTGGGACTTATATGGGGTGATGACTACAAGCAGTTGGATTTGTTTAATTAAAAATATACGCTTACTTTCACTCAATTAAAAAAATCCGTGCTAAGAGGCGTATGTGGCTAAGATACAACGCAAATCAAATACCAATAGGTCTTATATGTTAACTGAAGCATTTCGTGAACGTATGTAACAATATATGTCTATTGGCCTCTAAACCATTCTCCGTCAGACTATTGTCTATCGAAGAAGCTAATCTGTGCAGCTAGGCGTGCCTATGACAACCTGGGAGACGGACTTAGGAAATATTTGGGGAGGCTTATATAACTAAGAATTTTCGCAATATATGAAAATATATTTTTGTTATTTTTCTCCATATAATTGCTTAAACAAGAAAGTGTTAATAAATATATTGGCAGCCCCGTGGCGCAGTTGGCTAGATACCAGCTTGTGAAACGAGTGGCGCGGGTTTGGTATGTATGTATCGCGGCATTCTTCAACTTCAAAAACAGGTATTTTTTTAAAGTAAATTTCAATTGTAGGTATTATTAAAATAAATAACATGATTCGATAATATTAAAAAATTGTATTACATTCGTCTGCAATCGCACTCGTTATCAAGTTAATCGGTCAATCACTCGTCATACGATGATATGGAAAATTTCAAAACAGACAGTCTTTTCTACTTACTTGAAAATCATTCCTGCAACAACCTTTGAAACTTTATATTTTTCTTGACAGCCCTATGGCGCAATTGGCTAGATACCAACTTGTGAAACGACAGGCCAGGTTCGATCCCCGCACTGATGAAAATATTTATATGATCCACAAATATTTGTATTTATGTCGGGTGTTTGTGAAAAGATAAAGACTCGCGTAGTTTCTGATACTCACGACTCGTGTCTTAGTGTGGGGTCAGAACCATGTATGGTACTGTTCGGTTTATTCACTTATTTTCTAATTGCTGGATATGTTATAAAAAATCTTAAAATATTTTTTTATTCCTTTTTTTGAAGAGGGTTTAATCAACTAAGAAAAAGTGACGTAATGATAAAAAAGACGTCAAATACCCTATTACACTGGCCTTTTTGAAAACAGATAGTATAAGGATTTCGTCAGTCCCTAGAAGATGTCCGGAGTAAAATTCGGCCCTGGATATCACTTAATGCCTTTTGTTTAGGTCTAGTCTGTGTGGACCTAGTTAGAACCTTCCGTAAATTTATTGAATGCTAGAATAGTAACTATAATCTGTAACAATGAATAATGAATAGCGCCTCGAGGTTTCCAATCCAATCCATCAGCCAATCGAAGTCCACTGCTGGACATAGGCCTCTCCCAATGACTTCCTCTGGTTGTACTCATTGAGAGGTAATTGCCAATACTCGCCACGCTTGGCAGGCGGGTTGGCGAGCGCAGGAGGGGACTCGCGTTGATGACGCTGCTGCCCGTCATCAACCGGGGAAAGGGAATAGGGTGTGTGGGTAGAGGATGACATGGGAAAGGAAAGTATGGCCTGTAGGAGTGGATACTGCAGTCACGGAAGGGGAGGTTGGTAGTGTCTGCAGTAGCTCGGGGAGGTCGAGGTCGCGTACTCGAAGCACCTATTCTAGGGTAGGCCATGACCATTAGATAGGAGCATCCCTGACCAATGCTCGAGGTTTATTCACAATGAATTATCACGTACTTTAATGGTGAAGGAAAACATCTCAACAATTTCTTAGGTGTGTTGTCCGCCAACTCGAACTAGGCCAGCGTGGTGGACTAAGGCTTAACTCTTCTCAGTTGTAGCGAAGGCCCGTGCCCAGCTGTGGGACATACATATGTGTATATGGACTGGTGAGGATGATTCTTATTTTTACCTCTACGTAATGTCTTGAATGTTGCAATGAATGAAAATCTATTCCGCTAAAACTGACTACAACGTGTCTCTATGTATGTATTTACAGTTCTCGTCGCGTCGCTTCAAATCATAAGAGAACAAATCTTATGGGTGGGTCGTTTTATTAAAGGTTTCCTGTTGAAATATTGTCTCGTCATCATCTAGACTCTAAAAATCATAGACAGCATAAAAACGAAGACAAATTAAACAAGCTAAATATCAAAGAGGATGTTATTTTTCGTTCCCATTTCTTATGACTTCAAGCGCTGACGTACATGTGATCAGGCCGGCAAAGTTTTGGCGACTGGTCTTGAATAGTTTTGTTTCCTAGTTGACACTAATAGGACAACACTGCACTGATCATCAGTTGTATTATTGTGTGGCGTTACCATTTTGTAATCCCTTGTGTATTATTCATGTTTTAAATAATAACTGTGTTCTGTGTTCTTCTGTTCGCATACAGCGTATATGTTACATATATTTTATATACATTTCATTTGTCGTCTTTTACCCTACCTATGCCAAATTCTTTATATTTTATCCTTAAAAAGAACGCAACATTGAAACATCCAAGATATGCACACATGTTTAACCCTCTGACGGGTTCGTCCTCGTTGACCTTGATTCAACTGATTGAACTTATCTATATTTAGCGCTGCACTCCCACCGAGGTCACAGCGAACAATTGCCAACAAAAAAATTGCATACTTATAACAACGCCCTCTATGTGTATCATATTTATTAGTTTGCAAAAATAATTGCAATATATCAGAAATAAGAGATGGCGGTACTGTCGTTCACAGACAATATTGATTTGTTATTCTTATTGTTGTATCATTCAATTGACGTTTATGATTGGCGCCGCGCCTGTTTGTTGTGATCGTGATATTATTTTTTTATGTAAAATATATTTATAGTGATTATTAGTGATTGGAATACATAAATTACTGGTAAATGTACTACGTTTTCCTACATATTATCTTCTATATTATTAAACAAAGCGTTGGGAATCTACATAGATAACACATTCAACAGGTTATGACATGTTTCCGATTTATTTTGGGAGTAAATCAGCTGGTTGAAATCTAGTTTAAATAAAGTTATTTATTTTACGTATATAATAGAAGTTTAATATACTCGCTACCCTACATTTTATGATTAGAAACAATAAATGTACGAAACGGATTAACTTCCAAATCATTTTATCATCTCAAGAAAACTTCAAGATAAAGAAAGATACTGAAAGTAATGAGATTATTTAGAAAATGTCTTAAAGGACGAGCCATACACCTTTGAAAACTTAAATTGTACGATAATATTTCTATCTCTCCATTCTATTGTAATACTTTTTTTGTGACTGCCTCGTGGTCTCGCGACACAAGTATGTGCCGTGCGATCTAGAGGTCTCGGGTTCGATTCCCGCGTCGGGCAAAGTTTTAGGTTTTTCCATTAGGAAATTCTTAGTAACAGCCCGTAGTCTGGACATGTGCCCAGAAAGCGGCAACAGGCTCGCCCCCTATTACGTGGGACTGATACATACTGGAGAAATGTGGGTGCAGAAATGCACCTCTGCCTACCCCTTCGGGGAATAGAGGTGTGAGGTTATGTATGTATGTACTCTTTGTAATGAAAGTGCTATAAGGCTTGCTAGTTTTTTCAAGCATAACATTTGTTTAAAATAACACAATGTTATTTTAAATAATCAATATTCATTTCTACGTCTCGGGATTTTCCCGACCTGCTATTACTTTACCATATTCTGCCCCGTTAATGAGGTGTAAGTAGTCGCGTGCAATCAATAGATCCTTGTTTTTTTTTTTTCGTTAGGAAGTCGTGAAGTCTGGAAATGCGCCCGAAGAACAGCAGTAGCTTCCCGCTTCATGACGCGGGACTTATAATTGTTGGCGAAATGTGATGGTAGAAGTACAGCTCTTTTTACTCCTTTGGGTGTAGAAGCGTGAGTATATGTAAGTTTACACATGTAATGTATATAAATTTTGTAACAGTCCGCGCTAGTCTTCGCTTACGGAACAAAACTTTTGGTGTGAAGTTTTAAATTATTTTCTATAAGCGTCGCATTATACTTCCTTCTAATTAATCCTAATTGGTTTATTATTAAAGTATTTTTTTTATTTATTAAATGGGGCATGGTTGGTCCCGCAGCTTGAGTGTGCGGCGGGCTATGGTTGGTGCCGGGTCGTGTTAAAAATTGCAGGACGAAATCTGCTGATGTGTTAATCCTGTGAGCTACCTTCATGAGCGTGACAATCGCGAGAAATAACAACCCGTACCTGCTAACAAATTTACGAACTTTCTCCTGCCATGTGGTGCTTTTTCTATGGTGGATATTTGTACGGAGTATGCTGAAAGATGGTATATTTCTATAGTACCATTGTTGGTTTACACGAGCTCGTTTTAATCATTATTCTGCGTGTCAATATTGGCTATCTTGTGGCCTATACCACACACACACTAAAGCCCGTGTGCTCCAAGGGCCAGAGATTGCATTTCTGCACCCACTTTCGCCAGATTTAGGTACCACGTAATAGTTTGCGAGCTTATAGATTATTTCGGACACTTTTCCAGACTCCATGCTGCTTCTGATTTTCCTTATAGAAAAACGCAATAACACTTTGTTCGACCTGAGAGTCGAACCCAAGACTTCTAGAGCGACCAGCGCAAACTTTTGCCTCGAAACCAAAAAAACAGTACGAAATTTAATTTCTGGCGCTTATAGGATCATATTTTGAGCATTTATAAGCATACACAAAGGCAGTTTAAGGCTTTCATTAATTACTTTATACCTTAAGTATCTATATTAATATTATAAAAACAAAAGGTTTGTATTTTTGCATGTTTGTAACGAAATATTTAATAAAATACTTAACCGATTTGTATATTTTTTAGTTTATGATACTTAGGTAGTAACATAGCTACTTTTCTATATACAATTGCGCCCGGACGGAGGAAGGTCCAACGACAAATAAAAACAATGAAGTTTGGCGACCAAATTGATCTTTAGAAATTATCTTTCAAATCTAGAAAGATTGCGGGTTTAATCCTCCAATCAACATTGGTACTAGTATCGCAAATGTTTGTCCAAGTCTAGATGTTTGACAAATATGTCACTGTGCCACATTATATTATACTAGCTTTTGCCCGCGACTCCGTCCGCGTAGACTACAGGGTTGGGTACAGAAAGAAAATAGTAGTCTATTTTACTCCACAGAGTCCCATTTATGTCCATACCAAAAAATCGCTTTATCATTTTTCGCTGCGGTGTTATTTTAAAACTGCGATATCTTCTAAGATACTCATTGAAATCAAATGATGTAAAGGGCAAATTTCTTTTAAATTAAATACTTGTGATGAATAACGTATTTATTTGGATAAGGATTAATATGGTCTTTATGAAAACACCATTTACAAATAATGCTTTATTTTAGAACAAATTTGGTTAGCATAAAAAAGGTTATAGTCAGCCAACCTTAAAAGATAGACACATGCTGTCGCGGACTTTTTTTTAGAACTTTTAATGGGGAACAATTCTGTCATACATTATATTAGCGAAACTTTAACCGTTTCCGCAGCGCACGCAGCGGAAGTTCTCAAAAGGAAAAAAATACCCCCGATTTTGAAACATTATTTATTGGTGCTCCGCTCCTATTGGTCGTAGCGTGATGTTATGTAGCCTATAGCCTTCCTCGATAAATGGGCTTTCTAACGCTGAAAGAATTAATCCAATCGGACCAGTAGTTCCCGAGATTAGCGCGTTCAACCAAACAAACAAACAAACAAACAAACTCTTCAGCTTTATATATTAGTATATAGATTATATTCTGCTTATTATATTCTTACCGTACTTATTATGTTACGTAGGACTTCCTGAAAGATAACACGCTGATACCGGGGATTTTTGGTGTGTGTCAGAACAATTTGTGTTCGCTTTATCATATTTATATTAATTATTCATATTTATGTTTATTATCGGAATTATTTCACGAAATAGCGGGTTCCAATTTCTAGTACCACTAACTTTTCAAAGTTATCTGGCTCCTCTGTATACCTACCCTTTATTTACGTAAAGATTACTGTAAAATTGATGATAATTACTATTCTTAACAATAAGTTAAAAAAAAAGTAACGACATTTTCAATTTATAGTGTTATATGCAATTATTACAAAACATAATTTGCTGAGATACGAAAAAAATAGCATCCCGACTGCCATTTCAATAAAAGAAACCAAATTTTATAACCACTTTTCTTCATCTTTTTTTACTTCGCTTTTGACTAATTCTTTTATTAACCTCTTTTGGAATCTTCACAATTATTAAAATGATTTATTTACAATGAATTTATTTTATTGAAATTGTTATAATTCTTATTTAAAGGTTATTGAGAGAGACGCGGACAACTTAAAGAAAATTCAGATCGACTAACTTACATAAAATGGAGTCAAGTGAAGATGAGACGATGATATATAATATGCTGTTATTTTCTGCCGTGTTAGAAGACAAGGATATTGCTGAAAAAAAGATAGAAATTGAAGATATTCTTAAACGTGGCGCAGATGTAAACGCAGCAGATGCATGCAACAACGACGATACTCCTTTACATGTGGCTATTAAAAGAAAAGAAAGGGATATCGTAAAATTACTGTTACAATCGAATGCAGATATAACACGCTTGAACTGTGACGATAAAAGCGCACTACATCTCGCTAAAGAACTTAAGGAAACTGGCAGCCAAGAAATCAAGGAATTAATAGAAGAATATGCAATAGAAAAACATTTGTTAGTTCCTGAATCAATTATCGAACCAATCGTGTCCGACACAAATAAAGAAAAAAGAAAATTGCAACGTACGAACACTATAGATTGGAACCAATATTTGAAACGAAATGGCACCACGGGTGTCAGAGGCCCTCTATACAAAACCAAAATGTTGAGTCTAATTCTTTTGAGAGCTGCTAATGATCCTGATATAAAGATGAATAAATTCTTTTTGGGAACGAATATATCAGGTGTGGAAGTATTTTATGATGTTTGTTTCAAATACAACGTGAAGGATACCGCAAAGTCTATACGATTATTTATGCAATGCAAACATTTGCCTACAGAACCTAGCATAAAAGAAACAGACCTGCGAAACACCGAGGGCGATTGGAGTTTGTCAAATTGTTTAGATGGCTTCCTTAAAATCAAAAGAAAATTTGGCACCAATATAAATGATCCCATTTTTAGTGAAGATTTCGTTGATGTTGAATGTAATTTTATCCTTTACACATCTTCAAAGGACGTCTTGAAGAAGAAATTTTATGGAAACTCCACACTAAGTCAGAAAATTCACTACTTGATAAATACTGGCAAAAACACCGCAGTATTCCGTTACGCGTACACGAAAGACGATATAGACAATATAACAAAAGAAATCCAGAAGAAACGCATTCTGAGCCTAGCGCAATGTTTTATTGATTATATTTTTTCTGGAAACGAAAATTATGTGAATATGATGGAAGACGAACTGATCAAAACTTACCATGTTGTTATAGCTATAAATGTGCTTCACATTTCTGGAATACAAGAAAAATGCTTTCGAACCGCATCTTTCCGCCCACACTTTTTCCAAACTAAGGATGAGTTGACGGTATTGTTTAAAGAAACACTTTGTAAACTAACTGTGAACAAGTATAACGAGTCGGAATTTGGAAGCGAAGAACTGGTTAATTTATTTAACCAGTTACCGAACGTGCCGTCTAGTGATGAAATTAGTTTGTTTATTGGCGCTGTTGTAATGTACGATGCAAAAAATAACAAACTAAAGCTCAGGGAAGATTTGGCAGAGAAAGGTTTCAGTAATGAAGAAATACAGGAGCTAAGCAAAGGTTTAGAACAGATACGCGTAACAGCAACAACAATAAAAGAAGCTGTATTAAAAGCTGGCGAAAAAAAGTTGCAGGCCGCTCGCTTTAAGGTTCCATGTTCATTTGGTAATATGGATTTGTCTATAAAACTAGAAGAAAGAGATAGTGTATTTGAAAATATCGCATCAGTATTTACATATCTTTTTAATTATTATCGCAACTCAAAAGTAATAGAATTGAATGAAACAAACACCTGTAAATATATAAAGTCCACAGGCCAAGTAGTCACAACGCAATTTCTCCAAAATGAAGATGGTATTGGCAGTGCCATCGGCAATTTACTTATTCCAGACAATGACGCTAAAACGCTAAAGTTTAATACAGCCGTAACATTGCCTAAAGAAGCTAACGCTCTCCTAAAAATTATTAAAACAGTTTTGCCGAAAGGGGAATATTTGGAATCATACAGACTAAAACTTGATTTTGATGGCTGTCCACGAATATCTTTTTACAATAACGATTATGACCGAACACTAGCAGAGTATTTTCTTTGTCGACTTTGGTTTTATACAGAACAAGAAAAAGAAGACTCTATTGATACGCATATTAAAACAGAAATTGTTAAATATTACAATGCACATAAAGGATCGGCTTTTCAGCTGTGTACTCACATCGACAGTATATATTCAACATTTCACGATGAAATACAAAAGTGGTGGATGGTTTCATCAGATAATTCTTATTTGCCGTATCTAACTCAAGAAGATGAAATTTTTCGATTCGCTCAAGAAGGGGTAATCGACAGTCCACTATTAACGTTACATCACCAAATGTTCTTAACTAAAATAAAAAGAATAGGAATCTCATTCAGTTGCGATGCGATTAAAAATCTTCAGCTGGATGAAAATACTGGAAAATTGGTGAAGATCGAAACTGACTCCGAGATATTAACAGGGATTAAAATACATCAACTTTATAAAAACAAAGACAATTACAACTTCATGCATTTGAATTACGTGTTAAGTCTCCCTCCGGGTGACCTCAACATCATATTAAACGAACTCAGGCAAACAACTATTGATACTCTTGTCATTATTTGTGGAAACTCTAAACCCATAAAACGGAAATTAAGGTTATGTCCCAATGAAGATCTAAACCGCATTATAAATATATTTAAGGGCAGTAAAGTGATATTAGTAACTGCCAATGATTTTAATACAAAACTTCGTATCCCCAGTGACCATCATTTGATACAAGATAAATTAAATCATTTTATTCAATTTGATGAGGATGCAAAAAAGACTTTTGCAGCTGGAGCTAAGTTGATATTGCAAGGAAGTGAAATATGTCTTAATGCTGTATTAGACACGACGTCGATAGATTTTATTAATGTATCAATGCTATCTAAGTTCATCAATCACGAGCGTGTAGAATTAGGCCGAATAATAATCACCAAGAAATACGAAGATATTCAAGACTTGTACGTACCTAGGTCGATGGAACGCAAGGACAGTGAGGAATCGTACTCCGTTAACTCGTTGGATGACATTAAAGATAACGTGGTTGTGATCATCACGAAGCACGGCATGGGCAAGTCCACTTTGTTAACACACCTAGCTCTGACCACCAAAAAAGCTGATCCCACAAGGTGGATAGTTCGCATAAATCTATCTGAGCACTTCAATGACTTTTATCCTTGGCAAAAAAACAAATCAGATATCAGCAAATGTGACGCTATAGAATTCTTGTGCAAGGCGTCACTGAAACATGTTGATAGAAAAACTCAAATTCGCCTTAAAGAAGCTGATGGTAAAATATACTTAACCGATTGCAATACTATGGATGTAGACAAAATTTTTGAGTTAAAATTATTCCTACATTATTACAATGAACGAAAAATAATATTTCTCTTCCACTTATTCGATTCTATTTGTCCTCCTTTTGGGAAAGAAGCCATAAAAATGTTGAAAATCTTGGAAAACGATGGCATAACAATGTGGATAACGAGCCACTTAATCGGAGTACCGGAGAAAATGTTAGAAGATCACTTTGGCCCCTCATATAAGTTACGTCCTGTAGAAGAAACGTATCAAAGAGGATTTTTTCACAAATTTTGGAAGTCAAATATGCAACTAGAAAAAATTAATAGTGAAATATGCAGCAACATTTGGCAATTCATCGAATACATGTCTGGGAAAAGAAACATCTATAAACCTGGAAAGAAAGATAGAATAGCTACGCCGTGGATGAGTATGCCATTACACATGTTATACTTGATGGCTGTCGATTTCTTCCAAACGGAACTTAGTAATTTTTCGTTTGATAATGTTAATAATAAATTGAAGGAATTTCTAGACATTGATTTTAACAGCGGTTTTACATTGGGAACATATTTGGACGGAACGCCTGAAGCGAAACAAGCGGCTGAATTGGCGGGCACCCCACTACATATGTATGTAGCAGCGAATTACTTTAAATGTAAAATCCAAGGTAGTTTTAAGGTGGAGCCGGATGTTCCCGAAATAAAGAAGAAGTGGGATCTGTGGCGGGACGCAGTAAGCGTATATGAGCGCTTTGTACAACACAA
This sequence comes from Hemaris fuciformis, assembly GCA_907164795.1. Lineage (NCBI taxonomy): Eukaryota > Metazoa > Arthropoda > Insecta > Lepidoptera > Sphingidae > Hemaris > Hemaris fuciformis. The sequence continues at coordinate 11,245,840 of OU015452.1, forward strand.
TATGAAAAATGTCTGCTGTTTAGATGGCTCTCCAAAATTTGATCCAAACGTAGAAGAAAACAAACGAAAAGCATTTTTCGAAAGACACAAAAATCTCGCTTTACTCGCTATATGCAAAGAGGAAGACTTGAGTAAGTTGCTGCCAGCGAATAAAATCGATGAACTGAAAAATACCTTGAGCAGGATACGGAATGGCGAGGAAAAATCCGCGTTCGTCGACTGCGTGTTGGACGGTGTACCTAAATTTTTTCATCTTATGTACGCGGAGTATTGCGCCGTGGAATACCTGTGCGACGTACTGAAAGGCGTTCAAGTAGATTCCTTGGACGGAGTGAGGCACACATTCATATGGGATTTTGTTGTTAACATTCTGCTCTATACGTGTTCAAATTCCGTGCGCTCAGCATTCGACTACAAGCTTAAGCACGATCCTGAGATCACCGAGGTCACCTCCACCGATCAATGCAAAAAAATAATATTCGAACTAATGATAAAGAACAACTCAACAGTAGACCATACAGGTCGGGACAATTCATTACAAGTTGCTATAGATTCTGGTATGAACAACTTAGTTAAAGTATTATTAGCAAGCTTAGAAGTGAATTTGACTAAAGAAAGTGTCAAATCGTGCGTAAAAGTTTTACAAGTTACTGATCTTGTATCAGCATTGTGCAACTTAGCGGGAGGAAGTATGCCTACAAATATCACGCAATTCTTTACGGACATGAGACTTGACAAGTTCGTGAATGTATTAAAATCCGACCATGCGGTAACGCTACCGCTGAAATTTCTTTCTATAATCGGTAAATCTGATGAAACAGAAGAGTTAAAGAGAAAACTAACAGCGGCTCAGCGAAGACTCATCAATCGAGCGCAAGATCGGTTTGGACTTAGTCCAGACAACATCGAACTATTTCGACGAATAGCACAAAAAGTGAGTGACCTTGATAACACCTGATTCATTTTCGTTTATCTCAAAAATTGATTAAGTAAAGACTGAATAACTAAGGATTTTGTATGAGATACTACGGAGATGGATCGCCCGCTGGTGATCCTTCATCAAAAAATGTAATCAAAGAAGAGTGACGGTCATCGATGGGGTATTTCTGGGCGTTTGTAATACAAAACTTAAGATAGCTTTTAATCACGTTTTGGGGTGACTGATAAAACCAGACCCAGCGTACTTAATGTGTCATCTACACCGATGTACGCTTGAATGAAATGCCCAGCGGTTTCGAGAAGCCCGTGACATGAAGTAGGAACTAAAGAGGCTGCTATACATATCATCATCATCAGCCCAAATACGTCCCACTGCTGGGCACAGGCCTCCTCTACACCTGAGACGCTGGCCTAGTGCGGTTTGGCGGACTACACACCTAAGAAATTCCTAAGAACTTTTAGGTGTGCAGGATTTATCACGATGTTTACCTTCACCGTTAAACCAAGTGATAATTCATTGTGAATACACACATAACTACGAAAAGTCAGAGGTGTGTGCCTGGGGTTTGAACCTGCGACCGCCGAAATTCTCGACCGCGCGCCTAAACCTCGAGGCCATCACTGCTTGTTTTTGAGTTTTACTTAATACTCAAGTTATATTATAGTTTTTTTATTTCTTGTTATTTAATAAATATTTCAATATTCTTAATATGGTGCTTTTATAATATAATCCTGTAAAATCATAAAGTATTTATTATTAATTATGTAATTCATATAAACAAAAACTTGTATTTCTAAAACTTTATTGTATTTATTATAATTTATAATACTCCTTTCATTATATCAATGTATAATTCTGCGGCGTGTAGTCAAGAGGACCCGCAATCCATTCCTGAATGGGGCAAAGCGTTTTTGGCTTATTCCATTAGGAAATTCTCTTAAGCAACAACTCAGGAAACGTACTTAAATATTTGTCTAGACCTAAGACTATGGTAAATATTTTTGTGTTACGACCTTACTCATTAACTATTAATAAATATTTTCTTACTTTCTCTTGTGCATCATAAAGTATAAGAAAGCAATGCTTAGTTATAGCAGACTTACAGGACGTTTATGAGTATGTCGGTAAGGATGTTATGTTGTATGTTAAAACTTAATGGTATACCTGAATCATGTGTAGTCATTCGGAATCAACCAATGTACTAATCTATTTGTATTACCTACATAAACAACGAAAACCTAAGTGCGATGCCAAATCCAATAAATAAAGAAAATGCTATTTTGGTGGCTTATATTTTTGTACATTCTAGTAAATGTATTTTTAATGAATATTATAAAATTTATTTTTATGAAATTACGAACGGACAAAGCTGTGACCAACAGCCAGTATTTTTATTATATTAATAAAATTACATAATAAATTACCATATATTTTAGATTCTAAAATAGATTAAACGTACTTAAGAAATTAAATTCTATTTAAAACTGCCAATTACTTCGTTGGCTAATAAACAAAAAAATATAAAAAAGACTGAAATTGGCCAGTTATTTTAGAAAAATAACTGATTTTATATTTTTATACCCTCTCAATGGTAGAGGAGGCCCGTGCCCAGCAGTGGGACGTATGATGATGATGATATTTTTATATTATTTTTTTAATAAAAATTTTGTATTAATTTTGTTTTATTCTTCTGTACAGCTGTAAATAAACTATTTTATCCAAAATCGTTGTTTGCTTGTATCCCAAATAAATTTAGTAGTAAATAAAATAAGTCACAACAGTCAAATACTGAAAAAAAATGACGTTTTCCTAATCACCATTTAATACCACCACCATTTCCTAATCGACTGTTACCTTCACCATCACCGTCCGTTTACATCCTGTATAGAGTATTTACATCATCATCATCAACGCAGCACTGTGTTGATATTTACATATTCTACGTACATCACTACAGTATTATTTGTAAGGGGATTGTAAAAGTAAAAGACCACGAAAATTCTGTTTTTAGAGCCTATATGAGGTATTCACGTTTTTCAGGCACTGTTCCAGACTCGTGCCGCTACTGAAAATTTCTAAAGAAAAAAACCAACAAGACTAATAAAGTGTTGATAAATAAACTGCCAGTTGGGGTCATCGTTCTTTAAATTGAATAGGCGTGTATTCTTTCGCCGCTACTTTGCAATAATTGCTTTCAAGTTCACTTTATTCCCAGATTTAATTAAATCTCGTTCAAAAACCCTTTGGCCGCTACAGATTATACATTTAAAGATTTACTTTGCGTATATTTACTTTATACGAGTATAAAGGCAATTGATTAGCTTAATGTATGAGTTAAGAGGTTTTTTAATAGTAATTAAATTTTGAGCAAGAAAACCACATACACACGCTTGTATTCCCCGAAGGTGTAGGCAGAGGTGCATTTCTGCACCAATTAAATGTCAAAGTATATAAATTTAAAAAAAGCCTTTAATTTTCAACAAAATAGGTACCTACAATTTCTATACATTAATTGACTGCCTCGTGGTCTCGCGGTACAAGTATGTGCCGTGCGATCTAGAGGTCCTGGGTTCAATTCCCGAATCCCGGTCGGGCAAAGTGTTATTGGGTTTTTCCATTAGGAAATTCTCGGTAACAGCACGGAGTCTGGAAATGTGCCCGAAAAACGGCAATAGGCTCGCCACCTATTACGTGGGACTGATACATACTTGGCGAAATGTGGATGCAGAAATGCACCTCTGCCTACCCCTTCGGGGAATACAGGCGTGAGTTTATGTATGTATGTTTCTATACATTAACTTAATATTAAACATATTAAATAGGTACACCCAACAGTCACATACATTTTATTTATGTATGATATATTGTTTGATTTATTTACATTATACATATATACATATAATTGGGTAGATCTAAATTTTTTTTACCTCTGTTTATCTCTACAATTATTTTACTGAGATCCTTACTAGGTCTCATTTATCTTTGATGGTATACAATTTTCCCGTAATTCCCGGAACCAATTATTATTCGTTTATCCAAGGAAGAGAATAATAATTCAGGATTAAAGTATCCTGTTGGATAGCTGCCCTCGGGCGATGTTAATCTTCAGCGAGATTAAATAAATAACTTTGCAGTTAATTTCACGTGTACTGTTTACTAACCTTAGGGTTGTAAAACACAAATTCCTTGTATCTTATATCTTTAAATGAGCAATTCTTGTATATACCTATATAATTGGAATCTCGGAATCGGCTCCAACGATTTTCATAAAATTTAGTATATAGGGGGTTTCGGGGGCGATAAATCGATCTAGCTAGGAATCATTTTTAGAAAATGTCATTTGGAAGAAAAATAACAAAAAGGAGGCGTTTGAGTAGACTCTTCCTGACATCTATTGGCGAATTGGCGAATAATAATACTATTTTTTGTGAGCAAGCTTTAACGACACAACAGCAGATGGCGTTGTTAAGTAACATTATTCATATTTCATCATTTTATTAGTAATTCGTACTTATAATTTCCAAAAAACACAATTTAAAATAAAATAAAAATCCGAGCAAAGCTCGGTCATCCAGGTACTAATATTTAACACGTAGTGATGGCCTCGAGGTTTAGGCGCGCGGTCGAAAATCTCGACAGTCGGGGTTTGACCCCAGGCACACACCTCTGGCTTTTCGAAGTCATGTGTGTATTCACAAAGAATTATCACTTACTTTAACGGTGAAGGAAAACATCGTGATGAAACCTGCACACCTATAAAAAGTTCTTAGGAATTTCTTAGGTGTGTAGTCCGCCAACCCGCGCTAGGCCAGCGTGGTGGACTAAGGCCTAAACTCTCTCAATGGTAGAGGAGGCCCGTGCCCAGCAGCGGGACGTATATGGGCTGATGATGAAGACGTAAAGTAGGTACACATGATTGTAGCACACAACACGACTGTCTATATGATTGTCGCATTTCTCTTGCGGCATGCGATCGAGAGATCCAGGTTCTATGCGCGCTTACTATTTGAACTGCGTGGCCAATATTTTGCCTCTTTTTAGTTAGGAGATTCACAGAAGACACTTTTTTAATAAAATAAATTTCCATGAATTCTGTGGTTTAATATGGAGTAAAATTATTTAAACATTCGAATCACAATTAGTTAGTTTAGTTGGTTTAGGTATTTCCATTAAAAAAACTCAATTACACGGAGTCTTGAAATGTTAATAAAATAAATAATAATAACAAATACACCCAACAGTCACATACATAGTTTCGAACCCACACTAGGATACAACCTGTTGCGTGGGTATCGGAAACTACGAGACTTTTCTGTCTCACAAACACCCAGACCTGGAACAAATATTTGTGGATCACACAAACATTTGTCTCGGTGCGGGGATCGAACCCCTGGCCTCTTGTTTCGCAAGCTGGTGTCTATCCAACTGCGCCACGGAGTCTTGAAATGTTCACTTACGTATTCACTTCACCGTATTTCCTCGAAACTATTACCCTCCGAACCCAATTATTAAATTTACGCTGCCGAAGAAGCCATTATAAATTCTAAGCACCTTGAATTCTACTTGAAGACGGTACGAGCACCCCGAATTTGAATGCCCTCTGTAGAATGCAACATCTAATCCCTGTGATTTGTCTTCACAAAGAGGGAATTAAGCGATTATTTTTTTAAATTGCTGGTTGATACTGCTTATCGATTTATTTAAGCGCACGTTATAGTTTCCTCTCTCAAGAATACTGATTTGGAAAAACAGGTTTTACCACACGAGCGATATTTTAATAAGAATTGGGCCTTCGCCCAAGTACCTATACGGCAAATTTTATGCTCTAATTCTGTTCTTTTATGTTCATGCACCATACGTCATTGTTACTGAGGGGATATATAAGAATAACAATACACCGAATGTACATAGAACGCTACACATTTGCCATTACCTTCACTTTTACACCTAATGTAAGTATACTTGAATAAATTTAGTTTTAACAATGAAGTAGTGATTGTCTCGGCGATCGCAGGTTCAAACCCCAGGCACACACCTCTGGCTTTTCGAAGTTATGTGTGTATTCACAATGAATCATCACTCACTTTAACGGTGAAGGAAAACATCGTGATGAAACCTGCACACCTAAAAGTTCATAGGAATTTATTAGGTGTGTATTCCGCCAATCCGCACTTGGCCAGCGTGGTGGACTAAGGCCTAAACCCTCTTAGTTGTAGAGGAGGCCCGTGCCCAGTAGTGGGACGTGTAAGGGCTAATGATGTAGGTACTTAAACAAATAATAGTTTAAAATGTCAGCCCCGTGGCGCAGTTGGTTTACCAGCTTGCGAAACGAGAGGCCGCGGGGATCGAACCCGAACCGAGACAAATGTTTTTGTTTTATATCTTTTGTCCTACATACACACATACATAATCTTACACCCGTATTCCCCGAATGGGAGGCAGAGGTGTATTACTGCACCCATATTACGCCAAGTATGTATCAGTCCCACGTAATAGGGGGCGAGCCTATTGCCGTTTCTCGGGCACATTTCCAGACTCCGGGCTGTTACTGAGAACTTCCTAATGGAAAAACCCAATATCAGTTAGCCCTACCCGGGAATCGAACCCAGGATCTCTAGATCGCACAGCACATACTAGCGCCGCGAGACCACGAGGCAGTCTTTTGCCCTATCCAAATAAATTAGCAATGACTGTGCGATCCAACACGATAAATTTATGCACACTTAAATGTAACTGAAATTTAAGCTAACATTTGCGTTTTAACTTGCAGACCAAAGATATATTTCATTTATATTATTTAAGAGCATTCAGTTGGAATAACACTCAATTTTGCAACAAAGGAATCCGTTTTACATATAAAACTAGAAGCTATTCATTCGAATCACAATTTTATTTCATACAGTATTTTGCCCTGGCTTCGTTCGCGTATTGTTCAATACGCGAGATTTAGCGCCTTACTTTTAAACTTGAAGTTGACTTAACTACTTTTTTTTTTTTTTTTTTTTTTTACGAGAGGAAAGCGCTTTAAGCTCCCCTGTTCGGTACCTCGGGGGAGGCCGAAAAGGGGTATGACCATCTCGCGCATTTAGGGCGGTTTTGCGGCATCTCAGGGCGAGAAGCGCCCCAAATGGTCCGCCTCCGCCTAGCGCACCGTCCAAATATGGACTCCTCCAAATTGGGAGGGCTTGAGATGCCCTCCACTTACGCTTTTTTGGACGTTCACCTCTTGTGAACGTCCGCGACAGTCAAGCGGTCACGCCCTCTGCCGCAAATCTCAGGGTTGCTGCCACCATTGTGTACCGCCCCCGCAGTACACCCAGCCTCCCCAGTGGCCCCTGTTAGTCGCCTCTTACGACAGGTAGGGGGTACCGTGGCGGAATTTGCTTAAACATGCTTTCGTTCTTTGTCTCAACGTCACAGATCAATCGGTAGAAAGCGTGTATCAGTTAATTACGTAATGTTTACCCCAAATGGTAGGCAGAAGTTTTATTCTACTTTTACGTTTCAACAACAGTGCTTTGTAAAAACCTAATGGAAAAAGTCTGCATTAACACATTTGGTATGTGTTTGGGGTTTGAACCCGCTACCGCCGTGGTTCTCAACCGCGCGCTTAAAGCTAAATAAAATGTAGGTATTTCTGAAAATTAAGCTTATTTCTACACCTTCGTTCAGACAATTTAATTTATAGTTCTAATTAGTAACAGGCAAACCTGTTGCCGTTTTTCGGGCTCATAATTTCTTGACCCCAGCCGCTACTAAGAATTTTCTAAAGGACAAATACAACAATACTTTACTCGCACACTTAAGCCTTGAGACCAACAAATCCTATCTTCTCTTAATCATAGTTTTCAGTCTTCTCTAACTATTTGTTAATACAATCGCCGACGACAAAAGCGGACTGCGGTGGGGTCAGCAGCCACAGTAAAAGCATCATTGTCTGTTCCAGTGATTGTACGTGGCGATATAAAAATCCAATTTAAAACGCTTGTTTGTCCGACATTATTTTGCAGTGGTTGAATAATTACTGAAGCCACTGAATAAGCGCATTTTTGTAGCGATGTTTTTTTTTTCATTAGCACATGTTTCTTTTATTTTGTTGTTTTTTTTTTGTTTCACAAACTTATTTATTTCTGCTTTATTGATATTAAAAATGGATAACAAACCGTAAGGTGGCCATATTTGACCCAGGTACTACATATAGCAGCACGTAGTTTGGAAAGGTAGTCAACAAACGGAAGGGATCGCGATCTCTGACTCAAACACGGTCAAAATTTCATAAATTAAATTTTTATAAATTCAAAGTCAAAGCACACAACAACTGAAAAATATTAGATGGGAAATGGAGAGTATTTTGTATGGGGGACGAATGTCGCCGCTTGTCTGTCACCTATTCATTCTACTACTATTACACGACCAATATAAACGATAAAAAATTCAAACAAAAACGAAAGGCTGTCCCACATTAGTCAAAAGTCTTGACATTACACGCAACCCGAATCAGGTACTAAGAAGCGGCCGTGTCAAACATATTATAGCCCAATCGCAGGTTCGGCACGCTCGGCATGCTCACATTTCCTTTCTAGTCTTATTCTACTGTTCTATGATTTCAAGCTATCCTCGAAATCGAAACATAGTTGTTAAACCGACTCCACGCTAGTTTCACGGCCCTAACAGCCATGTCCACGCACGACATTTAATTTAACTAATCTTAATTGGATAACTGCGGTCCCATGAACATGATTTATCGTTGCTAGTTGTGGCTAATGTTTGAACATCATTTCATTCATGTTAAAATCGATATTACTATTTCATAATACTGTATATTTAACTCGTTTAGTAAGTTTTGCTGCAGAGCGTATAGAATTTTCCTCGCAAATGACGTATGGTATTACTTCAGTCATACCGGACTCTTTGATTATTGTGGGGTCAGTATATTCTCATTTACCCGTATATGTAATATTGTTTTTGTTAAATAAAGATTTCAAGCTTAAAGATTATTACATTATTATAGAAATTAGGGCTTCCATAGTAGTACCGCCACTGATAAAAATTTAGATAGAATCCAGTTTCAGGACAGCACATCCAATATCCAGGTGTAATTCCCAAATAGGACAGTGTCGTTTTCAAGAACTTATTATTAGCGAAGGGTCTGGTCATGTGGTCGAAATACTGTACTGGTGTCGCCCCATATTAAATGCATGTTAAACTCAGCTGGCGAAACATGGGTAAAAGTATACTTCTACTCTACCTGCATGTTTGACAGCCCCGTGGCGCAGTTGGCTAGACACCAGCTTGCGAAATGAGAGGCCGCGGGTTCGATCCCCGCACCGAGACAAATGTTTGTGTGATCCACAAATATTTTTTTCGGGTCTGGGTGTTTGTGAGACCGAAATGTCTCGTAGTTTCTGGTACTCACGACACAGGACTTGTATCCTAGTGTGGGGTCAGAACCAGGTATGTGACTGTTGGGTGTGTTTATTGTTTACGTTCAAGTGTATGTACTAGCCAAAACCTACCTACGAATAACAGACGGTTACAAAAGTAAACATTCCTGATTCACCTTCGTTACAAATACGCTTTCAACTTTTATAAGACTTTTCGGAGCTCACTACTCTGAACTTTAAATTTGAATTGAAAACACCGTATATGTTTTTGTGTGTTATTTTTATTATTTTTTTCTTTATTATTATAATTTTGAAGCTAACTGCCAGAACTACCTTTCATTCCAGTCCCGCAAGTTGTCTGGAAAAGATCGCAGCCAGCGATAAAACCGCCAATTGTGCTTATACTTACCTATTGTCATAATGCCTTGACAAGGATATCAGCGTCAACTTGGGGTCTGTCGTTTAACACCTTAAAAGTAATTTATGGAGCTACATATTTGGGTTGCATTTGTTACGCTTCCCCTGTGTGGGCCGACAGGGCAACTGTCGGTGCCGTCAGAAGGAAATTGCTCCAGAGTCAACGTTTGGCGTTGATATTTTTGTGTAAGGCGTACAGAACTGTTAGTACTGAAGTTTTACCTGTTCTGGCGGGAGTACTTCCAGTCGACCTGGAAGTGCAACGTCGCGCCGCGTTATATTTTTCCAACAAGCAAAATATTGATAAAGATTTTCTTTCCTCGCGCGACCTTTTGAAAATTAGTCGGTTATTTAAACCATACCCCGAGACTTACTCGGAATTAATAGAAGAATGGCAAAATCGATGGAGTCTCTCTATAAAGGGGCGTCATCTTTATCAATATTTTCCTTCGGTGAGCGATCGTTTGGCAAAAACTTGGCTTGAGATCGATCATTACGTGTCGCAATTTCTGACGGGTCACGGTAATTTTCGTAGCAAATTATTCTCATTTAAGTTGGTTGATTCTCCTATGTGCCAATGCTCAACACATAATTGCGAATATGAACAGTCCGCGCATCATATCCTTTGGGAGTGCAATCTTTGGTCGGATGAGCGTAACTGTATGCTCAATAGTATGCATGTAACGTCTGGTGTTGTCTATTATACAGACCTTGTTGAATCCAGGAAGAATTTCCGTGCTTTCCAGCGTTTTTGCCATGCCTATTATTGGAAGTCTACATAACAGCTCGCACTTTAGGTCCAATTTAGTCAATAAAACTCATACAGTTTTTACCCGTGGTGCGTTACTTGCGTCTAATATCACTAAATGTAATTGTCTTTTTTATGTGAGGGTAAAACCTCATAGCTCAATGTTTTGTCACCCGCTTTGCTGTGGAGGGAAGTGAACAACTCTTTGTTTTTCAACTCCTCCTTATATTGTCTTTCTGATTAACTTCGTTGCGGGATTATGACAAATTTAGGTCCCCTTAGATCCGCTGAGCTTCATTGCTCGGTGTCATTACTGTGCGTGCCGCTGTTGATCCTGGAGCACAGGAGTTACAGTGGCGGGTGTGTGGTGGGATAGGGACAAATATTGTCATAATTGTTTCCCAATAATGTTGTATATATAAATATATTAAATTGAAAAAAAACGCCATAAAGCTATTAATTATCGTTGCAGACAATTGAATTTAAATTTCCCCGTACGCCGTAAATTGATCAAAGCGTTTTGTTTGTGCGGGCGAGTGTCGAGGCTGCGGTCATCAATATGCGCTTCCCACAATCCACAAAACGTCAAGTATTTAAGAGAACAATTGTTCTCAGTTACAATACAAATGGAGACCTCAACCATGAATCCAGTGGCGTGCCTAGGATCTCTAGCTAGGGCAAGCCCAAATTTTTATTACGGTTTTTATAGTGTCAGAGTCAGAGAGTCAGAGAACTAATAAATAATATACCTACCGCAAATTATTTACATACAAGATTTTGAAATATTGATGTAGGTATATTACAGTACTGGCCTAACAAAGAAATAATTATTTGTCGCTAGTGATAGTTAGTACCTACCAAAAACCATAAAATGTTGGCGAAAATTATTAGAACAATAATATGTCCAAATTGTGCACAAACGTCGTGTCTCTCTAAATTTGAATGCGAGATGTTATAACATAGACACGGAATATATCATATTGAATTTTATTAGACAAATAACTCGACTCGAATTGGTTTCAAACCATATCTATAGGTAATTAAAAAGTAAACAGTCAAATTCTAAAATTTACCTATACCCGTAAGTTAATTTTCATATCGTGACCTTGAATGCAAGTTTTTTTGTTGAACAAAATGATAAATAATATGTATTAATCTTAGAAATAATACGATGATGATCAACGCGAGAGTTTTGAAATTTCGTGACATACTTAATCAACGAGAAATGAATGTAGTTCAATGCGTTGTTTACAATATTTATAAAAAGAAATCAAAGTACGTAGTGTTATAAATTTTAATGCATTCTACAAGAACCAGATAAATTATTTAAATCATTACAACAAGAATTCCATACATTTTAAACATTATATAAAATATGCAACACAAACATAATATAACCTTTTCGTATTTCAACATTCAACATTCAACTATTCAATTAGTTATGTACTTACTAATCGGATCTATTAAGCGTCCTCATAATTTTTAACAATTAGAGAAATACTCGAGTCTGGCATATTATATGTACAATTTTGGACAAGTTACGAGCCGTTTTTTCACAGTATAATTTAATGAATTTACCTTATCTTCGAAGAGCAAAACATGCACACACTTTAAGTCGCCACGAGGATTAACAATAAACATCACCCATTTTTTATAATCACTGTAGTAATATTCTAAATACCACAACAAATTCTATTTAATTTGGTTCTTTCACTCAGTAAACGTAAACAATTAACGTGTGACCTTGACAAAGTGTGCTTCACAGCACTCCAGGGTTGCCATTAAATAAAAATATATTGCCGTGTTTTGTAGAAAATTTGAGAAATTGCCGTGTTTAATATTTTTTTTCAATTACAATAAATTCTTGTCATATAATTGCCGTGTTTTATGACACGGCAATGAAATTCTGCCGTGTACCGTTTTTTTTTCCCAACTGACCCCAATTACCTTATAACACGGCAATTGCCGTGTCAACGTCAATGGCAACCCTGCTGCACGCACTTCAGAGCGAAAGCGGGATTCTTATGTCCATACTAATAAACGGTATTTTGGTTATATCTATGTTTTAAAATCCAATGGGAATTTCGACATAGTGCGAAAGAGAGAGAACTAGTAAGGTGAAGCCAGGTTTAAAGCCCACGAGATAGAGGGAGATAGATATTATTATTATGTTCAACATTGATGTTTACTCTAAACTATTGACGTTCGTGCGCCCGCGTTTCGTTTTTTTGAAATTATATGGGCAGGGATTTGGCGCGCGGCGGCGCGTTAAAAATACGTAAATTTCTGTTTTTGGATAAATATTTTGTTGTTTGTATTGAATTATGGAATATCTAGTTTATCTTTCTTATTCGGAATTACGTAAGGCAAGCTGGGCTTTTGGGCTTCTATGAAAGTATCACCCTGCATGAATCCCAGGTTACTGAAAGTGTCTACTATAGTGTACTCGAGTTGTCAAGGGACGTAAGAATTCCGCTATCTCTTGCTCTTCGTAACACATTAAGGTCGCTGAAAGTACTTTTGGAGTAGGGTACTGCTACAAGTATTTATCATCATCATCATCATCAGCCCATATATGTACGTCCACTGCTGGGCACGAGCCTCATCTACAACTGAAAGGGTTTAGACCTTAGTCTACCGCGCTGGCCTAGTGCGAGTTGGCGGACTAAGAAATTCCTAAGAACTGTTAAGTGTGCAGGTTTCCCCACAATGTTTTCCTTCACCGTTAAAGTACGTGATAATTCATTATGAAGATGCAAAAAACTATATGATTAAAGCTTTTTTTGACTTTGACTTTACCGAAAGCAGCATAGATGGACGCCATTATAATCTGACTAGGAGAGTCCGAAAAGTATTTGCAAATGGAGAGGAGGAATTTTTTTATTACTAAATTCTTAGTTGCGATACGGAGTCTGGAAATGTGCCCCAAGACCCTCGTCCCGTCGGGAATAAAAGTGTGAGTATGTGCTTATTTTTTTTACATCTAGAATGAACTGGAGTTAATGGTATTAACTTCTATGTTATTAATGTCTAAACAATTAATAGACAAATTAACACATTAGCTTAGCCATCACCACATAGTTTACGCCATTTTGAAAAGTTTGATTAGAGCACAGGAGTGACTTTATGTATGTATATTTGTTAGTTTAAATCCAGCAACAGCTTGTTGAGTTTTAAGGAGACGATTCGGGAGCGCAGTGCGTTAATTAAAAATGTGAAAACTCCATAAAACCTGTTCTGTTAAAAAGAGAATAACATTATTAATGCTGCATTTTTACGACCAGAGGAACGCGAAAAAATAGGTTGCATGTTTGAGTATACGGTCATACCCTATAGTACAGCTTAGTCTAAAATTCTCGCTCTAATATGCACTTCAATGCTGGTCTTACTCGCCTTTTACATAATACAAGCATTTGTCTTGGAAAGGGTATCGAACCCGCGGCTTCTTCTTTTAGAAGCTAATGTCAACTGCGCCATGGAGGCTGTAAAAATATTTATTTTTAAACTCACCACTATAAAGGCTGGCTTAATGCCATAGGAATCCTCTACTTTTGGGGGATCATCATCAGCCCAAATACGTCCCACTGCTGGGCACGGGCCTCCTCTACAACTAAGAGGGTTTAAGCCTTAGTCCACCACGCTGGCCTAGTGCGGGTTGGCCGTCTACACACCTAAGAAATTAATAAGAACTTTTAGGTGTGCAGGTTTCATCACGATGTTTTCCTTCACCGTTAAAGTACGTGATAATTCATTGTGAATACACACATAACTTCGAAAAGTCAGAGGTGTGTGCCTGGGGTTTGAACCTGCGACCGCCGAAATCCTCGACCGCGCACCTAAACCTCGAGGCCATCACGAGTATTAGAAGTTCAATATTTATCTTTATTACTACACTATTAGTACTATACTTGTAATAAGTAAAATAAATTATAAGTAAATATATGACAATCTCTCTAAATTGACATGTAACTGCATTTGTAAACATGTGGCGGCGAAAGTTTCCCCCGTACATGTCCTAATTAAAAGTTATGATATTATGTCGAGGCAAGTTTGACAACCAGAATGCATTCATTTGCCTTTGGTTTGAGGTAAGTTAAGTAAATACATCCAACAGCCACATGCATAGTTCTAAACCCGCTCTAACATTCAAGTTTTATGTTTTGTACCAGGAATTACTAGAGACTTTCATTCTCACAAACACCTAGATCCGAAACGAATATTTGTGAATCGCATAAAGATTTCTTCTCAGTGCGGGTAACAATTAGCGGTGGGCGATTATGAGATATACCTACTAATGCAATCATTCGATTATGAAGATATCTCGAGATATCTCGATTATGAGAATTAGTAATTACTAAATTAGTAATCGTATAGTATTTCGATTATAACTATTACTAATTAGTAATTACTAATGAAATCATTCGATTATGAACATGTCTCGAGATATTTCCAATTACTAATTTGCATTCGCGAGGTATAAAATTCCTAAAAACAAGACCCACTTCAGTCCCGACGAGATTAGTAGTTCAAATTAGTAACGTCATTCGATTATGAAAACAAATTAGTTACTAATTTCATAATCGATTATCAAAATTAGTATTAGTAGTATCATTCGATTATCAAAATCATTCATAATCGCCCACCTCTAGTAATAATTTATGTAAATAAAAATGAAATGAGGGCAGTTACTTTGACGGTAATGGAAAATATCGAGAGGAAATCTACACACTTAAAAGTTCTTACGAATTGCTTAGGTGTGTAGTGCCTCAGCTCGCACTAGGCCAGAATGGTGGACTAAGGCCTATACCCTCTCAGTTGTGGAGGAGGCCCGTGCCCAACAGTGGCACGTATATGGACCAGAGACTTTGGGAGATATTCTCTAGAGAAGAATCATTTCTTCTCATTTGAAGATAAAAAACGAAAGTTACTTCATAATATATTTAGGGAATATTTCGCCAACACCGACCCTAATTTTAAACAAGTGTTTCTTATCAAAATACCTTAGGGACCTCCATATTACTCCAGTTAATATTATCATAGTAATAGTAATTAAAGATAATGAAGGTTTCATGGAATATTTAAAGCGAGTTCCGAAAATTATGCCGTTAATAATAATTATGATAGCTAGAAGATAGGTGCTTTATTTTTGTCAATTTATATAGCCCAGTTGATAAGACACTGGCTTGTAAAGCTGGAAACTGCGGGTTCGATCCTCGCACCCGGACAAATGTTTGTGATTTCGACAAATACTTTGTTATAAAATTATTTTCTAGTTTGTGAATAGTTTTGGTGGTTTTTAAAATACTTAAATAGTCAGGGAATTTAGAAATTAATTACTTCTCCTAAACGCAATATATAGCTGGGATTTATTAAGACAGTGAAAGAGGAGAATAAGCAGGGCATAACATTATTGGAAATTAAATAAATAAATAAATACACCCAACAGTCACATACATAGTTCTGACCCCACACTAAGATACGAGTCTTGTGTCGTGGGTATCAGAAACTACTTGAGACTTTTCGGTCTCACAAACACCCAGACCCGAAACAAATATTTGTGGATCACACAAACATTTGTCTCGGTGCGGGGATCGAACCCGCGGCCTCTCGTTTCGCAAGCTGGTTACTAGCCAACTGCGCCACGGGGCTGTCAATTCAATTGAAAGAACAGTGCATATTGTATAGACAGAAATACGCAGATTTTTTTAGTACAAAAATAGGCACAACAAAATTAAGTTTTTAAAATGCATTAAACAATTAATCGATTTTATTTTATTTCAACAGCCATCTCCAATACCATAATTGTAAATTAATTATTCACTTTAATGAGAAATCTCTAACTAAACAGTATCTTCGACACTGACTACCATAACCGAGAGAGTTGCTTACAATCAACACCCGTGCACTGAAAATGAAAGAAAACTCTTTTCTATATTAAACAAACACTCAACAGACACATAGTTCCGACCCACACTAAGATACGAGTCTTGTGTCGTGGGCATCGTAAACTACGAGACACTTTTGGGTCTTGAAACACCCAGAATTTTTTGGATCATACAAACATTTGTCACAGTGCGGGGATCGAACCCACGGCCTCTTGTTTTATAAGCGTGTGTCTAGCCAACTGCGCCAGAGTGGCATTTTTTTATTTATCACACTTTATTGTACACCACACAAATTATAAAAACATGATTAAAAACAATACATACATACATAAACTCACGCCTGTATTCCCTTATGGGGTAGGCAGAGGTGCATTTCTACACCCACATTTCACCAGGTATGTATCAGTCCCACGTAATAGGGGGCGAGCCTATTGCCGATTTTCGGGCACAATTCCAGACTCCGTGCTGCTATTGAGAATTTCCTAAAGAAAAAACCCAATAACACTTTGCCCGACCCGGGAATCGAACCCAGGACCTCTAGATCGCACAGCACATACATGTACCGCAAGGCCACGAGACAATAAAAGATAAAATATAGTGCAACAAATGGCGGTGTTATCGCTGAATGTGATTTCTTCCAGTTAACCGTAGGATGGACTGGAATATATAAGAAAATACCGCGGGTATAGGCATATGCTTGTAGGATTATGTACTTAATGATTTGTCTTACCCATACTTTGCAGGCAACGCCTGTACACTGCAATATGAAATAGAAGGTTAAAAGTGTTTATTAAAATTGTATTTTTTTTTTATGGGAAAGGGGGCAAACGAGCAAGTGAGCTACCTGATGTTAAGTGGTCAACACCGCCCATGGACACCCACAATACCAGAGGAATCATCGATGCGTTGCCGGCCTTACAGAACCTTACTCTATCCTGAGAATAAGTCATTTGTTGGTCTCGTAAAGAGTGATAGATGTCTGAGCGGCTCATAACTTCGTTGATTTTTTTGTTATTCAACCTTATTGAAAAGTTCATGTGACGAAGTAGTAATGGCCTCGAGGTAGGCGCGCAGTCGAGTTAAACCCCGGGCACAAACCTCTGACTTTTCGGCTAACTTTACCGGCGAAGGAAAACACCGTTGCCCGAGTTGTTAGTGTCAGCGAAATTTGGTCTAGAAATGCTCCTCTTCCAGTCCGGTGAGGCAAGCGTGAGCTATTTTGAGGGAAGTAGACTTCTCTAGGACCGAGCGCCTAATGCCATGACATCTATACAAATAAATAAAATTGGAGTGCCTGTTTGTAATATTGAAAAAACCGCTTTTTAATAAATGCATGTATACACGGTACATATACCAAAATAACGTTTTTTACAATTTTTGTCTGTCTGTTTGTTGCGGCTAATCTCTGAAACGGGTGGACCAATTTTAACGGGAATTTCACTGGCAGATAGCTGATATAATAAGAAGTAACTTAGGCTAAAAATAATTATTTTTTTAAAAAAATCCATCGACTGTTAGGCGGGACGAAGTTAGCCGGGTCAGCTATCTACACTAAATAAATAGGAAAAGTTTGTATTTATGTATGTTTGTAACGAATAAACGTAAAAACTACTTGACGTATTTAAATGTTTTGTATGGATATACATAGATGGGATCTTCTAGGCTACTTTTTTATAAAATTACGCCCGGGCGAAGCGGGACCAAGACGATATGAAACATTTACAAAATATATTGCTCAGAAAGTAGTAACAGGCGTATTTATTTATGTATAAAGTATTCACTGAGCTGGGCTCCATCAGTAGTTAGTAATATTATTAAAAGATATACTTACCGTGGCGTTGCATCCATCACCGTCACACTGAAACAACATATATATCTCTTGCTGTTTTTTCGTTTAGTTACGTCATTGTTAAAAAAAACTAGTCTGAACCAGGGAAGCATGGCTATATTCAGACTATTATAGTATACATCAAGTGCATTTGCACCAGTGACGGTACTTCCATAGAAGCCCAAAAGCGTTACACGTAAATTGTGTAATGTCTAGTTTATAATTGTTTATTGTGGGGTCAGGATATTCTCATTTATATGTCAAATTGCTTTTGTTAATTAAGGATTTAAAGCTTAAAACTTATATTCGGAATTTTGTAACGTAAACTGGCCTTTTGGGCTTCTATGGAAATACCGTCACTGATTTACACCTGACTATTTAAGGAAAATAAATGATCTACTCACCCCGGCATTACACATAATTCCCGAACACTAGAAAATGAAGATAAATTAATATAATAAGTGTATGTATAAAAATAGCTATTCTGGAGTGGAGAAAACGTAGTGTAGGACGCCCTCTGGCTAGGTGGGCCGAAGTAGGTACGAGCCAGTAGCGTGCCATAGGAGAGGCCTATGTCCAGTAGTGGACGTGAGAGAGGCTGGTGATGATGATGATGATATTTAAAGACGTTCAAACGCACTCACGCGTGTATTCTCTGAAGGCAGAGAATTACTGCACCCATATTACGACAAAAATGCGTTTTGGTCCCACGTAAGGGCGAGTCTATTGCCATTTTTTAAGTCGTGATGGCCTCGAGGTTTGGGCACGCGGTCGAGAATCTCGACGGTCGCGGGTTCAAACCCCAGGCACACACCTCTGACTTTTCCAAGTTATGTGTGTATTCACAATGAATTATCACGTACTTCAATGGTGAAGGAAAACATCGTGATGAAACCTGCACACCTAAAAAAGTTCTTAGGAATTTCTTAGGTGTGTAGTCTGCCAACCCGCACTAGGCCAGCGTGGTGGACTAAGGCCTAAACCCTCTCAAAGTAGAGGAGGCCCGTGCCCAGCAGTGGGACGTATATGGGCTGATGATGAATTCCAGACTCTGTGTGTATTTAAAATCAATTCAATACATTTATTTAATTTCAAGTATAGTTTTATATCCAATCATATGTTAAAGCCTGGATGTAAATTAGATATCTAAATCCCATAAAAAACAAAACTTGAAACGCATGAAAACACGATGTATCTCACTTTTAGAGCGATTGCCAAGTCAAACTTTTTTATTTAAAACATTGAAAGATTTTTAATATTGATATGGTCACTATAAGATGTTGTCTGGTAAGCTAAGTGCATAATAACTTAAGACAGAAGGTCCCTTAAACGGGGACAGAATAAATTCGTCGACTTGGTATCACATGGATCTCACAACTTTTTACGGTAGAAGAACTGAGTTGCGAGACTTGTTTTTTTTACAAGTTTTGTTTTTTATGGGATCTCATTTCTTTTTGTAGAAAGTCCTACTTTTTTCCTTTTCGGTACCTTCTACTTCTTGAGTACTAACAACGGATTTTCTTAAAACCCACGCTCTGTCTCATGAGCTTTGCTTACTTTTGTAGGTAGTCTTCCTCTTCTACATACGAGACGAGTCGTGTTCTTTATTTTAAAATAATAATTTTTGGTTAGAAAAATTGATTACCTTACTATTATTAGAATTTGGCGTGTTAAATAATGAATATATTAACAACTATATAACTACAAGTATGTGCCGTGCGATCTAAAGGTTCCATTCCCGATTAGTGCAAAGTGCTATTAGCGTTTCCATTACAATTATTAGTAGCAGCACGAAACGACGATAATAAAAACATAAATAATAATAAATACACACAACAGCTACACACTTAGTTCTGACCCACACTAAGATACGCGTCTTGTGTCCTGGGTACCACGAGCTAGGAGGGAATTTTCGATCTTGCAAACACTCAGACCCGAACCAAATATTTATGGATCACACAAACATTTGTCTCGGTGCGAGGATCGAACCTGCAGCCTTTCGTTTTACAAGCTGGTGTCTAGCCTACTACGCCAAGGATCTGTCTAATAATGATGATAGCCTCCCGTAACGTATGCAGTTAGCAAGAAATCTGTCAATGAAGGAAAGAAGTTTTTTTTAAATCATAAAAGAGAATCGATCGGCATCTGACTCACCTGTGCGGTACAGTTGCTGCCAATGCACTGCAATCAAGTAAATTGCGTATATTTAAGCCCATATACGTGCCACTGCTGGGCAAGGACCTTATCAACTACTGAGAGAGTTTAGGCCTTAGTCCACCACGCTGGCCTAGTGCGTGTTGGCGCACTACACGCCTAGGAAATTCCTAAGAACTTTTCCGTGTGCAGGTTTCCTCGCGATGTTTTCCTTCGCCATTAAAGAATGTGATAATTTAACTTTGAAGAGTCAGAGGTGTGTGTCCGGGTTTCGAACCCGCAATCACCGAGATTATTTTTACGAGATTACGTCTACATCAGCTTATATACGTCCCACTGTTATACCCGGACCCCCTCTACAACTGAGATCAGTTAGGCATTAGTCCACCACACTGGCCTAGTGTGGGTAGAAGTTGTCGCGGGAAAAAAATATAATATTGAAACTGTACGGAAGTTAGGCATGATGAACAGCTCGATAGACTTCTCTGCTATATTTTGATGTACTTGCCAGAGGCGCCATAATAATAACCTTTTAATATTAAACCTCGTCACATATCTTATCATACCATGTATGTGACTTTTGGGTATGTATTTACAGTCTTAGAGCTCAAATTGTAATCACTGGTTGGCACTGTTACATATTGCGTCCATTGCTTACTTGCCTCATTGTTTCGTCTCTGCAACTTTTAGGACTGATAAAAAAGTGTTCAATTCAAAAACGTTCAAAAACTTACACCGGCCGAACAAGACGCAGCCGCACACTGAAAAAATATTTGCTATCTATACTAATATTATAATGCTGAAGAGTTTGTTTGCATGAACGCGCTAATCTCACGAACTTCTGGTCCGATTTAAAACAAAAAAACAGTGTTATCGCCCACTTATCTAAGAAGACTATAGGCTGAATACATGAAGGAAAAATATGGCAAAAACGGGGTAAAATATTCCATATGAAGTCGTAAAGTTTCGCATTCAGAATTGCGGGCAATTATACTCCTATTTGTATATACAAACCCTCTTATAATATACTAGCTGACCCGGCGAACTTCGTTCCGCCTAACACTCGATTCTTTAATTATTTTTTTAGCTTAAGTTACTCCTTATTACATCAGCTACTTGCCAATAAAACTCCCTTCAAAATCGGTCCAGCCATTTCAGGGATAGCCGGAACAAACAGACAGACAGACAAAAAATGTTATTTTGTTATGTGTACCGTCAGCGACTGATCAAGAGTTCTGACCGCCCTAGGCTAATTATGAGGATGCGCCCCCGCCAGGTGTGTGTGTTATGGTCGGCCTAAAAAGTAGTACCTATATTAGTTTTGACTTCGTTTACTAGTGAGAAAATTTTAACATGGTTCATACTACCTATAAAAGTTTTCAGATATATCTGCAAGCGAAACTAAAGTTGTCCTTCAATCTGCACGACATTCAACCTTAGGATAGCAAACCATTTTTTTAGCCGACCGTACAGGAAGGCAAAGCACTTTACGCATTATAGGGCCAAAATCATGACAAGTGACTGCAGGCTACCAATTAGAAAATCAAATTCTTGTCGTGTTTGGCCGCATGACTTGTATTGGCTTAGTTTCTATAGACAACTTAGTTGCTGCGGCCATTGACCATGAGCGTGGTCATCTAGTGTGTGAAGTTGCTTCGACTTTAAGAGCGTTTACGCGTTTTAGCGCAATTTGAGCAAAAACAGTACTTTTCGAACCCCTTAAAATTGATGAAAGACTCATCGAAAAAACATGTTAATTACTAATTATTTTAGAGAATATTGTTATCTAAATAGTTAGTGAAGCACATTTTATGATTTTTGGGTAAATTTTGATGAATAACAAGATAACTGAACGAAGTTTTTCATAAATTCAAATTAAGAGTCATTTTCGAGGCTCAAAATTCGGGTTTATTCATAACATCATCATCAGCCCAAATACGTCCCACTGCTGGGCACGGGCCTCCTCTACAACTGAGAGGGTTTAGGTCTTAATCCACCACGCTGGCCTAGTGCGGGTTGGCGGACATTTATAACATATTTAATCAAAATAAAATGTTGAATTGGAAATGTCGCCAAGCAAATAGTTAGTGAGAAACATATTAAGAGATTTAGATCCCTTATTCAAGTAATAAAAAATCTAAACTTGAAACCGTACAATTTTTGTTTTGAATAAATTTCACATGTTTATTTTTGGATTAATATTTTAAAGAGTATTACGCCGTGCACAGCCCGGTGCAAAATGCAAATCACAGTGATTTAATCACTCCGCCGCAAGGCCTTTCAGAGTGAGGATGTATCGCTCTGCGCACCCTCGATTTTTAGTTTCGTCTATGTTTCCGCGGTTATCTGAAAAATGATGATGATCAGATTCAATAAACTTTATTTCATTTAATTTCATTTCATATAATTAACTACCGACGCTGTCGTTAGTTAGAGTCATATTTACCAAAACTAGTCGACTAGCCGCGCGGATCGTAAACGCTCTTAAGTTTTTATTTTTAATATTTACACTTCTGTTGTTATCTTTGAAAAAACGAGAGGCATCATACTAGTTTTCAAACATTTTTGCAACTGATTAATTTTTTTTTTGAAAATTATAGTAATGAAGTAATTATTTTTAGCTTATACAAAATACCTTTTTTGTGCTTTAGCGTTTGCAAATCTTTCCACAATTTTTTTCAAATTTAATAGTTTGAAAAAATCACTGTCTATATACATTAGCGAGAGCGCTGCAAGTTTTTGCTGGCAGAGTGTGGAGCGCAAGTAATTTCTTACTCAGTGCTGAAAAAGACCTTTCGCCACTGCAGTTAGTAACACTCATTGTTAAAAAAATCTTAATATTATCTCCACACGGAAACATGCATAAAACATTAAAACTGTTTATTAACTGTAACAAACCCTTTGGGGTTCTGGCAGAAATAGAATGCTCGGCCTCGGTTTCGGTGTGAAAGATCGTCTCCCTTCTAACTCAATATACCCCGTTTTAACTTCATCAAAATGAAATTTTGTTTTTTTCCTTCTTATATCTTTTTTGTATGTGGTCACTTCGCATCCATTGATTGCCTCTGATTCAAAATTTCTCTTTTTCATCACGAAACGTATCGGCTATTCAAACTTAAATATCTGTACATTGATATTAGTGTCGTATCGTAAGACATTATTGCCTAACTGCAACGAAAGCATCTTGGTAAAGTCTATGTGTCGATTATCTTGCTCTTTCAGTAACGTCGTTTAATCCTATGTTCCGAAAACCTTATTTCATTCTTTTTTAGCCTCACTTTTGTCGTAGTTAGGTTTTAGTTTTAACATTTTTTTTATTTTTAATGTTTTGGTGCTGTTATAATATCAATTTCTTTGCAAAGTATTTTATTAACAAACTAAACCGACTAATAAATTGTCCGTCTCAGGAATTAAGAGAACCTGGAAAGATATTTTTATTCTATCTAATTCTGCAAGCCTAAGCCACGCCACACATAGTCTATATTATAGTCTCTATAATTAGTGGACAATTAAGACGCTTCTAACGATTCCTTATTTGTCTAATTCTGGCCAGTAGTTTAGAAGGTATGAGGGAACAAACAAGCATACCATATAAATATCACAATTATTGAATAAATACGGAAAAAATCACGAGCAAATGCTAATAATATTTATATTTTTTTTAATGTACAAATAACGCCCTTTCCAATGATACCAAACACGGCATTTATTTTTTAACACATCACTTTATGACCGCTAGAGAGTGCCATATTAGATTCAATGACACGTCGTATAGCCTATAACTAACGGACGATTAAGACGCTTCTAACGATACCATTTGTCCAGTTATTAAGTAATAAGTAGTCGAGGAGCTATGAGGGAACAGACGAACATGCATACATACATACATAGCCTGTTAAAATCATAACCATCCGCCTTTGGCTTTGCCGTAGTTGAATAAAATCAGGGAGTCCCAAGCTTTTTAAGCTAACAGCGCATTTAGTTTTAGTGTTTTGTTGTTGTTTGTCTCGGTCTAGTTGAAATACGTAGGGTAGATGCAAGGATGCTAGATTAATAGTGCATGCGCTGAAATCGTTCCAGCGCGCCCCCCCGATCCTCGCGCCCTAGGCTGCAGCCTAACTTGCCTAAGGGTTAATCAGGCCCTGTGTACCGTACATACATCCACATGCATTTAGTAAAAAGCGGCTATTTAAATATTACAAACAGACACTCCAATTTTATTTATTTGTATAGATTAAAACTTCCTTCCCCTTTTCTTTAAGGAAACAGCTGTTTAAGACTCTATTGCTGCGGGCCCTCAAACACAGAAAAGCGTTTGTCAGGGTTACTGGCCTTCCAGTTCAGTGCGTGGAGGCGTCGCTTAAATTATAATCAAACACTTGATTTTAGCTCTTAGTTTTCCAGAGTAACTTAAATTCGAACAAGGGGGGTTCAATCCTCGCATAGCAAATTTCCTCTTCGATTCTACGTCATTATGACGATAATCTTTAAGCTAAGGATTTCTCAAACGACGATTGTGACCTCAACTCTACAAAAAAAAATACTTTTCTTTGATCTTGCGTTATTGACTCCAATCGTTCTACTTCAATTTTATATAATTACTAGCTGACCCGGCGAACTTGGTTCCTCCTAACGGCCAGTTATTTTTAGCCTAAGTAACTACTTATTACATCAGCTATCTGCTAGTGAAAGTCCCTTTAAAATTTGTCCACCCGTTTCAGAGATTAGCCGGAACTAACAGACAGACAGACAAAAAAAAAAAGTTATTTTGGTATATGTACCGTGTATACATCCATATACATTTATTAAAAAAACGGTTATTTCAATATTACAAACAGACACTCCAATTTTATTTATTTGTATAGATAATGTTTGTTTATTTACTTACATTAGAAAAACATTCTTCAGTTTCGGTCATCTGGAAATAAAAACACACAAGCGATAAAAATGTCTTATAGGTTTTAGGTATTTTTTTACACTGGCACCTGATGATAAGTGCAGTGAAATCTAGTGTTGCTTTTGTGCAAATAATAATAGTTTAAATAAATGATGTAAGATTATAATGGAATCAGATTCAGTATTCACTATCAAGTAAAGATTTATATTATCTCCCTTAGAAAACAATATAAATCAGATTAAAACTTTACCCCTACTGCACATGAGTCGCCGGAACACTGAAATGTTAAATAACCACTACTTTAGATCTTTTAAAACCTGGTTAATCACCATCATCAGCCCATATACGTCCCACTGCTGGGCACGGGCCTCCTCTACAACTGAGAAGTACTTGAAAGCCTGGTTACTTGAGAGTATTTCGCAAATCATTTCATAGGTAAGTTCATCAAATGGTACTAGGTTATCATAAAGAACTGAGGCTAAAACGCCGTAAGACCCATTTGGATGTTATTTCAGTAATTTATTTATTTATTTATTTACCCTTCATACAATACATGTAAAGGTGGACTTAATGCCTGAGGCATTCTCTGACAGTCGAACCTTAGGTGGTGCAGAGATGATAGGCGTAGGTACGTAAATGAACTTATTAGAAATAAAATAGAAGTAATTTTTGTAGTTGTTTATTTATGATGTATAAAGATCGTGATGGCCTCGACGTTTGGGCACGCGGTCGAAAATCTCGACGGTCGCGGGTTCAAAGCTCAGGCACACACCTCTGACTTTTCGAAGTTATGTGTGTATTCACAAAGAAATATCACGTACTTTAAAGGTGAAGGAAAACATCGTGATGAAACCTGTACACCTAAAAGTTCTTAGGAATTTCTTAGGTGTGTAGTCCGCCAACTCGCACTAGGCCAGCGTGGTGGACTAAGGTCTAAACCCTTTCAGTTGTAGATGAGGCTCGTGCCCAGCAGTGGACGTACATATATGGATTGATGATGATGATGATGGCAAAGGTGGTGCAGTACAATTAGAATTTATACTGGTAAGAAAGCGTGACGATTGTCTTTTACCAGTCTCTTTCCTACCGAATAGTCCCAGGCTGATCTCGTTACATTATTCAATTGAATATATGTATCGACTCCATGTAGCAGACTGAAGAGAAAAGGATGAGAGAGGAAAGTTATCTGAATTTGTAATTTTTAAGAAAAAATCGATGCAATCTCCATTGTAATAACACTCACCCGTGCGTCGCATTGTGCGGAGACAATCTGTAAAGATAAAAGGCTTGCACTTAGCGCCTCTTCCAAGTATTTATCATAATAATGGCTTATAAGATAGACTTTTGCTTTAGTACTTTGGCGTCTTTCGATACTTGGCAAAAAAAAACTACACCGCGTTAACTACATCGTGTAATGAAAGCTCAAGCGGATAGAAATTCCGATCTCAACATGATTACAGACTCCAATGTACCATAATTACTATTCAACCCAGGACCTCAAAATAATATAGCACAAACTTGTGCCGCAAGACATAAGGAGGCAGTCATCCTTACCCAAATCTTTTAAACCCCTTCTAATCATTAATTTCTAAGGCTCGACCGAGATCTCGGTCTCGGTCTCGGTCTCGGCATTCTCGGCTATAAATCCAACCGAGAATTTTGTCTCGGTTCTCGGCTAATTACAGCCGAGATTCTCGGTCATGACCGAGATTGTAACTTTGTTCGGATCGGGATTCAAATTTTACCGCGCGTGGCCACGCGCCGCAGCGCGAAGTCGATCGGTGTAAGTGCGTGAGAGGCTGAATTGTGATTGGTTGAAGTCCCGTCTGGCGAACTGCGGCTGGCCGCCTTTGCCCCGTTCGAATCTTTCGAAGTCCGAGTTCGAGTCTGCGCCGCCTACTAGCGTAGCAAGTGAACAACTCGACGGTCCCCAAGAACAAAATCTTATCTGCAAAATGCTCTACTGCAGTATAGTCTTTAAATTAAGTGAAAATATAAATATAAATTACTCACTCACCTCAAAAATATATATTTGAGAAAAAGAGAATTATTTCTTTAAAAAAATATTTTTGATGTGAGTGAGTAATTTATATTTATATTTTTACTTAATTTAAAACCTTTATACTGCAGTAGAGCATTTTGCAGATAAGATTTTGTTCTTGGGGACCGTCGAACAGTTTAGCAAAGCTGGACAATTGTATGACGAGAGGCGACACTATTTGAAGGGCGAAAATGCCGAAAAATTGCTTTTTTATGTTATTTAACTTTGATTATTAAAACAGTTAATTTTGTTAAACAATTAGTAGTGTATTAAAAAGTTAACAGTATTAAAAATCAAAAATTTCACGCTTTGTATATTCTCGGTCTCGGCTCTCGGTCTCGGCCGAGATATCATTTTATTCTCGGTCTCGGTCTCGGTCTCGGCCGAGAACGAAAAACCCATCTCGGTCGAGCCTTATTAATTTCCTATGATAAGTTTACACATAACCGCGTACATCATTTATTTTATAATTTTAAAATAATCATAAATTGTGACCACTCTAAGCTTCTGATCTCCAGTCCATCTAACGATGAATCAGTCCATCTGGAAGAAATCGCCGACAGCGATAAGGCCGCCATTTGTGACACAACCTTATATACATAATTACTAATTACATATTATTTCTTTTCTGTACACACTTCCTTCCCAATAAATCCTTTTTAAAATATCCATCTTATGGTTGTCTTGAAAAGATCGCCATGTGCGATAAGGCCGCCATTTGTACCCTTCTCTACGCTATATATATAAATATAGTTTTTTTTGTATGGTTTTGAATAAAGAGTTAAATAAATAAATACCTATTTTGTATTTATGTTTGGTGTACAATAAAGCATAAATAAATAAACCTTTAAAAAGCAAGAGAAGAAATACCTTAATACAACTAGCTGTGAAGACAAGGTAAGCGATGGTGGAGGCCATCTTAGACTGATAATATTGACACAGTATCCAATTTTACGCTTTTGATGCGGTATATGCACGATTACACACTTGAAAATTCAGGCGTAAAAATGAGAATTTACGGAATGTCTTGATATTTCTCGTACATGTACACGACTGAATCTGTTTTAAGTCCATGTATTCATGGCAGTGACGGTACTTCCATAGAAGATCAAAAGCCCAGCATGCCTTACAAAATTCCGAAACTTTAAGCTTTAAATGTTTATTTAACAATAGCGATTTGACATATAAATGAGAATATCCTGACCCCACTATAAACAATTATAGAGTCATTCGGGTCAAGTGGGCGCACTTTTCTCTTTGAAGCCCCAATATGCAAATAAATATTATAATAATAGAAATAAAAATATTGTATTGTGTAGAGCATTTATTTGGCTACAAATAGGAATAGCGAAAACAACAAAAAATATCTTTCTTTAAAAAATATATATTAATAATTAATGCAAGCCGTAATGCGTATACTTGACCCGTATTGAGGGTAAGTGTGCGTACACGTATGGGGTAACTAAACGCAGATGGGGTAAGTGAACACATGCAAGAATAAACCAACCAAGTCAACCCAGTCACGGCCAGCCATTTTCGAAGACTTGTCAAAGCGATTCTCAATGTTATTAGCGGATGCGTATTCAAATGCCAAGCGTCTTAAATCATTTATAGTCAATCCGAAATATCTTTCATCCATTTGTTTGCAATGGATTACAAATTCTGCTTCTTGATTTTCGTTAAATGTTGGCTTAAACCGACCCATTGAAGATGCAGCTTTGTTTAATTTTAAACGTTTTCGAAGACATGACTCGCTAATGCCAATAGCACTTGCAGCAGATCTATTACTTTTGCCTTGTTCAATGAGAATTTTTGCTTCAGCAATTTGTTGTTCCGTAATAGGTGCAAGTTCAGGTTTTTTCCTTATATAATTTCGAGGCATGACGATAACTACTAAAACAAAAGAAAAATGAACATAAAACATTTGTCAGCGTAAACATCACAAATTTTCTAATGACTTGGCCCAGGGGTAAGTGTGCGCATGCGCTCACTTACCCGCGCACACTTTCCCCGAGAAGCCAAAATTCAAACAAATGGCCGCTGAATCAGAAACGTTGAACATAACCTTCAATCACGCTTACATATTTCAATAACAATATGTGTACAATTAATAAAAAATAGACTTACCCTTGTCGCTTTACAATGTTATGAGTAATAGTGTTTTCCAAAATACAAAAAAATTGCAGAGAAATCAATCAAAACACCTTTTTATAAATTAATTTAAAACCGAACGTGGTGCTGCGTGTGAGCTTGTCGCGTTTGTGTCCCCCCTAGCGGCGCCTCTAAATGATCAAAACACCACCCCCCTCCCGCGTCCCGTCCTAATGTTACAGGTACTGCGCTCACTTACCCACTGCGCTCGGTTACCCCGAATGACTCTACACTAGACATTACACTATTAACGTGTAACGCTTTTGGGCTTCTATATAAGTACCGCTACTGGTTATAGGGCCGAGCCATTTATAGTTTTTCTGGAACATTTCCAGCCTCCGTGCTTTTACTATACAGTTATTAATGTCTTATTGGACCCGTGGATAGGATTTTACGTACGATGAAACTCTCCAGGTTCCGATTCCTAAGTAAAGAAAAATGCTATTATACGATCAGGGATATAAGCGCGTTAAGGGATGTATGCATAAATGAATAAAAAACAATTTTGTTAGCATTAGCTGTAGAAATACGAGTACAACACTAATTTTCCTGTTCCGACAATTACAAATTTATCACAAAAGTAATTATTTATAACCGCAACGAGTCTCTTTATATATTGCACCATGATTTGTTCAAATGTTTTAGTAAATGCGTTTTAAAATTTCAATACAACTTTAACATACATGGGATAGCATAGTGAACTTGTAGCGAAGTGAGTATTTTTACTAGAAAATCAAACAATATAATTAACGCTCCATATTCAATTAAAACAGTCAGTGAAGAAATCACAGTCAGTGATAAGACCGCCTATTGTCACTTAGTCCTAAGTATTCCTTTTTTTAATTTTGTTTTGTGTAATATGTCCATGGTGTACAATAAAGTGTTTATAAATAAATAAAATAAATAAATAAATAAAACGGGTACTGACGCCCTCTCTTTCACTTCTACAAAGGTCTTTTTTTAACAAACACCTTTGCCAGAAATAAAGTTACAAGTTCCGCCATCCGTCTTTGGATCACTTTTGTCTAGATCGCACCGCCTTGTTTTAATAACCGCAACGCGCCTAAAACTTAATCAGCACCTGGATCTCGGCAGAGTTTAGATTTTGAAGATTCATATTTGATGAGCTTACACAAGATGTAAAACCGCGTCAATATTGTGACTCAAAGGCAATCTATCGTATATCATATACCGGTATACCGACAAAAACTTCTGTTTGGGCATCCGACGATTTATTTATTTATTTATTTATTATTTAGGTTCGCCAACAATTGTTTACATCCATATTATACATTTTATAAGACAGAGAAAATGAAAAAAAAGAAGAACTTAATGTAACAATTACTGACAGGCAAACACCGCTTGCACCATTAAATCAGTTACAGTATATACCTACTAACTAAAAATATAAAAAAACATTTATTAAAAAAAAACTAATCAAATCAAAAGAAAAAAATACAAAAAAAATAATAATATATCCTTAATATAAAACTAATTTTATACACATAATTTAATTACTTAAATGCTAAATGATAATAGTAAATTTAGGGGCGAGGTATCACAGAACATGTAGCGCCCATAGTTTCACCACACTAGTGCGCCCACTGTACAATGTTAAAGAATCTATTTAACTGGAAATTAACGTTTGCTCAGTGGCGGATTTACCAGCAGGCTGAGTAGGCTGGAGCCTAGGGCGGCAGATTTTAGGGGGCGGCAAATTTGCCCCAATTTTTTTTGTCTTACACAAATAAAAACCGCCTTAACACGTTAGCTGCGGCACCAATTTTTGCATACTTTCCGTTCCTGCGGCACGAGGTATAATCGGCCCGTACCGTGACCAGACGTTAGGGCGACACGCGGTCTATTAGACCCCACCTCCTTTTACAGACTAAAATCCATTTTCTGGCGCGAAATCAAAGATAAATGAGAATTTTGGTCCTTATTGATATAGACAGTGAATTGATGAACCCTAATCCACCGTCGCCCCGGGATCTGATGGCTAGTTTAGGAATTATTAGCAAAACAAAATATGGGATCTTATACACCTCGTAACGCACTGAAATAGGGCAAATTTTCGCTGCGATTAGTGATGGGAAAAATAATATCGACGTTTTTAAACTGTCTTAACTACGCAACGACTTGACCGATTTTGATCAATTATATCTCATTAGATCGTTTTAAGGGCAAAACCTGGCAAAACAACACAAAGCTATCAAAGGATACATTTTTTTTTAAATAATCTAAATTGTGCTTGAAGGCGCCATAAAGAAAAAAAAACCGGCCAAGTGCGAGTCGGACTCGCGCACGAAGCGTTCCATTCTATACCATTAAGAGGCACCTATTACAGACTTATTATTGGAAAATAATGGATTACGGTATATGCATAAGGTTTATCTTTCTATTTGTATATGAAAATCTTAATGCGGTTCACAGAATAGAAAAAAAAGGCAACCAGAAGTAGAAAAGAAACTGTCCTATTTATTCTGCCTCGGGCTTTAAAAATACAATTATTAGAACTTGAATTAACATTAAAAAATCAGTATCAATATACTTTTTTTTATAAAAATCTCAATATATATGTTGTACTTATTTATGAGTGTTTTTCATTGAAACAGGGTAGACAATAAGATTTTTTGCACTGAGTGCACTGAGTCAAAATCTTTTTGGATTTTTTATCAGCTTCACGAGATGGTAAAAATGTGCGTAGTTTTTGGTAACAACCAACACATCTTCTCCTTTTTTCACCTTTTTCGAGGCAATGGCGTGCGCTTTCAGGTGCTGAAAAATAACAAAAATGTAAAGATAACGTAATAAAACTTACCTGTTTTGGCTCTGTTTCTGGGTTTTTTAAAATTAACTTCTTCCGACATCGTTTAGACATGTTCGGCGCTGTAAAAGGACGTGCTCTCCAATCGACGTGATGCACAACACTGGTCGCGGGAAGCTCGCGTTGAGTGCGGTACGAGGTCAGGGGGGATATGGGACGTTTTAGCCTCGTTCCGCACTGCATTAAAATTATATTAATTCAGTGCGGCACGAGGCCTAAGACATCCGGTACCAAGGTAGGTACACCACCGAGTCCGGAACCATTAGTGATCTCAAATATATATTTATCTCTTTCCTACACTGGACCAAACCAAAGTTATGCCGACAGAGAAATTCACTTTTTTGCTTGCCGCACCACAGGGAAGTTGCATCAGGGGTGATTTAGGCCTCGCTTCGCACTTAACGTGTTAAAAAAACTATTCGAAAACAAATCAATATGCACTAAAAAGTAAAAAATAATTGCGTATTCTTCTATAACTTAATAATCAACTTTTTCTGTTCATCAATATGTAGTTACGATCTATGTGTTTACCACGCAAGAAGATAGGTAGGTTCTACCTATCCACTTCAAATTTAACTCAACACATATGTATGGGTGTTTGTGAGAGCGAAAAGTCTCTCGTAGTTTGTGATACCCACGACACAGGACTTGTATCCTAGTGTGGGGTCAGAACTATGTATGTGACTGTTGGGTGTATTTATTTATTTATTATTTATTTACCTATGAATAATAAACAATGATCAATATATTTGTTTAGTTCTCCTAAGTCAAATGAAATGAAAAATATTAGACTACTTAAAAGTCAAACGAATTATTACGATAATATACTTAATGTATTAGTTTCCATTAGTGTTATTTTTGGAGTAGGTGCAAGCCAAGATAGGTTTGTAAATACATATGCACATAGTTATAGGTAAGATGTGCTTGGTTTAATTAGTTACTCTGTCACAGTATATTGTCAAAACGATGAAAACTGACAGTTTTCTTAAAAGTGGAAGGAGAAGCAGTATTGTAAGACCAGGGACTTCAACCATGTGGTTGAACCACGTACATGTGTACGTGATACACTACATGTGATACACTACAATCTGAAAAGCTCGGACTCTATACTGGTCGCGCAAATTCCTCTCAGGAACAAGTCAATGAGTGCCGGAATAAGCTTGTTTCGGAAATCGACTATTTGTTGGATCAAGCCACAAACTGGGGCGGGCAGAATTTAGTCCGGGACTTTGAATCGTGATCCTTGGGGGCGGCCGTACGCATCCAATAAATTGCGTCCACCGGCGCCTCCTCTCACCCAAAGTCTCCGACCGGAGCTCCTAAGTGAAGTCGTTGTTGCTCTTTTTCTGGCCACCCTGGATTTTACTCCTCCACCGATGCCACCACGTCCGTGTTCGGTGAGGGACGGATCGTTGGTGGGATCATTTACGTGTTCGGCATTGGTGACCTCGGAGGTTCCATTTCCACGCGTTACGCCTGAGGAGCTTCAGGCAGTAGTACGGCGGCTGCGGAGAAAGAACACCGCTCTGGGGCCCGACGGCATCCCAGGACGTGTGTGGGTACAATTCGTCGAGTACCTGGATGAGAGGCTCCGCGGCCTCTTCTCCGCGTATGGTCCTGCTGAGAAAGTAGAAGCGTCCCACAGAGTCGCCATCGGCCTACCGGCCCATAGTGTTGCTTGACGAGGTCCCCAAGCTCTTTGAGCGTATCATTCATGCGTGCCTCGTCGAGCATCTGGATAGGGTCGGTTCGGACCTGGCATTGTGCCAGTATGAGTTTCGGAAAGGCCGATCAACTGTCACCGCAATTCTGCGGGTGAAGACGCACGCGGAGGAGGCAGTAGCCCAGGGCAAATGCATGGTGGCGATGTCACTCGACATCGCCAACGCCTTTAACACATTGCCCTGGCCCTGCATAGAGGAAGCTCTTCGGTACCACGTGGTGCCACCCTATCTCCGACGACTAGTGCACTCATACCTTTTCAACTAGGATGTAGTGTATACGGGCGCTGACAGGAGGCACCGTAGAGAATTGTCGTGCGGTTTCCCACAGGGGTCGGTCCTAGGATCCCTTCTGTGGAACATCGGGTACGACTGGGTGCTCCGTGGTGCCTATCTCCGGGGGGTGCCGTCCAGTTCTGTGGTCATCTGGAATATTGTTCTCATCTCTAGACTGGAGCCCCTCAGTACCAGCTTCTTCCATTTGACCTCAATCAACGACTTGCCGCTCGAATCAACAATAACCAGATTCTTTCTGAAAAAATTGACCCCCTGGCATTGCGAAGAGACGTTGCGTCTCTATGTGTCCTGTATCCAGGGCTGGGCAAAATACATGCTTTGCTTTAATTGAAATACAAATTACAAAATACTTTATCGCAAGTAATTAAAATACGAAATACAAAATACATTTAAGTAAGGTATTTGAAATGTAAAATACAAAATACAGTATTTTAGCTATTTTTTGTAGACCGATTTTGATTCTTTTTTATTTGAAAGTTGATGCTTCAAGTGAGGCCCCATTTTATTTTAAGTAGTCTAATATTTTTCTATTCATTTTACTAAGGAGAACTCTAAAAATTTTTTGACCATTGTTTGTCATTCATAGGCATGTATTGAGTTAGATTTAAAGTGGATAGGTACCTACCTACCTTGTTGCGTGGTAAACACATATTTATGAAGAGAAAAAAAAAGTTGATTATTACGGTATAAAAGAATACGCAATTATTTTTTTACTTTTTAGTGCATATTAATTTGTTTTGTAATAGTTTTTTTGAAGGTGGTTTTTGTTTCGTTATTACAGGTCCTGATAAACACAAACTTAATGGCCAATATGTTAGCAGAGACCTTTTTTTTATTTAGTGTAGTTTTTTTTAAGGATATTGTACTCAAAAGATGACGCCAGCACATAAAATAAAAAGACTGTAGATGTCGAGGCGTAATCTAAAACTGAGAAAATATAAAAAAACTGTAGATCTACAGTTTTAACATTACAAACTGTACTACAATACAAACTGTAGGGCTGGCTACACTACTTGACATTGACAATTTTCGTTAATTTTCTTGAATAACTTGGAAACTATTTATATTAAAATTACAAAAAAATACATTTAAGATCTTTACAACAAGACCTTCCATTTGATATGTCACACGATGCCGTTTTCAGATTTTTTTTTTTTATTTTCCACCTTTCCCCCAAAAATGCCCTGCCATATACAGATTTCATCTATTCACGTCACACCTCTGCGTTTGGGTTACAGAAATTGATGTGGGTACCAAATTTCAACTTAATCATTCGAGTAGATTCGGAAATAATTGACTGTTAGTGACGGACAGACGGACACACGAATGATCCTATAA
Organism: Hemaris fuciformis; assembly: GCA_907164795.1. Taxonomy (NCBI): domain Eukaryota; kingdom Metazoa; phylum Arthropoda; class Insecta; order Lepidoptera; family Sphingidae; genus Hemaris; species Hemaris fuciformis. The sequence continues at coordinate 11,281,468 of OU015452.1, forward strand.
AGGTTCCGTTTTTCTAAAATCCTAAAAAAGAAAAAAAGACCTTATTTAGTCTTTAAATTCAAAAATATATTTTTTTCACCTTTTTTGTCTGTGTAGGGTATCGAAATGCAGAGGTCAGAAGGGGCGGCAAAATTTGAATAGCCTAGAGGCGGCAAATGTCTTAATCCGCCACTGCGTTTGCTACAGTCACGAGATAACTCAATTTTGCAACTGTCTCGAGATTGGTCTGGGCAAGAGCTTACCTACGATTCGGATCTTAGGATTTACTTATTTTTTTTTTTAACAAACAAATAGTTTTCAAAACGGCATGTGCCCCTTATTTATTATTATTAATATTTTTTATAATTGTATTTACCACAAATGGGCTGCAGGCGTGTTTTAGTTCATAGATTTCATTTATATACTGAAGAAAAATACAGTAAAAGTCATTAAAACAAACGAGTGCGGTGACTAATTACACAAAATGTGTTAATTAAAAAATGAGAAATTATCTATGCAAGGCCCATGGACGATGGTAACGCCATCTATTATTTCGGTTTTAATGTAAGAAATTCGTATAGAAATTTGTATGTGTCGTAATTTAGAAATAAGGCTTTAAACTTAATTATTATGGTTCATATAAACATACGAGTACTTACTTTGACTAAACAGTGCTGACATCTATATGATTGTATAATCACCATTTTAAAAATACAACAGTGCCCTCTAATGATAAACGCTGAACTAAATCAACAAATAATTTTAAGATAAAACGAAATTGATACAAAATTAACAGTAAAATATACTAATATATTCTTTTTATTCATCAAGATTAAAAATATAAAATATAAAACATGGATCATCCATGTTTTAATACGGGCATATAAAAAAATCAAACATTGAGACCATAGACTTATAGTATAAAATGCTTTTAATAATATTAGTATTTTTTTTACAAGACACGTCAATTAAAAAATAATTTTATTTTAAATTAACTTATAAATTGCGTAAGAATGTTATTATTAGAACATATTTTCAGTTTATTTCCAATTTTTAATCTTAGAATATCATAGACTAAACACGGGAAAATAATTTTATAGAAGCATTGAACCTTTGAAGGCCAACCTTTCCCGCGTTGCGACACAATGCTGCCAATATAACATTATTAATAATCAATTCGGATTGTTGTCAAAATAAAATTCATAGACAATGTTTCTTACCGACTAAATTTTTTACTCAAAATGCTTGAGTAATATTTAAGAGACTAATTAAGATTTTTTTTCATTTTCAAAGTGTGAATATTATAACAAAAATGATTCTAACCTTTTAAATATACTTATATTTGTATGACAACACATTATTTTGATTAAAATATATTATTGTTGTAAGTTATAACTATTTTTATCCATATAAAATAATCGTAACATTATCAACACGTTTTTAAATTTAATTTCTATTAAAAATTTGTGTAATACGAGACCCTAAGATCACTGGACGAATATATTTAAAACTATATTCGACTATAGACAATTTCTTGACGTCCGACGCCGTTCTATCTATTTCCGTTACGTTGGTAGCGCTGTTGCTAACGCCATTTTTGTTATACAGTTTAAGCTGCATAGGGTGACTTTTTTTTACTCATAGCTAAAGTCAGTGAGTGCGAAAGAGAAAATTGAATAGGATTGACTTATGTAGCTTCCACTAACCCGAATATTTTCTTCAAAGCTTATTTACGACGTTTCTCATTGTCTATGCTGTAGATACGCATCCCGAGCGATACATACGGTGTAAAGCTTTTAGTGACAAATGTATAGTAAAAATGAAGGAAAACGCCGTACTTAAGTGGCAAAAAGTGTTCAATCCTACCGGCCCACAGCCGCGACCTCGCCATGGTCACCGCGCGGTCGCCATAAAAGATTTGATGATAGTTTTCGGCGGCGGAAACGAAGGGATAGTTCATGAGCTGCACGTCTTCAACACCACCACAAATCAATGGTTCGTGCCTGTTACAAAAGGAGAAGTGCCCCCAGGATGTGCCGCGTACGGATTTGTTGTCGACGGAACACGACTTCTCGTTTTTGGCGGCATGGTGGAATACGGCAAGTATTCTAACGATTTGTACGAATTGCAAGCCTCCCGATGGGAATGGAAGAGACTAAAGCCTTTGCCACCGAAACAAGGTCTTCCACCTTGCCCGCGACTCGGCCACAGTTTCACCTTACTCAACGGGAAAGTATACTTGTTCGGTGGGCTGGCGAACGAGAGCGATGATCCAAAAAATAATATCCCGCGGTATCTCAACGACTTGTATACTCTGGAGCTGTACCCGAATTCATCAATGACTGTGTGGGATATACCGCTCACGTATGGACAGTCGCCACCGCCTCGGGAGTCGCACAGTGGAGTTTCGTACACAGACAGGAACACAGGCAAGTCTTCTCTCATCATCTACGGCGGCATGAGTGGATCGCGTCTCGGAGACCTCTGGGTGCTCGACGTAGACAGCATGTCGTGGTCACGGCCCGAAGTAGGAGGCCCATCACCGCTTCCTCGGTCTCTACACACTGCCACAGTCATCGGTCACCACATGTATGTGTACGGGGGCTGGGTGCCCCTAGTCCCAGATGAATCAAAGCTTGCCACACATGAAAAAGAATGGAAATGCACAAATACACTAGCTTCTCTAAACTTGGAGAGCATGACTTGGGATAACATAGCTCTTGACAAATTTGAAGAATGCGTACCACGAGCCAGAGCTGGCCACAGTGCCGTGGCCATACAAACCAGGCTATACATTTGGTCTGGCAGAGATGGCTACAGGAAAACTTGGAACAATCAGATTTGCTGTAAAGATCTGTGGTATTTAGAAGTTGGTGTCCCTCCACAAGCAGGCAGGGTAGCACTTGTACGGGCCGGTACCACTTCACTGGAACTGTGTTGGCCTGCACTCAACACTGTCACTACATATCTTTTACAAGTACAGAAATGCGGGAAAGTTACACCAACTCGCTTCCCGGCGGCCGCGGAGCCCGTAGCAGCGCCGCCGCCTGCCTCGCCTGCGGCCACACAGCCCGATGCAACAAAGGCATTCGGCCTCCAATCACCAGTATCGACTCCTATAGCAATCACGCCGACGGATCTGCCCGTCCGTCCCGTCGCAGCTGCCGCATCACCAATCACCAATCCAATAGTTACAACGCCACAGAAAATTACTCAGGGTGCAATCAAATTGACTTCACAACCAGCTACAGTCAAAATATCACCGGGAACGCCGACAGCTAAGCAGGCGAGCTACCAAGCGAAGACAGTTGTTAAGTCGCCAGCCACAGCAGGATCATCGCAACAAATCAAAGTGGCCGCGGTGACACCTCAAGGAGTCACTAGGATCGTGAGCGGTGTCGCCACTCCGGGCACAGTACGTGTATCCACCGCACAATCAAATACGCAGATAGTGCTAGGATCAGCGAGTGGCGCCGCAGGCACGCCGCGCTTTGTCCAAGTGAAGACCGGCGGTGGTGGCAGCGCTGTACCTGTCAAACTGGGTCCTAGTAATGTACCTGTGAAACTCGCTGGAAACGCAGTACCTCTTAAGATAGGCGCGGCGAACATACAAGGGAAAATCTCTGCCAACAGCATACAAAAAGTCGGACAAGTTGGTACTACAAACATGCCATTGAAGTTGGGAGCCGGAAACGTCAAAATTGGCACAAGTAACGTACTCGTTAAGACAGCAGGCGGCATGCCCATACAAGCAGGAGTTGCTAGCCTTCAAAGCAAAATGGCTACTGGCGTGCCCGTCAAACTGGGCGCAGGTAATCTCCCTGTTATAGCAAGCAGCGGCGGCGCCATTCAGATCGCGGGCAGCACGCTTGCCGGTCAGCAGGTGAAGGCTCCTGTGTACAAAATCCTCACGGCGAAGTCAGGCGAACAAACGGCTACAGTCGCAACAACGACGGGAGCGATGTCTGGCGCTACGGTGCTGCGGCAGGCGGGTGGCAATGCGGGCATTCCCGTTATAATCAAGAAAACGCCGGGCTCGTCTGCTCAGACAAGCTCTGCACCACAGTATGTGACGCTGGTTAAGACCTCGACGGGTATGACTGTGGCGACCATGCCAAAGGTGGCAATGGTAAACAGGCCTGCTGCTCCGACGTCAGCCTCTGCACAAGCTCAGAGTATTGCACCAGGTGCTACCATTGTGAAACTTGTATCTACTAATACTGTGGGTGGTAACAAAATCATCACACTGCCTTCAAACATGCTGCAGCTTGGCAAATCGGGTGTGGGAGGCAAACAAACTATTGTTATCACCAAATCATCTGGGCAAGCAGCCCAGTCTAACCAGCAACAGTGAAAGAACTGTATGAATAATTTTGAGAGTGCCCTTAGGTAGCCGTCAGACGGATGCAGTGTGTGACAAAGGGAGAGTGTACAAGTTGACTTTGCCGTAGTACATTCAGATTGTAAATTTTAATTGAACACTGAGTGTGCTCAGACTATAGAATATTATAAAATCATAGTTTTATGCGTTTTGTATGTTATATGGGTCTGTAGAGAAAGTCCTCAATAGAGTTTTTACTAAAAGAATATTTTATTTACTCTTATAAATTAATATAATTGTTGGTGATTGTGTGAGATCACTGGAGCTCTGAAATCTACTTGTGATCTGTCCTAACATTGATGTAATGTTACTATTGTGGATGTTTCCGTCACAGATGAGTTCTCAAATGTTTGTGACCTGGATATGACAACTATGAAAAGTGCCTGTTGTGCAGTTTGTATGTGCTGGACTGAATGTGGCAACACTGTTTTTGTAAACTCCACGCTTGACAAATGGATTTATTTTAATCTTAAGCTTGAATGTTATATTTTGTGTAATATGTAGTTTTTTTTACTGTAATTATGTTATTATTTTGTGACAACATGATTAAGTAGAATTTTATTCTACTGACTGCACTCTGGTGTGTGTCGTTTTTTATATATTCTAAATTGGAGACATTAAAAGATTTTTTGTTAAAAACTGTCTTCCGCTTGAGTTTTTACAAAATCCTTAAATTTTGCATTGGTTCCTTTGGGATATCTGAACTTAATTGTTGAACATGTTAAAGTAAGAAACATAATTTGGCACTGATTTTGGTGGCTACAAATTTATCAATATTATTAAACATTCACTAAGTGAATTTTGCAGCCACTGAAAATATTGTTAACTTATTTCTCAACACTGTAATGTAGCATATCTCAAGTCTTACAAAACTGTTGATATTTGAGGTGTTTCGTTGGCGAATCAGCAACGGATCTTGTAGACTCTTGAACATAGACTGAGGCTATTTTACAGTATTAAGATGTCGAGCTGATTCGATAGACGAATAAGCCATTCACGAAAAATGCCTTGCGCTTAGTGCCTGTTAAACATTGTTTCTGTTGCGTTTTGTTTGACACTGGCGTTAGTAAATGGCAACGGAAACTGTGGCGAACCTTCTTGATTGCAACAATAATTATTTGTTATTTAAGATATATGAATGACATAAAAATGCAGAATATAATTTGTTGGTGGAGTGGTGTTGGGCCTGCAGACCCATTCCACTTGAGTGTTGTCAATTTTTTATTTTTACATATTGTGTATACAACAGAATGCATTCATGTGGAGAAATTTTATTCTGCATTTCTATACTTAGCGGTAAGCGTCCTAGATGTACGTACCTAGGTTAATAAGTAAATATAAGTTAAGCGAGGTATGGATTGTAAATATCATTAAGTAGATAAATTTAATGTTATAGTTTGTTCATATTATGTTCATTTGCTTGAATAAACGATTTGGATAAGTGCGACTTTCATTCTGCGTTGCGTAATAAATAATTAAGTAATACTTGCTTTGCATACTTAATAATAGGCACAAGAAAATGGGTCAAGTATTAATAGATAGGTGTGTACGTAGCTAGCTATAACATCAAATCCGCGCCCAAAAACAAGTGCCACGACAACAATGGTCGGAGTACTTGTTTACATATTTATAAAAATACCAATAAAATGTTTATTTCAATAGCGATAGTTATTTTATGTGGAGTAAGTACTAGTCAAAGAGTATAGTAATATATACGAGAAAGAGTGTTGCATAAATTTAGTAGCAATAAAATTAAATTCAGTTTATATTATGGTTTTTCTTGCGAAATTAATATTGTGAAATTCAGCGCCATCTGTCAATTTTTTATTATATTAGGTGTTATAATGGCGGTTATAATGACACATCTTCGTATTCTTAAGATGTCGCTCTGGATGTCATATCTGTTTAGATTATCATTACGTAAAAATTAATAACTCCACCAAAACATTTCTTAAAGAAATCGTTTTACTAAAATTTGTAATTGTAGAATATTTTTTTAAAGTTTTTCGAAGGTGTTTAAGTTTACATGTAGATGGCGCTAGTATGAATACATTTCATTTATATTTATAATATCTTAAGCTTAAAAAAATGCTTAAAATTAGGTATACCTTGTACGGTTTAACTAGCGCGAGCGTCTTAAAGGGGCGATTCATCGACCTCGGTCCATCGAATCGAATCCCGGCCGTCTCGATCTCACGCCACAAGCGTAGCTCGAATTAGTAACGAGACAAATACCCAATTTAGTAACCAATCTATCCAAGACAGTTAAGAAAGTTAGAATTTAGGTAGGAGGAAGAGAAAGGTACGGTAAGGTTAGTTTTTACCAAACAACACTCAAAATTACTTGCAAATCTTCTAAAAACTCACTTCAATAGAAAAAACAAAGCTAATTAAATGGATGTATGTTTATTGAAATATATATTTTAACGTTCTCTGTTATATGCTATATAACTTATAAATAATAATTTTGTACACTTATTATTGTCTGTAAGAGATCGCCTTGTGCGATCAGGCCGCCTTTTGTACTTATCTAGTTTACTGTATTTGTTACTTTTATTGCTATGTGTACAAAAAGTTTTAAATAAATAAAATTTATATAAGTAGTTCCTTAAGTTTACATTCAAATAAGACCTGCCACTTTTTCAAATATTTGCAGAACAAATACTCGTTATGCAAGGACATGGCGCAAACAGCGCAGTGAGAGTGCATTTCAATGCTTTAACACAGTTTGAGAGTGTATTTTACCGTCTACTGGATGTATTTGAGGTCTTATTTTGTTACATACATACATAACCTCACGCCTGTATTCCCCTAGGGGGTAGGCAGAGGTGCATGTCTGCACCCACATTTCGCCAGGTATGTATCAGTCCCACGTAATAGGGGGCGAGCCTTTTGCCTTTTTTTTTGCTGTTTTTCGCGAACATTTCTAGACCGCGAGACCACGAGTGCCATCAGGGGTGTAGAACACAACATTGTGAACTCTACTAACAAGCACGAGAAAAAAAACAAGTAACAAATAATAGAAGAAATAATTAATTTATTCTTTCCTATTTAAATACTAAATTTAGAAAAAAGCATTTATAAATTTAAAAAAATGCTAGTTTGTAGTGACAGATTTGACACAAAGTAATATACAATAAACCCTGTTTGGTAAAAAAATATATGTTTAAAAAAATCTATAAGTTAGTAAAAGTGTAAATCTTTGTTCAACTTATATTAAATCACTTATTGCATGTTACAATACTCAGTCATTATTCATATTTATTGTAGCAGCATAATTAAAGAACATTTACAAATGTCATAGAAAGCGCCATCTAGTGTCTAATTAAGCTACGGACGACGATTTTTTAATTTTAAAAGTTTGGTATAAAATAAACACTTGTGACTTTACTGAATTCATATCAATGCTTATTTTATTTAAATTAAATAATGATTCAATATTTAGAAAAATATAAATACGAATTACACTTGTAGTTACATTAGTAGTTTCTACATTTTCCCGCTAGAGGCGCTAGCAACAGTTAATTGTTTCAAAATTATCCCAAAAGACCGCATGTGATAATACTGGTACAACTTCTAGTGTTTCCCTCCGGTTGCGCAGCAACTACTCGTTTCTTTTTCTTTCCGTTAGCGTCGTATTTCTTCTCCTCCTGAAATATATAAAGTTATTAACAATATTTTTTTGGGTCTTTAAAGTTATTAATAATTTCTGTGGAAAATATAAGAGCATTAACAACAACAAACATTATCAATATCCACAGTCCAATATAATGATGGCATTCTCGAACTTAGCGTATTTTGCAACAATTCATTCACTTTTTAATAAAATTCATCTTTTGTGCCGTGCGATCTATATCTATCTATGCGTCCTGGGTTCGATACCCGGGTCGGGCAAAGTGTTATTGGGTTTTCCATTAGGAAATTCTCAGTAACAGCCCGGAGTCTGGAAATGTGCCCGAAAAGCGGCAATAGGCTCGCCCCATATTACGTGGGACTGATACATACATACCTGGCGAAATGTGGGTGCAGAAATGCACCTCTGCCTACCCCTTCGGGGTATACAGGCGTGAGTTTATGTATGTGTCATTCATTTTCATTAAATTCGTTTATTACTATTACTTTACTAGGTATAGGTACATAAGTGCGCGTTGGCGGACTACGCACCTAAGAAATTCCTAAGAATTTATAAGTGTGCAGTTTTTTTCATGTGTGCATACTTTATGTGTGTATTAAAAATACATATCTTCAAAACAATCATAGGTGCTTGTGGTTTGAATCCGCGATGTTGAGAATTTTGACTCGACTGCGCGCCTAAGCCTCGAGGCCATCATTTTGCATTCGAACGGCTCTCTATAATACACTGGTGTACAGAACTTGTATCCTAGTGTGGGGTCAGAACTATGTGGCTGTTAGGTGTAGTTATTTCTTTTTTTACTTATCATTAGATTTATCTTTATTCCTATTTTTTTAGACATTCATTTATAAATTTTAGAAAAGTGTTTATTACTCTCCATTACTCGCATGAAACGAACGAGCTCCAAGTTGCACGACCAACCTTTACATAACCGTGGGCGAGAATAAACTGGTGCCGCAGAATAACCTCGACTGGGCAAACATTTTCATTGTTACGCACACTGTACTAATCCGTATCGACAGTTCAATCTACGGCAAAACACTTATCTGACATAAACCAGCCAGATTTGTGAACGGGGTGAAACAGGGGTCGAGTTAAGGCCGGGATATCTGCTTTTAATGGGTCTAGGATGGTAAATTTTAGCCATTGAAAACATTAAACAGCATTAAAACCTTTGCGTAAGTTCTAATAATGAAATAGATATATTCAATAAAAGTTTTGATCATTAATTCATCATCAGCCCATATACGTTACACTGGTTACGGGCCTCCTCTACAACTGAGAGGGTTTAGGCCTTAGTCTACCACGCTGGCCTAGTGCGGCTTGGCGGACTACACACCTATGAAATTCTTAAGAACTTTTAGGCGTGCAGGTTTCATCACGATGTTTTCCTTCACCGTTTAAGTACGTGATAATTCATTGTGAATACACACAAAACTTCAAAAAGTCAGAGGTGTGTGCCTGGGGTTCGACCCGCGACCGCCGAGATTCTCGAGCGCGCCAAAACCTCGAGGCCATCACTACTTTGCTTACTATATTGTGATTAAATCTGTTTTTATATAAAAATATACTTTTGTTGTCATGTGGACATTCTCATTTTTATGTATCGGATGAATAACACTTTAAAAATGACTAACTTTAGCCTAGTTTCCTGAAATCCGTGAAACTTTAAACATGAAACGGGAGTTTTAAAAGTTTTCTTAGCCTGGTACAGAGATAATTATTTAGCAAGCTACCACACGCAAGTAGGTAAGTAAGTTCCTTCTCCTTAACACAAATAAACGTAGGCAATAAGTACAAGATTCGTCTATTGTCAAGTTGTCTCATAAGAAATTGAATGCGTTTGCGTTCCTATCTGCCTACTGCTATCTGATCGGACCTTGATGAATCTTCTAATACAAAGCCTTTCAGAAGATATTTCAGATCAGACGACAGTAAATTTGCATAACAGAATAAAGTTATCTTCGAATTTATTATTAGTAACGAAATTATTTATTTAATCAAAAATTGATGGCGATAAGTGCACACCTTACTACTCTGAACTTAATATGTCCTGAAATGTAGGTGTAGATTTTTTTAATTATTATTTAATATGCGTTATTGGACACCACAAAAACAGAAATAACATAAAATAAAACTAAAATAAATTCAAGTGTGCCACAAAAGGCGGTCTTATCGCTAGTAGCGATCTCTTCCAGAAAATAGTAGTTAACAAAAAAAAGGGTCTATCTTAAGGGACAGAATATATTCATCATCAGCCCAAATACGTCCCACTGCTGGGCACGGGCCTCCTTTACAACTGAGAGGGTTTAGGCCTTAGTCCAACACGATGGCCTAGTGCGGGTTGGCGGACTACAAACTTCAGAAATTTCTAAGAACTTTTAGGTGTGCAGGTTTTATCACGATGTTTTCCTTCACCAAAGTCAAAGTCAAATTATCTTTATTCAAATAGACTCTTACAAGTTCTTTTGAATCGTCAATTTTACACTTTTTAATATTTTTTTAAACTGTTAAACTATTGCCGTTATAGCAAGTGATAATTCATTGTGAATACACACATAACTTCGAAAAGTCAGAGGTGTGTGCCTGGGGTTTGAACCTGCGACCGCCGAAATTCTCGACCGCGCGCCTAAACCTCGAGGCCATCACTGCATCACAGAATATATTAAAACATTTAAATAATATATAGTTATGAATAGTCCTTTTCTCAAACGTACTACATTTTAGATCCTTTAATTGACAATTCAAGCTATGTAAGTATATTTAATTGTAAGTGAGTATTCTTAAGGCTTATAGATTTCTTAAGGGACACATAAAGGGGCGCGTTGGCCCCAGAGGCTTAGCCACTTATCGTAATCATGCAATTAACGCCATATTGCCGTCGTATGAGTTCTTTCAGCGTCACATTGCAGTAAATATGTTTGCAGGACGCTTGCGATTGTAGGTTACTTACAAAATAAATGTTTTACTCGAGGTTTCACTTGATTATAGTATAAACTAATAACACGCGTTAGAAGTTATACCACACGGCTGAAGTAACACTTATATGGTAAATACGCCCAACAGTCACATACATAGTTCTTAATTTACACAGCATATTACATTTCTGAACGCACTCATAAATATTTGACAACTAATAAATATTTCAATCCCTTTTTATTACTGTCACTATTCTACATTTTTAAAATCTAAAACATATAAACTTTTTTTTTAAAATATTCGATCCAAAACATATTAAAACCTTTCCTATCCATTTGACACTTACACTTAACATAGGCAGCTTCAATCTGTCAATTATATTGGAGCACATAGGCAGCTTTTCTTTTATAAGTTATGGAAGGTTCGTGACTGCCTCGTGGTCTCGCGGTACAAGTATGTGCCGTGGGATCCAGAGGTCCTGGGTTCGATTCCCGGGTCGGGCAAAGTGTTATTGGGTTTTTCCATTAGGAAATTCTCAGTAACAGCCCGGAGTCTGGAAATGTGCCCGAAAAACGGCAATAGGCTCGCCCCCTATTACGTGGGACTGATACATACCTGGCGAAATGTGGGTGCAGAAATGCACCTCTGCCTACCCCTTCGGGGTATACAGGCGTGAGTTTATGTATGTATGTATGGAAGGTTCGTGAGTTTCATTCCTCATACAATATGCATGTTTGTACATGCAGCTTCAATTGAGTCATATCTGAAGTATGAAGTTTGGTTGCTTCATAAATAACGAGTATCTGAAGCATAAAAATCTCTATTTTGCATAAAATGTATTGGATTGAATATACTATTCAAGGTGTATAAAGACCGTGATCGGAAACTAAGACAGGCAATAGCCACGGTGATTACAAACACCGTGCCATTATATTTTTGGATCACACAAACATTTGTCTCGGCGCAGGGATCGAACCCGCAGCCTCTCGTTTCGCAAGCCGGTGTCTAGTCAACTGCGCCACGGGGCTGTCGAGAAATACATACATAACTTGGAATAGTCAGATGTTGGTGTTGTAGCAGTGATGGCCTCGAGGTTTAGGCGCGCGGTCGAGAATTTCGGCGGTCGCAGGTTCACAATCACACCCCAAGCATACACCGCTGACTTTTCGAAGTTATGTGTGTATTTACAATGAATCATCGCTTACTTTAACGGTGAAGGAAAACATCGTGATAAAACCTGCACACCTAAAAGTTCTTAGGAATTTCTTAGGTGTGTAGTCCGCCAACGCGCACTAGGCCAGCGTGGTCTAAGGCCTAAACCCTCTCAGTTGTAGAGGAGGCCCGTGCCCAGCAGTGGGACGTATTTGGGCTGATGATGATGATGGTGCCTGAATTTGAATGCACGACTGCCGAAGTTTGTACAATGAAACAAAAATGAAGCCTAGGGATTCTCTGGACGTTGTTCTCCTGTACGCTTCTAAAACTTACTTAGTATATCCAGAATACGTCTCTACGTTACAGCAACTACGCATTACGCCCCAGGTTCGACAGCCACGGCAATATACTGAATATTACAAGTACGCGTATGGTTGTGTTGCGAGAAATCGGTTGGCAACGGAGTGCGGTACTAAACGTGGGCGACGGTACAGCATTTCCTCGTGGTATATTAGTATCCAGCGGGATAAAGATCACTTTGAACCCGGATGGACTTTATCATCATTCTACATAGACTCATTGCAATTATTAATCGCAATAAGAGTATTTTTACAACCAACATTAGTCACTTGTTTTAAGTATACTAATTATTAATTAGTTAATAAATAAATTTTTGGAGATCGAACCCGCGGCCACTCGTTTTGCAAGCTGGTGTCTCGCCAACTGCGCCACGGGGCTGTCTTTATAGAGACTTAGCCTGACATTAACCAACAGCGAAAATCAATAAGAAAATAGATGAAAATTCGTACTTGTCCACAGTGACGGTACCTACTTCCATAGAAGCCCAAAAGTTAACACGTTAATTGTGTAATGTCTAGTTTATAATTGTTTATTGTGGGGTCAGGATATTCTCATTTATATGTCAAATTGTTTTTGTTAACTAAAGATTTAGAGCTTATAGATTATTATTTGCTTGACTGCCACGTGGTCTCGCGGCACAAGTATGTGCCGTGCGATCTAGAGGTCCCGGGTTCGATTCCCGGGTCGGGCAAAGTGTTATTGGGTTTTTCCATCAGGAAATTCTCAGTAACAGCCTGGAGTCTGGAAATGTGCCCGTAAAGCGGCAATAGGCTCGCCCCCTATTACGTGGGACTAGGGCATCGAAACTCGGTTCAATTTTGAAAACCCGGGTTTTCGGGTCTAAGAGTAATCAAAATCCGGGTAGACCGGTTTTTTCGAGCATTTCGATCTTTTTATTGTATGTTTTTTTAAATACACAAATCTGCGTTTATATATCGATTTCCTACAATGAGTACAAAATATAAAGGATGAGGAAGAATTTAAAAAAATGAAACAGTACTTTACAAATTACAAAAAAAATATTTTACTTTTAATGTTTAAAAAAGTGCTAAAGATTTATTTTTTCTTCAGAATATCTTAAAACTTAGTAAGTAATCTAGCCTTTTTTAAATCACAGACTTGCATAGATTAGTTTTAACATTAAATGAATTATTTTGGTAACGTTCACTTATTGTATTTAAAAGCCAATAAAAATAACATCTTCAAAAGATATTTTTGTAGTATCACAAATAATTTTAACATTAATAAAACTCTTCTTCCCATTAACAATTAAGTAACGAATAGTTCTAGACTTCTATTCTAGTCCATCCAATCCATCAGCCAATGGAAGTCCACTGCTGGACATAGGCCTTTCCCAATGACTTCCACAGGGACCTGTTGGAAGCAGCCTGCAACCAGCGACGTCCCGCGACCTTTACTAGGTCGTCTGACCACCTTGTCGGAGGACGTCCTACGCTGCGCTTTCCGGTACGTGGCTCGAGAACTTTTTGGCCCCATCGGCCATCAGTTCTCCGCGCTATGTGCCCGGCCCATTGCCACTTCAACTTGCTAATCCGCTGGGCTATGTCGACTACTTTAGTTCTCCTACGGATCACCTCATTTCTGATTCGATCTCGTAGGGAAACCCTGAGCATAGCCCGCTCCATAGTTCGTTGAGTGACTCTGAGTCGTCTAATGAGGCCCATAGTGAGAGGCACATTCGACATGATCTTCGTTTTTTTTTTTTTTTAATAGCCTATACTAGATCCCACTGCTGGGCAAAGGCCTCCTTCTTCTTCTTCCACTCCTCTCTATTTTGTGCTATGGTACGCCACTCCTTCTCAAAGGCGTCCAGGCTGTCTCTCCAGCGCATTCTCGGTCTGCCACGCTTTCGGCGGCCCTCACATGGTATCCAATTAGTGGCGGCTTTCGCCCATCGGTCGGGATCCATCCTGCAAAGGTGGCCGGCCCAGTCCCACTTCAGCTCAGCGGATCTTTTGCCCACATCAGTCACCCGAGTTGCGGAGCGCAGGTCGATGTTTCTTACATGATCTTTAAGCTTAATTCCAAGCATGCTGCGCTCCATCGATCGTTGACAGACAGTTAGTCTGGACATCTGGCTTTTAGTTAGGGACCATGTCTGGGAACCGTAAGTAAGGACAAGCAAGATACACATGTCGAATAACTTTCGTTTAAGGCAGGTAGGTAAAACGCTCTTGAAATATTCTTTAAGGGCCCAGTAACTCTTCCACGAATTCTGTATACGTCTTTCGACCTCCTTATCCTGAGAATTCTGGAACGCCACAACCTGACCTAGATATGTGTAGTCGTCAACATAGTGTATACACTGCCCATCAACGGTAACGGTTCGTCTTGTCCATGTTTATTTTAAGACCCACCTGTTGAAAGACTCGATTGAGGTCTTCGAGCATAGTGCTAACTGCTAAGGTCTTCCAGCGATTCTGCCAAGACTACAATATCGACGGCAAACCGAAGATGTGTGATATACTCGCCGTTGATGTTGATGCCGAATCCTTTCCACTGCAAGAGCTTGAAGGCGTTTTCCAGCGCGGCAGTGAACAGTTTCGGAGATATGACATTTCCCTGTCTCACGCCTCTTTGTAATAGAATAGCCTTCGTGCTCTGACCTTGTACTCGGTCCGACATGGTGGCGTTGCTGTATATGCCTTTCAACACCTCGATGTACCGATAGTCTATGTGGCACCGCTGGAGAGACTAGCACAGCCCAGGCCTCGATCGAATCAAAGGCTTTCTCATAGTCCACAAACGCTAAACACAGCGGCAAGTTATATTCCTCGGCTTGTTGTATAACTTGCCGAAGCGTATTGTTGTGGTCTATGGTGCTAAAGCCTTTTCGGAAACCGGATTGTTCGGGAGGCTGGAAGTCATCAAACCTGCGTTCGAGACGATTGGTGATGACCCTCGAAAACAACTTATAGACATGGCTCAGGAGCGAGATGGGCCTGTAGTTCTACAGCAAAGTGTTATCACCTTTTTTGAAGAACAGTACCACCACGCTCCTGCTCCATGCCTCTGGCGTTGAGAACTCGAGGAGAACGTAATTGAGGAGCTTCTGAAGACTTTAAGTACCGGCGTTCCGCCCGCTTTCAGAAGCTCTGAAGTGATTCCGTCCTCACCCGGCGCCTTGTTGTTCTTAAGTTGCTTCAGGGCCATCTCAATCTCACACAGGCTGATGTCCGGGATATCATCGCTGAAGTGGTGGATCAACTCGGCTCGCGGGTCTTCGGCCGAGCTAACAGTCGGTTCGGCAACCGAGGTGTAAAGCTGTCCGTAGAACCTTTCGATCTCCCTAAACACCTCTGCCCTCGTCGACGTTACGTGTCCTCCCCGATTCTTCGGACTTCCGACAACCCCAGAATGTCCCAGTGTAACCCGCTCAATTCTTCTTCCAGTTCGACAATCTTCTCGTCTGTCGTCAACAACATACGCATATGTTGTGTGTTACCAGGGCCAGTCGTCGTCGGGGGTGGTAGCCGGGGCCAACCCGGGGATTCTTAGCACCCCCTGCCCCGCCGTAACCATGGCCGCTACCGTAGCCAGGAATAGCGGGGCTGCCGGGGACTGGGGGCCTGGTCCTGGTTTCACTCATTTAGAGGTTTTGTCAATACTCGCCACGCTTGGCAGGCGGGTTGGCGAGCGCAGGAGGGGACTCGCGTTGATGACGCTACTGCCCGTCATCAACCGGGGGAAGGGAATAGGGTTTATGGGTAGAGGATGACATGGGAAAGGAAATCACACATACTCCACACTTCATTCCATTCATGTCTTGAGATGGACGCGCGCGTTCCATTTAACTTGCATGGCTTGTTTTATTGCTAGGAACGTAGCAACGAAGCTACTGTTTACGTAATAAATAATAATTTATCAAAGCGTGTTTTTATTCCATTTACTTACTTATTATTGCATTCGAAGTGGATTAAACTTAATAAATAACAAAAACAAAAGTATTAAAAAAAAAACCGAAAAACCCGAGTTTTAAAAATCAAACCCGGGTTTTTTTGTAATCCTCAGAACCGGGAAAACCCGGGTTTTTTCGGTCCGGGTAAACCCGGGCTCGATGCCCTACGTGGGACTGATACGTACTGGCGAAATGTGTGTGCAGATATGCACCTCTGCCTACCTCTTCGGGGAATACAGGCGTGAGATTATGTAGATTGTTATTCGGAGCTTTGTAAGGCTTTTTTGGGCTTCTATGCTAATTATATCATTCGGGAAATATTCATTAGTGTTCGAACTATGTATGCGATTGTTGAGTGTATTTACCATATTTATGAATTAAATAAATAAATAATAAATAAATACACCCAAAAGTCACGTAGGTACATAGTTCTGACCCCACATTAAGATCTCGTATCTTGTGCCGTGGGTATCAGAAACTACGAGAGACTTTTCGGTCTCACAAACACCCAGACCCGAAACAAATATTTGTGGATCACACAAACATTTGTCTCGGTGCGGGGATCGAACCCGCGGCCTCTCGTTTCGCAAGCTGGTGTCTAGCCAACTGCGCCACGGGGCTGTCTGATATAATGCTGTCTAATATATTCCTCCAATGTTGTCACTATGGTGGTACCCACGACTGGTCAATGGCAATTTCGTTTACGAAATTACATAGCATATAAGTATTAGTTAAAAATATCCATCTATAGTTTTATACAATTAAAAATGTTATATATTCCTAGTTTAATTAGTAAATATTAAGTAGTGGTTAGTATTAACATGTATATGTATTTGGTGTGTACGGGAGTGACATAATCATATTTTGGTTAAACTCCCAATAAAAAAAATAAAGAGAAAAAAAATAAAAAAATTACATAGCAGCGTAAGTTAATACAAATGAATGAGTCTTACTTCAACAATCTCTCCTATTTTGTACTTGACCATAATGGTGAAAGCGTCTGACGTGTGTCCCACTTCGTCGAATGACTTCGTGCAGTCTTTTCCAGCTTCATCCTGGATGGTGTCCACTCCTCCGGGATGCTGGAAACGGGAACATTGGTGTTAATCATCATCATCATCAGCCCATATACTTCCCACTTGCTGGGCACGGGCCTCCTATACAACTGAGAGGGTTTAGGCCTTAGTCCACCACGCTGGCCTAATGCGGGTTGGCGGACTACACACCTAAGAAATTCCTAAGAACATTTTTAGGTGTGCTGGTTTCATCACAATGTTTTCCTTCACCGTTAAAGTAAGTGATAATTCATTATGAATACACACATAACTTAAAAAAATCAGAGGTGTGTGCCTGGGGTTTGAACCCGCGACCACGAGATTCTCGACCGCATGCCTAAACCCCGAGGCCATCACTACTTGGTTGTTAATCAACTGATTGGGAATTTATGTTTTTTTTTTGCTGAGTCGATGAAAATATTTTTCTTTTGCGTCACTGTTACGTTTCACCCGTGATATTAACTTAATTAGTCTTAAATACTCATTTTCTTGTAATTGTAGTCTATAAAAAAGCGTTTAAAATCTCCCAAACAAGAACAGCATTTTTCTAAATTACACAATATTTTGCCTCGGTGCTGGGATCGAGCCTGTGGCCTCTCATTTTACAGGCTAGTGTCTACGAAGACATAAAATGGTGTTACA
Organism: Hemaris fuciformis; assembly: GCA_907164795.1. Lineage (NCBI taxonomy): Eukaryota > Metazoa > Arthropoda > Insecta > Lepidoptera > Sphingidae > Hemaris > Hemaris fuciformis. The sequence goes on from OU015452.1 coordinate 11,299,512, forward strand.
TTAGGATGTGCATAAGTTACCATTGACTCGATTCCTGCATCATGAAAAATGTTTTTGTAGTATACAGGATGTATTCAGACCGTGATCGGAAACTAAGGCAGGTAATAGCTACGGTGATTACGAATCCATTAGTGTTAAAAAAAACGATAAAAATAAAAGCTTTGAAGTTTTCCATACAACCACATACATTAAATACCTGGTTAATATATGTATGCATTTTTGCATAAATACATGGTTGTAATGGGTTAAATGTAATGTAATGTATGGTTTAAGCCTTAGTCCACCACGCTGGCCTAGTGCGGGTTGGCAGACTACACACCTAAAAAAAATCTAAGAACTTTTAGGTGTGCAGGTTTCATCACGATGTTTTCCTTCACCGTTAAAGTACGTGATAATTCATTGTGAATACACACATAACTTCGAAAAGTCAGAGGTGTGTGCCTGGGGTTTGAAACCGCGACCGTCGAGATTCTCGACCGCGTGCCCAAACCTCGAGGCCATCACGACCCCACAATAAACAATAATTATAAACTAGACTTTATACAATTAACGCGTGGGCTGCTATGGAAGTACCGCCACTGGTTAATAGCAGATTTTTAAGAAGCATAACTTACCTCGTGCATGTATTTTGACATGTCATATACTGAGTCTTTGTAAACTGTCCACAACGGTGAATTGTTTCTGCCGTTTCTTGTCGAGACTTCAGCTAACGTGTACCTTTGTACCTCCGCCATGGTCGTTCTGAAAATAATAATGTTATATTTTTGTTTAAATTTGTATTTATAGGCGTTTTTGATAGAATCATATGTAAATTGAAACATGACTTAATATAAAGGTAACTCTTTATTGATACCACATTTTGAAGGCGTTACTAAAGTCTAGTAGTGTCGGCACGGTCACCTGCCCATTTTCCATGCCGAGACGTATATCGTTAGTAATTTTAAGTAGGGCAGTGACCGTACTGTCACCAGGGCGAAAACCAGATTGGAAATTATTAAAAATAGTTTAGACAAAAAGAAATTTAACTGAGAGTGGACGAGACGCTCAAATTCTTTGAAAAGGAAGGGGAGAATGGATATAGGACGGAATTTGGAGACATTTTGATATTTTTTTAATATATTACCTAAATAAAAATGTTTATATGACATTTAAAAATTGAAAGTGAATATATATTTTATACATACATAGTTTATAGTATGACAAGTATTTATGTCAAGTAGAAGACATTAGGGCGCGTTCACATAGCGACATCCGTTTTACTGGATCCGTTTTAACGGATCCGTCGCTACTGGAGGTAATATTCACACAGCATTTTAACGGACGGATTTTAACAGATCCGAAGCTACTCGACTTATTATTTACTGGATCCGTGATACTGTATTCTGTGTGATCTCGCTCAAACAACTAAATACATACGCTAATAACATATAAGTTTAAACGGACCTGTAAAACAGATTGCTGTTTATTTTGTCGGACCGATAATTTTTACTGGATCCGCAATACTGTATTATGTGTGAACTCGCTCATACAACTACATACGCAATAACATATCCGTTTAAACGGACCAGTAAAACGGACGGTCTATGTGTACGCGCCCTTACGAAAGACTTTTAATTAAATAAATAAACAAACTTTATATAATTATGAGCCCGTTGTCTTAAGATTGGTATTTGTGCCACGCATACTGTCGAAATTTTCATTACCTACTTATTTTTAGGCCTTTCTGATCTCAATAATGCGAGAAAAACCATTAGTTTCATGGAATGTTATAGAGTCGCGGTACTTCCATAGAAGCCCAAAAGCAGTACAAGTTAAATCTCATTTATATGTCAAATTGCTTTTGTTAAATAAAATTTTAAAGCTTAAAGATTGTTATTCCTAATTTTATAAGGTAAGCTGGGCTTTTGGGCTTCTATGAAAGTACCGCCCTTGAGTTATAGTAATTCAGAAAGTTGAAAAGTAGCCTTAATTTGTGACTTTTGGGTATAATTATTGGATTATCTCCCCACTACAGCATGTTCAGTCGACAAATACGTTATCTCTCTAATCAGATATAGATATACGTAATATTATCAAAGAACGCGTGTATACGTTTCCTTATTGTTACAAACTATAATGGTGGAATTTTCAAACTGTTTCGCACTATCAACATTACTTGATTACAATGTTATAACACATGAATAATATACAAAGCTGTGGGTCGAGGCTTAGCCCCGGCGTATTTTTTAATTCCGTGATCATTCCCGGGGAACACAACATTTTCCCGGGATACAAAAGGACCCTTTATCATTTCCCAGGGTCCTATCAATCTCTATATCAAAAATTATTCAACTCAGTCCAGTGGCTTAGACGTGAAAGCGTATCAGCAGTACCGAATTACAAGCTAAATGCATAAATAGATAAATACACCCAACAGTCACATACATAGTTCTGATCCCACACTAAGATACAAGTCTTGTGTCGTGGGTATCAGAAACTACGAGAGACTTTTCCGTCTCACAAACACCCAGACCCGAGACAAATATTTATGGATCACACAAACTTTTGTGTCGGTGCGGGGATCGAACCCGCGGCCTCTCGTTTCGCAAGCTGGTGTCTAGTCAACTGCGCCACGGGGCTGTCAATGCACGCATGCATGTCTAGATCTAAGTCTGCGTGTAGATTCATCAGACGCAATGATATGTATGAAGGCGGTAAAAATACGATTTTATGAGCCATAATAATCTTAAGTACCTGGATGACCGAGCTTTGCTCGGATTTTTTTTTTAATTGTGTTTTTTGGAAATTATATTTAAGTACGAATTACTAATAAAATGATGAAATAGGAATAATGTTACTTAACAACGCCATCTGCTGTTGTGTCGTTAAAGCAATTAGTTGCTCACAAAAAATAGTATTATTATTCGCCAATTCGCCAATAGATGTCAGGAAGAGTCTACTCAAACGCCTCCTTTTTGTTATTTTTCTTCCAAATGACATTTTCTAAAAATGATTCCTAGCTAGATCGATTTATCGCCCCCGAAACCCCCTATATACTAAATTTTATGAAAATCGTTGGAGCCGATTCCGAGATTCCAATTATATATATACAAGAATTGCTCATTTAAAGATATAAGATATTGATAACAGGATAAACGGCAAAAAACCCGCTGACTAGTGACTCACACGATTCAAGACCTTAGATAGGAATAAGGGAATTTACCTCGTTGTAAAGGTCGTGTTAGTTCATGATGAATTATATCGCACTTTAACGGTGAAGGAAAATATCGTGAGGAAACCTGCACGCCTAAAAGTTGTTAGGAATTTCTTAGATGTACATACATACATACATAAACTCACGCCTGTATTCCCCGAAGGGGTAGGCAGAGGTGCATTTCTGCACCCACATTTCGCTAGATATGTATCAGTCCCACGTAATAGGGGGCGAGCCTATTGCCGTTTTTCGGGCTTTCTTAGATGTGTAGTCCGTCAATCGGCAATAGGACAGCGTGGTGGACTAAGGCTAACGTATATGGGCTACTGACGATGATAATGGTAGTGACGTGAAATATTGAGAATTATTAATTGACAGGCGCTGAGGTGCAGTTGACTAGACGCCAGCTTGTGAAACGAGAGGCCGCGAGTTCGATCCCTGCACCGAGACAAATGTTTGTGTGATCCACAAATATTTGTTTCGGGTCTGGGTGTTTGTGAGACCGATAAGTCTCTCGTAGCTTCTGATAATCACGACACAGGACTTGTATCCTAGTGTGGGTCACAACTATGTTTGTGACTGTTGGGTTTATTTATTTATTATATATTATGAATAATAGACGCAAATTCGTGTATATGTATTTTTCTCTATAATCTTTTATTGAATAAATACATTATTGATATAAATAACAAATATAAACATAACTATGAGTAAACTTATATTGAAAAGTTTCATCATCAATTTTCCCTTTTAAATAGGTAAAAACGTTAAATGCTTCAAACTTTTTATACCTGTAAGATGTTACTGATTTTATAAATAAAAAATAGTTTATTGCACAAAATGGCTCTAAATTGATCAAAAAAAGTGGCATAAATTATTTCTTTCTGATAACGTCTATGATTAATTCACACTTGAAAATAAAATAAAAAACAATTAATTTCGATTTTTATTTGCATTTTAGAAAAAGTTAAATAATTGGCTGTAAGTATTTAGATTCCTTTGCCCATCTTTTTTCGCCAGAGGGCGCTCTAAAGCAAAACACCAGTGTCTGTGAGCTCCGTTTCTCTAAAACGAAACAAAATACTAAAACGAGTTATCAATCGGATCTAAGTTGTTTATCGGTTTGGCAGTGACACCGTTCGTATAACAAAACGTTTTTAATTCGATCGGACTAATACATTGTGAGAAATCTCAAAATAAAGTGTCGGACCGTTACCAAAATTCAAACTGAAGTGAATCGACTTTAACCATTGAAACCAGTGTAATGTGTTTTTTGACTATATAATACGTAGACTGGAACTACTGTGAGTGTTTTTCTATCTTACTAATCTTACTAATATTATAAACGCGAAAGTTTGTATGTATGGATGTCCAGACATCCAGATGTCTGGATGTTTGTTGCTCTTTCACGCAAAAACTACCGAATGGATTTCAATTAAAGTTTACATTAATATAGCTTATACATCAGAATAACGATAATTGTCAAGTAAGTCGGGAGAAACTGCATCTGCGAGCTATTCTTGCGTACGCTGCAAAAACTGTAGAGTTTACACGTATATAATGTATAAGAGAAATGTTTATCTTAATAAGTCCTACAAAAAAGTCCGCGACAGCATATAACTATCTTTAAAATTACGAGGAATATGGTAAAAACAACAATTTCATTTTCTCATATAAACTGTTCTACCTAATTTACTGTCAAACATTTTATGTTTATCCCGTCAATACGGTTAATGGTCTCCTCAAATTAAAGAACGTATTTAAATAAAGGTTTTGAATCGACAACATATATCCACAATATTCGAACAATTGCGTATTTTTCATTTTAAAAATGCAGAAAATGCAGTAATGAAAAATGAGTGACATATTTATTAGTTGTCAAAAATGTATGCGAGCGTTCAGAAATTTATTTTTAAACTCCTTGGTTGTATCTGGTTTAAAATTTACAAACGAATGCAGGCTCGGTAGTCATACCGCTTCGTAATCTCAATAATGATTTCACTGATATCAACGGATATAGGTACCCTTTGATTTTAGCATATTATATTGTCAATGCGAAAGTAACACTACTGTGTTATACTTTCACGCCTAAAATATTTAAGTTATTTGGATGCTTTTTGTTATGGATAAAAACGAAAACATAAAAAGGGACATAGGTTACTTTTTTTTTAATTCATTAAGTGTAATTTGGGCACTTGGGAGACGTTTAATAGATTTACTTATTATCTTTCTGCACCCAACCCTGAAGTCTATGCGGACGGAGTCGCGGGCAAAAGCTAGTACTCTATAAAGAAGATAGTCTATTAGGGGATTTATTTTAAAATTCTGAACCTTTGATTACTTAACAATTGAATTATTAAATTGTACACGAGTGAAATAATTGTATTATAATTCGATGAGTCACGGTTTATTTATTTAAAACATTAATAATATAATTAATAAATACTTACGTTTTATTGACACGGTCAATTTCGCACAAACCTATCTACACTATGTGGCTATACGTATCGACAGTATAGATAAATTTCCATTTGTAGCAGTAATATATCTGATTAGGATTTCTGTAATAAATCTAATTCACCATCATCATGCCATATACGTCCCACTGCTGGGCACGGGCCTCCACTATAACTGGGATTAGGTTTTTAGATAGGTTAGCGAACTACACACCTAAGAATATTTAGGTATGTAGGTTTCCTTACTATGTTTTCCCTCACCGTTTAAGTACGTTAGAAATCGTTGTGAATGCACACATAGGTTCGAAAAGCCAAAGGTGTGTGCCTGAGTTTGGACTGAGAATACGCGACCATCGAGATTTTTCCTCCACCGCGCCTAAACTTGGAAGTCATCACGTTTTTTATTTTAAACTAGCTGACCCGGCGAACTTCATTCCGTCTAACAGCTGATTCTTTAATTATTTTTTTAGCCAAGTTATTCCTTAGTACATCAGCTATCTGCCAGTGAAAGTCCCGTTAAAATTGGTCCACCCGTTTCAGAGATTAGCCGGAACAAACAGACAGACAGACAAAAATTGTAAAAAAACGTTATTTTGGTATATGTACCGTGTATACATGCATTTATTAAAAAGCGGTTATTTCAATATTACAAACAGACACTCCAATTTTATTTATTTGTATACGCTAAAAACCTCAACCGTATTTTTTTTTATTTTTGAACTTTCAATAAACTTCTAATCTCCGACACGCCCTGCGGCAAATACTTTATCAGCAGATAAGGGGTCGTTATCTCTACGCATGAGTTTGCGCGTTACGTCACGTTCCTTACTCGTCTTAAGGTAATCTGCACTCGCCGACGATTCCGGATTATTGAATAGTTCGCATTTCGTGTGTTCAATTGTTTGTTCATTTAATTATTCCGCTGTCTAGCCATTCATACTGTCTTTATCGGTAATTACTACATACAAATTTATTATTGTATAATTCAGAATACATTTTAGAAGCAAAGGTGCGAAATTGATGAATAAATGAAAACATTTTATTGTAAATCAAAATGAAGAAACAAATATATAAATCTTTATTTTATTTATTTAATATTTTTTTAGTTTTTTAACGATATGTTTTAGCTTTGTTAATGTCTTTCAGTTTAGCCTGTACACTTCGATTACCTTTCATTTCTCTTGCTACATGGAGATGTAACAAGGATGGAGATCCTTGTTTGCCTGTAAAATCGCCTTGTGCGATAAGGCCGCCCATTGTACTTTTGTACTCTACTGTACTCCTTAGTTTTAGTGTTGTGTGTACAATGAAAACAAAAATAAATCATCTTCATCATCAGCCGAAAGACATCCACTGCTGGACATAGGCCTCACCCAAAGTCTTCCAAAGCGCTCTGTCGGAATCTGAATGCATCCAGCGGCTTCCCGAGATTTTTGGTATATAATCAGTCCACAATGTAAGTCGTGATGGCCTCGAGGTTTAGCCACGCGGTCGAGAATCTCGACGGTCGCAGGTTCAAACTCCAGGCACACACCTCAGACTTTTCCAAGTTATGTGTGTATTCACAAAGAATTATCACGTACTTTAACGGTGAAGGAAAACATCGTGATGAAACCTGCACACCTAAAAGTTCTTAGGAAATTCTTAGGTGTGTAGTCCGCCTACCCGCACTAGACCAGCGTGGTGGACTAAGGCCTAAACCCTCTCAGTTGTAGAGGAGGCCCGTGCCCAGCAGTGGGACGTATTGACAGCCCCGTGGCGCAGATGGTTAGACACCAGCTTGCGAAACGAGAGGCCGCGGGTTCGATCCCCGCACCGAGACAAATGTTTGTGTGATCCACAAATATTTGTTTCGGGTCTGGGTGTTTGTGAGACCGAAAAGTCTCTCGTAGTTTCTGATACCCACGACACAGGACTTGTATCCTAGTGTGGGGTCAGAACTATGTATGTGACTGTTGGGTGTATTTATTTATTTATATAAATATAAATATAATAATAATAAAGCCTTTATTGCTGTCTTATTTTTAACAAATAACATGCTATATGTGCCTTACATAATAAATTATATAAAAAGTTTAAGGTTAATATGATAATATCGGCAAACTGTCGTTAGTTCTGTCCAGCTTGTCCTCCGACAAAGGCCTCCTCTAAGGCTTTCCACTCTGTTCTATCCTTTGCTGAGCGAGTCCACTTCCGACCTGCTATTTTCTTGATGTCATCTTCCCATCGCATAGTCTGTCTACCTCTATTCCTTTTACTGTCCCGTGGGTACCATTCTGTTACTAATCTAGTCCATTTTTCCCTCGTTTCCCTCAACATATGACCCGTCCATATCCATTTTAATTGCTTGAAAGTTGTGTATGCATTTTTAAACTTGGGCTTTAACAGAAGAACTAGCCAATAAATTAAAAAAAATTACAAAATGGAATAGAGCGAAGTGTACTCGGAGTTAAGAGAAAGGACAGGATAAAAAAATAGAATTTATAAAAAAGTAAAACAAAAAAATATATAGATATAAATAATCTTTATTCATTACCAAGTTTTTTACAACAATTGTAACAGTGTGAGGGCCTCCTTTTAAGTATTTCCATACTTGTGCTAGGAGACCCTGCTGTATATGGGCTGATGATGATGATGTTTAGTCCAGCGCTTGCTGGTACGCGGCCTCCACTCGAGAACCTTTCTGCCCCACAGGCCATCAGTTCTACAACCTATGTGCCCTGCCCATTGCCACTTCAGCTTGCTAATTCTTTGGGCTATGTCAGCAACCTTCGTTCTCCTACGGATCTCCTGACTCCTGATTTTATTGCGTAGGGGAAAAAATATTAAATCGTAAAAAAAACTGTTCTTTAGTACCTTTATAATGGAATTGATAATAACACAAAGATAACACCCATGTATGTTTTAGTGGAAAAACACATACCTACATCTTCGATAAACCATATATTTTTACCTGGGATTTGAACATAATATATTTAAATGTGTATACGCAGAATATGTGTCGATTCCTCTATGCTCTCACTCACGATATTTAATAGTTCCCCGGAGTAGCTATTGTAAGATGCAATTAAATTATTTATATTCGTTTCAATATTTATCTCTTTTATTATCACATATAATCTCCTGTAGATATTATTTATATCTAATTAATGTTATCGTGATAAAACTGAACGATGTACAGTCTTTTTTTCACGTAAATATTTTTTGTTTACTTGATTACTTATGTTAAGAGATTACGTAAGAATAACTTCATTCTCCGAGAAGCCGCTTCAACGCACACCTGTGAGTTAAACATCTCGTTAGAAGCTGGCGGCAAATACTATGTTAAAATTTATTGTGAAACTGAAAATTCCTATTTTTTCTGATACCTATTGCAAGCTCTTAACATTTATTTATTTATTTATTTACACTTCCTTGTATGTACAAAATATTATAAAGAAACTTATCTATTAAAAATAAGACAAGAGGCGGCCTTATCGCTCTAGGCAATTTCTTACAGGCAACCTTAGGATGGATAATAAAAGAAGAATAATAAAGAGGGTAGAATAAAGTGCAAAGAAGGAAGTAAAAGAAAAAAAAACAACTTAAATAAATAATACTAATAACTAATACATATAATATACTAATAACATTAATATTGAGGTATAAATAAGATAATCTGTATTCCGGATTAAATTAACAATCCGCCATTTTGAGTAAAAAAAATCCAAAAAACCCTCATCTTGAAGTTTGTATAAAAATAGTAAGAGTTAAGAATTAAGAATTACTGCCTCATGGTCCCGCGGCACAAGTATTCGCCGTGAAATCCAGAGGTCCTGGGTTCGATTCCCGGGTGGAGTCAAGTGTTTGTTGGGTTTTTCAATAAGGAAATTCTCAGTAGCAGCACGGAGCATATAAACGTACACGAAAAACGGCAATAGGCTCAACCCCTACTTCGTGTCATTTAAAAATAGCGATCAAAGGACATCCTTTGATGTCTGACACCACATGAATGTGATGATGTTTAAGGACTACAAGCGTATTTGTACGTTAATTTTCTATCTTTAGGAAAAAAAGTACAAAACTTTCAATATAATAGAAATCAATGCAAAATTAAAAAGGAAAAAATTCGTCGATAGGCTTCAAAAATATCTGTTCCAATTATTGATTTCAATAACAAACAAATAGACAATATGTATCACAAGTACTAAACCAACAATGTTTACATCAAACAATATGACCAACATAATTTGAGCAAACATTTGATCAGTCTGATCACACTCAATATTGTACTTGTAATCAATGCTTGTATTATCTCATCCTTGGTGACGTCAAAGAATGTTTGACCTTAGAGCGTATTTTTTACGGTTAAGAGTTTTCATTCCTCATCAATGGAGCATAAGTGGGGCCTGAGATTTTCAATACCCTATTTTTATTTTTTATTTGTTTAGCATAAGTGACGGCCTCGGGGTTTAGGCGCACGGTCGAGATAAAACTCGGCGATAGCGGGTTCAAACCCCAGGCATACACCTCTAACTTTTCGAAATTATGTGTATATTCACAATGAACTATCACTCCTTTACTTTAACGGTGAAGGAAAACATCGTGAAGAAATCTGCACATCTAAAAAGTTCTTAAGAATTTCTTAGGTGTGTAGTCCGCCAACACGCACTAGGCCAGCGTGGTGGACTAAGGCCTAAACCCTCTCAGTTGTAGAGGAGGCCGGTGTCCAGCAGTGGGACGTATATGGGCTGATGATGATGTTGACGAGTCCTAAAACGACCAACTTTTATTAAAATAACGTCGGCTTCTTGTTATCGTTTTTATCATTTGTATCTTTTTTTGCCACTATCATGAATTAAAAAAATATGTACCTAAAGTTTATTTTATTTATTTATAAAATTACTTTACTTGCACAACAGTTGAAATATATTTAAATATACAATAAAGATGTCCCATACTTCTTCACAAGAAAGGTGAAGAGGTATTCGGCCGGCATGACTGTGTCGACCAACGGGAGATCATCAACTGTCGCTGGTCGGCACTTTTTCTGGACTCCATTACGCTTACCATCAGGTGCAATGGGGTCGCTTTGCCGTGACAGTATAAAAAAAAATAACGCCATATATTATTAACCCATGTTCTACTAATAATAATTTCAATTTATGTCATAAAAATACCGTTATCTACTAAGCTACAAATCCATAATTCCCGCTAATTGTCTGAAACGACTGTCTGTAACAAGGCGAGTGTTGTAAATGCTGAAATAAAAATGGCACTATACCTAATTTAACTATCTGCGTTAATTCCCGACGCCACTTTCTCGTGTCATAATTTTTATAGGCTATTAAGCGAAGCCCGTGGCTATGCTCAATACCATTTTTCACATTTTGTACATTTTATTTTTTGCACTTAATTTTTTTCGCGGAAAATGTTAAATATTATAAAACAAACGGTAATACATGTATTTACGATTGTGTAGGCGGAGATGTATTTATACACCCACATTTTACGAGCCGTATTAAGTCCTACGTAATAAGAGGCGAAACTGTTACCGTTTTTTGGCTTTCCAGGCTTCATACTTCTGCTAAAAACTAACTTTGCCCGACCCGGTAACTATACCCAATACCTCTAGATAGCGCACCGCATAGATATGCCGTAGGGCCACCAAGTACCAGTTTTATATATTTATACATACACACTTAGTAAATAAATAAATAATAAATACACCCAACAGTCACGTACATGCATAGTTCTGACTCCACAATAAGACACAAGCCTTGTGCCGTCGATATCAGAAACTACGAGAGACTACAGTCTCATAAACACCCAAACCCAGAGCAAATATTTATGGATCACACAAACATTTGTCTCGGTGCGGGGATCGAACCCGCGGTCTCTCGTTTCGCCAGCTGGTATTTATCTAACTGCACCTCGGGGCTGTCGAAATAACTTACGCCTATTATTATTAGATATTATAAAACAAATTATGTATAAACGGACAGACGCTTAAGCATTTGATATTAGTATAGATTCGCTTATAACTTACCGCGGCGTCGCCTGCAATGTGAAGAATACTAAACTTGTCTATTTAAATTTCATGTTTCAAGCAGCTTCGCCGCGGTACATTATAGAATATCAATAACCTTCCTTACATCTTGATGAGACTTCAATTTGAGTTAAATCTATATTGCTTATTAATTTTAAACTAACATATTTATTATTTTATAATAAATCTGATATACTAACGTCACTCAAATGTGACATTAAGGTATCCTTAAATCAATGCTCCGAGAAAGCTTTGGCTTTTCCTATTCATCCCTGTCCAACCTAGTAACTATCTTATGTATCTTGACATAATAATAACGACTTGCTGAGAGTTAACGCTACGCTTAAAAAGACATAGGTTTAAAGTGATTTACGTATTCTTGAAAAATATTTGATAAACATGTGAGTCGGCAGATAATTTAACTTGACGGCAAGGGTACAAAGATGTAAGATATCATCAGCCCATATACGTCCCACTGCTGGGCACGGGCCTCCTCTACAAATGAGAGTAAAGGTTTTAGTTCAACACGCTGGCCTAGTGCGGGTTGGCGGACTTCATTTCGTATTTATAATATGAATATGGATTATATTACGATGTTTTCCATCACCGTTAAAGTACGTAATAATTCTTTGTGAATACACACATAACTTCGAAAAGTCAGAGGTGTGTGCTGACGTTTGAACCCGCGACCGTCGAGATGCTCGACCGCGTGCCTAATCCTCGAGGCCATCACGACTTGACTTGACGTGAAGACATAAATATTGCAAAATTGTTAATTGACTATAAAATGCAAATTGAGAGCAAGTTGTAGACGACGGAGTAATAACCGCGGGATATTAATGAGAGAATATTTTACGATGGCCATCACTACGAATAAGTGGACGCCTGTTTGTCCTATGACGATACAGTATTTATTACTTCTATATACAATCATTGTTTGCATGTACGTTTTAAGATTCTTAAACTTAAGAATTTTAAGCACAAAATTTGGGAAAATAATAATGAGAAACATTTAAAATACCCCTGCGTATTTAAAATACTTTGAATTGACCGCACAACTCTTTGTTTACCAACTCCTCCTTTATATTGTCTTTCTGATTAACTTCGTTGCGGGATTATGATAAATCAGGTTCCCTAGATTCGCTGAGCTTCATTGCTCGGTGTCGATACTGTGCGTGCCGCTGTTGATCCTGGAGCACAGGAGTTACAGTGGCGGGTGTGTGGTGGGATAGAGAAAATAAATACATAGTTTTGATCCCACACTAATATATAAGTTCTGTGTCGTGGGTATCAGAAACTACGAGAGACTTTTCGTTCTCACAAACACCCAGACTCAGAACAAATATTTATGGATCACACAAATATTTATCTCGGTGCGGGGATCGAACCCGTGGCATCTCGTTTCTCGTTCCTGGTGTTTAGCCAACTGTGCCACAGGGTTGTCAGGTGTAAGCAAAGATTTATTTTAACACCCAAATTTCCGCCAGCTCTGTTTTTCTCCCCTCTTCAAGTCTGACGAAACAGAAGGACATTTAGAGGCAGAGGTGCATTTCTGAACACATCTCTCCAATTGTGATTTAAGTTTCTCATAGTAGTAGCGAATCTGTCGCCATTTTCGGGCACATTTCTATACTAAAGAATAAACCCAATAACATTTTGCCCAACCCGGAATTCGGACCCAGAACATCTCGACAAATCGAATCATACGGTACACTATAACACCGCTGGATCGAAAAGGCCTCTTTTCTCGCGATAATTGACTATGACTTTATCAATAAGTGATGGCATTTTAATTTGCAAAAATACTCCATATACCCCTATCGTTTACTTTCAAACCCCAGTGACGTATTTTTTCAAATGAAATCAAATTTCCGATAATTCTATAACATTTATGTTTCAACTGTAAAGCCGAGCCTCTCTGAAATTCGCGGAATGCTATTAAAACACCTCCTCACTTGGAACTTGTCAAGTCATCGACGCAACTTGACGAATTAAAATGCTTCAGCCAACTCCTGACCCAGTTCGCTGATCGATTTCAAATTGCTTATCTGTTTTTCATGCAATTATTCATTTTACGTCAAAGATTGGCTCAGCTGTTACATTTTTTTCCCTTTTATTTATTTTTTAATTTAGTTTGAGTTTTTTTTTTATAACCTTGTACCTTGTGGTATAAACATCTTTCTAAATGTGTATTATTAACAAAAGACATCTATATCTCATCACTTGATACAAACATGTCGTCATGCATAAAATCAGGTGCCTTGATGTCAACTTAGTCCTTGCAAGGATCGAGCCCGCGACCTTCTTGGTCTCGAACACGTATTTTATTTATTTATTAATTAATTTACTTTTTTGTACACTATACAATAATATATAGTCGTGATGGCCTCGAGGTTTAGGCACGCGGTCGAGAATCTCGACGGTCGCGGGTTCAAACTCCAGGCACACACCTCTGACTTTTCAAAATTATGTGTGTATTCACAATGAATTATCACGTACTTTAACGGCGAAAGATAACATCGTGATGAAATCTGCACACCTAAAAGTTCTTCGGAATTTCTTAGTTGTGTAGTCTGCCAACCCGCACTAGGCCAGCGTGGTGGACTAAGGCCTAAAACCTCTCAGTTGTAGTGGAGGCCTGTGCCCAGCAGTGGGACGTATATGGGCTGATGATGATGATATGGCCAGCTATGATTCAAGTCTTACGTTAAACACAGAATTTTCAAATGAAAATACCAATGATACTTCCCGACAGGTGAGTCGAACCTGCAACCTCTCAACCGCACACTTTAGACAATGAGGCAGTCGCATATGTAAGTAGGAATACCTAGACTAGTGACATCGGATACTAGCTTTGAAGCTAAGTCGCACTGACACCTGAAACTCCGGACGTGCCCTAGTTTAAGCTTCAAGAGCTTAAAGCTCGTATGTTAATTAATACCAAGTGTTAAGCTAAGTTCCTAACAGTCGTACCTTTAATTGCTTCTAGTAAACTGTTCCACATTGAAAATAAAGTAAAGATATAGTACGGAAAGGTATCGACGAAAACAAAGACATGGAAAATATCATGTGTCTCACAAAAGGGTTAGGCCTTACACAATCACGTTTGCCTATAGCGCAGTGGCGGCCTAAACACTTGAGAAATTCCTAAGAACTTTTAGATGTGTAGGTTTCCTCTCGATGGTTTTCTCAACCGTCAAGATTCTCGACGGCGCGCCTAATCCTCTAGGCCATCACGACTTACAAATTATATCATAAATTATTGTTTCATTATTTTAATCGGTTTCGGTGCTTTTGTCACTTCAGTTTATTGATTAATCCTTAACATATACCTTTACCTGCAACTCATTGCGAACAGAATGGAGATGGATTGTCCATTCTTTTTAGCATGGAATCGCCTACATGTGGCGGGATAAATAATTGTAGTTTTCAAACTGTATTTTTATAAATGGACTAAATTATGGTCTGAAATAAATGATTTATTATTATTGTTATTATATATTTTCTCTTGTATATTAAAAAATCTATAAATCGTTATGGCCTCAAAGATGATGCGAGTAGTCGAGACTATATCTCTCGTAATATATAAAATATTACGAGGAAACACTGGGCCATACTGGTGGACTCAGGGCTTACCCCTCTCTCAGTTGTAAAGCACACCTGTGCTCAGAGGCTGTGGTAGCTGAAGACATTAAGAAAAACGCATCTAAGACTCAATGCTATTGGATAAAGCGGAGAACAAGGCTGTCATCATCCTCATCATCAGTCCATATACGTCCCACTGCTGGACACGGGCCTCCTCTACAACTGAGAGGGTTTAGGCCTTAGTCCACCACGCTGGCCTAGTTCGATTTGGCGGGCTACACACCTAAGAAATTCTTAAAAACATTTCTGATCTATCATACATAGCCATAGCCCATACAAAAATAGGTACTTGCAAATATTGTTATGCTAGTTTCGAGACTTTAGAACGTCAAAAATGTAGCGTTGATTAAATAATGACTCGCTTTTATCTTCTAAGATAATCATTATTCAAAAGACAAGACAAAACATTGTTTATCTCGACAGCCCTGTGGCGTAGTTGGCTAGGCACGAACTGGCGAAACGAGAGGCCGC
The DNA here is from genome assembly GCA_907164795.1 of Hemaris fuciformis. NCBI lineage: Eukaryota > Metazoa > Arthropoda > Insecta > Lepidoptera > Sphingidae > Hemaris > Hemaris fuciformis. The sequence continues at coordinate 11,315,305 of OU015452.1, forward strand.
GGGTTCGATCCCCGCACCGAGACAAATGTTTGTGTGATCCACAAGTATTTGTTTCGGATCTGGGTGTTTGTGAGACCGAAAAGTCTCTCGTAGTTTCTGATACCCACGACACAACACTCGTATCTTAATGTGTGGTCAGAACTATGTATGTGACTGTTGGGTGTATTTATTTATTTATTATTTATCTAACTTAGAAATACGAGTGTTTCTAAGTAAATTGTTATTATGTTGGGAAGCCTAAAACCTCTATTAGTTTCAGCACGAACTTGGATTGGTAATTTTAAAGTCATGTGGAAACTAGATTACTATATTTTTTATGATGATTAGCTTTTGCCCACTACTTCGCCTGCCTTAAGGATTGGCTCTACCAGTTATAAAAAATCTATGCACTATAATAGAGAAAAAAATAAATATAAATTATGTATGTTTATGACTGCCTCGTGGTCTCGCAGTACAAGTATGTGCCGTGCGATCTAGAGGTCCTGGGTTCGATTCCCGGGTCGAGCAAAGTGTTATTGGGTTTTTCCATTAGGAAATTCTCAGTAACAGCACGGAGTCTGGAAATGTGCCCGAAAAACGGCAATAGGCTCGCCCCCTATTACGTGGGACTGATACATATCAGGCGAAATGTGGTTGCAGAAATGCACCTCTGTCTACCCCTTCGGGGAATAAGGGCGTGAGTTTATGTATGTCATCATCATCATCATCAGCCCATATACGCCCCATATACGTACGTATATAGTTTATGTATGTATGTTTTTTCAGGGTTCATTAAATTGAAAATCGCGAAATAATCAATATATTTTTAGGATATTTCCAAAAATTGATCTGTCACAATGAATATCAGTAAAACTGATGTTTTTAAGAGAAATTTTACATTTAACATGTCGATAACAGTGTAACTAAGTCCTACAGGAAATTATACAATAACCAACATTTAATTCACACTTAAACACTCAGTTTCCTCGCCTCTATCTCAATTTTTCCCAGGATAAATTTCAATAAGTCACACGGAGACAATGTGGCATTAAATTGGCAGCCCCGTGGCGCAGTTGGCTAGACACCAGCTTGCGAAACGAGAGGCCGCGGGTTCGATCCCCGCACCGAGACAAATGTTTGTGTGATCCACAAATATTTGTTTCGGGTCTGGGTGTATGTGAGACCGAAAAGTCTCTCGTAGTTTCTGATACCCACGACACAAGACTTGTATCTTAGTGTGGGATCAGAACTATGTATGTGACTGTTGAGTGTATTTATTATTATTTTTGAAAAAGTCGAATAATCCAGTGGTTTCGTCTTAAAAATCCACAAAGATCCATTTTATTATGAGGTGTTTAATTCTAAACTAATAAAGAACTATGTCGAACGTTTAAAACTCAAATTCATCGTCATTTATATATAATCATGACTAATTAATTCTTATAATAATTCATAATCGCATGACTAATAGACCTATTAAACAATTCCTAACATTCAAAATTAAATAGAACTTCAACTTTTAACCTTTGCATCCTACCTGAAGTTACATCCCAAAACCACCCACACTTATATTGGAACATTTTCAGACCTCATCCATGACGTCATCGGAAGCTTCTGTCAAAATGGGGCGGGGCGTTCGGGAGTTGCGCGGCGTGGCCCCGCCCCTCGCCCCCGCACGCTCCAGCCAGTATAAAAGCCTCCAACCCTGGTTGGAAAGTCAGTGAGCAACTCAACGCACAGCCAGCACCTCGTCGACTCTCCTGAAAAGTTTGCGACGAGAACACGGTAAGTGGAAAAATAAATTCAAAGCAGACACTACACATATTTTGAGGTAGAAAATCGTGTTAGTATTCAGTACGTAGGCCAAAAACGCGATGTTAGTAAAAAAGAGGCATGTGTCCCAGTTTTTCTATGTCCGCGAAGAGTTACAAAAATTCGCAGCTACGAAATTTAAATATTGAAGAAATGTGGTTCCTACACAAGTGTTTAGTCCAAAAAAATATGGAAGATACATAAGAAATGAAGTAATAATTTGATTTTAAATAAATCATAAAGTAATATTTATTTCCTCCGTCGCTTAGAACCGTACATGCTACTTTATCTAGTTCAGTTAATTCATTATAAAAAAAGTATGGGAGATTTCCCAGCAACAAAGTGTAGTTTGTTTTACACGTGTGGATATGGCAATAATAAAAAAAGCGTTCCCTTTCACACATTTCTGTAAACTATTATATTGATATTGATTTTCTAAAATTGTGTAGTTCTAAGGGATTAGTATTTTTGTGACCCCTGACCGTTAGCGAAAAAAAAACCAATAAATTACTGAAATCACCATTAGGCACGTAAGCCACATAAATGATAATCTTAAATCTCGTAGTTAATCAATTTATCCAGATTATATAGATTCGAGATAACCTTGTTCGTTCCAGTCACGAAAACAATTTAGCATAAATGGCTCCAAAACTGGAGGCGTAACTTTACTGTTCTCTTCCAATTCGAAGTAAAAAATAATGACCATTAAATATGTATTACAAATTTGCAATATTCTACAAAAATATCTCTTTAATATTATCCAAAAATCTAAATATGAACGAAATTCAGAATTTTTTCAATAGATAGTTATCACCGGATTTTATGACGCCAATGTCTCCCTCACTGCTGAAGTATAAAATAATTAAGTCCATTTTTACTAATAAAATCTTTTATACAAAAATAACGTAATGGATTATAATCTATCAAAATAAGAACTAACGGCACTAAAGCTTCTAACAAGTAAAAAAAGTGCAATGTAAAAATAATAATGAATACAATCAATAGTAAATAGAACTTTATACATCATGCTATAAAAGTTCTAACTTGATTTTGCCCATTAATAAATACATGAAATCTATAACATATTGTTATGTATCTTTATCATTTTACCAATATATTTTAATATATATTTAATGCCATACCCATTACTAGGTGTTTACTACATAAAAAATCTTTGATACAAAATAAATGTGATCTAATTTGCAACTTGAAACTAGTATATGGAAATTGTTTTTCAATCTGATATTGAGTAATTTTTAAGAAAAAACAAAAAAAAAAACATCAAATTCCTTATTGCGCATACTTCTTCAAGCATTGGCTAGAAACACGTAACTTAATACTGTCGAAATTTATTTCCTAAGTTCTTCGACATGAGTATTGCAGCCTATGAAATATTTAGGTGGTAAAAGTGGTGGTACAGTTATTATTTTTTTGATAATCTCTTAAAACTTAACAGAAATAGTTAATACGAGTAGCTTCGAAACATGTCGAGGGCCATTCTTATATTCGTATTAAAATTTATCATAATCTGTTCAGCGATATAGGCGTAAAAACGTGATAACATACATACTATTCTATTTAAAATGTTAAATTAACTAAAAGTGAACAAATAAGTAAAAAATTATCATGGTTTCAAAACTGGAATCCAACTTCAACCGTCTTTAATATTACATTACTGTTTCGAGTTAAAAAGAATCTTACACTGCATTTGCCAGTACGTGGGTTCCCTTTAAAACTCTTTTTACGACAGTGCCGGTCGGCTGTAGATGAAATGTGATCAGCAAAATATGAATTCCACTAATTTTAATACGAACTATCAAAAATATCTACAAAAAATATTATTTTGCGTGTATTACAGACCCTTTATTCACATATTCAAATAAAATATATATATAAAAGTTCAAACACGAAAGTTAAATATTTAACACATTCCTGATTTCACGCCACGCGCACATATTTTAAATTATTAGGACATAGCACAAAATAAAAACTCCAAGTATAACAAAGCCTTTTTGTTAATAAAAGTTTAAAAATTAATCCAAATTACCATTCTATCAAAGCGTTTCATTCCAACGAACACATGGCTACGGAAGTGTGCTACGAAAACGTGTGTCTGAGACGGCGTAGCACGCTACAACGCAACCTACGAAATCTCGTAGAGGGCTCTTGCTAACATTTTCTTAAATAATATTTTCTTCTCTTATGAAATACAGAGAATGATATTATAAAATATTATTAATTCGCGAAGTTTGATTAGACAGCCGGCTTCCGAGACTCTTCAGTCCGCTGTCACTTTCCGAGAAAATAAAAATTACTTAGATATTTTTGTATAATATCATGTGACAGTTTTGAGAGGTAATAACCGCGCATTCAAGCATAAATTCCCGAAGTATTTTTTTAATTGAACGGCTGTATGTCATCTTAATGTCAGGAAAGAGCCTGTAAAATATAGTATATTGTACTATGTATGTACATCATTAATTTTGTAACATATAAAGTATATCGGATAAAATTCTTATCGCTTATATGAGACGAGAGCTAAACGTATCCCGGATTAAATTTCCTCTGGAATTAAGTGTTCTTATCTGAAGTTCTTAAGAGAATTTCTCTCGTATTTTCATTTCATTAGTACATCTCTGATAGTCAAGCGTATTTATTTAATTTACGAACTATGTAACATGGCCAAAGTATTGAATTTTTTTAATAATATTTTCATATCAAGTTAGGTAGGCTAATCAAACTAAATCGATTAACATTTGAATCTATCAAACAGATATTATAGATAAATTAACGGTTAATTTATAATTGAAAAAGAAAACACCATTTAAGACATTAGGCAAGATTCGATAGACAGGATGGTCATTATCATTATCAGCCCATATACGTCCCACTGTTGGGCACGGCCCTCCTCTACAACTGAGAGGGTTCAGGCCTTAGTCCACCACGCTGGCCTAGTGTGGGTTGGCGGACTACACACCTAAGAAATTCCTACGAGCTTTTAGGTGTGCAGGTTTCATCACGATATTTTCCTTCACCGTTAAAGTACGTGATAATTCTTTGTGAATACACACATAACTTCGAAAAGTCAGAGGTGTGTGCCTGGGATTTGAACCCGCGACCGACGAGATTCTCGACTGCGTGCCTAAACCGCGAGGCCATCACGACTTATATATGATAGGAGTGGTATCTTAAGACAAATTCAGAAAAGTGTATGTGATGGTTGCGTGTTATTGCAGTTATTATTTAATAGTAAATTCTAGAACATGTATAGATTATATTGGTTTTCAAGTAATTCACTTAAAATATCCAAGGAATTATGCTAATTATATTTAATCTCTTATTGAATAAATAGGTCGAGAACAAAAATTTAATTAATTCAAATAAATTTGTACAAGAAAAAGATATTTTTCCATTCACTAAAGATTTCGAATCTTAAGCAGAGAATATTGGAGTCAGCTTATTTGCTTTTAATTACATTTAAAAGATGTAATCTTATCAGCAGTCAATTGGTGGAGAAGGGTTGAGTGGAAACACTGACAATAATATTAAGTAGGTTTGTGTACACCTTTAATATTTAAATTAGTTTATTACTCAATCATCCAAAAACATCTGACTGGATTTAAATGGAATTTGGCATACAGATACTTTATCAATTTAATTAATACACACGATACTTTCTCCTCGAAGACTTTAGGTCTTAGTATTAATTTAACGTTTTTTATTTGTCTGTCTGTCTGTTAACAATAAATATTATTTTACTCTTTAAATCCCATCGTCAAGAACAGGCAGGTGATGCCGCAGCCGAAAAATAGTTATTAATATTTTCGAAGGGCCGAAAATCATCAATTATTTGTTTCATGTTTACTGTAACCCTAAATAAACATCGACTTATCAAGTTTTATACATGGTTTCATATAAAAGTTTCCCGTAGCTTTTAATAAACAGAGTTTTAACAGTTCAGTATAAATTCTTTACTCATGTTTTGTACTTATAACAGACTTATCAAATGCACCAACTCTTGCTTAACTTGTTGTAAAAGTCAAAACGAAAAAAAAATATTTATATACGCGGTTGAATCATTGATTATTATCGTATGGAATGTGCCAGTTTATTTATTTATAGCTGCATTATCTTAGCTACAAAACCTAAAAAACTTTCGACCCGTCTAGATTGTATTATTTCAATTCCTATTAGACTGAATTCCGAAAGAACACGTACAAGATTTCAGCACATTTGACATTACAAAATGTTCCTTTTAAGATCAGCTCGTTTTTGATCACCGCCTCTCGCAGTACGGCCGTAAATAAGACAGGCTACGATCCACCCCTTTATTAGAGAACGGGGATCATTGCTGTTTCCAATCCAATTTCAAGTTAATACCACTCTTTGCCTTTGGTACACATGTGCTCTGTCTTGAATAACATCTCGTCTGACTATTGTGACGTAAAAATAATGTAATTAAGGTTTTTCATCTCACAGAATGAGAAACTTTTATATAACTATGTTAAATCGTCGCGTGAAAATAAGATGCTGTTTGGAGTGTAGACTGGCACTTAAAATTAAGTGATTTGTGTGTCGATCAGTGGACGTCTTTCGGCTGATGATTATGATGACGTCAAAACAGCATCCAAATTTATGACACAATATCATTTTGGGAATTAAAAATACTTGGATTTATTAAAGCAAATATTTGGAATATTCTTTTGCAATAATAATATAGTTTTCTTTTGGCTTACGTTAACGTCTAAACCTCCTTTCTTTAAAGTTCTCTTTTTCGTTCGTTAATGAACAGAACAGAAAAGAACATAATTTTTTAGTACATATCTATCACATATGTTCTCAATTGTTTGAGAAAATCACCCACCATCTTTTTCCAAGTATCCAAGGTCAAATTTAGTTTTTTAAGATGTTATGATAAACTTTTTTTTACTTGTTTACTATAAAAGGTTATTTAAAATGTTCAGAGCAAACTTCACAATAAAATCCAATAGTATTTTTACTACAAAAGCATGTAATACTTTTTCTCAGCAAGAGCATATTCTATGAGTAAGATAATCGCATTAAGTTACCATAATAATTACCTTTGATATTAGTAACTTCGTTTATTCTGTACGCTTGTCATTGTCACTGCTAATGTGAGGTATAAATACACCCAAGGTATAAGGTATAACTAGGTAGCACTTAGTTTTGCCTCTGTATATTCAGATATAAAAAGTAGTGATGGCCTCGAGGTTTATTTTGGCGATCGTGGGTTCAAACCTCAGGCACACACCTATGACTTTTCGAAGTAATGTGTATTCACAATGAATTATAACTTACTTTAACGGTGAAGGAAAACATCGTGAGGCAACCTGCACCCCAAAAAAGTTCTTAAAAAATTCTTAGATGTGTAGTCCGCCAGCCGCACTAGGCCAGCGTGGTGGACTAAGGCCTTCTCAGTTGTAGAGGAGACTCGTGCCCAGCAGTGGGACGTATATGGGCTGGTGATGATGATATAAGCTCATAAGGGTCGAAAAACCGCGAGTAATTTAATAATAAAATCTGCGTATTAGAAATAAATGCACAGTAAAACCGCAAACATAATCCTGATCAAACAATTGATACATATATTGACAAAGGAGTTTCTTGCCGTGTATTTTCCACACGTTCCGAAGCGGCGGTAGCTTATTTAAACAAGCGATTCAAAAGTTCTAATCTAAAAAAGATTATTTTGCTTTAATATATACGACAAACGTACGTGTATTCATAATGAATTATAACGTACTTTAACGGTGAAGGAAAACATCGTGAGGAAACCTGCACACCTAAAAAGTTCTTAAGAATTTCTTAGGTGCGTAGTCCACAAGCCCGCACTAGGCCAGCGACACAAGGCCTATACACTCTCAATTTTAGAGGAGGCCCGTGCCCAGCAGTGTGACGTATATGGGCTGATGATGAAACGACAAAAATATATGTATGTTGTAACTTGTATATTATAATCGCAAAATTCATGAACTGGAACCCAGGACCGCTTAATCGCATGCCTCAGATCGAGGCAGTTTGTGCCGTTTTATGTAGTTTAACATAGCTGCAATCAATAACTCATATATTCAATTGTAAGCACAATTTTAATATCAATTTCGAATATTCGCGGTCTTGCATTAAAGCCCGTATAATGAAGGCACCGTCATCATAAATATGTTGATTAATCTGTGTTTAATTCATTAATCACTGGTTATACGGCATTGAGGGTTAAGTCCCGAGTGGGGTTTTCATTTAAATAACAATTAAAGCAGCGTTTTTTTTCCGTTTCCGGATGTCAAAGCGACAACACTGTACGAAAGGTGCTTCCAGTTTTTTAATTGAAATCACAGCGAAAATTAACCAATACCGGCCGCATATTACGAAATTATTCATCAAGAAGACAGACCTACGCGGACAAAATAAACAAGGTACGCGAAAATCCCGAGAAAATAAATCTAAAAAATCACAAACGGAATATCATAAGAATTGAGGTTAGAACTATCTGTCATCGTCAATTGACAACCAAACAGCGTTACCTGATAGTGACACCTGTCAGTGGCAAACGTCAAACGTATTGCTAGCCTAAACGGGCAAAATACGTTCCATTACACGCAAAATAAGACGTTTTGTTTTTGCAACATGAGTTCTACGGAAATGTCACTGGAGATGGTACAGCTATTCAAGATGATGAAAACTGAACTTGAGCAACAAACCGCAACTATTACAAGGAGTGTAACTGAAACCATCATGCACAATATGGATGAGAAACTACAACCATTTCTGGAAGAAAACAAATATTTGAAAAACGAGGTACAAAGATTACAGGAAAAAGTAAAATATTTAGAAGAAAAAAATAGGAAAAATAATTTGTTACTACATGGTATAAAAGAAACAGAAAAGAACCACCAAGAATTATTCAATCTAATCGAAGAAACACTGAAAAATCTGGATATCGACATAAATATATACGAAATAAATATTTATTATAGATTAGGAAAGAAACAAGAAGAGAGTAAAGTAAGGCCAATACTTATATCTTTTACATCATTTCAAAAGAAGCTAATAATACTGAAAAATAAAATGAAAATGCCGAAACAAACTTACATTACTGAGGATTTTTCGAAAGAAACGTTGGAAATGCGGAAGAACCTACAGGAAAAACTCAAACAAGAAAAACAAAATGGAAAGGATGCATTCATTCGAAACAATAAAATAGTCATAAGAGAAACACCAGATACAGAAAAAAGGAAGAGAGAGGCCTCGATATCACCTAACAACATAAACACATCACTCTCCAGTGGTTCGAAAAATATTATTGCACCCGCTAAACTACATAAAACAAATGCGTTTGAGTACATGAGGGCAAGATCTGCGTCTTTGACTGGAAAACCATCTCAGCAACATAACGCATAGGAAATGTCAGACACCGGTAACGAAATCAAAACAAACTATATAGGAAAGAACAAAGGAAAAAACAAGAAAAACCCCAATACGGTTGGTCACCGCGGGGTTATCGACCAAACCCCCCAAAAAAATACTACACTAAAAATGGAAAATAAAACTAAAATTAACAACAAGAAAAGGCGACTCCACATAGCAACATTGAATACAAGATCATTAAAGTCAAAAGAATGTTTAACTGAACTTGAACAAGCGTTAAACAATATAAATTGGGATATTCTCGGCATAAGTGATGTACGGAGATCGAAAGAAAATATTGAAGAGCATAAAGAATACATTATATACTATAAAAATGAAATACCAGGAATGTACGGCGTGGGCTTCATAGTCAAAAAATACCTGAAAAATAACATAATAGAATTTAAAGGAGTTTCAGATAGGATAGCTGTCTTAAACATTATACTTCCTGGTCACAAACACCCGACATCAATAGTCCAAGTATACGCTCCTACTGAGGTAGCGAAAAAGGAAATTAAAAATAGCTTCTACGAAAACCTAAATGAGACAATGGAGACCCTGTATAACAATATTATTGTGATGGGAGATTTTAATAGCCAAATTGGCCAACGAGGAAAGAACGAAGACAAAATACTTGGACCCTATACAACCGGCAAGCGTAACGATAATGGAAAAAGACTGATAAACTACGCGTTAGAAAATAACTTACATATTATGAATACTTTTTATAAAAGAAAACCTAAAAGAAAATGGACGTGGGAATCCCCCAACGGCCAAATAAGAAACGAGATAGATTTCATAACTACAAATAAACCGAAGCTTTTCTTAAACGTTGCAGTCCTCAACAATTTTGACTATTTTACTGATCACAGATTACTCCGAGGTCAATTACACCTAAATGAACCTAAAAATTCTAGGAGACATATACAAAATACTAAACAACCAATCACACTACCATTACCAAGTCATATTCTAGAATCCCTAAAAAATAAATTAATACCAATAAGCGATCTAAGAACAGTCCAGGAAAAATATGATACCTTAGAAGAAGAACTAAAAGGAATTAATAAAATCTTAGAAAAAGACAAACCATTCAAAGATAGAATAGGATCTGAAGCAAGAAGACTAATAAAACAAAGAGCACTTTTATTCGAGAACAGGAAGAATAATAGACAAAACATAATTAAAATCAGCAAAGAAATATACACTGAAATAAGGAAACACAGAAAAACACAAGAAACTAATTTAATACAACTCCACATTATAAAATCAGGTGGAATCAAGAATGCATGGAAAGAACTTCAAGACCACACAAACTGGATAACTAATGTAACACATCACAAAACCCAAAAAAATAAATCTAAAAGAAACGAAATATTAAATACAGCAACTGTTTTCTATCGTGATCTTTATCATGACGAACCAAGTACATCAATTACATGTAGAGAATCAATTATTAGTACAGAAGAAGAAACAGTTCCTAATATATTGAAAGATGAAGTGATTAAAGCTATCAAATCACAGAAAAGAGGAAAATCACCCGGCGAAGATAACATCTCTAATGAACTTATAAAAGGAGTATCAGAGACTATCGTGGACACACTAACAAACCTTTTTAACGAAATTTTAAGAACTGAATATATACCTCTTCAATGGACCACATCTACAATAATCTTACTTCACAAGAAAGGGAGAACAGATAATATATCGAACTACAGACCCATTTCGCTAATGTCAAACGTATACAAAATTTTCTCCAAGATAATACTGGACCGGATAACAAAGACCATAGACGAAAACCAGCCGAAAGAACAGGCAGGATTTCGAAGTGGCTTTTCAACCATCGACCACATCCATACCATCAAACAAATGATCCAGAAATGCAATGAATATGGAATAAAATACTACTTAGCATTTATAGACTACAACAAAGCATTTGATTCGCTGAAACACGAGAAAATATGGGAAGCTCTCACCGCACAACGGGTCCACAGTAAATACACTAACATAATAAAGAACATATACTCAGATATGAAAGCTAAAATACGCACAGAAAAGGTAGGAGAATATTTCCCTATTAGGAAAGGAGTTAGACAGGGAGATCCCTTATCACCCAAGCTGTTCTTGGCAACCCTAGAACATATATTTCGGCAACTGGAATGGAAAGAATATGGTATAAATGTTAATGGAAAATTGCTAAACCATCTAAGATTTGCAGATGATCTTGTATTAATATGTGGTGATCCAAACACTCTACAGATTATGATTGAACAACTGATAAACGAAAGCGAAAAGGTAGGACTATCAATAAATACCGGTAAAACTAAGTTAATGACAAATTACACAAAAACCCCCATTAAACCAGAAAATGCTGCAGAGCTGGAATATGTAAACGAGTACACATACTTGGGCCAAATAATATCTCCAACAGACATCACAACAAAAGAAATTCAAAATAGAATAAACCTAGGATGGAAGAGATACTGGGCTCTAAAAGACGTAATGAAAAACTCGGTTATACCAATAGATGGGAAGAAGAAAATATTCAATACATGCATCCTACCAAGCATGACATACGGATGTCAAACATGGAGTTGTACAAAGAAAAATATTAAGTCACTAGAAACTTGCCAACACCGAATGGAAAGAAGCATACTCAACATAAAATTAAGAGACAAAATTAAGTTAAAAACAATAAGAAAACAAACCAACATCATAGATATAAAACACCAAATCAAACAACTGAAATGGAAATGGGCAGGACACCTAACAAGAAGTAGGATAGAAAAGTGGACGAACGAAGTGACGGAATGGTGCCCTAGATATAAAAAGAGATGTAAAGGCAGGCAGCATCGAAGATGGGAGGACGATATCAAGGAGATAGCAGGACCATGCTGGATGAGGATAGCAAGGGACAGATCGTTGTGGAGAACACTTGGGGAGGCCTATGCCAAAGAGCAAGACAATCACGAAACCGGTGTCTAATACAAATAATAACATTTAATTATGTTGCTTTCAGAAACAACCATGATTAATATTAGTAGTCATAAGTAGTTATAAGATGAAATGTAACATGTAGGATTGTTAATAAAGGCTTTTATTATTATTATTTTTTTGTTTACATTTAATGTACTCTCCCTCTTCAGGAAGGCTCATAAACTATAGCCGGGCCGAGGCCAAGGATATAGCAAATTAATTATTATTGGATAAGAATTTACGAACTATTATTATTATTATTATTATAAAGCAGCGTTTAAAAAACATTGCTTAATTTTTTTCCCTCTCAAGTTCTGGCCTCTTCGAGATTTAAATGTTGTAAATTATCTTATAAATCTTTAGATAACATAATTTATTATTCAAGGAACGACGGTTGAATATTTATTTTGCCTAAAACCAAGGTTGATTTAATGAAATTCGTAATTTTGTTTATTAATTGAGTGAGATTTTTTACGTAAAACTTACTAATAAATAAATTCATTGAAGCCATTAATTAATACATAGGCGAGCATAATTATCATAGTTTTAAGTTTAAGCATCTTACGCCATCAAAGTCATTAATCTAGAAACAAAAGACTGTCTGTTCTATTTAATAGTCAAGCCCGCGTCTTTTGCAGGTCTAAGACTAGAATCAAATCTAGGCAAACGTGATTTAATCACGCACACGCAAATAAATTATCTAAAACAACGTCCTAAACAGTCTGTCGCGAACACAAGGATTTACAGGTTTATATTGTTCCCGGACACAATGCATTACATTGTAAGACGGAGAAACAAAACGTTTTGGTTATTGTAAAATGGGGACTCGGGAATAATTGCGACAATTATTCTGAGAGCATCTGTTGTTAGCAGACAGCTGTGACGTAGGCGTAATACAGTCTTAAGAGTTAAAAAAAAACATAATAAGTACCAAAACACGACGGCTAGCTGTTCCAACTTTGTCTGTGTGCATATTTTAAGCTCCTTTAGTACAATATTTTAAGCTCCTTTAGTACAATATTTTAATTGGTATTTATGATTATATGAATTCTGACAAAATTATTACATTCCACTGCAAATGTTTGACTTACATTAACCGATTATCTCTTTTAACCCTGTTACAACATTAATATATTTTCTTAGAAGGTCATATTGGCCTAGATTCTAGTTTTTCGGATGAGTAAATTTCTACAGATAAATATGTGACTAGACTCAAAGAGCTGGAATAACATGCTGAACTTTAAATAAATAACATTAAGCCAAGTTTAAACTGGAATTAGGATTATTTAAAAGTAAAAATAGCAAAAATTTTTATCACAATATTGTAGTTCTATCGGTCCTCGATAAGTCTGTTAACTTTGAATGAAATCTGGCCGTTTGAAGTGGTTCAAAATCAAGTCCAAAAGAGTCGGTTACAAACATACAGATAAAGCTAATAAAACGCCTATAAAACACTGTCATTCTCTGTCTTCTCTGAATGTAAAGAAACAGAATCTGAAACCATTAACTCAAGAATCTAAAATTTCTCGGTGCAATCCCACTAGTCTTAAGATAATTAACACAGTTAATGGTACACGAGAATGCACTAACAACCGATGCGGGTGCAAATTGGCTAAAGACACGTGCAAACTTATTTAAGGACTCCATTCTTGAGTGCAAGTCGAGTCGCCCGAGCGCGGAGTCTTAAAATTTAATAAAACTGCTGTTGTTACCGAAACATTTTAGCACTACAAGGAATTTGAGTCTTGGAAATGCTTGTATCTTGTCTCGTAGATGTCCTGTACTACATTTCAGTGAGCTTGGCTATTAGTTTTGAAGTTATATAACGGAGTTGTTAAAGACTGCATTAAAAATACTTGCCTCGTGGTCTCGCGGTACAAGTATGTGCCGTGCGATCTAGAGGTGCTGGGTTCGATTCCCGGGTCGGGCAAAGTGTTATTGGGTTTTTCCATTAGGAAATTCTCGGTAACAGCACGGAGTCTGGAAATGTGCCCGAAAAACGGCAATAGGCTCGCCCCCTATTACGTGGGACTGATGCATACTTGGCGAAATGTGGGTGCAGAAATGCACCTCTGCCTACCTCTTCGGGGAATACAGGCGTGAGTTTATGTATGTATGTATGTATGTAAAAATACTTAAAAATTAAATATTCTCGAGAAAGCTGTTTTTTTCGAACGAACGAAGTTTTCGCAAAACCCTTGTTATCTACTAGAATATCAATCATAAAGAAAAAAAAACTGATTATTATTAGCATTATTTATATTGGAACGGCAAAGTTACAACACGCGCCTTTGTTACATCGTGGTCCAAAGAATTTATATACTCATATCAATCAGCTGTTCACAACATATTACAAAAATCACTAATTCCCGGTAAGACAGAGTTTCTAAGATCACATTCTTGGCATGTTCCAAAAAGTAAACTCTCTTTTTTTACAATTACAAAAATATTATTCGGCTGGGTCATGCTAAAATATTCCGGTAACATACATATTTGATTCGAGATCATAGGGCCTTTTGCTTGCAAACAAATTGTGAAATAACTATTAAACTGGCAGCTGAATCCTCGAGCAAAAGGTACACGAGACTCATTATCATCATCATCAGCCCAAATACGTCCCACTGCTGGGCACAGGCCTCCCCTATAACTTGGAGGGTTTAGGCCTTAGTCCACCACGCTGGCCTAGTGCGGGTTGGCGGACTACACACCTAAGAAATTCCTAAGAACTTTTAGGTATGCAGGTTTTATCACGATTTTTTCCTTCACCGTTAAAGCAAGTGATAATTCATTGTGAATACACACATAACTAACACGAGAATAAACAAACCTAAATGATTTTAATTACAGTACCCCACTCACAAGCAATGAATATTTGCAACAGTTGTATACTAATGAACCTGTTACTGATGACACTTAATTCATTTTATTTTGAGTAAATCATATATTTAATCCACAAGACAGCGCGGTGTATAATGCACGTTTAAATCAAACCAAACGCCGGAACAATATTCAAATTAATCATATATTACGAGGACCGTTGTGCCCGCGCTGGCTTGTATAAATCACCGCCTGGGGGCGTATTTGTCGTCAACCCCCGCACATATTAATGTTTGATTTCTTCAAAAGCCTTTATTAATATCGCTGGACGCATGATTGACTTCTTTTGGGACTAAATATAGCAAATTGCCAATAGTTTTATGCAGAAAGGGATTGATTTGGTATTTATTTCGTTCGAAAGTCAAGTGTACTTCACCTTGGCCAAATCTCATTGAACTGGATATAGAAATGAATATATAGCACGTCAAAAATATTACCAAACTGTCTTGCTCATCAACATATTTTATATACTCAAAATAAATTGACTGCCTCGTGGTCTCGCGGCACAAGTGTGTGCCGTGCGATCTATAGGTCCTGGGTTCGATTCCCGGGTCGGGAAAAGTGTTATTGGATTTTTCCATTAGGAAATTCTCAGTAGCAGCTCGGAGTGTTTTATACCCAAAATAAATAATACCTAATAATGTAGGAAATGGATGGGAAAGCCCAAGGAATGTGAAGTGGTGTGAACCGAAACAGGCTGATGATGATGAGATGATGAATAAAGTCTACAAATTAAATCATTTCTTGCAAAATCAATTTCTAGGAGCCTCATATTTAACGCCTTAAATATTTACACTCGTAAAATCAAGTATTTTTTGTCACTGAACGAAATCCTCGGAATTGTTTACGTCATTCTCTTAATGAACGTTCATGTACCTCAAAACCGACTTAAAACAATTATGTGACTTCAAGTGACAAGTCCGTGAATTTTTTTTCAAATTTTATCATAAAATCACCTACACACAACAAAATTAATTTGTAACCGTTGAAAATGTACTAGGCAGACTAACTATTTTAAACCTTCTTAAACTGTCATTGGCGTAGTGGTTAAGAAATTATTTCTCGGCGACACGAAGCTGCAAGTTCAATACCCGTGCCCCAATAGTAAGCTTCAAAATAAATGTAGTTTGAGGTAAAATTAATGTAGTTTTTTTTTAGAATTGAGACAAAAACTAAGCAATTGAAGAATTGCTAAGCAGTGATGGCCTCGAGGTTTAGGCGCGCGGTCGAGAATTTCGGCGGTCGCAGGTTCAAACCCCAGGCACACACCTCTGACTTTTCGAAGTTATGTGTGTATTCACAATGAATTATCACTTGCTTTAACGGTGAAGGAAAACATCGTGATAAAACCTGCACACCTAAAAGTTCTTAGGAATTTCTTAGGTGTGTAGTCCGCCAACCCGCACTAGGCCAGCGTGGTGGACTAAGGCCTAAACCCTCTCAGTTGTAGAAGAGGCCCGTGCCCAGCAGTGGGACGTATTTGGGCTGATGATGAGACAAAAACACTAGCAGGCTGAACATGATAGTCGAATAATATAAAAGAGATCATAATTCACGAGTAACCACCCACAAACGGACAGTTTTATCGAATCGCAGTGGTTTTAATTCCCCGTCACGTTTAATAGTAAAGAGCCGTACTGTTGCAATTAACGGACCTACTCGGACTTTGTCATTATTACACAGTTATTACTTTGTTCCTTACTGGGGGTTTTACTATTTATATTGCCTGATTTTCCACTTGAAAAGAAAGATATTAATACCAGGGGCGACTGGGCTGATGATGATGATGCGGCGTGGTACTTCCGTAGAAGACCAAATGCGTTACATGTTAATTGTGTAATGTCTAGTTTATAATTGTTTATTGTGGTGTCAAATTGCTTTTGTTAAATAATGATTTAAAGTTTAAAGTTATTCGGAAATTTGTAAGGCAAGCTGAGCTTTTGGACTTCTATGGAAGTGCCGCCTCTGCTTAATACAAGCTTGAGCCGGGTAGTATTTTAAAAATAAGTGGCTAATGTCCTAACACGAATCGGTCTCCATACTAAAAATTAAACCAAGCGATCTATTGTGGTTTAGGGTTGAAATCGTACCATATAAAGTTACTTTTAAGTAAGTATGTACTTTATTTGCACCGGTCTCAAGGCATAAAGAATCACGGTTAGTGCAAGTGTTATTCGATCTTTCTATGAAATAATTCTCAGTAGCATAGAGTTATGTAAATGTGCTAGGGAAACGAGATTGACTTTACTCTTTTGTACGGGACCAGTAGATAGTAAAACTTGAGTATAGAAATTCATCTATGTGATACAGGCTTTCTAGAAAATTAACCTAACTTTTAATGTTGCGACCCATGTGCAAACAAGGACTATGATATTCATTTAAATAGAGTGATGAATCTATATTAATATTATAACCTGTAGAGTTTGTTTCCTTGAACGCGCTAATCTCAAGAACTACTGATTTGAGAAATTCGTTCAGTGGAAGATAGTCCACTTATCGAGGAAGGCTATAGACTATACATAAAGATACATATACGCTACGGCCAGTAGGAGCGTCGCAGCAATGGGAAATGTGGCTGAAACAAGAAAAAAATATGCTTTTGAAGTCTAATGTTTCACATACGAAGTTACGTAACGTATTTATAAACGTAAAGGCATCGCACCCACGACCTCGCGACCAAACACTTGGTAACCGAACCACGGCGGCTCTTAACATAGTTATTCATAACCTGCAATAGACTGGTGACGTAAAAAATCACTTTGATACATCTTGCTCATATCCTTGAAAGCACCGCAAATACTGTCAAACATGATGAATGATGGAACAAACCTTTACTTTACACTCAGCGCGCCCTTATGTGCTCCATAATCGTTTACATTTAGGGCACTTTGACAACTTACTTGCTATAAGAGCATCGAAATATCTTTGATTCGAATCATTTTTATTTGTATTCAAAAATAACACTAGCGAGAACTGACGCAATTAATAAATCAAGCATATTAAGCATATTAGACACAAGTTATAAATATTAACAAAGCTTTATTTATAAGCTTATTAACGACGCCAGAGTGACGTAATACTTTATTAAATTAGTTAATTAGTTTCATAACATAACATAACATAAACTCACGCCTGTATTCCCCGAAGGGGTAGGCAGAGGTGCTTTTCTGCACCCACATTTCGCCAGGTATGTATCAGTCCCACGTAATAGAGGGCGAGCCTATTGCCGTTTTTCAGGCACAATTCCAGACTCCGTGCTGCTACTGAGAATTTTCTAAAAGAAAAACCCAATAACACTTTCACCGACACGGGAATCGAACCCAGGACCTCTAGATCTCTCGGCACACACTTGTACCGCTAGACCACGAGGCAGTCTTTAATTAATTAGTTAATAGATTTTATAATTAATAGGTTCATACATATAAGTGATGCTATGAATAAAAAATATACAACACATATACATATGTACATATTTAGCGCTGCATCACGCTAAGGTTGCAGATAATGCCTTAGACATTAAGTCCACTTTTATAATTTATATATAACACATATTTTAATAAATTTACTAAAAAAAACATATCAAATGCCCAAAGAATCAGCGCATGAAACTGTGATTTCCAATTCAGCCTTTATTTATAAACATTTAATCGTGCAACAAACCCACAATTTGTCGGCCAATCGGGACACGGATCGATGCATTCATAATCATAGAGCATTACACCTATCCGCGCTTTAATCTCCAATCTCTATAACCTATCTGAAAATAATATTGAAACTACATAAAAATATATACATGGCTGTATTCCTCGAAAGGGAACGCTGAGGTGCATTTCTACACCCATATTTCGCGAGGTATGTAATAGGGGGCGAGCCCGGAAAAACACTGCAGTGTTGGACACATTTCCAGTCATCATCATCATCATCATCAACATAAGCAGTGATGGCCTCGAGGTTTAGACGCGCGGTCGAGAATTTCGGCAGTCGCAGGTTCATACCCTGGGTTTTGAACACCCAACAATCCAGGCACACACCTCTGACTTTTCGAAGTTATGTGTGTATTCACAATGAATTATCACTTGCTTTAACGGTGAAGGAAAACATCGTGATAAAACCAGCACACCTAAAAAGTTCTTAGGAATTTCTTAGGTGTGTAGTCCGCCAACCCGCACTAGGCCAGCGACACAAGGCCTATACACTCTCAGTTGTAGAGGAGGCCCGTGCCCAGCAGTGTGACGTATATGGGTTGATGATGAAACGACAAAAATATATGTATGTTGTAACTTGTATATTATAATCGCAAAATTCATGATCATCATCATCATATACGTCCCACTGCTGGGCACTACGACTGAAAGGGTTTAGGCCTTCGTCCACCACGCTAGCCTAATGCAGGTTGGCGGACAATTCCAGTCAACACAAACAAATAGAAGGTCTATATAAAATAATAATAAAAAGCTTATAAAGCTATCTTGATATCCTTATATTATCTAAGAATACCCTCAATAAATTACTGGTGAAAGATTTCTTTCATCCCATGAATGGATAGTCAATATGTGAAAAGAAATGGGTCAGACCGGACACTGAATGGCATTTGATAGATTACAAATATCCCTTCCTAGATAGCATATGCATTTGACCTGTTACAAAGAAAGAGATAGAAATATATAATGTCTAAAGTGGGAAGAGGACGGGTAACAGTATTTTTTGGACTTTGTTCCCATATTTCTCTCGTATTATAAAGCTGTTTGTTCCGGCTTTGGGTCGTTGCAAAGTTTGTTCGATCAAACTTTTTTTAATTATCCGGTACGACAAAACTCTTTACTTGACGAAAATTTATAACAGTTCAATGGTATTTACATCGTTCGAATGACGTAGGACATATAAAAGAAATGTTATGTGCTAAAACAACATAACAATAATGACAGACAACAGATATGACCAACAGAATAATTAGAACCCACTGACATTACAACCAAAGTTAGATTTACACCCTAACAATTATTTTTAGAAATATAGAAGAGGTTTTGTTGGTAATCGAGCTTGCAGAAAAACAGCCTCGCGTTTTGCAAACAATCTTAGAATCTCCTAAACGTAATCAACCCTATACTATTGTAGATTAGACCGATTTAATTATAATCTATCCTCGCTGCTATCTATTTAAAAAAAATAACCAACCATAAATAGTCATCTGCGAGCGAGTCCACTAAACATTCACCCGATTGTTCTTATCTTGCGATCCACAGATAGGGATTAGGATTGATGTTACGTTCCAGGCAGACAAGGCTTCCAATTTACTAAAAAAGATATTCCTGAAACTCATCCACTACATTGCAAACGTAATTTCAAATAATAGGCTATTAAATATAAACCAATAATCATTGTAACATTAGCATCGGCCGCCACAGCCACGATTTCCATACAGATTGTCCCGACAGATGGGAGCGAATACGCGATACTAGGGGAATTTTTAATTTCCCAATTGTTATACAAGTGGTCTCGGCCACTCGTAACCGCGGTTAATAACTGACATTCCGTTAAAAAAACGTTATATATAAATTGGGCAGAATTTTGATTGGATTTTATGTCGCCTAGTGTTCAGGATATTATTAAAAGGGTCATTCATACGATAGAACATTAACTTAATCTAAATTACTCTGGAGTAGAAGCTTCAAGGTAGGGTTGTTATGGATATGATATTTCGGATCTGGATACGGATATGGATATAGGAATAAAATTATATCGGTTTCGGATACGGTTACGGATATGTAATTATTTCGGATTATCCGTAATTTTCGGATAGTTTCGGTTACGGATATTAGATTAAAGTAAAATATAACTGATTTATAAAGGTGTCAGCTGTTTGGATGTTTTTGGTTTTGCTGTATATTTTGTTTCAACAATAACTGTTTTTTGTACTTATCACAGTGTTTTGATATAAGATGAAGTTTCAGTGAAGTAGTGCTACTTAACAAAAGACTTTCTTAAATTAAGTATCGACTCTTAAATAAGAAACTAATTACTTATGAAAGAGGTTATGTTATGACTAGAAATAACAAACAAACTGCAAGATTCACGTGGCGTATGAACGGGGAAACAAAAACCTGTCGAAAGTCGAAACATGCCGTTTTTTTTGACTCCACCCTTATACAAAACTATCCGAAACTATTCGAAACTTCTGAAACGGATACGGTTACGGATATATTTTTATTTCGGATATCCGATAGTTTCGGTTACGGTTACGGAGCTCCATAACATCCCTGCTTCAAGGTAATATGACCGCCCCGTGACGCAGTTGGCTATATACCAGCTTGCGGAACGAGAGGCCGCGGGTTTGTTTCAGGTGTGGGTGTTTGCGAGACCGAAATTCTCTCGTAGCTTCTGATACCCACGACACAGGACATGTTTCCTAGTGTGGGGACAAAACTATGTATGTGGCTGTTGGGTATATTTTATTTATTTTGTGAAAGATGATTCCGATCACCGTACGGAATATGTGAAACATACTTCAACTGACGACTGAATAAATTATAAAATAGGAGTTTTAATATAGCGAAGATAAAATTAAAAGTTCATGAGCTAGTTATATTTTGATGAAGAATAATTAACGCTAAAGTTGCATTTCATTTTCCGTAAGCCCAACTATTCTTACATAAGGAAATGTATACCTAATGTACAACTACATATACATATATAGTTCCTATACCCCAAATATGTTCCTATATATATAATTGAATAGTATCGGAAAAATGTGTGTAGTGGTCTTGTATATTATAAAATGGCAAAATAATTTAATATTTGCTTGCTTTGTAACCAACTTCATCTAAATCCAATGGTTTTGTTTCTACTACAACTCAAGACGTAGTTTAGGC
Organism: Hemaris fuciformis; assembly: GCA_907164795.1. Classification (NCBI taxonomy): domain Eukaryota; kingdom Metazoa; phylum Arthropoda; class Insecta; order Lepidoptera; family Sphingidae; genus Hemaris; species Hemaris fuciformis. Next base: position 11,337,240 of record OU015452.1, read on the forward strand.
CACAGCTGCCTCACGCGACAGTTGGATTAATGTCACTTTGATATTGACATACGCTGATCTCCATAAATGCTGTAGCATATATTATTTATAATACATACATTTCAAGTAGTATGTTGTTAGCAAAATGAAGTCTTTATCATGATATTACTATTTTTCTAACTATTCAAATTTGAGTTTTTAAATTTATTTTTTTCTTCCAAAGAACAGCGTACCGCTAATACTTTACACGATAGAAGGCCTTTTATTGCCAATCATATGTCATTATTTTAGTATATGCTTTATTGTAATATCGCAAAAACACAAATAATGTAAAATAAAGCTAAATTCTTACATACTAAGTTTGCTAGAAAGGACGGTGTTATCACTATTAGCGATCTCTTCCAGACTACCCAGAAAAAAGTAGTGAATAAAAAAGGGGCAGTCACTGTGCATTTTTCACACATATTGAAAGATCTGGTGTGACCCAGATACCGCCGCGTCGCAGTAACATCGCAGGGTGTTCGACAAAATATCGCCATCGAGATATCACGTTTACGAGCGATAAGTAAGAAGCAACACGTTATGTACTACGGTTATGTCGCTATTTTACTAAGACAGGGTTGCACTCGATGCCAGACGCGAATGAAGACCCCTAAACTGATTTATTTAAATATTAAATAAAAAAAATCAAATCAATATTCTGTTCTGTGCTCTAAATATAGATGTTTTTTTTCTCGCCCATATTAACTTTCTTTGTATAATGCTTCACATATCATTAGGTGTTCCTGCGGATTTTTTTGGACAAACAACGAAAAACAGTACTTATTCACTAACAGTGTATGCAAAAAATATTATTAAAATATTATATAGAACATGATCAATGGTCTCTTACAAAAGACATTATCACTCATTTTCACTATGATGAGCACGCCTCATATACGATAATAAGCAATGCTACTTTAACATAAGGAATAGTAGGTAAACAACGACAGACGGAATTCTAATGGAGAAGTTGCAGTATTTTATTTTTTAATGTAGCATATCACAATGACATAGAACGAGGTATCCTAACAAAAGTTTCCATGGAGTTTATTTCTATTATTTCTATACAGCCCCGTGGCGCAGTTAGCTAGACACCAGCTTGCGAAACGAGAGGCCACAGTTCGATCCCCGCACCGAGATAACTGTTTGTGTTCACAAATATTTGTTTCGGATCTGGGTGTTTGTGAGAGCGAAAAGTCTCTCGTAGTTTTTGATAACCACGACACAAGACTTGTATCTCAGCGTGGATTCAGAACTATGTGTGAGACTGTCGGGTGTATTTATTTATTTTCGCCCCCTTGATGCGCCTGGATGCGACCCAGCGCCCATACCGAGGAGTTTACAACGCCTTCAGCCGCATACAGCGTCAGATAACAGTGGATCACGTATTTACTGCTCTTTTATCGTGATTGTAAAACTGTTTCTTATATTCCACACGGCGATAGCCCGCCGTGTAATTTTATATCATCGAATATATGGCACACAAAATTGATGTAATGGATAAATTTTTGTTATGGTTATGAAAGCTTAGTTGACGTGAAAATGGTGTTTAAAATGAAGATAAGTATTACGGGGTTTTTTATATTCAGCCTACTCATTCGATTCCCGGTTGGTTAGACTTAGTAAGATTAAAGCTTAAGTTTTACTAGTACTTTTTATTGTCTCTAGGATTTGTTCCTTAATTCTTTACAACGAAATAATTCTATACATAGTAATATCCACGCCTCATAAAGCATCTTAGCATTAAATTACACTAAATGTTATTGTCTTTTAAATCAATAATCTGGAGTTGTTTTGGATACACAAGGATAAAAGAGGCCTCGAAATGGAATTAATCCTCGAGCCTCTTAAATTAAATGACGCCACGCTGAACAAACATTTAATTCGATACACAAATGAACACAAATTAACTTTCGAGTTAGAACGTGTACGCAAACGCCACTCGAAAACTGTCTCGGTTAACCTTACCTTACTCACTTAATGGTTTCCCAGATAACTTGTCAGATGGAGCACAGAATCGGACTCAGGCTTTTGAAAGGGACTCAGGTCCGCGAAACTACAATATTCTTACATATTTTTTTAAGACGTATTTTTATTTTTTCTTTGGTGTTCCGTAATTATTGATTCACTTACTTTAAAATAACATACCAGTTAAAATACAGTTACAAGGATGTTTCGGGAATAATAATTTTTTGTCAATCTTTAAAACTAGAATAATATTTTCAGGTGATGTATAGATATACCAATGTCTTACAGTATACTAATTATGTAAGTGATAATGATACTGAAAACGTTCATCATCATCATCAGCCCATATACGTCCCACTGCTGGGCACGGGCCTCCTCAACAACTGAGAGGGTTTATGCCATAGTACACCACGCTGGCCTATTGCGGGTTGGTGGACTATACACCTGAAAAATTCCTAATAACTTTTAAGTGTGCAGGTTTCCTCTCGATGTTGTCCTTCACCGTTAAAGTACGTGATAATTCATTGTGAATACACACATAACTTCGAAAAGTCAGAGGTGTGTGCCTGGGGTTTGAACCCGCGACTCGACCGTCGAGATTCTCGATCGCGTGCCTAAACTTTGAGGCCATCACTACTTATGTACTTACTGAAAACGTAACTACAAATGTATAATTTGCATGGCAATAAAATTCCAATTCAAATCGCGTTACCTAAAAACTAATATTTTAATAATAGTGCGTGATAAGAGGTGTTAAAACCCCATATTTGTTTTCAATTCCGACCCATCGAGGTAACTAACAGATGTGATCGCATGTTAATATTGTCGTGTAAACAGGAGTTTAATTACGTGTGACGGCGGGCGACACCTTTTATTTATGCCCCCACAATACCTTGTATCGGCTTACTTGATGCGGGTCTGGGGATTTAGCATAAATTAATAATCAAGGTACATATTTCGGTTATGAAAAATATCTTATTACGTCACCTTCTCTTTTACGATACATTATATCTCACGACGCGGTACTTGTTTTATACTTTAGGTTTGTTGTTACCAGTGGCAGTACTTCCATAGAAGCCCAAAAGCCCAGTTTGCCTTACTAAATTCTAAACAATAATCTTTAATCTTTATTTAGCAAAAGTAATTTGACATAAATGACCCCACAATAAACAATTATAAACTAGATATTACACAATTAACGTGGAACGCTTTTGAGCTTCTATGGAAGTAGTGGTTGTTACCACGGGGTTTTAGTAAAAATACTAAGGCATTTGTAGAAGAAGCAATGTAATTAAAATTGACTAATGCTCGAAATTTTTTTTTAAACCTACATTAAATATCTCTCTCTAAATTATTAAGTCATACACAATAACAAAACCTTTTTTCATTTACATACCTAACGGCGTAAAACCATATACTGAGAGCTACGTCATCGCTCTTGCATAAACAAGAATGACTCACAGGCGGTCGCCCCTCTGCGGTGTCGATTGCCGCCCGCTGCAGCGGAGCAGGCATTCATCGGTCTGCGCGCGGACAGCAAACATCCGATTATTGGAAAATAAAAGGAACTTTGATTGAAGTTGATTGTAGAAATTACTTCTCAAAATGGATCCTCCAGTAATAACGATGTCACTGCTATTCATAACGATACAGGGCTATCTGCCTCGTCAGTAATTGTGAGAGCTTACTAAAGAAAACTCAAAGTATGAGTTATCACCATAAACCAACAGTTGTGACGTCGGCAATGTGACGTCACACATCTTAAAGACGCTTCAAAGCCTCACCTGCTCCGATATACCCTAATAGCCATTTTATACTCGTACATTGCCTAACCCAGAAATCGATGTCTCAAAAAGATTTTTGGACTAACGAAGCAGGCAAAAACGCTTATGTCATTAACTTAGCTTCTCGTCTGTATATATTTTTAATCTACATTAACTAAAACCCAAAGCAATTTAATTATAAATAAGCAATTACCTCAAGCCACACTAGACATCGCACGGTCGGATCTATTTTTAATTTAGCAACGTGCAAACGAACCCGCCAGTTCCCGAGGGAGGCTGTCGGCGAAAATCGCGCCGTGCGGGAAAAAATTACGCACAAATCGCGGCTCTAAGTCAACATTCAATTTGACGCTCGTCATATTTCTGCTACCCTCGGCGCAATTCCGCGGAATGTGGCCAAATTTTATTGATACAAATTGGCATCGGTGTTGGTGTTTATTTTTGGATTTGACTGCCTCGTGGTCTCGCGGCACAAGTATGTGCCGTGCGATCTAGAGGTCCTGGGTTCGATTCCCGGGTCGGGCAAAGTGTTATTGGGTTTTTCCATTAGGAAATTCTCAGTAACAGCACGGAGTCTGGAAATGTGCCCGAAAATCGGCAATAGGCTCGCCCCCTATTACGTGGGACTGATACATACCTGGCGAAATGTGGGTGCAGAAATGCACCTCTGCCTACCCCTTCGGGGAATACAGGCGTGAGTTTATGTATGTATGTATGTATGTTTGCACGATTACATGTCAAAGCGTGATATTAACGTAATTATGGCAGCGATTAATCATTTGTAATATCAGGCGTTGTTTAAATTATGTGATGGTAATTGTGCATGTACCAATGCATGTAAACGCGAAACTTGGTTGAAGATGTGGCCTTATGCCTATATCTTAGGGGATATAGGCGTAAATACACTTAGATTGGAATTAAAAATTTATCTATTAAAAAATAAATAAGTGTAGCATAACTTACTTAATACTAAAATGTGCACTTTATATTCTTTGATTGATCTTAAAATGCATTACGTGTTGCTGGGAGATTTTCTTGCGCGGTTTTTTCTCTCACAATCAGTGTGAAAAGTAATTTCTTGGTAATTCAAAACTTCTTTAGCAACTTTATCATAAAAAAATGGCAGTCCAAAGGCGGACGGTCTTACATTTTACTAAAATTACAATTATTTTTCTCCAAGCTTTTGTACATCATATATTTCGTTACTAAGTTAGCAGTCGCTTTTGTATCGCTCTGCTAGGCTGTACGTAAACATGGACTTGCAAAGCCTAAAATACATACTATAGGAGAGTACAACGCGAAAAATGCTCACGAACTAGCGTGACAATAATCCTCATTTACAAAAGGGCAAATAGCCCGGACCGCAGACGTGCCGGCCGCGCGTGGCCCCGGATCACATCGTGTCCAAACACAGACAATACTTGTAAAATCATCGTTGATATCAAAATTTAATGACGGTTTTATCTTTACAAATAACGTAGGATTTACGCAATAGTTTCAGATGCAAATGTACGTGTGTAATCGATTATTAGGCGAGTATAATGTATCGATGATTGATTGTATACTTTTGTGGATTTAGCGGAGATTGACTCCCATCATTTAGTATGACGAACTTAAATTACTAGCCGTGTTACACTCAATTACCATGAGATAATCCAAAATTCATAAACGAATAAAAATGCTAAATCTACTCATGTCCAACACTATGTAGTCAGTAACCAGTATAACATTCTTATAGAAAATAACTTTCTCAGCAATGTGTTTGGCAAATGTGTTGTGTAGTTTTGGCCGCGCCCCGACCGGACTTAATTTTATTTATTTATTTATGTCATACATAAGCATAGTTTAGATAAAGTTACCATACTTCGGAGTCGTATCCAAAACCTGACGATACCGAACTCCATATTTAAGATTCTTATCGTTCCATAACATTGGAAACCCCAACCAACATTGAAAATAATCACGTCAAACCTAGAAACGCAAACCCGAAATACTTCACTCACAGTAGCGTTAAACACAGCCAGTTTCCCCCGCATTTCCGACACGAGAACGTGCATACGTGACGTCACATCCGGAGGCCGCACTCGCTAGGTTTCAGCTCGCACAAACGCCCTAATCCTAATCCATTCAGTGCACACGTCATCCGGCCAGCAGTCCGTCTAATGTACTTTACTTGTGTTTTGGTACGTTATACTGCTGATAGTAAGGTCGCTATCGCCTCGACACACTAAAGGGAGATACACCTTGACATCAATTGTTAATCATCAGGCCTTTTACGTCCCACGGTTGGGCAATCGTCTCTTCAACAGCTTAAAGGCGTGAGGCATGAGTCCACTACGCTAGTATAGGTAGTGGAAGTTTGCAGGCTTCGTATGTCATATTTGATGTTTTCCTATACTTAAAGAGCGTGAAAATCCATTGTAAATTCATTATTTGAAAAATTCTAAGGTTGGAATTTGAACCGTCAATCGCCGAAATTTTATCGAGGCTATTAGAATGATATAAGAAAGCCCATACTCTTCTTGGTAAGAGCTAAGGTTGTAGAAACCTATTTTTATAACATTTAAGATATTTGAAGTCGCTTTCCCGCCGCGTAAATACTAAATATGTCATGAACATCGTTCTCAATTCACATATCTGATTTATATTGCTAATCCGTAGAAAAACAGACATAAATCCGTTTTTTCATTTATACAATATCCAGATCATAAATAAAAATTGTGCACAACCCATTTAACTCGGAGCGCGTATATCAATGAACAAAATCAATTGGCAACACTCACAAATTGTTATAAATGTGTCACAGAGGGCGTTGATATACAACGCCACAGATAATAAATATTGCTAACCAGATTTTGTTTTTTTACGAAAGAGGTTTTTGAAAATTAATTTTATTCATAACTAATGTATTTTAACACACACGTTGTAACACGTTTTTCTAAAACTAATGGAATTAATCTACTCCTACTAAAAAGATAGTTTAGAATTAAACTGTCAAGTTAAAAAAATACGGGATTCCTATTTGTAACACTGACATCGAGACCCTAATAAAAACCTAGTAAGGTACGCAAATAGAACGTGCAAATTATTGTAAACTTTATGATGGTCGCGGTACCTGCGCCAAGTAATTTACGCCGCCGACGACGGTAGAACTCATTACCACCTCATTAGGGCGGGTACCTCTCCCTCCGCGAACGCTTAACTACACACTTCGTTCCCATTTGCATTTCGAGATAAAATGTTTTAGAAGCCTCACTTTTTTGCGTTAGACAGATTGTCATTTTTATACTTTGTTCTTTTTCTTCATTTAAAAAGTTTGCTTCTGAAATTTAGTGTTACTTTAGGAGACAGAGGACGCCCTAGTATTATGCTTTGTGATAAATTTTGTCGCAACATCAATCCTCTAAATACATATTTATAAAGCAAATCAAATATAAATTCTTAGTTCGTTCATGAAAGCTGCACTGATCTTTTCAATAAGATATTGAAAGTAGAATGATATTATAACAAGCAAATACATTTTTACCTTCCCATTCCAATTTAGAAACAGACAATAAGTTTTTTAACAACGTGTGACGGTTTGTAAGTAACATTTCTGTGGCGGGAAAAGCAGCATGGATCATTACTTGGCCCCAATTCCAACTTCGAATCACCGAAGGACACTCGGGATAAGTAAGCCAAAACTTGAACTTATATATGGGCACAACTTAAATAGGTTGTCGTGGAAGTCTGACTGAGTAGAACTCAAAATTTATAGACCTGTTAATAACAGTGCATTAGCTAAATAGTCCACTGGAGTTACAAAACCAGATCCCATTTTCAAGTAAGCTATCTAAAATTTATACACAATGTTATTAAGACTTTGTAATCAAAAACATTCGAATCCAACTAAATTGCGTCATCATTTTGAACTTTCAAGATTGAAGACTAAATCGAGATTTTATCTCAGTTGGGACGTGGAAAGATTAGTGCAAACGTTTCAACTTGGAAGTTAATAAAACGTTGATGTGTTGTGAAAAATGAGAGGCGATCGACGGCTCGACGTTGGGGGGGCATGGGGAGTCACAACTGGACGCTGTTCGCACATTAATCTTTGAGATGGGATCGAGCGACATTCACGGACTTGAAACTGACGGCTGGGGCTGCCAGCTCCATATATTACGAAAATTAATTAAAAACAGCAATTTAATTCAGGAGTACTTAACTTTTAATATTAAGTTTGCTTAGTGATGTCATTCATTGATAAAATCTCTTCTTATTTATAAAATTATCCCATTTCAATTGGATCAAGAACATTAACAATAAACATTCATAATAACTAACTGGACTAAGGCCTAAACCTTCTCAGTTGTAGAGGAGGCTCGTGCCCAGCAGTGGGACATAAATGGGCTGATGCTGATGATTCATAATAAAAAAGCTCATTGCGTAGCTAAATTATTCCCGCTGAACTATACTCAGCCATTCGTTCCCAGTCTATTTTTCGAAACTTACTCCGCGCCTGAGCGCACTTCACAACGAAGGACGAGTCGTAGTATCCACTCCAAAACTCATCTGCTGCAGTGGTCCACTCCACGTATGTGGCACGCCTACTAATATTTCACCATCCTGTGGTAGAGGGTTCATTATGAATACGTTCCTAAAGAACCATGTAAATGGCATTAATTTATGAGCAGCTTCTTCGTGGAAGCAGCGGCCATTTCAGTTTTAATATTTCCTCTTTGTAAACGTCAAAGGCATGTGCCAGCCAGACTGACAGCGAATTGGAACAAAGTTAATTACATTTTTAAATTTAAATTCAATAAACTACAATATTTAAATTCAATAATTCGTTTATTTTCAGTTGAATGAAAGACACAACTTGAGAATACTCCTTTGAATGATATCGAAGTAATACATTACACAAATAATTATAACAACTTAAATTTATCACCAGAAATGAATGTTAATAACCCACACGGGGCAGTATACCCCGTTCCTAATACATCCCAAGCGATACAAGATAAACGTTATGTTATGTGGATTGAACGCCTAACAGCATAAAGTCATAAAATCTCAGAGCCTTATCGTCGTGACAGCTCAATCAAAAGCAGACAACTCTATTATGGAGCGATCATTTAACGTGTCCTTAGTACGAGCTGCAAAGATTTTTTCCAACATGACGCAATCTTTTGAAGTCTTGAATTTTTAAACGAAACATTTTCTCTGGCAAAGGAAATTATGTCACGTCACATGCGGTCGCCTTATTAGAATCTATAATAAACTGTTCTAGAGTATAATAAAATTAATCATGTGCTAGACATGCTTCAGATTTTAAAATTAATTTCAATTTTAAATATAAATTGAATTTTAAATATAAACTGGCAACACCAAAATAAGTTAGTCTAAATCAGCGAAACACGGCGGACTTAAATGACTTCGTACTTTCCAAGTAGACATATTAATACACATTAATATTTAGCAACGTTTAAAACTGGAGTTAAGATAAATTGTAGCGAACAGTAAACCGACTGCTGACTAATGAATATTATAAATCAACGGTACATCTCCCTTCGAATTGATTTATTACAGTTTGTTAAATAAAATTGCAAATTAGCTTTGACTGCTTTGACTGATGGACGCCTAAAATTTCAAGAAAAGGCGGTTTGGTAATTGTATGTTTCGATAAGTTGGCAGTATTGGAAATCTGTACATTGAGGTCAATGTGTTGCCAACACAACGATGTTATAAGTCATGCAAACTATTTTTTTTTGGTTATTCACCGAAAGAAATTTGGAATAGCGATTTAGCTTTGTGTTACAATGGGCTGAAAGATACTTTTTCTTTCGACTTTACAAATAAAAAGTATAAAACGAATTTTTTTGTGAACATTCATACAGCCGTCCATTAAAATATTATCTGAGACCTGCGTTTCTTCTATTCACTATTGCTCTTTTTTTGTGTTTTTTACTTTTAACAAAGAGGATTTTATCAAGTATTTCTTTTACTGTAATATAGCGAAATAAGTCTGAAGATGTTTAAAAAAAAAATCAATAAGTGTAGTGTCATTTACCCTCCAAACAATTGCTAAACTGACCTATGTCAATATTTTTAAGCAGTCTACGTCACTGTTCTTTCATATAAACTTATAAAATGGACCCACTTTAATCCATCTTATTCTAAATAAACATATGTAGGTACATATCACAATGTGTTATTAACGTTAAGGAACACTCACATTATTAACAGGCAGTAAAAAGCATACTTTTCGATTCCTATTCAAAGCACTATTTATATCTTAATCTCATGACGTCACAGTTTCTAATGCTTCACGAATCCGAACAAAACAATTACACACAACACTAAACAGCCCACTAGGCGTATCTGGAACATATTACGAATGGGTTAGCAATTTGCTCCCAAATAATATGTGTCGTTGATAATCCGGCCCCGCTGATTTGCGCTGTAACCCGTGAAATTTGAAAATGACAAATACGCAGATCCACATCTCAAATATTGATATCCTTTAGTTAGTATACACGCATACCTGTACCTTCGAAGGGTAGACAGACGGAGATTACTATTACCGCACTTCCATACTCCGTGTGGTTATTAGGAACTACCTGATGGACCAAATAACCGAATCTAGAACCTTTGAAACATACACCACAATATATACCGCGGGACTGAGGTGATCTTCGAACCCCAACATTATGTTACTAGCCTGCTTCCTCTTCGATAAAAGAAATACTTTTTTATGCCGTAAACTTTCTAACAATTTTAACCTCTTTTTTAATATTCCACTTTAGTATTTACTGCCAGTTGTTAATTTACTACGTATCAATCACCATTAACACGGGCAAAGCGAAAAATAGCTAAACAAATACACCGAAACGTCCAAATCAATCAGAGAACAATCCATTTTGGCGTCTGTTGAATTCGTTGTTTTATTTTTCGAACAATGAATCAAAAATGTTTACTTCATCGCAAAAAGTCAACGGCAGATAGTACGAATATTCGTTTATTTTTTTTCACGCGGTCGAGAATCTCGACGGTCGCGGGTTCAAACCCCAGGCACACACCTATGACTTTTCGAAGTTATGTGTGTATTCAAAATGAATTATCACGTACTTTAACGGTTAAGGAAAACATCGTGATGAAACCTGCACACCTAAAACTTCTTAGGAATTTCTTAGGTGTGTAGTCCGCCAACCCGCACTAGGCCAGCGTGGTGGACTAAGGCCTAAACCCTCACAGTTGTAGAGGAGGCCCGTGCCCAGCAGTGGGACGTATTTGGGCTGATGATGATGTACCGTAGGCGTGTATTTTGAATAGGTGGTGAATGATTAGACGCTAAGTGTAATCAGCCATTTCTTTACATCAAATATTTTGAAATATTTATAAGAGTGTTCGTTATTGAAAGATGTTTGTCGCTTTTTAATAGTACATCGCCCTCTTTGACATCACTTTATCAATTATAATATTACCATGGAGTCACTTGCATATCACTTGTATGAGATATAAATTTACCCTGAGGAAATCTCCAAGTGGTATAAGTTATTTTAACATCTGTTATATTTTTCTGAGTTATACTATAGTATACTATATATGAGTAGTTTTTTACGAATTACAAATCAAGAAATAAAATACTTTTTCATAAGCTTAAAGTCTATAGATTCCACAGTTTGTACTCGCATACATAATTCGTGATTTACGTCATAAATTGTTTTTCTAAATAATCTTTGACAAAACAATGACCGTAGAACTATATCTTGCACATGACGTCACCGTTCAACCCCGTATCGATTCTCGTGCAATGAATAAACCATGTGACAATCAATACGTGGCATCTGTGAATTTTTTACTTCACAGAAATAGCCTTTGAACTTTTGATGGCATCATTTAACCGATTATTAAAGTCAGTTGATTCTAATAATCTTTTACAAAGTGGCCTCGAGGCTTAAGCAAGCGGTCGAGAATCTCAGCGGTCGCGGGTTCAAACACCTCTGACTTTTCGAAGGTATGTGGGTATTCATAATGAATTATCACGTACTTTAACGGTGAAGGAAAACACCGTATGAAATCTGCACACCTAAAAGTTCTTATCAACCCGCACTAGGCCCGCGTGGTGGACTAAGGCCTAAATCCACTCAGTTCTTCAGTGAAAGGTGGGCACCAGTCCGTCCAGCAGTCGGACGTACCTATATGGGCTGATGATGATGAATCTTTTCCTGGTGCGTCACACTGTACTCTTTGCGTAAATTGACGGATAGGACTCTGATCCAAACACCACGTATTTAATTTATAAAGATAATATAAATCGAGATAGCGACCTCAAAGCCTGAGAAATAAGTATCTTTGTTAATGAGTTCATGACATAAAGAGGCGATTACGTTCAGATTATATCGATTCCTAATCGAGTCCTCAAAGAAAATTAATTAAACGTATTTAAGGCCTCTTATAGATGATGAAAATGCCATCTAATACTTAGCTATAAAGGATTAACCGTATTAGTAACATGACAACATCGCTACACGACAAAATGGAGTACAATAAGTGTTATATCGAAGCTTGGATTGGCTTATAGGTACAATTTATTAAACTTATCAAAACATTATGAAGAAAGTTTAATTGATTAAGTAGAAAATGACGAAGAAATGTATGGTAACCCTGACTGGGTTTACTTTAATTATGACCTTTACATTACACTTTAAGTGACGAAGTTCAACGGGATTTTAAAACCTAGAAGTAAACCTATTAATTATTATTAATCTTTAAAACTAGCTTTTATACCAGGTCCTGTTTGATTTAATATATATCTAAACATTTCTGAGAGAAAGTTTTTTTGTCCAATAAATAGTTTAATAAACAATAATTTATATCTGGAGATTATTTTAGGTGTGTCAATTATATATTTAGTTAGAGTACAATTTATAATAATAAATACACCCAACAGTCACATACATAATTCTGATCCCACACTAAGATACAAGTCTTGTGTCGTGGGTATCAGAAAATACGAGAGACTTTTCGGTCTCACATACACCCAGACCCGAAACAAATATTTGTGGGTCACACAAACATTTGTCTCGGTGCGGGGATCGAACCCGCGGCCTCTCGTTTCGCAAGCTGGTGTCTAGCCATCTGCGCCACGGGGCTGTCAATTTATCTGCTTCATATGACGTTCTTGTAAGGTGTAATGGTGATCGGTGTGTCACAGGAGATGCATCTATCCCGTGGGAGATAGCCAGCAGTAGCCGGGAGATAGCCTGTCACTCCCACTTATCCTCAAGGACCCTCCCTCAAGTAATTACACGGTTTAACACCATTTACCATGTGATGTTAATGTTAAAAAGATTCAGATAAATTATTGCAGAAGTACCAAGCAGAGGGCACGAGTTTGTTCCCTGCACCGAGACAAATGTTTGTGTGATCTAAAAGTATTTGTATCGGGTCTTGGTGTTTGTAAAACCGAATAGTTTTTCGTAATTTCTAACACGACACAAGACATATCTTACAATAGAGTGATAATATATTATGGCAATTGTGTGTATTAATTTTATAATTTTCATATCTAGACGAAAGAGTTCGGAAAGCCAATTTTATTTTTGTATGTTGGTATGCTTGATGTCGACCCAGGAGTTGCATTGGCTAGTTAGTTCTGAGATATATGTTAACAACTAATAAACACACAATATTTTAAATCTATACTGGCTATACGAACGCTAGTTTATTGTATGCTAATACATCGAGCTATAAAGAAGGAAATTGAATAGAGAGTTTTGGTTTCGTCAAATAAAAGAACAATACAATTATTTCATTGGGAACAGCTCTGAGAATTTATATTTCTATTTCATAGTGTTTGAAGGAAAAATTAAGTTGATAGTTTACTATACGTTCTTCTACTTTGACTGACCTTTGTTCTAATTTATTCAGGGCTGACAGCCGTATTATTTAACCGAAATAAAATATCATCTAACTATATGATAGGTTACAATAAATATGTAACACACGCACACCATATACACAACATTTACACATTAGATCGTATAGTGTAATGCTCTCGAGGGAAGGCAAGACCGTATCAAATAGCGAATTTGCTTTCCTCTCGCGAGCACGTCGAAACACTTCAGCTCACAACACTAAACCATCACCATATTAAATTTTACAATAATAAAAAAAAATAAAAAAAATAAAAAAAAATAAAAAACTATATGATAGGACTTAGCCTATTATCGTTTCCAGACACCGTTTGGCTACCGACAATTTCCTAATAGAAAATCCAATCACACTTCGACCCAAAAATCGCAACTATCTATCTGTTACTTCACACAGTTACATGGAAAGATTAACGAGACAGTCCGAAATATATTTAAATGTAATTACTTCTATTTTACAATGTAATACGTACCCAAACTTTTAATTTAAGCCGTGAACACACAATTTGAGCAGAAATATGGCGTTAAACACTTCGCCACTCCGCCGCGCCGCGGCGACAAAACCGAAAACTGGGATATTCAAAATTGTGAATAATTTCCAAGAGATTATATTATGAAGGGTTTAATGAATTCTGTGTCCGGTGACGCGTTCTGTTCGACATTACCATAATCCCTGCAGATTATCTCAAATGATGCCACATTAATCCGAAGCATCCATTTTTGAATCTCCCGTTCCCACAAATAGTTGAATATGTATTCCGTCTGAACTCTGATAGTTTTTAATCTTTGTCTTTTTTGAGTTATTAACGTACTCAACAAGAAGTATGTGCCGAGCGATCTAGAGGTCCTGGTTCGATTCCTTAGTCGGGCAAAGTTTTATTGGGTTTTTCCTTTAGGAAATTCTCGGCAACAGCACGGAGTCTGTAATTGTGCCCGAAAAACGACAATAGGCTTGTGCCCTATTACGTGGGACTGATACCTGGCGAAATGTGGGTGCAGAAATGCACCTCTGCCTACCCCTTCGGGGAATACAGGCGTGAGGTTATGTATGTATGTAACGTACTCTATCGTAACTGTATACCCATGTGGTAGTTTTGATGGGTAGGCTGAAGAGGTGAGGCTACATCTACGTTAGGCAACTGTGTTTTAAAATCACACAAAGCAAAGAATGAATTAATTAGCTTTTACAGAACATATTTGCAGGCTTCTTACTGTTACTTATACTTACTAACGAAAAACTAAATAACACTATTTTTTTACCCAAATTTTATCTCAATTGCAGACTTATAACGTGATTAACAAGGTAATGTGTAAATTAATGTTTTGTTTATCATATTATTTCTGATCATCTGTAATAAGTTGTATGTTGTATAAAACACTACAAAAAATGCACAACATTTACAACATAAATTTATATAACTTTGAAATTTCTTCTCTAAAATATCAAGATTTTATGAACGCACAAAAGCATTCCTTAAACCTCCAATTCACGTTTGCGAGCACTCAGCTCACAGAAAATATGTAGTTTCTGATTGGCAAAACTCTCGAAACGGATACACTTCCCACAAAACTTCTCAAACTAAGCTTCCAACTGCGCATAAAAATTGCTACTAACTCACTTACTCGACTTCTGAAGACGGCACTTCGCAATTGGCGTCTTGTCAATAGGAACTCGATTGAAAATATATGAAACTAGATTTCACTCGGAATTTTGTCTACCTATCGGTGTCTTATTCAAACTGACCATTCAAAAGTGCTAGTTAAAGTCTATTTGAATTTAGCCTTTTTTGACTTTTGCTTATATATCGTATGAATTAAACATCATCATCATTATCCCATATACGTCCCACTGCTGGGCACGAGCCTCTACAGCTGAAAGGGTTGAGATCTTAGTCCACTACGCTAGCTTCGTGCGAGTTGGCGGACTGAATTAAATTAAACATGAAGAAAAAATTGAGTATTAAACCAGCAACATCTTAACTCTCACGATATTACTTGCGAAGTAGTAAGCAGAGTTATTAACTTTTTAAGCCCCATTTAATTTAAGGCGACCATACTTCAGAGGCTTAGGCACGCGTTCGAGAATCTCGGCGGTCGTGGGTTCTACCCCAGGCACATACCTCTGACTTTTCGAAGTTATGTGTGTATTCACAAAGAATTATCACGTACTTTAACGGTGAAGGATATCGTGATGAAACCTGCACACTTAAAAGTTCTTAGGAATTTCTAAGGTGTGTAGTCCGCCAACGCGCACTAAGCCGGCGTGGTGGACTAAGGCCTTAACGCTCCCAATTGTAGTGGAGGCCCGTGCCCAGCAGTGGGACGTATACGGGCTGATGATGAGCATATTGCAAACATAAACTGCAATATTTAAATAGTAAAACCCCGTGTAGACGCAAGCACGTACAAATTGTATCAGAATATCCAGCTCATAGGAAGGCGTAATAACTGTGGCGACTGGCAACTTGCAATCCAAGTATTATGTACCACTTCGGTCACAAGATCTCCAATAAAAATGCAATCTGTTAACGCCATATCGATCCAATATAAACTTATCTATAAAACAAACTATTATTAACACTTTATATGCGGTAAAGGCATGACGCTGCTGTCTATATTTACTGCCACTATGAAATCTTAGCCGCACAAATACCAATATAAGTTGACTCCTCGAGGCTCCTCGCTGAACCCCTCATTGAAGCGTTATTGAGTGTGAGGGGGAGGCGGGGCAGGGCTAGACAGATGGTCGCGTACAGGTCATCGCATCAATAGCCTATTTATGTTGCATTATCGATCCTCCGGCCATTTGTCGCGATAATTATGAGGCACATACGATCTTTATGGAAGATGACGCACTAGAGACTCCTGGAGGGAAAATATTTCTACATTTGACAGCGCCATGGCGTAGTTGGTTAGTCACCAGCTTGCGAAAAGGGAGGCCATGGGTTCGATCCATTATATTTGGTTCGGGTCTAGGTGTTTGTGAGGCCGAAAAAGTTTCGCAGCCTCTGATACCCATGACATCTTGTATCTTAGTGTTATTATAAACAAGAAAATATCATTCCTTTCAACATTGCGTCCTGCCGCGTATATTGGGGGTGAGTCAACTTTGTTTAGTTTTACATTTCATAAGCGGTAATAGGCACGCTTGCAATATTCAATAATTATTAACATTGTTGGTGAAACATGAGTGAAGGAATCCTCTTCTATCAATTTTAATCTTGTCCAACAAGATTCAGTTTTCTACACTTACAACTTGTGGTAAAAATACTATAACATATAAACACAGGCTTGTACTTTCGCAAAATATTCTCATCTAAACGAAAATTAATAGACCTGATAAAATTCCACCTAAAAAATATAAATTCAGATAATGATAGGAGACAAGCAAGAATTACCACAGATTCAATAGCTATTTCTAGATGGTAGTGTGGCTACGTGCCGCGGAATATTATTAGATTCATTGAAATGCAGAAAAAACGTTTTCTCGAACGATCTCGTCAATTTCAATTCCCGAATCAAGATTACATTATCATAGTGAATGGTAATGAGAAGGAACTTACCGATAGATGTATGGAGCAGATTATGAAACATTATCATATTTTATTAGAATTTAGGAAAAAATATTTTAGAAGGAAGCTAAAATGTTCAACTTTCTTCAGAATTGGTAATCTTCAGATTGTTTCATATATTCGTATTGTTATTATAATTATTTTTCTACAATATTTTCTTAGATAAGTTTCAAATCCTAGACATAGTTAATAATGGAATTTCGTTACTGCTTTCATTGCTACTTTCGAGTTTCGCCCATAATTAAGATGTGATTATAGTAGTCAACAGGGATCAGAAACATCCAAACAGAAGAAGAGCCTCTAGCAATCTCCTTCTCGTCCAAAATGCGATTTAAAACTAATATTTTATTTCTAGTTTCGTGAAAGTGTCATGTCTCCACCTGAAGTATTTCGATTGCTCTAGCCAAAGACCGCGTACTCACTATGAATAGGAAGAAGAAACTCAACGTTGCAGAAAATCGAATTTCCACGAATTTAAACAAACATCTAAACCGAGTTGACAATATCGATTTAAACTCGAGTCGAGTCGCGGAGTATTCTTGTTCAGAAACGAATTAAGGATGTTTCAAGTGGGCGAAACCTTATCTTGAGATTTTCTTACTAGTTTAACGCGGATTTCGAAAAAATACAGGAGATTCTAAGTTTGCAAAGTTTTAATTAAGAGAGCTATTTCAACTGTAAAAGTTTTCTTGTTAATTAATTCTGCAATGAATACTTTTTATTTTTTGTTTTATTTGTTTATGCTTTATTATACACTAAATTAAAGAACAAAATATGTATTGGTAATAATTAAAATAAGGTAGTGTCACAAATGGCGGCCTTATCGCTATCGGAGATTACTACTTACACTTTTTAGATATGAATATTTAATTGACGCTTTACCAGCTACTAAAATAATTTCAAATAAATAAATGAGAACACGCAACGCAGAATTAATTTGTTACAACTGAATATACAACAATAAATCCTTAATGTATATAGAATCTAAATATATACATACATGTATGGTGTTTCATGTAATATCCAAAATATTAATTATATTTATCTATATACAAATAAATAAAATTGGAGTGTCTGTTTCTAATATTGAAATAACCGCTTTTTAATAAATGCATATGGATGCACACACGGTACATATACCAAAATAACGTTTTTTACAATTTTTGCCTGTCGGGTCAGCTAGTTTGAAATAAAACTTGCATACTTAGAGTTTTTAACGACCTGTTATCAAATTTGATCGATTTAAATTTTGTAACATATTGGGAGGTCGAGCCCCTCTGCCAACGCCTTAATCTTCCCCGTCACGTCTCGTAGAAAAATCAATTTGTGTGGCTCCTTAACGAGTTCCGGGTAAACAGATCCGGGATTGTTACTTATCTTCTACGTGCGTAATATCCCATCATTCCTACTTTGACGCGTCGAGAGTAACTTATACGCGATTATAGAAACCTCGTGTTGTGTATTATGATATTTTGATGTTCA
Source organism: Hemaris fuciformis (assembly GCA_907164795.1). Taxonomy (NCBI): domain Eukaryota; kingdom Metazoa; phylum Arthropoda; class Insecta; order Lepidoptera; family Sphingidae; genus Hemaris; species Hemaris fuciformis. Next base: position 11,355,981 of record OU015452.1, read on the forward strand.
CAAAGTGTTTAATGGCCGAATACTGAAACGCTACTTAATCTGAGGGCGACTTATATTTAAGTCGCTGTTATAATTTAAGCGGTATACTGAAACATCATTTATCGGTTTTAAGACTGTGATTAACTAATGCCCACTTAAATTTCCATAAATGGCAACATTACCACAAAAAGTTCTTTTACATGACATTTTTAAAGTATACCTATACGGCTTAAATTAAAACAGCCACATAAATATAAGTCGTCCTCAGATTAAGTAGCGTTTCAGTATTCGGCCATTAATAACTAAAAATATTTTTAATCTGTAATCTTCAAATGAATGTTACAAACACTAAAGTGTGTTTTAATTGAGCATCATATGGGCAGTATTCAAGTCTAAGTTTTTTAGGCCAATTGTATTGATAATTTTATGACATTATTTCATCTCAGCTAATGTAAGTTCCATTACTGAACATAGGCCTCTTCTATTACGAAGTAATTGGAGTTGAGATGAATAATAAAATATAATAAATACACCCAACAGTCACATACATAGGTCTGACCTCACATTAAGATACAAGTCTTGTGTCGTGGGTATCAGAAACTACGAGGGACTTTTAGGTCTCACAAACACCCAGACTCGAAACAAATACTTGTGGATCACACAAACATTTGTCCGCGAGAGCCCGCGGCCTCTCGTTTAGCAAGCTGGTATCTAGCCAACTGCGCCACGGAGCTGTCAAAACCCCGTTTATTATCTTGTCATACTTCGTTTTGAGACCACCGTACTCATTCTGGTGCTGTTTTCGTCAATAATAAAATAATTATCTAACTACAGATGAGTATCAGTTACCCAAGCGATTGTGACGTAACCGCCAAACTTCCAAAGGAGCTCCCATTTCCCCTTTGTCCTAAGTAAAGTCCTTGCAAACCGCAAGCGAAATTCCACTAATTAGTTACATAATGACCAAAACGGCGGAACCTATTTATGTAACGGCAATCCGCTTGCCACACAATCCTTGGAACAAAGAAATTTTTGTATACATTATATACGATGAAGGAGTAAAATTTGCGTGTTTGCTTAACAAGTTATGTATAGGACTATTGCACCTATGGATAAAATCTTTTACATACATACATAACCTCACGCCTATATTCCCCGAAGGGTTATGCATAGATGCATTTTTCACTCATATTTCGCAAGGTATGAGTCCTACATAATAGGGGGCGAGCCTGATGCCGTTTTTGGGATAGGTTCAATCGGGGTGGTAGCTTGCATGTTCTCTCGTTATAAAAGAAGAACGTCATTATTTTTCTTCATTAATTATTTATTCTGTTCTAAAAACTGCGCCTTTTAACAGCAATTTACAAGATAACGCTTTCTTTTTCCTTTAAAATAATAAAAAAAATAAAGTTTTCCTTACAACCATAGATAAAAAATGTATGTAGTTGTTAGGAAAACGTAATTTTTTTTATTGTTTGTCGGGATTTTTTTTAGCACCAGAGGGTTTGTAATCACCTTAGCTATTACCTGCCTTGGTTTCCGATCACGGTCTGAATACACTCAGTATATATATGTCTGTGCATTATTTAGCAATTCCAGCTACCAAATATTGATTATAATTTATTTGTGTAACAGTGGCAACACACCAGTCGAGCCAACGTATTTGTTTCAGTCCAAGCTTTGTACAATAGGTCTACCACTTATCAAATCAAAAGATGCTCCAAATTCAGAAAGGGGAAGTACAATTTGTCCCGAAAATATGGCGCGGACAAACCCGCGGGTTGAAGCACGTAACATTATAATAATTGGGTTTTATTCAAATATATTCGCATCTCTTAATGTCGCCCATTATATTCCCAATTCTGGATAGGGTTGCCACCCACTGTCCTGTTACTATTATTTCTCTCCTCGGTTTCGTGTTTCTTAGCAACAGTTGTATTTAGATGTTTGTTTTTAGAAGATAGTTTCATAGGATACATTAAAAAAGCTTTGAAGTTTTTTAACCGTCTTCTTTTTAATCATTCAAAATGGGATTTTAATATAAGTATACACCCATGCTGTAACAATGAAAGGATAAGCATTCCTGTATTTTAAAATCACTGTTTTGCCTGCTATGTTGCAGCCTCAAATAATAATTTTAGAAAGGCTATAAGCGTTAACGCCCTTTGTCAATATTAAATCAATTTAATTTCTTATTGATAGTTTATTACGCAATAATTTATCTCTAGAAACAAACCTTCTTGTCATCACATTCACCTCCTTATGTTAAAGCCTGTCAAAAAATAAACAGATTACCTGAGATTCACAAATATATTTGACTAAAAAATGATATTTTAAACAAACTTTATAGAGCAAGCGTCAGCCCTAGAGGCCGGGAACCCGGTCTGGCCAACTCACATTTCGCATAGAATGTCGAATATCTGGCACAATTATATCAAATAATAGCATAACGTTCTGGTACTTTACGAATTTCTGTGAATGGGGCCCGCCTATACAATCCACAAATGATTCTTACAAATTCTATTTTTATGCTCTGCACAATGAAATAATTTAATATAACCTTACTTTAGCTGCTTTTATGTGACACCTGCTTCACGCTATTTGAAAACATTGATAGACAAAACAATATACTGTCTATAAGCAGAGTTATACAATATTTTAGAAGGCTGCAAACTTTTATAATGTTGCTGTGAGGCCCAATATTGAATTCCGTCCTCATCCCACTAGAGCACAGCATTTTTCCGGGATAAAAAGTACCCTATATCCTTCCCCATTCACAAAAAAATATCACGTACTTTAACGGTGAAGGAAATCATCGTGATAAAACCTGCACACCTAAAAGTTCTTAGGAATTTCGTAGGTGTGTAGTCCGCTAACCCGCACTAGGCAAGCGTGGACTAAGGCCTAAACCTTCTCAGTTGTAGAGGAGGCCAGCAGTGGGACGTATATGGGCTGATGATGATGATGATCCTTCCCCAAGGTCATATCTATCTCCATACCAAAAATCATTTAGATCGGTTCAGCGGTTTAGGCATGAAAGTTAAAACAGCCAGACAGAATTACTTTATACTTAATATTAGAATGGATAAGCACTACCGTCTACGATACAGGTTTCCTAGACTCCACTTATTAATCCATTTAAAGAGTATACGAAAATAGACAATATCGGTTATTGAATAAAACCTATTTACAAAATTACGTATCATGTAACTCGCGAACTTTGAAGGGCCTGAGAGGGTTAATCTCGCAATCAGACCCTCCAATTTGTTGGCATTATAGTATTTTTAGTAGCATATTAGGGTTACGAACGACCTATAGAACGTTTTTTTCTTGTAAAAAATATTTCTACACGATTCTTAGAGAGTTTCAACTTTATCCTACTAATATTATAAATGCGAAAGTATAGCTATTACTCATTCAAGCCAGAACGGCTGAACGGATCTAAGTAAAATTTTCCAAAGAGACTGAAGTCGGGAATAGCACATAAGATACCTTTCATCCCAGAAAATTATTTGAAACGCGAATTAATTTAGTTATTTTAGTAAAGTAAACGTTCAGCAAGTACCGTCCTAATGTACTTTTGTTATTAGTGGTGTTGGAATATAGTGTCATCATCATCAGCCCATATACGTCCCACTGCTGGGCATGGGCCTCCTCTACAACTGACAGGGTTTAGGCCTTAGTCCACCACGCTGGCCTAGTGCGGGTTGGCGGACTACACACCTAAGAAATTCCTAAGAACTTTTTTGGGTGTGCAGGTTTTATCACGATGTTTTCCTTCACCGTTAAAGCAAGTGATAATTCATTGTGAATACACACATAACTTCGAAAAGTCAGAGGTGTGTGCCTGGGGTTTGAACCTGCGACCGACGAAATTCTCGACCGCGCACCTTAACCTCGAGGCCATCACTGCTTGGAATATAGTAGTTGTACAAACTTGTATTATCTATGTCGCAGAAGTTAGTTCAATTAATCAGCGCCTCGCAGCCACGTTAACTTGAACTTTTCAATAGGAAGTTTCAAAGTACCTAAATAGTTGTTTACGTCTCACATGCTGACACACTCTTGCTTTAAATAAAATCGTTGTAAATAAAATACATTAACTAACTGGACTAAGGCCTGAAGTTACAGAGGAGGCCCGTGCCCAACAGTGGGACGTATCTATATAGGCTGATGATGAAATAAAATACAATAAAAATGTCGGTTTAATTGTAAGTCAAACAAACTGTCAAGATTTTGTTCCTGGTTTTGACTAAAAGGCATACAGAACAGTTCCAGTAAATTTTCTATCAATAAATATTATATTACTTCATGGAGGAAGACTATTGGTGGTAATTTGACTAGTATTTAGCGCTGTGGCCACAATTATGGAAGACCACTCTTAAGCGACATCCAAATTTCACAATTTTTGGGCCAAAATAAAAAACTGTTTTTTTTTATGTCTCAGAAATTACGACATACTTTACGTTGTCCTGACATTCAGAAACATATTCATGAATTACAAAAAAAATGTTTCGACGCGGGAATAAAAGCTACGACCTTTCATTTTATAGTTAATTGATACTTTTTAATTATGAAGACCATTAATACGTAATAACTTACTCTAACTATCTCTTAGACCTACACCGTTGACCACAAATAAGCTGACCTATAACGCCGCATCTAAATCTGTTAGACTATTGTTATCTTGGCATTTTACATGCTTACCTCTTCTATCCATGACGTCAATACCGAGCAACCCGGCTAGAAAACTCGAGAACAGGGATTCAATGTCCATGCTCGGAGAATTTAAAAATAATACTTTATGGAAATAGTAAAACAAATCCTTTTCTTACATCACAGTACAACGTTTACTACTTTGCCGAGGCTTTGTCGATATCACCCCGTCTCAAAACTCAACTTAATATCTTCGCCATACAATCATGCAGTGAATAAAATTGCCATTAAACATTTCGATTTTTAAAAGCGTAGCATAAAGCATTGCTGCAGGCCGACATTACGATATCGATTAGCGCAAGTGACGTATTACGCTATTTCATTGGTTGGGACTGCACTTACAAGTGCCGTGTAGTCTTTGCCTTGCCAGTAAATACATACACACATAACTTCACGCCTGTATTCCCCGAAGGGGTAGGCAGAGGTGCATTACTGCACCCACATTTCGCCAGGTATGTATCAGCCTCACATAATAGGGGGCGAGGCTATTGCCGTTTCTCGGCCATATTTCCAGACTCCGTGCTGCTACTGAGAATTTCGTAATGGACAAACCCAATAACAGTTTATAAGTAAATAAAAAGAACGGTATTTGTACATAATACTAAAGATTTAGTTCTGATCAGGGATGTTATGGAGCTCCGTAACCGTAACCGAAACTATCGGATATCCGAAATAAAAATATATCCGTAACCGTAACCGTATCCGTTTCAGAAGTTTCGAATAGTTTCGGATAGTTTTGTATAAGGGTGGAGTCTAAAAAAAACGACATGTTTCGACTTTCGACAGGTTTTTGTTTCACCGTTCACGCGCCACGTGAATCTTGCAGTTTGTTTGTTATTTCTAGTCATAACAAAACCTCTTTCATACCTAATTAGTTTCTTATTTAAGAGTCGATACTTAATTTAAGAAAGTCTTGTGTTATACTTAACACACTATACGTAGCACAACTTCACTGAAACTTCATCTTAAATGAAAACACTCTGATAAGTACAAAAAACAGTAAGTTATTGTTGAAACAAAATATACAACAAAACCAAAAACATCCAAACAGCTGACACCTTTATAAAACAGTTATATTTTACTTTAATCTAATATCCGTAACCGAAACTATCCGAAAATTACGGATAATCCGAAATAATTACATATCCGTAACCGTATCCGAAACCGATATAATTTAATTCCTATATCCATATCCGTATCCAGATCCGAAATATCATATCCATAACATCCCTAGTTCTGATATACACGTAACTAAGTTTTCGCTTGCTCATAATAATTCGCTTAGGTAACTCCAAGCGTGTATAAGTTTAAAATAATTGTAGCACTAGTTTCGTCTGCGTTCTCTCAGAGTCATGAAACTTAGGTTAGCAAAGGAGAACTTTAACAATAAACGATCATAACTGCAGTTAGAAGATTATTCTTTTTAATTTTAATACTGCTTCTTAGAGAAAAATATAAGTTTTATTAAACGCTATCTAGTACTAACTTCTGCATCGTCGGTGTATTGAGAAAAAAACTATTTACTTTTGTAGTAACTTTAAAACCAATCTGCAATTATACGAGTCTAGTGCAAATTAATAAACTTCACAAAATATCAGGCTACAGAACTTAACTTCGAGACCAATACAATTCACACACATTTAAATATCAAAGGTTTCGGCTTATAACCCACAACCGCTAGAAGAGTACCACAACAAACCTCCGGTACCTTAGAGACGCAATTGAAAGTCGGATGAGATAAGAATATTTACTTATCCCGCGAACTTCGAACTGAGCTCATTCAACACGTGCTAATAATTGCAAGACTGCACCAGTTGAACGGAAATAGGCGGAACTTGGCAGAACTTGGCGAAACATGGCGGAACTTACCGCCATGAAATCGCGATTTGCCACTATCGGAAACAGTAGCGTGTTGCAGGAAGCAAGGTTTACACCCGAGTAGACGGGGTGGAATCAATATATCGTTATTAGCCTCACTGTTCAGTGGGAAAATCGAGTGAAAAAGACTACATTAGCACCCTATGATAATTAACATGAAACAGCGTCTCAGCAGGCCCACATAGGTGTATTAAGTCAGGAGAAATGTTTTTTTTTGATAGCATTGTATTTATTATTTTTTATTTATACTTTATACAATTAAAGATAATTGTAAAGGTGGACTTAATGCCTAAGGCATTCTCTGCCAGTCGAACCTTGGGTGATGCAGAGATGATGCATAGTAGGTGTGCAAATAAAATCAGTTATAAACATACACATACATATACACAAATTACAAACTAATATACTTTGGTAAAGAAAGAAGTAATGAATTTAACGTAATAGTAGTTATAATAGTAAATATATAAATATAATATGAATATAAATACATACCAAAATACTATAATACATATAACAAATACTATTATGAAGATTCTGAGATTCTCTTTAGCAGCAACTCGCGAACCTTTGACTTGAACGACAGACGAGTCTTACACATCCTCATCTCTAGGGGAAGGGCATTCCATAAGAGACTAGCCTGTATGGGGAAAGAGGAGTGAACAAGGCTAGAGGTGTGAGAAGGACAGAGAAGAAGGAGATTATTTTTAGAGCGAAGATTTTTGTTGTGGTTAGCATGTAGAAATTGAAAGAAGTCGGATAAATACGAAGGAGCAGTAGAAGACGTGAGTAAAGAGAATACAGTCGAAAGTGCTCGCAGGTCACGACGCTGCCGAATTGGCAACCACTTGAGCTGGGAGCGATAGGAGGAAACATGATCGTATTTACCATTTCGTATTTACCATGAGGAACGGCGTTGTCACTTTGACATACTTACTAATAAAAATAAAAAAGACGGGTGGCACTCCGGGAGTGTCGGCAGAAGTAAATACTTCAATATTAACGTTGTGCATTTTTGAATATTTTGAAATGGTTAGAGAATAATATCACATGAATTGTTTTATTCATCAGTATAAAAGTATGTGCTATCGTGCACGTGGTAAAATACAATATTTATTGCGCTACCGTACCCAAACATGACAACGCGACAACAACACATGACAATAAACGTCTTACGTATTTTCGATCAGGGTTCACAACGCCGCTAAAGAGATTTCACTTCAAAAATAAATGACAATGAAAATAAAAAAAAGCAAAGTTGAGTGTTCCGCAGTACAAGCTGACTACAGCATGTCTCAACTGTGTACAAATTGCAAGCGAGGAAATATGTTGTTCTCAATACATGTCAAGTTTTGTCAGAGACTAAACACGAGCCATATATCTAACTCAATAACTTCTTTCCATGTCTATATTAACTATAAAACAACGTTACTTATGGCCGAATACTGAAACGCTACTTAATCTGAGGGCGACTTATATTTAAGTGGCTGTTATATTTTAAGCGGTATATTCTTAAAAAATGTTATGTAAAAGAACTTTTTGTGGTAATGTTGCCATTTATGGAAATTTAAGTGGGCATTAGTTAATCACAGTCTTAAAACCGATAAATAATGTTTCAGTATACCGCTTCAATTATAACAGCCACATAAATAAATAAATAAATAAATACACCCAACAGTCACATACATAGTTCTGATCCCACACTAAGATACAAGTCTTGTGTCGTGGGTATCAGAAACTACGAGAGACTTTTCGGTCTCACATACACCCAGACCCGAAACAAATATTTGTGGATCACACAAACATTTGTCTCGGTGCGGGGATCGAACCCGCGGCCTCTCGTTTCGCAAGCTGGTGTCTAGCCAACTGCGCCACGGGGCTGTCAATAAATATAAGTCGCCTTCAGATTAAGTATCGTTTCAGTATTCGGCCATTAGAGACGCAAGAAATATCGTAAAATGGAAGATAGAAATTATGACATTTTCAGTAATTTTCGGTTAGCTTGTTTTCATTCAAAAAACACTCACTGTGCTAAAACCCTTACTGAAAATATTAAGCATTGTATTGAACCCCGATTATTATTTGTTTCATCAAAACCTACTCACTGGATCTAAAGTTACTCAATTTTAAATTTTGTTAGAAATCTCCAAGTTATCAGTGCCGCCACCTATCTTGATTACTATGTAGGTATATTAGTTTTCCCTACGCATAAGCAAAGTCTTGGTCAGAGCCTACTATAATGCAATGAGTTCAAATCAATTTCCGTATTTTCTCTTCGCGGATGTTGTGGTCTTACACTTGACATAACAACCGATGCAATCAGGGTACATACATACATAAACTCACGCCTGTATTCCTCGAAGGGTTGGCAGAGGTGCATTTCTGCACCCACATTTCGCCAGGTATGTCCCGCGTAATAGGGGGCGAGCCTATTGCCGTTTTTCGGGCACATTTCCAGACTCCGTGCTGTTACTGAGAATTTCCTAATGGAAAAATCCAATAACACTTTGCCTGACCCGGGAATCGAACCCAGGACCTCTAGATCGCACGGCACATACTTGTACCGCGAGACCACGAGGCACAATTAGTTTTCCCTACACACAAGCAAAGTCTTGGTCAGAGCCTACTATAATGCAATGAGTTCAAATCAATTTCCGTATTTTCTCTTCGCGGATATTGTGGTCTTACACTTAACATAACAACCGATGCAATCAGAGTATCTTATAATGTCACTGTTACACGGTTATTCCACAATAATATCAGCCTGTCACGCAGTTGGGAAACAGCCTCCTCTGAGTTTATGAAGGTTTAGTCCACTCCGCTGGAAAAACGTTGGTTATTTATTTTATTTATTTATACTTTTTAGTACACTATACAATAATTTATACTACATGATTGAAAACAATGAAGACAATAAGTATAGGCACAATAGGCGGTCTTATCGCTAGCTGCGATCTCTTCCAGACAACCTACTGGTTACTTATATCTAATAATTTCTTTGGTATGTGAATACACTTCATAGCTAGGAAATACTTTGTAAGGAACACTCATATTGCATGACCGTTAGGATACATGTTAACACCTTTTAAAACACACACATTATGTAGTAATTCAAAATAAATTATATTTTACTCCCCTATATGTACTTAGCTGTCGTGCTACGTAAAATAACAATGATTTCTCTTTGTCCTCAGATGCGTTGTTGCGTGGCTGTTCTGTGGGCGTTCGCCCTCACATGGGCAGTTATTGCCGCCGATGAGCCGCACCACGATGCTGCTCCACAGGTACGTCAAAATATCACACATATTTCATGCTAACAACCCAAAAGAAGGACTCTACAGAGGTACTTTTGGTAGATACCGCAAAATTAGCACTAAAATCTAAAGGTATATGGCGTGTAGTTAAAATATTGTCGAGGATATATGGCAATTATTATTGTACGTCGAACTGACGATGATTTAACTCTCCCTAATAGATAACCTATGTCCTAAAAAAACACTTTAAAAACCTTAAAGCAGCTGCTGTCAAGAGGCGAGATAAAACAAACAGCCTGACCTAAAAACGATCCTCCCAGCTTTATAGGCCGACAAATAGACTAGACAAATATGGCAACATACAGTAAAATTTCTAATTTACACGCGAGGTTTTGTTAACAGAAACAATAGCAGACGCCGGCGCGGCTTTACCAACTTGCGTTCAGTTCGCTCAACAATTTCATATCCGTTTTGTTTACATTTACTTACATTAGGTAGGCGCGCTATTGTGTTGCATGATGTTTGCAGTGGTGTGTTCTTATTGGAAAAAGATTGGTGAAATGTATCACTGGAATTTGGTAAATATATCGCGTTGCGTGGAAGGAAGATTTTGTTTATCGACTTACGAATTATAGCCTTTTTGACTTGGCTAATTAGGGTGTTTATCTGAACGAAAAGTATTTAAGTCTAATGTTGTCTGTTAGCCATAAAACTGTGATAATAGCATGTAGGATATATTTGTTTAGTAGTCACGTGTGTCAGATATATTATTCACACTTATTATTCCCCACATAAAAATTTACGAAAACATGATTTAAAAAAAACTAAATACATAAAAAATTGGGTGCAACAAATGGTAATCTTATCGCTGTATGCGATTTGTTCCAGGCAACTGTTAGATGGACTGGAATGTACAGGAATATAAAGCGGGTGGTTACGTAATAATAATATATGTATAATAAATATTGGGAATAAAGTTTCCAAGATATAGGAACAAATAGAATAAGAACAAATAGTAGATGTTGGTCAGATAGTAACGAAATTCTAATTTTACAGAAATAAAATAAGAGGCAAACATTTACAATAATTCACAGAAGGGTAATCAGATGTCGGAATTACTCCCACTGTTACCGAACTCAGTGAAATGTTCATTGTATTCATTTCACGAGTTGTTAATTTTAACAGCGGGCAACACTGAACGACAGAATGACGTAATCTAGTTAATTGAAACACCGTAAAAATGATAACAACACCGCTGTAAATCATTGTATTTTCAGAACAAATACCCTATATAGAATCGTTTATATTATGAATCTATATAGGTGCGTACTATTGTATGTCCGTAATAATACTACTTTTAAGGTAGGGTTTTTAATTCCATGCTCAAATTACCTTCGTTGGTAATCTCATTTCTCCGCGTTGTGTTTTGTTCTTGGTGCTCTGAATCAAAAATACATTATTCACAGCGTACACGCGCCCGCTCCTATTTCAGAGGTAATACACAAAAGCAATATAAAAGAAAGAAGACCTAACACATGAAAGAAATATAAAAACGTTTAAATACATTAATACAAACAAACAAACACAGAAGCATTTCAAAAGAAAGCCAACACAAAGGGTTCAACACAATTCGCCCCACTGAAGAGTTGAAGGAGGCGTTCTCGTGTAAAAACGCGCAAAAGTCAAAGTAACTAAGTTTCAAGAGCTGTTGGAAAACTTAGAAAACCGCTTTTTAGTCTGCAAATGGGATAGGGCTTGGTCCCAGTGTGTGCGGATTTAATCAGTAAACAGAGTATGATAAAGAAAATTAACTAAAGGATCTTGATGAGGAGGCGAAGGATTAAGTCTATGGTATATTTTAAGTATATTGTGTAGATTCAGGTGTAAATTAAAACTAAAATGAATCCTTTATTCTCTTTTACCCAAGACAACATCAAAGTTTCCACGTTCAAATCGTTGTATCGAAAGAAACCAAACCAATTAAAACAAATAAATGAATCATTTTGACTTTAACAGTCTTCCGCGGATTCCAACTTTGAAATAGTAAATAAACGATTTTATAAACGCGCCGGCTTTCACCATTACAGAAGCCACGAAGCCCACAGACCTAGCACAATTAACGTTCTGATACCAAGAGAATGCTTTAATAGAATAATAAAACAACTTGTTTAACTAGTCACCCGTTAATAATTCGGTGGCCGAGCTTCTTTCCCCTCGCATTCCGCCTTTGTTCCGAGTAAATGTTCTTTTCTATTCGATAAATAAACAAAAGGCCCTTTGCGTCACTTTTAACTGGAAACATTGATTTGTATTTATATTCCTCATTGGCTGAAGACTTATGGGTACCGCTAAACAACGTGGGCGACGACATTAAAATTCGTTTTCATAAATCGCTTGCGCGTTACCTCAGAAAATTAAATAATGATGTATATGAAACGTGGCTTTAAAAACAGATCGAGACGTCTATTGTTCATACATGCGAAGGAGAACACTAAAAAGGCGAAAATAAATGATGATGAAGCAGTTGTAGATAATTTTAATAAATAAATAAACCCAACAGTCACATACATAGTTCTAATCCCACACTAAGATACAAGTCTTGTGTCGTGGGTATCAGAAACTACGAGAGACTTTTCGGTCTCATATACACCCAGACCCGAAACAAATATTTGTGGATCACACAAACATTTGTCTCGGTGCGGGGATCGAACCCGCGGCCTCTCGTTTCGCAAGCTGGTGTCTAGCCAACTGCGCCACGGGGCTGTCATTTAAATAAACATTGATATTTTTTCCCTCTTGGTACAGACCGACAACGAAGTAGACTTAACGGACGAAGAAAAACGGGCATGGACAAGCTTACACGGCGGCTGGGGCAAACGAGGCTGGCAAGACATGAGCTCAGCATGGGGCAAGCGCGCATGGCAAGATCTCAACTCAGCATGGGGCAAACGGGCATGGCAAGATTTGAATTCTGCATGGGGCAAGAGAGGATGGCAAGATCTCAACTCAGCATGGGGTAAAAGAGGCTGGCAAGATTTGAACTCTGCTTGGGGCAAACGTGGATGGAACGACATGAGCTCCGCCTGGGGTAAACGCAGCGCCGATGAACCCATGGACAAACGCGCCTGGCAAGATCTGAACTCCGCTTGGGGCAAGCGAGGCTGGCAGGACATGAGCTCTGCTTGGGGAAAGCGCGCATGGCAAGATCTCAACTCGGCTTGGGGCAAGCGTGGATGGAACGACATGAGCTCGGCTTGGGGCAAGCGCGCGTGGCAGGACCTTAACTCCGCTTGGGGCAAACGAGGCTGGAACGACATGAGCTCCGCTTGGGGCAAACGCACACCTGTGAGTATTTTAAATTAAAAATCAACCAGCCACTTTTTCTTAATATAAAAAAAACTATTTGTCTGAAAATAGTTCATATTTCTTACCTACCCCATTAATTTGAAGTAAAACATTCTAAATCTAAATAAATTTACGAACAAATTGTCTTCTGAATACAAACTATTCGTCGTAATTTAACCTTTTCATTACGGTGGGACAGGAGGTATTTCAGTCCAATTGTATGGGGTAAAATAAGGCATGCGTTCTAAATGTTTGTATGTTTGTTTTGTTTAGGAAAAATGGGCGGCATTCCACGGCTCTTGGGGCAAGCGATCCACCACCGAACCTGACTATGAAGAACTTGATGCCGCTATTGATCAACTCATCCCTATCCACCAGGTGAGCACAACACATATGTACATATGTTCACGCTTGAATCTCCGAAGAAGGAGACAGAAGTTTTACATAATTCTCCCATTTTTATTATTAAGTAATAGGTTGCGAGTTAATTATCAAGTCATTCGGGCACATTTTTACATTTGGTGCTGCCTCGATGCGTAGCAGGGCAAACTAAATGAATTACGTTTTTTTCGCAATAGTAAACATCTTTCTACCTTACATTGACTAGTTTTTTTTTACAAGATATTTGTTTACAAATCTATCTGAATACCTAACGCATATACAATATAAAGCAAAAGGCACTTATACGAGTACGTCGCTCCGGAAACGAATGTGTTCTTTGTTTAGATTGTATCGAGACACCCCATATTATATGATATACCCCAATCCACTATTTACATGATAAAACAAATACATCTCAACCGACAAATAGTTCTCGGATCTCGAATTCTTAGTAAAAATGTCTTGCAATATTCCAAACAGCAATAGGTTACATTTTAGGACTTTTTAGGATACAGACTTGAAACGAGAAAATCTAGCCGGATCATAGATTTAATGAAAATATTTTCCCCTATGGAATATATTTTAGAGAATTTTGCCTAATCTCATGCTATAAATGTAATAAAAATATATATATGTTAACCAAACTACTGAATAAATTTTCATAGACATGAAAACATATGGAAGGAAAAAAGGGGTATTTTCTTTATATCCATAATACTTCATATCAAGTGGCTCGTGGTCTCATGGCACAAGCATGTGCCGTGGGATCTAAAGGTCCCAGGTCGCGCAAAGTGTTATTGTGTTCTTCCATTACGAAATTCGAGTCTGGAAACGTGCCCCAAAAACGGCAATAGTCTCTCCTCCTATTACGTAGAACTAATACTGAGAATTTCCTAATTGAAAAACCCAATAACACTTTGCCCGACCCGGGAATCGAACCCAGGACCTCTAGATCACACGGCACATACTTGTGCCGCGAGACCACAAGGCAGTTCAGTAGCAGCACGGAGTCTGGAATTGTGCCCGAAAAACGGCAATAGGCTCGCCCCCTATTACGTGGGACTGATACAAAACCTGGCGAAATGTGGGTGCAGAAATGCACCTCTGCCTACCCTTTCGGGGAATACAGGCGTGAGTTTGTGTATGTATGTATGTAGAACTAATACATAACTGGCGAAATTTGGGTGCAAAAATGCACCTCTGCCTACCCATACGGGAATACAGACGTAAGCTTGTGTATGTGCATATATATTTATTATCAATCTATCTAACTTGCCATCTGATGCAGTGTCACAGCACTAAAACAAAAACACCGAATCACTCCAAAAATCCAGTCTTAAGTAAGAAATAAAGTCTGTAGAGAATATTGGGGTGGAACAGATACTGTTAAGGAACGGTCAACAGTTTTCCACTCCATAAAATAGTGAAGTTAATTTGAGCGTTTGTTCTGATACGGGACGCCTGGGAGTTAAAAATCTAAGCGGGGTTCATTTGTTCAGTGATTTATGGATCGTTACTTCTTGTAACGTTTAAGCGCTAAGCTTGTGTAATATTTATGAAATAATCGGCTGTGGCCTTGATATTTTTTAGGATATAACTGTGTTATTCTGAGATGTTTAAGTTTTCATTGTTTATACAAATATCCTGTTTTTAATACACAAATGTAAATGGATTGTTCGCATTTATGGACACTTCACGCGTTATTTACAGATCGCTAAATTTATTCTCTTGCATTAAATATTAGCCTGCAACCAGCGACGTCCCGCTGCTTCCAACAGGTCCCTATGGAAGTCATTAGGAGAGGCATATGTCCAGCAGCGGACCTCCATGGGCTGATGGATGATGATGATGACTAAATATTATAAAGAATTCTTCGCAATCTCCAACTGAAATCATCTTGTATTATTAAATTTTGGAGATCTAATATAAAATTGAAAGTCACTGACATCGCATTTTTGTTACTTAGATGGACAACGAAGAGCGAATGGAAGCCCCTGAGAAGAAGGCTTGGTCTGCGCTGCACGGGGCCTGGGGAAAAAGACCTACCAAGCAAGCCCAGTTCAACGGCGGTAAAGTTTATTTACTCATTAGATAAATCCATGCTAACTAGGCACATCTGTTCGAAAACCCTAGGAACACTTAGAACCATGTAAGGCTTTGAAAAAAAATGGTTAGGTAATTTTAATAAAACGCCTCAATACTGTTCAAGAATTCCCAGAAATCAAAAACTAATTTAACTCTTTCCCGAATCAATGAAATGTAGCGTTCCTCGTTAGTCGTTCCTCTACAAAAATAAAGGTTCTAATAATGTTCTTCAACTTGATGTGACATCAAAAAGTATTCAATCAAAAAGCCCGACTTTCATGTAAATCAATGAAAAAACGAATAAATCCCACGACACAAATTGGTTTCAGGTACCAGTTTGGTAAAACAGGATCATTAAATTGATAAATACCACATAAAAGTTAATAAATCGTATTTGCCATAGAGATCGCGTGGGACGGAATGCGGGGTACATTAGGGGAGATTGGGGAACGAGGCACGAATAATTGCCCTCTCTCTGTGTCCTGATTGATGAGAATCCAGTAAAGTTGATTGATTCACGTTACCTTTCGTATTGAACATAGGTTTTTGTTAAAGGTTAAATTCTAAAGTAAAAAATATTGGCAGATTGCTTAATTGACGAGAAAAATGTCTAGATTTAGAAACTAAGGAACAATACAAACTTTTGCAGCTCGGTTCTGTGTGTTTGTGAGACCGAAAAGTCTCGCGTAGTTTTAGATACTAGACATAAATCTTGTATCTTAGTGTGGGGTCAGAACTATGTATGTGACTTTTGGGAGTATTTATTTATTTAATTTACGAATGATTATCTCACTAATTTGAATTATAGTCGAAAAATTCGTCAAAAAATACCAAAATACATAAAGCCTGTAAACTATTACAACGTGGATAGTACCTAATATCTTTAAGTCATATAGGAAGGACGTGTCTTGTCGAACAACGAATATTGTACTATCTAATTAAACGTTCTCATAACGATAAAATGTATTCATATAAGCGAGAAAATGAGTATTTTTTATTAAACTCATATTAAAAGATAGAGCATTTAATGACAAAATTTAAGACAAGTCAATAAAGCTGGGAAAGCCGCAATAAGTCATTATTCCTTGTACACGCAATTTAAACGACGCTCGACAAACCAAATAATAATTTATAGCCAAGAATTTATCCGAGTTGCCGCCTCGCGACCGAATTAAATAATAATCCCTGCCGACATTTTTAAATTCAATATACCCGTGCCAATATGGCCGCCGGAATAAGTGGCAGACACAACGGAGATTTATGTCAAAACATTATTACAAACATCAATTAAAAAATATGCATCAACTATTGAAAATGTTACACTTTTGTAGTATTAAAATGAGTTAAAAAATACAAAATTCCATCAATATAAAAATTATCTGTCAATTTATGAAATTCGCTTACATTGAAATTACTTTTAATAATGTTGTAAATTAAGCATGGTATTTTATTTTGCCACCATGAAGCAGTTTAAAACAGTATTTACGATGCTTCAGATTATGTAACTTTTGAAAGCGTAATACAATTCCATATAAAATGATTCCGCGTAGACATAAAAAGGAACTTCAAAATTTAAAATATTTTTTCGGTACAAAAATATTCAACTAATATATTTTCTTAACACCAATACAATATCATGAAGACATTAAAGTTTTATGTAAACATACAAAAATTCATAATGAAACCTACAGGAGCATATTACTGGAAGAGGGAACCAGGCTGGACGAACTTAAGAGGAATGTGGGGAAAGCGCTCAGCACCCGTCGAGGATGCGTTAGACGATGACCACGGTAACCTGCGCTCAGTAGACGCCACGATGTTGACGCTTCGACATCTTGAACTGTTGCACGTCTACTGTCCCTCTCGCACCTACTAGCTGTAGTATCACTATCTCTTTCTTCTTCTGTAGATTTAGAAGTAGCTTCCTCTCCTTCTGTCTGCACCTCTTTCAAGTTTATAGTTGAACACTTTAGTGTATTTGTTAAATCATAAAAGCCAGTTTCTTCTTCTGTATATATTGTATATAGAACTGTGTAAATAATAGTCGGAAACATGAAAACAATCACATCTGCATGAGTATATTAACAAGCACTTAACAAACCTTGAGTCCTAGATTTAAATATACCGTAAGGTCGGGTTACTTTGACTCTAGAGGGTAACTTTGGCTCAAATAAAAAATAAGTTTAAACTTCCCGCCCTGATGCGTCAGTGTCATTTATCGATTTATTTTAAGCCGGGATCGCTACATGGTGTTACCGTGCGCCTAGTTCTAGAAGGATGTAAGATTTGTTTCCAACCTAAAGCCGCTATTTGCATTTCGGGTTTATGTCATGTGCAATGTCGGTTATTCTCGCCTACAAACTTTCAAGTGTAACGGAGTTTTTACGGTGAGTTTTATTTAACATTACATTTATTCGGGTCAGAAATATATTTAGGAGTAGAATAATTATGGAAATTATTCCTTTTTTACAGGTTCAATTACCGAAATTTTAAATATTAAGTGTGGGGATTCATTGGCTCAAAAAATCGGGTAACATTGGCTCTTGAGCCAATTCCGCCCGATCGTATAAATTTTAGTCAATAAATGATTTCTTTATTGCTTCATAACAAATCAAAATATTTATAATAGAATTTTAATATGTTTTTGGCCTTAATATGTTTGGCGTTAATGTATTTTAATATGGTACGTCGATTACACAGACGCAGAACTGGAGGAATGTCTGAATGTTGTACGATCCAGGAAACAGGAAGCTGCTAGACGTCGTTTACTTCTGGCCCCTGAAATGCAAATGGCGACAAGTCTGTCTAAACTGGAAAGACAGCCAGTCTGGAAGGAGGCTACCATCAACCCCTAAGGACCAATTTCCAAGTCTGTAGAAGCAAGCTCTTGACTTATTAACAGACACAAAAGAAAATTTAATTTCAGGGCTTAAGAAAACTGGAATATTTCCTATTGACAAAGAACAGCCTCTAAGCCGTTTTGATAAGTATTAAAACTTAGTAATTAATACTGAGTAAGATTTTGAAAAAGTTTTTGTTAAATTTTCTTAGGAAGACTGTTAAAGTTCAATTTAGTTCATTTTTCTATAAATAATTAAAGAATTTTGTGTGTCAAAAGGTCTTATCTTTCATTTCAAGGCCTTATTTTGGCTCTGTTCTTGGTTTAGTATCTATTTTGTATCAAAAAAGATCAGCGAGCCAAAGTTACCCTCCTCAAAGAACAACTTTGGCTCAAATTCAAACAAATAAAAAAAGAATATAATACTGATACATTTAAATAAAAAGTTTATTAATTACTAGATAACATCCTTCTTTACCAAATAAAACCATTATTACCCTAAAAAGTCAGTCAGAGTTTCTACACCAGAGAAATTTCTAAAAATATACGGCAAAAGTAGCCAAAGTAACCCGACCTTACGGTATCTAAATGTTCGTCGTAATAATGATTCATATAAATCATTCTGACCCCGTATGTAGGAGATTTAGAAGGGAATATGAGTCGTGGGTTCTATTCCCTTGACATTGATAGTGATCAGCTGATACAAAGAATCTCGAAATTAATGTCGATTTTCTAATTTTCAGACGTTCATCAGAACACCATTCCCATTAAATTTTTACGAGTAGTAATGACCACCAACCCGCACAAGGCCAGCGTGGTGGACTAAAGCCTAAACCCTCTGACTGATGATGACGAGTAATTTTATCATAATCGCTTAACCAACCACAAGACAGGTCTAAATTCGTTTCAACGCACATGTAATATAATAAACATAAAGTATACCTCACTCACTCCAACACATCCTCTATCAAATATGTCAATCCATATCACTATTGATGTAGGTTGCCTGTTTAATTAATAAGGTTAATTTTACAATGTTCTGCTAAATCCTTCAGGATACTATAACCCCCGCCCCCTCACTTCCTCTCAACCCCTTAATTCACTCCACCGACTTTGTCCCGAGGTCGTATAAACTAAAAAATATTAGCACAGAACCATTGATTCCGCTGTTTATCCAGTTTCCATATTGTAAGTCGGCCGGTAAAGGCAGTGAAAACGCGCCAGTTGTTTCAGAGAGACACAGGCGTGGATTTAGTAGGTTAATCGTGGGTCCTTTTATACATAATTTGATTTACCTGCAACTTTAAATCATACTAAAAATCACTTTTTGTATATTGAAAAGATTTGACACTTTGTGAAAATATTCTGATCAATCATAATATCTTGTTACATTCACATATCTGTCCATAAACTCAATTCATCGAGGATACGTGTTTAAGCTTAACGCAGCATTATACGCAGTTAGAGGTCACTGGTATTATACGTGTAGTAATACAAATAATTCACATTATGTATACATGCCCGAATATTTCCAACAATTTTTGTACAGCATGTGAATTGTAAAACCCATCTGATTTAAATTAACGGCATTTATCTCACACATATTAGAACAAATAATGACTACGTCGATATACTTTTTGACCTTAACGACCATACCAATAAAATAAATATTATAGCAAGTATTTTCAAATAATGTTTGAGGGCACGACCCACTATTTTATCCTCAATACGTCCCATTGTACCTGTATATAAGCCAATGGGTATTTGAAACAGCGCGCTCCAACAGTTGCGAAGTAAGTCAGCCGACCATATGGAAAATATACGATTGAACCTCATGCTCCGTGCTCACAAAACTATGAACGGAAAATATTTTTCTAATGTTATTTGAAACAATTTAATATTAAAATCATTCTTTTTGATACTTTTAGCTCCGACGTTACTCATGACTTAGGCGTTTGAATCATAAAAGTCTGTGCCAATTATAGGACATATTGAAACAAAATAATATTTCATATAAGTTTCAGACTATAACTATTTATTGAGGTAAATATAATATATTATTTGCCATAGTTACCGCGAACAACATAATATGTGTGTACTTCGTAATAATATAATAATACCATAATACCTCACAATACGAAATTATTCAGCAAAGAACTGGACTATGAAATAACAATTTAGCATTTAGCTAAATCCGGATTAAACCCGAACGTCTTGGGAAGTTTACCGGCGACAATTTCAAGCTTTCCTTCGCTTTACTAATCTACAATGTTATTTCCATTGTCGGGTCAGTTTGTATTCTATTTAGAAGGGTCTAAACAAAAGCAGCAATGTAATACATGTAAGCTACCCCAAGAATACTTTAATTCTGATGCTATCTATTGGTGTATTATAAAATTATGCAGGAATAATTATTGGGGCAGTGTAATAGTAAGGTAACCTTACAACTCTATAAAAAAAAATGTTGTCCAACAAAAAAATTACCTAACGCAAATCGTACTTAGTATTAATGACGGCTCTAATTTCATACTTTACTTTGCTAGTTAACTTTAACTTTAGAACTACTCTATATAGTATCTAAGATTATCGGTCTCGAAGAATAAAAAATTAGATTTAAATTGATAAATTTTTGTATTACAGAGAGCAGTGCGGCGCGGGACGAGGCCTAAGAAAACCGGAACCTGTATAATAATAATTAATTAATTACGAATATACCATATTTATAAGTGACATTTACTGTTTATCTATGTTACATAATAATCGCGCTATAGGACATGTAACAACTCGCTCTAGGACAAATATTTTGTAGAAATTATTATCAAAGGTCTAATATTGTTGGAACATTGTTTATACGGCTTGAAATACAAAATCGTTTTGTTAACAATAGATTAAACCAGCCAAACCAAAATTTTATATTTATTTCTTTTAATTTCACAGATTAAAAATGATTTTTTATTTCGATTCGAATTATGAACAAACATGTTCCAACAACATTATTTAAATTTTGTCTATGATTTTTTACTGTTCAGTATTATCTGTTCTTTTAAGGTTATCCTTGCGGTCACTGTTCCTATCCATTATGTATCCATTTCTATAGTAGAACGGGGGTTTTTGGACTACAGCAACCTACAAAAGAAATACAAAGACATCAACCGTTCTCCTATTTATATTCGTACAAATCTGTTACGTTGTCATCTTCTAGTATAACTTTAAGTTATAGACGTCTAGAGTGTAACTACTTGCTAGATTTAAGTGTATTTTATTAGAATTCATGTAAATTTTACTTGGCTTCGCGATACGCGCATGTCCAATAAAGGTTTATTCGGAAGCCGACTCTTGTTTTATTTACATTTACCTTTTTTTTTTTAATTTCGTCTCGCATCTATGTATCATCATCATCAGTCCATATATGTACATACGTCCCACTGCTGAGCACGGGCCTCCTCTACAACTGAGAGGGTTTAGGCGTTTGTCAACCACGCTAGCCTAGTGCAATCTATGTATAAATGTGTATACACACATTTCTAACCACACAGTAACCCAAATCTTGTTTCTAGAGATTCAGAAAATGTGGTAGACTTTTGGCCTTACAACACTGAATATCATAAAAAATATATTCCCCTGTTAAACAACCTGGTCTCAAAACAATATGCTTATTAAAACCCGTGGGGGTACTTCCATAGAAGCCCAAAAGCCCAGCTTGCCTTACGTAATTCCGAATAAGAAACATAAACTAGATATTCCATAATTCAATACAAACAACAAAATATTTATCCAAAAACAGAAAGTTACGTATTTTTGCCGCGCCGCCGTCCGCCATACAGCCGCGCCGCCGCGCGCCAATTCCCTGCCCATAATTATAATTTTAAAAAAACGAAACGCGGGCGCACGAACGTCAATAGTTTAGAGTAAACATCAATGTTGAACATATAACATAATAATAATATCTATCTCCCTCTATCTCGTGGGCTTTAAACCTGGCTTCACTTTACTTGTTCTATTCCTTTTCGCACTACGTCGAAATTCCCATTGGATTTTAAAACATAGATATAACCAAAATACCGTTTATATAGCAATTAGTATGGACATAAGAATCCCGCTTTCGCTCTGGAGTGCGTGCAATCGGGAGTGCAGCAGGGTTGCCATTGACGTTGACACGGCAATTGCCGTGATATAAGGTAATTGGGGTCAGTTCGAAAAAAAAACACGGTACACGGCAGAATTTCATTGCCGCGTCATAAAACACGGCAATTATATGATAATACTTTAATGTAATTTGAAAAAAAAAGAAACACGGCAATTTCTCAATTTTTCTACAAAACACGGCAATTCGACATCCAAAACACGGCAATATATTTTTATTTAATGGCAACCCTGGAGTGCAGTGAAGTGAACACTTTGTCAAGGTCACACGTTGTTAATTGTTTACGTTTACTGAGTGAAATAACCAAATTAAATAGAATTTGTTGTATTTAGAATATTACTACAGTGATTATAAAAAATGTATGATGTTTATTGTTAATCCTCGTGGCGACTTAAAGTGTGTGCGTGTTTTGCTCTTCGAAGATAAGGTAAATTCATTAAATTATACTGTGAAAAAACGGCTCGTAACTTGTCCAAAACCTACATTTATATGCCAGACTCGAGTATTTCTCTAATTGTTAAAAATTATGAGGACGCTTAATAGATCCGATTAGTAAGTACATAACTAATTGAATAGTTGAATGTTCCCATACGAAAAGGTTATATTATGTTTGTGTTGCATATTTTATATAATGTTTAAAATGTGTGGAAATCTTGTTGTAATGATTTAAATAATTTATCTAGTTCTTGTAGAATGCATTAAAATTTACAACACCACATACTTTGATTTCTTTTTATAAATATTGTAAACACTATATATAACTATAAATATAAATAACAAACAAACTGCAAGATTCATGTGGCGCGTGAACGGTAAAACAAAAACCTGTCGAAAGTCGAAACATATCGTTTTTTAGACTCCACCCTTATACAAAACTATCCGAAACTATTCGAAACTTCTGAAACGGATACGGTTACGGTTACGGATATATTTTTATTTCGGATATCCGATAGTTTCGGTTACGGTTACGGAGCTCCATAACATCCCTGCTTTTTAATTAGGTATGTGGTTTGAAACCAATTCGAGTCGAGTTATTTGTCTAATATAAAATTCAATATAATATAATCCGTGTCTATGTTATAACATCTCGCATTCAAATTTAGAGAGACACGACGTTTGTGCACAATTTGGACATATTATTGTTCTAATAATTTTCGCCGACATTTTATGGTTTTTGGTACTAACTATCACTAGCGACAAATAATTATTTTTTTGTTGGGCCAGTACTAGGTATAATATATCTACATCAATTATTTATTTATTTATTTATTTATTAGTTTCTGGACCAAAAAAATTCACTATAAAAACCGTAATAAAAATTTGGGCTTGCCCTAGCTAGAGACCCTAGGCACGCCACTGATTAAAACCTATTAGACACCAATAATATGTCTCTCCCACATATGTTTTCATACAATGTAGTTACACCACGTTTGATCACTAAATCGAGCACGGAAACTCACCCAGTATCTATGAGGCCCTAGTCTTCCTTTTAGTGAGAAATAAATCAGAAAGATTTTTTTTAAAACGAGCTACATAGTCTCACGCCTGTATTCCCCGAAGGGGTAGACAGAGGTGCATTTCTGCACACACATTTCGCCAGGTATGTCGTAATAGAAGGTCTATTGGAGATTTTCGTTTTTTTATTGCCGACTACGTGCTGCTACAGAAAATTTCCTAATGAAAAAACCCAATAACACTTTGCCCGACCCGAGAATCAAACCCAGGACTGCTAGATCGCATGGCACATACCTACTTATGCCGCGAGATCACAAAGCAGTCTAAAACGAGCTACTTACTTAGAATTTCAAAAGCAAAACACAACATGCTAAAATCACTATAAAAAGCAGTGATAGCCCCGAGCAAAAGCAGTGATGGCCTCGAGGTTTAGGCGCGCGGTCGAGAATCTCGACGGTCGCAGGTTCAAACCCCAGGCACACACCTCTGACTTTTCGAAGTTATGTGTGTATTCACAATGAATCATCACTTGCTTTAACGGTGAAGGAAAACATCGTGATGAAACCTGCACACCTAAAAGTTCTTAGGAATTTCTTAGGTGTGTAGTCCGCCAACCCGCACTAGGCCAGCGTGGTGGACAAAGGCCTAAACCCTCTCAAAGTGAGAGGAGGCCCGTGCTCAGCAGTGGGACGTATGTATATGGGCTGATGATGAATCACTATGAAGAATATTTATTTACATTGGTGACTTATCTCGTCCTTTTAATAATCTTTTATTACAAAATGACGTAAGCATTCAATGTTTTTTTTTTTTTTTTTTTTGTATAAAATACTTGTTTAATTTTAAACTCTAATTTATCATTGGTTTGTCGTATATACCTTGCACCCTATAACCATATAAGCGTCTAAATATTGTTACTTAACACATACATAAAACAGATTTATTAAGAAAAACACCAGTGAATAATGTAAGAAGGTTTTTCTTGATTTACGTGAGTCGATGAGAGCTCCATTTATACCGGATTCTGGCGTCACAGAAAAAGTACTCCGGTAAGGTAAGATTAACTTCATACTACCGTCAATTAGTCTTCTACGACAAATGAAAGCTATAGGCAAGGATTTTTAGAATGTGAGAATTGGTTGAATCGAAAACTACTCGTAGGTGTAGTTTACTGCTTGATTGCTGTGGCAACAGATCTTCTGGTGATTCTTGGTGATGATTTTTAAATAACGGATCTTATCATAATCTTCTATACTTAAAAAGATTCTTCGACTAGAGACACCGATTCGTACTAAAGGGGATATTAAATAAAAGACAGCGTAAACAGATTATCTGCGTTTGAATCCTCGGATAATACTTCGGAATAATAGCGTACAATTCTCTTGGAATTAATTCCAGTCTGGAGTTGTTTTATAACAAACGAAATATCGTTTAAAAACACTTAGTAATGAACCAACCGTAACCGTTTTATATTTCATTATAAGACTTACTTTTAATCACAAATATCAGCCCATTGTTTGGCGGACTAGAAACTTAAGCAATTCCTAAGAATTTTAGGTGTGCAGGTTTGCTCACGATGTTTTCCTCCACCGTTAAAGTAAGTGATAATTCATTGTGAAAACGCACATAACTTCGAAAAGTCAGAGGTGTGTGCCTGGGGTTCTGAACCTGCAACCTCCGAGATTCTTGACTGCGTGCTTAAACCTCGAGACCATCACTACTTATGTGGGTTACGATGGCGAAAGATAAGTCTCAAACGCTGGCCTAGTATAAAAAGACTACAGCCAATTCGTATCTTTACCAAATCATGAAGTTGTAGAATAAATTTGCTTCTTTCCCGTGTTCCTAATTTCTATTATTGTAGGTTTGTTACTTACTTAGGTACTTACTGCAATGGCGCAACGATCCAAAGTGAGTCTTTTGTCTCGCCAATGATATTCGGTTCTGCAATAAATTCTTCAATTTCTCTATTAGCTCTAATTCGCCAACTGCCACCCTCCATTTGTATCGGACCCCAAATTTTCCCCTTTACGCGTTAATGTCCCAGTCCCACAGTTATACATCAGAATTGTAGGTTTGTTAGGCGTTATATATAGAAAGAGTTTACATAAAGTGTTTGAGATAGGACTCCTTCGCCACTTAATAATCTGTTTAAAAAGCACCGTGCTTACAATTAGGTTCTAACTTCGAAATTGTCATTTTTTCGTCCCAGTACAAAAAATAACTCAAAAAATCTCCAACCCATACATTAAATATTTTCAACTAGGCGGTCAACAATAGGTTAATATAGGATAGTGGTACGCCTATGTTTACAGTGTAACTGCCTATTCAATCTGCAAGTGGCAAGTAACGAAATGGAACGGGTCGCGGCGCAATTCTCTGATTTGTGTACATTAATACACAGAACAGACGGTACTGTGTACTGTACATATGTACCCCGCACATCGGCCGCTAGTATTTGTGTAGCACACACTGTAAAATGTACACAGACGGTACAGCGTTTGTAGTTTTTTGTATTAAGTGCGATGCATATTGGTGTGATAAATTGAACGGGTATAGATCTTTTTATATTTTCAATTCAAGAAATTAATAAATCATCATTAGCACATATACGTCCACGGCACGGACCTACAACTGAGAGGGTTTAGGCCTTAGTCCACAACGCTGGCCTATTGTGGGTTGGAAATAAATAAATAACTGAATGGAACACTAGTTTTGGGACAAAGAAAACTTACACGTGATAAGAAACATTGATGTATCTAATTAATAATGTTAACGCCACAATCACTATTTTCCAAATAACCCTGCAAATATGTACATCAAAATTTAATCGAGCCTACATCCTCCCATTTCAAATCTGTGTGGCGTTAGCAACACGCCAACTTAGATTTAGTTTTTTTATATTTACCTGTTCATTACTTGTAATTTTTAACTTTATTTAAACAGGCATTGTTCTTATTCTTAGATAGACGTTTAACCATAAACATGTGCGAGTCGTAAAATTTATCACAGCAAGAATTTTTATGTATCATATTGTTAAATATTAGTAAATGCTGTTGTAAACTATTTTGTTAACTTCTCCAATTGTAAATACTCGTTCATGCCGGTGCAATAAAACTATATTACTTAGTTAAGCTCTTTAGTGACGGCAATCCTTGGAAATGGGTTTATCTTTTTGGAAAATAGCCCAGATGTTTGGGTGAACCCATATTTTTTATAGAAAGGATAGACCTTAGTTTATTATCGTTAAAATATATTTTTTATGTTTTATCCCTACCGATCCTCGGATATAAGGTCACACAGTTCTGTGGGACTTAAAACAGAACTAGCGAATTGTGGGTGTAAAAAACACTTCAGGCTACTATTAGAGATACAAGCGTGGTTGTTTGCATTGTAAGCCAACTCTATAAATTGATTCTGAAGCGGTACAGCCTATGGTCTGTATTGTTATGCAAATATTTGCTAAGTGGTTGTGGGTTATATCATGTTTGTACATTACTAAATAGCTTTGTCTATTACTTATGATACATACATACATACATAAACTCACGCCTGTATTCCCCGAAGGGTAAGCAAAAGGTGCATTTCTGCACCCACATTTCGCCAGGTATGTATCAGTCCCACGTAATAGGGGGCGAGCCTATTGTCGTTTTTCGGGCTCATTTCCAGACTCCGTGCTGTTACTGAGAATTTCCTAATGGAAAAACCCAATAACACTTTGTCCGACCCGGGAATCGAACCCAGGACCTCTAGATCGCACGGCACACACTTTTACCGCGAGACCACGAGGCAGTAGATACTTATGATAGTATAGAGTAATGATGGCCTCGAGGTTTAGGCGCGCGGTCGAGAATCTCGGCCGTCGTGGGTTCAAACCCCAGCCACACACCTCTTACTTTTCCAAGTTACGGGTCTATTCTCAATTAATTATCACTTACTTTAACGATGAAGGAAAACATTGTGAGGAAACTTGCACACATTAAAATTCTTATGAATTTCTAAGGTTATTAGTCTGCCAACCCGCATTAGCGTGGTGGACTAAGACCTAAACTCTCTCAGTTGTGGAGTAGGCCCGTGCCCAGCAGTGGGACGTATATGGACTGACGATGATGATGTTGATAATTATGATTACTTATGAACGGTAAATATTTGTCAAATAAAAAAATATCTTATTCTGTTAAGTGAGCAAGTTCTTGAACAAGACTGCGAGATAATTGTTTCTTTCTTTTATTTATTTTATTCACATAGTATTTATCTTTCTACCATCTTTGCACCGCTTGTACCAGGCTCACATAGCCTACCAGCAAATAGCGAAAGTAAAATTATACATCATTCTTAACTGTTAATTTACGAGAATAGATAATTTTGAAATTACTAGTTTATTAATTATTGTTTAGATTGTATAATATTTATTGATTTAACGTAACCATAATAGTATTCGACGCGAAACCTTTTATACAGTGACAACAATCCCGTCTTGAATGTAAGTTACTCCAACATTTAGTCTAAATTACAATTTAATTGTTTATATTTTATATTATTATTGTTCTGGTTCTAAACTATGGCTCAAGATACTAGAAACTACTAAAACTTCCCAAGAAATTCTAAACCAGAAATAAATATCGCATGAAATCACAATGTACGAGTAAGATTGTTGAGTGCGATTGCGAAGTCAATAAATATATACACCTAACAGTCACATACATAGTTCTGACCCCCCCACTAGGATACAATTCTTGTGTGTGTGTCGTAGGTATCAGAAATTAAGAGAGACTTTCTGATCTCACAAACACCCAGACCCGAAACAAATATTTGTGGATCACACAAACATTTGTCTCGTTGCGGGGATCGAACCCACGGCCTTTCGTTTCGCAAGCTGGTATCTGGCCAACTGCGTCACTAAGTTGTCCATGTAATCTATTTTATTTAAAACATAAAAGATTTTTAATATTGATATGGTTACTATAATGTTGTTAGGTTAGCTAATTACGTAATAACTTAAGACAGAAGGTCCCTTAAGTAGGGACTGAATAACTTAACCGACTTGGTATTACATGGAACTCACAACTTTGCAGAAAAAGTGAGTTGTGAGACTTGTTTTTTTTTATAGTTTTATGTTTTTTGGCCTGGACGAATGTGGGGCTGAAAAGTCTCTCGTAGTTTCCGATGTGAAGACATACATATCTTGATGGCTTGTATATGTATAGTGCGGGGGCAAAAGTAAGTCGTGAATAGTTTGTTGTTGTTTAATTTAGGGCATTTTTGACACCAGTCATAACTTATGCAACATTTAAAAGCAGACAGCCAAAAAAAAATATAAGTTTTTGCAGAATAATATGGATATTATTCATACCTAGATGATTCATACTTTGATTTATACAACGAAAATAGAGCTCGTCTGGCGTCTCGTGTTCAGAATATTGTTAAATGTAAAAATTCTATATACATATACATTTCATCTGTATTTATTTAGTATTTGAATACAATCATACCTTTTTTATCCTGGGAACAGCAATTGGAGATACTGTTCTGATAATAGTTGCGGAGACGAAAAAGACAATTTATACATATAAGTCGTGATGGCCTCGAGGTTTAGGCACGCGGTCGAGAATCTCGACGGTCGCGGATTCAAACCCCAGGCACACACCTCTGACTTTTCAAAATTATGTGTGTACTTTTCGAAGTAATGTGGGTATTCATAAAGAATTATCACGTACTTTGACGGTGAAGGAAAACATCGTGAGGAAACCTGCACACCTAAAAAGTTCTTAAGAATTTCTTAGGTGTGTAGTCCGCCAACCCGCACTCGGCCAGCATGGTGGACTAAGGCCTGAACCCTCTCAGTTGTAGAGGAGGCCCGTGCCCAACAGTGGGACGTATATGGGCTGATAATGATAAAACGTATATGGATTGATATTATGAGCTTATACTCGTAATATACATATCTAGTTGCTTTATATTACGGGGATTGAACCGCGATAGCGCAGTACGCTTCAAATCCGACGCTGCGAACTAAAGTACTTTGTAGAATAGAGATTGTATGATTAGGTATGTGTATATTGAGTATGTGCCGTGCGGGCCTGGGTTCGATTTCCGGGGTCTGGCAAAGTGTTATTGGGTTTTTTCCATTAAAAATTCTCAGTAGCAGCAGTCTGGCAATGTGCCCGAAAAACAGCAATAGGCTAGCCCCCTATTACGTGGGACTGATACATACCTACCATGCGAAATGTGGGTGTAGAAATGCACCTCTGCCTACCCCTTCTTGGAATACAGGCGTGAGTTTATGTATGTGTATGTAAATTTACGTCTGGGTAAATTTAACAGAATGTGCCTATTGTAAAAATGCCTAGGTTTAATTTTTCTGTAAATATGTCGAGCTCAAATGACGCGAGAGGACCGCGTGCGTTCGGTGCGGGTTCAGTCGTGCGGAACTGTCGTGTACTGTGCGTCGCCTGGCAGTTTTATGCGGACTCGTGGGTTTTATTGCTTACTCGCTTTATTGGTACAATAACGAGCTAACAAAGGGCTTTAGACGAAACTGGATAGAAGTATGTCGATGATACATAAAGGTTCATCATCATCAGCCCATATACGCCACACTGACTCCTCTACCATTGAGAGGGTTTAGGCCTTAGTCCACGAAGCTGGCCTAGTGCAGGTTGGCGGACTACCCACCTAAGAAATCCCTAAGAACTTTTAGGTGTTCAGGTTTCATCATCATGTTTTCCTTCACCGTTCAAGTAAGTGATAATTCAATACACACATAACTTGAAAAAGTTAGACTGACTGTTGACTGGGGTTTGAACCCGCGATCGCCGAGATTCTCCACCACGTGCCTATACCTCGAGGCTATCACTACTTATACATTAAGGTTGCACTTGTTTAATGTGATTACTGTACAGCAAAATAACTGCGTAATGGCAATGAATATGTGAGCGTTTCATCGTTCGTGGGTTAGAACCGAGAACCCCAGTTGCGCCTATAAAATTTTGAACTTATATGTATTCTTAATGGATTAAATGTTGTAGGGGAATCTGCAAACCTTAAAGCTCTTACAATGAATTTATTAAGAATGTGATACCTACCAAAGCAGTGATGGCCTCGAGGTTTAGGCGCGCGGTCGAGAATTTCGGCGGTCGCAGGTTCAAACCCCAGGCACACACCTCTGACTTTTCGAAGTTATGTGTGTATTCACAATGAATTATCACTTGCTTTACCGGGAAGGAAAACATCGTGATAAAACCTGCACACCTTTTTTTTTTTTTTTTTTTTTTGTTCTGGCACGGCAAAGTGACTCCACTGTACCTGATGGTAAGCACAGTGGAGTCCAGAAAAATAATACCAACCAGCGAGAAACGATGGTCACCCGCTGGTCGACACAATCATGCCGGCCCGCACAAATGCTTCTTCACGCTTCGCTTAAAGGATCCAGGATCATAGGAAGGAGGGAACACGTGAGCGGGCAAACTATTCCACAGCTTGATGGTGCGGCAAAAGTAGGAGTTGGCGAACTTTTTAGTTCGAGCCGCGGATGTTGTGACCACAAAGCTGTGGCTTCGCATGCCCGCACGCGTGGTTCTGGTGTGGAACGGAGAGGATGGGACAAGGTTAAACAATTCTTCAGAGCACTCACCATGATACAGACGGTAGAACACGCTAAGTGCGGCAATGTCCCTGCGCAACTGTAGCGGCTCCAGGTTGGCTGAAACGTCTGCATCATTCACAATGCGGATGGCACGCCGCTGCAATCCATCCAAGGCATCGAGTAGGTATTTGGCGGAACCGTCCCAGAGGTGCGAGCAGTATTCCATACCCGGCCGAACCTGTGCTTTGTATAAGAAATTCCTAAAAGTTCTTAGGAATTTCTTAGGTGTGTAGTCCGCCAACCCGCACTAAGCCAGCGTGGTGGACTAAGGCCTAAACCCTCTCAGTTGTAGAGGAGGCCCGTGCCCAGCAGTGGGACAGATTTGGGCTGATGATGTGATACCTACCAACCCGTACTAAAACAGTGCGGTGGACCGACAGCTAAACCCTCTTTATAGGGTGGATGATAGTCAGAATGTCTACCTACCAACAAAAGCATCACGACAGCGCATAACTATTGCCGTTTTTCGGACACGAATATAAACTTGAAGCTGCTATTAAGAATTTCTAAATAAAATGAATTCATAAACTAATTGCTCGACCAGAGAATCGAACCAAAGAGCTCTTCACTACGTATAACACGATCAGCAAGAAGACTAAATTCAATAAAGTGGTTATTAAATTACCCAAGACACTATGTATATAGATATTACATACATATATGTAATATATCTTAGTGAAGCCAGAACTATGTTTACTTTAGAGTGTTTATTAGTTAAGTAATTAAGCCAGAGTAGTAAACCAAACAGCTGGTTAAACATGCATTAGTAACAATTAATAAACAGTTTTAAGTTACACGTTGGTAATATAACAATAAAGTGCTTGTGGTCTAGTTACCTTCACCAAATACTAAATAAAATACATATGTATCCAACAGTCACATACATAGCTCTGACCCCTCACTAAGATACCTACAAGTCCTGTGTCGTGGGCATCAGTAACTACGAGACATTTCGGTCTCACATACACCCAGACCCGAAACAAATATTTTTGGGTCACACAAACAATTGTCTCGGTGCGGGGATCGAACCCGTGGCCTCTCGTTACGCAAGCTGGTGTCTAGCCATTTGCGCCACGGGGCTGTCAAGTTTCATCATCATAATCCATATACGTCGCACTGCTGGCCAGGGCCGCCGTCAGCGGGCGTGCAAAGCGTGCACCGTACGCGGACGGTACGTCCAGGGGGGTGGGAAATCGAGCGATTCATAATGTAATTCAAGTCATTGTCATAATACCCACCCCGACTTAAGTATAACAAATGTCATGACATTTTGGATACAAGAAAGTTGAGACCTTCTTTTTTTTTAGTTGTAAGGTGTATAATTGGGTGTTAATCGGGTTTGCTCGCGGGCTTTAAAGAAGCTAGCTAGCTGCTGGATCCGGGCCTCCGCTACAACTGAGATTGTTTAGGCCTTAATCCATCACGCTGGCCTAGTGCGGGTTGGCCGTCTACACACCTAAGAAATTCCTCAGAACTTTTTAGGTGTGCAGGTTTCCTCACTATGTTTTTCTTCACCTTAAAATATTAATAATAGAGAAAAAAACAACGGGTGGCACTCCGGGAGTGTCGGCAGAAGTGAAAACTTCAACATTAACGTTGTGCATTTTTCAATATTTTGGAATGGTTAGGGAATAATTTCGCACGAATTGCTTTATTTATCATTTACGTGGTAAAATACAATATTTTTTGCGCTATCGTATAAAAATATGACAATTTATATTACATAATGCGTCTTACGCATTTTCGATCAGGGTCACGTGATCTGACGCAAGTTTTGACGGAGCAACATCTTTTACCCATCCCAAAAAAAAGTGCACAGCGCCGCTAAAGAACTTCTCGCTTCAAAAATTGCTACAAATACATATTTATTGACACTTCTACTTGTATCGATCCCTTGATGTAAGTCGTGATGGTAAAGTGCTAATACTTCTATTGCATTCCGAGCACGGAACAAGAAAGCGCACTCAGTTGTCGCGGCCTCATGGAATATTATTCTTTATTATTGCTCATGGCACTGCTGCAGGGTTGAACTTGCGCTACTCCCGGCGGGTCATAACCCCCCAATCATAATTTTCTATTCGCGTATATATTTTTTTAATTAAAATAAAATTTATAACCATAAACTTTAATGTCGTATTGAAACCTAAAAATAATCTACAATTGAAAAGGTAAACGTTATTGTTTCACGATAATTGGAAATACAATTACTTATACTGTTTTGCACTTATCAATTATCATCAGTTGTCATCGTGATTACATTGCCATGCCCGTTTCAAAACTATCGCCTGTCTTTCATCATCATCATCAGCCCATATACGTCCCACTGCTGGGCACGGGCCTCCTCTACAACTGAGAGGGTTTAGGCCTTAGTCCACCACGCTGGCCTAGTGCGGGTTGGCGGACTACTCACTCAAAAAAATCCTAAGAACTTTTAGGTGTGCAGGTTACGTCGCAATGTTTTCCTTCATCGTTAAAGTGCGTGATTATTCTTGGCAGCGTTTATTTAAAAAACGCCTACCCTTAACTCGTAAATACCCCCCTGTCCCGAACAATACAACCCGCCGCAATATATCGATACTATCGATGGCTACACGACGCATTCGACTTTATCGAGCACAGCACCGTTACCGCACAGCTTTGTTCCCTTTCCGACCACTTACCCGCCCCGATATGACGGGAAACAATTAACAAACGGGAATAAACGGGACCTCGTATCGATGTCAAGTCGAAGCCATTTATTTGGAGTTTTTGTATAGTCTGGTAAAGTTAATTGTGGTAAAACAAGACTATAACTATTACATACATAACCTCACGCCTGTATTCCCCGAAGGGGTAGGCAGAGGTGCATTTCTGCACCCACATTTCGCCAGGTATGTATCAGTCCCACGTAACAGGGGCGAGCCTATTGCCGTTTTTCGGGCACATTTCCAGACTCCGTGCTGCTACTGAGAATTTCTTCACTTTGCCCGACCCGGGAATCGAACCCAGGACCTCTATATCGCACGGCACATACCATACATCACGAGCTATTTAACAGTTCCACGTAATAACGCGCGAGTCTATTGCCGTTTTATGGGCCATTTCCAAACTCCGTTTTGCTACTGAAAATTTACCCACTAACACTTTGCCCGACCCGGGAATCCAACCCGGGACCTCTGGATCCCATGGCTCATATATACATGTGCCGCGTAACCACGAGGCAGTCATATAGAATATAACCATTACAATAAATATGAATGTATCTACTTTTCATTGGGAAGATAAATTTTGAAAAAAAATAAATGAGAGACGAATTTTTCCTGAACCATACATTTTACAAATTAGGGTTACATAATTTTATAGGTATTCTTTTAGGGGGGTTGAGTGAAAGTAGCTAAGCCGAGCTTACTAGAAGGCATTTAATCGAAAGAAATAGGAGGAAAAGCGATAACAAAACAAACAATTTTACCGCTCGTAAAATTCTTCTGTTGACATAACGCAACATTAATTCAACATTTACTTCGTTGCGGGATCATGAAAAATTAGGTTCCCTTAAAATCGCTGAACTTCAGTGCTGCGCGTCCATACTG
Source organism: Hemaris fuciformis (assembly GCA_907164795.1). Lineage (NCBI taxonomy): Eukaryota > Metazoa > Arthropoda > Insecta > Lepidoptera > Sphingidae > Hemaris > Hemaris fuciformis. The sequence continues at coordinate 11,391,268 of OU015452.1, forward strand.
TGCGTGCCGTTGATCCTGGAGCACAGGAGTTACAGTGGCGGGTGTGTGGTGGGATAGGGCAAAAAAACATTAATTAATTTATTTATTTATTTATTTTTTAATGTAGGTCCGATAATAAAGCTAGTCATAGTGACTAAAGCAAGGCTGCTGCATTCTGGAATCCGATTTACTTGAGGCATAGTTGTGTCAACTAGCAATGACCGTGGTTTCTTTCCAGTCGAAACTCTTCAGACACCACAGCATTTAACATCAGGTGCACATAATTACTCACTCACGTACATATATTCATATTACAGATATACAAGGTGTATAAAGGCCGTGATCGAAAACTAAGACAGGCAATAGCCACGGCGATTACAAACACCGTGACATTAAAAAAAAATCGACAAAAAAGAAAAATAAAAAAGTTTTCCTAACAACTACATACATTTAATACTCGTGGTAATATACAAAATAAACGAAGGAATCCGCGGGAAAGTAATATTAAAAATAAATGTAAGAATGTAAAGACAGTTATTATCTCTTATTAACTATAATAAGTTTAATCTTTTGGCGTACAGAGGGCGCAGCTGCGTTTACAAGGCGATTAAATTTATTTATAACGCCAAGTGTTGTTAAAATAGAAAAACGAAGCGCGAATGTTCTCCAGAAACATTATTGTGCATTTTGTCCGGAGGCGAAATAAAATAAAAAGATTTTAAGTAGAATAAAACTTTTATAACGACATTCTTCATATACGCATACTTTTACTCGAATAATGACCACCGTACAAAAGTACAATAAACGCCATTCCGTGATAATTTCCAAGATCAACGAGTGTCGCCACCCACAAATTGTTTGGAGGACAGGAACTGTATGATATTCTCTACTTTCTAACAATGAAAATGATGTGACATTTGACAGCCCCGTGGCGCAGTTGGCTAGACACCAGCTTGTGAAACGAGAGGCCGCGGGTTCGATCCCCACACCGGGACAAATGTTTGTGTGATCCACAAAATATTTGTTTCGGGTCTGGGTGTTTGTGAGACTGAAAAGTCTCTCGTAGTTCCTGATACCCACGACACAAGGCTCGTATCTTAATATGGGGTCAGAATTATGTATGTGTCTGTTGAGTGTATTTATTAATATTTATTTCGCCCGACCCGGGACCCGAACCTAGAACCAAAAAAAACAGTCTACTATTAATAATACATTTCAGTTTCATAGGTTAAAGCGACCATGTATTAATGAGTAACTGAATGGAGCTTTAACACCATTATAAGTCGCAATTAAGCTGAGTTGGCGGGAAGCTCGCGGCTAAAGCTCGCCGCTAAATGGCCTCTGTAGTGAACTAACGCAGTTATGCCCATTCTAATGCACTATTATATATACGGCCCTACTCCACCATCGTGATAGACTTATATGTAGAGTTCGGACTATCTTAGACAGGATCAAGACTCCTTGGTATATGGCGTTTGGAGTAAAAGCGTTGCTTCAAGTTATATCCTGTAACAGCAGACTGTAAATGTGGTCAATATAGGAACTGTTATGTCCAGATGTTTCAGGTTTGGTTTGTATAAATAAAACTACTTAAGCTTGGTTTCAATAGCGTCTGACACGTCCACTCAGTCCGATATCACAGGTAGTAGTGAACCGGTTTGAGTGGGGAACAGCGCTTATATTATGATTTATTTTCACGTTTACCTTACAATTTATTATAAATATTACATGTACACTACAGGAACTAAAGTCTTCTATTGTATGGAACTTAAAAATTAAGGTATAATAATAAAAATACTTCCAACAGTCACATTCAAAGTTCCGAATATACACACTTAGTTATAAGTCTTGTATCGTGGGTATTAAGAACTACGAGAAACTTTTCGGTCTCACGAAATCCCGAATCCGAAACAAATATTTGTGGATTCAAACATTCGTATCGGTGCGAACTGCGAGAAACGAACCTAGAGCTGCTGCGCACGGGCCTCCTCCACAACTGAGAGGGTTTAGGCCTTAGTCCACGACGCTGGCCTAGTGCGGGTTGGCGGACTACACACCTAAGAAATTCCTATACATGATACATGTATGTTAAATTACTTTTATTTAATTAACTTGGTAGTAGTTACTAACTTAGGTACCAATGTTTAAATACAGTTATAAACGAGTCAAATTCCTTATAAAAACTATCTACCCCTTTGCGGAATGAACGTCGTGAAGTTTCATAAGAAGATTTGCTGTATTTTAAGTGCAAGCGTAAATGGTCATGCTTCTAATGAATTACTTTAACTAAATGCATCTGGTTTCAGAGATAAGAGCCAAAACCCATGCGAGGACTTAAAGATTTTATTAATTTTAAGAAGCATCTATGCGCTATTTCTGACCTTTAGTCTCCGGCGAAAGTGAGCGGTATGCACGATCTATTCTATGGGCCAAAATAATATTGATGAAACCTTTTAATATGGCTGAAAGTAGAAGTGGTTTCGCCCAAATATCGATTTGATTTAAAAAAAAACGGCGAAACGTAGAAATGCACCTCTGCATACTCCTTTCGTGTCATCATAAAATCATGATGGCCTCAAGGTTTGGGCACGCGGTCGAGAAAACTCGACGGTCTAAAAGTTCTTAGGAATTTCTTAGGTGTGTAGTTCGGCAACCCGCACTAGGCCAGCGTGGTGGACTAAGGCCTAAACCCTCTCAGTTATAGAAGAGGCCTGGACCCAGCAGTAGGACTTATATTGGCTTATGATGATACTCCTTTTTAGATATAGGCGTGAGGGTTTGTATGAAACTATTGCACGTTATTTAGTCTGTGTTAAAAACAAAACCTATTTTTAGCCTGTATGGTTGTCTGCACAGAACAGCTGAAAAAGAATAAAAAGTCAATAGACAGTATTTTGCATGTAGGTACCTGTCCATTCTGTTCTACTACGACTACATGACCAATGATAAAAAATTCAAACAAAAATGAAGGGCTGCTATTGGTTGTCACACATTTATAAAAATCTTAGTTACGAACACGCAACCCAATTACTAAGAAGCGGCCGTGTCAAACATATGATACTGACATTTCCTTTCTAGTCTTATTCAACTGTTCTATGGGTGTTATAATGAAAAGTAGTACTTTTTCATGCAAATGCATCAGAAATGAAAACAAAATATTCTTTAATTATAGACATCAATCATTCTGTTTGTGACTGATTCAGCTTTGAGGCAATTTTATTCAGATTTAGTTGAAGAGTTTTTGAGGACCTCTCGTCGAAAAACACTTGAACATAACACTTGAAAGTGCGTGATGGCACCTTTTATTTTTCAAATTGATGTGTATATTCACTTAAACGGTTCATCGAGGAGAACACTGTAAGGTAACCAAATGTATACATATTATAAAAACAATTAAATACACCCAACAGTCGCATACATAGTTCTGACTCCACACTAGGATACAAGTCCTGTGTCGTGGGTATCAGAAACTACGAGAGACTTTTCGGTCTCACAAACACCCAGATCCGAAACAAAAGTTGGTGGATCACACAAACATTTGTCTCGGTGCGGGGACCGAACCCGCGGCCTCTCGTTTCGCAAGCTGGTGTCTAGCCAACTGCGCCACGGGGCTGTTATACTTATTAAGTAAGTTTTAGCTTAGGTTATAAGCTTCACTCATTCAAAAATCATTCGTTTCGATTGTAGCATGTTGCAAATAAAAAAAAATTGTCTAAAATGTAGCTGTCATGTACTCGTACAATGTTTAAAACAAAAATCAACAACAACAGATATCATCCCACGCCAATTCAAAGCAATCCTAATCAATAAGGCGTAAATTGTTTAACGTAATGTAAAAACTACAATGTCTTGTCAACCCGTACCAAACTAACTAAACATTTAATAGACCCAAATCGCAGCTGTCTTCGAACTCATTTGGCATTCGCAAAACGTCGCTTACACAATCCTATATCGATTTTGTGACCCTATGGGGCATCGGGGATTTTGTTAAGAAACTCCACATACTTCCAAAATCTAATCTGGCTGTGGGAATATGTAGGAATAAGGGTTATTAACATTATCAAAATGTACATCACCTACCGCTGTTTTGACAAACAATGTAATAAAATGGAACGAACTTATGACCCGGAAATACGTTTGTAAAAAAATACTGAGTAAAATAAAACATGAATAGCGTAAAGTGCGTATTAAGTTAGATATTTTAATTTTATTTCTATTTTTGTTTGGAAAAAGTCCTATTTAGTATTAAAATTTAAGAGGTATTTCCGAAACGATTGTTAAGAGCAACTCTTAACGAATGTTAAGAGTTACCATCTGATAGAAACGCGGCCCTGCCTGAGAAGACGCAGCGAAACAAACAGCGGGCTTTGTAGCGGCGACATTTATTTAAACTATGTACGTTTTCCTGACGGCATCTGCGAACGATGCACTTTAGCAAGAAATGCATTAGAATTCTGCCAAAAATCGTATAAGATTTCAAGCTATTTTCGCCACAGTCCACCTCATGCGGCTTCCGCCTCGATTTGTAGGTAAATAGTAACAGTATGTAGGATGTAGCCGCATGAATTTTTCAATGTTGCTACGAAATATTATTGATCGTAACATGTAAAGATTAATGCTTGGTTTATTAAGTCCAGTTTGTAGGAATCAATTTTCAGTTTTTGCTATTGTGACAAAATACATATGTGATTGCGCATAATAACTACTTATATTTTGTACGTGGTTTAATTTGATCTCATGATTTCGTGTATCTACAATATAAAATTCTTCTACATTATTTAAATGAGAAAAATAAAATGTACTGTAAGATATTTCAGGTTTATTAAAACAGCAGAGATGAAAAATGTTAGAAAATTTATGGCAATGATAAGTTATCAACTCTGGAATAGATATGTGCCAGGCGTCAGTGGTTTAAGAATTAGCATCTCAATTTGACCGGTCACAGATTATTCGTCATTATGAAAATTTCTTAGGTGTGTAGTCCGCCAACCCGCACTAGGCCAGCGTAGTCGACTAAGGCCTAAACCCTCTCAGTTGTAGAGGAGGCCCGTGCCCAGCAGTGGTACGTATTTGGGCTGATGATGATGATGATGAAAAAATCATGGCAGAAAATGCCGTGTAAGATTTCATTGATATGTGAAGTCTACCAACTCGGACTAAGGGCGCGCACACATAGACCGTCCGTTTTACTGGTCCGTTTAAAAGGATATGTTATTAGCGTATGTAGTTGTATGAGCGAGTTCACACAGAATACAGTATTGCGGATCCAGTAAAAAATCCCACACACAACGGAAATACTGATCTGTTTTATCGGATCGAAACCGCGCCAGGCTTGGCACGGGCGTGCGCGGGGTTCGTAATCGTTTAAGAAGGTCATCAAAGTAGACGTCGTCATTCGGAAATTAGTAAAAATTTAGATACACTGAAGAACGAAAGTCCAGTAGCGTCGGATCTGTTAAAATCCGTCCTGTGAATGCTGTGTGAATATTGCCTCCAATAGCGACGGATCTGTTAAAATAAGTCCTGTAAATGCTGTGTGAATATTGCCTCCAGTAGCGACGGATCTGTTAAAATCGGTCCTATAAATGGCATGTGAATATTACCTCCAGTAGCAACGGATACGTTAAAATCGGTCCTGTAAATGCTGTGTGACTATTGCCTCCAGTAGCGACGGATCCGTTAAAGCTGATCCTGTAAATCGGACGTCCTATGTGTACGCGCCCTAAGGTATGGTAGTCTTAACCTTTTTGAGCTGTAAAGGGTATTTTTGCGAACTGATACAATGGTTTTCCTCTATATAAAATTTAAACGCTTCATAGGTAACGTGGTAAATATATGCAGGCTGCATCCGAAAGAGTAGTGCTATTGAATTTTTCTATTAAGAAACTCTCACTCGCAGCTCGAAGTATATGTTTTGAAAAGCTGCAATGAAACTGTCGAAAAGAATTTAAAGCTTTACAGAAACAGTAATAAAATTGTTTGTAAAGGTGCGGGGTCGGTTTGTTGACTCAAAATTCATCTGATATAATTCACGGTACGTTTCGGCGAATCCGCTTCCTTATTCATGAGCGCAGTCTGTCTCTGCCGTTTAGTGACATTTAAACCTGCCTTATTTATTATACATTCATTATAATTTAACATGCCATGATATTCGCGCACAATTTCCAAGATTTCGCTTTTAGAAATATTCGTAATTGCCGTCTGTGTCCTTTGCTTTATTTTTAGAAATATTAAAAATTTACTATTTGATTGATTTACTATTGCAAACTTATGGCAGCGGTCAAAACTATTTCAATTATCAGACGTGGTATTTTTTTCACACACAATTATTTTCTCTAACGTCTGATCGCCTCAAACTTAAAGGCTGCCAGGCTGATCATTCTCTCTACGTATAGTTATACATACATATAATATGTTGTCTGGTGACACACACGAACGTATGTAATTACATTGCCTACTACAAATATATTACATACATACATACATAAACTCACGCCTGTATTCCCCGAAGGGGTAGGCAGAGGTGCATTTCTGCACCCACATTTCGCCAAGTATGTATCAGTCCCACGTAATAGGGGGCGAGCCTATTGCCGTTTTACGGGCACATTTTCAGACTTGGTGCTGTTACCGAGAATTTCCTAATGGAAAAACCCCATAAAACTTTGCCCGACCTGGGAATCGAACCCAGGACCTCTAGATCGCACGGCACATACTTGTACCGCGAGACCACGAGGCAGTCGAATATATTATTAATATATAATTAGTTTTGCAACGTAATATCATTCTAACACTTCGTTAAGACGGATGTATTTAGTCTTTCATAGCTATGCTATAGAAGTCGCGGGCGGAAATCAAATAATTAATGACTGGCAATAAAACGGTGTAACATACAAACTCGTCTAGACCATTTTAGTGTCGTTTTATGTGCGGACACGCCATAACCCTGTAACGTGGTGCGCACACATAAAATCGGTACAAATTAATATTTGTCCATATGAGCCGCCCCCGCCGCCCTCGCCGCCTCCTCATAATCCCTGTGCTCGTTGCTATATTAACTATGCTTATTAAATGCCATTTTTTATATACCTTAGTTATTGGTTGAAGAACGGAAATATTATTCGATGGTTTCGGTTTAGTGTCTATATTTTTCGCATATTAAAAATAATAGCGATCGAGATTGTCTTTTTTTCCAAGTACAGTTTTTACGTTCGTGTCTTATTTCTTACATTTACAACGAAATTCAGTAATTTATTATTCTCTCAAATATAATTATGAAATCGCCTATTGTTCCACTTTTGTTGATAATAATTCCATTAATGTAAGTTCTTGTATAAATGTGGGTATCAATAAAGAGTTGTCTATCTATACATGAAAAAAACGACTTCAAAAGGGCAACTAAAAAGTTAAAATACATCTACTTAGCACAAATTAATTCGTATTTTGATTTAGTTAATTAAATAAGTATTTTATAATTTGGAAGTCGGTGCCAAGTAAATACTACCTCAAACCTTACCCTCTCAACCTCCTTCTTCCTCTGAAGTCGGTAAAAAATACTTAAACATCATTCTAAAAAGGTCAACATCATCATGATCATTCTAAAAACGTATTAAATAATAAATAAATACACCCAACAGTCACAGTACAGTCCTGTGTCGTGGGTTTTAGAGACTACGAGAGACTTTTTCGGTCTCACAAACACCCAGACCCGAAACAAATATTTGTGGATCACACAAACATTTGTCTCGGTGCAGGGATCGAACCCGCGGCCACTCGTTTCGCAAGCTGGTGTCTACCCAACTGCGCCATGGGGCTGTCGATTGTCTATTGTAGCTAAATTTTCTTTTTTATGTGCTTAATGTACTGTATTTTCACTCTATTCGAGTCACTGCGGGCCTCCTAGTCTACAAGTACGTTGGCACGAGGGCTTCAAGTTACCACACTGGTTAAGTGCGAGTTAGTGACTTCACATTCCTTCCAATTTCTACACGGACACTTAAGTTTTGGTCCTCTCAATGTACTGTTCCCCTTTACTTTGGTATTTATTAACTACAAAAATACATTCCACATTCAGCTTCAGTGCCTAAGATATACGTATTTTATTGCATGTGGAATTAATTTGTACCTTATATTTTGGCGTTTCTCAATGTATTTAAAAGGTAAAAAATCTTTTGGACGAGATTCAATCCAGTGATATCAAGGTTTCTTTAATTAAATATCTATATTCTTTCCCTTCTAGGTGGACTAAGGCCTAAACCCTCTCAATGGTAGAGGAGGCCCGTGCCCAGTAGTGGGACGTATATGGGCTGATGATGATTCTTTCCCTAATCGCCTATGTGGAATATTAGGTGATATTTTAAATTATTGTATTTTTATTTCTGTGTCTTTTATTCAAACTGTTGAGTTTACGCGCCATATTTTTATGGACATAAAGACAATGCCGCTAATTAAAAACAAATAAATTATTATTATTTATATCATATTAATAGTTATCAATTATTCGCCACATTAATTTCACCATCTAATCATCAGTATTTAGATTAAGTCAAAATGTATTACTATTGAGCGCCGGCGGGTTCGATCCCGGCACCGAGACAAATGTGATCCACAGGTATTTGTTTCGGGTCTGGGTGTGAGACCGCAAAGTCTCGTAGTTTCTGATACCCACACGACACACGACACAAAACTTGTATCTTAATGTGGGGTCAGAACTATATATGTGACTGTTAGGTGTATTTATTTGTTATTTATTTACGAGTATTTGAATTTTATACTTAACAAAATTCCAGATTAATTACTTCCCGTAAATCGAACTTTATTTCAACACTCGTTTTTTCCACAATCCCGGAATTACATAGATCTCCCGACGCTCATTGGGATTTTCAAATACAGAAAACATTGTTTGAGATTAGAGAGTGCACTGTCCACGGAACAATGGATGTTCTGAATGGACATTGGGCAAGTTAAATTGAAAACTACTGAATCGCGCCGGTACTACCAACCCCACAGCAACGTGTTGGATATTATATAAACAATTGTATAGTAGTCGTGATGGTGGTACCTACCTCGAGGTGTAGGCACGCGGTCGAGTATCTCAACGGTCACGGGCTCAAACCCCAGGCACACACCTCTGACTTTTCCGAGTTATGTGTGTATTCACAAATAATGTCCGCAATACCTCGAACTAATTATGGATCTAACATGTTTGTTCGCAGGTCGACTAATAATTATAATATACATTTCTCCAACATCGACATATTTTCTGAGACGCTAGATAATTATAAAAAATTACTTTTTTCTAGTGTAAGTAAGTGTTAGATTAGTTTAGGTATTTTTGTATAATTGCTTTTTGTTTTGTATTCAATGCTTTTTGTTTCTGTATAATGTAATTTCTTGTTAGATTAGTCGTTCACTTCTTCTTTTTTGTGCTTTACCTATAAGTGGAAATTGCTTTGGATTGTGTTTATATTTTTGTTTTGTATTTTTGATTGTGATTGTTCTGTATATTTCCCAAAAAAAATATCATGTATATGGGCTGATGATGATAATGATGATGAAAACGACATGCGGAGCTATAACTCTGCCACACCCCCTAAAGTTAATATAGCGATTAAACTAGGGGCATGTGCAGTAAATAAAAAGGCATTTAAATGATTCCCGGGTAACGACCGCGACCAACGGCTCCCGAGGGATCACATCGCACTTAGACAATGAGCTTCTACGCTTTGATTTCACTATTCAAATACGCGTTTATCTTCATACCTCGTTTGTTAATGGGTTGGTGCACCAGTCTGTGAAAGTTAGACCGTAGGTTCGATCACCGCTCGTATACCGACATATATTTTTCTGAGAGCTGGTAGACATTTTTAGGTAAGTGTGCAGATTTCCTCACGATGTTACCCTTCACCGTTAAAATTCGTGATAATTCGCTATGAATACACACATAACTTCCGAAAGTCAGAGTTGACGCCTGGGTTTTGAACTCGCAACCGCCGTGATACTCGACCGCGCGGCTTAACCTCTAGGCCATCAGTACTTCAATATCATAGATAAATAGATGTCATAGATCGCATGCTCCACACCCAATACTCAGGACCAAGAAGGCTATACATTCACTAATGTCATCAATCTTTTGCCCGGTTCCCAATTTTATTTGGAGCCGGCGCAGTGTTTTATTCTAAACATCCCTATCAGCCGTCATGTCTTCATTCACCTCTTTTTCTTTCATATCTTCTCTCACGCACTCCGTCCATCTTTTCTTCGGCCTTCCTCTGTTTGTCCATCCTTCGACTTTCATACTCATTACTTTTTTACCAACATACGTTTCGTCCCTTCTCATAATATGGCCATACCACGACAGACGGTTTCTTTTCAGCTTATCTATCACAGGAGCCACTTTCAAACTTCCTCTAACGTATTCCTCACTCTGTCAATCCGTGTTACCCCACACATCCATCGCGACATTCGCATTTCTGCTGCATGCAGTCGCCTTTCGTCCGTCTTCTTTGTAGCCCTATTAATAAACTAATAAATCACTAATATAAAGGATAATATAACTATGACATTCCAACATACTGACGTCAATACATTTTAAGACAGATTTTATTCAATATTTTGAAATCACATTTCCCCGCATTAAATTAGCCCCGCGCAGAATAAGTCGATTCAGAATATGTTATTGAACGCTAGAGAGTATACGAAACGCAATATTTTCACCGCGCCGCGCCGGATATTGAAGAATCAGTATTCAAGTTGCCTGTTGCATCACTGCGGAACAATGCTGGTTAATTCAGTTGATAAATGTAAATTTGTGTCATTATTTAGTTCATTTAATTATACTTGTTTGTTTTCTGAACCCACTAGAATAACTACTGAAACAGCAACCTGCATTGATAATATCATAACCAATTTCGAAGTGGTTGAAAAGTATACACAAATAGGAGTTAGATCGGACCATAAATGTTTGTTAGTCAAATTGAAACATAGAATTGAAAACATAAAAAAAATAATTAAGTACAGGCCATTGACAAGACATAACCTAGGTAAATTTAATATCAACCTAAAATCAAAAATTAATATTTTAGAACCTAATTCTGACAGTCCCAACGATATATATTCTTCATTACTTGATACAATTTGCAAAGAATTCTACAAAGTGTGCAAAATTAAAACTGTAAAAATTAATTCTAACATTAAATTTAGTACTTGGGCGACCAAAGGCATCCGACGTAGTAGAGAAATTTTATATAACTTGTATGACAAAAGGTCCTATACACCTGATGTCAATTTTATAAACTATGTCAGGCAATATTCTAAAATATTTAAAAAAGTATGCATGCAAGCTAAAGCAGCTTATATTAGTGAAAAGCTGAGATTATCTAGTAATAAAATAAAAACAACTTGGCAAATTATAAATACAGAAACTGGGAGAAATAAGGTTACTGAAAACAAGATAACCTTGGCTATAAACAACAACCTGGTTTCAGACAAAGTTAGTATTGCTAATTACCTAGAAAAGTTTTTCACAAATATACCTTTAGAGACAACTAAATGCTTGCAATCATCAGCAGTCTTGGCTGAATCTCTTTTAAAAGAAAATGTTGTTGGAAATATGCCCATTTTCACTTTTGAAAGAGTGTCTTGTTCCGAAATTATAAAAGCTTTTAAAAATCTTAAAATTAAGGCTACTGAAGATATATGGGGACTGTCGGTTAAGGCTATTGAAGCTATTATATTTAATATTGCTCCAATATTGACGGTAATATTCAATTCTTGTATAAGTGACGGTATTTTTCCCGACTTAATGAAAATCAGTAAAATTGTGCCCATATTTAAGTCGGGGTGTCCAAATAATCCATCAAACTTTAGACCCATCTCAATACTACCAGCTCTTAGTAAGGTCTTCGAAAAGATCATGCTCACTCAAATGCAGGAACATTTTGATAGAAATAGGATATTACATAGTAGCCAATTTGGTTTTTCAAAGGGTCGGTCTACGCAAGATGCAGGAACATCATTGATGAAATCTGTACTGGAAGCCTGGGAGACGTCACAAGATGCTCTTGGGGTTTTCTGTGACCTCTCGAAGGCTTTCGACTGCGTTGATCACCAGACCCTTATTACGAAGCTGAGTTACTACGGCATAAGTGGTTCCTCTCTTCAACTTATAATGTCCTATTTATCGGGTCGTGAACAAAAAGTATGTGTGGACGGCGTCACCTCAGTAGGATCAACAGTCAAAATAGGGGTTCCACAGGGCTCTATTCTGGGCCCCTTTTTGTTTCTAGTTTATATAAATGATCTCCCTTACATGGTACAGAAATTTACAGACATAGTTTTGTTCGCTGACGACACGTCACTAATATTTAAAATAAATCGTAAGGATAAAGATCTAGCTATTCCAAATCATGTACTTAATTTAATTTTGAATTGGTTCTCATGTAATAATCTTCTACTCAATGCAGGAAAGACAAAATGCATTCGATTTACATTACCAAATGTTAAGAATGTAATGTCACCTGTTACATTAAACGCAGAAACACTTGACTTGGTGACTTCAACTGTTTTCCTAGGAATAACTCTAGATAGTAAACTGCAGTGGGGTCCGCAAATAGAGCGATTATCTAGTAAACTGAGTGCCGCGGCTTTTGCGGTTCGTAAAATAAGAAAACTCACGGATGTTTCAACGGCTAGGTTAGTGTACTTTGCTTACTTTCACAGTATAATGTCTTATGGCATTCTATTGTGGGGATCGGCGGCTGATATTAACAGCATCTTCATACTACAGAAAAGAGCAGTCCGCGCTATCTATGATCTACGTAGCCGTGATTCCTTACGATCCATATTCAAGGACTGTAATATACTGACCGTGCCGTCTGAATACATTTATCAAAATATTATGTATGTACGTAAGAATGTATTTAGCTTTAGTAAAATTGGTGATATACATAATGTAAATACCAGGGGTAGACATAAACTTGTGATACCCTCATTAAGATTAGAAAAAACCAGTAAGTCCTTTATAGGCAACTGCGTTAAATTTTACAATAAGCTCCCCAAATCTGTAACTGACCTATCAGATAATTCATTTAAGGTGCACATTAAACGTGTTCTGATGACAAGGGGATACTACAATATAAATCAGTATTTAGAGGATAAGGAAATTTGGCATTAGATCTCTCCCGCACATCGCCATCACCACATCTTGGAACCCAGTACCTTTCACATTCTTCTTTCTTAAACCAAATCATTTGAATAAATACATAAATAAATATAAATTAACCCAAAGCTCCAAGTGTAACTTAAACCATTATAAAAACATCAAATACAAATTGATATCTAATATAAAATGTGCACAAAATAAATAAAAATAAATAAAATAAAAATAAAATGACGACCGATCGAGTAAATAATTCGAGCAAATAAATAATAAGAAGGCAATTTTTATTTGGCAGGTCATATAATATAATTATGTTATCCTTACTGGACCAAATACATGCCCACTGAGTTGGACTCGCTGGATCTACTCAGGTGTGGGTCGCGCCGCGTAAATTCCAGTAGTAAAGTGAGCCCGCTGAGTTTGTTTCGCCGGGTCTTCTCAGTCAGGGTCGCGTTTGGATCCGGTGGTACCATTAAAATAATACGTGACGTTTCGGAAATACACAAGGTCCATCTCGTTATTTACTTTAAAATAATAATAATAAGATATTATGTATTTCCTGATGAAAACTAAAAATAAATTATAAAAAAAAAAAAACGTAAATATTTTTGTACAAATTATATAAAATGAACCATAGTTAAATTATAATGTAATAATAAAAGATTTTTCTTTTCTGTATTGACTTGTCATAAGTGCTATTTGATTGCCTACGTGACCAAATAAAGCAATTTCATTTCATTTCATTTCAATGGCTATTGTCGCACTGTGCCATACCGTAGCCAAACGACGGAATTTTGCCGGACATATCCGGATTGCTGTCGTCGCTTTGTTGTTTTAATATTCTTCCTTTGTGTTTTAAATTGGATACATTTATTTATATAGAATTATTCTGGGTCTTACAAGAGTACTTTGTCTCTAGTTTCACCTCTAACTTTTCCAAGTTGTATGTGTATTCCCAATGGATTATCACGGTTAAGGAAAACGTCGTGAGGAAATCTGCTCACCTAAAAGTTCTTAGGAATTTCTTAGGTGTGTAGTCCGCCAACCCACACTAGGCCAGCGTGGTGGACTAACGCTTAAACCCTCTTAGTTGTAAAGGAGGCCTTTGCCCAGCAGTGAGACGTATGTGGGCTGATGATGATGATGATGATGATAATGATGATGATAAAATAAACACCCCGTAAATTATTAGTACGTACCCTAATTACTCAAAATTTTAAAATGACATACAATGCCTCGTGACAAGTATGTGCCGTGCGATCTAGAGGTCCTGGGTTCGATTCCCGGGTCGGGCAACGTTTTATTGGGTTTTTCCATAAGTAATTCTCAGTAGCAGCACGGAGTCTGGAAATGTGCCCGAAGAACGGCAATAGGCTCGCCCCTATTACGTGGGACTGATACTTACCTGACGAAATGTGGGTGCAGTAATGCACCTCTGCCTACTCCTTCGGGGAATAGAGGCGTGAGGTTATGTATGTGTGTATGTACATTTAAAAGTGAATATTAAATATAGGTACACACAGAAGTTTATCATTAATCTTCGAGTGTTTGTGTGATTTCAACGCGTTTAAAAATGCGAATATCGACTTGCGTTCGCACTGATATCAGATAACGCCGAGTGCTTTGTTGTTTTAAAACTATAATTAACATGTGACACACGGCTCCTGTGGGACGATGGATGCAGACCGGCCAAAAGATAATAGCAATCGTTTATGCAAAGCCGATACCATCAGCGGCGGAGATTTATTTCAGAGTGGGACATGATACATCTAAAAATAGGTTTTTACAGGAAAAAAATTGAAATAGTCTGGCCTTTCATAAACTTTCATAAACACGGGTCCTTGGGAGGAACTAACCAGAGACGTTTCTCGAAATCTGATTTCTGACTACTCTGAATGCCCTCCATTTTTGAAATTTCGGAAGTTTGTGAAGTGTTTTAGGACTAACACTTAAAAAGGAAACTCTTACGAACCCTATATATCTCTCGCAGCCATTTCTGTTTAAGCTTTTGAATATGAATAATTCCTTGTTGTCTCCTAACCTAATTTAGCGTGGTACCATAATGCAGATAGCTTCTAGATTCTAGACCTTGTTCATCATCACTAAAAATCTCTTGACTGTTAGTAGAGATTCATGTTAATTTTATAGTCGACATAAACTTCAGCTAATTGTGTAAAAGTACTTAAGACACTTTGTATGTTGATTTTTATAAACATTAATGAAGGTCGGAAAGCGCATTAGGGCTCCGTTACAGAGTTCGCGGAGACCACAACAAGACTACAAAAACATTTAATGACCTTTAGAGTTTAAGATCCCCCTTTCAGCTAAGTCGTACAAAAAATTTGACCTTAGTTATAAATACTTGTAGCGCCGTTTCAGAAATGCGGAATTTTTGTGTCCAAAATAACTGTCTTGTACATTCTGATCTAGTTTCATCCAGCAAATAAAGCGCAAATTGTATGGACACATTTCAAAATGACTGTTTTCACAGTTTATCGCGACCCCACAAATGTCCCACAATGGACTCGGCCCTCCTCTAGGGTTTGTGGAGAACTCTCAGGGATGAAGTTTCATTTGGGTGAAAATAAACATTAAGATACATAACTTCGAAAAGAAGTAAATGTGATTTTAACCTCTGACGACCGGTAAGTTGTTTCAACAGGTTAACAAAAATATATTAAGTATGAAAAAATGTATTGTCTCTCAGAATAATTGTACCAATTATGACCACTATTAAATTTGATTTTCGGGATGTAAAGTATACTGAGTACTGTTCCCAACTAAAATATGACTATGTGTCAAATTCAAGTCAAATCCGTCCGGCCGTTCTGGCGTAATTTAGTAACAAACATCTGTTCATTATTATCATCATCATCAGCCCATATACGTTCCACTGCTGGGCATGGGCCTCCTCTACAACTGAGAGGATTTAGGCCTATTGCGGGTTGGCCAACTACACACCTAATACATTCCTAAGAATATTTAGGTGTGCAGTTTTCCCCACAATATTTTCCTTCACCGTTAAAATAAGTGATGATAAATTGTGAATACACACATAACTTCGAAAAGTCAGAGGAGTGTGCCTAGTGAACCTGCGACCGCCGAGATTCTCGACCGCGCGCCAAAACCTCGAGGCCCACAAAGAAAATACATATTCACGGATTAATAAAACTTTATGAGACAAACAGCTACATAGTTAGCTAAATACAATACACTTTATTATATACAAAGTTAATGACCGCCATAATATACAAATAACATGTGCGAATTACGTACGTACAAAAGAAGCGCGGTGTTATCACTTTAAACCATCTCTACTGCAAAAAGGATGCAAAGATAGTATGTCGGTGGTGGATATAATTATGCAGGGAGACATTTTATTTATTTTTATACCGTAACTATTTCAGATTGCAATTAACTAGATTAATATCATGCTAGATTTGATGGTCTAACGACTTGAGAAAAGTGGTGGGTAGCGGATGGATGGGCTGCTTAAGACCGGGATCGTTGGCGTCTACTTGGATGGCTTCGTTCAGCAGTGGACGGCGATAGGCTGAGAGAGAGAGATGTTTGTGGTAACCTAATTCATTGAGTTTTCAGAATAGAGAGAGCGTGTATCAGCCACAAGACGCCCACTGTTCGACATAAGCTTCCTTTAGATTTTACTCATGGCCAGTGACATTAAACTTACGCAAGACCGAGAGCCAATGGAGCATTAAAATATAATCGTAGTGATGGACGTCTATCACACCATAAGTCGAACAGACGACCTGGTATCTGAAAAATAATGAGCTACACAAAGTAGAAGTAGGCAGAAGAGTTATTCTACGCCCACGTTTCCCAAACTGTGGTTTTTAAGTCTTATACAATCATCATCATCATCAGCAGCCTTTCTTACGTCCACTGCTAGACATAGGCCTCTCCTATGGCACGCCACTGGGCTCGATCTTTGGCCCTTCTAATCCAACCGCTGCCAGCCACCTTGCGAATATCGTCACTCTACCTAGCCAGAGGGCGCCCTACACTAACTGTCTTATACAATACTCTAGCTTATTTTCGAATAAATCTACGTATTTTTCACAAGCATAAAACAATTTTCCTTGCTCCAAGCTTGTGTGGATTATCAGACCAAAGGTCCGTTGAAACGGGTACACAATAAACGTTGCAGACCCCAGGCTGTCCGTTGTTCGCAATTGGATTTTATTTGAACACCGACTTACCTTGTTTTCGCGACCTACTCACTGATTTCGAGAAAAGCCACTATTGTTATTGCCTTTCTCCATAAATAAGTTTACGTTTCTAAATAGAATTCCTCGTACTTTGATTAAGACTAAATTATAATTGACAGTTGTTCTATTTATATCCTTATTCCTTTGAGTTCAGCGTGATGAATCTGAGGCCGACATGATTGTGACGAGGAATGCGAAATATTTCTCGCTACTTGATTAAGTATTGATGGCCTCGAGGTTTAAGCATGCAGTCGAGAATCTCGGAGGTCGCGGGTTCAAACGCCAGGCACACACCTCTGACTTTTTGAAGTTATGTATGTATTCATAATGAATTATCACATACTTTAATGTTGAAAGAAAACATCGTGAGGAAACCTGCATAAATAAAAATTTCTTAGGAATTTCTTAGGTGTGTAGTCTGCCAACCCGCACTAGGCCAGCGTGGTGGACTAAGGCCTACACCCTCACAGTTGCAGAGGAGGCCCGTGCCCAGCAGTGGGACGTATATAGGTCGATGATGATGATTAATAATTCAAATTTAAATATAAAATGTGTATTGAAAGTTAATCTAGTAACCAAAATTGAGAGAGGGTATGTGTAAATGGTTAGACCGCTTTGAAAGTATGAATGATATGAATGAATAAGACTAGAAACGAAATGTCAGCATGACGAGCGTGCCGAACCTACGATTATACTATCATATGTTTGACATGGCCGCTTCTTAGTAAATCGGGTTGCGTGTAATATCAAGTCTTTTATCAATGTGACAAGCAATAGCAGCCTTTCCTTTTTGTTTGGTAAGGAGTGTCATCTCCTATAGTAGAAAATCGAAAAAAGTGTCCAGTTGTCAGCAGTGGCGGTACTTCCATAGAAGCCCAAAAGCGTTACACGTTAGTTGTGTAATGTCTACTTTATATTTGTTTATTGTGGGATCAGGACATTCTCATTTACATGTCAAATTGCATTTGTTCAACCTTAAAAAATATTATTCGGAATTTTTTAAGGCAAACTGGGCTTTTGGGCTTCTATGGAAGTACCGCCACTGGTTGTCAGGTGTAAATAACAGTTCAAAAACCTTCCAGAATGGCGCTGGTGTAGACAAAGGACATGGTACGAATTTAATATTATTGTCGACTAAAGTAGTTTATTGAAAATGTCAACTACTTGCGTAGTACAAAATAATGTAGTTAATATAACCTTAAAGAGTTATTATGAGAAAACGCGTGTAGCTAGAGTGATTTTATATCCTGAACTGTGAATAGTACGTTTATTGATTTCCGCTTCCTTTAAAATGTATGATGCTGATGCTAATGTGGCGCCCCCAATTTAATACATTTTGACGGACACTTTTGCATGTATAAGATAACACTCCTTAACTTTACCCTCCATACTTTTTGTTTGAATTTTTAACAATGAAAGTGACAGAATGTACAGGTGACAGACAAGCGGCGACACTCGTCCCCATACAAAATACTGTCTATTTCCCTTCTAGTCTTATTCAGCTGTTCTGTGACTGTAACAATAAAATATATGTAATATCACAAGCTAGCTGACTTCTCGATTCAAACTAGACCCAATTCATAACACATTACTTTTAAATTTCAGAAACGCAATAGTTTTCAAACCCAAAACCATTCAAGGCCGCCGTAAGCGGGCGTGCAAAGCGTGCACCGCACGCGGGCGGCACGTCCAGGGGGCGGCACATTTGTTCAGGTGACCTTTTTTCTTTAGACAAAACTCAGAGTAAGTAGTTGTAGGGCGGTATAATGGGGTTTGCACATCATCATCATCAGCCCATATACGTCCCACTGTTGGGTACGGGCCTCCTCTACCATTGAGAGGGTTTAGGCCTTAGTCCACCACGCTGGCCTAGTGCGGGTTGGCGGACTACCCACCTAAGAAATTCCAAAGAATTTTCCTTCACCGTTAATATAAGATAATTCACTGTGTATAAACACATAAATTCGAAAAGTCAGAGGTGTATGCCTGGAGTTTGAACCCGCTACCGTCGAAATTCTCGACCGCGTGCCTAAACCTCAAGGCCATCACGACTTTTTTTTGGGCGGGCGACGAAACCTAAAACCATTATATCAGTGCATACTTCATACATGCCATAATACTTGATTAGGTATTAGAGACAATTGCACCTCATCCAACATTCTCGGTCAACAACCCCAGTCCTAGACGCGGTTCAATGTCAGATACATACCAATTTAGGAAAGCACGCGGACGAAATTGGAACTAAATTAACGTATGCATCCGCGTAACATAATTGAAATTGTCTTTGGTACAATCATATATGTATATGCCAATGATATATATAAGACAATCTTAACATGCTTATATTAAACTCACTGTCTGAGACTGCCTCGTGGTCTCGCGGTACAAGTATGTGCCGTGCGATCTAGAGGTCCTGGGTTCGATTCCCGGGTCGGGCAAAGTATTATTGGGTTTTTCCATTAGGAAATTCTCAGTAACAGCACGGAGTCTGGTAATGTGCCCGAAAAACGGCAATAGGCTCGCCCCCTATTACGTGGGACTGATACATACCTGGCGAAATGTGGGTGCAGAAATGCACCTCTGCCAACCCCTTCGGGGAATACAGGCGTGAGTTTATGTATGTATGTATTAAACTCAATCACACATCAGAATTAACAAAAGATTGAATATCACCTTCCTATTACTTATTAAAAAAAATATGACTTTTATAATCGAGTTATTTTGCATTCAACATGACATTTTGAGTTAGGTACAAATTTATTTTATGCGTCATGTTTAATGGCTTACCTATTTATCCTATTGCAAATCCTATTCTTCAAAGCAAAATTGTATATCTAAATTAAACTTAAGAAATATTAAAAGCCAAATAGCTTCGTGCTAACTTTTGTAAAGTGAATTATTTGGATAAGCATTTAACAAACGATGTCAGATAGAACTAGGATCTCCATACTATCTTGTATGCCAGGATAAAAAGTCACAAAACCATTCGCTAGATTAGAATAAAGAAAAAGTTGTTTCTTTGTTAAATGTTAAATTACTTGGATAATGATGAAATAATAATTTTATGTACAATACTAATGAATGACTCCTTCCTCTCGCGGCATACGGATGCGTGCAATCGAGAGGTCTTGGTTTCGATTCTTGGAACCCGTAAGTGTTCTTGGCATTCCCAATCTTAGCATATAATCGTGCCCGAAATCGTCTCATTCCCATATAACTAAACACAGTTATCGAAAGGTGGGTGTGAAAATATGAGGAAAATATATAGGATATATACTAATATTTTAGGAAATCCCAGTATACCTTACTAGATGGCTAACAATCTGACATGCGTGCAGGCTAGTGGTAGCCATTAGAAGCGGACACTCGACGTCACCTTCCGGGACCGCCATATTTACTGCCTCTCACGCGATCTTGTCCACTAAAATATCTTGACTATATGTATGACAATGTATGTGTGTATATACACTATCGCTTTGTGATTTAGCGGTTATGAAAGTGCAATGGAAATGTTAATCAAAATAGTTTACTGACTCCATTATTTGAGATTCTTTGGTCCCGCGGTGTGTGGTCGAAAGATTCCGCATTCGATTTCCGCATGGAATAATTTTGTATTGCCTCTACTGTTAATAGATTCTCAATAACAACTAAAAGTTCAATTATGCCCCAAAAAAAATATAGAAAAACGCCCCCCTTACAAGTAGTTTAATAACACAGCTTAAAAATGTGGATACAAAAATATATTATTTGACAGCCCCGTGGCGCAGTTGGCTTTCGAAGCGAAAGGCCGCAGGTTCGATCCCCGCACCGGGACAAGCGTGCTCCAAAAAGTCTCTCGTAGTTTTTGATACCCACGACAAGACTTGTATCTTAGTGTGGGGTCGGAACTATGTTCGTGACTGTTGGGTGTATTTATTTATTATGTATTTATTAATAGTTATTGTTAGGTCATGATAACTTTGGAAATAAACATGTCTCATTTACATTTGGTGCCCGAAAAACGGCAATAGGCTCGCCCCCTATTACGTGGGACTGATACGAGTACATACCTGGCGAAATGTGGATACAGAAATGCACCTCTGCCTACCTCTTCGGGATATACAGGCGTGAGTTTATGAATGTATGTATTTATTATCCATTTATTTGTAGTATAGATATGAGTTCTTCTTTAGTTTAACTTGATAAAAGAATTAAATCACTTCTTGAGTGAGATCTTGCACAATTCTTCGAGAATTCCTCGCATTGAAGCCTCGACACCGGCAAGTTGCGCGAGTTACTCGCTTCACTACACTCGAAAGCTATTTGCTCTATAAAGTGGCACAGATACGCACTGAGTAATGTAAAGGGGGACGAAATTCTACACTGCACTTGATAGTAAGTATGTTGGTGTCAAAACAGAATATCTTGAGGTGCTCTTTACTTTTGCTGAGATACTTTAAGAAGTAATGTGACAATGACGTATCGCTCATCAAATAGAATAACGTAATTACAAAAAAAATATACTTTAGAATATCATAAGTTAACGTTTGACGTCCCATCCATGAAAAGGACAACGGAATTACTATTACGGTAGTTTCCGCTAAAGTAAGTGGCCATCACTAGGAAATATAAAATTATACTTTCAACTTTGAAGTAGGTAGCTAAAATTTGCTACTCTTTGAAATAGATAAAATGTAATTGTCATTATGGTTTTTCCACAATGAACACGCTATCGGAACTATTCACTTTTCTCTAGACCTTTCATATTACGTATAAACAGGCTTATAAAAATACCTTATAAAAATATTTGCTGATTTCAACAAGTATAATGTATCATTAAATTTTTTCTCTGACTTGTCGTTAAGTTATAGCCCACATCATAAACAAACATATCATGGACCATTTCATTTCATCATCATCATCAGCCCATATACGTCCTACTGTTGGCACGGGCCTCCTCTACAACTGAGAGGGGTTAGGCCTTAGTTCACCACGCTGGCCTAATGCGGGTTGGCGGACTATACACCTAAGAAATTTCTAAGAACTTTTAGGTGTGCAGGTTTCATCACGATGTTTTCCTTTACCGTTAAAGTAAGTGATGATTCATTGTGAATACACACATAACTACGAAAAGTCAGAGGTGGCCTGGAGTTTGAACCAGCGACCGTCGAGATTCTCGACCGCGTGTCTAATCCTCGAGGCGATCACGACTTTTTTTCATTTCATATCACCTACGAAGTCCAGGATACGTCCCTGCGCGGATATTTTTCAATTTTTCAAATAATAAACTGGTTTGAAGTGGGAAGCAGCGTGCGTTAATAATTCGTGCGATGCGCCGCCAGTGCAGTCGCGACTCGCAACAAACACTAACTTCACCTTTGTATTAATGTTTTGAACTAGCTTACTTGTTGATGTGGGAAACCTAGCCTTGCCACTTTATATTAATTTAAGTTCATAAAGCGGTATACGTTGGTTTAAGTCTATTAGTAAAATATCTAACTGGAGAGGCTAGAAGGAATTGTCTTTTACACAACTATGTAAATACACCCAATATTCTACATAGTTCTGACCACACTAAGATAGTGTCGTTGGTATAAACTACAAGAGAATTTTCGGTCTCACAAACACCCAGATCCGAAACAAATATTTGTGGATCACACAAAGATTTGTCTCGGTGCTGGGATTGAACCCGCGGCCTCTTGTTCCGCAAGCTGGTGGCTAACCAACTGCGCGTCGGGGCTGTCGTTTAATAGAAAATCAATAATTGTAATCCTTACTACTCGATTTCCTTTTCACTTTCTCGTCCAATTTGAAATGTTGAAGGTGTTCACACTGATAATGTAGCACTTACAATCAAGTAAGCTATTTGCTAGTAAGTTTTAAATACTACAAAAAATACGCGACCTGCAGATGTATGCTATACTATGTTAAAAAATTGTAAAGAGACTTATCATAGTTTTTGTCCGACGTTAATCAACTAGAAGAAAATAAGAATTGCGTGAAGAAGCATTTGTGCAGGCCGGCATGATTGTGTCGACCAGCGGGTGACCTTCGTTTCTCGCTGGTCGGTATTAATTTTTTGGACTCCACTGTTCTTACCATCAGGTACAGTGGAGTCACTTTGCCACTTTGCTAAATAAAATTGGGAACAGGCCAAGGGAATAATGACACTGCCGGTCTTTTACTTACACGGACTAATTGTGATTTATCTTCATAATACTAACTTAAACACTATTAGCCCAAGATTTTATTGACGGTAAATCGTATAATAAATGATGAGAACATGAAAATTAAAATGATGAAAACTCTCTAAGGGAAAATTATGCCGTCAAAGTATCGCCGTACACTCGAGTAATATTCCGACCACGCAACACCCAACTTTTAATATATTTACAAGTTAAAAATCAAGTTTCGCAAAGAAGCTGATTAATAAAGTTGTTACGGATTTCGTCGGCGGCCACGAAAACTTCCGACCTTCAGTCTTGGATAGTGTAATTGAAAAAGTATATTTAGTATCATACAACAAAAATAGTAGACTAAGTTTTTATGACTTAAAAAGTATGAATTAAATGAGAGTAAAAATCTTATATATTAGCGTTATAATTTAAATCAAAGATTGTGATCTGTATTGAAATATTGCAACACGAGGGAATATGGTGCCAGAAATATATCATGACATGCCATTACTACTTAATATATGTATATCGAAATGGTCATTAGTACGGGACTTTAACTGACAGCGAAACGAAGTGTGAAGTTAGCACGCTTCGAAAGAGTCTAGCTAGCTCACTTCCGTGCGGTGTCGAAGAGAGGGGGCGTCAAGCGGTGTCGACGAGTTGGGGCGGCAGCTTGAACGTCGTCAATTCTTATTCTCATTGAACCCCTGAGCGGACAACAAGTGCCTAGAAACTGTCTTACGTTTCGTTGTACTATAATTTGTCAAGTTTGATTTGAAATATAACCTTTAACCGTCTTAAAAGTTTTCTTCACCTATCTGCGTCTACGCCGATATAAAATGAATAGCAAGAAAGATTCCAACTGCACTCGGCCTTCTCTTAAACCGACATGTACTTATATAATTGCTCTATTGTATGCTAACTAAAACTCACTAGCATATTCTATCTGCAAAATGAATATTCAATTCCAACATGTTATTTCTACTTCTCTTTTTCTTACAAGCGTTACTATGCAATTTTAAAAGTGTAAATAATGACGCAGTAAGTGAGTCATAAATATGAGACTAAAATAACTACATCTCTGATTCAGTGGCCCCGTTGAGGGTCTGTGGCAACGCCGTCTATTCTAGGATCACCCTGTGACGTCAGCTGTTGAAAGTCAAAGGATATTGGTTCTTTAGCTTCAATACTTCAAGATGCACCTCACAATATGTTACACAATTTCTAATGAATTTACAAATAGACCCATCTTCATACGTCAAAGATAAAGAAAAGGTATATTAATTAAAAGCGACGTCATCAGGGCCGATGCCTCAACAAATTAAAAAAAATTCAGTCAAGAGCACTAGGATCTATAATAGTTTCACTTGGTACTTAACTTACATGTTACAAAGGTTTTAGATTAAGTTACGAAATACAAATCATTAGGTTCTTTTAACTCACAGTTTATACTTTTCTCGACATACATAATGACTTCCGACTTCCGTCGATTAATAGACTATCAAAACACACAAGCAAGATGCTTACATTAATAAGTATATAAAAAATTAAAATAAAACTTTAAATTGACAGCCCCGTGGCGCAGATGGCTAGACACCAGCTTGCGAAACGAGAGGCCGCGGGTTCGATCCCCGCACCGAGACAAATGTTTGTGTGATCCACAAATATTTGTTTCGGGTCTGGGTGTTTGTGAGACCGAAAAGTCTCTCGTAGTCTCTGATACCCACGACACAGGACTTGTATCCTAGTGTGGGGTCAGAACTATGTATGTGACTGTTGGGTGTATTTATTTATTTATTTATAATTAGCAACATTTATTTCTACATTCCGGTACAATTGCAAATAATCTGTTAAAGTAAACCTTATATATCCTAATTCAGATTTATCCCGTGATAAACAAACATACGACATCAATATTATATGGTTATCGTCACACTTAATACTACAAAAGCTCTCAGAAGTCTTACAAAGGATTTCTTGCCTGGAAGTTGAACTTCACTAATCCAATGAAGCGAATATGCATTGTGCACGATTACTTTAAGTTCATACAATGTGTTTACGTCACGTTTCTTTACGTATTTTAAGATGTCCGCCATTGATTGCGTCCCTGCGGAATAACGACGTGATATGTACCGACTGAATCCTGCCAAGTTGCTCAAAATCATACTATTCCAAGCGCCGCAGCAAAAAAAGAAGGTAAGTAATGCAACGTTCGGGACCTGTTTTTTTTTTTGGAATATGTTCAAGGTGTCCCCTGAATGTAAATCCAAGTTGGCGCGGCTAAACTATAAATGCTACGGGAAAAAGTTTCTGATAAAATTTATAGGCAATTTTATGCTCTACAATTCAGTTACCATTATTTTTAATTTTTAACAATTTTTTTAAACCATTAACTAAATATTTAGTAAAAACCATATTGTAAAAAGTTTGATAATTAAAAACCTATGCGTTATACAAAAAAAAGTTTCAAATAAAAAAGATGGCAAATACTATTATCTACAATAATGATATCTACAATTTTTGTCGTACGATGCGCGGTTCGCGAGATATTCGATAAAACGTGTTTTCCAAGATGGCGGCTGAAGTGGAAACCCCCCCCCCCCCCCCCCGCGGCGCCAACTTGGTTTTGGAAAAATGTTAGGTCCCGTACGTTGCAAAGAAAACCCCTGGCGCTTGGCCTATACGTGTTGGAAGATAAACTAAATAATACTAACCGATTTCGTAACTTTTGACATATATTCCTAGCGTTTGTACTGAGTTCAGTTCTTCGTGCTTGTATAGTATACAGAAAAAAAACATTATATCAGGATGAAAATAATGAATATTATCTCCTGGAATAACACGTCTGCCATAATCCGCAATCCATGTTTATTTTACCGACCAGGCTTTCACTGGAAAATGTGATGCCAATCTAAATAACACTAAGATACATATCAAACATAACCGCCATAAATACTACTAGCGCCATCAGAATAAAATAATAAAATTCTAATAAAAAAACTTATTTAGGACTCTATTATTTATTGTGGTGTTAAAGTATGTATTCATGGTAATATTATATAATTAGCTATTAATATTTTAATTAAAAACATAATATGGCAAAAATAACTTTATTTTCTAGAAATATTATTGGTGTTTATTTTATTGGGCAAGTATTTTAACTACTCAAGATCGGGACGATACATTTAAAAGACCCACAAAGTATTACAAAATTGGCTTAGCCTCAAACACCCCGTAAATCACATATTATCTCGACGTATAAATAGTTATTCGGCAGAATGAGAAATGTGTCTTTTGATAACCCGCTAATAGATGACCCCTTACATTGACAGTTCATTATTTCTTCAATTAAAATCTTTCACGTGCGGTAAAAGATCATCAGGATTCAAAAAGGCATTTATTAAGACAGACTGCTTCGTTGGTCACATGGTATAAATGTACAGCGTCCTACCGAAAAGTCCCAAGTTCAATTCCCGCTTTGGGTGTTGTCTTTCTGTCATGAAATTCTCACTTGATGTACAGTCACGAGCAATAATATATTACTATGGGCAGATCAGCAAAAATATCTGTCCCAAGAACGAGTTCAATAATATCTGTCTGCACGTACGCAGCAAAAATATCTGATATTATCAGGCAGCATAATAAAGTGCCATCAAAATGATGTGATGAAAATGTACATCATATAATTGTGATACCCTCACGAAGCATAAATATGTGACCTCAACTAGGTGGCAATAATATCTGACATAATTTTACCTTCAATTTAATTTAAAATTTATACGAAATAATTAAAGAAATAAATTTTATTTTACATTGTTTTAATATGGGCTATCATTTTATACTATATAGTTTTTGCCCGCGACTCCGTCTGCGTAGACTTCAGGGTTGGGTGCAGAAACAAACTAAGTGAATCTATCTTATCAAAATTACTCTAATTGTTGCAGTAGGTCACCACCGGAGGTCATTTCTGTCTTCAAAAGTCGTCTCAAGTGACATTATGGCACTCTTTATCAACTCAGATCGTCTCATCAATTTATCGCGAAAATCTATCTAATGTCATCTAGGTGCGCCTAATGGCACTTTACATCGCATAATGACACTGAGCGCCATCTAAATGCACCTGATATTTTATTGTACTAAATGCGACACAACGTCATAATGGCACTTAAAATCACACTTATGTTTCATAAGTTCCAAAAATGGCACCTTACGTCACATAGGTTCTATTAATGCTACCAGTCGCAATCAACACTCCACTAATGGTACCTAAAGTCAATCAACTTCTTTTAAGGGTACCTAAATGCACAAAATGGTACTCTACAGTGCTAAATGACATTTAACGTAAATTCAGGTCATCCAGGATGCTCATTTCAAAAAATTGTGCCTCTCGCAATTTAAGTTCCAATAATGGCACCTAAATTGATGAGACGGAAAATAGCTCTTGTTTTTAACGAGAGGAAAGCCCTTTAACCTCCCCTGTTCGGTACCTCGGGGGAGGCCGAAAGGGGTATGTCGGGGTCTCTGGTCTTCGAACTCGGCGCGAAGAACAATAATTGTCCGCTTAGCTAAGTTGGGTCCCTAACCAAAATCCTACGCCAGCATACCGACTTATAGATCCCACTAACGAAATCTGATGTCACTTTATTTACTGATGGCACCTGACGTCACTCACCATGCACCAATTGCACCTAACGTAACCTAAGTGCGTCGAATGTCACCTAAGTGCACTTAATATCACCTAATAACACTTAATCGCACTTACTGAATTTAAAAAAGTAGCTTATGTTCATTTTTAAGGTCTCGTTTTATTCCATACCAAAAATCATCCAAATCGGTCAAATAGTTTAGGCGAGAAAGCACAACACAGGCAGTGTTACTTTTGCATTTAGCATAAATGCTCATCCCACGGGAATCTTGAATATTCCCGGGATAAAATTTTGTGTATGTTACTTCCTAGGGTCCCATTTATGTCTATACAAAAATGCATTCAAATCGGTCAAATAGTTTAGGCGTGAAAGCACAACACAGGCAGTTTTAATTTGCATTTAGCATAAATGCTCATCCCACGGAAATCTTACAAATTCCCGGTATAAAATTTAATCTATGTTACTTCATAGGATTTTATTTATGTCTGTAGAAAAATTCATTCATATCGGTCAAACGGTTTAGGCTTAAAAGCAGAATATTGACAGAGCTACTTATAACCATTCCCACAGGAATACTACATTTTCCGGGATAAAAGTATCCTATGTTACTTCAGTAGGTTTCATCTATCTCCATACCAAAAATCATCGAAATCGGTTCAGTAATTTTTGAGTTTATTCGTAACAAACATACAAAAATCCAAAAATACAAACCTTTCCTCTTTATCATAATAGTATAGATTTATGTTGTTAAGTTGTTTAGATATTTTAAATTAAATGAAAGATAAAATTATGTCAGATATTATTGCCACCTAGTTGAGGTCAGATATTTATGCTTCGTGAGGGTATCACAATTATATGATGTACATTTTCATCACATCATTTTGATGGCACTTTATTATGCTGCCTGATAATATCAGATATTTTTGCTGCGTACGTGCAGACAGATATTATTGAACTCGTTCTTGGGACAGATATTTTTGCTGATCTGCCCATAGTAATATATTATTGCTCGTGACTGTACATATCAAAGGTTCAAATTTAAAAAAAAAAGTTTTCTTTGTTGTCGTTTTTCCCGCCAATCACTTTATTTTAATAGTTAATATAAATAAAATTATTAATTTACGTAAATTAATTGATGTTTATCAATACACGATAAAATAATCCAAAGTAACTGTATTCAATTAAATAAATATAATAGAAGAGAGGTCCTGAAAAGGCAGCGAGCAAGGCGCACGGACCAAAGTATTACTTGGAGTTTAATATCGGGGGATAATCTGCAGACATATTGACCTACGCTTTTGATCTCGACCCCGCCACCGTGCCGGACAAAACTTATAACATGTTTTTTGTTTGTCGTGTATAAAGGACTGGCGCATTGTGTGTAATTATGTTGTATTTTTATAAGGATTCTTCTTTTATACAGCTACACTTTCGTTAAATTAATAAAATTCTACATACACTCAAGCCCGTCCTCCTGTAGGTGTATGCAGAATTGTATTCCACCCACGTTTCGCAAGGTGTCTCCTTTTAATTTTCGTTCTAAACCATCTTTTATCTCAAAAAATGGATGATAGTTTTATTCCTAAATATAAAAAGATACAAATCCGTTTTATATTGCTGAGTCGTTGGTCTCATGGTATAATTCGAGTGTGAGATTTTAGGACTCAGGTTCGATTCCAGGTCAGTCACCGCTTTCTTTCTAGTTTGATAATTAGGTACCTGTTCTATTAGAAAGTTATCACGAAGTACTTTCCAAGGAGAACTCCCTGGAAAAGGGTCGTTTCTCCATAAAGGGGGTTTTTGTTCCCAAAGATCAGCTAATACGAGCGCGTTATTCCGAGCGATGTAATAGGTAGCTTCTTTGCCACTTCAATACCTCGAAGAAAATATTAAATCACCAGAAAAATAAAATTAACTCTGTATATCTTAAAATTTAATTAATCCATAAGTCTATTATATGTACAAAATGGTATTAAATTATTAAACGTTAATTATAATCTAATTATAACAAACACTTCATCACATTTAATCAAAACGAAGCAATATCCAAACATAAAAAACGCTGGTATTTTTTTTGGCGCCTACATTTATTGTTGCCGTTGCAAATAAATTTGTATAATATGTCCTTTCGTCCTTGCCTTTGGCCTGGAGGTTAAGGGCGCGCGGTCGAGAATTTCGGCGGTCGCAGGTTCACACCCCAAGCACACACCTCTGACTTTTCGAAGTTATGTGTGTATTCACAATGAATTATCACTTGCTTTAACGGTGAAGGAAAACATCGTGATAAAACCTGCACAACTAAAAGTTCTTAGGAATTTCTTAGGTGTGTAATCCGCCAACCCGCACTAGGCCAGCGTGGTGGACTAAGGCCTAAACCCACTCAGTTGTAGAGGAGGCCCGTGCCCAGCAGTGGGTCGTATTTGGGCTGATGATGATGATAATTTCCTTTCGTCATCATATTACATACTTGTCTATTATATAAAATGATGAATCATGGTTTTGAATATTTGCTGTCAAACATTTGATCAAATGTGATGGTATACAGAATGGTGAACCCAGTTTTTTGAGAAACATCACTGCACAGTAGTAATTAGGACTGCATAGTCCTTCAGACACAAACAAGGGTCCGTCCCTTGGAGATCTTAAAACAAACGAAAATTCATGAAGAGTTTTATTGAGGTGGAACGCGCGTTGTAGGACCGTTGTCTCTATCCACCCCCATTTTCTTAAAAAAAAATTGTACGTCACTATTTATGATACTCATACAATCCAAATCCAAAAAAATTGCTAGATCACACAAAATACAAATTACTAATACGCAGTGATGCAACACAATGGTCATTTACGTATATGCAAACTAAACCATAGCGATATTATATAACCCATTCTAGAATCGCAGTCCCAACTGACAACTTATTTATCCACGAACAAGTAAAAGCACCGCTTCTGCGTTTAAATAGTTAATCAAATAATACTAATAAAATTGCGATTCAAATTAAAAGTGAAACCAGAGTTGGTAAAAACCCAATCATGATAATAAAAGGATTACAATTTTACTAGATTTTTGATGCAAAAATAACGAAAGATATTTAAAAAAAACATTAATTATAAGTTTTCAATAGTAATTATTTCATGTGACTTAATCATGATTGAATTCTGCTCAACTCAAATGAAAACAACTACATTCTATCCATTGTTACTCTATTACTTACGTATCAAACTGCCTTTATGAACATACAAAAATACATCTTAACTAGAATTCACTAATTCTTTAAAAAAACTTGTGATTCTACATACAATACAAAAATATTTAAATATGCACTGATGACATATAGGTAGGTACAGGTGAATTTATTGTTTACATTTTTTTATCAACAATGTTGTAAATAATTAAATTGTGAACATTGATAATTTAGAATGTAATGACTCTTAAGAAAACAATGGTTAAAAATGTTGTACATTTATGTATTTTCATTACAAAATGCTGTTAAATGATAATGTTTTCATAATATGAAATAACATAAAATAACCATAAAAAATAACCATTTTATTGGGCAAAATACAGTTTAAACACCTTTTCATTTACTTTTTGTAACAAAACACACTCAAAAACCTTCTGGACAATTTACCATTTACATCATTTTATTGTATTTTTTCGACGATTAGGCTCAATTGTTGACACCTCACAAGGATTGGTAACATAGTGCACTGTTCTTCTACTTAACGCATACTTTAGCAAAGTTAATAAATAAGGCTAATACACGGTTTTACTTACAAAAATATAAACATCAATTTTAAATAATGTTTTATCTTATTTATTGAATTATCATCAGCCCATATACATACGTGCTACGGCTGGGCACAGGACTTCTCTAAAAATGTAAGGGGGTTAGGCCTTAGTCCATCACGCTGACCTAGTGTGAGTTGGCGGTCTTTGTTGAATGACTGTGACCACCTAATGACATTAGAGGAAAGGCGCAAAATAATACTTGGTTATGCCCGAATTATTTAAATTTCGAAATAGCATCCCGATTTTAATATAAAATATTAGACAAAAAAATCCTATACTACTTACGACTTTTACTACTACCTAGACTGCAAGAATAGAGCTGTGATCCCCGCACAAAAATTCAAATGTTTTACAAATGTTAACGGGTCACGATTTATAACGTTAAGTCTGCCTCACACTTTACTTTAACGTCAAGACATCACCCTTTAGTTACCTTCGAAATAATCACTGTTTATAGATAAGGCCTTCTGTAACAGCTGACTGTATATATTAGTTATTAGGGAAATATTACTCTACATATAGAGTAGATGTTTTAAAAAAAAACTAAGTTTATTAGTCCTCCAGTAAATATAATAATTTATTGTGCAGTTTTCAATTCATTATTTTGCAGACATACTCGTCAATTATTTATGTACAGCGCCACCTATCCAGTATAAATCGTACTTATTCAACAAAGGCTATGCTTACTGGTGAAAATTTTTTTTTTCTATGCCTATTCTGTATACGAGCTCAAAATCCTACATTACATTTAATATGGATTTCATTAAAATATTTTTTTATGTACCACATAGATCCTAGCGTCATGAAATTGACAATTTTACCCGTTTATAGTAACAAGAATTCTATAAAAGAAGAATAATAGAATAAATGTATCGATGCAGTACCTTTTTGCGAAATATTAAAATATTTCACCAGTATTCATAGACTTTTTCGAAAATTCTTGGAGAGTTTTATGAATTATAAAAATAAGTTAGGCACATAACAACACTGCGGCTATTGTCATGACGCGACATTATCACTGGTAATTTACACATATTTGCACAATATGAAGTTCATCTCACCAAGTAATTAAGTCAATACGTTTTTCATAACTTTGCTGTTGATATTTGAACAAAAACGGTATTTAATGCTTTTTAACTGGCGAGTTAAAGCTCGATTATTTTCTTTTTCTTACAGTCTATTATCTTATGTTAAATTTGATGATGAAATTTGGGCCTTGGACTACCACAAAAGTTTTGTATGAACTCTAAGGTTTTAATTTTAAAGGAAAGTTACTATCAATATTATCTAAAATATGTACCAGTTCTAAATACCAAAAAGCCTAGTTGAATGAATGGAGATTATAATAAATCAGGTATATTTGAATGAGGGTGTAGCAAATTTCAAAAATCTCACTATACTTAACACTCTGTATCAAGTTCTGATGAGTCTTTAAAATCACAGTCACGGACACTTAAATTTATATATTACTTTTTATTTTAACTGTATAAAATGCATTTTAAACAAAACATTACAAAAGACAATTATTTCCTCTGAATTGTCTACATTTATTTCATTGTCTTATACTACAGTTCATATTATTTGAATTATCAAATGCATTGTGAGTGATGTTTAGTTCAGTCAAGTTTTATTGCCCATTTTTCTATATTCAAAACGGCAGAATAGACTGAACAGCCCCTTATTAAAGATGTAGAAAATAAATGCAGGGTAAGGAATTCGTAAGTCCTGCTTATGTAAATTATAATTTAAAAAAATCCCCAGTGTTAGAAGGCTGTTAACTTAATAATACTGGGAGTGTAAGAGTTCTGCTATTTGCGACCTGATCAAGTCGATACCGTTTTTGTTCAAGTACGATCACTGTCAGTCCTTTTTCTTGCGGCGTGAACGCCTGCGGCGGGCGCGTCACTCGGTGTACGTGCACGTGAGGATGTAGAAGCAGTCCGCGTCGCGCATCGTCATCTTGCTGATGTATTTGGTGAAGGAAGCGGCGCCCGCGTCGCAGTACACGAGGTTGAGCGCGTTGTCGTGCGGCGGCAGGGTCACGAGCGCCGCGTCGTGGGGCTCCGCCCCGCTGGCCGCGCCTCCTCCGCCCCCGCCGCCCCCGCCGCCCCCGCCGGGCTCTTCGGGCGCCACGTACAGCGTGCTGCCGCCGCAGATGGGGCGCTCGCCCACGCCGATGTACAGTATCGCTTCTAGGCGCGGCCGCTGGTACTGATCCCGTGGAGGCAGCAACTGTATTCAAAAATTACACAATTCAAGCAAATACTATTAAAAGGTATCGCTGGATGTAGTCCGCTTTTAAACAGGTCTCATACATACAAGTTTTGCGGATGTCTAGGATTAACCTAGCATGTCCAAGATTGACACAATTGTATAACACCATAAGTAACCTTTCATTTTCATATTTGGATAACACAGTTTCATCATCATCATCAACCCATATACGTCCCACTGCTGGGCACGGGCCTCCTCTACAACTGAGAGGGTTTAGGCCTTAGCCCACCACTCTAGCCTAGTGCGGGTTGGCGGACTACACACCTAAGAAATTCCTAAGAACTTTTAGGTGTGCAGGTTTCATCACGATGTTTTCCTTCACGTTAAATTACGTGATGATTCTTTGTGAATACACACATAACTTCGAAAAGTCAGAGGTGTGTGCCTGGGGTTTGAACCCGCGACCGTCGAGATTCTCGACCGCATGCCCAAACCTCTAGGCCATCACGACTTATATTCATCATCACATCTTTCAATAATCAAAAGTTCAGTAACCTTGTAAATATAAATTAACTGATTCTTTATCCAGTAAACAATCAAAGATTTGGTATATTTTCTATTAAACTTGTACTCACAGAATAGTCTCCCGCCGTCCACTTCTGGAACTCCAATCTCTCGAAACCGGTGACTGTGAGATCCGTGCAGTCCACAAGCAGTCTGAAGAACATGTTGCTGGACACGATCTTCAGCAGCAACCTGATGGGGTGCTCCTTGTCCAAGGACTCGGCCCACTCGGGCGGGATGCGCGAGTACCGCCGACGGTTTGCTGGCCCGCGCCGCTCCCATGGGATATCTGATGACAAATCGTGTAATATATTATCGAAATAAAATAAAAATATCCTCTGGCAATAAGTCAGAACATTATCATTTGAGAAATTTATAACTCTTATCTTTTGAATCAGCAATTCAATTATACTACTGGTTCAGAAGGTTCTAGAATATGTGCGTATGTACTGACCAGTGGCGGTACTTCCATAGAAGCCCAAAAGCCCAGTTTCTCTTACAAAATTTCGAACAATAATCTTTAAGCTCTAAATCTTTAACAAAAGCAATTGACATATAAATGAAAATATCCCGACCCCAAAATAAACAATTATAAACTAGACATTACAAATTAACTTGTAACGCTTTTGGGCTTCTATGGAAGAATCGCCACTGGTACTGACCTGGTTGCTGCAGCGCCTGGTGCAGTTCCGTGTACCGGTCCGGCAGCAGCAGGTCTCGCAGACACACCTCGCTCTCGCGCTCCATCTGCGTCTGGATCTGCGCCCGGCACCGTGGGGACATGTACGTGTTGTCCACCCACTGGCTCATCACCACCTGACAATGTCATCATCCGTTACATACATTACTACATTATCACCGCCTAACTAACTTGACATTATTAAAAATAATAAGACTGCCACAGTTGATCATACAGTGATAAAGTTTTCAGATGAGGCAAAATCGCGGAATTCAAATTCCAGGCAAACGGCAAAGGTGTGTGAGAAGTCAACCAAAGTGCACAAGATCACCGTTTTAGACTGAGACTGTGGCGTGACAAAAATCTGTACAAGATTTTTACTTTTTATAGCTTTTTGTGCATATGCATACATAACATGCAACAGCATAAGTCACCATATAGAAATTCTTAGACAAAAAGTCATTTTGTAAAATATTAACTTTACACGATATAAATTGGATGTCCACCCACAAGATAGTCCGACGACCTGATGAAGGTCGCGGGTCGTCGCTGGATGCAAGCTGCCTCCAACAGGTCACTATGGTAGTCATTGGGGGAGGCCTATGTTCAGCAGTGGACTTCCTTAGGCTGATAATGATGATGATGATGATATAAATTGTACTATTTCAAAATAAAGTAAATTGAAACACCTATTAATAATATTAATCTTGTAAAGATTTTTGTCAAGTATAGTTCATGTCCAGCCATGAGACGTATATGAACAGGTATAGGTATATAGGTGGAATATATTTGTTTATTAGTGAATGTATGTGATGCTGACGGTCTCTGTGTGGGGCCGCTGCGGCAGCGGGCGCGGGATGGGCGAGGCGGGCGGCACGTGCAGCGGCGGCGCGGGGCCGTGGAACCACCCGTTGATCGACAGCCGCGGCAGCTCCAGCGACAACACCTCCGCCACCTGCACGGACCATGCATTATACGTGAATTAGGATTTTATTTTGCAACCCAACACGATAACACCTAAGGAACAAGTACAATTACATTTTCATGCTATTCCTACTTGGTAACTCGATTCGATATATAATTAACGGCGCAAAACCATATACTAAGAGCTACGTCATCGCCCAAGTGTTCTTGTCTTGCATAAATAAGGATGACTCACAAGCGATCGCCCCACTACAGTGACGTCAGCAATGATGACGTCACACATTTAAAAACATTTCAAAGCCCATTCTCCCCCGACATATATAATTGTACAAAACAATATAATTTAACCGATGTGTGACCTGATGGTAAGAGTTGGTGCCGACTTTGAAGAATGCGAGCATGTTGTTCCTGGGGTAGACGCGGTGCACCACGTCCGTGGGGTCGCCGCGCCGGTCCGTCGCGAACAGCTCCAGCGCGCCGCCCATGTGGGGGCTCCACCCATGCTCATACAACTGGAATTTAAAATTTTATTTAAAAACCTAAACT
This sequence comes from Hemaris fuciformis, assembly GCA_907164795.1. Lineage (NCBI taxonomy): Eukaryota > Metazoa > Arthropoda > Insecta > Lepidoptera > Sphingidae > Hemaris > Hemaris fuciformis. Next base: position 11,428,150 of record OU015452.1, read on the forward strand.
TCGAGGTGATCAACGATGCATATATATTTTTCTATAAAAGCGTTTTTTTTTTATATTACTATTACTTTTTAATATTGAATTATAAGGCTCGACCGAGATCTCGGTCTCGGTCTCGGCATTCTCGGCTACAAATCCAACCGAGAATTTTGTCTCGGTTCTCGGCTAATTACAGCCGAGATTCTCGGTCACGACCGAGATTGTAACTTTGTTCGGATCGGCATTCAAATTTTACCGCGCGTGGCCACGCGCCGCAGCGCGAAGTCGATCGGTGTAAGTGCGTGAGAGGCTGAATTGTGATTGGTTGAAGTCCCGTCTGGCGAACTGCGGCCGGCCGCCTTTGCCCCGTTCGAGTCTTTCGAAGTCCGAGTTCGAGTCTGCGCCGCCTACTAGCGTAGCAAGTGAACAACTCGACGGTCCCCAAGAACAAAATCTTATCTGCAAAATGCTCTACTGCAGTATAGAGTCTTTAAATTAAGTGAAAATATAAATATAAATTACTCACTCACCTCAAAAATATATATTTGAGAAAAAGAAAATTATTTCTTAAAAAAAATATTGATGTGAGGGAGTAATTTATATTTATATTTTCACTTAATTTAAAACCTTTATACTGCAGTAGAGCATTTTGCAGATTAGATTTTGTTCTTAGGGACCGTCGAACTGTTTAGCAAAGCTGGACAATTGTATGACGAGAGGCGACACTCTTAGAAGGGCGAAAATGCCGAAAAATTGCTTTTTTTATGTTATAATATAATGTTATTTAACTTTGATTATTAAAACAGTTAATTTTGTTAAACAATTAGTAGTGTATTAAAAAGTTAACAGTATTAATAATCAAAAATTTCACGCTTTGTCTATTCTCGGTCTCGGCTCTCGGTCTCGGCCGAGATATCATTTTATTCTCGGTCTCGGTCTCGGTCTCGGCCGAGAACGAAAAACCCCTCTCGGTCGAGCCTTATTGAATTATCATCGGTCCTTGATAAGTAAGGCTTTCGAGTAAATACGACGTTTTAAGAGGGGTCAAAATCATGTTCAAAATTTCCGTTACATACTAACATGCATATGTATGAAACTATTAATAGTGTGTTAAAAAGTAGTAATGGAAATTTCAAAGCAATCGCTATATGCTCACCGCTATTTCGTAGGTTACATCTATTACGATAACGCAACAATAATGATTCGCAATAATATGTTGACCAAAACTAACATACAACCATCATGACAATACAAAACTAACATAGTCATCATTATCAGCCAAAAGAGGTCCACTGCTGGACATAGGTCTCTCCCAATGACTTCCACAAGGACCTGTTGGAAGCAGCCTACAGCCAGCAACGTCCCTAATTAGTACATCATCATCATCAGCCCAAACACGTCCCACTGCTGGGCACGGGCCTCCTCTACAACTGAGAGGGTTACACAATTAGTACATAGTTAATATATATACCTGTGCATTATCATGGTCCCCAGCACCACCATTTTCAATTCTCTGGTTGGGCGCAGAGTTGGGCCGCCAGGGCGCCAGGTAGAATATGAAGGCCACGCGCCGGTCGCCCAGCAAGTCATCATGCACCAGCAAATGGTCTCCAGGACCGTACAGCGAGCACGACGCGGATACTGACGTCAGCTCGAGGCCAGTCACTTGTGACACCTGTAATTAATAAAATAAATAAAAATAAAAAATCTTTATTGCTTTATCTATGCTTAACCTTAATACAGTTTTCATTTAGGAACACTCCTTTTAAGTATGACAATACCTGTGTACAGAGGTACTATGTATTTGTATGTTTTTTTTTACCATTGAGTATAATGTTAATGTGTCTTTGATTGCCTAATCCTATAATAAATAATGTAAGCTGTTTAATAAATTTATTTAAATATCTTACCCAAGTCATGACTTCCGTTTTAAGTAACTCATAGATGCCTCTTATACTCCTTTGCCATGTAAGACTTGCAAGGTCTGCTGTCTGGTGAAACTCATACAGGTCCATCTTCTTCCGGGACCAGTCCAGAGTGTTCATATCATCAACTATGTTGTTAATGATCTCTGGATTGTCCAGGAAATTGTGAAGCAGGCACAGTCGGAAAGGACTACATGATAAGGTAATTTCTTCACTACTGAGATTTTTTTCATCTTTCCAATGAGATGTCATAGTCTCTATGATTTCTGGAGTCTGGAAGGTAGAATCTTAATTGGTCAAAAATTATATATGCAAAAAAACTTGTTTTAGTTTTTTTTTTTTTTTTATTATACACACACAAAGACACTAGGAGTAAAACCTTTTTGTTTCCAACATTTTTGAATTAGGGTGGTAATCTTTGAATTAACTTTAATCATTGAATAAATTCCATTAAGACATGTTTTTAGCTATACTTATAGTTTTTTATCTGTTATTCTTACCTTAATTTTACTATTAAACTTAGGGTCGTCCATTCTATTGGCTCGAGTGTTAAGTTGTACCCTAATAACATTTCCATCTGATTTTGCATCGTTTACTAATACTGAGTCGTCTTCCCAGGGTGACTCCGAGTCAGAACTGTAGTCTGATGATGAAGAAGATGAGGAATAATCAGCTGGAATTAAAAAAGAATAATGAAAAATTTTTAATATTTATAATAACTAATGGATTAAACTAAGATATTTTAACAACATAATATCATACAAAATCTATGATTTAACATAATTTAACTCTAAAGTACTGCCATGTCTAAATTTATATTAACTTATTAAGTATCAAGTTAGGTTCTTGGTAGAGGACTCCTGTGCCCAACAGTGGGATGAATATGAGCTAAAGATGATATATATCAAGTTAGGTAAGATGTAAACAGTTAAGTAACACTAAAGATAGTCATCAGAGAAGTCTTTAGAAAAATCATTGCTTGCTAATACAAGCTACAGTCCTAAGGAATAGATGGATAAAATCAAGCTGTCCATTATGTATTACCATTTTATCTAACACTTAAGGTCGAGAAAATCATAATCTAATTATCCATTACAGCAAGTGTTTTTATCGCGGCGTTTGAATACAACTATTACTTGCTTGGTATAATCCATAATAATAGATAATAAGTACAAAGGTTCATAAATCAAAAGGAATGTTAATCAACACTATTATATGTAATCTTATAAGACTACCTATTAGATCTTGCCAAATCATGTTCAATGGAAACGTTTCAAGGAAGTGTGTCAACTTAAATTTGCCGCGTTTAACAGAACAAAACAACACAATGATAAATAGTCGCAGACTCACCACCTCGGATTCTTTTCACTTCGTCCGCTGATGCCTGGTAAGAGTTCACTGCGCAAACGTCCGAATCGTCGCTCTCAGTGTCCGAAATCTCGATGACTGTGCTCGAGAGACGCCGCTTGGCGGGCGGCCGAGCGCTTTCGGACGCTGCGCTTTTCCCCTTCTCGTCCTGCACTGTACTGTCCGCCACATCGTTACTCGACGAGGGTTCCTCAATTTCTCTACCCGGCGAACTCATTTTTCGCACTAACACTACATAATACGTGAGGAAAACAAAAATAAACCGAATCAACGCGACGCCTAACCTAAAAATTATTGTTGACGTTCCGTTGTTTAGGGTTATCAACTTTTGGTTTATTTTTTTCTTTTAAGATAATCATTTAAAATAATAATATATTTAAAGACAAATAAAATGTACCTACACAGTTATTTTCAGGGGATTAATATGTATATAATTGTAAAATATTTTTACTAGTTTTTTTAGTTCATTATTTGTAGCATTGATGACGTTGATAGAGCGCGTTCCAAATTATTCAAATATCGCAAAAACGTCATCCAATTCAGCTGATCTATATTTTATAACCTCTTACTTCGAACTCAGTTTTGTAAATAAACTAACATGACTGATACAATAAAACGAGAAAATAATTCAGTATCACCGCAATGCCATTTTTTCGTCGTGCGGAAAAAACGACTATGCCGTATGACAGTACGCCCGGGACGGCAATATTGCGGTGAGCACGAACCGCATCCCAAAACAGTCGATAATTTGGTATGATTTTAACTCTGAGAACATATTTTTTATTTAAAAAATGACCCGTAAATTTATAATTTTACTTCCTTTTTAGGATGATAAACGTATACCATGTCCCAATGATCCAAAACAGTAAGTATTCGAATATTTTTTTATTTATTCTTTAATATTGAACCAATAGCTTTAACAAGAAATGGTAAGGATGAGATCATTATCATCATCATCATTATCAGCCCAAGGAAGTCCACTGCTGAACATAGGCCTCCCCCAATGACTTCCATAGTGACCTAACGTGACGACCCGCGATCTTCACTAGGGCGTCAGACCACCTTGCGTGTGGACGTCCTATGCTGCGCTTTCCGGTACATGGCCTCCACTCTAGAACATTTTGGCTCCATCGGCCATCGGTTCTCTGCGGTATGTGCCCGGTCCATTGCCACTCACTTCAACTTGCTATAAGGATGAGATACTCCCTAACATAAATGGAAGCTGTGTATTAATTGTTTTAAGTAGATCACTCTGAATTTTATCCTAAAAATAATAAAAAGTTACCAATTACTTTATTAACTGTATAAACATGACTCATAGCTAGGTCCTATTAACATTAATAATACATGAAAAGCAATTATTTGTCTATAAAAATGACTGTAAACTACTTGCGCTTAGAATATTATTCTTTTCTTGTAGCGGTTGACACACAAACAATGACTATTTGTTTTCCAGCACCTGCTACATCAGAAAATTGGAAAAACACCTGTCTATCTGCAATGCTCGCCCCGTGGACTTGCCTCCTTACATTGTGAACAACATCAATGCTCCAGCACTTGGTGATGCCTACCCCAGGAAGTTACTTAGTCAAATCTCAATGGAATCTCTCATGCAAGTTGTTGATAAAGTTAATTTACTATATGATAGTGAGTAATTCAGGCCAGTCTTCATGTTCCTACATACTGCATATAAATTTTTATCTTAACAAATTTAAAATTGAATTACAAAATAAAAATATGATTTAATTAGTATTCATATTGTTGCAGCTGGGTTTTTAATGTGGAAATATTAATATAAAATTTATAAATACATTTACAGAATATATAAAAGATCACATAACATCAGTATTTGAGCATCCTATTCATTCTACTATATTAGAAGAATTCAATGAGCCTGATAGGACAGAAAGCTCTCTTCGACACCTGAGACAGGCATCAAGTCTAATGTGGCTTATGGAGGATGAGCAACTTGTGTCGGACAAAAGCTGCTATGTGGAACTGGGTGCTGGAAAAGGTGTGTAATGTTGTGTATTTAAACTTTAGGTACTTTTACAGCATGCTCTCAAACTTGGGTTGTTACTATAAAATGTTATGATTGATACATAATCTTTTAACTTAGTTAAATGTGACAGTAAAGAAAACTTTACTTATATACTCGCAACAAAAATCCAGAATCAGTTTTTCCAAACATTGTTTTTGAGAACACATTTTCAATTAAGACCAATTTTGATAAATTTTCATTCAGATTTCACTGCCAATAATTTTCTATTGCAGTGAAGTCCATGCAATTTGTCATTGAGTCTTGATAAAGTTCTAATATTTAAAGTAAGATATCCTTAATAAGCAATGAAGTTTATCAAGATTGATGTAGATATTTTTCCAAATAATAACATTGGAAGTGGTTACCCTGGGCATCTATCAGGTCAGCTGTCATACTACGCGTGTTGCGCCTGGTGTCGTGAATCATCAGACAGCCAAGTGTTGCTAGTGGACCGCGCGTCGTTGCGACACAAGCGCGACAACAAGTTGGCCGACAAGTCGCAGCGCATACGAGCTGACCTCGCGCATCTGGCACTGGAGCGAGTGCCGGCGGTCGCTGAATCCAACGCCGTGGTGGGATTCGCCAAACACCTTTGTGGGATAGCTACAGGTATTCTTTAACTTTGGTCGAGTAGCAAGTCCGATAAAAGATTAACCCCTTGTCATTACTTTCTTTCCTTTTATTTTTATACCCTTTTTCTTTCATTTGTAATATCCAGTGGTAATTTTTCTATTTATTTGAAAACTATAAAAATTTACAAAAGTATGATAAATAAAGGGAATAATTTTGTAACAACTCCGTCTCTTAGATTACGCGCTACGTTGCATAACAGCTGATGGTGTTTTAGAGAAAACGAAAGGCATAGTATTGGCCACATGTTGCCATCATAGATGTGAACACGCGGGATACGCGGCCAACGCGCAGTTGCAGGTATTTGTCTCATTATGTAACTTGTAGTTCATAGATTCCGTAGACTAATAATAAATTGTCGATATATTTCTAGGCACTAGGAATCAACAGCGAAGATCTTAACGCGATGTTGGGTATAGTATCCTGGGCAACTTGTGGTTATGGCTGCAGCAGAGAAATCAGGAGCCGACGTGAAGCACAGACGGAAAATAATACGTCCATATCAGAGGATCACGACGATTTGAACAATTCAATTGGTCATCACAGTACTTTATCAGAGTCACCAGAAGTTAATACATCTGGCTTGGACCAAAATGATTTGAACACAATAAATTCAACAAACGTGGATAATAAAAACACTACGCCATGGGAAACGAAAGATAATGAACTAATTTCCAATTTCAAAGACAAACTAACTAAAGAATTTAAAGAACAAGTGGGTAAAAAGGCGAAGGCGTTGTTCGACTGGGGCAGAGTGCTATATTTACGAGAGAAAGGATTTGAAGCAAAGTTACTGCACTATGTCCCGACTACTGTCTCATTAGAAAACGTATGTATAGTTGCTAAGAAAATAGCCTGATAATTGTGCAATATTTTGCTTATATAAAAATTATTTTTAATGTACTTGTTTATAACAGTTTTATACTATTTATCCTTTTTATTATTATCAATGAACAAGAATGATTGATGTTAACTACTTTTATAAAAAAAATATTTTTTTAATATTTTTTAAAAATATGAAAGCGTTCCTCCAGAAATTTTACGTAAATGATAGTAACCAAATTCACTAATCTAACATTGGTAAGGATTGTGATCGGAGCCATCTATATTCTAGGGAAGACAAATGAAACACAATATGAACCTAATATATTTTAATACATACTTTTTATTATAAAAATAAACATATCTTTAAAATTGCGTAAAAGAACACCTATCTTAGCACTTTGACCGTGCTTATAAACAGTGCATTACTTAGGATCGTTGTACAAATGATCTCACAAACGGGCAGTATTTCAGTGTCACGTGTTGTAGGCAGAATTCGAATACGTATTTTGTGGTGTTTTGTATTGTATAAATAGCTGGTTGAAACGACAAATGTTTGTACAGTTCGCAAATATTATATTTTGTTGACATTAAAAAATTAAATCCTAGTTTCAAAACATGACAAGGCACGTTAGTAAAGGTGAAAAGCCTTCAGAAATTTCGAATTCGAGACGGAATAATAAATAATTTATATTACATAAGATAATGTTACGAATTAGAACTTTTATTTTTGTATTGGTTCCTTCATTTATGTAAACACCACAAAATATATTCTAAAATTCGCCCACTACACGTGCTTGCAGATAGATAAGGACAATTTCTATAACTACAACATTATATTTTCTTCTGGCAGAATGTATGACTTCCTTATACAACAATTTATAAGCTAGTAAAAAATAATAAAAATTCTATTGCAATAAAATTCAACATGCCTTATGGGTCAAGAAATATGCCCAGTCTTATTAATATATTTCTTTTCTTTGTCTGCCCATCCAAGTAATTAACACTATATAGAAATATCTATAGATATAAATGTATTAAAATTAATTACTAGGAAGTTTTGTATGTTTGTTACACAGAAATGCTGTACTAATTACAGTTAAACTTTAACAATCAGTCCGGACGTTACTCCGGATGGTAGAAAATGCATGTTGCAGGCAAACACGAACGGGACCGTGTGCAATAACTAGTTAAATAATATGTCATGCGTCAACAGTGTATTTTAGTTGTACATAATTTCTAAGCTATAATTAAATTGGTTTGGCGATGCAGTAAGAGGAGATGAAGGATTTCATTGGTTAATAACTGGACGCCATTTTTATTTTCGTTATTTATTGAAATATAATATTTTCCATTTATGTATTTATATTTGCTTTCTATGAAAAAATGCAGAGAATGGAAGGGCACATTGGAAAAATTGGAATGGTACAGATTTTTAGTAATACAATTTTAATGGTCAAACGATAATATAATAATTAAATACAAAACACTCCAATGTGCGCCATCTCCTCCAACAATTAAGTAAATAATATTAAAAATGTCAATTATAACGATTTGAGCTATCATAATAAAAATATGTAGCAATTGTTACTAAAATGACACTAACAAGTGGTAAAGCCCCAATCTCCCCGAGCCTGCAACGCTGCGCCAAACTACGTCTCGAACCTCGCAACCACTACCGCTACAGCTAAAATCTTTACATTGGAAAGCTCCCATCAACATACACACCCTTTTCGTCTCTTACAGCAACATTTTTTTATCAAGTTGTAATTTTTTTCAGATTCAGGTTATAGTGAACATGAGGGAATATATAGAAAAAGTGTACAGATATAGATACGCTGCTGTTATCAAAGAATAAGGTCTAAATTTTTTAAACTGCTTGCAGTACATGACTTTTACTTGTAACTCTTCTTTTAGTTCTAGAAGATACTAATACTTTTAATTTTATACAAAATTTGTTACAAGCAGTGATTAACCAATATAAAATACAATAAGTGTGATTCCTAAAGTCTAAACCAAGCATATCTTTATATTGTACACATGTGTGTGGTATTTACAATTGCAATATATGAAAAAAATCTGTTGATTTGACTCCCCTCTCCACAATTTAGTCTAGATTACTCCCTAAACCTACACTTTCACTTATAGTCTTATAACCATTTTGATATAAGGCTGTTAATATCTACCGATGGAAATCAGTCAGCAGTTGAAAGCATGGGCATGAGTGGATATTGAATGCTATGATACATATAGTTGGTTTTGGGGTGTGAGGGTGAAGTGGGGTGTATGAGGCGGGTGGTACAGCAGGAGGTATCAGTATCCGTAGCGTTCTTGAATGGAGGACACGACGCCGTTGGCGAGAGAAGACAGGCGGCCTGCAACACGAGTCACGCCCGCGCGAACAGACTCGCGAACCTGCACGCAAACATTAATTCATGTGTCAATGCAAACGTCGCAGAAAGTTGGAGGTATATGTTCATAAGAAATCATAAATTGGAGTACATTTTGTAGTGTATTATTTACATGTATCAAACATTATATAAAAAGATACAAACTAAGTTATTGATTATCACAATATAAACTAATCTAAATTTTTAGTTAACTATAATCGAGATTATATTGTGTTTAGTAATATAATGTGAAAATACCTCATCTAAATCAGGCGCGGAGACGTTGAAAGCCGAATTCCTCTGAGGGCGCTGCGAATCAGAGCCGAAGTACTCTGCGGACGAGATACTCGTGCTGCCTTGGAACCGTGTCAGGTTCGAATCCCTCTCCCACCGAGAGTCCTGTAACAAAATATCCATCAAAACATAAGATTGTGAGGAGGGTATCAGACTAGAGATAGCCGTTTTTGTAAAAATGCTTTTGAGAAACGATGCAAGTGAACTGTGCCGGCATCCGTTGCCGACATATTGAAAAACGGATGCGGACGCCGAGTGAGAGCGCACAATTTAATTCGCCAGGGAAATATATTCGTTTCTCGATTCCTCTTGGGGCGATCGTTTTTGTGTGAGGAAGACAATCGAAGTACAATAGCTTGAGTTTGGTTCTGTTTTGTTTTTTTTATTACGCGAGAAATGTTTCCAAAGCCGACTTTGTTTTAAACTTTACACTTTTTTCTATTAACAAAGCAATAGTAAAATAGTCCACAAATTTATCACGAGTAATGCACGAAGCTTCGCAGTAGTTTTGTCAACTCTCATTCACAGTAGTCTCGAATCGATGCGGAATAAATCGATGCCTATACGGATGCGTATCGATGACAAAATCAAACGCCCACCTTTATATCACACACTATGATACTGCTCACAAACGCCCCAATGCCAAGTAAAGATTTTTGGATAACAAACAAGTATTTAGTTAGAGATTGAACGTGCAGCATATCGTTTTAAAGGCCAACATATTCTTGGACTGCATGCTGGCTGATGTATGTATATATCAGTGGCGGTACTTCCATAGAAGCCCAAAAGCCCAGGTTGCCTTTTAAATTCCGAATCATAATCTTTAAGCATTAAATCTTGTTTAACAAAAGTAATTAGACATATAAATGAGAATACCTGACCCCACAATAAACAATTAAACTAGACATTACACAATTGTGTGTGTAACGCTTTTGGACTTCCATGGAAGTACCGCCATTGGTATGTATGTATGTATTTGTTACATGTTCTCCAAAGAACTGCGCGGAGCTGATAGCCTTGGCCGAGCCGAACTTCTTGACCGCGGAGTCGTCGTCCACGGGCTCCGACTTCTTGTGGCGCGGGCGCGAGGGAGCGGGCGCGGGGGGCGCCTTCTCCTCCGCAGAGAACATGGTGTGCACGGCGCGCGAGGGCTCAGGTTCGATGCTGTGCACGCTGTCGCTCATCGACATGTACTTGCGGTCCGTCTCGCCGAACAACTTGTCCAGGCTCCTGCTGTTGCTGTATGGCTCGTTTCTTAAACAAACACTTACTATTAGAGACCAAAGAACTTTGTGCGACTCAATCTTTTACATGTCATTAGAACTTTTGCACTTAATAATGAAAATTTTGTGCCAATAATGTAAATATTTTTCGTAAGGATTTATCCGGCACTTCTTTTAGGAGAAATACCACACTATTTTTCCTAGTAAGGAAAGTTTTTCATCTCGTATCATCATAATCATTATCAGCCTAAGGAAGTCCACTGCTGAACATAGGCCTCCCCTAATGACTTCCATAGTGACCTGTTGGTGGCAGCCTGCATCCAGCGACGACCCGCGACCTTCACCAGGTCGTCGGACCATCTTGTGGGTGGACGTCCTACGCTGCGCTTTCCGGTACGTGGCTTTTTTGGCCCCATCGGCCATCAGTTCTCCGCGCTATGTGCCCGGCCCATTGCCACTTCAACTTGCTAATCCGCTGGGCTATGTCGGTTACTTTAGTTCTCCTACGGATCTCCTCATTTCTGATTCGATCTCGTAGGGAAACCCCGAGCATATCATCTCGTATACCTGAACACAAATATCGTATAACCCAACGAACGATTATTACCTGATCATGGTGAATGATGATGTGAAGTCGTCGATATCGTCGAGTTGTGCTCGTGGCGTGGGCGCGCCCTCCTGCTCGATGATGGTCATGTCCGACGTGGCGGAGTGAGACACGCCGCTGCATCACAACACATAGTCAAATACTTTTATTATAAAACCAAAAAGTAATTTAGTTTTTTACCTGGTGAATTTCCATGTCTTTCAGGCTGGGACGTAATGGGACATTTGTAATATCTAGAACCCTATTTTAGACTTGATTATCGATTTAATCATTCCCTCACGCAATCCCATAACATGAGCTAGTCAGAATTTGTAGAGAGAGCTCTATTGGCTGTGATATCGCTTTGTCTCTCTCGCACACTGACAACATTTCCAATAAATAGAACACTTGAGTTACGTTACATACATACGTAACCTCGCGCCTGTAATCCCGAAGGGGTAGGCGGAGGTGCATTTTTGTACCTACATTTCACCAGATATATATGAGTTCCACGTAATAGGGGGCGAGCCTATTGCCGTTTTTCGGGCACATTTCCAGACTCCGTGCTGCTACTGCGAATTTTGTAATGAAAAAACCCAATATCACTTTGCCCAACCCGGGAATCGAACCCAGGACCTCTAGATCGCACAGCACATACTTGTGTCGCGAGACCTCAAGGCAGTCACTTGAGTTAGAAATGAAGAAATAAATTTAGAAAGGGTTTCGTACCAAGTTACATTAAAGAATTATCACATATTTTAACGATGAAGGAAAACATCGTGATGAAACCTGCACACCTAAAAGTTCTTAGGAATTTCTAAGGTGTAGTCCGCCAACCCGCACTAGGCCAGCGTGGTGGACTAAGGCCTAAAACCCTCTCAATGGTAGAGGAGGCCCGCGCACCGCAGTAGGACATATATGGGATAATGATGATGTACTCATTTTTTTTATTGATGATGATGTACTCATCATCATCAGCCCATTCTTGATTGATACTTCAAACGGTGTGGTACCTCCTGGCGGCCTTGCTGGCGGCGGCGATGCCGAGTCTGTCTGCGTGCGGCTTGTCGGCGGGGTCCCTGTAGGCCAGCCGCAGCGACGCCACCTCCTGCTCCACCTTCTCCATCGTCGCCTTGCTCTCCGTCGCCTTAGCCTGATACACAAAAACAATTTAGTAAAATTGTTATTTTCGCTCAGCAATTGCTCATATTTCTAGTTTATTCTCAGTTAAGATGGTGTGTCCTGCCAATTGTCAATTTGTCGCTGGTATGAATATATTATCTTTACCAACCCGCATTAGGCCAGCATGGTGGACTACGACCTAACCCCTCTTAGTTGTAGAGGAGTCCCGGGCCCAGCAGTGGGACGTATACGGCCTGATGATGATGATGATGATGAATATCTTTAGCATTAAAATGTTTACAAACACACACCTTTTGACAATACTCGCTATCATTCACATTTTCAGCTGCATGGTGCAACTGCTTTACCTGGGCCTAGTCTAATCAAATATTTTCTTAGTTGTAAAAAAGTTCTCACCTCCATTTTCAACTTTTCCGCCATGATTGCTTCCCTTTCGATGTCTTCAAAGTTCGTCGCTACCTTAGTCGCGCCCAAACCACCTTTGCGCGCTCCGAGCTGAGAATGAATAAGTTTTAATAATAAAGTTTGTAACCTACACATAGGAAGGAGACTTTTTAATAGAATTCCTTAATAAATACTCCAATCCAATCCAATCCATCAGCCAATCGAAGTCCACTGCTGGACATAGGCCTCTCCCAATGACTTCCACAGGGACCTGTTGGAAGCAGCCTGCATCCAGCGACGTCCCGCGACCTTCACCAGGTCGTCTGACTATCTTGTCGGAGGACGTCCCACGTTGCGCTTTCCGGTACGTGGCCTCCACTCGAGAACTTTTTGGCCCATCGGCCATCAGTTCTCCGCGCTATGTGCCCGGCCCATTGCCACTTCAACTTGCTAATCCGCTGGGCTATGTCGGTTACTTTAGTTCTCCTACGGATCTCCTCATATCTGATTCGATAAATACTACTGAAGAAATTACTTAGATGTGCAGGTTTCCTCATGATATTTCCCTCACAGTAAAAGTTTATGCACATTTAAATGTAAATTATGTGTGCTTGCCCCTTTTTTTTTTTTTAACGAGAGGAAAGCGCCTTATGCTCCCCTTTCGGTACATCGGGGGAGGCCGAAAGGGAGATGTCAGGGTATGTACAGGTATGTAAGCACACGCTTACCCCTGTGCGTTTAGCTGCCGGTTTCCTAGCACCAATGGTGGACGGTCTGGGAGTGTCACCAGAGGGAGAGGTCGCCGTGATGGACCCAGAGTCCCACAGCCGAGCCTCCGAACTGAGACTCTCTTGCTTTGTCTTCAGTGCCTGATGATACATACACAATTTTATAACCTGCTAGACCTTATACAGTATTTGCAATAGCAACTCTCAGCACACATGAACATACAAGACTTGTTGTTTCAAATATATTTTGTAGGACAACTGGTGGTTTGGTGTTGCCAACATTAAGCAAATTTTTCAAATAATGGTAAGACTATGTTAAATATTTTTCATTGTAATTTATACAGTGAAGTTTGCATTTTACAAGGGCCTCGCGGAAAAAAATTGAGAAGAATTTTAAAAACATTTGAAGAAAGTAGTAGTTATAGAAAATTTTGCAAATTTTTCCACAATGGCCCTGTGAACAAATATCTTACAAAATATATTTCATCAAACAATGAGACAGACATTTGAATATAATCTGAATTAACAAACAACATTAAGCTATCGCAAATATATTATATATAGCTTTAGGCTCCAAGGCTCTCTGTTTGTTTAATATTATGAAAGGTTTACCCCACAATATAGAATAAGCATATGTATATCTCAATAAACGAGTTCTTTGGTAAGAATACCTACCTTATATAAGATTAAAAATAAGGCAGTAAATAAGAAGTGTGAAGTACACCTTTAAGTATAAAAAAGAAACAGTTGCAAGATTTACAAAATGTAACACATTTTACTTTTACAATACATAGAATTTAATAATAAATTGTGGATAATAGTTTGCACTTTTGTATAGTTTATATAAATTTGCCAAATCTGACAATCACACACAAAATCACTCGCAATGTTTTAAGTAACAAAAATTCACAAAAATAAACAGAACAAAATTCTTATAAATGAGTTAATGAAAACACTCATTAGATAACACAACAAATTGTGACTTAATTAGAAAGATGGATGAATGAATGAGTAAAACAAAATTGCCATTAGTCATATTTACTGAGTATTAATCCATTGCTGATAAAGAATGAACATGCGTGCTTTAATACAAATGTATATTATACAACATATCATGATTTAATATGAATGTGATTGGGAAATTAAGTCAAAACACAACACACGCCATTATGTGGCAGTTGTGTTTGTATATGTAGTTTTTTGCTATGGATCATACTTTGAACATACTGCACCTTAATAGTGCTGCCCAGAAACTACCATCTTTTGTTACTAGACTCAGTTCAGCTGACCTGCTGAGCTGCTTCTTCACGCTACGCTTATTGGACGTAAGGGTAAAGAAATATGAATGTATAAAATTTCGTCAAAATTTATCTTATGCATCCTTTTATTTCTACTACTCACTCTCATATTCCGGATATTCGTTGATTGGTCCTTAATTTTTTCTGCTTTAAAATTAAATTAATGTAACCTTCTAATAGAAAAATATGAATTATCGCGTCAATTGTAACAACAAAAGTAACAATATATGAGACCCTTTAACTGTTACGTCTTTTAAAGCATCTTTATGTTATTGATAAGATTAAGGTCCATTGGACAATATAAATATAAATACATTAATTTACGTTAAATCATAATTTGACAGCCCCGTGGCGCAGTTGGCTAGACACCAGCTTGCGAAACGAGAGGCCGCGGGTTCGATCCCCGCACCGAGACAAATGTTTGTGTAATCCACAAGTATTTGTTTCGGGTCTGGGTGTTTGTGAGACCGAAAAGTCTCTCGTAGTTTCTGATACCCACGACACAAGACTCGTATCTTAATGTGGGGTCAGAACTATGTATGTGACTGTTGGGTGTATTTATTTATTTTATTTATTTATAATTACTATCGTAATAGATTTAATCTAATTAACTTGCATTGTAGATAAGATTCCATTAATTCATTAATATCCGTAAATAGTAAGTGTTGCCGGCTTGAACTAAAAAATAAATGGATTAATATTGGCGTGTATGGTGTGAGTCGGCGCAGCGCCGGTGTGTTACCTGAGCGGTGGCAAGCTCGCTAGTGTTAGTGTTGGGGTCCCCGTGCTGCGCAAACCAATCTACCTCAGCCTCCTTGGTTTCCTTTGTCTCTGGAGCGGCTGCGTCCAAGTGTAACTGCACAAATATTTGCTATTATTACATCTTTACAACACATAACCATAAATTATGTAAATGAATCAATACCCTATTCAAAATTAAAATGGCAGGGGTCGAAAGTTACCAGTCCCAAGAGACTGATTTTGTAGACATAGGTTTTAAAAAAAATCTGACTTTATCTGACCACTTTAACAGTCTTTCTAGTACAATCAAAACGATGATGGCCGGGTTAGACGTAGGCGCAATGATGGATGTAATGAAGGAAAAAATCGATAGACTAAAGCCTTACCCTTCTCAGCTGTAGAGAAAGCAAGCAGTGGGCTAATACTGAATTCATATAGGTAGTGTAATATTTAACTTTATGTATCTTTCAAATTAGTCATCTAAAAAAAATATGACGATTTCGAAAAAGAAAATTGACTTCAACTGACCAATGTACAAAAATCTGTCTATCTGACCAGTTTTGACGCCTGATAGTTATATTTCAAATATTTGAATCGGACAAAATTTAAAATATGTAGTTACATTACATGTTGTTTGTAAAGCAATCTTGTAAACATATAATGTATATCACAAAACTGTAATTGAATTAAGTTGTAAAGTTGCCAAACTATTACAACAACATATTCACACATATCAAAAACAACATACGGCATAGTTGCTATTACAAAATTATGAATGAGTCATCGCTTACCCAACGCTGCAAGTGTGTTACAGAAATGTTCAACTATGTTTTTTATAGATAAGAAATATTTTTATTATTACATACATACATACCATATATAAACTCACGCCTGTATTCCCCGAAGGGGTAGGCAGAGGTGCATTTCTGCACCCACATTTCGCCAGGTATGTATCAGTCCCACGTAATAGTGAGAATATAATAGTGGGCGAGCCTATTGACTATAAGTTTTTCGGGCACATTTCCAGACTCCGTGCTGCTACTGAGAAATTCCTAATGGAAAAACCCAATAACACTTTGCCCGACCCGGGAATCGAACCCAGGACCACTAGATCGCACGGCACATACTTGTACCGCGAGACCACGAGGCAGTCAGTTTTATTATTATTTATTATATTTTTTGAAAAAGAGTCACTATTATCGTTGGAGCATCAAATATATATTTTTTTCCAAATTGTAATCTAATCTTATTATGCTAGAAATGATGCAATATTGAATTTTAAAGTGTAATGTCATACAGACATGGTGTTATAAACCTAACCCTTTCTCAAATGCTCTGGCATGAATCGTAAAAGGGGATACCTAAGTGTTTAGATAACTTTTTCTATTATTTATCTAGATGAATCGTTCAACACAATGCTGTATGTGTGTGCTGTGCTCACATCCATTTATATAAATTGAAGATTATTTTGTATACAGTGTTATATCTATATAGTATGTATACTTTCAAAATAGGTTACATAAATCTTTAACTTAGAATTTTAATGTGGAGTACCTAAAGTTATATTTTATTGTACTTTCGCAAAGGTGGAAAGAACTTATTTTTAATAAAAAAAATATTAACAGACAGGATGTTTTAACACTTTTTTCATTACAATTGATTTAATATGATTCTTAAAAATGGCTACAAAAAATTAAGTAATGTGGCTGTGCAATTTTTTATAATTAAATATCAAAAAAACATACTTTGGTCCCATAAGTCTTCATAGCCTGCTCAGACAGTGCATTCAGTTTATCCCTGTACATATGAGCAACTCGAGAGCTGTACTTCTGCCGAGCATCTTCAGTGACCAGTCCATGAGTGCGAAAATATTGTGTCTGTCGAAATAATACAAGTTTTATAAAGAAAAAATACCTATAAAAAAGTTAATATGAGTATGCATTCTACTTTAATATGTCATTGGTCTCTTTTGTTAAAGGAAATACTTGTCACAGCTACTTCTAGTAAGCTGTATTAACAACTAACATTCAAATGTGAGTCAGTATTTATAAATTATGCTCAAAATTACATAACAAAGTTATTTTACATAAGAATTTGACAGCCCCGTGGCGCAGTTGGCTAGACACCAGCTTGCGAAACGAGAGGCTGCGGGTTCGATTCCTGCACCGACACAAATGTTTGTGTGATCCACAAATATTTGTTTCGGGTCTGGGTGTTTGTGAGACCGAAAAGTCTCTCGTAGCTTCTGATACCCACAACACAGGACTTGTATCCTAGTGTGGGGTCAGAACTATGTATGTGACTGTTGGGTGAATTTGTTTATTTATTATTATTTATTTATTTCTTAGAAAAGTCACCATTTCCATATGGTATCATAAATAAAACTTTAGGTTCACAAAAAAATTTAAACCAGTTGCCTTCAATGGTGAGTTATGGGTCTGTTTCTACACTTGTTCTAAGATAATATTTCTACGAAGTTTTTAAATTAGGGTTGATCATATATCACTGACAACACAGAGTGAGGAAATTGATCTTAGTTTTAAATGTAATTTATAACAAATAATGAGAGCAATAAACTATTAAAGATTTTTTTGACTGTAGACTATGAATCACCACATAGTTTTTGACAATTTTGAAATACAGCTGAGTGGTCTGCAAAGATCAATGTAGCACTTATGATAGAACAAATACATGTGTGGACAATTCCCACGGGATACATCCACGTGACGATTCAGGATAAGTAAATATGTCGTTGTAAGAAATTGCACATACTGCATTGACGTTCCCGCCAAGTTGCATGTTCCTCAATTGCTTCCATGTCCAATTTGTGTCGAGCTGTGTTGAGCGCACAAACGTAAGGTGTACACCGAGGCTCCGGTGCACCGCCGAGCAGTCCAGACATATGAACACACCGTACGTCACCGACGACCACGTAGGATTCTTCGCGTTGCAGTCGAAACATACCTATACAATTGCACAATGTTAAAACAACTACCATGAATACATTTCCCAGCTTTCACATCATTAAATAATACACACTTTATTAGCAGAAATGGCTCGTAGCCTTTGAAATATTGCTTCAATATCAGTTTTACTTGGCCCAGAGTCAGCCATTTTCGACGTGTTGTCACAAACTGTCAATTTAACGTCACGTCAAAATTATGATTTTTCAGCTGTGGTTCATATTTAAATTATTCATATCTGCAGCATTTTTATTGAAAATATGTTTTTTTTATATATAATGGTTTTTCGTACATTAATATTTGTTATAAGATATTAATTGTGTAACAAATAAATAAGTAAAGTAAAAGTAATCTACTTCGAATTAAAATGCATGCAGGATATATTGCAAATTGCAATAAATACATAGACAACTATATAGGTACCTACGTAAACTATACCTACAACACAATACCTACAGCGTAAAAAAATTAAATATTAATATTTATGTTGAATTATATATTGATTGTTTATTTAACTAAATAGATTTAATTTTACCAGAAATATGAGCGAGATTCATAAATTCCAAACATTAATTAGAAATCCATATTTTGTAATTTCTTCATAAAAATCTACCTTGACTATGGTCACTGATGGTTGTCGAATGGACGCATGTTAAAAAATTCTAGAGATAATTTTTGTTGATAAACTTACATTATCGTAAATGAGAGCAAAAAACTTTTAAGGGCCACGAAGAATAGGGTGAAAGTATTGTGATATGATTGTGTTATCTCAGAAATCGTCCTGCAAGAGGCACCGTTGAGTTTCTATCTTACTGCAATCCTCAATTAGTTATGTTGACGTGCTTGCCTATAAGTTGACGAGTGAAAGTTTTGTGCCAGTGAAAATGCTTTCCAGGGGTCTGGAATAGCGACCAAAAGGACACGACAGCTTTTGAATGGAAAACGTGAATTTTCAACCGAGCGGGGAGGAGATAGAGCGGGCCCTGATGGACCTCGGGCCGCTGCTCGGCGTCACCATCAAGGAGGAGGTGCCTGATGAACTGCCGGATCCCAATGCACAGCCTCCATCGCAGCTCAATGTAAGTAAATTCCACGACTTAGCAAAAGTTTGAAATCATATGTTTCCATGTATACATACGAACTTTATATGTATGGATTAGTTGCAATATGCCATTGTTAAACTTTGTGTGTCTCAAGGATACTGTTTAATTTTTTTACTAAACATGAAATTTTAATGAGCAATTTGATTATATGTTAGATAAAAGATGTAGTAAACTTCATAACTTTTACATGTTGCTATAATAGGCATCATAATTATTTTATAGCATCATATAAATGTTAAACAATTTACTGAAATACTTAGCCAAATTACAGCACAGGAACTTTAAATATTTCTGAGATAAGTGTTGTTTTTCAGCTGATTATGATTTTATATGTACTTAATTAGGTATATGAAAGTTATTTAAGAGGGAAAGCAATTTTTTTTCAATATTTTAGGAAAATTGATTGTTTCCCAGGTACCTTTGTGTGAAATTTGTAAGTGATATACTGACATTTTTTAGTTAAAGTTACATGAAAAAATATTTTTTTCTTATTCAAATTAATCTGAATAGCAACCACAATACATAGACGACAACACCACAGGAATTGTTCAAGTGTTCCATTCAAGGAATAGTATATGTTATGATTATAACAAGCTATCATAATTGTGTCAACTGTTAAGAATGGTTAATGAGGCATGTTGCTGAATGTATGATGAATGCCAAATCCATATACTTGTTTTGTTGGATTTAATTGCTTATTAGATGTCAAAGCTGCACTGTGTAATAAACTTTCCAATGAACATAAACGGGTATAGTGACTAAAATTTGTGTACTCCTGTCATAAATTTTGCAGTAGTTAAATGATTTTTTTTAATTTTTTTTTATGATATACATTTAAAATATATAGGAACAACACAATATGAATGAACCCAGTATATACAATACAATAGAGTTTGTTTAAACTTTTTGCATAAAAAAACTGTAATAACTACATAAAAATCTGTTAATTACCCATAAAGTTTCATGTAACTTTTTATTATTTAAATAAATAAATAAATAATTTTTGAGTTTCTTAATATTGTTGGTATTATCAAAGATATCAGTTACAGTACTAAAAGTTGGGTAAATGTAGTCTTTATAATATTTTTTATATTTTAAACTTTATTATATTTTAAATAGTTTCCAACACTTGAAAATTAATGAAATCATTATCTAAATCTTAGGAGATGGCTGTATAAATCATGCTTATCATCAGATGTGCTATTGGCTATTCTCATTGCAACTAGAAAACAAAAACTATCACATTGAACTGTTCAAATGTCCATTCTGCAGGTTAAAATAAATAACTTAAAAAACATATGACTGTTAAAAAGTTTATTTTAAACTGATTAAGAGATAATCTTAATAACAATCTTTTGGTTTGTATGTATACTGGAAGTCATTTTTTGTCAAGTGGCCAAAACTGATTGATCAAAATCAGTCAAAAAAAGACTTCAAAAAACAAAAATCAAAAAAACTTAAAAATCTAATATATGATCTATGTAAATCCAAAAAAATAATAAAACATGCACCTGAAAAAACATAATAAAGCAATTAAAATACAAACAAAATAATTTTATTGCACATTGTAGGTATTATATATAATTAACACAGTAGTAAAGTAAATTTTAGTTATAGTGAATCACCACAATTTCAACTAATACTATTATTAGTTCACACAGACATTGTTGACAAAATTTTGACTCATAAGGACCCCTATAATTGAGTTCCTTATGATAACTTGTTCTTGTGTATCAATGTAAGTGTTGCAGTATCAGGCGATAATTAAGATTAGGGCAGGCTTTTGGGGTTTGTCAACTGATATGACAACTGTCCAATTTGTTCTCATGTAGTGTTATGAGTCCAGCTTGTATTAAAATACTGGATAGTAGTTGAATTTAGGGTTATTTATATATTTATTAAACATGCGACATAAAAAGAAAAAAAAAGTAACATGCATATCAATTGGTGGTCTTATTGCTACAAGCAATCTCTCCAGACAACCTCTGTATGGAAAAAAGGGAGAAATAAAAGTATCTAGCAGGTTTTGTTATTCTTTGTGACAGTGTGAAGTATATTATTAAAAACTCACACCTACATCCTTGAATCAATAACTATTGTTGTATTTCGTTGTTATGTTTTTCCAGTTGTTATTGTTGTTGCGTCATCGTTGTTGTTTTTTTTTTTTATAGTGAGTGATGAGCCTTTTCTATGCTGCTGCTAATCATTTCCAAACAAGGAAATTCAATAGCACAAGTGTCGAACTGATATCGAAGTCTAGACTACGATCATATGTGTCATACATAAACACAAGTCTGTCTTCCGTTCGGGTAGACAGAGACTATAGAGTGCTAAGTGCGTCCAAACACACTTCTCTCAATTTCTCACCTGACATTATCTTCTTCATGTATTCTTCTTAACAGGGAATAAATATAAAACACGACTGGAAAATCACCCAAATGACTTGGCCACCGCATTAGCAACACTAAAAGGCTGTATTACCTACACTAAAAGGCTGAAACGCTATGATATACAGAACCTTGGGGACAGATGGTGAAGGAAGAGGGGTCTCCTGCTGAGGAGCTCCTTGAAACGACAAACGGCTTAGAACAAATCTGCTTATAGTTTAGGACTGATTGTAGATAAACACAAAAAAAAAAAAAAAATGTATTCTTCTTTTTAAATAAATCACCTATTTGATGTTTATAGGTGCGCCTAGGACGTCCTCGACCGACTTCACCACTCACTTCTGCACAGTAAATCTCTTTCCTAATTCTGCAATCATTCATCCTTTCAGTGTGGCCAAACCATTTTAGTAATAATATTCTCCGTGACAAAATTACTTACTACATTATACATATCCCTCATAATAACACATAATCTTTTAGAAAGTTGATGCTAAAAATTTGAGATAGTTTTTTTTTCAACATGCACCAGCTTGAGAATTTATAATTTTGGAGCCAAATCGATCGATATTTCAGGGGGACACAGGACTCCTCCGGTTGAGTTATTATTAAATGGAGTCTCTTTACGGGTCCCTTGCTCAAAATATTTAGGGGTTTTCTTTATAAACATTGCTAACGTGTATATCGACTACGAAGTGCTTTATCTCGATCTATTGAGTTTCTTGTGGGATTATAGAAAGCGAGCTAAAATATTTCTTAGCTTATAAAGTTGTACGACACCTTTTTAGTTAGTCATGTTAGTCACATTTAAAGTACTGATCGGATATAGTTTTAATAGTAGCTGTGGCCCCAGCTCCGCAAGGGGTGCAATTTTTAATGCTGTACTGATACCAGCATTCAAAATATTAATATACATAAAAGCTACAAACCTTTATAATAATATATTTAGTATTGGTATAAAATAAATACGTCTGTCTTAAGTTTCTGAGAAATATGTTTCGTGAACGTGTTTTTATTATAGGATCTGCTCCGAACCAAAGCAATTTTATATAAAAAGGTACCCTATCTCTTTTCCGTAGATCGTGTCTTTACAAAAATAATTCAAAACGGTTAAGCGATTTTAGAGTGAAAGCGTAACAGACAGACAGAGTTACTTTCATATTTATAACATTAGTATGGATCGCAGCCCTAGTTTTATAACTCGTTGAGTGTTCGCGAACTCCAAAAGTTTCGTATATAATGGTGTAGTACCCTTCAAATGCCTCTAGCATTCCTGAAGGTCATGGATGACGGTAACTTCATGCCATTAGACAGGCTCGTCTGCCTTCGACGGCAATAAAAAAAATATATAATAGTAAATATATTCCAGTTACACGTCAATTAATTTGCGGAGATGACATCAGGTTTTTGACCAATAGAATTTTGAAAATTGTGTAGCTACGATTAAGATGATTTATATATATCCATAGTCCCATTCCATAGTACCTGTGTATTATATAATATCTTGACGTTATGTAAACCTATGCAAGTGTGCCGCGTTCCCAAATCACCCGTACGCGACGTCCGGTTTCGAACAGACCGACACATTACAGCGCCCGAGGAGAGATAAGCATCTCTTGCCGACCAACGCTTTATCTAGACAGCGCTGCGCTTAGCATAAAGCACATTATTATCACATTGCTCCGACAGCAGATATAAATATACAAATTTATATAATGTTTCCATTAGACCCCTGATTATCCATGTATTAGTTAAGCTCTTTAGTGACGGCAATCCTTAGAAATAAATTTATCTTTTGTTTTGGACAATAACCCAAATGTTTGGGCGGACCTTATTTTATTTTGTTTAAATATATTTTTTATTCTTATTGAATCGTCACAGATCGCTTTTTACACCTCTTCATGATATTTTAGTGAAAGTACACTGTGCCTCTTCCAAGAATCATTAATTTTGTACAACGTGATTGCAATTGGAGACGCTATACTTCATGATTGTCTTGATGAGAATTTTACCGACCTGAGTAATCAATATTAATTAGTTTCTTAATAAGAGGAAAAAACATTAGCAGGTCTTCTCACTTTTGTTCTTTTTTTGCTGTCTCTTTAGTCAAAATTATAAATTCTCCATGATGGTAATTATGTCTCACAAAAACCGACGTGATACAGCAGTTTTGCTATCGGTTTTCATTCAGATATCGTAAATTTGTAATTACCGGACGTCAAAAAATTGCAATCTTAACGCATTATAGACTGGCAGCGTGTTTAAGAACCCTCAAATAATCGCAGGATCGGTGACCACTAGCTGTTAAATAAACCAATTCGTAAAATCAAACTGACGCTATGATGATTGAACTTGGATGCTTTGAGAATTGAGTCACTCCAAGGATCTTTTTATGTAGGTGATCATGAATAACGTCGCAATTGATAGTGGTTTTTGCAAATATTGAAACAGATGTTTACCATACAAAGTATAACCTTGCCATAGGGATGCTCGTTACGATACGATATATCGGAATATCGATACAGCACTATACGATATAGCGATATTTGATGCGATATTTTGACCATACGATACGCTTCGATATATCGCATTCTTATAAAAATATCGCATTACCGTATCGTATCAAACTATGTCGGTGATTAATTTGTATAATTTTAAAGTTCCTATTACATCATCACTAAACGATAATAGACAGTGCCATTGAATATATTGTTATTAGTAATAAGAGAATGATAACGTCGACAAAATTGTTTATGGAACAAGAACAGGCGGCTTTTGTTTAGACTTGGAGGTAGATTTAAATAAATCTTTGGACTTTGTTGTACCGTCAAATATGATTAATAAATGTTTAGTTTATGTTCTCTCTTTTCATTCCGTTCGAGTTCGAGCAACAAAACTTTTATTTCAAAATAATTGCAATGGCACCGCCAGTAAAGTCAACTGTGTGGATTTTTTTTATAAAATCAGATAACGGTGGAGAGTGTAAATTATGTCATATGTTTGTAAAGACTAAAAATAATACTACGAATTTACAAACTCATTTAAAGAGACATCATCAAAGTGCATTGGATGGCGGTCATACTTCTCGATCAGTATCGTCGTCACAACAAGATATGCGGGTGAGTAGTTCTTTGCCGTTTTTTCACAAATTTAAATCAATGTCATTTGATAAAAATTGGTTTACAATTTTAATATAAACTATTAAATACATATAATTATTTGTTTCTTTTTAAAAAATAAAAGAATATAGTAAAACTACTAAAAAGATAACCCTTTGCACGATATCGATACAAAGGAAATCGATAATATCGCGTATCGATACAACCAAGTTCGATACAGTTACGATGCGATATATCGATACAATACACTTTTTTGGGCATCCCTACCTTGCCATAAGTGCTATATAATTGTCTACACTCTACATCATTAATAAATGGTCATATCTTTTCAAATAACGGACAAGATAAAAATGCGTAAATAATACATCGAAAACATTTTATAACTGATCTATTTTCTATAGTTATTGTTTCCAATTAGTAGTGATGGCTTCGAGGTTCAGGCGCGTGGTCGTGAATCGCGGCGGTCGCGGGTTCCAACTCCAGGCACACACCTCTGACTTTTCGAAGTTATGTGTGTATTCACAATGAATTATCACTTACTTTATCGGTGAAGGTAAATATCGTGATGAAACCTGCACACCTAAAAAGTTCTTAGGAATTTCTTAGTTGTTTCTTGATAGCCTATAGCCTTCCTCGATAAACGGTCTATCCAACACTGAAATATTTTTTTGACTATTAATTTGAAAATTAATATTAATTGACTGCCTCGTGGTCTCGCGGTACAAGTATGTGCCGTGCGATTTAAAGGTCCTGGGTTCGATTCCCGGGACGGGCAAAGCGTTTTTGGGTTTTTCCATTAGAAAATTTTCAGTAGCAGCACGGAGTCTGGAAATGTGCCCGAAAAACGGCAATAGGCTCGCCCCCTAGTACGTGGGACAGATACATACCTGGCGAAATATGGGCGCAGAAATGCAGACGTGCCTACCCCTTCAGGGAATACAGGCGTGAGTTTATGTATGTAAATATTTTTTCAAATCGGACTAGTAAATCCTGAGATTAGTGCGTTCGAGCAAGCAAGCAATCAAACACACAAACAAAGTTTTCAGCTTTATAATATTAGTACATACAGCCTTGGCCAAATGCATTTGGCACCCCCATAAAACACGCGCAAAAAAATTATTGTGAGCTTACTGCAACTTTATCGGAGGATAGGTATTTGAACGGCGGATTAGTTCTCAGGTAGCAAGAAGAAGACTCACTGAAGCGGGCCTAAAAGGCTGCGAAGACATAAAAAAGCCATGGCGCTCCGACAACAACAAAAGTAACCGCTTACAATGGGCTCTGCGACACTAACATTTTTCTGAAGAAAATTGGTCCAATGTGATATGGTCCGACATATCCAACTTTGAGGTAGTTTATAGGTACGCCTAGGACGCCCTCGACCGACTTCACCTCTCACTTCTGCACCGTTAATCTCTTTCGTAATCCTGTAATCATTCATCCTTTCGATATAATATAATATTAGCATGGATAAGAATACTTCGTTCCCGGTAAAAAGATTCCTAAGCGTATCTTTGCAATTTACAGTATATTTCTTCATCAAAAAGTTTTTTATTTTTATTATTAATAATAAATAATAATTATCTTTATTCATTACCAAGTTTTTTAACAACAATTGTTACAGTGTTAGGGCCTCCTTTTAAGTATTTCCATACTTGTGCTAGGAGACCCTGCTATCTCATCTCATTTTTTTATCAATTATTAAAATATTGTTGACGCATATGTTCATTTTTTTATTTGTTTAAGTCTTAATTTTTTTATCAATACATTTAAATTTAAATTACTGTATTATTTTTTATTTTTACCTTGATGCTTCCAAACTTTTGGACGGTAGTGTACATGAATAATTAAATTATTGTTGGTTTTTATACAAAGTTACACCATTCGACCGATTAAATATAACTTAAATATTTGTAATCTGTTCTGTTAATATAGCAGACCTTGACCACTTTCTTGCATGATGCAGTCTAAATCTCTTGTAGTTATTATTTCTAGACTGTTGTACAAAGATGATGAAGATGTACAAACAAAAATCTGTTGTTCTCATTTGCAAGATTCAAAAGTACTGGTATTTACAGGTATTTGTGCTTTAGTGAGATCCAAGTCCACAAATACATTAAGTGCTTCCGCGTCAGATAATGTCTTTTTTTTTATTGTCCTGGTAGTTGGAGTACGATGGAGTAAAAACTAGAGAAGCGACTCTAGGTTTGTATTATCTGCCAACTTTATTGCTTCGAGAAGATTTGGCTCAACCTCTTTGCTTGTATGTATGCGTCCTGTATGGGCTCAGTCCCATATTCACTAATAAGCGTAGTATTTTTAAGTTTTTTTTTGTGGACACCGAAGCACTTTCATAAGAGACACTTGGCCTTCCACGGTTCCCAGCAGAGGTGGACGGCGTCAAAAGGATTTCTTCGTCTACTGATTCAACCAATTAGTGTTGTACTTTAAAACTATATCTTATGTCCGTGACCTTTCAGCCAAATGTTTGTTGAATTGAGGTAGGAGAGATTTTCGAAAATCCTCAATTTTTTTATTTTTTTTTTATTTTTTATTTTATTTTTTATTTTTTTTTAGGTCTTTATTTATTATAGAGGGTTTAATCAACATGATAATGTCACCCTCGAAATGTCACTTAACTAAGCACTAACTATACTTAACAACTAACACACTTAACAGTAACAAAACTTAAATTAATTTTAACACACTTACGATCTACGTTTAATACATATATTTGCAATTTTGACTAACATTTTTGCCTCATCTGATAGTGGAGAAGCCAGAATGTGATTGCATATTCCAACCGTAAATAAATTGCCGCCAAATTTCATTACATATTCCGTTCTTTCCACTTCGTTTTTTACACATTCCACTAAAATATGATAAACGTCTTCCACTACTTGACATTCGGCACAGTTCGGAGAATTAACTTTACCCATAAGATGACCAAAGCTGTTTAGTGGAATGTGTCCAGAACGTAATCTCATGAGAGTGATTGTATCGGTTCTAGACATATTGGATCCCACAAACCATGGAAATGTACTTATTTCAGGCTGTATAGTTTTATACCATATTCCTTTACATAAAGATCTTTCGTCGAAGTACTGTTTCCAAATCAAATTACATCTGTCTTTCAGTCGGGGCAACAGATCACTGCTATATGGAAGCCAGGTCATTTCAATACCGTCCACATGGGCTTCTTTTGCTAGTCTATCTGCTGTTTCATTGCCATATATCCCAATATGCGACGGTAACCATTGTAAAATTATAAATTTGTTCCTTTTTCTTATGTCGGCTTTGTGGTTGCTTATGTAATATAGTATTATTTTTCGTTTTGAACCGGTAAAACTGGCCAATTTCACTGTTCTATTTTTTTCTGAATACAATTATTTACAAATAATTGGGATGGAATAATCATCCTTGGCCAAGATTTATATAGGAAAACTATGAGTGTAGAGTGCAACTTAACAATATATGTATTTCCCACATGTAACGAGTGCAAACCCTTATCAGTAATATTTCCTGACAATTATATACTCATTAACACCACGAAACCACACTGTTGTATTTTAACTACAAAGATAACGTTTTCGTGCTCGTGGGACTCGGTCGATGTTTATCATCATAATTTCTATATAGGCACGTATAGGCAGTAAATTTTTTATATGTCAGTTTTAAAGACCTAAGCTTTTAATAAATACAAAATTTAAAACTTAAACTTACATATACCCAATTGAACATTTTAAACTGATATTTTTATCTATATTTATAAATTTTATCATAATATGAAATAGATTCTACTTAAAGTATATATTATTTCATCAAAATTATGCGCAAGAAACATTATTTTCAAAAATATGTAATTTCTTGGGTTTCTTTAAACAACTTTAACATGAAATTTGATACTGAATCTACGAAAATTACCTGAACAAATTTACTTAAAATAAATGTGAGTTTTGCAAAGCTTTTTATCAAGTAAAATCATGGTTCCAATTCGGTTCGATAACACTACGCAACAAAAATAAAAAAATTGAATGTTTCCTTCACTTTATGAGTCAATTCTTACTAATTTTGGGTTAAGAAAAACGAATATGACAAAAAAAAATTATTATTAGCTCTACATTTTTTGATATGTAAATGATGAAAATTATTGTTTCTAAGAAATTGGTTAATATGAATTACATATGCTAACAACCATTAAAAGCGAGATGAGCAAGCATTGCTTCATTCCAGCGGCCCTGATATTTTCGTTCCTTCACAGAAACATCCTGATGGAACCGTTCTCCATGCTTATCACTGACTTCTCCGCAATTAAGTGGGGAAAAATCAAGGTGGGAGTGGAGTAAATGGATTTTTAGGGACATATTATTGCAGCCGAGTTAGTGGTATTTTTGTAGAAGTTCGGTAACCAATTGACGGCAGTTATCATCTCTTTTATTCCCTCAAAATCCATGTATATCTCCCTTGAGAGCTTCCCAAGCTTCCTTTTCTTTCCCTTCCAAAACTAAATCGAATGCAATGTCCCTTAATAGTTGACGTATGCGTGGCGCAACAAAGGTGCCTTTCTTAACCTTTGTATCACTTAATTTAGGAAATTTGTCTCTTAAGTATTTAAAAGCCTGATCTTCTCGGTTCATGGCTTTGATAAAATTCTTTATTAAGCTCAGCTCGATATGTAAGGGTGGAAGAATTTTTTTTTTTTGGATCTACGAGTGGCTCGGCAAATACGTTTTTCTCACTAGGGTTAAGGATTTCTTGCAGGCCAATCTGCTTGTATATAATGTGATTTTCTATCCCTACTATCACACATACATAAAAAGCTCCCACATACATAATATCTCACAATTAACAATTTTGCCAATTTCGAAAACAAATTTTCCGCATATTGAAAAAGAAGAGTTTATAAAATGTATAAAGTAGCTTGTATCTTTAAAACTAGAGCTAATTGGTTCTTTTAATGGTCGTTTTTGCATTCAGTGAACGAAAAGACATAGGATTAGACTAATTTTGAGACCAAAACAATTTCATTGTTGCGTAGTGTAATTAACATCTTAAATATAATACAAAATCATTAAAACTGGTAATAAGTAACTTAAAAAAAAACTATGTTTGATATGGCTTTGTTCTACAGTTTTCCATAGTGCGCTGGTCTAGTTTCAGCCTTCAGGTGAACAAACCTAATAAATTCCTTATAAATAACTTCTGTATGTGCGGATTTCTTCACGATGCTTTCCTTCTCCGTAGAAATGTATTCTTTAATGTCAATTCTTTGTTAATACTCACAACTTCGAAGTCAGAAGAGTGTGTTTTGAAATCACAACAGATGAGATGTTATCTCAACAGACCGCATGTCTTGTTCTCGAGGCCGTCACGGCTTGTTCTAATCATCATAATAGTCAAAGTCAAATTATCTTTATTCAAATAGACTTTTAGAAATATTTAGGTATAAAATAGAGAGAGGGATGCTTAAATGGTTTGGTCACATTGAAAGGATGAAAGATTGGAGAATTACGAAAGAGATTTACTGTGCAGAAGTGAATGGTGAAGTCGGTCGAGGACGTCCTAGGCGCAACTATAAACATCAAATAGGTGATTTATTTCAAAACGGTAATATAAAGTGTCCTCGAAACCGAAGTGCATGCATGAAGAGGGTAATGTCAGTCAAGGAAGCGAAAGAAGTGAGTCTGTACCGTAGCATTCGGCCCTCCTCCCTGGCGCAATATTATAAAAAAGTCGCGTATGTTATTATACTTTCCAAGGTCCCATTATGTCCATACAAAAATCATTCAAACCGGTTTAGAAGTTTTAAAGTTTATTCTTTTCACCAAACTATAATGGTCAAGCAACAACCAGACCAAAAATAAATATTTACAAATATTTGCGTCTCAAACCTTTACCTACAAATATTTGTCCCAATCTCTCGCAAGTCTTGAGTAGAATTTTTGCTTTCCGCGAAGACAAAAAAGGTTGCCCCAAACAAGTTTTATGCATTGACTTGAATATTGACGTGAACTCGTCTGCCGACGATAGGAGTGTGGCCTCCGTTAAAGAGTTTTCGAGTTCGATTCTCGGGTCGGAAAATGTGTCCTTCAGGGATGCAAGCTTGAGCGTAATTATGAAAACAGATGATACATTCGGTAAGATAAATCTAGAGCTGTATAATAAGGTTTTATTTTACGAGGCCGCATATGGGTCAATAAAGCTATCAAACTTCGGGTTCGCTATATCCATACAAAGGAAATTGCCCCAAGGTTTTAAAATCGTAAAATATTCCCGCGGGTAACCTCCTATTGTCCTAAAATTTCTCTCCGTCTCTTCATATTAGATAAGACCTTTTTTATCATGCTAAAATATTTGTATACTACATTTATTTAAATAGCTACATGCAATTTGTAAAGTTAATAAAATTGGTTTTTAAAGTGGAGTTACTTTGATTATTTCCATACCAGCGCTTAGCATAAGGGTATGATCATACATTTATAGTTATTGTTAGGACTCAGCTAAAGCGGAATATTTGTTCCGCGTGCCGAGTTGGAAGGCCAGAGACCCGGACATACCCCTTTTGGCCTCCCCCGAGGTACCGAACAGGGGAGCTTAAAAAAAAAGCCTCTCGTAAAAAAAAGTCGATAACTTTATAAATAAACATGTCTCATTTATATTTGGTGCTCGAAGAACAGCAATAGGCTAGCCCCCTGTTACGTGGGACTGATACATAGGTTGGCGAAATGTGGGTGCAGAAATGCACCTCTGGCTACCTCTTCGGGGAATACAGGCGTGAGTTTATGTATATATGTATGTATGCATTGTGAGCCAATGTACGAATGAGCTCACTTTTATGTCTCTTCCTTCAACGTTGCATTATGTTAGTATGACATTATTATACGATCCTCGTGAATTCTTAAAGTATTGCTTTATCTGGTGCTTTGAAAATACTCTGGCAACACCGGTACGATCGGTCATCAAATTGTAGCTCTTAATATAAAATTAAATAAAATTGAAATAAGTGCACAAAATTTGTAATAAAACTAATTAAAACTATCGTCTGTATAAATATCTTATCGATAAATAGTGGTTGTGATTATATAAATAACAAATTAATATATTGAGTTGAGGTTAACCGAGTGTGAACTGTCACCGCTGAGGAAGTTTTTAAATTCGAATTGTTTAACGGATACACGGCGAGTACTTTCGTGTTTTTATTCCATACATGTACCACTACATTACACTGTACATTGTATCACTATTGTGAGCCACGTCCAACACACATTGGCAACGTTTATTTCTCAGTTTGCTTGACTAAAAGTGGAAGCAAACTTGACGACGAACATTTTTTTGCCCCAGACAGAATTACACTTTTTTTTTTCTATATTTCACCAATACGACACTAAAGTACCTCGTAATTTAGTCATCTTACAATTTTATAACAAAACTTTCCCAGATTAAAATTAAATTTTATACAATATTAAGTCCCCAATAAACAACAATAAACTTTAACAGAATTTGTCATAAATATACAATTTAAGTTTTGTTTACCATCAAGACTCCTCTGTTTGCTTTTTCTGTTTTTCAGTCAATCCGCACTTACCTCCAACTATGCAGACCCGTAGAGCTGTTTCTCAGGAGGCTGAGCTTAAGTTGAGCAAGGCACTCAAAGAACTCAAAGCATACAAAGACCAATGCAAGCAGCTTCTACAAGAGCGAGAGGAAAGTGAGGATGAAGTGAAAAATGTTGTGGACAAGAACTCGGCACTCAAAAGGGAGTTGGCTTCATTACACCACAACTATCTTTTGGTGACTGAGGAACGGGACGAACTTCAAGCGGTGACAGAGTCATTCATACATTGTTCCACATTATATGAAGAGTCCCTTTGTAGGGTTAGGGACCTAGAAATAGAATTAAATGATGCTAATAATAAAATGTTACACTTGGAGAACCAAATCAAACTCTCTCAAACTGTCGTAAACCAAAGTTTGTTTAATGAATTGATAGGTGATACTCTAGAGCACACTCCTAAAATAACTGACACTATAGATCTTACAGGAGGTGACTCACCAAATTATCAACATAGTATCTACAAATCAAGTCGTAAAAATATTAAAAAATACATAAAAATAAACCGCCAAATAAAAAAACTAAAATATCTTAAATCTAAAAAAAATCACCAAAAGAATAACTTACTGCTTAGGAAAGAACGTCAGGCTTTAGTGGCAAAACTTAATAACTATGAGATAAAACTAGAGGACAGCATAAAAATTTATGAAATTGATACCCAACGTTTGCTATCAGATATTAAAACCTTGGAGGAACAATTAAGTCTAACTTATAATAAGTACTTAGATTCGCAGACTCAGATCAAAACACTGCTCCATGATTGTGAAGAAAATAACACAAGCGGTGTTTCCACACAAACAATTGTCACACTGTCCGACTCTGCAAGTAGGCTAGTTAACCAATCTGTAGATGCAGAGGAGGATATCTTGCACACATCACAAAAGCAATTAAACCAGATTACCACACACTGCAATAGTCATAATGTTCCAAGTGTAAATAAAAACAAGTATAGTTCCATTATTGTAACTGATGAAGTAGGAAAGGGTATTGGAGTTCTTCTAAAGAATACCCTCAGTCACACACTGATCAATTACTGTATACCAGGATCTAGTTACAATCATATTGTAGATATGCTGTTAGAAAAGAAATATGATGAAAATTCATGCCTAACAGTACTCGTAGGAAGTTGCCACAACTTAAAGAAAAATGATGTCACTAAAGCCTTTGAAAAAATGTTAAAACTCAACTTACCTAGGATCATATTGTGTGCCTTCCCATACCTAAATAATGTATCAGATAAATTAAATAATTATATTCATATGTTAAATAGACATATGCAATTTTTAACGAGTCACTATAGTGACAAATTTTCATTTTTTGACACCAATATATTTATTGGAAAATATTGTAAATTGACAAGAGATACATTGTATCTACCAATTAGATTTTTAAGACTTATTGCTACACCTGTAGCTAACTATATTAACACAGTCATAAGTAGTATGACTAAGTCCCTTTGTACCCCCACAATTAGTAATGTTACTAAAATTAATGTGGTGAATAATTTAAACTTTTAGATGTGACAAAAGGAAACGGTTCTGAATATTTAGTTTTATCTTATCAAAATATAAACCGTTTCTCTGGCAAAATATTAGAAATAGAACTTTTTAGTGATACATTTAATATAAGTATACTGTGTTTTACTGAGACTTGGTTGAAGGCACACCTTATGAGTTTTAATGTGAATGGTTTTAGGGTCGCTAGTTCGTTTAATAGAACCTCGGCGGAAGGTGGTGGTTCGATAATTCTTATCCGAAATCACATTACCTTCAAAGAAAGGAAGGACATCTCCTGCCTCTCTGTTGAACGAGTGTGTGAGGTTGCATGTGCGGAAACTGATTTATATATAATATTGTGTGTGTATAGGCCTCCTTCGTCGAATATTAATATTTTCCTATCCACAATGGAGGATATTCTTAAAAAAATTAAAAATAATAAGATGGTTTTAGTATGTGGGGATTTTAATATTAACTTAATGGTTAATTCAGTTGATAAATGTAAATTTGTGTCATTATTTAGTTCATTTAATTATACTTGTTTGTTTTCTGAACCCACTAGAATAACTACTGAAACAGCAACCTGCATTGATAATATCATAACCAATTTCGAAGTGGTTGAAAAGTATACACAAATAGGAGTTAGATCGGACCATAAATGTTTGTTAGTCAAATTGAAACATAGAATTGAAAACATAAAAAAAATAATTAAGTACAGGCCATTGACAAGACATAACCTAGGTAAATTTAATATCAACCTAAAATCAAAAATTAATATTTTAGAACCTAATTCTGACAGTCCCAACGATATATATTCTTCATTACTTGATACAATTTGCAAAGAATTCTACAAAGTGTGCAAAATTAAAACTGTAAAAATTAAAATTAATTCTAACATTAAATTTAGTACTTGGGCGACCAAAGGCATCCGACGTAGTAGAGAAATTTTATATAACTTGTATGACAAAAGGTCCTATACACCTGATGTCAATTTTATAAACTATGTCAGGCAATATTCTAAAATATTTAAAAAAGTATGCATGCAAGCTAAAGCAGCTTATATTAGTGAAAAGCTGAGATTATCTAGCAATAAAATAAAAACAACTTGGCAAATTATAAATACAGAAACTGGGAGAAATAAGGTTACTGACAACAAGATAACCTTGGCTATAAACAACAACCTGGTTTCAGACAAAGTTAGTATTGCTAATTACCTAGAAAAGTTTTTCACAAATATACCTTTAGAGACAACTAAATGCTTGCAATCATCAGCAGTCTTGGCTGAATCACTTTTAAAAGAAAATGTTGTTGGAAATATGCCCATTTTCAGTTTTGAAAGAGTGTCTTGTTCCGAAATAATAAAAGCTTTTAAAAATCTTAAAATTAAGGCTACTGAAGATATATGGGGACTGTCGGTTAAGGCTATTGAAGCTATTATATTTAATATTGCTCCAATATTGACGGTTATATTCAATTCTTGTATAAGTGACGGTATTTTTCCCGACTTAATGAAAATCAGTAAAATTGTGCCCATATTTAAGTCGGGATGTCCAAATAATCCATCAAACTTTAGACCCATCTCAATACTACCAGCTCTTAGTAAGGTCTTCGAAAAGATCATGCTCACTCAAATGCAGGAACATTTTGATAGAAATGGGATATTACATAGTAGCCAATTTGGTTTTTCAAAGGGTCGGTCTACGCAAGACGCAGGAACATCTTTGATGAAATCTGTACTGGAAGCCTGGGAGACGTCACAAGATGCTCTTGGGGTTTTCTGTGACCTCTCGAAGGCTTTCGACTGCGTTGATCACCAGACCCTTATTACGAAGCTGAGTTACTACGGCATAAGTGGTTCCTCTCTTCAACTTATAATGTCCTATTTATCGGGTCGTGAACAAAAAGTATGTGTGGACGGCGTCACCTCAGTAGGATCAACAGTCAAAATAGGGGTTCCACAGGGCTCCATTCTGGGCCCCTTTTTGTTTCTAGTTTATATAAATGATCTCCCTTACATGGTACAGAAATTTACAGACATAGTTTTGTTCGCTGACGACACGTCACTAATATTTAAAATAAATCGTAAGGATAAAGATCTAGCTGTTCCAAATCATGTACTTAATTTAATTTTGAATTGGTTCTCATGTAATAATCTTCTACTCAATGCAGGAAAGACAAAATGCATTCGATTTACATTACCAAATGTTAGGAATGTAATGTCACCTGTTACATTAAACGCAGAAACACTTGACTTGGTGACTTCAACTGTTTTCCTAGGAATAACTCTAGATAGTAAACTGCAGTGGGGTCCGCAAATAGAGCGATTATCTAGTAAACTGAGTGCCGCGGCTTTTGCGATTCGTAAAATAAGAAAACTCACGGATGTTTCAACGGCTAGGTTAGTGTACTTTGCTTACTTTCACAGTATAATGTCTTATGGCATTCTATTGTGGGGATCGGCGGCTGATATTAACAGCATTTTCATACTACAGAAAAGAGCAGTCCGCGCTATCTATGATCTACGTAGCCGTGATTCCTTACGATCCATTTTCAAGGACTGTAATATACTGACCGTGCCGTCTGAATACATTTATCAAAATATTATGTATGTACGTAAGAATGTATTTAGCTTTAGTAAAATTGGTGATATACATAATGTAAATACCAGGGGTAGACATAAACTTGTGATACCCTCATTAAGATTAGAAAAAACCAGTAAGTCCTTTATAGGCAACTGCGTTAAATTTTACAATAAGCTCCCCAAATCTGTAACTGACCTATCAGATAATTCATTTAAGGTGCACATTAAACGTGTTCTGATGACAAGGGGATACTACAATATAAATCAGTATTTAGAGGATAAGGAAATTTGGCATTAGATCTCTCCCGCACATCGCCATCACCACATCTTGGAACCCAGTACCTTTCACATTCTTCTTTCTTAAACCAAATCATTTGAATAAATAAATATAAATTAACCCAAAGCTCCAAGTGTAACTTAAACCATTATAAAACATCAAATATATACAAATTGATATCTAATATAAAATGTGCACAAAATAAATAAAATAAAAATAAAATGACGACCGATCGAGTAAATAATTCGAGCAAATAAATAATAAGAAGGCAATTTTTATTTGGCAGGTCATATAATATAATTATGTTATCCTTACTGGACCAAATACATGCCCACTGAGTTGGACTCGCTGGATCTACTCAGGTGTGGGTCGCGCCGCGTAAATTCCAGTAGTAAAGTGAGCCCGCTGAGTTTGTTTCGCCGGATCTTCTCAGTCAGGGTCGCGTTTGGATCCGGTGGTACCATTAAAATAATACGTGACGTTTCGGAAATACACAAGGTCCATCTCGTTATTTACTTTTAAATAATAATAATAAGATATTATGTATTTCCTGATGAAAACTAAAAATAAATTATAAAAAAAACCGTAAATATTTTTGTACAAATTATATAAAATGAACCATAGTTAAATTATAATGTAATAATAAAAGATTTTTCTTTTCTGTATTGACTTGTCATAAGTGCTATTTGATTGCCTACGTGACTAAATAAAGCAATTTCAATTTCAATTTCAATTTCAATTTGGCTGGACTCCCAATCGTAAGAAAATCACGCCCTTTACAATGTAGCAAACGTTCATAAAAAGTGTTTCAAACCTGACATGTTCAGTTGTGTATATGTGATATCTAAGGATAAGTTCGAGAGGCCACAAGCCGGCGGGAGTCCGCAACTTACGGGACCTCCGAGCCACCGCCACTTTAGGGGTTACGTTTGATAAAGACACAGAGTCTACAGCAAACCTAAAGGGTTACCAAGAAAATGATAGTATGTACGGCCGTATTGTATGTTAACGCTCGGCCCAACTTTTGATTAAAGATTGGTAATTATAAGTAAAGTGTCTCTATTGTAGTATTGACTGATGTACGAGTACATATGTATGTATTGATTTCTTTTCTCGTGAAAGCATGTGTTTGTAAAAAAATTCACGCAAAAATGCTGGTCGGTTGACCCTTGACATCCAAGTTTAGTCAGCTTGAAATAATTTTTAAGATCTTAAATAACTTTTTTTTATTTATATCGATTATTTTGTCATCTATGTATGAATATATTTTTTGTATGGTCAAAATACTAGTCAAAACAAAATAAGGGCCAGGTGGTATGTTTTTAAGTTATTGCCATTATTATTTATTTATTTAGTTTTTACACAAGTTCTATAATATTTTGTGACATGTTAGTTTAAACACATTTTTATCACATTCACTTGCGTAAGTGTTTAACTGGGTAGTTTTGTGTAATATTTTTTGTAATCACTTAATTTTGCCCTATTTTAACCTGAATGAAAGGTCACTTTATATCTTGTAGCGGTAGCAACACCTCAACTTATTACATACATACATAAACTCACGCCTGTATACCAGGCGTGTAGGGGTAGGCAGAGGTGCATTTCTGCACCCACAATTCGCCAGTATGTATCAGTCCCACGTAATGGGGATGAGCCTATTGCCGCTTTCCGATCACATTTCCAGAGTCTAGGCTGTTATTGAGAATTTCCTAATGGAACAACCTAATAAGACTTTGCCCGACCTGGGAATCGAACCCGGGACCGCTAAATCGCACGGCACAGCCTTGTGCCGCGAGACCACGAGGTAGTCAACTTATTAGTTTTTTATATTTACTTGCTTATTATTTGTAATTCTAACATTATTTAAACTTGCATTGTTTTTATTCTAAGATATGACTGCAGATGTTTAACCCTGACTTTAGACTGCCTCGTGGTCTCGCGGTACAAGTATGTGCGGTGCGATCTAGAGGTCCTGGGTTCGATTCCCGGGTCGGGCAAAGTGTTATTGGGTTTTTCCATTAGGAAATTCTCAGTAACAGCACGGAGTCTGGAAATGTGCCCGAAAAACGGCAATAGGCTCGCCCCCTATTACGTGGGACTGATACATACCTGGCGAAATGTGGGTGCAGAAATGCACCTCTGCCTACCCCTTCGGGGAATACAGGCGTGAGTTTATGTATGTATGTATGTTTAACCATAAAACATTCGAGTCGAACAACAAGCGAGTCAGAAAATTTATTACAGCGAGAATTTTTATGTTCCATATTGTCTAATATTAGTTAAATCATGCTGTTATAAACTATTTAAAAGTTGTTAACTATTCCAATTGTAATTGTTAAACCCGTTCGTGTCGGGGCAATAAAACTGTGTTAGTTAAGCTCTTTAGTGGCGGCAATCCTTAAAAATAAATTTATCTTTTGTTTTCGTCAATAACCCAGATGTTTTTTGTACAGACCTTATTTTTTGTTGAAAGGATAGAACTTATTTTATTTTGTTAAATATATTTTTTATGATTTATCCCCAGTGATCCTCGTTCGGGGAGAGCGATATAAGCGTCGGTTTATTTGAATAGGAAAACAGTCTGCCATCACTCGTCACGAGCTCACCTCGTTCCTAGACGCATCAGTAGTTATTATATTACTCTAGTGTTAAATTATAAATATAAGATAGTTAATCTACGTATCACATCAACAATTCAAAACAACAATGACACAACATAGCCGGCATTTAGATGTGGTTACTACGAGCAGAGCCATAACATGGATTCTAGAGGGTCGTTCGCGATATTGGGTTGCTTCGCAGCTGGGTACTACGCACACAACGATCCAAAATGTTTGGAAACGGTTTCAAGAAACTGGAAGAGTCACTAGAAGACCGGGATCAGGCAGACCAAGAGTAACTACAGCTCAGGAAGATCGATTCATACGCATGAGTGCACATAGAGAGCGTATCGTCACTCCCCACACTTTGCAAACCCGCCTGTGTCAAACAACAGGGACTCGCGTGAGTGCTCAAACAATCAGAAATCGATTGCGTGAAGACCAACATTTGACTAGAAAACGAGTAGCTAGTACGGATTCCAGTGACAGCTGCTCATCCTGCGAACCGCTTAAAATTTGGAAGGTAACATCTGGATTGGTACTTTTTACAGACGAGTGTAAATTTTTTATTTACTCATGACCGTCGCATTAGAGTACGGAGAAGAGAAGGTGAGCGATTTACTGAAGCGTGTATCCATGAAAGTGATCGTTTTCGGGGGCCCAATGTATGGTATGAGGAGGCATTGGCCTTACAAGAAAAAGTGCGCTGGTAATCCTTAATGAAGACACAGTAACAGCTTGTTCCACAATTGTTTTTTTAATTATTCTGCGTAATACATATATAGATAAGCCTTCTCATTCTATATTCTTAATCTCTACTAATTAGCTACAAGTTTTTGGCAGTCTTAAGTTACAGAATGTCATTTATTTGCACGTGCAGTGCTATCTAAATAAAGTGTCGACTAACGAGAATTCTCTCCACACGGTTCTCCTCACAGATTGTTTCGTTAGGCCCATCACTAGCAAACTGGACCTCCGGCAATCTCATTCATTGAATTGAAAACAAAATGCTACTCCAAGAAGGTTTTTCAGTCAGGTCAGGTCAGGTCAGTCAGCGCATTCATACCACCATCTACTTCTTTTCGCAAAATTGTATAGACGTGTTTAATATTACAAGTACTTAGTGTCGATAGACGAAAAATAACTACGATCATCCCTCGTCAGTCCGTCAGGACTAGTATTAACTAAAGTCGATGCCGGGCATACGTTACATTAGGGCGATTTGTATACCCTATGCACCATGAACGGCAGTCGCTATCTGGACGGATGTCATCAACATACCTCTAAGCTCATTATGTTGTTATGAATGCAGGTAGCAAACATCACCGATGGCGCGGCGAACGTCGCCGGGCCGTCAAACCCTGAGTCCGGGGAGACGGGAGAGCAAAACGACAAAGGGTCGGCGGACTCACTGGCCTCGCCGACCGCCGGCCGGGTCCAGCTGTCGAGCGCGCGCTGCGTCATGTGCCAGACCACGCTCGCGCTCACCGACGGCACGCCCAAGCTCATGGAGTGTCTGCACTCCGCCTGCGAGCCTTGTGTCAAGGCTAAGATTGAAGAGCGGGCAGCCAGTAGAGACTTTCTAGGTAAACAAGAGATTTACATCATTGCAAAATATCGTTCGATCCATATAAAAACAGAGCCTTCAAAGTTGTTTCAACAACTAATCAGCGTGTTATTTACAGGTACAGAACGCATCACAATCACCTGTCCCATATGTCGGCTGCAGTGTCAGCCCGCCAACATGATAGACCAGCGGTTCGTCATAGAGAAGATAGCTTTAGAACAGGTCGGACCCAACGGTAAGTACTTGTTATCCGCCATGAAATAGAGTATTAAGATTTTTGTATTCTCTAACCCACACACAAGCACGCACTCATATTATACTAAGAATTACGTAATGGAAAACCCCAATATCGGATCTTCCATATTGATAGCAGGGCGTATACATAATTGATGACAAAATTCTTTCACTACGGCAGAGACAAGGGGCCGTTGAAGTATTACGTAAGCAAATATTTCAAAGTGTTGTTTTCGTGTTGTCAGGCACGACGAGCGGCGAGCAGCAGTGCAACAGCTGCGAGGACACGGAGCCCGCCACCAGCTACTGCGTCGACTGCGCAGAGTTCATCTGCGACAACTGTGTGCACGCGCACCAGAGGTAAGTCAACACAACTCAACACTTCGCAAACACGTATACAACGTGTTACAAAATCATCATTGCCTTGCCCTGCTCCCAATTTCATTTGGGGTCGGCGCAGTATGTTTTATCCTTCCAAACATCCCTATCAGCCGTCATGTCTTCATTCACCCCTTTTTCTTTCATATCTTCAGTCACGCACTCCATCCATCTTTTCTTTGTAACACACACAACGTGTTACAAAATACCCCGTAAAAAATATAATTAATTATAATCTAAGCCAAAAATATTGTCAACCCTAGTAAGCTGCCATGTCAGAGAACCAGATAATTTAACAGAAAGGCCTACGTACCTATTTTACCTAATAATTGTCTACTTTCATAGTTTTTTCTATTTTTCATTCATAAATGTTGCTACCTCAATACAAGGACTCAAGTACTGGTTTAAAAAAAAGTCAAGTTCGAAAAAAATAATTTTAAAATTTAATAATTTAATTGTAAATTTTTTGTCGTTCCGCGATTAGTTGATACATTCTGCGTAGTTTAATCTTAAATTTTACTGAAATAGGGATTGCACATCAGTGAGAATAATCTATTTTTTTTTTAAATATGTTATACAGCGTTACCACGGTTCTTAAATATTGTGAATGGACTCGTTACAAGGCCCTATTTAACCACCTTTCGGCTTTACGGGTAGTATTGTAACAGCCTGTATATTAAATTATTTTACGCCCAGATCTCCTCTAAAACAGGGAGTGTTAGGTCCACATACTTATATTCCTAAGTACTGGTAATCATAATGTAAATAGTAACCCTAATGAAATGTAAACGACATAGCTGTTGGTTTACTTCTACTACTGATTTATACAAAAACTACTGAACGAATTTTGATACGTGAACAAGTTTTACAAAACACGGACTAAACTTATACTCTCTGATCATTGTAAAGAGTAATACCTAAGGCATAATAAAAAAATAATTTAACAAGCTTGATTGAAGAACAGTTAACATTGGTGTTATTACAAATTATCATCTAGCGACCTGTATCCAGCCTAACAATGCAAATTCCCCGCAGGTTAAAAATCACAAAAGACCACACGATAAAGTCAAAGGAGGAAGCGATGGCGGAACTGCAAGCGGCGCAGTCCAACGCACGCAGCGCACACGACATGTTCTGCAGGGAACACGTGCAGGTAATATTCCATCAGTATTTCTCCAACCCTTAGAACAACAGTCGTCGAGGAGTACGTAGTAGTAATATGTACACCAGGATCGATAGTGACTGGACTCGATTACAAGAGACGTTAGAGAACAATATTATAATGCACATGCGTATACCGTTCCCCCCTGCATAAAGAAGCAAGAGGAATATCACGGGGTTTTAGTCGGTAGGACGTCCCAGTATTTGACAATTAGCAAATCTAATTTTCAAATACTGGAACGGTGAGTCCGACATACCTCCGAGCCTCATGCTCGGGGATGATCCGCAAAGGGATTTCCTCGTGTAACAATATTATAACATTTGTCTCGGTGCGGGGATCGAACCCACTTCGTTTTGTTTCACAAGGTGGTATCTGGCCAACTGCGTCAATGGGCTGTCAGAATGAAAAAAATGTCAGAAAATGCCAAAAAATAAACGCTTTGTCAAAGAACGCCAGGTGGTCGTCCAGTAAGTCGATAAGACATGATACCTGATGATTGCCAGAACAATAAAATTTGTTTTATTTTAAACTACATACTTCTGGGTACGGGTGCCCTCTATAACTTCATAACATAACTTGGATACGTCATAGGAATATTATTTAAAAACAAATGTTTGTTGACAGGAGCGGTTGTCGTTGTTCTGCGAGACGTGCGACCGGCTGACGTGCCGCGACTGTCAGCTGCAGCACCACCGCGACCACAAGTACCAGTTCAGCACCGAGATGGCGGCGCAGGTGAGCACTCATGTCACCTGCACACCCTCGACAAACATCACCATACTACTTTACATCTAATAAATAAATAAATACACCCATCAGTCACATACATAGTTCTGACCCCACACTAGGATACAAGTCCTGTGTCGTGCGTATCAGAGACTACGAGAGACTTTTCGGTCTCACAAACACCCAGACCCGAAACAAATATTTGTGGATCACACAAACATCGAACCCGCGGCCTCTCGTTTCGCAAGCTGGTGTCTAGCCATCTGCGCCACGGGGCTGTCTATCTATGCATCAAATGCATCACTAATTACCTTAGTAAAGTATAAAAATGCGTGCCTTTTAGTTTCTACTTTCTCTAATGCATTTCAGTTTTCATTTCTTGTTTGACTAAAGAGAATATCCATTTTCTTCTTACTTCAATACATATTGTTACAAATTATCTAAATCGCTAGAAAGCCATCTGTTACCGATTACTTGTGTTTTTAGGAATCATATTGTTTTCAAATCATCACCTACCTCACAGATTTCTGTGTCTCCCCATTCCAAATACACACTGTTTTAGACTCAACACTGAGGAATATTGATATTGTAAGGTAGGGTGTCGTGATTGTTAAATGAAACGCTCTGACTGCTCCTTAGTGACTAACTCTTTAATATAATAACACTGGTATTTATAATAAGGAATACATATACATACTTACTATACTATATACTACACCTTCCCCGAAAAGAAAAATAAAATAATGTTATACATTATTATCAATGTTATACATATATATATATAGGGGTGTAAGGGGGTCAAATATCATCTCACGTCCCCAACTGCCAACCCTACCTGCACGCGGTACACCCTGCTGGTTAACGGATGTGGCTCTGGCGGCCGACGAGTGGCGGCATAGCCACTCCTACTAGTTGGAGTGCCTAAATACCCAAACCT
Organism: Hemaris fuciformis; assembly: GCA_907164795.1. Taxonomy (NCBI): domain Eukaryota; kingdom Metazoa; phylum Arthropoda; class Insecta; order Lepidoptera; family Sphingidae; genus Hemaris; species Hemaris fuciformis. The sequence goes on from OU015452.1 coordinate 11,472,838, forward strand.
TCGGTGGGCAGCAGCGCCGTCGGTTAAAACATTCCAACCACTGCGGTCACCAACCCGCTTGCCAAGCGTGGTGACTAAGGCAAATCCCCCCAAATGGCAACAACTCTAAATTCGCGGCCCCCAGTTCCCGGTAGTCTCGCTATTCCTGACCACGGTACCGGTCATGGTAACGGCGAGACGGGGGGTGCTAAGAATCCCCGGGCTACGGCAGGGTACCATAAACGACTCTATCTGGCGACGTATAACGGACGCTCTCTGCGGCTGAGCGAGCACGTCTCAGAACTAGAAGTAGAGCTAAGTCAGATCAACTGGCATATTGTGGGGTTGTCTGAAGTCCGTAGACAGGGGGAGGACAAGATTACCCTACCTACCGGTCACTTGCTCTACTTCCGAGAAGGACACCAACCATCCCAAGGAGGCGTCGGATTTATGATCCACAAGTCACTCAAAAGCAACGTTGTAGAAGTTGGCAGTGTATCGGCAAGGGTGGCGTACCTTGTCCTAAAATTAACGGAGAGGTACTCTCTCAAGGTTGTACAAGTGTACGCTCCGACGTCTACACACCCTGACGACGAAGTCGAGGCCATGTACGAAGACATAGTGAAGGCTATGTCTCGTACCAAGACTTCTTACAATGTTGTTATGGGTGACTTCAATGCCAAAGTGGGAGTACAGAGTTACGGCGAGTCGAGGGTAGGTCCGTTCGGTCATGGGAGCAGGAATAGTAGAGGGCAAATGCTGGTCAACTTCCTCGAAGCTCAGGGGCTTTTTCTTATGAATTCGTTCTTCCAGAAGAAGCCCCAAAGGAAGTGGACCTGGCGTAGCCCTGACAGTATGACCCGGAACGAAATCGATTTCATAATCACTGACAGGCGCCAAATATTCAGAGATGTCTCTGTGATTAACAGGTTCAATACCGGTAGTGATCACCGACTCGTAAGAGGCACTCTGAATATTAACACCAAAATTGAACGTGCGCGCTTAATGAGATCGACTCTTCGTCCGTCACTGCCCCAGATCGAATCCTGCTGTGAAGCCTTTCAGCTGGAGCTGCAAAACCGATTCGCCCTACTGGAAACCACTGAAAGCATTGACGACGCCTCCGATAGTCTGGTCCGGATTATTCGCGAAGTGGGCTACAAATACTTTCGACCAAAGAGCAGCGGACGGAGGTCTAAGCTCTCTCCTGAGACTCTGGAATTGATGAGGAAACGACGAGAAATTCTAAACGCCACACCATCTGAGCGTCAGGTACTAAACCGAGAGGTGAAGAGGCTGATACGGCGCGACATAAGGCGCTCGAATACTTTGGAAATAGAAAATGCCATTGCGCAAAACAAGGGCTCCAAAGTATTCGCCAAGCCATACACCTCCGGTTGTCACCTGACTAAACTCAAAACACAGCTAGGCACCACCGTCACCTCAATTCCAGAAATTCTCGGAGAAGTCGAAAAGTTTTACAGAGATCTGTATGCTCAAAAGGCACTTCCACCTGTAGCCTACAACGTGGATGATCCGCGAGCCGGACTAACCCGTCACTACTCAGACGAGCTTCCCGACATCGATCTGGGCGAGATTAGAATAGCCCTCGACCAACTTCACAACAACAAGGCTCCCGGAGATGACGGAGTAACTACTGAGCTTCTCAAGGCAGGAGGTACACCTGTCTTGAAAGAACTAGTTAAGCTGTTCAACTCCGTCATCCAAACTGGCAAAACGCCGGAGGCATGGAGCAAGAGTGTGGTGGTCTTGTTCTTCAAGAAAGGCGATAATACCTTATTGAAGAACTACCGCCCCATCTCACTCTTGAGCCATGTCTACAAGTTGTTCTCGAGGGTCATTTCGAATCGTCTCGCCCGAAAATTTGATGAATTCCAACCACCGGAGCAGGCCGGGTTTCGGAGGGGCTTTAGCACCGTAGACCACATACATACGCTGAGGCAAATAATACAGAAAACCGAGGAGTACAACCAGCCTCTATGCCTCGCGTATGTGGACTACGAGAAAGCTTTTGATTCCGTCGAGACCTGGGCTGTTTTGGAGTCCATGCAGAGATGCCTGATCGACTACCGCTACATCCAGGTGATGAGAAGTCTGTACGAAGCCGCAACGATGACCGTCCAAGTACAGGAACATAGCACAAAGCCAATCCAATTGCGGCGAGGGGTAAGACAGGGAGACGTAATTTCTCCGAAACTGTTTACGAACGCATTGGAGGACGCTTTTAAGACGCTCGACTGGAAAGGACGGGGCATCAATATTAACGGCCAGTACATCTCTCATCTGCGATTCGCTGATGACATAGTCGTGATGGCGGAATCTCTGCAGGATTTGGAGGAAATGCTCAACAGCCTAGACCGGTCTTCAAGACAAATAGGACTCGGGATGAACATAGACAAAACGAAGATCATGTTCAATAGTCATGTTCTCCCGAGGCCAGTAGTCGTAGGGAATGCCACTCTCGAAGTTGTCCAAGAATACATCTACCTCGGCCAAACTATCCAACTAGGCAGGCACAACTTCGAGCAGGAGGCGGACCGAAGAATACGGTTGGGCTGGGCGGCATTCGGGAAGCTACGTCATATTTTCAAGTCGTCGATACCTCAGTGCCTTAAGACGAAAGTCTTTAATCAGTGCGTCCTACCCGTAATGACATACGGAGCCGAAACGTGGACACTCACCAAAGGCCTGGTCCACAAATTCAAAGTCGCTCAGCGTGCTATGGAGCGGGCAATGCTTAGAGTTTCTCTGGGGGATAGAATTCGTAATGAAGTCATCCGCCAGAGAACCAGAGTCACTGACATTGCCCGCAAGATTAGCACGCTAAAGTGGAAGTGGGCCGGCCATGTCTGCCGACGGTCCGACGGCCGATGGAGCAGACAAGTGTTGGAGTGGAGACCGCGCTTAGGCAAACGTAGTGTAGGACGTCCTGCAGCACGATGGTCCGACGACTTGAGAAAGGTGGCGGGTAACGGATGGATGAGGGCTGCTCAAGACCGGGATGGTTGGCGCTTTCTTGGGGAGGCCTACGTTCAGCAGTGGACGGCGATAGGCTGAGTATATACATATATATACTATATACTACAATATAGTCATTGTCAAATTGTTGTTGTTACATTTGCAGGCGCGGTCTAACATCGCGTCGTTGCTGTCTGAAGTGAGCTACAAGCGCGTGCTGCTGGGCTCGGCCATGAAGGTGATCCGCGACCGTCAGCAACTCATAGCAGATAAGAAGAAGGCCCTCGTGCACGAGATCACACAGACTGTTGTCAAGTAAGAACTTGTATACCATTTTGCAATAACTGGTGAAAATACATATTATAAGGATTTTTTTAATTTTCTTAAGTAAATTCTTCTCAAGCTAGTATGGCAAATAAAATTGTAAATGAACCTAATCTCCCCACTCTATTTTTCTCTTATCAAAAATATTATAAGCTGATATATTAATCAACACAGGTACCACGGGTTAGTTTAGTTATTTTTTGTATAAAATCCGCCTGTTTCATACAATGAAGTTAGTAAACAGTGAAGTTACCGTATTACAGGCTGACGAACGCGATCAACACGCGCGGTAAGCAGCTGGTGCTGCGGCTGAACGAGGTGTGCGACGCCAAGCAGCGCACCCTCACGGAGAAGAAGGAGGCGCTGGAGCAGCTGGCCGCCATCACGGACCACTGCGTGGAGTTCGTGAACGCGGCGCTGGAGCAGGGCAGCGACACGGCCGTGCTCTACACCAAGCACTCGGTGTGCGCGCACCTGCAGCGCATCAAGAGCCGCCGCGCAGACATCCCCAACCCGGAGATACCCGTGCGCATCAACCTCGCGCTCGACAAGCTGCCAGACCTCGTCAAAGGTACGCATCCATCATCATCATCATCAGCCCAAATACGTCCCACTGCTGGGCACGGGCCTCCTCTACAACTGAGAGGATTTAGGCCTTAGTCCACCACGCTGGCCTAGTGCGGGTTGGCGGACTACACACTTAAGAAATTCCTAACAACTTTTAGGTGTGCAGGTTTTATCACGATGTTTTCCTTCACCGTTAAAGCAAGTGATAATTCATTGTGAATACACACATAACTTCGAAAAGTCAGAGGTGTGTGCCTGGGGTTTGAACCTGCAACCGCCGAAATTCTCGACCGCGCGCCTAAAACCTCGAGGCCATCACTGCTTGCATCACGCATACCTTTATAATAATCGACTTCGTTAAGTGTACGCAACTTTTACGTGTGCAGGTTTCCTCACGATGTTTTCCTGCACCGCTAGAGTAGGTGATATTCAACTAACTAACTTCGGACAGTCAAAGGTGTGTGCCTGGAATTTGACCCCACGACCGCGGAGATACTCGACCGGGCGCCTTTATCTCGAGGCTGTAACTACTTTTAATTTGTATTACCTGTGTCAAAAATTGTTTAGTACTTTACATTTGATTTGAAATTCAAAGGCTTTATTTTTAACCCATTCTCTCATAACCTATAAGCATAAGTTAACATACAGTTTCCTTTTCCGCCAGTTCTATCCAGCATCGGCGCCATAGTAGTGGACGGCAAGGTGGACGGCGGAAGCGCGAGTGGCGCCGCGAGCGGGGCCGGCACATCCGCCAACACCAGCGGCACAGTGGCCCCCGTGGGCGGGGGGGCCGGCGGGGCCCAGGGACCCTACCACCAGCCCGCCGCGCCCCCCGCGCACCCCGCCAACAACAACTCCGCCGTCGTGGCGCTGCAGCACGTCGCCATGCATCAGGTGATGGATCTCATTACAACCGTAAATATGAGGAAAAACATACAATTCTATGCTAATAGAGAGATACAATATAGGTGAACTTTATTTAAAACCTTAAAAAGTAACAAAAAAATTGATTAAAAAACGTCACCGCTACCATAACTTAAAGACAATATTATAATATGCATTCATGTCATAAAGATATATATTGCTATTAGAAAAATAATACTAGCTTAACTAATACAATAATACTATATTATCATAAACTATCAACAAACAATAATGATTGAAGAAAATGAAACGAAATTAGTATATTTTGACTTCGAAATTGACTGCCTGAAATGTCAGTTGCTATGACCCTTCACGTAAGATTGAATTATATATCTCCGTTCTCAAAATTAATTGTGAAAATGTTCATAATTATCAGCAGAAATCCGTTGAAAACTGTTACATGTCTCAGACATTGGCTCGATACCAGGTCAGTTGCGTACATATGTGGACCATTGTTCCGTTGTTTTATATGTTATGCGAGTAGACAGACCTAATTTTGCATGTTTTTGTGACTATAAATGTGTTTTTTTTTCTCGAAGTTTCTTTGCCGTCTATGTGTTTTATTTCAGCATTGGAAAGGACTGCGTCATGGATGTGCATTTATTAGTTGTTGTGTACTTAATTCTTTGCTTTTTATTGTCTGTTTGAGTTTAAAATATTCATGTGTTAGAATATATATTGCTGGTGGTAGAATGTTCATTGCTGGCTATCAACCATTGTGCAGAAAGCAGTTGTACTGAGCCACGTAATTGGATCACATTGTACATTATTTATTTTTTTATCTCTGCCATCACCCCAAGGTTGACTGTAAGAGAAAGTCTAAGGCATTAAGTCTGTTTTTAAGCTATATATGAAGCATAATAAATAAATATTTGGTTCTGAATAAGTTGTAGAGGAGGCCCGTGGCCAGCAGTGTGGGACGTATATAGTCTGATGAGGATGAAATGTCTGTAGTAAGAATATTATTGAGATGAGAGTTCCACTAATGTGTGTGTGGTGTTGCAGCCGTTCGGCGCGTCGGGCGGCGCGTACCTGGGCGTGGCGGCGCTGCGGGCGCGCGCGCACACGCCGCTGCGACACGCGCACGTCACCTCCACCACGCACCCGCACCACCTGCACGGTACCACTGCAGCCACCACTCCACACCACACCACACTACACCACCAGGACAAACCTAACGCATACCACATTTACAAATAAATAAATAAATACACTTTTACCTGATGGTGTTGGTGAGTTATGATGGTGCGTGTGAGGTAGAACACAAATGATGAAGAACACTTGTATGAATGTATTATATGTTTGAAAGCAGATTAGGTATGCACAGTACAACGTTCAGAGAGCGACTGGCGCTTATTACAAATCTTATTAATGATGAATCTAATATTGATATTATTGCATCACCCAAAGTGGTGTGATTGCTTAGTGGGCAATTGTCTATAGAAGGTATCTAATATGTAGGCACACACTCAACAGTCACATACACAGTCCTGTCCTCACAATACAATACAATGTCCAGCAGTGGACCTCCATTGGCTGATGATGATGATGATGTTGAATGGTCTCTGTATGCAGGCATGAACGAGATGAACCTGCGCGGGTTGCTGAACGCCGCGAGCGCCCGCGGTGCGTCCCCGGCGCGCGCACAGCACGCGCAACACCCGCAGCATCCGCAGCACCCGCAACACCCGCAGCACCCGCAGCACTCGGCGCAGGCCGCCATGCACCACGCCTACCAACAGAGTGAGCACTCACACTTACCGCTCCACATTCTAACTCTTCATGCTATCATATCTTATATCTTTAAATGAATTGGAATCTCGGAATCGGCTCCAACGATTTTCATAAAATTTAGTATATAGGGGGTTTCGGGGGCGATAAATCGATTTAGCTAGGAATCATTTTTAAAAAATGTCATTTGGAAGAAAAATAACAAAAAGGAGGCGTTTGAGTATGACATCTATTGGCGAATAATAATACTATTTTTTGTAAGCAACTAATTGCTTTAACGACACAACAGCAGATGGCGTTGTTAAGTAACATTATTCATATTTCATCATTTTATTAGTAATTCGTACTTAAATATAATTTCCAAAAAACACAATTAAAAAAAAAAACCGAGCAAAGCTCGGTCATCCAGGTACTATTACTTAATATAGGCTGTATTCAGACCGTGATCGCTAAGGCAAGAAATAGCTAAGGTGATTACAAACCCCTTGGCGTTAAAGAAAATACCGACAAAAAATAAAAAAATTCACGTTTCCTAACAACCTCATACATTTTGTACCTATTACCCGCCTTAGTTTCCGACCACGGTCTGAATACACCCTGTATACATAATTTTTGTAAATGAAAATTAAGTTCAAAATCCCAGTGCTAGTTAAATCTTAATAATGTCAAAGCAATGTTTTTTTTCCCTTGTGATGAGTATATTGTGGAGAATACAAATAGCATATAACTAAACTAAATGAATAAATAACATTAAATAAATAATTTAGGAATTGTCAAGACTTCAATATTGTTATACATCAGAAATGTTATAAAATATATTGAATGTAATATGTGATAATGTATCTTTAGTGATGGGTGCGTACGCGTCCAACGCCTACGCCGGGGCCGGCGGCGGGGGCGCGCCTTGCGGGGGTCGGCGCAGCGGGGGCCCGCGCACCCCCTCCCCCGCGCCCGCGCCGGCCGCACAGCACCCCCCACAGTACCAGCACCATCACCAGCCCGCCGCCAAGTGGCACATCCCGCAGCACTCGCTCGCCAACGGTAACTTGTTCACCAACAATACTATATAACCTATAATAATGACAACCAATGTAAGTTGAACTTTTTCTGTCCTTGCACGCAAAGCGACTACACAGCATGATGGTAAGCGCAGTACTGTTTATAATGTCACTCGATACTATCGTACAAAATATTGCTCATTTATCGCATATAATGAAATTAAAATATTGTAAATGACGGTTGACAGGTGGATTTGAGCCGAACATGATCAACACATCACAAAACTCTGGCGGGTCGGACTTCAAAATAACGTTAGGGCGGCCGCAATCGGCGCAGGCGCCAGCAGCTACTGGGGCGGCGGGAATGGGCGCGGGGGCGAGTGCCTCAGGGCCCCAGCCTCGACAGACGCACTCCGGACCCTCCGTCGTCACCTCCACCAACCCCAAGACGCCCAGCCCCAGCCTCAACGTGAGTACTCACGACGAGCGATACCTTCGCGACCTAGTGTACACTCAGTGGCTGGAGATGGAAACCGAATACGACTCTTAACACTATTTATGTAACCAATACTCTGTAACGTTTCGTACCTTCCTATCAGTAATAAATGAACTATTAGCAATCAGTAGTTTTACTCATTCCCATCTGACACCTCATTGTATTCATTGTATGCTTCACATAGTAAAACGACTAAATAATGTCACTCATACTCACACACTAAATCTAGACTAGCAAGATGGACTGCAATACACATATTACCAAACATCATGAACCATGAACACTCATCCTTTCGATTGACTAGAAAGGCATAGAGGGGGAGGGGTAGCGGGTGGCAATAGAGTTAGTAGGAGAGGAGTAAGTGTGCGACTGTCTCAGGGCGGCGCGTCGGAGCTGGACAAGGTGTGCGCGGAGTCGGTGCAGGACCTGATGGCCACCATCGCCAAGCTGGACTCGAACGGCGTGCAGGTGGTGGCGGAGCAGGGCTCGCTGGCGCACGCGCACTCGGCCGCGCCGTCGCCCGCGCCGCACGTGCACTCGTCCACCGACGCCGACGCCGGGGCCGCCAAGCCCGCCGCCGCAGACCCCAACGAGGACTGGTGCGCCGTCTGCATGGACGGCGGAGAGCTCATGTGCTGCGACAAGTGCCCCAAGGTCTTCCACCAGTACTGCCACATACCCACCATCGAGAAACTGCCAGAGTGAGTCACACGTCACACTCTCTTACAATTTACACTATTAAAATACTGCACGATAGAAATTAGAATTCTCAGCGCTTCAAAGGTTAAAAAAAAATTATTACATGTGTGCAATTCACACGTGGTAGAAGTGAAACCGTCAAAAAAATTGCCTTGAAGATAAAAATATTTTATGGCTGCGTTCTTTACAATATTATATAGTGGCCAAGTATATTAACGGTAAAACCTTTACTAAAATGTGTCTGTCCCTTTAAACTGTCGCTTTCTCGTTTCATAGACTTAGCAACGATGATAACGAAGTTTTCATTTCAAAAATATTTATTAAAATTAGATCAAACCTGAAATTAAAAAAAAAACGATAACTAACATCATAGCAAACTAATTAATAACAAAAATTGAGCACGAGAAATAGATATAAATTCATTTTATAATGTGACATTATATGAACGTATCATTGCACCTGCTAATGACATCATGCCATCGGTTCCAGTGAGACTGAGACCTGGCAGTGCCTGTTGTGCGTGAACTTCGCGGAGCTGCCGCTGTCTCCGGGCGACGAGGAGGCGCCGGCGGGGGGCGGGCTGCCCCCGCGCGCTCAGAAATTAGTCGAGCGCGTCACACTCGAAATGTACTGCCAGTACGAACTCAGCCTGCCGTTCCGGGAGCCAGTGCCCGCTGAGAATGTGCACTACCACTCCAAGGTAGTCTAAGTACTACACTACTGTTTAGAAATAGGCTATTTTACAATGCACTACAGTTGATACAATAAAATTTCTCTGAAAACTGTATTGAAATTGATTGGGAAGTGAAGGTTCATCGATTAAAGATAATAGTGAAAGTATCTTGCTATCTCTCTTAAATGCAAGCTTTTTAAGGCCAGTTCTCACATTGAGAATTCATGTTATGTTAAGTGAATTACCGACCGGCTATGAAAATATGAAAATTATTCTATATAATTTTGATAGAATTAAAAAAAGAAATCTTAACTGCATTCAAGTGTCAAAATACACCAAGTCATATAGTTTGACAGCTTCGTGGCGCAGTTGGCTAGATACCATGTGTGTGATCCACAAGTATTTGTTTCGGGTCTAGATGTCGGTGAGACCGAAAAGTCTCTCGTAGTTTCTGATACCCATGACACCCGACTTGTATCTTAATGTGGGGTCAGAACTATGTATGTGACTGTTGGGTGTTGTTTATTTATTTATTTAAATTGAGGCCATCAGTTTACTGTTGGGTATATTTAGTTATTATTATTTATTTATATAGTCGCTTAATTTATATACCAATATTGAATAGTAATGTGATTGTGTCAGATATCCCGGCCGATGTGCCTGGACATGATCCGCATGAAGCTGCAGCCCGGCAGCGCGGTGCGGTACTCGCACGTGGCGCAGTTCGTGTCCGACTGCCGCCTGCTCTTCCGCAACGCCTACAGGTACAACCCGGTGAGTCCACATACACAACACTATCAATTTAACCATGGGTTTATACCTTATAGTTACCTATAAGGTAGGTAAAAGGCAAAGGCAAATTTAGATAGGTATTGATCTAGGAAGTATAAGCAGAAAGTTCGGTAATGGATGAATGAAGAAACATTTGAATGAAATATATGATCTGTAAATAATAATACTAACCCGCACTAGGTCAGCTTAGTGGACTCAGGCCTAAACCCTCTTAGTTGTAGAGGAGGCTTGCGCCCAGCAGTGGGCCGTATATGGGCTGATGGTGATTATGATGAAATATAATATCACAGTCAATGGAAATGATTGAGAGGACATATTGTTGTAGAAAAAGATATGTGCTAAGATTGTAAATTGATTTTTGAATCTTCACGAATGATCCAAAATATCCTAAAACATAGAAAGTAATAATTATTATAGAGGTATTAAAAAATATTTTGTCGTTCATTTGTAACTCGGTTCACTTTTTTCAGCCTGATTCGCAATTCTATAAGGACGCCAAGCGGCTGGAAGAGTTCTTCGATGCGCAGCTGGTGAAGTGGCTGCCGGAGTACGCGTACTGGAGCGGCGAGGGCGAGCCGCCCACCAAGCGCGCGCGCGTCGAATGACCCTCGCCCTGCAGCGTGCCGCACGAGCACGCCGCGCATGCGTCGCACGCCGCGCATGCGTCGCACGCCACGCACGTGCCACACGCCACGCACGCGCCGCACGCCACACACGCGCCACACGGCACACACGCGCCACACGCCACACACGCGCCACACGCCATGGCCCTGGCGCCCGCGTCGCACACCCCGCCAGCCTACCAGCCCGCCCTGCTGTTACCGGCGCTGCTGCCGCCGCCGCAGTCCTACCCGTCGCTACTATCAGCTCTGCCGGTGCCTAGATACCTCCCACATTAAAGTGAAATGGGATAGACTTGGAACACTGGCAAACAAATAGCAAATCTTTGCTCCTCAAGATGGATACACAGAATTATAGGAGCCAAAGCAAAAGCAATATACATTTTACAAGTGAAGACAATCGTATTGATAAAAGTGATTTGGTATTTACTTTGCTACATAAAAAGATGAATACTGCCAGGTTTATACAGACTTACTAATTTTACAATATCACACCTCAATGATGAATATTTTTAAATTGTAATGTATGCTTAGAATAAAGTTTATCTAAGCTAATGTTTATCATATAATATGAAATATCAAATACAATGAATATATCTGTTCTGAAAACAAATCCTCAATGTCAATATAAATTGATATGATCAATTATAAGATAGCACTGAAACTATTTTCTGATAACAAATTAAAGTTTAAGCTTAAAAATGGATCATAAGGATATGGCAACTCATATACAGACAATAGTGTAATTGTAAAATATTAATAGCCTGGCCTAAAATACTAAAGGAAGAAAAATCTAAATTAAGAATTTATCTTCTAAGTTGATGGACAATGTGTACTGGATAATGGAAAATATGGTGCGCAAGTGTAGCACAGCAAGCATTTATATTACAACACTCAATATATGAAGCAAAGTGTTAAAAGAATGCAAAATTGAGGCTAATTTACATCAAGTCTAAAAAAATATACTTGAAGTGCCCTAATTTGGGAAATTATGAGATCTCGAAAAGATTAGAAGTGAATAGATGTGGTAAAGAGTGGTGAATGATAGTTACGTAAAGTAGGGACTTATCATTCTTATAGTTTCAATGTGTTATAGTGTATATTCAAATAATATAGTAACAATGAATTGTATTTTTACTTTTGTAATAACAATAAAACTAGATTAAATATACTGTGTTAACTAAAATACATCTGAAAGGTTACTATGTTATTTGAATATAAAACAGTTAATTGTTTAAAAAATATATAATGATAGTGCAGTCGAAATTTTTAGTCATCACCTTGGATACTTTATAAGTTCTGTCAACTTGTTATATAACACCTTACCTTAATTTATGTATACACAATTTTTTTTTTATTAGCTACACATAGGGCTGAAGACAATAATTGTGTTACAAGGGAAAACCTGAATACTGAAACATTAAAAATTAAATAGTTCATAGATAGCTAGCTAAACAACCTCTGAATTTAACATTTATAGTGATCCATTAACAGTCCTATTCAGTTGGGAATTTAATGGTCTTATCTCCATCAAATCTTGATCATGATTTCAATTATTTAAATTTTATCTTTTATTTTCCTCTTCTATTCTTAATGCTTTAAGATGAATAAAATTTAATGAATATTTAGAAGTTCTGCCTTTGTAATATTATGTCAAGGAACAACAAGTTGCATATACAGTAGAACCTCTATAAGTCGAACATCAAGGGAGACGTAAAAAAAATCGAGTTATAGAGTTTTCGCCTTATGGAGGATTTTGATTTAGGTGGTTTTTTATTCAATATAAAGAGGTTAAGATTAATTCTTATATGGTTTAAGTTGGATATATTGCTATGTTCGAGATACAGCGACCCAGTTGATGTTTTTGAGTTATGGAGCTTTTTAAATTATGTACAAAAATGGCTTGGAAAGACTTACTGATTATTTCGACTAATAGAGGGTTGAGATTTCGAGTAATGGAGGTTTTGGTGTTTGACGGGAAGGGAACAAAACATGTTTTTAAGATTTGGAGGTTTTCAACTTATCGAGGTTCTACTGTATTTGTAAAACTATAAAAACATTCCAATGATTTAAAATATTTTTTATAGTAATGCAAGAAATTAAATTGTATTGTTAAACACTCATCTTAGCAAACGACAATTTTTTTAACAATGACGAAAACAAAGTTTTAAGGAAAGGTTTTCAATTTCGACTGCACTATTCCGAATTTTTTCTATTGATACTTTTGTATATTTGTTGAAGCGTAAATTTGTCCTTGTTTAATGTTTGTATGGTAGAGATAAGTGTAGCCTGATTCAACAATAGTAATTTTGCGACAGCAAGTAGGGTAGTTGTCTATAAAATTTTGCACTTTGTTTAACAAGTAAGCAAAGTCTATATAAAATCTTGAATGAATGAACATTAAATTTGGTAAGAAAAATTAAAGAAGATATTGTTATTGTGCATCCATTGCTACTTGAGAAGCTTACTCATTGTTGAATAGATATCTTAAATCCGTAAATATTGAAATTAGCAAAAAAAATCTTGGATAAAAATCATTTAATAAGGTGTCAACTACCCCATACAATCAGTGTTAGCAGTTACAAGCACAAACATGAATTATCTTACAAAATATTTTCAACTGTAACATTTGCATCATTCATAAAAATAGAATACTAAACAAACTGTGACAGGCATTTCTTATTGAAGAAGAAACTTGTCTTATTCTTAATAAAATACACTGTGAATTGAATACAGTTGAAACATGTTTGTGCTTGCTCTGCCATACAGCTGATTTCGATAAACAATCCTTATATGAAGTGGATACTAAGGATACTGATCTAAGGATTTAGATCAACCTGAATAATGAACCAATCAAGTTTGAAGAAGCAACAAAATAAAATTTAATGATTTTCATTGGTTAGTTTTTTTTCCATCCGTTCAGAGATAGGGATCAGGATTATTTATTGAAATTGGCCATTATTCTGCCAGAAGAAAAACACTGATTATGATTATGATTGTTGAAGGCACAGTTAATTGTTGGAATATGAATGAGTATTGTTTGTTTGTCAGAAATTTGATATGATTTTGTTCATATTTTATAACAAGTAGGTAGGAATGAAATATGACCGCGATCCACTAATGCCCCATACAAATTATTACCTTTTTAAATGATTATGGATACCAACAAATATGTTTAAAAATATACCATTATTTAGATTTTTTTAACTAATAAACGAAGTTGTGCCTTCAAATTTGGAAGCTGAATAAAATACCACAATGTCTCTTTTTTATAGTGTTTAAATTTAATTTTTTTAATACACAACCATTACATTTTTATTTATGGAAACAGGCGGTTTTAATAGGTTTTGATATTATAAGTTGATGAAATATAAATTTAAAATAATATTGATCATATTGCGATTAATTTTCTGTGATATAAATCTAAACCTAAATACCGTATGGTATCAAATCCTACTTATCGTTCGTCGACGTGCAGCGTTCATCTTATTTATTGATATGTTTATCACGAAAATATTAATCTTAGTTTTTAGATGTAAGTAATTCTTAATTGTCCTTGCACAAACATAGATTTAACGCTACATAGGTATTTTTATAATGTGATTTATTAAATACATGAATAGAGAGGAAATGTGAGCCATGTGCCGAGCCAGGATTCTGTAAGCATTCTCCAAGCAGTTTTCCTAATAATATAAGAACACCTAATATTTTTTATATGAGGATCATGATTTGTCTTTAAGGAGGATGTTTCTAAAAAAACCGTAAGAATTGAAAGTCTCATATTTGTATTTTTGCCAACATGGTTGATTAAGTAACAAGCTAGTGTGCGACATGTCTTCCTAGCTTAAGTCTAGCCAATTTATACATAAGAACCATAATTTAAGTCTACCAATGTTGTGATACTTTCCGAAAATAAAGAAAGTGGTTGCAGGGTCTATTGAGTGCGTTTTTCGGTGTGAAAATGCATTATTTGTTTGTAAAAACAAACGCATTTTTTTTGGTAAAATGTGGTGATTTGTAATTATTTATTTTTTATTTTGTAGAGCTCGGCACACCGCTACATGGAAAGTAGTATCAACCTTCTGGGATGTAATTTTTATAATGTCGGATGGCTTACATGCAGGCGTTTCATATTAGTTTTAAAAGTTGAACCACTCGAATAGATGGTTGATACCTACCATTGAGTTCAACAGTTACTTTGTTAGAACTCATGTCTTTGACATTTCAGGACTACTTTTCTAACTTAAAACTTAAATATTTTTTCTTATACCTATGTGTTGGTCAAGTTCTCCAATCTCTGCCTACGGAAAATTTGTCGATTAAAGTCGATACTATATGGTTCCTTTGAAACGCTTGCATGAAAGTCGTCTTAAGTAGCTAAACAGTGTCTATGTATATCTAGCGTTTATTAATGGTCTTACTATTAGCTCTCTGAGGATTATCGTTACCCGACATACGAGAATCAATGTCAAATACATGAGAAACGTATGCCGTTTATTTAATTTGTATTTGAAAAAGTGGGAAAAAATCACAACGATGATGAGTTTCTCACAGTCGGGCATTAAGTTTATAGTTACGTTTTTGCAATTCGTTATAGACTTGAGAAATTCATTTGGGACGTACTTTTGTTGAAAATATTGTCGTCTTAATATGAAAGTAATCCTACTATTATATTGTTGATGTCTATCTTAAATAGCTTTAGTGAAGTCTTAACGACTAATAATCTCCTGATAAGTATTATAATATTGATTAGGAAATAAAGACATTTATTGGAATATTTTTTATCTTTTGTGTTACCCTACCATAATGGAAATAAATTTCCAACTGTAGCAACACAGTACTCGGTGTCAAGTGGATTGTGATTTGTGACAATATATTTGACAATTACAGTAAAGTTTTCTTACTTTGTCATCGCACTTTTGTTTAGTAACGCGGCCAGTTGTGTTTTGTTTCCAATTAGAATTTTAAATAAATACATGACTGATAAATATTTATAAATTTAGCAAATTGAAGTCGCCGGCGATTTGACTAGGGTAAGTGACCTTCGCAGGTTGTTGACACACAAGTTGCATGTGAAATGTGCTCAAATCGTGCTCTTGTCCTTCTTGTCCTACTTTTCAATGCGAAATTTGTCATATTCTACCGAAGTTTTTGAATCACGCTATGACAATTATTAGTAACAATATAATTAGATACAGCATATTAATTCACATTGATAGCAAAAATGAATGAGATGTAACTATGAAGTAATTCAAAAAATTGTTTACGTTTGTATTATATTGGAGTCTAATAGTATGTATGTATTTTGATTTTATATCGTCCTAAAATAATTCGCTAAAAAGTTCGTTATTTTGCGACTGGCCGATCCGGTCCAGTAGCTTTACTTTCTGCATAGTTTTTTTCTCAACTTAATGGGGTCACTGGCAAAGACCTTCAAAACGAACATCGTATGATTTTCTTTGCGTTGCGGAGAACAAAAAGTATATATTGTATGTCGAGAAATAGAAAACCTAATATTTACAGCATTTTGTACTTATTTTAATCGTATGCATTTACGTAAAGTAATTCGTTAATTTCGTGACAATTATAAAAAAAGGTATAATAACATTCAAAGTTTAAACATACTGTTGTAAAAAAACAGTTCATTCAATCGTTCTTAAATACTGCACGAACTTTGAATGTAAGTAATATTTATTTAACCACTTAATCCAAATGATAAATAAAAAGGACCAGCACCTGGTTACTAACATCTACCCAAACTACCATTGCTGTGCTGGACACTCGGTCGTCCCAAGCAAGTGGCGGCAATCACACCTTGAGCAGCCAGCTCTTATCCACTACATAACTGTAAAAAAGAGAAAAAATCCTGTACTAACATCCCATTATCAACGCAGAACGCAACTGCTTCTTACATCTTAGATATTTAGAATAAGGAAGATTTCTAAAAGTTTACACAAATCGCTCTTAATCCTTACTAGCATAGAGTAACTAAAAGTTTGTTCGTTACGCTAAAGCGCATAAACAGCCGAATCGCTTTAGATGAATTTTGAATGGCGAAACTCGACTAAACAAAGATTCAATACTATTTTTAAATAGTATCATAATTTTTATTTACTAAATAAATAAATTCATAATGTAACAGTATTGATGTCATCGAATGTCCATTAAGCGGTCATTGCCACATCGCTTGCGGAGATAACATCGTGGCGGGAAAACGATTCACGTATTAGAAAGAAAATACTAGATAAATGATGGAAATTAATAATTAACGGCATCTAGATGATCAAAACTAATGTTTCTGCTTTTATCGAAAATTAATAGTAATTCAGTGATATTTTTCAACGTGTAATAACTTTTATCTTTTTAAATATCTTTAAGTGCTGGTGACTAGCAACTAGCAAGTAGGTACCTACTTTAAAAAAAATGTTAACCACCAAGTTAGGCAGAATTAATTAAAAGCTTGCGCCCTAGGACGTAAGTTCACTTACCTTTACAATGACGCGTCGGATCAATATTTCAACACCAAGGTAGAATAAACGAGAAATACAAATATCAAGCTAAATTACTTTTTTTTTCTTTTGAGTAGTTCTATCATGCAATATTAAGCGCGATGACTTGTTGAAGGCAAATAGTGCTTTATAAATATAATACAACAGCCATTGATTTAGCCCAGATTATCGTGGAATACGAGACACTTTCAGTCTGTAATATTTTCGGCTTTAACGAAACAGAATATAAATGTTCGTCTCAGCAGACTAATGGAATCCTTCTATCAGACCAGCCTCTTACATGAATCTTATTTGAACACTTACATTTAGCCGAATCAAGGCAATATTAAGATATAGAACGCGTTAGAAAATCTAATAATACAATAAAGGCATACTAATGCAACTGCCCGGTCCTCATAAAACACCCCGTAGCAGAAAAATAAACTCCTTTATTTCGATAAATATTACTCAATCCTTAAAATCCTACTTTTGTTTTCTCTGCATTACCGACTTTGCCTAATAGAGATTGCTTTTAGCATCAAGTCCAAACTCGAGTACCTTGGTTCTCTGATAGTAATCTGCCCAGGAAACTTGTAACTGTCGCATTAAGAATAATATCTGGACATCTCCCACATAATAAATTTTATTACTTAATAAGAAAGAGCAGTTCTCCCAATTGTGAAGTGTGTGGTGAGCCTGAAGATGTCATGCATTTGTTGATGGAATGTGTTCGGTTCAAAGACGCTAGGAAGGATTTAATGGCAAATCTACAACTCAGCGAATTGAATGTAGGATGTTTTCACCACATCTTGTCCGAGCCATTATCTGACCAGGCCTTTTTACTATTTAAATTTGTATATGATAGTTTAGTTATAGTTTTTAGTATAAGGTACGATCGGACTGACATGTATGTTGTCATATAAAAGTCCCCCTTTTTTAATGAATAAAAAAAAATACAAGTCCAAATACACTCTGAATATGAAAAGAAAATAATAGAAAAAGAAAAGTTAAACACATATATTGGAGGAGTAATTGTCAATAATAAATACAAATTAAACATAATTAGAAAACGAAACAGACTTTATCAGTTGTGGGTGGACGTTCACCCCTAGGGGCAGACGTGGGCGTGAGCTTCGTCGCCAGTTGTTTTTGTTTGTATTTAGGGCGACGACTCTTTATCAATCCTTCGATTGGAGTTCAACATTACTTCGCATTATCGCTTGCACAATTAATATATTTATCACATAATAAAGTTTATGATTTCTTTTCACACGACTCGGTTTGAACTACTTTTAAAGATAAACTGGTGATCGTGGATTGACTTTTTAACTCTGTTATTATTTATGTAAAGTTATACTTTTAAATAAAGAAGAGTAAAAATGTCTGCCTCGTGGTCTCGCTGTACAGGTGTGTGCCGTGCAATCTGGAGGTTCTGGGTTCGATTCCCGGGTCGGGCAAGGTGTTATTAGGTTTTTCCATTAGGAAATTCTCGGTAACAGCACGGAGTCTGGAAATGTGCCCGAAAAACGGCAATAGGCTCGCTCTTTATTACGTGGGACTGATACATACTCGGCGAAATGTGGGTGCAGAAATGCACCTCTGCCTACCCCTTCGGGGAATACAGGCGTGAGTTTATGTATGTATGTAAAAATGTGAAAGTCTTGGTCATTTTGTGATAAATATATTATATAATAATGCCACACATACTCTCTTTATTGCACCCTAAGAATCAAGTCTTGCAATAACTATAGTAATTATACTGTTTTAAATATCCAAATACACACAAATATATGTTTTCGGTGCGGGATCCACATAATCGCCTGGTATTTATTTTAACGCGTATGTCATAATCTTCTTTTAAGACTCCAACATGCGTCTGATAATCTTGGAGGATGCCAGCGTGGTGGCCGAATGGGCAGCGCGGTTCGTGCTGCAGCGCATCACGCAGTTCGCACCAGGTCCAGGCAGGCACTTCGTCCTGGGTCTGCCCACCGGTGGGACGCCGCTCGGCATGTACAAAAAACTCATCGAGTTCCACAAGGAAGGAAAACTCTCGTTCAAATACGTTACGACCTTTAACATGGACGAGTATGTAGGTTAGTATTGTTTTAATTATCATCAGACAAGGTGTCTAGGCTAACGCAATGAAGTTGATGAAGGCCTGTCAATGTGGCGGCACCTGGTGGTAAGTACAGGTAGTTGATGGGTTGTCGGCTTGTCGTTATTAAAATACATAATTTATCTGGTATTTATTGTTAGCAAGATATTGAAATCCAAATAGCATCTTACATAAGTGAACGTGGCTGCTGGTCAGTTTCAAAAAAGGAAGGAAAAAAGGCGAAATAACTTTTTTGTCTTCAAGCAAAACTACTTCTTAGCAACACAAAGGTAAAGAAACGACCTAAATTATGATACAAACAGCGTGAGACGATAAACATACATAAGGTAAAAATTATGCGCGACTTAGTTTCTCCCTTACCCTAGCAGGTACGATTAAAAGCTTTATTACTCGGAGCAGAGTTGAACCTGGTTTCTTTTACCTGAATTAAATAGCTGGTGAAACCTTAATATATAAATACCCCTCTGCCTATTCCATCAGGAATATAAGCCTAAGACGTATGTATATCGATTATATACTACGGAATATAAGTATATTTCCATCAACCTTTCATCACCAATGTCTCCAGGTCTCCCCCGCGACCATCCGGAGTCATACCACTACTACATGTGGAATGAGTTCTTCAAGCACATTGACATCGAACCCGGGAACGCCCACGTGTTGGACGGCAACGCGCCCGACCTGGTCGCCGAGTGCCGAAGATTCGAGGAGCTTATCCAGAAAGCCGGAGGCGTGCACCTGTTTATTGGAGGTAGGAAAGTCGTCTTTTTTGTCTTTGTTAAAAGATTTAAGAATTTGTCGAATTAGAATACTATTAGACATTTAAATTAACGTTAATAGATACTTAAAGTAAGATAAGGGGCGAGGTACTTCTGCTTGTTACTTGACACGCTCGTGGATGTCTGCTCCAATGTAACCTCAGTTGCTGTTTGCCAAAAAAACTACCAAAAACAAACCTCATACTTTATCATGTCGATGTTTAGAAAGAATGTCTGTTTGAAGGAATCGGCCCCGACGGCCACATAGCATTCAACGAGCCGGGTTCGTCGCTGGTGTCTCGTACGCGAGTCAAGACCCTCGCGTACGATACCCTGGAGGCCAACAAGCGGTTCTTCGGCAACGACATCAGCAAGGTGCCGCGACAGGCTCTCACAGTGGGTGTTGGCACTGTCATGGACGCTAAGGAGGCAAGTACTGATGCCATATCCATGAGTTTTCGATATAATCAGCCCATATACGTACCACTGCTGGGCACAGGCCTCCTCTATAGTTGGGAGGGTTTTATGCCTTAGTCAAACATGCTGAACCATGCTGGTCTAGTGGGGGTGGCGGACTACGCACCTAAGAAATTCCTTAGAATTTTAGGTATGCACGTTTCTTCAGGATGTTTTCCTTCACCGTTAAAGTACGTGAGAATTCATTATGAATACACCCATATCTTCGAAGTCAGAGATGTGTGCCTGGGGTTTGAATCCGCGACCGCCGAGATTATTGACCGCACGACTAAACCTCAAGACCATCACTATTTTTATTTAGGTACTTTTTATTTTATTGCTATTGCGTAGCCTTATCAAAAAGATATAAGTATTTAATACTGCATTAAAACAGCTTAAAGCAATTTCCTTCAAATATCAAAAGTTTTACCCAAAAGTATTGGTTGTCAGGTCATGATCCTCATAACTGGCGTGCACAAGTCCCTGGCGCTGGCTAAGGCAGTAGAAGAGGGCGTCAACCACATGTGGACCGTGTCGGCGTTCCAACAGCACCCGCAGGCGCTGTTCGTCTGCGATGAGGACGCCACGCTAGAACTCAGGGTCAAAACTGTCAAATACTTCAAGGTCAGTACAAACATTCTGTAGATACTGGCAAGGTCAGTACGCTGTCATTCACAAAGGTGATGGATCTCACAATAATTAAGTTGCTGTAAACTACTTCGGTTCATTCCTTACACTTTTCCTTATTATTTTGCTGATATTTCTTTTTTGCATATAAATTTAGAATATTTAAAGATAGGTACTTTTAGTTCTGTAGTGTGTGGATTACGTTTCTATTTTACCTGTATATATTTATAAATAGAAACAATAATGTTTACATACACAATATAATGTATAGTTTGCAATATATGCATGTTCGTGGGTATGCATGAGGTACACTCAGTCCAACAGTTGCATGCAGGTAGTTGAGTAAATTTGACCTTTATCAAACATGTTCAATGCACTTTAAAATAACGCCTAATCGAGGTTTAATATTTTCTAAGTCGTCTGTTTCGTTGTTGTAAATTATGTTCCTGTTTTACAATTCATAACTGTCACGGCTTTTATTCTTTTTTTTTAAATAAGTATTTTTTTTACGACTTTTAGTAGTCAATGTTTGATGTCCCGCTTATTTCATATTATTATCTTTTTTATTTAATTTATTGCACATTGCTTGCTTTACTTTTGCCAGTCCTCAAGGACTATTTAAAAAAGAAAACATTTAAAATAGATAATAGTTAGCATACCTAGTGCCCAATATCATCGTTTATAGACTATTATACATTTTTGTCGCTTCACATTTTGTAAAATGGTCTGAGTGTACAAGTATGCGTGTGGTGTGACAGGCGCTGAGCGAGGAGCATCAGAAGATGATAGAGGACGTTCCCGTGGACGTGCAGCACATCATTCACTGACTCAGACTATGGCCTTGGCCTGGCCTGACCTACTTCAATCTGGCCTCAATCCACTGCCAACGTTACGCGCTAAGCATAGCAACATTTACATCTTCCATCCATGTTAGATTAAGGAAAACAGTAAAAAAATATATACATGAGTGCCTTATTTTATATGTTCGCGTCATAGCTTATTTATCAAGGCGATTTCCTTAAAATGTATTGACATTAAAAATATACAAATGCTTTTAAAGTTATTTTGCATTTACCAAGTGCAATTATTTGTGGTTCAGTAATGGTATTTATTTGTTTTTATATGTGAAAATATTTATAATATAATTATTATCCCGATTGTTTTTATCTTGATTTAAACTTACCAGCTAATGAGCCTAGCTCACAAGTTTCTATCAGAAATACATAGTCTGGAAAGTTATTCAAACAGTGCCTTATATGAATAAGTACAAGTTGATTTTACCAAATGTATATTAGTTTTGCTCTTGATTATTTACTTTTTAAAACTATTTCTTTTGTAATAGATTTGTGCAACTCAATGTTATATAATTTTTAAGACTACTTTTTTTTGTGGTATTTTTTCGTATGTATATTATTGTGCATCGTGTAATGGAACATTCCAGAGTTTGATGGCGGAACACAACAAATTGCTGGAGATTCACCGGTGAACGAAGCATTCCTTTAGGCATATGAACATATGGCGTATGCTTTCATTTTTTTTACACACCAATGTTAACATTGTATTCGAATATGAAATAAATTTTATACAATTCGTCTTGGATTTTATTTCCTACGGAATAAAGAAAAGTATTATGGATTTCCAGAGCCCATTTTGCAAATAATGGTGAGAGACTTGTCGAACTTATGAAACATGTGTTAGTAAAATAATCATCAGCCTCATCAATCAGCCATTTACCAATTCATCAACAGGCATAATATTCCTCTGCATACATTGGTTAGTTCAGAATTCAGATATTATTCCGTATTTTTATTTAATATTTTGAAGGCATACTATATAAATAAATAAATACACCCAACAGTCACATACATAGTTCTGACCCCACACTAGGATACAAGTCCTGTGTCGTGCGTATCAGAGACTACGAGAGACTTTTCGGTCTCACAAACACCCAGACCCGAAACAAATATTTGTGGATCACACAAACATTTGTCTCGGTGCGGGGATCGAACCGGCGGCCTCTCGTTTCGCAAGCTGGTGTCTAGCCATCTGCGCCACGGGGCTGTCAATGATGAATGAATGATTTACTATTATAATTGTTGCTTTACTATTATAATAGAAGTATGAAAAGAAATAATTAAAACATTGGTATCACTGGTTTTATTTTACAGAGTTTAAAAAATCCTCACAAACACTTATTTTAGAAGTGGCACATGCACCAAAAATCTGTTTCACAGATCACCACACATTTCCCCGACGTTCATCACTAGTCTTATCACTTAATGTCATCTGTATTATCACCAGTCTGTCTCCCCACCAGCAGCAGCTTTACACATCCTTGCGAGGAGACCCGCCAACTGCAGGGGCGAAGACAGTCCATCGGCGACACGCATGTGTGTCAGACCTATCTCCCGAATAAAGGCTAGCTTCAGGTCCTCAGAAATGTCAAGAGTTTTGCATACTCTGAATATGTTGCTTACTATGTCTTCTGCTGCGTAACCCAGTTTGCAGAGTTTGGCTATAACCTGGAATAAATTGACATAGATGACATCTTGGAGGCAATCTAAATTTGCCCATGTGTGACCTCTAATGGCAACCAGTTAAATCTCGAGTTAAGCAACTTTATTAGTCACCAAGCTATATATTGACCTGCCAATCTTTGAAACATTTTGCGCAAGTTCCACTGTTGCATGTCCCCTATTAATTGGTGGCCAAGAAATTTCAAGGAAAAATTAATAGGCACGTAGAGTGCCCTGTTAGTGAATACTTAGTTCTGATAAATTTAATAAAAATGCCTAACCTTATAAGCTTCATGTATATCTTGCTTAGTACATGCCATGAGCATGCCTTTTACAAGCATAGGATGTGGCTCATCACACACTTTGAAAACATTGTCGGAACTGATGTGTCCGAAACCTTGAGCTGTTGACTGCAGATTGTTGAGCGCCGAACGCAGATCACCTTGTGCTGTGAACACAACTGCGCTCACTCCTTCTTCTGTGTATGATAAATTTTCCTTTTGGCATACTTCTATGATCTGAAAAAAAAATGTACATGGTATGTAAAGATCAAATATCTTTTTTAAAGTGGCATGAATTTATTGTTTTAATAGAGGTGGTTTTATTGACACACAGAATACTAACATAAAATGAATTTGCTATTGGTCATAAAGATAGTTATAAAACTTTGATCCATAAATCCAACATGTCTAGTTCTATTCTTGAAAAATTGAGTAAACTTTCAGCTTTATAGTATCCTAAGCAAAAGTGAACTGTATTTTGTTATGCCAAAGCAGCGGCAGTACTTCCATAGAAGCCCAAAAGCATTGCATGTTATTGATGTAATGTCTAGTTTATAATTATTTATTGCGGGGTCAGGTTATTCTCATGTATATGTCAAATTAATTTTCTTCAATGAAGATTTAAAGTTTAAAGATTATTATTTGGAATTTTGTAATGCATTCTGGGCTTATGGGCTTCTATGGAAGTACCGCCACTGTGCCAAATATCCATATTAGCCCATATTGTATTTTATTTACTATATGTAATCCACTTAAAAGTGTAAATGCAATGCTCAATTGATGCTAGCAAACCCAAGTCTTATCCCAATAATTATATAATAATATAATATAATATAATATAATATATTCAAAATCAGTTCACAATTTACAACAATAACTTATTAACTATGATAACCACACTAGGCACAGCCTGTGTCGTGGCTATCTTGAATTAATACACCTATTAATCTTTTGCATTGAAAGACCATACCTTGGCTAATATTTGTGCATCAGTAAGTCTTGAGTATCGTAACACTGCACATCTAGACTGTATGGGTTCAATAATCTTCTCACTATTATTAGCTGCCAGGGCAAAACGGGTTGTGCTTGAGTACAGTTCCATTGTTCTACGGAGAGCTTGTTGGGCACCGTCAGTCATGCTGTCTGCTTCATCAAGTATCACAATCTTATGACGACCTGGTGGTAATGTGACCTGTAATCAGAGCGCAAAAACATCTAGTATGCTAGCCACAAAACATGCAAAATTTGGTAAAGTTGCACTTGAATGCTATAATTTACTCATTCTTCTAACCTTTTGTTGGGCAAACATTTTGATTTTATTCCTGACAACATCAATACCACGGTCGTTTGATGCATTCAACTCTAATACAGCATCTTTAAACGAAGCGCCTAAAAGGGCTCGCGCCAAGCACAGAATAGTTGTAGTTTTTCCAACTCCCGGTGGTCCTGCTATAATAATGTTGGGCGCGTTACCACTTTTAGCAAATACTGCCAAACGTGACACCGTATCTTCGTTCCCAACAATATCCTCGAAAATTTGCGGTCGGTACTTTTCGATCCATGGTAGTGTTGTCGTGGGTTTGCTAGGACCAGCCGCCGGTTTTGTGGGTTTTGGATTAACTTCGTCTACCTCCATGACAGTAACGTCGTCGTCACTCATTTTGAAATATATAAGCGGCTAAAATAACAAAATCTTAAAAACTAACAATAACAAAGCGCGCGTAAATTAGGCCTGTTTTTAGAAAAACTGACATTTAAATTAGGGATGTGATAATAAGAATTACGATTTTAAGAATAGACGTATCGATATTTTTCTGCCGTATCAAATCTAAAATCATCTTTATTGTTCGACTTACAATAATACGGGACTAATAAAGTTTTGCGAAGTGATAGATGTTGGGACGTTAAGGAAAAATATATATGGACTCATGAGTGAGATGAATTATACTGTAAAACGAATTTTACACCGTAAGCCTGGTTGGATGGTTATGTGTGTATGAGTATTTATAGAGTGATTGGGGAGAGTTAAAAATAATCTCACATTGGATTTATGACGAGGTGAATAATCTCATAATTCAAATATACTGATTTTAAGTCTCTATGACTACGAGGCCGTTAATTTTTTCGCATATAAATTTGATCGATAATAACAAACCTTGAATAGGGAGTGTAAGATTGAAATAAATTAATGCAACTGTTAAATATTATATTCATTCATTGTATTTTAGTGAGTTCTCATTCCCAATATAAATTCTGTACATTCACTACATTCCAATCCAAATGATCTTGAATGTACATCACTTAAAAATTCAGAATTCGAATCGCGAACCCTAAAAACATCATAAAAAACTACCTACAGACTTTTTTAATAATCAAAAACTAATTGTAATACTTTTTGGTGTTACTTTAACTTTTCATTGAATATGAATAAATCTGTTTGATACGTTCAATCGGGTCATCGATGTAACTTATATCTTCGAAAGATTTAAATGCATAAAAGTATCGATATGTTTCGGCATTCTTGTATATCTTCACTAGTGCATTGGCGAGTCGGAGTGACGATTGACGTTTTAGATTTGTAAACTTTTGCAAAATCCCTGTATTAATTTAGTAATAATTAGTTTTTGTTTAAAAACTAACTTCGTGCGTATAATGTGGATTATCTGTTTGTGTCGAGTGTAGTGTTTTATATTTTTGTGTGATTGTACATTAAATTAACCTTGGTGACTTGTTATGGTGATTCATCTTCACAAATATCTGCACTAGGCATCTATTGTTTTTATAGTTTCGAACAGGTAAAGTTTAAATTATTGCCCTTAATTACATATAAGCAACATTTCAAATTAATATAACCTAGAAAAATAAAGCTAACTGATCTATAAAAAAATATATGTAAAAAATATATAGAAAGTGTAACATTAGGTATTAGTCGATCACAATTGATTAAGCGATTAATTGTCTTTTGATCTAGACGGTTTGAACATGAACATCCTTATTTAAAACCTAGATTAGTGAAACAGAAATTAGATTTAGTAGGCATTTGTACAGCAGAAAGACATTCATATGTAAATCCCTGATGATTTTTACAGTACCTACATGTTTTGTTATCAAAAGCAAATAGAAGAATAAAGGTGACTCATACTATGATAATGTCAGAGAGATGTAATGGGAATCCCTCATATTCATTGGTTTGAAAGAATTAATTACAAAACTTTCAAATCCCAACATGGATTTTTATGAAGAAGATTAATATGAAATATTTCAGTAAATACACTTTAAACACTATATGTATGTTTGAGCAAGGATAATTCTAAATAGTGTCACAGCTCTTTCACATGGCAATCCAGTTTTTTGTAGGATCCCGTTTGATGGCGAATGTGTTTATATTCTAGCGTTCACATGAGCATCCCGTGTGCGGGATCCTACAAAAAAACGATCCAATCAATTGTGGCACTCGGTTTTGTCACTGGAAACTGGATCCGTTGTCCAGTAAAAAGCGGGATCCCATTTAATCACACATATGTATATTTCAATAGCATGTTTGTGCCATGTGGCTTCCTGCATGCGGTTTTTTGCTGGACACTGTTTTTTGCGGGATAGTGGAGTGGTTTTATTCAGGTGTGATACTTTTTTTCATATTTTTAAAAATCTTCACTCACCCTTTTTAAAAGGTCGTCAAATGTGGTCATATTCATCCTAAAATAATTGAAATTTTTTGACTCATCTCTTCTCAAATCGCTCATAAGATTCAGAAGAATACCCAAATTCGAGCGTTGTGTCAGAATAGGATGACCCCAGAATCTTTTATTCGCTGCCGACACCGATAATACCAATAGAATATTAGGAAAGTATTCACATCCATTTAACCCGATAATCGGCATAGGAATGGTAAAAAAACAGGATACAACCATGTGACAACTGCCATGTGAACACAGCATCCAGTTTTACAGGATACAGTAAAAAGCCGGTCCTGCAAAAGTGGACCGCCGTGTGAAAGAACTGTCACTGTTATTAGTGTGGTAGACTAAGGCGTAAACCCTCTCAGTTATAGAGAAAGGCCATTCCCAGCAGTGGGATGTATATGGGCTTATGATGATAATTATAACACCTTATGTAGAGCTTGTTGTTGTTGGTTGAAATTCATAACTACAAATGTGAAAGAGAAATTAAACTAAAAAATATAATGTAAATACATATCTAAAGGATTGTGGGTGAAGATATGCACCTCTGCCTACCCTTTGGGGGAATACAAGCATGAGATTATGTATATATATATATATATAAAGTAAATAAAACTATTGTAGTACATCTTATATATAAAAATGAATCGCAAAATGTGTTGGTAAGCGCATAACTCAACAACGCCTGGACCGATTTCGCTAATTCTTTTTTTGTTGTGTTTGCTATTGTTAGGAGAAGGTTCTTATGAAAGAAAAAGTTAAGAAAATTGCGAGGAATATGGTAAAAACAACAATTTAATTTTCTCATATAAACTGTTCTACCTAATATTCTGTCAAACATTTTATGTTTATCCCGTCAATATGGTTAATGGTCCCCTCAAATTAAAGAACGTATTTAAATAAAGGTTTTGAATCGACAACATATATCCAGAATATTCGAATAATTGCGCATTTTAGATTTTAAAAATGTAGAATAATGTCAGTAATAAAAAGGGATTGACATATTTCATCATCATCATCATCATCAGCCCATATACGTCCCACTGCTGAGTACGGGCCTCCTCTACAACTGAGAGGGTTTAGGCCTTAGTCCACCACGCTGGCCTAGTGCGGGTTGGCGGACTACTTGACATATTTATTGGTTGTCAAATATTTATGCGTGCGTTCAGAAATGTATTTTAAACTCCTTGGTTGTACCTGATTTACAAACGAAGGCAGGTTCGGTAGTCATCACGCTTTGAAATCTAAAACACCCACTAATCTAAAACACAATGGAATGCGCTTGGTGTTAAGAAAATTGTTGAGTAATGTTATTCACGTGACGATACTGAAAAGACAACTTAGAGATGAATTGGTGCTTGAGAATTCATCAATTAGATTGATCTAAGATTTCATTGATCCTAACGGGTATGACCATTGAGTTCAAACGAATTCAGTTCCCGATTCGTCATGCCTTCGCAATGACGATTAACAAAAGATGTTTGTGATCTTTTAGACAATTAAAAAATATATTAAAAATGTATATCACAAGGTGCATCATCATCATCAGCCCATATATGTACGTCCCACTGCTTGGCATAGGCCTTCTCTGCAACTGAGAGGGTTTAGGCTTCAGTCCACCACACTGATGCTTCAATGAAGAGAATTAAAACCGACTACATCCCATCCCATATGTACATGTTTAATTAAATCATGACTTGCGGAAACACGATTGATGCATTTAATTTTCGTACTTATTTATTTCTGTATTTTTATCTCAATAAAGTGCTGAACTTAATATTTATTTCCATACAATCAAAAATAAAATTCAGGTAATATGTAAATATGTAACATTCAATGACTGTTAGGGGATACGAAGTTTTCCGGGTCAGCTATTATAAATGTTAATGTTTTTTTTGTTACGCTTTCACGCCAAAACTACTTAACCGATTATCATGAAAATTTGTACACATAGTCTTCGAGATATAAAAAAGGACATAGAATTCTTCTTATTAAAAAAAAATACGGAGGATAAAAGAATTGAAAAATGATTGAAAAAAGATTTGAATGACTTTTGGTATGCAGATAGGTGGGACCCACCGAAGTAACATAGGTGGGAATGGTTATCCTTACTATTATATAAATGTGAATGTAGGGATGTTTGTTACGCTTTCACGCAAAAACAAAAATTTTGTTCCCATTGGGATAAACATATTATTAAAAATACGAAAATAACTGTCAGAGTTTTACTTTTACGCCTCAACCATTTGAATTGATTTGACCTTTTTTTAAATTCAGTAAGTGCCATTTTGGGCACTTGAGGGACGATTTATAGATTCACTTATTATCTTTCTGCGCCCAACCCTGAAGTCTACGCGGACGGAGTCGCGGGCAAAAGCTATAAAAATATAAAAATTGCGATTACAAAACAGGTGTTGTTCGTAGAAGGGTGAAAATTTGGAGTTTTATGTATTTTTCAATGCTGAATCATAAAAAAATAAAAACAAAATTTGTCCACAAAATAAATAAAAAAACTTTTCGGGTTGAACCACCCTAGGGGTATAAAAAATAGATAACCTATTCTCAGACTTACTGAATATACATATAAAATTTCATCGAACTGTGACACAAGAATTTTATATATATATATAGATGTATAATATGTATATCTCACTCTATATAATTTTGACCATATTTTTTTGTTTAATTTGTATATCGATCAAAGCAATGACTGTTATACGTATCATTATAATTTTTCAGTGCTATTATCATTTATTTACATTTTAATAAAAACAAATCAAATTAAAATGGTCAGTATAAGATAGAGGTTGATCGTAGAAGGGTGAAAATTTATGATTATAATAATTTATCAATGCTGAGTCATAAAAAATAAAGAAATTAAAGTCAATAGGAAAAAAAAAACATACCCCTAAATGTTAAACCCTTAAATGTTGACCGATTCTCAGACCTACCTACAATATACACACAATATTTCATAAAAATCAGTCGAGCCGTTTCGGAGGAGTTTGCCAAAAAACACCGCGACACGAGAATTTTATATATATGGCAAAACAACGTTTGCCGGGTCAGCTAGTTAATTATAATTTTAGCAAAAAGTATTTCATTTAACAATGAATTATATCATATTTTACATGTTTATGAATTTTAATATGAAATTTTAATAGCCAATTAAGAAATTCTCTGCTGCATATTTTCCCTGCAATTGAATGATATTTCAAAATAACAAACCATTTTTTTTTCAATAGTTGACATTGTGAACTGTTGTACTATGTATGCAACATAAGTTTACAATTATTTCTTCAAGTTATTTTATTTAAAATATTATGGGAACAAATATGGGTCATTACTTAATTTTGATTATGATTTTTTGACACTTGATTTATTTAGGATATTCTTGTTTATATGTCAAATTGCTTTTGTTATAAAGATTAATTAATTATTTTGGAATTTTGTAAGGCAAACTGGGCTTTTGGGCTTCTATGGAAGCCACTGATACAACAGTCTTAGTTTCCATACCTATACCTATGATATTTCTTTAGCAAAGCACTCATGTTTTTGCATACACATGACATAATTTTTAAATTCAAAGATAAGTGCCTGGAATTCAAACCAGCATCTGACAAAATATTGTCATGGCAAACTGTTCATCGCATTCATAATAATATAGTTAATCTCTTTATATTCCAGTTTAAGTAAATCTACAATGATGGAGTGGTTATTTGGTCACCGCATGACTCCCGATGAGATGCTGCGCAAGAATCAGCGCGCACTCAACAAGGCAATGAGAGACCTCGACAGAGAACGCATGAAGATGGAGCAGCAGGAGAAGAAAGTTATAGCTGACATCAAAAAACTAGCAAAGGAAGGACAGATGGTAAGTTTATGTTATGCTCAAATCATAGCATACACCTGCCACCGTGCGTGAGGAGTAAAACCAGCGGTTAAAGCTAAAAAAATGTCCAGCTATCCCGGATCGAACTCGGTAGATTCAGTTACGGACAGTCGGCATAGTTGCTATGACTGGTATGAGATTCTCCGTTACTGGCCAGTCGAACTTTTCAATCCCATTACAATTACGTGCTGGTAACTTTGCAATGCTGGTTTGAAAAACAATGACTCTAAGGATAACTAGAACAGTTATTGCATAAAATAGAATGAATGATTTCGGTATGATTAAATACGTTTTTGCGAAAGACGATGGTAAGTCTGGACTTTAAGACAAATATGAGAGAATACCTAATACTATAACTAAACAAGTCTTTTGTATAAAAATTGTATTTTTTTTTTCTTCAGGATGCAGTAAAAATCATGGCGAAAGACTTGGTTCGGACGCGTCGATACGTGCGCAAGTTCATGCTGATGAAGGCGAACATCCAGGCAGTGTCGCTGAAGATTCAGACCCTCAAATCACAGAGCACGATGGCGCAAGCAATGCGGGGCGTCACACGGGCGATGGCGACTATGAACCGACAACTCAACATGCCGCAGATACAGAAGATATTACAGGTAAATTCTGATTAAATTCCCCATGAAATCTGGTGGAAAGTAATTTACATACAAATATGTGGTCCCAGGTTTAAGCCACTATATTATGTTTCTGATTTCAAAGTGTTGTGTACAATGGTAGTTTATTATTGACCAACAGTAAAGTAATTTGATGAAATTTGTGAGTAGAAATTTGCTCTATGTGAAGTCCTCTCTATAAGAGTAGGCTCTAATTTGTTTCAATTTGTGTTTCAGGAATTTGAAAAACAATCAGAAATCATGGACATGAAAGAGGAAATGATGAACGACTCCATTGACGAAGCGATGGAGGGTGATGATGATGAAGAAGAAAGGTTAGCCACTTTACGAAATGTTGTAATAACTGAGATAGTATCTCGCGTAAGTCCAAAATAAGTATGTCGGCGACTCATAAGAAACATTCAACATTTTAAAACATTAATCCCCTACCAAAATCTGCTGAAATACGAATTAAAACCTCTCAATATGTGACACGTGCTTTCGAGACGGTAAGAGGGACAGGGAAAGAGATATCATCAATTGGTTCCTGCTGACGACCCGTGCATTGCCCAAAGATAAAATCGGATTTTCAAAATTACATGGTCTTCAGATGGCCCTCTACTTTTTTCAATGAAAGGAATGTTCCATAAGCTCTCCGTTCGGTACCTCGAGAGAGGCCGAAAAGGGCATGTTGGGATCTCCGAACTTCCAACTCAGCGCGCAGAACTATTGTTCGCTTGGGCAAGTGGGCTCCCTTACGAAAATCCTACGCCAGCATACCGTCTGATGAGACGATCCTATTTTCGATAATGATCGCACGGTACCCCACTCAGAAATGCTTTTAATAACAAAACACCACCCCCACAAAGCACCGTCATCATATGGTGCTCCCATAAGCCGCCCCTTACAACGGAAAGGGAATATCATAGTAGAATTTGAACGCGCCCAATAGGCTGGATGGTCCACAGACAGTCTTCTTTATCATAAAATTGTACCTACTTGTAGGATGTCTTTAGATCGACAGAAAAGGGGACTTAGATCAGATATAATAATCTTTTAGAGTTTCATTCAATACTTTAGTACTACTTTACTTTGACAGCCCCGTGGCGCAGTTGGCTAGATACCAACTTGCGAAACGAGAGGCCGCGGGTTAGATCTCCGCACCGAAGACAAATGTTTGTGTGATCCACAAATATTTCTTTCATTTATTGGGGTCAGGGTGTTTGTGAGACCGAAAAGTCTCTCGTAGTATCTGATACCCACGACACAAGACTTGTATCGTAACGTGGGGTCAGAACTATGTATGTGACTATTGGGCGTATTTATTTATGAATTTCTGAACTTTTTCTTTTCAGTGATGCTGTTGTATCACAAATTCTGGACGAGTTGGGTCTGCAACTGAACGACCAGCTGTCCGGACTCCCACAGGCCACTGGATCACTATCAATCTCTGGTAAGTACTACACTATCATTACCTGTTTCCATATATGAATTATGAAGCATTTGATTTATTTAACAGAACAACAATTTTGAGACTTATTTGCAACATTACCCAAAATAAAAATAAAATTATTGCTTATCTAATCTAGTAAACCCATTCTGTATCTAAAAATTATACGTAAATTTTTAATTTATAAACTTTTTACTTTTTAATTTTCATTCGTCGCTTTTGCACCGATCTATTCAAGAGATATATTTTTTGTTGACAAAGATTTTAAGGCCCCGGTTAATTTTTAATTTGAACCGTGGCCTTAAAAATCTTTGTCAACAAAAAAATATGTCTCCAAGTGGACAATAAAATCTTTCAAGGTTGTGTCGATCGGTGCATACGACGAATGAAAAATTGACTTTCAAAACTCCTGATTTATATTGTACAAAGAGTTAAGCAATCTAACAAAAAACATTTTTTTGCAGCAAAAACGCCAGCGGCGGCGGCGGCCATGGCGGGGGGCTCCGGGGGCGGGTCCGGGGGCGGCGCCGGCGTCAGCGACGCGGACGCAGAGCTGCAGGCCAGGCTTGACAACCTGCGCAGAGAGTAACACGCACAACACTCATACAATCTCTACTGCAACATTAGGAACAACACGCTTCAGGAAAACATTGAAATGCTTTAACAACATCATTACAACCTCGGTTTTATAAAACAGTATAAATAAATAATAAATAGTTCTGATCCCACACTTCACAATATTCAAATTTTATATATTTTTAAAGAGATTTAACGGTCTAAATTGTCTAATTGTCGTGATGTAAGGATCAAAGATGCGGCTTTTCGTTTAGTAGCTTCTACGTTTTGATCAGATCAGTTGTACAATAGCGTCGGTTGAGACTACACTGCTTACGCTGGGTTTAGCACTGCTTTAAAAAAATAAAAAAACGTAAAAATAAGCGCATCTATTGGATGGACCCATTTACGAGTGAAAGAAGATGGTGTGGTCATTACAATACATATACAAAGTTGGTAAATATAGAAGATGCAAAAACTTTATGTAAAACGAGCAGCGAACGCGCTTCAGACGCGCGTTTGTATCGCGTTTTACGCGCGTTTATATCGATACAAACTAAAAAAATCGGGATCTACGGCGCCGACGACACGCGTTTCAGAAACGCGTCGTCGGCGCGTTTTAAATACGCCGTGTGCACGGTAATACTATCATACAATAGTTTAACTTCATACAAACGGGCGAAACGCGAGTTATACCTACGCGCCTCGATCGCGGCATGCGGTGGCATGCAGGCAGTCGCGAATGTGCCGCAGTCACGAACGGACGGTGTTGTATTTTAAGCAGTAACCGCGCGATTTTTATACAAAATAAGTGCAAGAGCCTATTTAATATGACAAGTATATATTGTGTTTATATATTGTGCTGTTTTTGGTTGCATGAAATCTTCCAATCAAAAAATAACATGCATTTTTATTGAACACTTTCTATTCTATTCACAAAATATTTTATTAATTAAAAAAAAAAAATTACAATCACAAAAATAGATAGAAAGTCAAAGTGGGCAGATTGAATTAAAATTGTGCAGGTTCGCAGCCCTATCGCATGTTTACGTACCGCGCGGCTGTAGGTATTTATTTCAAAAATGCGGCCGAGTTAACATACTGTATGATAGTATTACCGTGCCGTGTGCCAGGGCCCTAAGCTTGTGTCTAAACACCTGCGCCACGGGGCTGACAACGATGTCAATAGTTTATGCATTAACTGTGAAGTGACTAATAACAGATGGGAATAGATTAAAATAAAGCAAAAATATTAAATAAAAAAATATTAAAATTATTATGGTGACTAAAATATATATTGTATCAAACTCCTTTTGATTTATGCAATGTATGTTATGTTACTAGTTTAAAAAATATACGAGAATACTGTGTGATGCATATAAAGTTAGTTGCTGTTTGAGCGTTTGAAATACTGTAAATATTTATACAAGAGTTTATTATATTTTTGTTTAGCTTATTGCTTTACGGCGGTTTCACACTGAGGGTAATGTATCTATTTAATTAATTTAGGATGGTTCCTACATCCTATCTAGTTAGAAAAGGCTTTAGGAAGGAAAAAGGCATGGAAATCCTATTCTTAACGTATATGTTTCCTTGCAATTGGGATTAATTATAATTTATGCCATCCATTACTATAATGAATTGAATCTTATATTAAAAACAACTATGGTAGAAGTGAAGCTTTTTAAAATACATATTGTACCATTTTATAATATGTACAAAAGTGTTCAGTGTGACTCGGCCTTATAATATACACAATGTTAAGTTAATACTGTGAGGCGATCAATTTCGCTTTGTAAATTGAAATAAATATTTTTATATTAATAAGTTGGTATCTTTTTCATGTTTTATTTGATCGAAACCCAAGGTTGAAGGTGAAAGTGACCCCGAGAGGGGCGGCGGCACTGTGGCCTGTGTACGTCGCGGGCGCCCATTCACAACCGGGACGCCCGAACAAAGCTAGTGGGGGTGCAACTGCGCCCCCTACAACTCCGAGACGGCCGGGACGTTTACGTCTCGGAGGCGCACCGGGCGGCTGCGGCATTACGGTGGGCGCTTCTCGATCACGTACCGTGGTCGCCCCACTCGGCGCGGAGATGGCCACCGGGGGGTTTTGGTCGGTATGCCGGTATAGGGATATTTTTAGGGACCCAGCTCGGCACTAACATCTGCGCGGACATGACGTCGCCGCGCGTCGGGCTGGAAGACCGGTGACCCCGACATACGCATCCCGCCCCCCTCCCCCGGGGCAGGCGGGAAGTAGAGCCATAAACAGCTTTCCCTCGAGAACAAAAAAAAAGGTCATTACATTTATTAGCAGTCATACATCTTAAATTCCTTTGAGACAGCATAATTAACAGCTATTAAACCCACTGTCTTATAACATTTATGTGCATAGATATTATGTATGTTTATGACATACATAAATTTGTCTGCAATATATTGAGCATGTCCGCCAACCCGCACTAGGCCAGCGTGGTGGACTAAGGCCTAAACCCTCTCAGTTGTAGAGGAGGCCCGTGCCCAGCAGTGGGACGTATTTGGGCTGATGATGATATTGAGCATAAGTCTCCCAGTATATTTTTTTGAGGCCCTGGTATATTAGAATATTGGGGCTATAAAATATTTACAAAATTAGAGTGGCATTTTTTTAACTTTATATACTTAGGCACTATGAGTTTAATAAAGACGAGCTTAAGTACGTATGAATTATCTTTTACGAATTATTTGGAATAAAAAGATAGCATTAATGAAAAATCAGAGCTTTATTTTATTATATTATACTCATTTTTTTGTTAATAATTAAAGTAAGTATTTTGGTTAAGAATCGATAGTTCTATTTAATCATTATTATTTAAAGTGCATTTTCCAATATTTCTAGGGCATAGGCAATAAAACACATCATCACATTCAGTACGTTTTAATGTTGTACAGATAGTATGTATAGACTTATATAATAAAATATGAATGTTACAATAGAAATAACGTTCAGTATACACATCTAAAAGTAAAGCGAGCTAACATTAGCTACATAACTACACTTAAAACAGTACACAGTAAATACAGGACCAAAACTAGGCAAAATATACTAGGTAAGACATGATTTGTAATATACAGGGTGTATTTAGACCGTGATCGGAAAGTAAGGCAGGTAATAGGCAAAGTGATTACAAACCCCCTGGCGTTAGAGAAAATACCGACAAAAAAAATGACGTTTTCCTAACAACCATAGGCATAAAATATATGTGATTATTAGGAAAACGTCAAAAAATTTATTTTTTGTTGGGATTTCTTTAACGCCAGGGGGTTTGTAATCACCGTAGCTATTACCTGCCTTAGTTTCCGATCACGGTCTGAATACACCCTGTAGATTACGTTCAAAACCCAATAAAATCAAATTCAAAATGTGACTGTTGGGATTTTGACAGGTTACATCAAAATTACCAGATTAACGAAGCGTTCAACTTAATACATGAGCATGAAAAACAAATATTTTATATTATTGTTTTTATATAATGCTATTGTATTACAAAAGTATAATATTAGTTCAGTTAGAATGTATTTCAGATATGTATGACATTCATAGATTTGAATAAGACACTATTGCTAGCGACAAAATAGAATAAAACTCTTACACTAACAATATTTCGTTTAGGAAATAGCGAGACACTAAAGTACCTACATAATATTTTAGAAATTAAGTGACAATAATGTCAGTGTAAGGGTCTGTAAATACAAAAGCTGCCCTACTCTTCTATATCTCAATATTTTGAAACGCTTCTGCGTTGGAAATTCTAATATAAATTTACAATTGCAAAGTCCAGACTTTAATTTAAATGCTTATTTTAAAATGGTTTTTACCTTTAAATACATTTAAAGTCAAAATACATACTATATTATTTCAAAGTCTAGTTCTCTGTTTTTTTTTGGTCACTATATGTCTTGTTAAGCTCACAACATTGAATTTTTATGTTATACACAACGCACATAATAAAATTTAAAACATTTATTTTAGCTTTAGAATATACTAGAAGCAATTCCATTTAAACAACAGTACCGTGAGAGATTCATGTGAAACCTAAGTTTGCAATTCTTTTTAGACAAGGATCATGTCCGAATTTTACTCTTGTAAGACCTTAGCAGTCTTATGTATGTCGCATGATATCGTAAATGCTATGTAAGCTAGATAACTTGAGCTACGTGTAAACATAATACAGTTTAAATCCATTTTCTTGTTTGCTACAATATGTACTTTCACTATGTGCCTAATTTACCACGTAAGACTGAGACAACCAATATAAGGTATCTCATAAGTCAGTACTAAATCCATAAAACGACTTTAGAAGTAGGTATGTATGATTGAAGGCATATTTCTTTCAACGTTTGAATGTTTGATACATTTTTTAATCTAATATTTATCTTTATAAAGTATGTACTTTACTATGACAGTAATAAGAAACATATAAAAACGAACTTTATAGTTAAACAGAAACCTAAGTATTAAATACAATAAATTTCATATTATATATTAATATTATTATATTATATATATTCATATCTTTAATTTAAAGTACATTATGTTTCTGTATATTTTTTGCATTCTGTTAACACTACACTAATTTGACCTTTTTTAATATTCGTGCACAACGATTTTTATGACTTCTAAAATCTACATATTTTTGGATAATTACAGGTATGTTTTGACATCATAAACCATTCAACTCTTTTGGAAGGATGTTTATCATTCATACTTTAAAATTAAATAAATAGACGTCACTTCTAAAACCTATTCAATCAAGTGGCTAATTTTGAGACAGTAGAAAATGGGACAAGATGGCGTCCAAGCATTCTTTAACAACTAACAATTCAATTCCAGAGTCACGCTATAAATGAAATGATTATGTTCAATATTTGTGTCTGCATCGTTCAATATAAATTGATGTGAATTTAAAGTGATATTTATTCTCTATCGTTACACGATAGACCTAAATAATATGACATGAAGAGTTTGCAGACGAATCCTTTTCTCGCGTAGGAATATATGATGTTTAAGTTGGTTTTGCATAAAAAATTGTCATATTACCTGTTTAACAAAGATCATTATAAAACAACGGGCCGTTAGCCGCTGAGTTATTTTTAGCATTTTTTTTGTGTTTGTCCGTGAGAGCATTACCTTTTAGTCTCAGCATTTTTTTTGTCTGCTTAATTTTTTTGCATAATAAACTTTTTGCTGTTGTTTTCGGCAATGTTTTCATCGGATTCATGAACAGACAGCATGCTTAGAGTTATGAGGCATTATTCATTCATTGGGTTTTAAACTGCTTTTGATGCTAACTTCGTGGCGTCAACCAATGTGCAATATGCCTGTCAACATCGCCAAAATTTTGCCTGCTCAAAACAGATACAAGATGAATCTTTGAATATATCACATAATATTATTTTTCACTATTTGACGACACACAATTTTCTTTACTTCTTTTGAATTTCTTTTAGATTTTCTCATGATTAATAAGTTCGCTTTTGGCATTTACGTCGTTATAATTTAACCAATCAATTTATTGTTGTTGTTGATTAAATCAACAATTTTGGCACATACACAAAAACTTTTCTTCGTGATGCAAAATTGCAAATCATTGCAGTACTACTTGGATTGTACTTGGTAACACGTTTAATTTCTGAAAATGCTTGTTATCTGCACAGTTTACTGAAAAGTGTTTAAAATGGCCGGCATAAATATGGAAAAACTTTCCCAAAACCTGCTTGCAGCCCTGTCTTTTAAAATGATGTCTTCAAAATTATTTATCGCAACATAGTCGAAGCTCACAAATCTTTATATTTCCATTGTTTTCTCATCTGATTTGATTAATATTTTCTGATGAATAAATTGCAATGATTCTTTCAGACTTAAATCAGTTCAATATTTGACATTTCAAATTTATCGTCTCCTGCCAAACCCTTAAAACTTTGCAAAATGATATATCAAACTTAATTTTTGATGAAATTTTGCTCGTTCTTCGGCCGGCATAATGAACCGAAGTCAGAAGACAGTATCAATCACATATCACAGAGAGACGTCCATCTGGTGGGACGTTTGTGCGTCCGCACGCCTGGGTGCTAAAAATTCGTATAAAATATAACCGCTATGTCTACAACACTAATTAACAAAATATCTATTCTATAACTTCCACATAGAATAGCTTATATTGTAAGGAAGAATTATAAAAATGCATCGTTCATTCAGCTCCGACAGTTAATAGTTTTACTTCTATAGCTAAGTTACGAAGCTAAAAATAAGATACATTTCTAGGAAAACAGAAATAATCTACTAATGTTGAGAGCTATATGGCTTCTCTCTAAGCTATGCAAATTTCCGGGGACTATGTTATGCGTTAGAAGTTAATGCGTCTTACTGCTTCTATTTTTGATAGTCGTAGAGACTTACTACCTTACTCTATATGGCAATTTCTATGATTGGGAGTGGTATTAAAATGAAAGTGACACTGGCCGCTCTGCCCGTGGACCATTTATGTTTAGTCCGCAACTAAATTAAAAAAGATATGGATCTAATGTTGGAGATAAAATCATTACAGTGATAACAGATGATTATCCTATTAGGGTAAAAAGACAAGACTAGGGTAAATTAAGAGTCTAAGGAAAATATCGTGATGAAACCTGCACTCCTAAAATTTCTTAGGAATTTCTTAGGTGTGTAGTCTGCCAACCAGCACTAGGCCAGCGTGGTGGACTAAGGCCTAAACTCTCTCAGTAGTAGAGGCGGCCCGTGCCCAGCAGTGGGACGTATATGTGCTGATGATGAGTATATCTGTAATATATATGAACCAATACTTTAGGTGCGAAACTCCGTCTTTCGTTTAATACGTTTAAAAGCTTATACTGTTACATCGGTTTTGATGATCTTATTATTGTTGATATGATTTAGAAGCAGCCTTTGGTCGCGAATTTTTTTTTTCTAGGTTTTAAATAATGGCTGTTTAGGAAGCAATGTTTACTTAATTTAGTTATTATGAAAATCTATAATTATTGCATTGCTTTATAACATTGCACATACTTAGGTTCTAAATTGCAAATCACTTAGTTTAGAATATTGATAGCTTTGAAAAACCCAAAGGACTTAAAAGAGTCTTTTAAAAATGTTTAATTCGTGGAGCTGAATCAACGATACACGCACCTATAATAAAAATAGTACACACGCCTAAACACCTAAGTAAATCAGATTTGAGAAATACACTTGATTGGTATTAGTCCCCCAAACTTCTTCACAAGATAGGTGAAGAGGTTTTCGGCCGGCATGATTGCGTCGACCAACGGGAGATCATCATCTCTCGCTGGTCGGCACTTTTTCTGGACTCCATTACACTTACCATCAGGTGCAATAGGGTCACTTTGCCGTGCCAGTATATAAAAAAAATTGCTAATTTTCAAAGAAATTTATCTTCTTTCCTATCACTAACTTTCATAGAAAAAGAAATTTTCTAACCATACGCACAACGTTCAGAATTCTACAGTGTATTTCTCAGTAGTCTTTGCCTTATATTATTGGTGGAGAATAAAAGATCCTTGGAACCGCTCACTTCCTCGCCGGAAGACTTTGGCTGGAGATATCCAAACCTTGGATGCTGTCTTCTCACGGGACAGAAACCCGGGGAGTGTCCAGGGCACTTAGTGCTATCCCCAGCTGACCTAGGTAGTAGGTCGACATCACCAACACCTGATAAAGAAGACAATGCAGTTTACATAAATTTAATTCAGATGTATTTATAAAAAACGTGACGAAATTCTGATGAAATTTGTCGAAAGATGTATTTCATTTTTTTTTTGATAATAGTGATAATAATCTAGTGATGATTTGCGTTTTTGTACAGATGGTAAGGAAATAAATCGTGTATAGAGATCTATCATCATCATTATCAGCCTAAGGCCTAAGGGAGTCCACTGCTGAACATAGGCCTCCCCTAATGACTTCCATAGTGACCTGTTGGAGGCAGCCTGCATCCAGCTACGACCCGCGACCTTGACCAGGTCGTCGGACCATTCTTGTGGGTGGACGTCCTACGCTGAGACTTAGAGATCTATACTCAAGTGATTATTTTCAAATAAAGTAACACATGTTGATTTTAGTCTGAACGGAAATGAATATTCATTTTTGAACAGTTTATAACAAGTATCTGATACGCATCATACATGTATTAATGATTTTATCGACAAATTATATTTTCAAAAAAATGTATGTATATACTTATGTATAATAACAATATTTCTGTTACATTGTCCGTCCATTTTTATTCAATTATTGATAAACATTTCTACATACCAATGAAAGTAGCAATAATAGAATTTCTAATGAAAATGAGACGTGGTCTAAACAATAGCTTCACGGTTCGAAAATTAAACACTAGTTGTCAATGAACAATTACCTAACTAACATAAATGAAAAAAAACATTACATAGAGACGTTACCTTACACTTTTGAAATAAATAAGTAGTACGATCTACATGTATATGTGTCACTTACCTGTCTATATGGCAAAGGTCCTCCAAAAAGACTGAAACCGAGTATCGCATCGGATATGAGGAAGAAAAGCGCCCCAGCTGCTGCCGCCCGGCCTATAGCCAGCGCTCGCCACGCCATCGTCGCCAGCAGCATCCCATACACAGGTACCAGGACTTTAAGGCCCTCAGGAGGTGATATCAACGTCATATAGTACGCACACGCTGCGTAACACACGGGGGCTAGTAGAGGTCTTAATGGGTAGAAGCCAAAGGCGGCGATGTATGCTATGTGTGCGCCGGCGAAGGCAGCCATGCCAGCGACGAAATGCTGGGGCCAGACCAGCAGGGCGTCGCCAAGTGCGGACAGTACGAGACCAGTGGCGATGCGACGCGCGTACCATCCCCTGTGGAATGTTGGATACAATATAGGAATGAGTTCTAAAATCAAACTTATGCTAGTAAAAACTATTTAGTAAGCAATATGTATACAGTCCATGTCTCCGTTAAAAGAGGTTTTAATGCAGTCAGTTTTTTATGTATTCTTATTTTTTGGCTTAAAATTTTCATACATATTTGTATTTACGTATACCTGACGAATCTAAAACATACAATCATACATCCATGCTTGTATCCCCGGAATATCAATATCTCACGTACGAGTATGTATAATAATATATAACTAATAAGGATCGTCATGATCATAATCGTTTTATGATCATCATCAGCCCATATCCATACGTCCCACTGCTGGGCACGGGTCTCCTCTACAACTGCGATGAATAAATTAAAATAAAGAAACAAAAGAATTTAATTATTTTGCAAACAATACTTTACGTATTGATGTAAAAGTATTTTTAACAAATCCATACATTATCTTATCCGCCTCAATGTTATTGAACTTGGCAATACAACGATAATCGTGTGTAGAAATGTTGTTTCCGATAAAGAAATCACGCTTACTACGATTGATTGTGGATTTGTAACGCATTAGGTTTTGCGTATTGTTTGTATGGGTGTAAATAAACACGTAAAAATATGTGCGCAGTTAAAATTTTGGTAATAATTGTCGATACAAGGATTCAAAAGATTTTATCGGCAATTTAGTGATACAGTAATTTAAATAAAATAACAAGTATTACACATACATTAATCAAACAATCTAATATAAACATTGATTTGACAGTCCCGTGGCGCTGCTAGACACCAGCTTGTGAAACGAGAGGCCGCGTGTTCAATCCCCGCACCGAGACAAGTGTTTGTATTATCCACAT
The DNA here is from genome assembly GCA_907164795.1 of Hemaris fuciformis. Lineage (NCBI taxonomy): Eukaryota > Metazoa > Arthropoda > Insecta > Lepidoptera > Sphingidae > Hemaris > Hemaris fuciformis. The sequence goes on from OU015452.1 coordinate 11,516,835, forward strand.
AATATTCGAGCCTGTTTGTGAGACCATAAAGTCTCACATAGTTTCTGGTACCCGACACAAGACTAGTTTCTTAGTGTGAGGTCAGAAGCATGTGACAGCTGGGCATATTTCCATTCAGATCGGTCCCGCAAACGGGCGGTTAACAAGCTGATGTCTAATCAACCATGCCATTATTTTTGTACGTTTGGTGTCGCATGATGCTTTCCAAAAGTGTCATTTGGCGAGATACTCCGATCTCTCGTCAGTCGATATACTAATGCCGGCCTATTTAGCCTTATGTTTTATAATATAGTACTGAAAACGCTGAGTACCTACATCTGAATCCCTGTCACCTGTTACGGTCCCCTCGGCAGCAAAACGGTTGGTATTTTTAGAACGACGCCCCACGGCGGAAAGGTTGATTGCGAAAATAGATTGAATGGTTTTCTGATTTCCTATGAGATTCCACGAGATCGTATTAAATTTTGTTATATTATGAAGCTTATTAGTTCATACATGTGGAATACTGGACCCCAGGTCTCATATAGGTTTTATTTTATTTTATAAGAACATCAACAAAACAATTATTTTGTTTGTAGTTAGATATGGCATGGAATACTTATTATTATTTGAACCTATGTACTTAAAATTTATGGCACTTATTTTCTTAATTTTCGATGTATTTACTGAGTTATGTTCCAATGTAAATTGTATATTATGTATATTAAAGTCAAAGTCAAAATTATCTTTATTCAGACTTTTACAAACTCTTTTGAATCGTAAAATTTAATTATTTTTTTAAAATAAACTATTGCCGCTTCAAAACGTGTTATCGCTGTGGAGAAAAAACAAATTTTATTTATTATTTAAATTAAATATTTGGTCTCTTTAATTTTGACAATTTACTTAATCTTAATATACCTTACCTATGTATTAAGGATCTGTATTGTACTAGGTAGCTTTATGAACCTAGAAAGATTGCGGAACCTATTTCTAGTAGTATTTATAATTTTATACACGGTCGCATCAGGGTCACTGAAGGAATCATTGCCGGCGGCCTATATCCAGCTGAGGGCAACATTAGAAATATGGTACCTTGCGATATAGAGGTCCCGGGATCGATTTCCGGGTCGGGCAGTGTTATTGAGTTTTTCTATTAATTTTCAGTAACAGCACGGTGTCTAGAATTGTGGCTCAAAAACGGCGACAAACCCGCCCTCTATTACGTGGGACTGCAAAGCAATTGCCGAAATGTGGGTGCAGGAATGCACCTCTGCCTACCCCTTCGGGGAATACAGGCATGAGGTTATGTATGTATGTATAACAAAGATACTATGTTAAACGGATGGTATTTAAGGGGGGTATTAAGCCAGCTCGATGCATAATGAGGTGGATAGCCGGAACCTCGTTAATCCTTACACTTTCTCTCTATGGCTTCTACGGTTTAAGACACTTATCGCCTTTTTTGCTCCATTAAAGAAATGCCGGGTTAAAGATTCATGTAAACAAAATGCGATCATTAAAAAAGACTCAATACAATATTTTCAAATCTAAAAAAAAACAGGATTGCTTAGTTGATTCCGTTGTATACTATGAAACCTACGCTCGATAAGTTTAGGGTTCTGATCTTGTACCGGAATAAGTGTTATTGGCACTCACCCTGTTTCGGCAAAACGTACGTACGAGATTATGTGTGTATTCATTCATTCATAATTATCATTTAATTTAACCTAAAAGTACTGGTACCTAATAGTTCTTAGGAATTTCTTAAGTGTGTAGTCCGCCAACCCGCACTAGGCTAGCGTGGTGTACTAAGGCCTTAACCTTCTCAGTTGTAAAGGAGTGCCCAGCATTGGGACGTATATGGGCTGATGATGATTATAGAGGTGTGAGTTTACCCTTATTGAAACACATGTACATGTACTTACTTTTCGTAATCGAGTGAACCCTGATGCAAAACCACAACGAGAAGCAGACACAGTATGGGGGCGCACTTGGCCGCTACTGCTGTGGGCGAGGGGTCCCACCCCCCACCCCCCATGACCAGGAAGTACACGCACACGCACTTGAAGAACGGAACCAGACGACCGCCCACGCCCACGCGCTTCACCTGTTTAACAAACTTTATCTTTATGTCTGAATATTGTTATGAGATAAGGATCACAATTGAAATTTTGTTGCGTGTGGTGTTGCAACTCTGTAATTCGCTAATTCGTTTAAGTTTACGTTTATTTAGGTTTAGTTTATTTAGTTTAGTTGTATGTGACAATTGGGTAAATTCATTTATTTAATTAACATACATTACCGACTACGTATGCAAAATTTTAATGAATTATTAAAATAGCGACCAGTCAACACATACGTGAAAAAATATCGCGTGATAAATATCGACCTCCCGCGCATACTTGGAGTTCGCGGCCATCAGATTACATCGAGCAATAAATACCAGCAATAGCTGAAATCATGATCGTAGTCCAATGTCAACAATCACATTTTACAAATATAACATAAATATTTATATGGTTTCGACCATCTAGGTTATGCTTTAGTGTGTTTTTCGATTCTTGAATTTTAAGCAAATATGAAATATAATATACATACATACAGAGGCGGAGGTGTATTTCTGCACCCACATTTCGCCAGGTATGTAACGGCCCCATGTTATTCCAGACGTCGTGCTGCTTCTGAGAATTTCCTAACGGAAAAACCCTATAACCAATTTGCCCTACCCGGGAATAAATACAAAATACACCCAACAGTCACATACATAGTTCTGACCCCACACTAGGATACAAGTCCTGTGTCGTGGGTATCAGAAACTACGAGAGACTTTTCGGTCTCACAAACACCCAGACCCGAAACAAATATTTGTGGATCACACAAACATTTGTCTCGGTGCGGGGATCGAACCCGCAGCCTCTCGTTTCGCAAGCTGGTGTCTAGCCAACTGCGCCACGGGGCTGTCAATCATGTGAATCAAGATCATACACCAGCGAGACCACGAGATTTATCGTGATAAAACAAGTATTTTATCGGCGTCTTCCTTCCATGCGGAATACCATCTTAGCTCAAACTAATTTGTATAGCTTGCCATTCTAAGTGTTTTTTTTAAAAGAAGCATCCTGCAGGCCGGCATTATTATATTGAAAGAATCTCTACTTGATAGCTAGTCTATTTGGAGAGCAACGCATTGAATCAGATGATTCACTTTGCCGAGCCACAATAGAAAGATCCATATGAAAAGGCATCCATGCATAAAGATTTATTATTCGGAATTTTATAAGGCAAGCTGGGCTTCTATGGAAGTACCGCCACTGTTACAAATAACGCATGTAATACAGTCTTCATAAGCTTGAGCTTCACTACGAATAGGTTGCTTCATATAGCATGGTGCCATTACAATAATTACTTTAAAGTATAACATACTTATTACTTTGTAAAGATTCATTTAAAATGGAAAGAACTTTCAGACAGGAAAGTGAAGCCATGAATTCGTAAGTTTTTTTAAAGGATAACGGCTGTGTAGCAAGTAAGCGCAATGATTCATTCTTTTTTTTTTTTTTTTTTTTTTTGTTCTCGAGGGGAAAGCTGTTTATGGCTCTACTTCCCGCCAGCCCCGGGGGAGGGGCGGGCGGGAAGCGTATGTCGGGGTCACCGGTCTTCCAGCCCAGCGCGCGGCGACGTCATGTCCGCGCAGGTGTTAGTGCCGGGCTGGGTCCCTAACAATATCCCTAAACCGGCATACCGACCAAAACCCCCCGGTGGCCATCTCCGCGCCGAGTGGGGCGACCACGGTACGTTGGCGAGAAGCGCCAACCGTAATGCCGCAGCCGCCCGGTGCGCCTCCGAGACGTATTTGTCTCGGCCGTCTCGGAGTGTGTAGGGGGCGCAGTTGCGCCCCCACTAGCTTGGTTCGGGCGCCCCGGTTGTGGGTGGGCGCCCGCGACGTACACAGGCCACAGTGCCGCCGCCCCTCTCGGGGTCACTTTCAGTGAGGGCGCGCCGCCCCCGCAGCGCGCCCAGCGACCCCAAGGGCCCCTTTGAGTCGTCTTTTACGACAGGCAGGGGATACCGTGGTGGGATTCTAACGCCCCCTTGCCACAGGGCAGGGCGCCGGGTCTAATTATCTCTGTTTACCCGGCGCCTCCTTCTCTGACGTCTTTGGCGGGCGGGATCACTTCTTTCGCGTTCCCGCTCCGCGCTCTCCTTCTGCGACATGACGTGCTCGCAGAAGGAGAGCATCGCTCGCCACGACCTCGGACTCCCGACCATCGAAGAGATGACGGCCGGGAGCGTGAGGTCGTCACCAACAATTGCGCGGAGAGCGCTGCGCTGCACCTCCCAGGCTGGACACTCTTCTAGGGTGTGCTGGGCTGTGTCGTCCGGGCAGTTGTCACAATGGTGACACACGGCCGACTCCTCCTTCTGTGCCACCCGACACAGGTAGTGTCCGAAGCATCCGTGCCCCGACAACACCTGCGTCAGGCGGAACGTTGCCGCGCCGTGGCGCCTGTCCACCCACTGGTCGAGGACAGGACGCACTGCCTCGACGGTTCTAGCACCAGCACTGGGATTCTCCAGCCTGGTTCGCCATTCCTCCACGGCGGCCGTACGGAGGGAGGCTTTAATTGCCTCGACCTCTCTCGGGGCCAATCTGTCCCCGCGACTTGACGCCTCCTCTCGCTGATGGTAAAAGCGCGAGAGGATTTTGGCGTCAAGGTCCCACGGCAGGGACCCGGCCAGTACGCATGCCGCCTCGTGGGAGATCGTGCGGTAGCCCCTGATCAGTCGCTGCGCCAGCGCACGCTGAGGCCTGCGCAGAAGAGCGACGCAGCGCCTGTTCAGGGACTCGGCCCATACTGGGCTCCCATACAACGCCATAGACCGCACGACTCCCATGTACATCCTTCGGCAAGGGATGCCTGGACCTTCCAGGTTGGGCAGCAGGCCGGACAGAGCGCCTGCTACCCGCAGCAGCTTCGGCTGCAGCACCTCAAAATGGGCGCGGAATTCCCACCGACTGTCCAGCAGCAGCCCCAAGTATTTGAGCTGCTTGCCGATGGGAATTCGCACGCCCTGAACCTCGATGTGGGCCCCAGCAGGTGGTCCCATCCGAGGCCGGTGAAAGCAAATGGCCTCGGATTTGTGGAGGGCCACCGTGAGGCCCAGCCGCCGAATTCTCCCCGCCACGTTGCCAGTTCCAACCGCAGCGAGGTCGGCGGCCTCCTGGAAGGTCCCGCCCGTCGCAGTGACGAGCGTGTCGTCGGCGTAACAGAATACGCCGACACCCCGGGGGTTGGCACCACGGAGCACCCAGTCGTAGCCGATGTTCCACAGAAGGGGCCCAAGAACCGACCCCTGTGGAACACCGCACGACACCGCTCTTCGGTGCCACCCGCAGGCGCCCGGATACACCACGTCCCTGTTTGAGAGGTACGAGTGCACCAGGCGCCTGAGATAGGGTGGCACCACGTGGTACCGCAGTGCTTCCTCGATACAGGCCCAGGGCAGGGTGTTAAAAGCATTGGCGATGTCCAAGGACACCGCCACGACGCATTTGCCCCGGGCCACCGCTTCCTCCGCTAGTGCCTTGACCCGCAGAATCGCCGAGATGGTAGATCGGCCCCGCCGGAACCCGAATTGGCAATCGGCCAGGTCCGGGCCGACCCTCTCAAGATGCTCGACGAGGCGCGCATGGACGATGCGTTCGAAGAGCTTGGCGACCTCGTCGAGCAGCACGATGGGCCGGTAGGCCGATGGCGACTCAGCGGGTCGATTGCCTTTCTTCAGCAGGACCAGCTTCCCAGTTTTCCATCTCGATGGAAACTGGCCCTGCTCTAGGCACGCGGAGAACAGGCCGCGGAGCCTCGCCTCCAGGAACTCGACTACGAGCACCCAGACACGTCCTGGGATGCCGTCGAGCCCCGGGGCGCAGTTCTTGCTCCGCAGCCGAAGCACTGCTGCCTCTAACTCCCCGGGCGTCACGCCCGGGGAAGGACCCTCCGGGGTCTCCCTTGCCGAAACGGACGACGACGTCGATGCCGCTGGAGATCTCGGCGGCATCGGTGGAGGAACGACAACGACCTCGGTGGCCGGAAAGAGGGCGGCTACCACGTCCCCCAGGAGCTCCGGACGGAGACTCTGGGTGAGGGGGGGCGCCGGCGGGCGTAACTTGTTCAACGCCAGCCGATACGGGCGCCCCCACGGATCGCGGTCCAGAGTCCCCAAGAACTCTCTTCTGGCCGCAGCCTTCGCCTCTTTGATGGCCACCCGCAGCGCTCTCCTGGCCTCTTTATAGAGGCCGCGAAGCAGCCGCTCCTGGTCCAGGTAGTCAGCCTGGCGTATCCGCCGGCGCCTTAGCCTGGAGAGTCGGCGACGCGCCACCTCACAATTATATTTTAACTGCGCGAGCTCCGCCGACCACCAGTACACTTGGCGCCGCGGAGGGAGACGCTGGACTCGGGGCATCGCAGCGTCGCAGATGCTAGTCATTGCTGCCCCGAACCATTCGGCCTCCTCATCAACCCGCACCGGAGATTCCGGCGCGGGGAGCCAGGCTTGGACCAGAGCGGCCAACTCCAAAGCCTCTCTGTCGAGGCATTTTTGCGCCCATCGTGGGCCGCCTCCAATCGGGGCATTCGGTCTGCCGCTGGACTGAGTAGCGGCGGACGCGGAGACATCGAACCGAATGTAGCGGTGGTCCGACAATGTCTCCACGCCCACGAGGACTCTCCAGCCCCGGACACAGCGTGCGATGGTATCGGTGGCAAACGAGATATCTACCACCGATCCGCCGTTATGCCTCACGCACGTGTTGACCGACCCCCGATTAAGAACGGCCAGCCCGAGGGAGATCGCCCACTCCTCCAGGACCCTGCCACGAGCATCAGTCGCCGACGAACCCCAAGCTCGAGACTTAGCGTTGAAGTCGCCAGCTACGACTACCGGGCAAGGTTGGCCCTGCGACACCAAGGCCCCCAGCCGAGTTAGAAATGCCTCAAACTCGGACAAGGGTCTGTTGGGAGAAAAATAAACACCAACAATCCAAACACCTCCCAACAGAACCGCCACGCATCCCCGGTCCTTCGCTACTTTTTCGAAGGGCGGGGAGCCCGCGGCACCCTGGGTAATCACGGCCACCAAACCGTCAAGGTCCCCAGCCCAGTTTTCGCGGGGTGGGACAAAGTACGGCTCGGCGACCACAGCCACGTTCACCAGCCACTGCGCCATGGACTGAAGGAGCAGATCTTGTGCTCCGGCGCAGTGATTGATGTTCGCCTGGAGGATCTTGAAATCCATTATTGGGCGACCTCCATTTGCTCATTCTCGGCCTGCAATGGGCGCACGGGCTGCAGCTGAGCCGAAGCCCCAGCAGCAGTCCGTCCCCTACTTATTGTTCGGCGGCCTGGCTTGACCGTGCAGGCCTTGCTACCAAGTGAATGCTCCGCAGGTTTGTTTGCCGCGGCGCACAAAGTGCAATGCGGCCCTGCGGAGCAACCTCGCGCTTTATGACCCGGCTGACCGCAGCGGTAGCACAAGTTGCTACGGTCAGTCTCAGCGGTGCAACGCTCCCGGACATGCCCTAACTCAAGGCATCGGAAGCATCGCAGGGGTCTTGGTTCCAAGACAGTGACGCGTGCCGCCGACCACCCAACCAGTACACGACCAGTCCTGGCCACTCTCTCCGCTGCCTGAGCTGGCGCTCTGAGCCAGACCGCACCCAAGCCTGATCGGTCTGGTCTTACCTCGCCAACCTTTACAGCCTCCGCTGAACACTGAGATGCCGCGGCGAAGGCCTGTGCGACTTTCTCGGGGGTGACTGATTCGTCAAGCCCCGAGAGTCGCAGTTCCGCGGTTTTGACAGGTCGTGTGATACGAATGTCTTCCGACCCACGGAACACCTCCCTCAGTTTGGTTGCGAGGGAGTCGGCCTTCGCCTGGTTTTCCGGCCCGGGCACCTCAATAATGGTGGCACCCGTGATAGCCTTACGCCACTTTACATTAGTGATGCCGAGGTCCTTTAGTTGAACATGTTCTTGGGCCTCAGCAATTACTCGGGCGTACGAAATACCCCTCTCCTGCGCCCCACTTGCCAGCGTGATAGTGACCGCGGCGGATCGAGGCGGCCGGATTCGCGGTACCTGATTCTTTGTGGTATGCTGAGGCTGCTTGTCCGCACCTTTCCTCCGCCTCTTGCCTTTCTGTACCACCATGGTCCACGGCATCTCCATGGATGAAGGCGCTGGTGGTAGTGGCCGAGCCTCTGTCGGCGCAATGATTCATTCTGCGTTCATGAATGGGTCTGTACTTTGTAGTACTAAATTACTGCATTCAGTGTCATCCCGGCGGCCATTATAGCGTTGTTGTACTATGTTCATCCTGTTAATATTTCTATATATGTTCCTATGCACTTGTATGGAGAAACATTTATATCTGAATTATGTTAAGGTATTGGAATTAAATTATAATTATTACGCGTATATTTGTGTCTTGATGTCGATGCGGAACACAAATTCAAGGTCATCATACATACATACATAATCTCATGCCCTTATTCTTCTAAGGGTTAGGTAGAGGTGCATTTCTTCACCACATTTCGTTATATTTCAGTCCCTAGTAAGAGGGACAACCTGGTACAATGGTCGGACGACCTGGTGAAGGTTGCGGGACGTCGCTGGATGCAGGCTGCTTCCAACAGGTCCCTGTGGAAATCATTGGGAGAGGCCTATGTCCAGCAGTGGACTTCGATTGGCTGATGGATTGTATTGGATTGGATAGTAAGAGGGAGCGAGCCTATTGCCATTTTTATGGCCTTAATGCCTCTCCTAAAAAAAAAAAAAATTGTGTTACTTATGATATGGCTTTTAAGGCATCAGTTTCACAAGCCCATATACGTTCCACTGCTGGACACTGGCCTTCTCTACAACTGTAAGGGACAAGGGTTTAGGCCTTAGTCCACCACGCTGGCTTTGTGCATACTTCAACACAAAACAGATAACAGATTCCTAGTGGAAATTATAAGACCACGTATGTAATCTTAAAATCAAATATAAAATAAACATATTTTGTCAAATCTAAAGACGTTACAACGGCGTGAGAATGTTGTCTTTGAACATAGTAACATGTGCACACGCATATTAATAAAAGGAAAACATATTTTTCCTCATATAGTAGCAACGAGTCCGTGTTTTATTCGGTGCAATTAAGCTCATAATTGCAAAATTTAAATGTTCTTATAAAAAAAAAAAAAAAAAAAAAAAAAAAAAAAAAAAAAAAAAAAAAAAAAAAAAAAAAAAAAAAAAAAAAAAAAAAAAAAAAAAAAAAAAAAAAAAAAAAAAAAAAAAAAAAACACAGTAATGCCCGATGCGTCTGCACATAAAATGAAGAAAGAAAGATTATTACAGATAAGTATAATTATAATTAAATGTATTTTTCTGAGTTGAAGCATTATACAAGAATTTTTCGTCTGTAACTGTTAATTTGAATTATATGTAGGTAGTTCAATATTTTTTCTGAAATTTGCACTTCGATTTCGTCGTACTTCCTGTCATTCACAAGAAATTGTTTCAAGGTGTCACTGGATAGATATTACTTACAATTAGATACATTTTAACAATGGTATAAACTATAAAGTCATCGTTACTTGGGTTGATACAAAATATACACATATATATTTTTCTGCCTCGTGGTCTCGCGGTACAAGTATGTGCCGTGCGATCTAGAGGTCCTGGGTTCTATTCCCGGGTCGGGCAGTGTTATTGGGTTTTTCCATTAGGAAATTCTCGGTAACAGCACGGAGTCTGGAAATGTGCCCGAAAAACGGCAATAGGCTCGCCCCCTATTACTTGGCGAAATGTGGGTGCAGAAATGCACCTCTGCCTACCCCTTCGGGGAATACAGGCGTGAGTTTATGTATGTATGTAAGTATATATTTATTACTATACTATTACTACTATTATTACTACTATATTACTAATAAGAATATTATGTATATTTCTTATTGGATAGTGAGTGGCGGATAAACATACCAATAAACATACTATTAGCCACACATGTAAAGAAAAATTAAACGAAAAACCACATAAATTCAAGTCGGAATCAACAATTAATCACACAACTGCGGCAGTGACAATTAATGGCTACTTTTGGACTGCATTAAGTGCTTTGGAACAGCAGTAGCCTTGTCCAGACAACCTAATGTTAGGGTCGACCTTAAACCTTGACCTTGCACATGACACAAAATCGATGAGAGTATCATCCATCGCCAAAACTGACACAAGGTCGAAACCACCGTCCAGGTGTAAAGGGCAAAGGTCAGTCTGTGCGGTGATTCGCACGAATGTCATTAGGCCTTAAATACCTATTGTTTGATGGATTTGAAGGTAGAAACAAAAAATATTTTTGTGCATTATTTTAAGAAGCTGCAGTTGACAGTGAATCGTAAGCAGAATGGATTAGAGATTGCCGAAATTTTATCGGCGTTATTATTGCCTGCGCATGGGCCTGTACTATTGAAAGGGATAAAGCCTTAGTCCACCACAGTGGCCTTTTGTAAGTAGTAAGTGGACTTTGCATACCTGAAAGTTTCCATAAGGTGCACTCTAAGACTTTTTATGTTTTTTCGATTTATAGGTACATTAATGCGCATGATGATTCCTTTACAAAAAATCTTCAGATCGCGCATATCGGCAAACAAATATAGCTAGAAATGTCGTTGCAGAACTTTTTTTGAATATCATCATCAGTCAATATACGTCCCATTGCTGGGCACTGGCCTCCTCTACCACTGAGAGAGTTTAATCCATAGTCCACCACGCTGGCAAAGTGCGGGTTGGTGGACAACACAACTAAAAAATCCTAAGAACTTTTAGGCGTGTAGATTTCCTCATGATGTTTTTCTTCACCGTTAAAGTAAGAGTTAACACATTATGAATACACACATCACTTTGAAAAGTCAGAAGTGTGTCTGAGGTTTGAACCCGCGACTGACGAGATCCTTGCTTTTTTGTATATAATTCTAGTTAAACAACTTATCAAAATATATACACCATGTAGAAGTATAGTTATTATTCAGTATTGTATGTATCTTAATATAATATAGTCATGTTATAAATTACGTTGTGTGGCGGAACAATAAACGATCATTAGCTAACACTCAAGTTTCTAATGGAGTCAAATGTAGAGTGACCTTACATAACGAGTTTAATTGTTATCGTATCTAGGACATACATAAAATATACGTAGTACTTCAAGCACCGCGACATTAATCTTTATTGCTCCTCTTAACTATGCTCTTAACTAGAATCCATTTTATTAGAACATTGTTTTTTTTTTTCTTTTATTTATTTTGACAATTGTCTTGAAAAAAGTTTTAAAAAAATAGTTTAATATTGACGATTCAAAAGAACTTGTAAAAATCTATTTGAATAAAGATGATTTTGACTTTGACTTTGACTTTAACGTCAAGGAGGACTTTACCTAACTGAAGTAAAAAACCGCTTGCTAGTCTGCCTACTGAGGCAATAAAAAATAAATTAAAAAAAAAAGCATTTAAAAAGTGATATAAATGCTTATAGGTATATATAAAGAGAAGCCAGAAATAATATTCAAGAAGCAAACGCAATATGAACTAATGTAAGTAGTACATATGTATTTATACACGTAACTGAATAGTTGATTGTAGTCGTAACCGCAGAGTAAATATTAGGACCAACGTTTCGGAACGGAAATTTCCGTAACTACTTATATATATTTTTGCCGTAACTACTGTGTGCTGCTTTTGTTTGTTCTAATGGTTCATATAAATCTAGCTTTCTGCGCTGATTTTAGTACATTGAAATATGTACCTACATATATCATCATCAGCCCATAAACGTCCCACCGCTGGGCACGGGCCTCCTCTACAACGGAGAGGGTTTAGGCCTTAGTCCACCACGCTGGCCTAGTGCGGGTTGGTGGACCTACATATAATATTACAAATCTACCGGAAGAAAAAATTTAAGGCGAAAATCGTTGCGTGTTTTAATAATTACTTCATAATAAATAATACACGATAATCTTAGAGTTTATTAAGTCGTGATGGCCTCGAAGATTAGGCGGCGCAGTCGAGACGTAATCTCGGTGGCCACTGGGTGAAAATGACTTTAGGAAGTTATATGTTTTTATTATGAATTATGGGCTTAAAAGGTTAAGGAAAACATCGTGAGGAAACCTGCACACCAAGAAATTTCATGGGTGTAGTCCGACCCTCTTCTCCAGCGTGGTAGTACCTATACATGCATGGCCTTATAGTAGATAATTCATCATCAGCTAAAAGACGTCTACTGCTGTACAAAGGCCTTCACTAAAAATTTCAAGGCCCGAAGTCAGATGAGGAATATGTAGGTACATCCAAAAGTTTCCCGCGGTCTTTCTGACGATCTTAATAGAAAAAAAATCTATTAAAAACTACTCAAGAGATCAACATGATTGTATGCTTCTTAAGAACCATATTACTTTCTTCTTTACCATTAGAGTTGGAGTATTTAAAAACACCAAAGATTATGTGTAGGTACATGAAAGGGCTTGAAGATATGATAATATAATGACCGACTTTTCAATTCAAAGTCCTGAATTAAAAAATATTTAAATTGCGTGGTCAGCTAGTTTAGACAGCTCCTTAAATAACCGGTTCATATTAATTTAATTATAATAAGCACTGGATTGAGTTTTGCTTTCAGGCGTTATGTTATGTATGTATATATGTTATGTATATGTCAATATTTTTTTGTTTAAAACTACTGAACCGATTTTAGTTAAACTTAGCACACTATGTGCTGTTTGATCCAACTTGAGAGATAGAACAGTTTATATCTCAATATATAGTCGCAATATATTTTTATTATCTGACAAAGATTTATAATTACTTGTGAGTGCATAAAATTCGATCAGATGGCAGTTTTGGGGCTTAATAGAAAAAGAGTGGCATAAATAGGGAAACACACTGCGCCTTGCGAAGCTAGGATGCGCCATTACTTATAGATCAAAAAACTGAAAAAGATAACAGTTATGGTGATTAGGAAAGCGTAAAAAAATATTTCTTCTTTAGGATTTTTTAGCGTCAATGTTTTTATGAAGCAATGATGGCCTCGAGGTTTAGGCGCGCGGCCGAGAATTTCGGCGGTCGCAGGTTCAAACCCCAGGCACACACCTCTGACTTTTCGAAGTTATGTGTGTATTCACAATGAATTATCACTTGCTTTAACGGTGAAGGAAAACATCGTGATAAAACCTGCACACCTAAAAGTTCTTAGGAATTTCTTAGGTGTGTAGTCCGCCAACCCGCACTAGGCCAGCGTGGTGGACTAAGGCCTAAACCCTCTCAGTTGTAGAGGAGGCCCGTGCCCAGCAATGGGACGTATTTGGGCTGATGATGAATGTTTTTATAAGCACCATAACTATTACCTGTCTCAGTTGTCGATAACGGTCTGTTTACGCCTGTATATTAATTAAATTAAATTTTCCAATGGCTCGAAATATATTACGCAAGTTGTACGAAAACAAGGACGATAAAAATAAGTCGAACAAATATCGACCAGAACGGTTTTTATTACATTAGGATGTGTAAACAATTGTTTGGCTTTATCATAACCATAGTAGACTAGGTTTGGGTAAACACATTTTTCTTTGTGAGGAAAGAAACAAAGATATCGGATCGTATCGGATGCACTTTATTTTTATGCATGCAGATAACCTTAAAACATTATTGTTACTCACTCAAGGTTAAGGTTACATGTTTTTTAGACTTATCAAAATTTATAGGGCTGAGTTAATTTTGTATCCTATACTAAATAAAAACTTTAGCTTATTAATACCTACTTATACTTCTAACTTCTAAAAAAGGTAGAAGTGTTTTAGGGAAAACTTCGGCTGCTATTAGCATCATCATCATCAGCCCATATACGTCCCACTGCTGGGCACGGGCCTCCTCTACAACTGAGAGGGTTTAGGCCTTAGTCCACCACGCTGGCCTAGTTCGGGTTGGCGGACTACACACCTAAGAAATTCCTAAGAACTTTTAGGTGTGCAGGTTTTATCACGATGTTTTCCTTCACCGTTAAAGCAAGTGATAATTGATTGTGATTACACACATAACTTCGAAAAGTCAGAGGTGTGTGCCTGGGGTTTGAACATGCGACCGCCGAAATTCTCGACCGCGCACCTAAACCTCGAGGCCATCACTGCATATTCTGCTATTAGCAATCGAAGGCAATATTCTACTAGAAATTTCTACACCACTATCCACGTACCAGAAAGTAACAGACAAGCGTGTAAGTAGTAGAACTATGCGAAGAATATGACTCGGTTATGGTAGGGCTGGATCCAACGGGCCAGCACCACCAGCCACCACTGTCCCACAAAAAACGTATGTGAAGTAATGTTACTACCTTCGTTTGGTAAGATTTATTGGGACCCGATTTGCTGGGGAAGGATATTAATAATAACTTGGATGGTACCGTTTGTATTGTTATAAAAACCTTTTGCAAGTATGGGGCATTCCTAGATCACTTTGCTACATCGTTTTTCCTCATGTAAGAAATAATTGTAATTAGCTGTCGCAAACCTATTGGCGGATATCAGAAAGGTCATTTTTCCGTGCTCGTAAATCAAAGAGTTATTTATTAAATGGGACTTCTATTAGTGACCTACATACTTAACTTCACGCCTGAATTCCCAGAAGGGGTAGGTAGAGTCGCATTTTTGCACCCAAATTTTCCCAGGTACGCATCAGTCCCACGTAATAGGGCTTATATTTAGGTACAATTCCAGACGCCGTTATGTTACCCATAATTTTCACGAGGCAGTTTCATTACTATGTATGAATATTAGTATCCTCATATTTAAAGAAAAGTTAATAGTGTACATTGCGCGTTGCGTGTCTACAACAATGCTCGGACATTGCTTCTCATATTGACTTATCTAATTGAAAAACCTTCAGACTTTGCTCTGCAACCTGTATAAGATTCATTTAGACATCGGAAAATACATACATACATAAACTCACGCCTGTATTCCCCGAAGGGGTAGGCAGAGGTGCATTTCTGCACCCACATTTCGCCAGGTATGTATCAGTCCCACGTAATAGGGGGCGAGCCTATTGCCGTTTTTCGGGCACAATTCCAGACTCCGTGCTGTTACTGAGAATTTCCTAATGAAAAAAACCAATAACATTTTGCCCGACCCGGGAATCGAACCCAGGACCTCTAGATCCCACGGCACATACTTGTACCGCAAGACCACGAGGCAGTCGGAAAATGACTTAGACTAGGCACCTTTACGTGAATGGTACACGAAATAAAGGAAACATGAAATGAAATAATATTTATTGAATCTATAAAACGTCAAATAGATCATTTCGAAATTTAGTTTACCTCCCTGTTCGGATGGCAGTCAAATGCACAATATAGTAACATAATTGCTAGTTGTTGGTTGTATCCGTTCCGATAGCAACAATCGTACATACTACACAATATGTAAACTCCGCCATAGTAACCCACTCAACCGGGTCAAGCGTATCGCGTTCCGGAATTTGTTGCCTTCTACACACTTTGTTTTGAATCAAGCCGACGTATAAATTGTGTCGACTTTCATGTTTCTTTCGAAATTCTCAATAGCGGCTTGGAGTCCGGAAATATGCTTAGAAAAGCCTAGTATAATGTAATGTATACAGTATAACTCTGCTTAACCTTTCGGGAATAGAAGCGTAAGTAATATGTAAAACATTCGCGGAAAAGGACGGAGCGCCCGGGACAATTTTTTTCAAGACACGAAGTGATGTTATCTATCGCTATTTAAATATTCATAGCCCTTTTTTATCATTTTTTTTGGCTCACGTTTATTTTCGAAAGTTGTAATAACTTTGTGTACCCCCTCCCCCCACCTTGTCACTGTAGTTTAAGAAAAAAACCCTGGATATAGTGCATATAAGGGCGTGTTCACATAGAACGTCCATTTTTAACGGATCCTACTGGAGGTAATATTCACATAGCATTTTAACGGACGGATTTTAACAGATCCGAAGCTACTCGACTTATTATTTACTGGACCGTTATCTTTTACTGGATCCGCAATACTGTATTCTGTGTGAACTCGCTCATACAACTACATACGCTAATAACATATCCGTTTAAACGGTGGTTCGTTTAACGTTACTGGTGTAAAACGGACGGTCTATGTGAACGCGCCCTTACAAGTGCAAAATGCTTTTCCATGCTATTATAAATAAAATATTCCGTCTTTGGAAATAAATTTGAATGAAAATTGAAAATGTTAGTGTTGTACAGATAAACCTTCGATTTACGTTTATTTTTAGCGAAACCTTGTTGTATAAATATGTTTATTTTATAATATTCAATATTAATTACTTTATATGGTCATTTTATATCGTCAATAAAAAACATTCAATAATATTTAAAAATAAAAATAGAACTTGCGAATAAATATAACCATATTTTTGGTCTAAATTCGGAAGTTTTGCAATAGGATTCCAATACAAACTCAGCATAATAATGTCTTGATGGAAAAAGAAAAAAAAACAATCTATAATTGTAATACACGCGTGATATTAGCACGCGAACAAACTTGTTCATTGCATCTCGGTGTTTTGGTTTTATTTTTGTTATAATAGTTCGAATATTTTCAAGAATCGATGTTTCGTTATATATTCTAAATTCAAAATTTACTGTCATGAAACTTTTTAAAAATATACTTTTAAATAAACAAGTAAACAAAAACATAAGTTGATTTTAATTAATTCGTATACAACAAATACCACAACAAAGATATAAAAGATTTGTTATAATTTGTACATAAAGAAATAAAGGATTCAATTTATAAATATACTCAATATTGCATTCATTATATTATGAGAAACAGTGAAAGTGTATGTACACACCAATGCAGATGGAGAAATCATATTGCTTGCGGTCTTCTTATAAATGGTTATTGAAACAAACTGCGCACCACCGTTCCAACACACAAACTACGACCAACAAACAGATGGAACCCCGCGAGGATAGAATAAAAATAAATATGTTTGTTTTGATCCCGGTTTTGATAACACGGCGGCACAGCAAGTGCGCATTTGCAAACCTGACGAATTGAAACATCTCATATATTAGAGCTTTTAACTGTCCTGCGCAACTCTTTGAATTTGCCGGGCTATAAAATTCGTTCGGAAATAAGTATGTGTCAGATTGGTATTGATTTTTCTTTCTTATTATTTTTTTAAATTAGTAGGCTAAAATAATGTGATAATTACATTATATTAGTCACTTTTACAATATTTTTATGGGTAGGGTTTGATTAACGTATTATTAAGTGATAGGTAAATGAACTTTTAAGTGAACCTATAGTGTGAGACATTTTTGATTTTACAGACGATGAGAATTTTTAATGAAATTAAAAATTTTCAATTAATAAACAAAACAAGAGAAAAAATATGAAAACTATTTTATTTGATGTAGGTACTTACCTACCTAATAAAAATTTCTGTAGACAAGCGGCAGATGACTGTCAAGATAATCATAAAACACCCGCTGTCACCAACAGCTGATTAACACATTATCGGTTTTCTTTTAATAATTATAACTAACTTTTACAAATTATTTAAATCTTAGAGAGTGTAAACTTATCAAAAATGCCGAAGAAGAAGACTGGCCAGCGCAAGAAGGCAGAGAAGCAGAAATTGAGGCAGAAAGAGATACGTAACGCGCGCGAGCACGTCGATCTGGCGCAACACCCTTGTAACCTCGCTATGGATTGCGATAAATGCCTGAAGTAATCAAGTTATATATATACTATTGAACTTTTCTTACATTTCAGACAATCTTAGACTCACAATAGCGTCTAAACTCTTGACAAAACCTATATCCGTTGCCACGTCAAATAGCATTATGGGTAACACTAGAGAAAATATGCGAACGGTGCTTTCTTTGGTTAACTCATTAAGATAGTATCATTTTAAGTAACAATATTAGTGTTCGAAAAAAACAATATTATGAAGAGTTTACAGATTACTTTTAAGGTTGAAATAACCCTCAAAACCTTATATAGTAATGTTGAAATTTTATGTCAGAATGTATTACATTACTAGGTATGGGGCCCTGCCCGGGCGTAATTTTGAATTCCGTGCTCATTCTCGGGGTTAAAACATGCCCTATGCCCCTTCTCAAGTTTTTATATGTCTCCATACCAAAAATCATTCAAATTAGTACAGTGGTTTAGATGTGAAAGTGTAACAGAGTTAGTTTCGCATTTATAATATTAATATGGATTTCATTTAACATTTTTCCATTCATAATGTAGTTTATTGAATGTTACAGAAAGCAAAAGAACCGTGCATTCTGTTACTTTTGCCAAACAGTGCAGAGGTTACCCGCCTGTGCTCATTGTGGCAAGGTTAAATGCATGCTGAAGACAGGAGATTGTGTGGTGAGACATCCTGGAGTCTACACCACTGGTATGGGAATGGTGGTATGTATTAAAAAAAAATATAGCATTTTTTTTTTAATAAGTGATTATGTTATTCACAAGCACCTTTACCTTATACTTTTTCTATATGTAGGAAAGTTATGTCTCATTTTTTCTAGTTGTTTTTGGTTATTAAGAGGCCAGACTAAACATTTTTAGTTAACAAAGATTTAATCAATGTTAAAAATTCAAGATATTATATTTGAATTTGATAATGAAGTTGTAGATGTTTTTGAATACATAGAAAAAATTCAAGAGAAAATTCTAATAACAATTGATGTCTTATGACAATATTTTGAGGGCAGTGTTATAAACCCTGTTGAACCAGCCTATTCATATTAAGACAGGATAAGTGATCTGCCATTTACAGTTATTTTTGATTCTTTGACTGCACATACATCAATTCTGTTCTTTGTCATAATATGTGTTGTAGGCAGAATACTTCACAGTGAATATAAAATGTGGCGTATTAAACTATTTTCAGGGTGCTATCTGTGACTTCTGTGAGGCATGGGTGTGTCATGGACGTAAATGTCTCACCTCCCATGCATGCACCTGCCCTCTGATGGATGCTGTCTGCTTGGAGTGTGAAAGAGGTATATTGTTAAGCATTTCTAACAATAATATGTTTTTATTTAGCGCAAAAGAACTGTTTTGAATTTCAAAAGTTTTAGAAATAAAGAAATAGGGTATAATGTTAGGTGTCTAGTTATCTCAACCACTAACAATGGGGAAATGGAATGTGATATGAAAGTGATGCATAACATTAGTGTTCTGTGAAATATTTAAGCTACTCCAAGTAAAGTTTGTCTACTCATATTCTGGTATGGTCAAACTAACAACAGTGTCAATCAGTGTTGCCCACCCCAAGAAACTAAAAAACAGCAGCTCACTAATAAAAAAGCAGTAGAAAACAGTAGTTTAAGAAAATAAAAAGGCAGATTTCATATTTTTCTTTTATAATTAAAACAATCACCTACTTTTATTACTCACATACATTGTTATTATTATAATATTGATTCTAAATTTTCAATCTCATTTTTCTTTTTAATTTCGTACATATTTATATTAAATCTATTTATGTGCGTTTCTGTGTGTGGCTTCAAATAAATTGCAATCGGCTATTTAGGATTTGTGTATAATACTCCTTTAGTTGTAGTGGATATTCTGTTGCTTAATTTCTTTTTCATAATATGTATAGCTGAAAATAATCTTTCCACGGTAGCGCTGCTATGTGGGTAGGCACAAAATTTTTATTATGTGGTGATTATTAAGAAATACTTGCATTGTCTAGGTGGGTGTAGTGTCAAAGGTAGGTGGCGTTGAACGCTCATTGAAAAACAGTAAAAATCAGGAATGAAACAAAAAACAGGGTCATCAACATGAAAACAGCAAATCTACTGTTAAAACAGTAGGGTTGGTAACACTGGTGTCAATTCTATTTACAAGACAATGGTCATTTTAATTTAAACAATACATTTTCATTTATGGTAGAAAGTGGCTTAGATACTCATTTAAAGAAATGTCATGATGTTATAAAAGGAAAAGTTAAAGTATAGAGATAATGTGAAATTCTTTATATTTCCAGGTGTTTGGGAGCATGGAGGGCGCGTGTTTAGATGCTGCTTCTGTCAAGGGTTCCTGTGTGAAGATGACCAGTTTGAACACCAAGCCTCCTGCCAAGTGCTTGAGTCTGAGACTTATAAGTGTAAGTAACTGATTAACAAAGTTATTGTTTATTATAAAGGTGGCTAATAACTTAAACAAGCTGAGAAGCACATTTAACAGCAATTGTTCAAACACAAACTTCTCAAAATTTGAGCGACTTAAGATGTCATTGACAGCTATGGCTCAGTAGGAATTACTCAGGTGTGTAGTCTGCCAATCCGCACTAGGCCAGCGTGGTGGAGCTGATGATGCCGTACGTCTTCAATCAACGGGGCGGCATTCATTCACTAAATCTATTTATTGCTGTATATAAATATGTTTTTATGTTCAATTATTCAGGTCAATCGTGCAACCGTCTGGGCCAGTACTCGTGCCTGCGCTGCAAGACTTGTTTCTGCGAGGAGCACGTGAAGCGGCGCGGAGTGAAGCTGGCGGACCGGCGCGCCGCCCCGCCCTGTCCCAAGTGCTCCTACCCCACGGCGGTCACGGCCGACCTCAGCATGTCCAGTAAGTACACCACCGACCAGAATTATAGGCTTGATTGTTGAGGAAAATGTAGCCATAAAAAAATAAACACAGACTGACAGCCCCGTGGCGCAGTTGGCTAGACACCGCTTGCGAAACGAGAGGCCGCGGGTTCGATCCCCGCACCGAGACGAATGTTTGTGTGATCCATAAGTATTTATTACGGGTTTGGGTGTTTGTGAGACCAAAAAAGTCTCTCGTGGTTTCTAATACCCACGACGCAAGACTTTTATCTTTATGTGGGACTAGAACTATGTATGTGACTGTTGGGTGTTGTTTATTTATTTATTTAAATTGAGGCCATCAGTTTAGTAATGTATAGGTATTCTGAGCTGATATGTTAATAAAATTAGGATAACAATTCTCAAAAAAACATTCAAAATACTCTAGCAGGTTAGATGTGAAAGCGTAATAGACACACAGTCATTATTACATTACATATTTATTTATTTTATAAACTCTTTATTGTACATTAAGAAATAAAAAACAAAACAATATACAAACAGAACGGAGGGTAGTTAATGTTAGAGTTTCTTTCGCTTTTTTAATATTAGTATAGATAGATAAATACATAAATAATCTCGCGCCTGTGTTCTCCGAAGGGGTAGTCAGAGGTGCATTACTGTACCCACATTTCGCCAGGTATGTATCAGTCCCACGTAAAAGGGGGCTAGCCTATTGCCGTTTTTGGGGCACATTTTGAGACCTTGTGCTGCATTTGAGAATTCCGTAATGGAACAACCCAATAACACTTTGCCCGACCCGGGAATCGAACCCAGGACCTTTAGATCGCCCGGCACATACTCGTGCCGCGAGACAACAAAGCAGTGGAGACATTGATAATTTATTCTTTAAATTAACATATTATACATACTGTATAACGACTTTTAATAATCATCAGTACCTGGATGATTTTTTTTAAATTGTGTTTTTTGGAAATTATATTTAAGTACAAATTACTAATAAAATGATGAAATATGAATAATGTTACTTAACAACGCCATCTGCTGTTGTGTCGTTAAAGCAATTAGTTGCTCACAAAAAATAGTATTATTATTCGCCAATAGATGTCAGGAAGAGTCTACTCAAACGCCTCCTTTTTGTTATTTTTCTTCCAAATGACATTTTCTAAAAATGATTCCTAGCTAGATCGATTTATCGCCCCCGAAACCCCCTATATACTAAATTTTATGAAAATCGTTGGAGCCGATTCCGAGATTCCAATTATATATATACAAGAATTGCTCATTTAAAGATATAAGATAATATAAGATTTTATAAACAGGCTAAATCCATATTATATTTCTTGAGGTAAATTGTTTTGTGTAAAATATCATGACAAATACCATATTATGCATTGTATCAAGAAGTGATTCATCATAAAAACATAAGTGATACATTTGTAACAAAGGATGGATGAGTGTTCGTTACGTCGTTTTGTGATGCATCTTATTTGAATAATGTTGATAGTTTTTAGTCGTGATGGCTTTAGGTTAAGGCGATTCAATTTTCAAAGCTCAGCGGTCGCAACCCGCGGGTTCAAACCCCAACAAGACCCCCAAAGACTTTTTAAAGTTATGCATGTATGCACAGTTAATTTTCACGTACTTCAACTGTGAAGGAAAACATTGTGAGGAAATCTGCACATCTAAAAGTTCTTAGGAATTTCTTAGGTGTGTACTTTGCTAACCTGCACTAGGCCAGCGTGGTGGACTAAGGCCATACCTCTCTCAGTTCTGGAGGCCCCTGTCCAGTGGCGGGATATTCATATATGGACTGATGATGAGGATAGTTTTATTAGAGACTTTACGCTAAAAATACTATTTTCGGTTTGGAACCTTTACTAGTCACAATAAAATTTAACAATACAATGTCTTGAAATAATTAAAACTTAAACATGTTAAAAAATGCATGTTAGAATCTAAGGTAAAATCTCTTGAAATAGTGCTAAATTCTAAATATGTTGAAATTGTTGCAGCGCGTTCTCATCGTTACGGGCGCCAAGGCACTGCTCCCGCCGAAGACGACGACGATGGATACTCTGGATATGGTAAACTACTTAATATACTTTTATCAACCATAAATTTGGCTCCAGTAACATTTTTTGTAGTATGGTACGCCCATGCCAATAGTACAAACTGAAACAGATTGATATTATGTAGGCTGATGGCAGATCGCGCCTAACTCACCATACTACTGGGCTGATTTCTTAATTCAGGGGTCGCTATCCTGGTGGATACGAAAGATATTACACCCAGCAAAATTAAACTTCACTTATATTACTAAACGAAATGCAACTTTTGTTTTACTAAGAATTTTTGAGATAGAGTTAAACTATTCCTGCCAAACCGGCCCATTTATGCCGCAATTCAGGCCTGACGTTTGCCACTTACTTAGCAATAAAAATATTAAAAATTTGATCTATTAATACAATGATAATTTTTACTGATCTGGTATAAAAATATTTTGATTATTTGAAATTATTGACCTCTTAAGTAGGCTACGCGTGGACTGTCATGTCGCAACAGGAACGAATAGATTTTTTTTTACCGTAACAGTTAGGAGGAAAACAGGTTTGAATTTCAAAATGTGTTTGGAAAAAATCCATCACTAATTTTCTTTTTTAATTCAGGTGATGAGGGTGGTGCGGAGGGCGGCGACTATTCATACTCTTATTCCGAGTCTGACGACGAAGATGATGATGATGATGATGACGACGATGAAGAAGACAGTGATGATGAAGACGAAGAAGAAGAAGCTTCTACTGCTGCAGCAAGCACTAGAAAGTAGCTAAGTGTATTGTGATGTGGCAATACAGTTTATTGTATATTAATTATAATTAATATAATATACGTTTGTAAACTATGGTTCCGTTTTCTTTATGACCTCTTGATTCAAGACACACTACCATAAAGATGCTGCATGAAAAGGAATTTATCAGGCATATGATGTCGATGTTGCTATGCACATTTATGTAGAGTGGCACGTAAGTTTCTACTAATATTGATTTTTTTATACTTAAATACTGTAACATAATTAAAATCAACTGACTTATTCAATATCTTAATAACTTGAAATTGCAAATAAGGTTAAAAATGAATCTATGAACGTCGTCGTTCATACAAACATTTTAATTTCTACCAATTGGTGTACTTATTCGTGTAATTGCACGGCAACACTAAGACAATCTCGGTAGAATTTCGAAGCCAGTAAGGCTGGGAACACAGGCACTTGCATCTGACAGTTTGACAGCTACGCAGCAATTTACCAGTTGCAGTGATAATATTGTCTTTTTTTTTATTCGATTTAATCGTATTTTTGATAAGCGAGAATATTTGGCGGATTGGATAGTTGGTTTGGTTCTGTGTGTGCAAAGGCGGGAAACGCGCGATGACCGCGGCGGCGGGCGGTCGGTGAAAGTGCATGTTGTGACCGTGAGTGATCGGCAGCGAGTGGATGACGATGGGCGTGGGCCTGCAGCCGCTTGAGTTCACCGAGTGCCTCGCGGACAGCCCTCAGTTCCGCGAGAACCTGCAGCGGCATGAGAAAGAGCTGGAACGCACCAGCCAGCAGATAAAACGGCTCATCAAGGAAGTGAAGGATGTGGTCCAGGCGGCTAAACGTGAGTAGTGCCCCCTTACGCTCCCTTCACTGTTCGCTGCAGCTCGAAAGCGGCAAGGTCGCATTACTCATTCATTACACAAAGGTTTTCAAGATATCTATACATGTAATTTTATGGAGGTCGTTGGAATATTCATGTCATATGTAGTAATTCAAGATAATACGTAGGCAAAAACATAAGTTAGGTGTAGAGAATTTCTGAGATCCAATATTCACCTTCATACTAAAGTTAAATTGACTGCCTAATTAGAATTTTCTTCTGAATTCAACCTCTCATATATTAAACTGGTTATTTTATTTTCTTTCTGTATGGAGATACAGGAAATGGTTTCTAATTGTTGGAAGTACTGTCTACATCCCAAGTTAAATTGCTGTAATATTCTTGATAGAAGTTTATACTAAAGACAAGTTGAATTTTTGTACTATGTGATATAAACTTCCATTGAATTTGATGAGAGAATGAAATCCCAGCAATGAGTTTTGTGTAATTAATGAGTTTAACTGGATGATGTGCTTCCTTCATCATCTATTAGTGTTTTCAGATTTTGATCCTGGTTTAATTTAATGTTGAAGTAAAAAACCAAAATTAAAGTGAAAAATTGTAACAGAAAACACAAGTAAACTAAATTATTTACAAAAAGTCATCACATTGTATAAAAAATATTGTTTATTCATCAATTTACTTTGTTATTATTCTTTTATTCATATGATAACCAGCTCACAAGTTTTCTGACTGTGGTTAAAAAAGCATAGTAAACTACTTTATCATAGCTGAAATAGTCCACTCAAAACTAAAACTAACAAACCATAAATGGCTGATATATCAAGCATATTTTTGCAAAACAAGGTAAATAATGCTTGGTTACTTTTCATGTTTTTTGAAGGCTTATTTCAGAAAACAGACTAGGCTAGCTTATTGACTTAGGTATTTAATAACATATTTATTAATGTATGCAATTTTTAGCAACATAACTGAGATATAGCTTGCTCTAAGTGTTGCGCTTCAAAAAAATTACTGTTATATGCTCTGATCTTATGAATCAGACAATACATTTTAATATAATGTTGCTATGAATGATTATTTTTTTAAGGGATTTACTTATGCTAAAGGTAATTTCAATTGGTTAGAAGTATTTTGTTTATTTACTAAGATAACTTTTAGTGAAGGAAAACATGATGAAACCTGCTCACCTAAAAGTTGTTGGGAATTTTTTAGGTGTGTAGTCTCACA
Source organism: Hemaris fuciformis (assembly GCA_907164795.1). Taxonomy (NCBI): domain Eukaryota; kingdom Metazoa; phylum Arthropoda; class Insecta; order Lepidoptera; family Sphingidae; genus Hemaris; species Hemaris fuciformis. The sequence goes on from OU015452.1 coordinate 11,542,369, forward strand.
ACCTGCACTATGCTAGCATGGTGAACTATGGCCTAAACCCTGTCAATGGTAGCGCAGGCCCGGGCAGTGTATGTATATGGGCTGATGATGATAGATAGATAACTAAGACAATTACATCTGATTTAAATCAGATACTTGGACAAAGCCATGCTTTCTATCAGAAGCAATGTTCTTACTCTTACATGCCAGTATTTAAAAAGCCACAATTGTACATAGAATTGGTAAATTTCTATTTACATTGTTTTGAGTATTGTTTATGTAGTATTATGCCCATTCAATAATTACTCGCCCAATACAGGTCAGAGCAAATGACCGCCATTTATAACACAATTAGTTGTACTGATAACTTATCAGTTGGTAAACAGACCGTTTGCCATCTCAATGAGTGAATGTGTGGCCATTGTATCATGTACTGAACAAGATGCCACCTCTGAGTTTATCTATAACAATTCTTTAGGGAAAGATAGTTCATCTGATAATGTGTGTAATTGATGTTGTGTTTGATATATTAGAACTAATGGCAGCTTAATTAGTTTATTTTCCTATTATGTTTGAAACTGCTGAATTATGATATCTATTAATGGAATGAAAGATCAACACATTTGTTCAACTCGGGTGTTTATTTAATACTGACTTACTTACTAATACATTGAATATCACCTATAAGTACATAGGTTACTTCAACAATATATCGTAGAAAGCATTTTTAGTATAAGAGATTAGGATGGATAAAGAGAGGATCATACAAGAAGACACATCCTACCAGGAATTGTATCAATGCTATGCAGAAAGCGTTTAAATTTATTTAACAGATCATTATAATTTTTTCTTGGACTATTCAAAAGCCCTGGTTTAAGAAAGTTATACATTATTGGGTGGTACTATTACGGGATTGACTTAACACGCTTTGTAATTAAAATTTTAGTAACAAAGAGACAAGAACAATTTCGTATCAAATTCATCAAAAGTGTTAGGCGATTTTATCCTGCATCTGGCGGGGCATTCCCTCATCGGATATCCAAAAAGTAAAGTAATATATAATTCGACATATAGAGATGCATTCAAATCACACAATTTGCATTTAACTGTTTATAATCCCACATGCACTGTCTTATTTGGTTACACTTGACTTAACAACGTAAGATACATACCAATTACGAAGTAATTATTGTTTGCAAATGGTTTATTGCCAAAATAATCCTATTGTAGCCGAGTTGTATATTTAAAAGTCTAAGACCTATTCACACAGATCTGTCGCGCTCTACACGCGTTTGAACGGATGGTCTTTCACAATTTTTTTATCTCTTAAAAACATGATGAGGTAGGTTCTAACCAGTGCAACATATACAGACTGAAAAAGAGGAAAGATTTTAAAACGAACCGGTTCCAGTTAATGCTATGATGTGGTCAACATCACAATATTCAAAGGAGCACGTCGAGAACAAAAGGTTTTCTCAGCTTCATTAAAAAAAATGAAATACATTGTAGTTTTGCTACACATAAACAATATTCCAATTAGAGTACGTTTTGTGGGAAAAAATGCGGTTGTGTGCTCTTACACTTCGCACTTTGTTGTGATGAGTATTGCGCTGGAGTTACAGGCTCGAATTCAAAATGGAGAAACTGCTAGACGGCAAATAACATAGATATTAATTGTCTTCATAGCGTTGTTGATACTTTTCCAAGTGTAATTAGGTAATTCAAGAATCTTGTCCGCTACTATTGCATATGGAATACGGCCCTTAACACATTGTGCATCGTTCAATTCCAGTGTTTTTTTTTATAACGTTCGTTTTAAACGTATCCTAGACCGGGTAATAATGGTAAATGTATCTGGAAATATTCTGGAAAGAAAGGTCCATAACATTATGCACCAATTTATCCACGAGTCGAAAATTAAAATAAAGATCTAACTAATACGTCATCATTATTGCACATTTATTTACGTCATAATTCTTTAGCTCACGAAAATGTTTATCAATTTTGTCTAAATAATGTATGTCGACGCTGGAACATAACGTTTATAATTAAATGTTTTTCCTCTACACAATGTTTGTATTGCGTATTAAAATGGTTGTTGATAATAAACAGGCTTTCGTGACGTTGTTTATATAAAAATTACCAAAAAGATATTTGAATAACTAGTGTAGTCAATTTTGTACTGAAATGACGCAAAACTCCTCCTACAGTTGCGAGCGTTTAGTCGAACACCATGGTTCATTGTGGATGGGACCCTTCCCTCGCGGTAATAGCTTAAAATTTACTATTCGAAAGCACTTGTAAAAGTCTAAATGAATAAAGATAATTTTGACTTATGTAGGTTGTGTTAATTCCAAGGCAAAAGTTAAGCAACTTCTCTCACAGGTTTAAAGCGTTTGGTAGTTACTAAATATGTATGCAATTTCTTAAAGTTAAAAGAGTGTATTTGGCACTCTATCACGGCTATTTTGGCGGTTCATATCCGGCTTTGCTTCTGAGCAGTTAAACAATATGGTAACATTTAAGATGGGGCTTTCAAATATGTGCCTTCCATGCAAATGCATTTGTGGTGTTTACCTATGTAATGAGGTTGTTGTCATAATTAATTTAAATTAATTTTGACCACATCGTAGTATCGAATGCCTATTTTGTAGTAATTAAAAACTTATGATTATTACAATACTATGTTTATTGCATTTAACCTAGGTAATGTTAACTTACAAGTCTTGTGTTTCGCTTATTACATCATCAGCCCATATACGTCCCACTGCTGGGCACGGGCCTCCCCTACAACTGAGAGGGTTTAGGCCTTAGTCCACCGCGCTGGCCTAGTGCGGGTTGGCAGACTACACACCTAAGAAATTCCTAAGAAGTTTTAGGTGTGCAGGTTTTATCACGATGTTTTCCTTCACCGTTAAAGCAAGTGATAATTCATTGTGAATACACACATAACTTCGAAAAGTCAGAGGTGTGTGCCTGGGGTTTGAACCTGCGACCGTCGAAATTCTCGACCGCGCGCCTAAACCTCGAGGCCATCACTGTTACTGTTTCGCTTATTAGGAACTACGAAAGAGAGCCGAAACAAATTACCAATGGAACACACAAACTTTTGTTTAGATGCGGGGATCGATTCCAGACCCGCTTGTATCACATACAGATTGTATGAAACTGCACATTGAGCACGAAGGTTGTCAAGCGTTTTCGAAGATTAAATAACATTAATTCATTGATACAAAAACGTATAAAAAATTATATGAATTTAGAATTACACGAATTTTAAAAACTGTTATCTTTATATAATGGTACGAAGAACTTTTTGTAACGTGATCAGTGAATGTCCCGACACAATAGTAACGACACTGCGAGCCCTTGACGGTCCACTGCTTGAACGTAAAATATCTGTGCACTTGATCAATCGCCCAGTGACATTGAGCCGCCATTCGGTGGTACCTGAAACCCTCTCAATGGTAGAGGAGGCCCGTGCCCAGCAGTGGGACGTATATGGGCTGATGATGATGATGACGAAGATATTCTATTCATATTTCAATCATGTATTTGACAACGAGAATGGATTTGTCGATTAGTAGAATTTAATATCAGCAATTTGTTCATAATAATTATTGTTTCCATTTGAGTAAGCCTCTCAATTGTAGAGGAGAAAATGTATATGAACTTATCGTGGCAAAGGCCAGTCCAAGTTGTGAAACGATAGGTTCGATCCCCGCACTGGGTAATGATCCACAAGGCAGAATATTATCACTCCCTGACGTAGGTTGTTGATGATGGGTTTCCTCGATAGTTTGCGGGGGATAGAAAGAAAGATTGCGTTCATTGGCGGTGTTGACCATGTAACAACAGGTGGCTCGTTTGCATCCTTTCCCATTAAAAGAAAAAACAGTCCGTCGTATATATCGTAGTCTTTGTAGCCCTGCGTTTAAGCGTTAAAAAAGTTTTTTCGCCCTATTTAGGTGTGGATATTAGAAACATTTACTCGAATAAATCGAAATAAAATTAATTGTATTACACTCTTTTGTGCGAGGATCGAACTCAGGGCCTTTCATTGGGAGTATGGTTTCAAATGGAGGCTATGTTATAAGCATATATTGCAGTTATAAAGCGCTCTCATGTCGTTCTGATTACTAACTGCAATTTCTACAAGTAAAGTGCGGGAAACAGTAGGTAATATTTCCTGCGTAATATCCGAGACATCAGAATAAGTTATAATTTCTTATCTTAGCGTCAATCAAGGATATAAAGTTGATGACGTCAGTGTTTTAATGGACACTTTCTAAAATATATGATTTTGTCCGCTTTTGTGACAAGATCAAGTAAATTATAAATGTACCGTTATTTTTTATAGCGACATTACACGTTTTTTGACTATACATAGTTTATTTTTGTTTTTATTAACTTTGGTCTACATTATAAATTAGAACGTCCCAATTCATAAATAGTTGTAATCTAGTCTCAAAAAGTACTAAGTATTGTCATATCATTGACCTAGCTCAGCTGAATTAAGACGGTGTTTGATTCGAGACCATAAATTTGTGAAATTTCGTATAAATACTATGGCATACATGGTTATTGAAATCGTCGTGAAGAAACCTTCTTGCTTGGGACTCTCCGATGTGTAAATATAACCCTATTTTTTTACCCGCGCGAATTTGTGCGATCGAAACAGTCAACAATTTAGTTTACTGCTTCATACCCCCAGGCACACACCTCTGACTTTTCGAAGTTATGTGTGTATTCACAATGAATTATCACTTGCTTTAACGGTGAAGGAAAACAACGTGATAAAACTGCACACCTAAAAGTTCTTAGGAATTTCTTAGGTGTGTAGTCCGCCAACCCGCACTAGGCCAGCGTGGTGGACTAAGGCCTAAACCCTCTCAGCTGTAGAGGAAGCCCGTGCTCAGCTGTGGGACGTATTCGGGTTGATGACGAACGTAAAACAAATAATATTTTATTGTGTTCAACAGTATCAGAATGTTTAGCACGCAGTCAACACGACAGGAAATTGTCCATGTCTATCGGTGTTCATATTGTGATTAATTGATTGAAATAAACGTATGTTATGTTAATAGCAGCGTACAGTTACGTTATTTGATACTTGAGTATGTTTATGTATGCCTCATGGTCTCGCGGCACTAGTCTGTGATGTGCGATCTAAGGGTTCGATTTCCGAGTCGAGCAGGGTGTTGTTGGGTTTTTTGCTTAGAAAATTCTTAGTAGTTGCTGAGAGTCTGAAAGTAAGCCCCTAGTACATGAGATTAACGATAATTCGCGAAACGTGGCTGCTGAAATACACCCTTCCCTGTGTATGTACATACATATATAATAAAGTGCTTAGTTAGATAATTTAAACTACATACATACATACATAAACTCACGCCTGTATTCCCTGAAGGGGTAGGCAGAGATGCATTTCGGCACCCACATTTCGCCAGGTATGTATCAGTCCCACGTAATAGGGGGCGAGCCTATTGCCGTTTTTCGGGCACATTTCCAGACTCCGTGCTGCTACTGAAAATTTCCTAATGTTTTAACACTTTGCCCGACCCGGGAATCGAACCCAGGACCTCTAGATCGCACGGCACATACTTTTGTACCGCGAGACCAGAGGCATTCATAATTTAAACTATTTGATCGGATGTCGATTCATGTGAAGCTCACCAACTCCTATACATAGATTGTCACAATTATATGCAGTCTATCACAGTGGCACTAAGGTTCAATTATAAAGCTATGGAAATTTATTGCTCGTCCGATGTTATTAAAATTTTGTTATCTACACCAGACGACTGAAAAGCAAAACGATTGGTTTTGCCCAACGCTGCAAGTTACCCACGTTACACAATAAGATATAGAATTATGCGTTGCATAAAGCCCACGGGTTAGCCTGAGGAGTGAACAAGGGGGAGGGGGGGTTACAGAGGGACACTGGCAACTCAATTAGTAACCGCCGGTGGGGCACGCGCCGTCAGATCCGGTTGTTTTGCTCTGACTACGATAGGATGATTGGTGTGACGATTTTGGTTAACGTACAACATCAGACAAATTGAATGATATTTATTGAATTTTAAAAATGTCAAATACATCACTTAGATTCAGTCATTTCAAAATTGACTAGAAACTCTAGTGTTGCTCTTTTCCAATCAAGAAATAGTTTACAATATTGATACAAACATTACATTTACAAGTGATCAGACTGCCTCGTGGTCTCGCGGCACAGGTATGTGCTGTGCGATCTAGAGGTCCTGGGTTCGATTTCCGGGTCGGGCAAAGTGTTATTGGGTTTTTTCATTACGAAATTCTCAGTAGCAGCACGGAGTCTGGAATTGTGCCCGAAAAACGGCAATAGGCTCGCCCCCTATTACGTGGGACTGATACATACCTGGCGAAATGTGTGTGCAGAAATGCATCTCTGCCTACCCCTTCGGGGAATATAGGCGTGAGGTTATGTATGTATGTATGTGATCAGACAAGATATACTACAATGAATATTAAAAAGGGCTTGAGTGATGTATCAAAACGTGTAGTCAGGAATCAGTAAAATGGTTACACACACAGGGGATTTCATTTAATATAATTTATTAAAGCCCCAGTTGTCAGTTATGTTCACAGTTCGGCTCCCAGTGTATCACACTATACATTTTGTTTCGTGGGTATTAAAGACCGCTAGAGATATTTCGGATTCAGCCTCTAAACAAATGTTTGTGGATCGCGCAAATAATTATCTTGTTCCCTAGATTACGCGAAGGCACTCAAAAATAATTTTGGATATGACTTTACAATACATACTTCTCCACAATATAAAAGCGACGGATATTCAACTTTATATAAGTTTTCTTACGTCAAAAATACAGTCAATAAATTGACAAAGTATTATCAATGGATTATTAAGTTCCGACGATGTACATAAAATCAGATTGTGGTGTTATCACCAGCGCGATTAGGTAATGTGCACCGCGAACGGCGCAACGAACCCGCCCGCGCGATAATTGTGTAAACTGGCGACCGATTGCGATTTTAACACTTTTAATTCTAGTGAAAAATATTAATCATATCGAGGAAACATGAGTTATAACAGATCAGAAAAAAAAAATGCTTGTTAAGTCTACCAGGTCGCACTAGACCGTCGTGATTGATTAAAGTCCTGTCAAGCGTTCCGGAGTATAGTGTCCAGCTTAAACTTAGCTCCATGAAGCTTTTGACAGGGTGTTAATAGACTGGGATTGAAAACTAAGACAGGTAATATTTATGGTGGTTAGGAAAACGTCATTACCTTTTTGGGTCTTTATAGCGTCAACGTGTTTGTAGTCATCGTAACTATTACTACTAACTATTACTAATTTATCAGCATCACTAAATTAAAAGTGTCGTTGTAATGCATTAAAATATAATTTTATGTACATTGGTGAAAGTCCCTTGCGATTTGACAAAATTATATCGGTTTGCATGAATGAAAAAAATTTTGGTCGGGAAATTTTCCGATAGTCTGAGATTACTAGTATAGGTTCACATTATTATTATTATTCTCAGTCTATCGCCGTCCACTGCTGAACGAAGGCCTCACCACGTAGGCGCCAACCATCCTGGTCTTGAGCAGCCCTTATCCATCCGCTACCCGCCACCTTTCTCAAGTCGTCGGACCATTGTGCTGCAGAACGTCCTACACTACGTCCACCTAAACGCGGTCTTCACTCCAACACGTGTCTGCTGCAACGGCAGTATAGGTTCATATTGATAAATTTATATTTAATTATTTACCTCTCCAGTAGTTATATGCTGTTATCAATCCGCGCACTAAGGTGCATCTCTCGCTTTCTGCATTCATACCATCGTACATAGCACCTATCGTTCATTTGCACCAGCCTTGCGGATGAAATATGCATACATTAGTACGTTGCATGCGTTGTGTCCGTCTGTGTCGTTGATGACGTGATTCATGCCGTTTCTAACTGCATCGCAGGCGTTGCCGCGCCAGGCCGCGTGTCGCGGTATGTGTGCCAATGACTTTCTTAATTAGAGCCACAATCGGCTACCGGACATGCAATTTTGGCACTTATATCGGAAGTTTGTATGTAGCTCAATTTCTTAGGATATGCTATTGCCATGTTTCAGTAAGTTTCAATTATCCGATCACTTCTTCCGTTTCCTTATTTTTACACGAAAAAGAAACTACTGATTGCCTCGTGGGCCGTGGCTCAAGTATGTGCCGTGCGATCTAGAGGTCCCGGGTTGGTCAAAGTTTTACAGGTCCATTAGGAAATTCTCAGTAGCTACAGTCTCACCTCCTATTACGTGGGACTGATACACACCTGGCGATATGTGGATTCATAAATGCACCTCTGCCTACCTCTTCAGAATACAGTCGTGAGGTTATGTATGTATGTAAAAAGAAACGAAACGCAACTACGCCACCGTTTGGCATTAACCTTCGCTATTAACTGAGCTACAACTCCATTAGACTAGTAAACGATTCATCCTGACCGAAATTATCTTATCTCAATAACACAGTACACAGATATCTAATACGTAATACACTTATACAATTTCCGCAGTCGACATATCTTATATTTTCACAGTTTTATGTGTAATTTTCTAGTAAAAAATAATTATGCCATAATCGAATCAACGTAGTGTGTAGGGTTGGGCGTAGTGTAGTGTAGGGCGCCCTCTGACTAGGTGGGGTGACGATATTCACAGGGTGGCTGGCAGCGGTTGGATGAGGAGGAACGAACTTCGAGCCTAGTGGCGTGCCATAGGAGAGGCCTTGTCCAGTAGTGAACGTAAGGCTGCTGCTGTTGATGATGAATCGAATCATGCCGTTTTTGAGAGAAATAGTAACAAACATAAACTTAGTCAATTGTCACGAACATTCTACATAATAAAACGAAGTAGGTTGAATCTGTGATTTCCTTTATTCAAATTTTTGATGCAAAATCTGTGTTTTTTTTAATGTACTATGGTGGGCGAATGGGTAAAGATCATGAAGATAAAAATGGAGTCAGCGAGCCCAAGGGCACCCCAGTGGTTCACGACCATACCGATTAAAACAATAAAAAAAAATATTGTGAGTCAGTAATTAATACGGAGTGTGGGATGAGACACATCTGCGTATTATGATTTTTAGTTTTATTTCCGCATGTGAATGGTGAGATGAAAATTAAGTAGATTGAAAGACTAATAGTTAGATACCGTTAATTTCTTTATTTACATATACAGCATTCATGTTTTCCTTTCATATGGAGAACTTGTAGTAGTGATGGCCTCGAGGTTTGAGCACACGATCAACAATTTCGGCGGTTGCGGGTTCAAACCCCAGATTCAACCTCTGATTTTTCGAAGTTATGTGAGTAATCTCAATGAACTATCACTTACTTTAACGGTGAAGGAAAATATCGTGAGGAACCTGCACACCTAAAAGTTCTTAGGAATTTCTTGGGTTTCGCCAACCCGCACTAGGCCAGAAAGGTGGACTAATGCCTCTGCCCAGTAGTGGGACGCATATGGGCTGATGATTCTCCATCATTAGATGGAGAACTCGCAGATTTCATTAGAAATTTAATTTTGAACAATCATAGTGACTAGAGTGAGAGTGCTAATGTATTGTGAATACAATTCTTTTATCACCGCATTTATACTTTAACAAACACACCGACAAAATTGTATCGACTGATTGTGAGGTAATGCTTATCCCTTTGCCCTTCAACGCTGTGTCTGAATCAGACTGAACTTACTATTAGATGGCAGTGCAACTATTTTGATATTCTATGTCTATAAATAAATATTATATATCGAAAAATGATTTGTTAATCGAATCATAAATGTTTTTGTTGCAATAATTTGATAAATGTATGGATATAGCTACCCACAGTTTCAAAAAGGGTATAAAAAACATCTCCATTTCTTCTAACACATGATTTTTTGAAATATGGTCCACATATTGTAACCACTGATATATATGTTCCTGCGCAGAAATGAAATTTCAACGCCGTCTTTTGTAGAAGATCTTTGTTTATTATTTTAGGGGTTTTTAAAATAAAATGAATTGTATGACTATGTATGTAAAAACATATACAAGTTGCTAAACATACATACACATGTGATCCACAAATATTTGTTTCGGGTCTGGGTGTTTGTGAGACCGAAAAGTCTCTCGTAGTTTCTGCTACCCACGACACAAGACTCGTATCTTAATGTGGGGTCAGAACTATGTATGTGACTGTTGGGTGTATTTATTTATTATTATTTATTATACATACGTAAGCTCACGCCTGTCTCCCATTGGGGTAGGCTAAGACTATAGCGCGCCAAATGCTACTCTCTTAAGACACTTCTTTCGTGTCATTGAGTGACATTATCCTCTACATGCATGCACGTCGAGTGTTGCTTATCAGAGTACATGTTATCGAATATGTAAATACATTTGTTTTACGAATGAATTGGCGTCATTACCATTTGTCATGGCTTGTCATGACTTTTTTAGCGTTACAATGCAAGGTCATCGAATATTTAACTCTACTTAATCAAGGGGGTGCTTATATGGAGTCGATAAATCGTAATTCAATAAGTTAAGCCACGATATAACAATGGTTTAAACATGCGTTGTGGGTCCAGATATGGGCAAAGTAAATTTCAAGGCGTTGTGGCCAAGTATCCGAACAGATATTTAAACTGACTCAAGCTAGACCAAACTTATAATCAAATATTAGTGTGTCTAGAAGCCCAAAAGTGTTACACGTTCATTGTGTAATGTCTAGTTTATAATTGTTTATTGTGGGGTCAGGATGTTCTTCAGTTATATGTCAAATTGATTTTGTTAAATAAAGATTAAACATTATTATTCTGAATTTTGTAAGGCTAGCTGGGCTTTTCGGCTTCTATTAATATTATGTTAAGGACAATCAGGCACGGAGTCTTGAGAGTAATAAGTTCATTATACGCATGATGTTGAAAGTAAACTCCGTATTTTTCAGGCGATTTTTTTTACCAAGAAACCTAAACTATTTAATTTAAACTCAATAAAACAACAACCAATATTAGTTTTTAAGCGTGAAAAAGCAACTCAACAGATCGGCATGACTATGTCACTATTCCAAAAATAGTAGTTTTGTACTACTAAATATTTGTTCATTTTTCTGCTCTGAAGTTTGTCGCATGTCACACAAACATTCCCAAATCCACTGAGTTGTTGTGGAAGAAATAAGGCTGCCTTTGTTGTTAGGATTTCGTTCCGGGAAGTATAAAATATTTCAAAGAAGCATTCAAACCTTTTTATTACATGACATTCTTGTGCCAGGGCAGCGTCAATGCAATTTCACAGGAAAGTGGTACTGTACACCAAACTGGGTAACTTAGATCACTGTTGTCCGGTATAGGTTTGTGTTGGCTCGTTCGAATTAGTGACTCACTCGCCGTCTACTGACGCAATATGCCAACGTTAAGTTTAAAAGAGAGTGAGGTCATTAGCCATTCGAGAAAACTGTGGCCTGGTCTCATCGTGTCCCTGTTTATATATTTTATACCGGTGGTGTTAATATTAAATCGCTTTATTAGCCATTAGACAGCACTGGACACAAAAAATAAAGTAGGACATGTACAAGCTAATCATTTCATCGTAAGTCATTACCATGAACTCCCACGACATGACATGGGCAGATTATAAGCGCGTTGCCGCCATTTTTATATTAATTTGAAAAAGAAGTAGAAATAAGGTTGGCGATTTTAAGGGAACAAAAAAAATATTTCTACAACAGAAACTAATATGGAAAGCAGGAAGCCATATATCAAATTTTTCTTATACTTTTAATGGATATTTTCGGAAGAAATTAGAGCAGGCGTTTAATCTTAGTCTAAAGTTTATACTGATCGTAAAATACCTGCGTTCCATTTAACGTTTTTTTTTACACTAATATACACATTACTCAGTGCGTTTGGCGGTGTGTTTATCATTTGTCGGCACTACATAACTTTCTGATGGTTTTTTTTTGCGCGCGCGAATTCTTTCGCGTGACTCAGTAGCGCGCACCGTGATGGTGTTGTAAATAAGCTATCGATAATTAATGACGACTGATGGAAATTGCTCTAAAACGCTCACAGAGGGTTTTGTGAGATTTGGAGCGGAAATTGCGAGTCTCTTTGTGTATTTTGTAGGATAAGACCGATTGTAAATGCTCCGCCGTTAACAGGCATGGTGAAGATATGAATGGTGTGTTATTTTGGCCGTCTCTGCTGGTGAAATCCTAGAAATGGACTATCCAGAGAGTAATTCTGAGTTCTTGGATCCCCACACTTTGAGAACAAATGTTTGTGCTATCTACAAATATTGGTTTTGTATCTGGCTAAGGGTCTTGTAGAAGTACTCGTATTATATCTCCCGTAGTTTCTAATACGACACAATGTCTTGGTTTAGGTTCAGTGTATGAGTGGTAGTGTATTTCTTTTTATTTTAGATTATATGAGGATCTATGAAGTTCATTGACCTGTGGCAATCTGCTGTGTACTTTGAGTATTGCGGTATGGATTATGGTAGCTGTATAATGCAGAGGACGAAATTAAAAAGAACTCATTAAACGGTTAAAGATGTTTGCAAATTTCATAAGCAGTATTGGAGCTGTCTTGTCGGTCGATAATTGTTTATTCTAGTCTTTTATTTGGTTTTTACGATGTTTTCATTAATTTGAGCGATATGTGAATAAAAATGCAACCCAAGTTTCAATTCTACGGTTGTCTCGACAACCCAATCCCCATGTAAGTTATCACTCAATTAACAAACGCGACAAACCGGTCTCAATGAATGACGAAACAAACATCGATTATAATTAGTCAAACTAACAATACTTAATTTGGGTCATCGGCCAACGATGTTTTGTATGTAAATAAGTAAAAAGTAACAGTACCGTCTGGTTGCCATATTGAGCTGGCCTTAAGTGGCAGTGGCGCTGGGGAGGCGTAGGCGTCAGTTGATAAGGTGAGACAAGTAATGCAAATCATCTGATGACCGGTGGCTGCGTCAGCCTCCGCCGAAATTAGTCACGAAGCATTATTTGGAATGTTGATTGTTTTTTTAGCTTAATATTATTTAGGCATAGAGGAATGAAGAAAATCATTATTTATTAAACTTTTATAAAAAAAAACATGTTATTAGATTTTACTGCATTGCCAACTGACCGCCGTAGCACGAGGTCACAAGTATTCACTGGTAAAAAACGATTCTGATTGTCATTCACTAGTTTATATACTATTGTATCAACTAACCTGGTTGAACTGACCCATTCATTCTAATATCCCAAATGACCACTTCGCGATTGTGTGACTTGCTATGAAAGCCTTATTAAGAAACATTACGCGGAAAGTATATTCAATCAGGCTGACGGTAGACTTTCGCTGAATGTCCTTCTATTTTAGGTGACGCTTATGGCAGGTGTGTTATTGCCAGTTCATATCTAGTTATTTTTTAGAACGATCTTATTATGAATGAAATAAGTGTTGTATTTAAAGACGACAAACGTGCCCTAAAAACAGTGGAATTAATTGAGAATGTAGATTAAAATTGATCGCCTAAAATATTCCACACGTTAAAGAAAGTTTACTTTACAAATGGTCTTAAAGCAACAAATCCAAGTTTCATACAAAACATTTCAAGGAATAATATATTTCCTTACGATAACGATGTGTGCATTGTTATCACTAGATAAGATACGATAGTTGTGCTGTGAGCCGTCGACGCTGTTGGTATTGGCGGAGTGAGTGTTCGATACGACCGATGTCCTTCGATAAACGTACGTGAAGTGGAAAGTGTGCAAGATGATATAAACGAACTTCACTGAATGAATGCATCACGTAATAGACTTAGACTTGAAACTGATTCTGTATCAGAGACAACTGAATGAAATAATATTTTTGCTTGAGCTGTCAGAGATATAAAAAAAAATGTGCAAAAATTTAAAGCAGCAACTACGTTACCGGTCAATCTAAAACCTTTGTTTTGTAAATTTATGTTTAAGAACGTAATAATAATAGAATTTCAATCAATAATTTGGATTTGATGTTGGTTTGAGTAGATGTCATGGCGCTATAATATAGCCATTGGGTGTAGCATTATTTGAAATGAGATGTATAGCCGATAACTTTTAAAGGTCATGATATCATTGTGCGGAACGGCTTTATGCACAAATGAGTGTAATGCAACGGCCGTTCATAATGCAATGTGTTTGCTAGAGTAGCGGTGCGTCGGCAAGGTCAGGAATACCACAAGTGCCTTTCCAAAAGCAATTGGATGATTGGATCGAATGTGTTTCTGCAGAGCGTCATGATTTCTCTGTTATGCTTTTTGTTTTTGGACGTTGATGTTCTCGCTGTTTGTGGGTATTCTTTAAAATTAGAGGCAATTCGTATATAATTGTGATAATTGTTTCGGCGTGTAGATATCCAATTTCTTATAGAACAAGATTTTTAACATTACATTTCTGTCAATTAAGAGCAATTAGAATATGTACTAGGAATTTTATTGTGGATCGAGATCGATTAATGAACAACAACAGAAACGGGAAATTAAATTAAAGTTTTGGTCTACCTCTGTCTGTCCATTCTTTAACTATCATACTCATTTTTTTCCTATATATGTTTCGTCCTCTCGTCTCATAACTTGCCCATACCATGACAGACGGTTACCTTTCAGCTTATCTATCACAGGAACCACTTTAAACGAATTGATTCCCTACTATTATTTTACAGAATTACATTTGTATTTTGGATTGATAATTTAGCCTTCAGCGAATCTATGCATTAGTTATTTGTCTCGTAGAAATAAGAAATATCAAATTCCATGATCGCTCCAGTGCGTTATGCGCTGGACCGTACTGCAGACACAGACGTATTGTATATGCACGTATGCACAATATGCCGTGTTTATTATACTTATAAATATTTATGCTATTAGATAAATTACTACTGAAATCTGTATTGTAAGTTTTATGAATTGTTTTTTTTTATGTTAGGATGTTAGGTAATTGTTTCATCATGTCGTTTGAATATGTTTTATAGTTTTAGAACTCTCAATATTGGTATACTCATGTTAGAAATACTTTTGAGAACTTTTACATGAATGTAAAATATCCATTATCGACTATTCTAATATTTGGAGTACAAAATTTAATAAATTAACATGAGACTATTCGTGAAATCTACAATCATTATTGTAATCTTTACTCACGAGTGCTTTACGTCATTGCGCAACTAATTACGCATAAATAAACACGATTAATGATATTGTATTTGCCTTGGCCTCCCATACAAATTTTCTGACGACTAGACTGTACATGTTGTACCTATGCCCGCTAGTTGCCGGTCCGATGAAATAATCATTATCCCATTCGTAACAATTCGCGCTGACCTACGAAGCCACGACTCTACGGTCACTACTACCTCGATACGCATGATTTGCAAGAATCTATCTTTGGCGTACAATCGAAATGCCGAATAATTTGCGAATTCAAATGTTCTTCCTTGAATACTTTAAACAAAGCGTTTGGTTTGGTGACGAGATATGATCGCCTCTCCAACAGATATTTTGTACTTTCCTCAAGTGGAATATGAAGACTGTACTGCTATCATAAAAAAATAACTTACGACTAGACATTCCAGTCGCGCTCAGCTATTCAATTAACGAGCGGATAGCGTTCAATCTAGTATTCGCTTCCCTAATATAACAGTCAATTGGACCGTCTCCCTGAGTTAGTGAGCGAGCGTTGTGTCAGTGCTTTCTTGTCGTCAGTCCAATCAAATTTAATCTGTGCGTCATCCGTGCATTCCACTCCGAGCGTGTTCACTAAATTATCTAATTATTACAACTCTAGTTGGACAATTTTACATCAACCGCAGTGACTCAGTCCCTTTGAGATTTTCTAGTTTTAACGTTATACGGAAATTCAAGTTTTACATAACTTTAGTACTCAGGAGATAGTTAATTCACGTTACCTTTAAGTGCTCTTAAGTAATTCTTGTTGCTGAAACGTGTTATGCTAAATAGAGTGCTACATAAAATGTAGTCCTGGGTGTGATATATTTTTGAGCGATTAGATCGATTAGCTATCTCGTAAAAGGAAATGGCTTGGTAATATTAATTGGGCCTTTACATAAAATTGGACTTGTATATTGTGTCCCTACGATTTCATACACGTTAAATTTGATTGCTCCATACATTTTTTTAGACCACTTTAAAGAGAGAAATTTAATTTCGTAGTACTCACTTACGGCACTTACTGAAGCCTTTTTGCAAAATTTCATGTTCCTAGGTCTAGCCGTTTCGACTGAGCGTTGGTCTCTGAATCAACAGTCAGTCAGCAATGAACGATATAATATACATTATTATCACAATTCGAAGTTCGATGTAAATGTTACGCAAAAATGTTTACGTGTAAATTATAAATTTATCCCGGAACAAAATGTTTTTTACCTTCTTTATATTTGATTTTTTTTTTTTTTTTTTTTTTTTTTTTTTAATTTATACATTCTGTCACCTACTGGGACATTTAATAGTTGGCTTGTCGGGTTCTATAATAACATGCTCGGTATGCGACCTATGTCACATCCTACTTTACTTTACTGTGATTTAAGTATGTCCTGGGGTACTCTCCGTTTTAATCTACGAGTTGCGTGGGTTTCCTCCATCAAGACTTTCGCTAGGCGATTTGGGTGGTTTGTGATCCTTTCTTTGTAGGTTTTTGTATATCGTAGAATTTCTTGTTTGACAGTATGTACTTGAAGGTCGTGATGCAACTGTTCATTTGTCACATACCAGGGAGCGTTGGTTACCATTCGCAGCATTTTGTTCTGGAATCTCTGCACTATTTCAATATTGGAATGAGAGGCTGTCCCCCACAATTGGATACCATAGGTCCAGATTGGTTTTAGTATAGCTTTGTACAAAAGAAGTTTATTGCTCATTGATAGTTGTGACCGGCGACCTATTAACCAATAGTATTTCCGTATTTGCAATCCCAGCTGTTTGCGTTTTGTAAAGATATGTTTTTGCCAGGTCAATCGTTTGTCCAGGTGCAAGCCTAGGTATCTCACATGGTCTGCTCGGGGAATCTCGAGGTTGTTGAGCTTTACTGGTGGACATGTACCTTTTTTCAAAGTGAAGGTAACATTTACTGACTTTGTTTCATTTGCCTTGATTCGCCACTTCTTGAGCCAGGTTGAAATATTGTTTATTCCATTCTGGAGGATTTTTGAGGCCTCTATGGGGTCTTCATGAGAGGACAAGATTGCTGTGTCATCGGCAAAGGTTCCAGTTGTTATACAGTCTGATGTTGGTAGGTCTGAAGTGTAGATCAGGTAGAGTAACGGTCCCAGGACGCTACCTTGAGGGACTCCCGCGTTGATATTACAAAGGCCTGAGTAAGCCTCACCATGGTTAACTAGGAAATATCTATCTTTTAAGAAAGATTTCAGGATGTTATAGGCATAGTTGGGAAACAAAGATTTTATTTTAAATAATAATCCTTCATGCCATACTCTGTCGAAGGCTTGAGATATATCAAGAAAGACACTCGCGCAGTACCTTTTAGCTTCAAAAGATTTGTCTATTTCGTTTATTAACCTATGGACTTGGTCTATGGTGGCGTGCTTTTGACGAAAACCAAATTGATGGTCAGGTATCAGTCCTTGTTGTTCTACAAATGGCATAATTTGTAGTAGTATGAGCGTTTCGAGTATCTTCGACGGTATGGGTAACAAACTTATCGGCCGATATGACTTGGGATCCTCAGATTTTTTATCTGGTTTTAGTAACATGATTATTTGTGCAACTTTCCACTGTGGTGGAATGAATTGGAGTCTAGCTATGGCGTTATAAATTGCTGTAATCATTGTTATCCCAGAATCAGGTAGTTCTTGCAGGATTTTGTTGGTAATGAGGTCGTACCCTGGAGATTTCTTTGAGTTGGCTTTTTGTATTACACTTCTGACCTCTTTTGTTGTAAATCTTATTGGCGGGATTTCATCTATTTCTGAGGTTTTCAGATATTCTTTTACTGTATTCTCATGCTCTGATGGGCCTTCATAGGGATGAGGTTGGAAGACATTTGATAAATGCTCAGCGAACGTATTAGCTTTCTCTTGGTCACTACGTGCCCAGCAATTATCTGCCTTTCTCAGAGGTGGGGATGTTGTTGTAGGCCGCTTGATGTTTCTTGTTGCTTTCCAGAGAGAGTAGTCAGTAGCTGGGGTGGCATCAAGATCCTCAAGATATGCTTGAAATCCAGCGTTTCGATCTTGGTCAAGGATGTGCTTAAGTTCTTTTGTTTTGTAGTTTAATTGTTTTTTTGTATCAGGGCATCTGTTTTGTTGCCATCGTTTGCGGAGATCTCTTTTTTCACGAATTTTGTCTAGAATATTTGGGGGTACGTATTGATCAGATGGTTTATGTTGGATGTTTGGAGTCGAATTCCAAGCCGCATTCTGGATACTGGTGGTAAAGAACTCAATAGCATTTGCAATATCATTTTCCGTCTGAAGTGCAATTGGTGCGCCGAAAGCCTCATCTATCAGGAAACGAAACAGGGCCCAATTAGTCCTTTTATTGTGTAATGTACATTTTTTGGTTGTTTCTTTAACTTTCGCTCCAATTTCCACAAAAATAGGAGAGTGGTCCGATGATAGATCCCAGCAACTGCAGCAAGATATATTGTTTTTTGCTACGCCTTTAGTGATGCAAAAATCAATGATGTCTGGTATTTTTCCTTTGTCAGAGGGCCAGTATGTAGGTTGTCCTGTTGAGATTACGTTCATAGTTCCTGCCTGTACGCTCTTCAAAAGTTCACGGCCTCTTGGTAGGGTTAACCTAGACCCCCAAAATGTGTGTTTGGCATTATAGTCGCCCCCCGCTATGAAACGGTTGCCAAGAGTTTTGAAGTAATCATTAAACTGTTCTTCCTTTACAGTGTGTCTTGGTGGACAGTAAAGAGACGATATTATAATGTTGCTTATCCAGTCGTACACAACTACACTCGTGGCTTGAAGATAGTCCTTTCGATACGATTGAGATTGATGATGTTTTATGTTGGATCTGATAAGAATGGCTGATCCACCGTGTGCTTTACCATCTGGATGCAACGTATGGTATAATGTGTAGTTGGGGATTTTGAAGAAACTCTTAGTTGTAAAATGAGTTTCAGAAATTAGCATGATGTCAACTTTATTTGTTTTTAAGAAAATTTTTAACTCGTTTGAGTGGTTTGACAGGCCATTGGCATTCCACACGCATAGTTTTATGGATGAGAATGTGTTGATAACTTCGACATGAGTTCTGCTAGCATCTGAGTCATTGTTAGCATTTGATTCATAAGTGTCTGTATTGAGCTATTGAAGGTTCGAAGAATATCCGCTATGTGTTGGTCGGTAGTGTTGTCTTTGTTTGGTTCTGGTTTTTGGTCATTTTTTTCAGCTGCAGCAGCAGCATATGACTTTTTTTTTAAATTGGCTGTCAAATATAAGTAACGTTTTTATTTCTTTTAGCTCTTATTTATTACAATATCGAAAACTTGCTAATGGCCATTTTAGAAATTCCCGTACACCTGTAAGCAATGTGTTTTTATATCGACTTGGTAATATTTATAAACCGATGTTAAAGTGCACCAGCTGCCCTCGGCGACATCTGCTAGCATTCCGTTTAGTACATTTCCTTCACAATTTCTTTCATTACGCTCGCTCTGACTGTACATTCATTGATAACATTTGTATCGATCGTATTATACAGACTCTCCGTTGGGTATAGAATTTTTTATGTGCGAGGAATCAGGCTAGACTTTAACAAGTATTTGTCGAACAATTAAGCGCAGTTTGGTCGACTGTAGGGAGACTATCAAGAATTGTAATCATTTCTCGTTAGTTTATTGTAGAACTCCATTGCACTTATGAATTATCCAGTGCGTCCACTTGACTGTGCTTGTTTAAAATACATTAAATCTTTCTCAATATCGGTCACTAGTACTACAAATTAATTAACATCTC
This sequence comes from Hemaris fuciformis, assembly GCA_907164795.1. Classification (NCBI taxonomy): domain Eukaryota; kingdom Metazoa; phylum Arthropoda; class Insecta; order Lepidoptera; family Sphingidae; genus Hemaris; species Hemaris fuciformis. The sequence continues at coordinate 11,562,373 of OU015452.1, forward strand.
TTACTACGTATCCTCTGTAAAATTGATTTAAATACACAACCTTTACACATGAGTCATAAATATGTTATCTTATTTAAACGCATTAAAATAAGATTGTTATGAACATATCCCAACGCTTAGTATCTTACTGGGGGACCGCAGTCTGTCTGTTTTTTGGTTTGTTCCCTTGTGACATACATTTCTTTTAATGACTTCCTTGAAAGTGGTGTGTTTGGACCGTGGCATTTGGCGCTCTATACTCTCTGCCTACCCTAACGGGAGACAGGCGTGAGTTTATGTATGTATGTATGTACTTCCATCAATTTTGATGTTCTTGTTGGAAAATTTTGGTACGATTTTTATTTGAGACGTTGAAGTGGGTGTTGTTAACTTTAGTTACAACTTATTCCTCGGCCTTCGCAGCCGTGATTGCTTTTTAATCACATATCACGCCACGGCTATTTTTATACTGGCGTATTTTTGTTGATTGTTGCGGACATAAGTGGCATTTAATCTTGATAAATATGACCAAGTGCAAGTTTTTTCTAGATACCTGTTGGAAAAATAATCAATTTTATGTAGTACCATAGCTATCTGGAATTTATTCTTTATTTCTTCTCAATTTATCCTATCATCAGTCACGTTATTGCTATAAAACTGTTATTTCATGAAGCGTATTTGTCTGTTTTAAATATTGGGTATATTTACAGTGAAAAATTATTTAATCAATTAAGACTATATTTGATTGGGCTTGCTCGAAAGGTTTGCTCGGAGAAGCAGTGAGGGAACAATATGAATATTCCTGTTTCATTAACGGGTATTATTATACAATAAATACTCATTCAGCCCTGTAGCACTGAATGGGACAGGTTAATACTTAGGGGTAAAGACCCCTCGTAAAAAACGTGTCCATTTTACTTATTTTTTCTCGCGCGTCTTGGATTTTACGCAATACACGTATGATTTTCAATGTTGTGAGTATTATGTGAAGTAATAAGATGTAGAGTATATTAAAATGTGATCTTGTTCGTGCAGGTCTCCGCACCGCTCAGCTGGCGCTCGCGTCCAGCATGGAGCAGTTCGAGTTCGCGTGCATCGGCGCCTCCATGACGGAGGACGAGCGCGTCATCAGCCGCTCTCTGCACCACTTCGCGCATCTCATACGCACCATCGAGGAGGAGAGGGATCGGATGGTGAGCATCCATACAAATAAATAAAATTGGAGTGTCTGTTTGTAATATTGAAATAACCGCTTTTTAATAAACGCATATGGATGTATACACGGTACATATACCAAAATAACGTTTTTTACAATTTTTGGCTGTCTGCCTGTTTGTTCCGGCTAATCTCTGAAACGGGTGGTCCGATTTTGACGGGACTTTTATTGGCAGGTAGCTGAGGTAATAAGGAGAAACTTAAACTAATGAAAAAATTTTTTTATGAATTGACTGTTACGCGGAACGAAGGTCGCCGGGTCAGCTAGTATACAAATATATTGCAGTACACCTAAAAGTCACATAAGTTCTCACCTAACATGAGATACAAGTCATGTATCAAAGGGATATAACTAAGATGAAAAACATTAATATTTGTGAATGACAAAAAAATTGTCTCAATGCGGGAATCAAACTAATAGACTCTCGTCCCGCAGACGGCTTCTAATTAATTAGCTAATGAGGATGTCACGGATATTACAAGTTAGATTTTATTATAATAACACGGTTCTTAGAACATTATACTCAACCAGACTCCCGAGAATCGAAAACTAGCACAGTACTAGCAAATTAAAGCACCAAAGAGATTCTTTTTCGATATTCATGATGAATTAGAATACGTTTCATAGACCTTAGCGCGTATCAGTACCCAGGGAATTGGAAGACTAAAAGTTAAACATAGCTTTAGTTGATGATACTGCACGATAAATGGAGACACGCTTAATGGGAACTATCTAAGATTTCACTTTCGAGTTAAATATAAAGTAGCGTCATAAGCATCCAACATGGAATAGTGTTGGAAAACACACTGCGACAGGTTTTTTTATAGAGCTACTTTCGAACGGGTCCCGCACAATGTCAAGGCGAACGACCGAATTTGGCTGTCATCATAGATATTGTTAGTTTACGATTATTTCATATGTATGTTTTGTATTAAGCGAAATACAGTGCATTCATTGGTTTTGGGTTTTCTTAGGCCTATTATTTGTTAGTCTTCATTTTCCGCCCGAAAAACGGCAATAGGCTCGCCCCCTATTACGTGGGACTGATATATACCTGGCGAAATGTCGGTGCAGAAATGCACCTCTGCCTACCCCTTCGGGGACTACAGGCGTAAGTTTATGTATGTCAGTCAGTCAGTCATCAGCCCAAATATATCCCACTGCTGAGAACGGGCCTCCTCTACAACTGAGAGGGTTTAGGCCTTAGTCCACCACGCTGGCCTAGTGCGGGTTGGCGGACTACACACCTAAGAAATTCCTAAGAACTTTTAGGTGTGCAGGTTTTATCACGATGTTTTCCTTCACCGTTAAAGCAAGTGATAATTCATTGTGAATACACACATAACTTCGAAAAGTCAGAGGTGTGTGCCTGGGGTTTGAACCTGCGACCGTCGAAATTCTCGACCGCGCGCCTAAACCTCGAGGCCATCATTTTCCTTTAAAGTAGAGTGATAGAGCTTAGACTAGCATCACACTTTTTAATATCGTGTCTATCAACATGGAAGATAGTAGAAATCCACTGCAGGCGATAGCCCGTCCTACTTTCCAAACATTTCTAAAGAGGCTTCTTAGAAGCGCCTCCGTGTGTCTAGGAACAACCTGCAATTTTTAATGAGGTCGTCTGTCCTCCTTGGCGAAACCTTTTAACTCAAAACATCCAAGTTTCCTCCGAATTATTTTGTGGAAAAAACTGTCTTCAATATATTAAGTATAAATATTAATACTGCAATGGATTCCTGGCGAAACTGACGACATATTACCTTTTGCCAGTTTATACTGAGCGGCTAGGATTACAATAAGGCGGTGTATGTTAATTAACGGCGAGACAATTAGACACCAGCTCCCAACGTCTCAGGCATCCTTCATTAGCGCGCTGAGTGTAACCGTATCGTCGGGAGCTCATAATTACGTGGAAGGATCTTGTGCACTTCGTCTCATTCCACTAATGTTCAACAGTTGAATTAATGTTAAATATAGAAAGTAGAGAAAAATTCATAAAGTACTGTAAGAAAATAATAAAATCAGTCAACAATAGGAATAGATAAAATGAACCTAATACATATAATATATGATATATTATACTGTAATTAGAAATTTAAGAAAATAGTAATAAGTATGAATTAATATAAATAAGCTAAGATAGTAATAAAATGTATAGCATGTATTAAAATAAGAAATTAGTGTAATAATAGTGAAAAAAGAAACCCCACTGTATTCTAAAAGTATGTTATAGTAAGTAAGTACAATGTAGATAAATAAAGATAAATGTAGTTAAATGTAGGTAAGATAAGAAATAAAATAGAAATTCTAGAAATAAGAAATAAAAACACAGAACCTAATAGAGAAGTAGTAGTAGGATCTCACTATGAAGGAGATAGGCGATAAGTAGGAACTCCCAATGAAGGAGATAGATAAATAGGAGGTAAGTAAATAACTAGTAAAACAGAAGCTACAGTCTCTGACTATTGTTAGGGGAACGAGAAAAAAAAAAAAAAAAAAAAACAGTTGAATGTATTCAGAAATGACCTGTAACACGAAGGGTGTATGAATTATTATCCTGCGACAATTGGCGTTACTTGGAGAATTGCTTTATTGTGTACTTATATTTTTATTCAAGCAAAGATCTCAATCGGTCATAAGTCAAACCTCCAACTAGAGTTAATTGGTAAAGTAGAAATTTTATTTTTATATCCATTTTTGTTTTATAATAAATATTTAATTTTAATTTCGTACACGAATCTAAATGAAACACTTTGGAATTTGACGGTTAATAAAGATGGACGATTTCAAACCTTTTGTGGCGTGGTCAAATATTCCATTGTGATTAATTCATTTTACACCTAATAATTTCGTTTATTTAGTTGTTTCACATTGAAATCATTTAATTCTGATTCTTTATTGTTCCCCAAATACATTATATAATTCCGAAGTCCTAGTAGATTAGGATTTATTGAATCTTATTGAGGTGAAATATCCTTTTTCCATTTATTTGTGGTAATGCTATTCTTAGATCTTTTGCAGAAGTTAGTTTTATCTCCGTACTAAGAAAAACGTTTTTGGCATCAATAATTATTTGTTTCAAATCATTGCTGGTTGGTATATGAAAGGATTGTACCCTAATGTGAGGCCAGGACAATGTATGTTTCAGTTAAGCGTATTAAATGTACAGACGTGACACACAAACTCGAGGCGTGTTTACAAACATGTACGTCCTTCAAAACACTTTCTATCGCCGGTTGTCGTGGTGCGAACACTTTTACTGACGCGCGTCCGTCCCTCTGTCCGCCCGCTGTCCGACCGTCCGCCGCCGAATGTTAATGAGGCCGTTGATATAATTAGGGAAGTTGTATAACCAGAGTTAACGGACGTATGGACCTCGAGGGATTGGAGTAAGAAATTACTCCGTGGGGTCGAATCCCCCGGCCTAATGCGACCTTGTAATTTAACTGCACCATTTCTTTATACTTTATATTTGGTAGGTACCTACGTGGCCGCTGCATAGAGGATACAAAACTTGCTTAAGATAATCGTGTTTGGGTATTAACCTGTATATTTACACCGGGAGACGACACATCCATTTTAACCTCCTGAGTTCCAGAGTACTATTTTTCTGGATCTTCTTTTGATTTTTGGCTAAGTACTTCTAGATATGATACCCAATTGAGGAGTATTTTTTTTTAAACCCTTATATAGGTATGTTTTGTTTCATGGAGAAAAAAAATGGATTGATCTCTTATTATCTGTCACAGTTTTTTTTTGTTAGATGTTCTAAATTAAGGACATAAGTACTCAGGAGGATAAATACAAAAATAAGTCTGTCTGTCTGGTACGCTTTCACGCCTAAACCGATTGACCGATTTGAATGATTTTTGGTGTGGAGATAGATAGGACCTCAGGACACAAGTTATTTTTTATCCCGGAAAAATGCTGTGTTTCTGAGTACGAGGAAGAGATTCAAATGCAGCGGAGTAAGGCCCCACAGCTAATGATAAAGATAGCATCTCAGCACACATGACAGCAAAGTAAATATTTAGTTCCACTTCAAAAATATTTTGACCCATTATTCACAAGTACGTTCCTGTCGTAATACAGTCAGTTACACGGTACAATATGATCCAGCAAATGAACGGGGCGGCGTGCTCATACGATACGTGCCTTGAATGTCAATGATTGTGTCGTGTGCCTTCAATGCGTTTAGTCGCGTGCTCGTTTGTATGGGCACGTACGGGCCACATATATGGTCTATCAATGAAAATCTCTTGTGTTTCAGTCTCGTGACATATGTCAAATGACTTGTCAAGGGAAACGTCAAATGGTATTTGACGTAATTAAATAAATAAATAAATACACCCAACAGTCACATACATAGTTCTGATCCCACACTAAGATACAAGTCTTGTGTCGTGGGTATCAGAAACTACGGTAGACTTTTCGGTCTCACATACACCCAGACCCGAAACAAATATTTGTGGGTCACACAAACATTTGTCTCGGTGCGGGGATCGAACCCGCGGCCTCGCGTTTCGCAAGCTGGTGTCTAGCCAACTGCGCCACGGGGCTGTCAAATTGCAAAAGGATTTATTGAATTTCTGTTCCTGGTCAGATATTAACACTAGGTATAATTATATACATTTATTTTCACCAAAAATGGACATCGTAGATTGAATTCCCTAAGTCCAATCTTATAAGGATGTATTCTTAAAATGTGTTTTAACTCTTTTATTGTCTATCTTTAAAGCGAGTATTAATTTACTTAACGTAAAGCGTAAAATTAAAACAAACGTTTCACGTTTTCTACATATTGGTACTCAAAATTGTGCAGAATTAAAAAATAATAATTATTTATTCCGAAAAGGGTTCATGGCCATACAACACGACTTTACATCTTTATTTTTCACAGCGTTTTCATCAAAAGCCGTGCAAAAGGCTAGTTATACGCGTTTTTAGTTTGAAACTGCCTGCTTAAAAGCCCTGCCATTTGTAAAAGTGGATATACGCGATGCTGTCTGTCTGTGCACTGTGCACTGTGTTTGTCCAGACGTGAATATGTACATATGAGACGTTTTCAACTACTGTTTGAAACTGTAACGTCTGTTTTTTGTAATGGGGAACAAATGTATGTCGGTGTCGTGTGGACGACTCTACTCTTACTGTGATGGAGTTGTAGCAAAGTAGTTGGCATAGGACTGATAAAATTTCGTAAAGCTGTCGAAATGACTATCGAAGTAACAATTAAGTGGTGTTATCAGGTATTTTTGGGTTATTATAGTCATGATAATATACTGCATCTTAATCTATATTGATAATCTAATAAAAAAAAAATATCTTGGATGTTTGTGAGACCGACACAACACTCGTATCTTGGTGTGGAGTCAGAACTATGTATAAGACTGTTGGTCGTAATTATTGATACGATGAAACTAATACTGGAAGTATCACAAAAAATATTTGTCATATTGTAGGAAAGATCCCAAAACCGTTCGTTTCAGAGCTAGATCCCAATGTACTAAACTGCGGGCGGATAAGAAAAATTACTCAATGCATTGTACAAGAGCGTTGATTATGTGTCATTCAATCGCGTGTCGAGTGTTTAATGTCGCGTGCGAGAGACGACTTGAGACGCGCGGATGGAGGAAATGGGATAACGACTACACTAGACTTACTCAATTACATGTACACGATAGTGTTCGCTTCTGAACCGGCGAACAAGTGACTCACGTGTGTGGTTATAGGCATTTTAACTATAGCAGTCAAGCTTCGAGGAATCATTTAGCAACAGTTACGCAGTGATTTAGCCTCATTTAAAGTAATCAATGTATTTTTACTCATCAATTGTGCATTCAAATTGAAGTAATATTTGCATGTATTTTTCATCTGGTCTCGTAAAAATGCGATAGAAGATCAAAAGTACATTGACAGATCGATCTAATATTGTTATGTTAGTATCAGAATCGTTATTAAAAAAGTTCGAATCAGATCCGACGTCCATACTTGTTATATCCGGTAGGGATAAAGAGAAATGGAGACACTTGGTTCTAGTTCATGATAAGTGTTTATTGTGGTAATATGTAAATACACCCAATAGACACATACATAGTCCTGACCCCACATTACGTAACGAGTCTTACGTCATGGGTATCATTTTTTTTTTTTTTTTTTTTATAAACTAATAATTAACAATTATATATAGCCAGTTGTTATAGGGTTATAACTGTGAGGGACTTTTCGGTCTCACAAACACCCAGACCTGAAACAAATATTTGTGGATCACACAAAAAAATCCAGCTGCGGGGATCGAACCCGCCGCTTCTCGTTTTGCAAGCTGGTGTTTAGCCACGGACACTGTCAAATTGGATTAATGATCATCCTGATCATGAAAGTTGTGGTTGGTACAGATGAATCAAGTGAATAATATCGGGTTATTTATATGTTCAAAGAGAGCGGCTGAATTTAAACAAACAATAAAGTAGCTACCTAGCCTACATCTTTGATCTAACTCATAGATCCAGATAACATGATTTATCTGGCATAATAATCGCCCTTCATTGACTGGGACTCAAAACACCTATTGACACATCATCATCAGCCCATGTACGTCCCACTGCTGGGCACGGGCCTCCTCTACAACTGAGAGGTTTCAGGTCTTAGTCCACCTATTGACTCGAGAGTGCAGAATTGCATCTCTGCCTACCCATTCAAAAATACAGGCGTAAGTAAATTTTAGAAAAAAAAAACGTGGCCTTTAATTGACCTTTTCAAGACTGCAGATGATTTGCTCGCTCGTTTCACTCATAACCTCGTAGTGCAATTGGTATAACGCATTTTTTGATCATGACTGCGTCAGTCATGTGGTTAGGAATCCAAGATAGGAAAAAATCCTTTGCTGGATGACAAGTTCCTTTGGTTGTGGTTGACCTCTTTGATGCTTCTGCTTTTAGGTTTAAGTTGGTTTACAATTTGATGAGGTTAATTAATTTTGAACGGTCACACCATCAGTTTCTTCTCCCCCCCCCCCCCCCCCATTAGGCTATATTTTATGAGGTAAGTGGTGTGCTTTTCGTTGAACCTTTTTTTTCTCACCTAGCGTATCCTCGACAATTTCGCCTGTTGTACAGAATACTCACTTCGGTTGATCGGTTGTATCAAAATAATATTTTTTTTTTTTTTTTCAATATTTATTTATACAAAGTTAATAGTCAAAGTCAAAGTCAAAGTCAAAATATCTTTATTCAAATAGACTTTTACAAGTTCTTTTGAATCGTCAATTTTACACATCTTAATTTTTTAAGCTATTGCCGCTTCGAAACGTGTTATAGCTGTGGAGAAGAAACGGCAAGAAACTCCCTCAGCAACACGACATGTCATTTTTTTCTTTAAAAAACAGCAATATAATTATGTCTTTTTTTCATTACATTATTTAAATTTTACATTATAAATGTCATAACGATACAAACTGTAGCAACAAAACAAAACTCCGATCAATTTACTTACTCCCAGGGCTTATTATCTTCAATAAAATCTGAAACTTTATAGTATGCTTTTTTGTAAAGCTTATCTTTAATTGATTTCTTAAACATTGTCAAGGGAAGCTCTCTAATAGCCTTCGGAAGTTTGTTATAGAAGCGTATACATTGCCCCATAAAAGAGTTATTAACTTTCCGGAGACGAGTTACGTGTTGAACGAGATTACATTTGTTCCTAGTATTTTTATTGTGTACATTACAAATTTTATTAAATTTATCAAGATTCTTTTGGACGTACATTAAGTTTTCGTATATAAACTGACAAGTGAGGGTAAGAATATTTATTTCCTTAAATTTTTTTCTAAGTGAAGCCCTGGGACCTAAATTATAAATAGCCCTAATGGCTCTTTTTTGCAAAACAAAAATAGTGTTAATATCCGCAGCGGCTCCCCACAAAAGAATACCATACGACATAAGGCTATGGAAATAGCTGAAATAAACCATTCTTGCCGTTTCCTCGTCAGTCAGACGTCTGATCTTTTTCACTGCATATGCCGCTGAACTTAATTTGCTTGCCAGTTGTTGAATGTGCGGTCCCCACTGGAGTTTTGCGTCCACCGTAATGCCCAGAAATGTAGTAGACGCAACAGGATCCAGTTCTTCACCGTTAATTTGTACAGTGGTTTTTAATTGCTTAACATTGGGCATTGTGAATTTAACACATTTAGTTTTTTTCGCATTTAAAAGTAAATTATTATTATCAAACCACTGAACAACTTTACGAAGTGCATTGTTTACTTCGTCAAAATTATCGAGACGTCTTTTTACGTTAAATATAAGAGATGTATCATCCGCAAACAGCACTATATCGTTTTTATCCCCTACGTAGTAAGGCAAGTCATTAATGTACACAAGAAACAGAAACGGCCCCAGAATTGAACCCTGTGGGACTCCCATGGTAACCGACGATCCTGGAGAAAGTTCTCCATTAACGTCAACCCTCTGAACTCTGTTATTCAAATACGAAGTCAGAAGATTGAGAGCTCCGTTTCTAATGCCATAATGGTTAAGTTTCCTGACGAGAATGTCATGTTTGACACAGTCAAAGGCTTTGGACAAATCGCAGAAAATGCCAATAGCATCCCGCGAATCTTCCCATGCCTTAAACACAGTTTTCAAAAGTTCGGCCCCTGCATCGATAGTTGATCTACCCTTAGTAAATCCGAACTGTTTCCGATGAAGTAAGTTATTTTTATTGAAAAAGTTCAATAATTGATTAAGTATAATTTTTTCAAATAACTTACTAAGAGTTGGTAAAACAGAAACAGGTCGAAAATTTGAAGGGTCTGTGGTATCACCAGATTTAAAAAGTGGTATTACCTTACTAAGCTTCATCAGGTCAGGAAACACTCCAGATGCGACGCAACGATTGAACACAGCTGCCATGTGAGGTGCTATAATATCGATTATAGAAGATATAGTAACCACTGACATTCCCCACAAATCTTTAGTCTTTTTTTTATTAATTTCTTTAAAGGCCTTTAAAATATCATAATGACTAATTGCTGTAAATTCAAACGATGCATCACATTGAGGAACATTATCTTCAAGAAGTAACAAAGCAGACCTAGAAGACGACTGAAGATGTTGAGTAGTTACTATTGGAATATTGCCAAAAAATCTTTCAAATTCAGCGGCCACTTCAGTGTCTTTTGAAACAATGTCATTATTAACTTCTATACTAAATTCTTTGTGGTGTGCTGTGTGCCTTCCCGATTCAGAATTGATAATGCTCCAAGTGGCTTGTATTACATTCGGGGCTGATTTAATTTTATTTTTAAGATGCATTGATTTGGCAGCGGAACAAACTCGTTTAAAAACCTTAGAATATAATTTTACATAGGCAATAAAAGCCGGATTTTGGTTAAACATTCTTTGATTATATAAATCATACAATTTATTTCGGCTTTTAAATATACCAGTAGTTGCCCACTCACTAAATGTCAGACGGTTCTTCAAAGTAATTGTTTTTGATTTAAAAACTTTATTGTGTTCCATGTTTATATGACTAAATAAAGAACCATAAATTTTGTTGGGATCTTTATGAGAGGACAACTTAGGTATGTTTAGTTCCATATTTATTATCCCAATAGAAATTGCATATCTTAATTGTCTCCTACTTTCTCTTATAATATATACATTATGTTCCTTAAATATTTATTTATGCATAATGTTGCACATTTTTATTTGCCGCATAAATAAAACTTTCACGAGATTCTTATCGTTCGAATTGAATTTTCGGTTCTATAATTTTGTCGTCTTTAAATTAATGGTAATTTATTCTAAAAATATTTTTATTGGCAATCATAACAATTTATTTCATTGTCCTGATCCCGTGAACCAGAGATTATTGATTTAGTTTCTTTAATACGTAGTGGTTTAAAAAAATCGTTATAACAGTTTATGTAACTTCATAATGGTAATTTGTCTATAATACTCAGCAGAATGTATTTATTTTGTTACTCAATAATTATAATTTGCATTGATTTATTTTCACGAAGCGCACGTGTGGTCACTTTCTCATGCCAATGTAAACGTAAGGTTATTTTAAATTATACATCACGATTTTTGCCTCAACCCTCCAACGTGTACCGAAAGCCTTGAAACTTTTATTTCATAATTAATATTCCAACCCAATTGATGATTTTTAATTTAATCAGCTGCTAAGTCGGAATAAATATATGACATAACATAGTAACAATGCTGTGAATCAGTGCCGCAGGTCAATAGCTAATATGATACGTGAAGGTAATGTAACGTGTGCGTGGAATAATCAAGTGGGTGTCTACTGTCTACGTTACAACGCGTTCGGTCGTGCGTTTGTTGACCTACTGCCACAGTATTGTGCTGTGGTGGCGCTTCCACATCGCCAATATCCGACCGTATATTCGCGTGTGCGATCAGATATACATATGTGTGTATTTTTTTATTTGATGACGTATCTGTAGTCATTACATATAAAACTTTTCATTGAACTTAACGTAAGCGGGAAACTAAAGAACATCTCACGATACAGACTCTACCTAGTGTGAGATGTCTCTTAGAAACTTGTCAACAGTATTTATGTAATATGATATAGATTTTAAGAACTACTTTTGTTGTAACACAACATATTGGAATAAAATAAACTAAATTATTATTAAATTATAATTATATCACAAATATCTCGATTATAGCCTGTTATGTGGTACTGATGATTTTCTAAACTGATATAAATAATTAATAAATCATAGTAAGTATATTACTGTGTCATCATCATCGGCCCATACACGTCCCTCTGTTGGGCCAAACCTTCTTCTACAACATCTAGGTTTAGGCCTTAGTTCACAGTCAGAGGTGTGTGCCTAGGGTTTGAACCCATGACCGCCGACTGGTCGCCTAAGCCTCGAGGCCATGTGTCGGCAGTGTTAAATAATGATACAATATCTTTCGAACGCAATTACAGTTTAGATTGTTCAAACACGTGGGATGCCAAACCATTCCACAGTTTGATGTTAGGACAAAGATATGAGTTCGTGAACTATTATTAGTGTTCGCATTCAAACTGAATTGCGTCACAAGTTACGCATAAATTAAATATGGATAATGAGGTACTATTTGCACTGACCGCCCAAACAAATATTTCGACGGACGTGTAATGGTTATTCATTAAAATAGCCAACTAACTAAACATATGTGCTCATTACAAAACTATTCTAATGTAATGGTTTTCTATTTTTCGTGACGATTTTTACTGCGACGTTTCATTATTGTTATCGGGAAATGAAAGATTTCAATTGTACATACTCGTATTGTACTAATCCGATAAGACTAGTGTCATGCACATCATAAATTACATAAGACCATCTAGTCTCTAGAAAGTAAGTCTCTAGTCATCTAGTCGGAGTGAGAGTAGCCCAAGACCGAGAAAAATGGCGAGCATTGGGGGAGGCCTATACCCAGCAGTGGGTACATGTGGGCTGAGAATGATGAATGATGATCTAGTCTCAAAATATCAAATAAATATTGCGGATCTCCAACATTCGCTTCCAAACGGAGAACCAATCAGCAGTCTCGCTTCACACCTGGCTTCTAAGCGACAAGCCATGGACGAAGTGAATTGTATAAAGTATCTCGAAAGATGAAACATATTTGCATATGCTTCTGTAATTTCTCGTATCTACTTGAATTGATTTGATCCGTATATAAAAAAAAACTTTTTTTTTATTCCTAAAGTTACCATTTGCGCCAGTAACGAAATTAATGAAAACTTATTCACCAATATGGACGCGAAAATCTAACAGTCAAAGAAACTATGGCAATAATATCAGTTAGTAAGGAATGTCACAGACGACAAACACAGGGGGGAAATACGAGTACCTATGACACGTGTTAAGTAACTGAGTATCTAACAAGGCTTGTAGGTTAGAGAACGATGTAAGGACGTGTGTTGTGCTGTGTGCTGTATCCATTAGTGCCTTCGCGCTTGCGTCACCGGCAACTGGACATGTTATTGTCACATATTTGTAACGAGCATTAGCGTTGTGTAATGCAAGCGCTTCGGCCGCCTTAAAGGGCCGAACTATAGCGATAATATTGCATCAACTCACCAATTTTGGTCTCAAGAAATGATTGATTCGGGTATGAAAGCTTGGAGTGGATTTTGTACTTTATTGTGCAATGTTTCCTACACTTCATCAAACCAATAGCAATCTGGTGATCAATGTACGATTCAGCTTATGCAAGGCATCCAATCCATTCCTAAGATTTTTTGACCTGTACCTACCCATCAGTGGTTATTAGGTAAACTCTTTTGGTCAAACTTCTTTCAAGATGCTTTACGAAACGAACGTGAATTTATGAACAAACAAACATGCCGAAAGTTAGCATAGTCATTCACATATTGATGGAAAATAACATTTCTACGAAATATGCGGGAACAATTTTTATCAAAAATACAAAGTCACATCAGAAGCAAGACTTGTAACAGAAACTATTAATACTTTACGCTCCAACAAAAGTAGACCAGATCACGACCAGAATCAAATATTTGACGAGCACACTAATATTTGTCTTGGTTCTGGTAATTTTGTCTTATAGCCGGCGTCTACCAAACTGCTGTCTGTGTCTTAGGCAAACTCAGTCCTAATTAAATTTATTCTTAACAGTGACATATATTACAAAGGAAATAAAATACCAAATATGCAATTTGGTATTTTGGCAAATAACGTTTATATTCAACAGGTCATTTTCATTCTTTCTTACTAATTTGAACTGAAACGACTTCTGTAGTTATTACTTATGACTATTTTGCTAAAAATAGAATCAAAATGTAATGGTAGCATTATTTATAATTCTATATTACGACAGTTTAAGCAGATTAGTTAAAAAGTTTTGTCTTGCTCTGTTGACAGATTCATTCACAAGGCAAAACATTATTTAGTAAAGAGAAATATTATGTAATCTCTTAAACGAGGTCAATTGTATTAGTGTCATTTCATGTTTGTTCAATTTTTTATTTCCAGCTGGGTCGAGCACACGAGCAGATTATCCAGCCTTTAGAGAAGTTCCGGAAGGAGCACATCGGTGCAGTAAAGGTAAACCATCCTTTTAATATTTGCACGGCAAAGTGACTATAGGTAATTCTTACTTTGCAGTCGACTAGAGAAAAGATCATTATGTAAGTTATTATACGACACGATTATGGAGGGTTTATCGAAACTGCATGTATGAACCGAACTTCTAGATCGCTTGCCGTACGTAAAAGCGTAGGATTGACGAGGAAATCGTGGAAAAATATAGCGGTTCTGTTGGCAGTAAAATTTTAAATTAGTTGACACCAAAAATTTCTATAAATTGTGGTAATCAAGCCAAGTGAGTCATGTGAATTTCAACGAATACGTACAAAGTAAATATCGGCGGTGGCCAGGTGCACTGCAAGGATATGCGTCGTCTCGCACGCGCTGTGTCCGCCTTGAACGGTGTGTGCGCGGGCGCAGCCGATAGCTCACGACGATCACGACTTGTCCTCCTGTATAGTTGGCAGTTGAAACGCAGCGTTTTTTTTAACTGTCATAGCAAAGCGTGTGCATTAACTATGTTCATGAGCTCATTCGTATGAGTTAGAAATGTTATTTGCATGTTTAGGCTACCATAAATGCTTTACATTATGTTGTCGGTGTCTTGTCTATTTGGATCTGTGCAAATATGTTACCAAGGACTAACTAACATTACTTATATTAAAAAAGTACCTAACTTGTAGGTCTGGGTGTAGGAATAAATGCTTGACAGTCTCCTTGATGTTGTTGTTTACAAACGAACCTGAAAATGTATTATAAATTAGATGCCAGCCATTGAATTATAATTTGTGTCACTCATAAATATTTGTTGGGTATTAGTGTTTGTGTGACTGAGAACATTCTGATTTTCTGATCCTCGCGATGCAGACTTATTTCTTAGTAAGGTTTAAAAATCTGCCTGTAACCTTTAGATTCAGTATATTCTCGTAATAATAGTGTAGTTTACAGGATATTTGAACGTAAAAATCTATTATAATCGCTATTTCAATTCAAATAATGATATGTTTGTACGAATAATGAATTATGCGCCACGCTCATTATTTGCTTACGACGAACTGCTGTCTACTCTACCAATCTGATCGGTTAGTTTGAACATCATAAATGCTGATAAGTTGAAAGTGAAATTACTAATAGTAAATATTTGTGTTGATTCGCCTTGGTTGTGTATGCACTGCGTCGGCGCATCAGACTGCTATGAATAACCATTTTATGTTTATAAATGGCTGCTGTGATATTTTGTCGCGATATTATGAGACATTATTACAAATGATGCATCTTTAAGGTCATTAAGATGTTATGCTTTAGCAAGCAATGGCTAAAAGCAAAATAATTTAAAATTGTTGATATTCTTGTGATTAAGATTTTTTATACTGGTAAGGCAAAATGATTCTTCGAAATAATTATGTTATACGGTTTTTACATTGCTCACTCTGTACCTATTGGTAGATTGTCTTCAGCAATCCAATTCAAGCTATTCAAATACTTTTACTAAAGTTAAGCGTCACAACGAATGAATATTGAATGAATAGGTAGGTAGAAGCGTCAACTATTGATAAGAGCCTCATTAGAGATGCGCGTGTTATGTTCTAGTTTTTAACTATACTTCATTAAAAATTAGTTGACATTTAACGTTTAGTCTAGAAAATTTCTTAATGAGTTTTTATATGCAACACAAAAGTCTTATTATAACTTATTATTTACTTATTTATGTGGTCTCATATCCAAAAACTTATTTTTAAAAGATTAGTTAAAATATTAAAAAGTCAGTCCGCAAGTTAAAATCGCAATAACAACAACTATTAATATAATGAATCGTGCAAACTGTTTGGCTTAGGTTAAAAATAAATTAATCAACAGCAATCTTTGCTTTTGACCATTGATCGTAAGTTCGCCAGTGCCCTTCGGAACATCATTATGTTTTTGTCTTCACTTGCGGTTAGACAAGGTCAATTGTAATTAAAATTACTCAGTCAAATGTCAAGCCATCAATCTTGTGCCTAAATCGAATCGACATCATAAAAACGAAATTACGCGCCATAAAGAAAGATTTAATAAATTGAATACATTTTAATTATATAATGCCTTTAATATTACTACTATGAATATTTTTATTTTTCTTTAAATGGGAAACATTTTTCTAAGAATGATTCTGAAAGCCTGATCCTACGGCATTTCTTTCAGCAGGCATATCGACCGTTCACGGGTTTTCAGTCTTAAAATATAGCATCACAGGATTTACCATCATCTCTCCCAAAAAAAAAACCAACTTCTCCGTGATAATCTTGAAGATAAAACGCGGCGTTTTAACGCTCAATGTACGCGGGGCTTTATTCGCGGCGTGTCAAACATGCATTGTTACATATCGGCGGGCAGTGTGCAGCAGGCCGCGGCATTTGACAATCCGCATTGCAATATAGTGTCAAGGTTACCATTAACGTGGACAGTGGTTACGTCATCACGTCACGTGGATAAAAAACGTCGCGTTTTCTGATAATAGTCATATTTCAAATATTATGAATACATGTACACGTTACTAGTAATTTTAAGCGTTTAGATTTCTTATAATGGATAGGTTGTGTGTTGCAATCATTTAATAAGAAGCAGTAAATATTATCTATGGTCGTTATATATGAGACGCATCGAATCGGGTATGTTAAGAAATTGGTAAATCAGGGCATGATGAGTTTTATCACAATATTAATTATTAGTGATGTTAGGCAGAACCTATTTTATAACAAATTTAGGAATTTCTGCTCATTCTGTCTGCATTTGAAAGCCAATCAAAATGTATTTTTTCTTATTACCAGTTTAATAACTCTGTTAAAAGATGAAAACCTTATATCGCTAAAAACAAATCGTTGAGTAGTAAAAGCCAGTATTAACACTACAATATTTCGCTTTTTCACAGGAAGGCAAAAAGAAATTCGACAAGAAAACAGCAAAGTTCTGCCAGACTCAGGAGCGGACGCTGTCACTATCCACCAAGAAACAGGAGAATGTATTTCAAGAGGTAAATAAATTATAAATAATAGTCAACTGCACCTGTGTGTCTTTCCGTCCATTAACGCTCAAGGGGTAATCAGCCGAATTTAGAATTTTGTGGAGGTTTATATTCATTGTGTTCTTCACAATGCTGAGCATCGGCTTCCTCTACAATGAGAAGGGTTAAGTTATACTCGTAATCCAACGCTCGCCTTGTATGAGCTGATGACCTATATTATATGCTATAGCGACGCCCGTTTCCTAGCCGGCACCAGCACATGTAAATCATCACACTCAACAGAGAAACAGACACAACCCCAACAGAGAAACATAGGAGAAAAAAATAATATATTATATGTATGCTTATAGAAATATAATTTATGCTTCTTGTCTGATCATCAATTGTTTATGACTTTCAAACGAAGTTTAAGGATAATTTGAATCAGCGACTTTTAAAGACTGAAGATAAAGATTAATTTTCCTTAAGCTTTTGAACTTATTTGAATCAAACTTTGTCATCGCTGGAGTTTGTCGGCACCGTAACCTACTGTTATTTTTTTCCTTGTTGTTTGTGTGCAACGTAAATGATCTGGTGAACTGAAGTGTCACGGTTTCGATATTGAGATCAAGCAATCTACTTTTTATGAGTTTTTGCTTAACATTATTTGAATGGGGTTCAATAGTTGACGAAATGTTTGATGGAAATCAGAAGGCGGGTCTGTTATAACAGTTATAAAAGCACGTGTCGAATCAACAAAATTGATAAAAGGAAATATACAAATGATTGGATGTAGTAATACAACGCTGTCGTGACCATAAATTGCCAAATAAATGGATTATTTCGAGGTGGTCACTTTAGGCCACATGAGCCAATGGCTACCCATTACGTTTTAGTCGCACAGGTTCTCTGATTTCCAAGTTTTCCTTGTCCTTCCATCTTATTAAAAAGAACTTATCATGGCGACTTGTACCAAAAGATCTAAAATAACGATAGTTTTTCTAATTTTTCAACATAATTCGAATTCGTTTTGTAGTGGCCAAATTATTTGCCGTGTATATTTGAACACCAATAACAAGTTATCACTGGTCAGTCTGCGTTGCATCCCTTGTCGTCTGTACGATTGTAACGCCACATACAAAAATAGACGCACTACGATAACAATGCGTACTCCCAGTGATTCATTCTTACGTGACATTATTATGTTGTGCGAAGGAAACTGACGCATACCATGCTGGAGAATTATGTGTTTGTCAATTGATCTTTGGTTACGAGGTTCGTATTTTAGCTAAGTTTTTTTTATATCACCATCATCGTCAGCCCATATACGTCCTACTTCTGGGTATGGGCTTCCTCTACAACTAAGAGGGTTTGGGTCTTAGTCGGGTTGTTTTTTTTTATATATTGGCATGCAAATTACCTGCACTGGCTTTTGATATTATGGTGTAGTCAAAAAAGGATATCGACTGGCAATTACGAGTAAACTGTTAGTTACCGGATCTATAAATGTATTTTTTTTAATACTCAAATAAAATAATTTTTCAATATCCATTGCTGTTTAACTAATCCCCTGTATGTATTACTTTCAGGCTGACGCAGCAATGGACATGGCAGAGCGTGACTTCTGCCAAGCCTCCTTGGAGTACGTTTTCCAACTGCAAGCAGTACAGGAACGTAAGAAGTTCGAGCTGGTGGAAACACTGCTCGGTTTCGTCTTCGGCTGGTGGACCTTCCACCATACGGCTCACGATGTTCACGCTGACGCTGAACCCAGGGTTAGGGACCTGCAGTTGAGGATACAAAGGGTGAGTTTCATAACACTAAGACAATGATGTGTTTTATTGGTCGGTCTTTTTATTAAAGCCGATGATTCCTCGTTCGTTTGCTACATATTTATTTTCGATTTACATTGAGGACTTATAAAGTATTGTAGACTTATGGAAACAATCAGAAAAATTGTTGGTTCGTTGGTTTCTGTATATAACCTTTCCAGCGTTAGGATCAACATAATATTTACTATTAAAGTATTTTCTCTTTAGTTTCATTCTGTCGCCTCTGTTCTATAACAGAGCCACGCGTACTTAACTTCGCGTTTGTTGAAGTGATCAATTCTTTGTATGATATCAAAGCAAAATCGTGTTGTTTAAAAAAAAACTAGTCTATCAATTTATTTCACTATTTAATCAGCATCACATATTTACCATCTGGCGCAATGTTGCTATTTTTTCGTGACAACACAAATTTTTTTTTTTTTTTTAATTATACACCCACATGGTTTCTCATTTAAATTATCATTGTAAGTTGTGTGTGTGCGTCGACAGGTCCCGTGTCCCAACTGACAGGCGTCACCGCCCATCACCTACCGTGGGTGTAACAATTGGCATTTTGATTTTGAATTTCAAATTTTAATGGTTTTTTTACTAACAGTTTTTTTATCATCGTACATCGATTTGATGAGATTTGCATGGTGTATCTAAAGAATATTTCATTACTAATGATTCATAGATATTTGAGCTTGAAGATTATCATACAGATCATTGTGTTGTTTTAAAGTGTAAATCAGTAGGTGTTAATCAGAATTATGCTAATAAACAACAGAGGACGCTTATAGAAAATGAAATATATCCGTAAGCACAAGCCACGGAGAATGTGCGTTGTAAGTTGAACTTCCAAAGTTGGTAGAAACAACCAATCATATTTATTTCTTAAAAACCTTGATATTTTCGTGTAGAAACCGAACGTTACCTTCATTAAGTAACAACTAATTAAGACACAGTATTTATTTGAGAAGTAAATATCCTTTTTAAACAGTTTATTTCGGTGATCACGCTTTTGATTCAACATACGAAACTATTAAATGGAAATTTTGTGTGTTATGATGCATGAAGGCAGGAGTTTAATAATAAACACGACTTTTGTTGAGCAGAAGACTCGCTTCATAAAGTATATTAATATTGTGGATAGTTGAATATTTATCACAATTCGCTCACACACGTCACTGGACCGCAAAAATAAACAATTGTTTTTTTATCATCATAGAAAGATCTAGAAATTTTTAATGATGCATGCGTGTGCGTGTTGGCATGCCAGTTTGTATGACCGCCGCTTCGTATTGCAGACGAGGAGCAATTTCGAGGAGACGAGTAAGCAAACAGAATCGCTCATGAAGAAAATGATGGAAGTACGACAAATGGTAGGTATTCACTAATGTTTGTTTGGAGTTCTGTGATTTTGATACCTAACAGCATGATATAGATGATCATAGCCTGAATAGACCCCCTACTAAAAAAATATAAGGTAGTATAGAAAGTTAAGCTGTTGTTGATGATTTGAAGGATGTCATAGCTAAGTTAATTTTGTCATTATTGTAAATCCTAATAATTGTTGAGTAATGTAGGTTCTAAATTATAATTTGAATGTAATATTCATATTTAGATTTTACAAGTCAGTAGAGTAACCACAATCTTTCTTTGTTAATTTTACCACAAAAGTATTTTTAAGTAAGTACTCATGTTCTTTTTTTTTAAAGTTCATTCATGTTTCATGTATATTACATCCAATAGCACAAAGAAGAAGAAGGCAACGATGAAGGACCCGGTGGTATCACGAGGGCTGGATACCTTTTTCTCATGGAGAAAAGTAAGTATTGTCCATTTGCTTTTCAATTACTTTTAGTGTCTTTTAGTGTATTTGCACATATGCCATAAAGATTCTTTTTTGTTCTAATTCTAGTATCACATATCCCTTTTTGCATTTTTAATAACTTTATCGTTATCTTTATATAAAACAGAGTGATAATACCGCTATTAGTATTAACATATATCACTTATATCAGCCAATAGATATCTCACTGCTGGTCACAAGCCTCCTCTATAATTGAGAGGGGTTCATAAACCTCAGTCCTCAATGGTAGCTTAATTGGCGGACTTCACATAATTAAGATTTTTTTGTATAACAACCTGATGATATACCTTACTGCGATGTAAGGAGTACTTAAAAGTTCTAAAGATTTTCTTAGGTGTGTAGTCCGCCAACCCGCATTAGGCCAGCGTGGTGGACTAAGGCCTAGACTCTCACAGTTGTAGAGAAGGCCTATTCCTAGCAGTGGGACGTGTATAGGTTGATGATGATGATGATGAATATAAAGAGTATAACCGATGTTGTTTGTCTTGTGTTGTGCAGAAGCGTTCGGCACGACGACGTGGAGTAAACAGTATTGCACATACGAGAAGAGTTCGAGGATGCTGTCACTCACGCCCTACAACCAGATCAACGTCAAAACGGTACGGTACGACACTTGTGATCTACTTGTAATGTAGTTGGTACGGGTTGATCGAGTAAGCATGGCGTGTTAATATTATTGAATTGTTAGTCGTGACTCGTGGCATAGCTAAGTATTGAAGAGACGACGCCAAAAATGATATAGATAGAGAATCAAGATTGAAGAACGAAGTGGTGGTTCCGTAATTGGCTGTTGTTTGATTTTTTACTGATGGGTTCATGCCCTCTCTTGTAGACAATATACAAACTTCGTGGGGCAGTTGGCTAAATACCAGCTTGCGAAACGAGAGGTCGCAGGTTCGATCTCCGCACCGAGTCAAATATATGCGTGATCCACCAATATTTGTTTCGGATCTCGTTGTTTGTGATTTCGAAAAGTCTCTTGTAGTTTCTGATAGCCACGACATGTATCTTACTCTAGGGAGAGAACTATGAATGTGACTGTTGAGTGTATTTATTTACATGCATATGGTTCGGAAATCAATTTGCCATCAAAGACGGTAAAAATGTTTGAAATTGACATTAACAACGCGTGATTTTTCCACACGCCATGTGAATTTTATAATTTTCCATTGTCTATTTTAGTGAATTCGATTGAAAAATGTTACTTTGGCAAAGGCCACTGGTATAGTATGTGGTTAAAACGATAATAGGTTCTCTTATCTATTCGTTCAGGTATAGAGGCTGATGAGGTACCAGAATTAGTTTTAAGTAATATGTGTTTGTGTGCATGGCGGTTAGTTTTTGAAGTTATACTTCTTTTGGCGCGTTAGGGAAAAATGATGAGAGTGATTTTTTACGATGCGCGCGCACACCGACACCAAAAAGTTATTCGGAAAAAGTTTGTTTTAAATTTTAAGAATGTAGAATAGTGACAGTAAAAAATAATTTAAAATTCTGCCCACGTCACGTGCCGTCAAGACCGAGTCGTGACGTCAGAATTAATTATAATTTTAATTTCCTTAATTTAAATCTATTATATGATATGTACGTCACGCATGGTCAGGCTTAAATCGTTTTTAGTAATATAACTCGCCCCTGCCTCTGGCAACTCCTCTTATCACTCTGCTCTGTCATTCACTCCCTATAGCAAGAATCCTACCCCCCCGCCCCCACCATTGAAAATGTTTATTGCAGGAATCAACTCCCCACGAGACCTCCCCCCCTCCCTCTCAGAAATTCTACCCCCCCCCCCCCCCCCTCTGTCTAACTCCCTCAATTTTAATCGTAGGATACATAAGTACACACACACACTTTTTTTTTGTTCGTTCGTTGGTTTCTAGCCTCTATAGCAGATGGTGATACCAGGAGATGAGGAGTAGTGGGAGGTTTAGTGTGATGTGTGACGTGTGACGTGCGTGCAGGGCGGGTGCAGCGAGTGCGTGTGCGTGTGCGGCGCGCGCGAGTGCGCGGAGGCGCCGGAGCGCCGGTTCTGCTGGGAGGCGGTGCCGGCCGAGCGCGAGCGCGCGCCGCTCACGCTGCAGGCGCTGTCCGAGCGCGACCGCAGCGCCTGGCTGCGCGCCATCGACTGCCCGCCGCCCGACCGCACGCGCGCGCCGCCGCTCAACCACCTGGTACACACTCATATATATATATCATCATCAGCTCATATACAACCCACTGCTGGGCACGGACCTCCTCAGCAACAAAGAGGAAACAGGCCTTAAAAATACCCAAGAAATTTCTTGTTAAAATGTCCCAATCATATTTTGCTTTGCCGTAAAAATGTGTGATAATGCATTGTGAAAATAATTCATTGTTTGGTGAAATAAAAGTTGATTACTTATGTAATGTCATTCAACTCAGACTTTTTTTTAATAAGGTATATATGCGATTTCAAGTGTATAAAATAATAACTTTACATATTATATTAACAGAAAGTATCCGGTGACGACGACGGTGAATGCGCTTTGGACGAAACCGGTTTTGCATTTGTAAAGAAGATCATATCCGTTATTGAATCCCGAGGACTAGAAGAACAAGGACTGTATAGGTAACACTCGCATTTATAGTTATAAAAAATAAAATTTAGTAACTCATACTTGAGAAATCACACACACAGAAGGAGTATTTAAATAAATATAAAATTTAGTATGAAAGAAAACTGCCTAATTGGCATGATTAGATTATTTGATTCCGGAATCAAAAAAGGGTTATTTTGTTTTTGCATCAATAAATTCTTAGAAGCAACAATGGATCTAAAAATGTGTCCAGCAGCAACAGGCTCTCCCATTTTACACGAGATTTTTTTATACAACTTTTTTCCTATAATCTTATATTATGTATGTTTGCCTCGTGGTCTAGAGGTCCCGGGTTCAATTTCCGGGTCGGGCAAAGTTTTATCAAGTTTTTTAAATGGGAAATTCTCAGTAGTAGCACAGAGTCTAGAATTGTGACCAAAAGCGGCAATAGGCTAACCATCTATTATTTGGGGCTGGTACATACCTGGTGAGGTTATGAATGTATGTACGAAAAAATATTCCCATTGCGAAATCGCATGAACGCGCAATGTAAAGCGTAAAAGTGAAATCATCGAGGATATGTAGTAACCCGTTTTATGTGATGTGTGGGCTGCAGGGTGGCGGGCGTGGCGTCCAAGGTGTCTCGGCTGGTGGCGTGCGGCGTGCGGGGGGCCGCACTCCCGCCCGCGCTGCCCGACCCGCTCGAGTGGGAGACCAAGACCCTCACCTCCGCGCTCAAGAGCTACCTGCGCGCGCTGCCCGACCCGCTGCTCACGTACAGGCTGCACGACTCCTTCATCGACGTCGTCAGTCAGTACACGCACTTGTACCACATCACCATCACCACCATCATCATCATCATCGTCATCATTATTATCATCGTCACCATCATCATAATCTTCGTCATCATCATCGCCATCATCACTAACTGGACTAAGGCCTAATTACTCTCAGTTGTAGAGGAGGCCCGTGCCCAGCAGTGGGACGTATATGAGCTGATGATGACGTGGAATATTGCAGAATGAGTATAACAATGGTGTTGTTGCAGAGTGCGAGCGTCGCTCGGAGCGCGTGTCGGGTATCGCGGCGCTGGTTCGCGCGTTGCCGCCGCCCAACCGGGAGATGCTGCACCTAGTCATACACCACCTGCGCAAGTACGAGCCCTCATATACTACGCTAAATATCACCACCTACTTCTAGGAGAGCAGTACTATAGTTAATAAGTTGTGTAGAAGTGTAATGGTATGCCGAAGTTCGGAGTTACTCTACAGGATTCTATAATGTTTTCATTTTATATTAGAAAGGATAAGCGTTTTTTTTTTCACTTACATTATCAATTTAAATAATCATCATCTTAAATTTATAATTTATTTTTGTTATCCCCTCTACCTTTTTAAACTCCAGATAGTAGAGCTCAATTAATATTTTCATTGGACACCTTTATCCTTCTTTGATTGATGTTAAACAGGAGTTCAACTTGAACTCATTTTTCCTATATAACACGTACTTTGTTTTTTAATAAGATAGTCTCTAACATCTATTACTTGCTCAGTGTGGCGGCGAAGAGCGACAAGAACCTGATGTCGGAGTCCAACTTAGCCGTTTGCTTCGGGCCCACGCTGCTGAGGGCCGAGCGGGAGACAGTGGCTTCCATCCTGGACCTGAAGTTCTACAACGTGCTGGTGGAGACCCTCCTGGACCACTACACGGACATCTTCGAGGCGCCCGTGAACTCCGCCCCCGCGCCCCACCCTGCGCCCCACCCCGCGCCCCACCCCGCGCCCCACCCCGCGCCCCTCGCGCTGCCCGCGGCGCCGGCGCACAATGGAATACTCAGGTCAGTTGCATGTGTCCGTATTTCTACTAGACTGCCTGTGTGTCGAGTTGAGTTTTTTTTTTCTTTTTATAAGATCTTAGGATATTGTATGCGTAAAGTTCGCTACCAGTTTTACTACCACTGCTTCTGCAAATGAATATATAATTTTATGTTAGATAGACTTAAGTGATAAAAAAATGATTTTCATCGGTCAATACTATTTATATTGCATTGCACTTCATCATCAACATCATCACCAGCCTTCACGGGCAAGGCACGGGCCTCCTCTACAACTGTGTTAACCTTTCGCATTGTTGCGAATAGAAATTATATAAAACAATTCAGCGACTACAAATTACAAAATTAAACTTATTTATATCTCAAAAAAAAAACTAATATCCGATATAGTAAGTATAAAAATATTAATTAATTTAAAGTCATTGATCATATTTACGGCCTACCGAAGATCCGGTCCAGCTTGGTGCTATTTGTACCCACTGGTGATGGATGATCGGTGTCGTTTCTCGCCAGCCGACATCTGGATATTACGGCACTTGAGAGAAACTTCGATATCTGTAGGTATTTCTTATTATTTTTTTAATTCTTTTTCTTTAATTTTCGTATTCAAATACCTAGTTTGATTTTAAATAGTTTTTATGAGCAGTCGTTAATAAATTTTATTGGTCTGAAATATAATCACTAGTCATTAAAATATAAAGTTCAGGCAGGAATTACATTTATTGCAGTTTTATTTGCATTAAAGCGCTCTTAAAGTATGTTTATTGCACAGAGTTTTATTAATTAAAGGTCATTTTATTGGTGCCTGGTGGTCTCGCGGAACTAGTAGGCATTAGTAGGCGGGCGCTAATGTGGCGTGCGACCTACAGGTCCCGGGTTCGATACCCGGATCCATTACGGTTCACAATCTTTCGACAGTTTACAATCTCTGTAAATAGATTATAATCTAACGGTGTTTACAATTTTACGGTGACATATACATATATTTCTCTGTATGTACGTCATTTTATATTGGTCATAGTTTTTTATACTGAAATGAAATGAAATAATATTTGTTGAATCTATAGAATGTCAAATACATCACTTAGATTCAGTCATTTCAAAATTAAGTTAACCACCCTGTTCGGAAGGCATTCATTACTAGAGAATAAAGGGCAAGAAACTATGAGCAAGGCGAAACTGAGAAAGCTCTTAGTTTAAGATCCAATGATCTTACCTTCTTTTTGTAAAACTATTTTGATGTGTACCTCTTCCGGTGCCCTTGTTAGTCGTCATAATGAAGAGGGGTATGTTTTTTTGGCGGTGCACGTGTGACAATGCGGCGCGCGCCCACACGGCCACGTGCGTCTTTATCCGACACACCTTTACACAGGTTTTTGTGATGCGCGCGGTAAGTGCGGGCTGAGCGGCCGAGTGTGCGCCGTCCTCGGGACTTGTAGGTGTTTCTGTTATTTTAGTTTTGAGAGTTGTAGATTTAAAAAAGTGTTTGTGTAGGTTCTTATTTACACGCGTTAGAAGTTATACTTGTTTTGCGTAACAAGATAAAAATCTTTTTAAAAAAATTCTACGTTTGTAGAATATGTCAATCCCTTTTTATGACTGTCACTATTCTACATTTTTAAAATATATTTAAAACATAAATATTTTTTTTAATATCTTTTTCGTGGCGGTGTGCGCGCGCTTCGTTAAAATTTACTCTCATAATTTTTCCCTAACCCGCCAAAAGAAGTATAACTTTAAAAATAGTTTATATAATCGTACTTTACAGTGTATCTGAATTACGTTTGAAAGGGCAGTTTTTAAAGAAAAAAGCAATATATAAATACAGCTAATAAAAATCTAAATAAATAAATCTTAAATTTAGTCGGCTTCCAAAATTCATTGGGCTTAAAGTAGAAAAATGTTGAAACAAAGTGAAAGTAGGCGTGGTCTAATTTCGTATGCTAATTTTGTTTGGATATTGAACTGATTTAAAAAAGTGTTTCTGCGGTGTACAGTTATGTTATTATTCATAATAAACATTCATATTATACTCGGAAAAGTTAACGTTGAGATGCTATTCTTGAAAATAAATGACAAAGCGGGGCTGCGCCGGCGCACACTCGCAGCGCGTAATGATGGATGCGGCGCACCTTTCGCGCCATCGCTCAGTGCGCGCGCATCTGTTTCGCGCGCTTTTTGTGCACATCCGCACTGCGCTCACGCACCTCCGACACAGCGACCTTGCTGAATTCAATACAAAGCGATAACAGGTTCGCTTCCTGCGCGTGTGCGTGCTTACTGGTGCTGTTCATTGCTGCACGTTACTGAAATGGACGCATCCTGTCAGTTTTACAATGATAGAGATTTTGATAAAGACGGAATAATAGTTAAGGAAACTATCTATACACGTTCCGCTCCTAGACACGGGTCTCCTCTACAACTGAATGGGATTATTTATTTTTTCTTTCCTGTACAATATAGTTTCATTACGAATAAATAAACGGAAAAACTAAAACTAAATATAAAGTACAAGTGGCGCTCTTATTGCTCTAGGCAATTTCTTACAGACAATCAACGGATAAAAAGTAAAGTGAATAGAAAAAAATAACTTAGACAACATATTTTGATTATTTAATCGTATAGAATATATTCGTTTCGTTTTATAATTATCTTAGTGTCATGAAAACTTGAAGGATCTATTTTACTTGAACTTTCGCAAGTTTGATACAGCAGTCGGGGCTCAATGTATTGATTAACCGCATATTTAAAGTCCAAACGGTACTACGGTACTCAATGCTACCGGTTTCCGATCGATTTGAATAATCTTTGGGTCAACATTCATACGCATTTTGAATCATGCTTGTTACATAGAAAATCAGTTAGTTTACGATGTCACAGTACTGTTTTGATCAAATGCGTTTTATGTTTTTATTTAAATAAATAAATAAATACACCCAAGATTCATACATAGTTCTGACCCCACACTAGGGTAGAAGTCGCGATGGCCTCGAGGTTTGGGCACGCGGTCGAGAATCTCGACGGTCGCGGGTTCAAACCCCAGGCACACACCTCTGACTTTTTCAAGTTATGTGTGTATTCACATTGAATTATCACGTACTTTAACGGTGAAGGAAAACATCGTGATAAAACCTGCACACCTAAAAGTTCTTAGGAATTTCTTAGGTGTGTAGTCCGCCAACCCGCACTAGGCCAGCGTGGTGGACTAAACCCTCTCAGTTGTAGAGGAGGCCCGTGCCCAGCAGTGGGACGTATATGGGCTGATGATGATGATGATGATGACTAGGGTACAAGTCCTGTGTCGTAGGTATCAGAAACTACGAAAGACCTTTCGATCTCACAAACACCCAGACCCGAAACAAATATTTTTGGATCACACAAACATTTGTCTCGGTACGGGTCGAACCCGCGGCCTCTCGTTTCGCAAGCTGGTATCTAGCCAACTGTGCCAAGGGGCTGTCATTAAGCAGACGATTGAAAGTTAATGAATGGAATTCAAGAAAGCTGTCATATTTATGTGGTGTACGACTATAGCGACTTCTTTTCGACATCCGTCATAAATAGCAGACTGATTGCATGTCCAATGCCCAATATTTATATGCTCAATATAAGATTTATATGTATGAATTGAAGTATAATATGAAGTATGGCCACTCCTTCCAAAAAGGCTATTTTAATGTGCCAAAAGGTAGAGTTAATGGACATACATTTTTGGGCACTCGAAAAAGTCTAATTAATTAGTTGGAAATACATCACATTTAGAAGTCGTGATGGCCTCGAGGTTTCTTTCTATCTTTCTTTTTCTTTAACCATTGAAGGTGATAGAAAACATGAGGAAACCTGCACACCTAAAAGTTCTAAAGAATTTTTTTATGTGTGTAGTCCGCCAACCCGCACTAGGACAGCATGGTGGACTAAGGCCTGAATCCTCTAAGTTGTAGAGGAGGCCCATGCCCAGCAGTGGGACGTTTATAGGCTGATGGTGATGACATATGTAGGAGAAAAAAATTTGCATATATTTTGTCTGTTAAAAAAAAAAACAATTTCCAAAAAAGAAGATGCAGCGCACGCATTTAAAAATTATATTTTAAAAATACATTTATAATCTTCATTTAATCAAATATTCAAAAAGTTTGAAGTATTATTTCTATCTAATCAACTACTTAAAGATGCCGAAAATGTACAGGACGGCGAAGTACATATTTCTAAAAAATTTTTGTCCACTAAATTTCGTCACAATTTAATCATTCATACTTCCCGTCTTATATTATAAGTTCGTTACAGAAACGTAAGAAATTTATAAACTTCGTATCATAAAGATATGGACTCGACGGGCGAGTAATCATAAAACGAGCTTTCCAAACGAGTGCGCCTGCGCAGCTGCTAGTGATTTCAACCCGTATTAATATACATCTTGCACATGTCTTTATAGAATTACAACTTATGTTCTTAGTGTATTTTATTTTATCTTTTCACGAGAAATCCTTTACGATCAAGATTTCCGAGGTATTCGCATTTTAAAGATATTGATCAGCACTTGTAGAAATATGTAGGTTTCGCGACTTTGCAACAGCTTTACAAATGCAACATTCTATTTCTTTTGCACGACTTATGGAAGATAATACTACTACTGTTATACTCATTATCAGCCCATATACGTCACAGTGCTGGGCACGAGTCTCCTCTGCAACTGAGAGGGTTTAGACCTTAGTCCACCACGCTGGCCTAGTGCGGGTTGGCGGGCGAATATTGGAAGACGGTTGGGAGATAGATTAAAAATAAAAGCCAATGCGTTGTTTTTTTAAAAAAATTAGCAAATATCTCTTAATACCTTAAATCGGGTTAAGGAGTGATCAATAACCTCTACAGTCTGGTCCAAGTCCTTAAAATAACTCTTCAAACTTTTTCGTTTAAAACAATTTTCAACAGCTGACCGCTCAATTAACTTCCAATAAAAACGCTTCCTTGAAACCACATGCTTACAAATTAACAAAATGTAACGAAAAGCATTTACAGAATCATTGAAACATTGTAAATTTCAATAAATGTTGCACAATACATCGCGTGTCGAACGGAATTCATACTTCCACAAAAGCAGTTTCAATAAGTGTAGTGCACAAAAAAATGTATAATCTGTTGTGCCGTGTAACGGCTGACAGTTGTCGGGACTCGAACCCGGGTCGCGCACAATGCCGCTCGATATATCCAAATGAAAGGCCCGCAAGATAATAACCTTTAAGACGGACAGAGGTGTATTCAGTCCGATTTGTTTGGGGGACAAATGAAATGTGTCCATTAACTATTTACACATCCGTAAAAGAAAATTTTTGAGTATTAAGTTCCTGTGTGTTTTAAAAATACAATAAAAATTTAAGTAAAAAACATTGGCTGCTATGAATTAATATTTTGTACTTTACTACCATTGCTACATACTTGTCATCTTAGAATTATCAATTTTCTGTCCAAATTAAAGAAAGGCTAAAAATATCTTATTTGCATAAACGATATCAACAGCGCAATATTATTAAGTTCTATTGCAAAATCATAAAAAAAATACCTTAACTTTACATTTATATTTATACACAATGCATTCGGTGTTGTCTAGTCAAGTCAAGTCAAAATGATCTTTATTCAAATAGACTTTTACAAGGTCTCTTGAATCGTCAATTTTAAACTACATATTTTGAATCTCGAAAATTGCGTGTTCTTATCTAACCACCTACTGTATATCGGGCACCTGAGGCCCCACCTGAGGATCAGAGCACGACCCATCAAAAGAGCGGTGTTCAGGAGGCTGCGTGTGTCCGCCAGCTGTTGGCGGCAAAAACTAGCTACAAAAAAAAACTTAAAGCAAAACCTCTCGCCTTATTATATTCTCCCCCTCCCGTGCCGCATCGCACCCCGCACCCCGCCACACATCACCCTCTGCCTTTAATTACACAACAGATGTCTTGGGGTTATCAATTTGAATGTACGATTTATCAGGTCAATTTTATTACTAGAACTAAAGCTTTTAAACAAAACAGTTATTTGTTCAATATTGACAATAATCATAAATTAAGTAAATGTTGAATTAAGTTGTTTGTTTTGCACGCCATAATTGCTGGAACGATTTTGATGAACATTAACAAAAACATGTCAAGCTGCACGACGCTCAGTTCGGGTTTCGACCGGGGCTGTCCACTGAGTCGGCAATACTGACGCTCAAGCACACTGTTCAGTACTACACTAATAGAAAAACACCGATATACGCGTGTTTCCTGGACCTCTCAAAGGCGTTTGATTTGGTGGGGTATGAAAGACTGTGGCAAAAATTGTCAGAGGACACAGATCTTCCCAGCGAGCTCATCCTGCTTCTTAAATTTTGGTATGGCAATCAAACCAACTATGTTAAGTGGACGGGAGCGGTATCTGACATGTACAGGTTGAGCTGGGGTGTGAGACAGGGTGGATTGACATCTCCGACCCTTTTCAACCTGTATATGGACAGACTGATACGTGAACTCAGCAGCACCGTAGCAGGCTGTTCTATAGATGGAACAATTGTTAACAATATAAGCTACGCTGATGATATGGTGCTGCTGAGTCCGTCGATCAGTGCCCTCAGGAAGTTGTTGGCAATGTGCGAGTGTTACGCGGAGGCTCATGGACTCAGGTATAATACCACAAAAAGTGAGGTGATGGTCTTCAAGGCAGGCACAAAATTCTATAAAGACGTACCATCGGTCTTCTTAAATAACCAGCCTCTGAATAAAGTGGAGAGGGTAAAGTACCTGGGTCACTGGGTCACCGAGTCACTCAAAGATGATGTTGACATGGAGAGGGAACGCAGGGCATTGTCGGTCAGAGCGAATATGTTGGCCCGTAGGTTTGCGAAATGTACCGCACAGGTGAAAATAACATTATTTAAGGCCTTCTGTCAGTCTTTTTACACCTGCAGCCTATGGGTCAGGTATACGCAACTGGCTTGCAGTGCCTTGCGCGTCCAATATAACAATGGGTTCAGGGCACTGATGGGGCTGCCGCGTTTCTGTAGCGCGTCGGGGATGTTTGCAGACGCCGGTGTTGACGGCTTTGCCGCAATACTTAGGAAACGAGCAGCATCCCTGATGCGGCGGGTGCGTGGCGGCTCCAACGGTTACCTGCAACTCATTGCGAACAGAATGGAGATGGATTGTCCATTCTTCTTAACATGGAATCGCCTACATGTGGCGGGATAAATGTATGTATTTTTTAAACTGTATTTTTATATATGGACGATTTTGGTCTGAAATAAATGATTTATTTATATTATTTATTATTAGTATAGATTGACATGAAAAACTGGAGACAGCAAAAAAAATTTATTGCAAATTATAACCAGTCGGTATACTTGGATAAATTAAATTAACGCAGCGTCAAGAGACGTTTTGATTGTAGTGACACATAATGTTAACAAACATACATAAACTCACGCCTGTATTTCCCCGAAGGGGTAGCTTGAGGTGCATTTCTGCACCCACATTTCGCCAGGTATGTATCAGTCCCACGTAATAGGGGGCAACCTTATTGCCGTTTTTCGGGCACAATTCCAGACTTCGTGCTGCTACCGAGAATTTCCTAATGGAAAAACCCAATAACACTTTGCCCGACCCGGGAATCGAACCCAGGACCTCTAGATCGCTCGGCACATACTTGTACCGCGAGACCACGAGGCAGTCATAATGTTAAGTGCGGTTTTTATTA
This sequence comes from Hemaris fuciformis, assembly GCA_907164795.1. Taxonomy (NCBI): domain Eukaryota; kingdom Metazoa; phylum Arthropoda; class Insecta; order Lepidoptera; family Sphingidae; genus Hemaris; species Hemaris fuciformis. The sequence continues at coordinate 11,595,430 of OU015452.1, forward strand.
TCATCTGAAGAGAAACGATACCTCATTCTTATATCATTTGCAAGCAATTTCAGTTCTTTAATAGCTGTTTACTGAGCATTTATTTGTTGTATATAAAATTATCATCTGTGAAGTGACGAGATATGGGCGTCTCTTGTCAATTTGCCGTGTAAAAAAACATTTTTTTTACTTTTTAAAGAGTCGAAGCGTGTCAAAACAAGTCGCAGGGGGCAGTTCGTAATCTCTACGCTTATGGTCTTTCAACATTCGACTAGACAAATGTTTGTGAATGAAATAATTCCGCATAATGAAGCTTATCTATACGTATTGTTCTTTTAGGCAGAATGCGGTTAAAATGGGTGGTATAAATTTTAAGCTGCGTTTACACGATTTAAGTGTCCCGTATTATTTTTAATTGCTTTATTGTTTGAAGATAAAATTTTATATTCGATTAAATTATCTTTTATTATATCGGACTGTTGAATTGTTCAGTCTAGCTAATGTGTAAAAGCTCAAACTAAATTTATAACATGTTTATTTTTGTTTTTGTTTTATTTGAAAGTAGGGTCAATTAACACCACTGACAATTCGTTATTTGTTTGTTATATTACAAAATATTTTGAATTAAATACGATTGCGTGCTACCTTACCTTTTTCTGGCTCATCTTATTCTATGCGTTGTCAGAGGGAATTTAAATGTTTCCATTGCATACTAAAAAAATGGCCGATCAAATTGACTGTGTGCGCTCACCCTTAGCGCTTCAAAGCATAGGGTCTGTTGTTATTAGGTAAGCTTTTGTTTTGGTGTAAAAAGGATTCCTGCCGAGTTAATGCATTGCTTCAAATGTGAATACGACGTGACGATAAGGCACTTTTGTTGGTACTCTATAGTTTTTTTTTCCTGCCAAGAAGTAATTATAGTAAGGTCTACTTTTGAAAGTATTATTTTTACTTGATGCTGGCTCAGTGGTTGTGGAAATGAGGTCGACAATTCTATTATGCGTTAAGCGCCTATTGCGGGTCGGCGGACTACACATCTAAGAAATTCTTAACTTTTAGGTGTGCACGTACCTCACGATGTTTTCCTTCACCGTTACAGTAAGCGATAATTCATTCTGAATACACACATAACTTAGAAAAGTCACAGTTTTAAGCCTGGGGTTTGAACCCTCGACCGCTGAGATTCTCGACTGTGTTCCTAACGACCTTGGGCCGTTTCGTATACCTGCTTTTAACTGATCTCTTGCTTCTAATTTGATCCAGAAACCACAAATAACTGGAAATACGTCACAATATGGCCTCCGAAAGTACGAACACGTTTTATATCAATATCCAAATTTTTACCGCCGCCTCGTCTTGTCGATGTTGTTTTTTATCATAAATCCGTGGAATGAGGTGGCGGCCCAGAGACCAAAGAAGATGGCATTATTTGGACCGAAAAGTGGCACATAAAGATGCTTGAAATTATTGGCCATATGCAGGGCTGCCAGGTGTGGCAAGTTAAATGTGTTTTTGTTGAATTGACGACGTTGCGTAGTTGGAAGGTGGCTGTGGAATGATAGGGCCCGGGTTAAATTCATATTTGTGTGATTTTTGATAAGGTAAAGTAAATAAATAAATCAATAAATACACGCAACGGTCACGTACGTAGTTCTGACACCACACTAAGATACAAGTCTTGTGTCGTGGGTATCAGAGACTACGAGAGACTTTACAGTCCCTTAAAAACAATATTTGTGTATTACACAAACATTTGTCTCGGTGCGGGGATCGAACCCGCGGCCTCTCGTTATGTAAGCTGGTGTCTAGCCAACTGCGCCACGGGACTGTCGAGAAAGAAGCTGTAGAGGTACGATTATATTTGTTAGTTGCATGTTGGTGTTATAATGCCTGAATAGTTTTTTATTTATAGTATTAATAATATAGCGAATTTTATTGGCTTCATTTCCAAAATAAAGCTATTAAAACTATAATACTAAACTATAGAAGTAGAAATAAGTGGTTGTGTAGTTTCGTGCCCGACGTCGAAGATCGGAGTGAGATCAGTCACTAAAACGGCTATTACTTGATCCATCATTCATATCTTATATTCAGTACCCTTTTATTTCTTAACGTTATGAATGCCCAAATACAAAGACACGGGTGTTTTTGTCACCTGAATAGGACTCTGTCAGGATGTCCACACAGTTCGTATCCTACGGCAAGTTATTGTGTATGTCAACCCTGCCGGCGTGGTGGGCCGGTGGGCGGGTGGGGGCGAAGCCCTGGCGGAGATAAGAATGCTCGCGGCAGCTGCGCGTGCGCGGAATGCGCACCTGCCACCTGCCGACCGCGCATCTCCGCGCACACCGCGTCTGCGCCAATGCACTATGTACCAATTTGCTAGGCTTTTTGTTTGTTTCTAGAAGTGATAGGTTCATAATCAGCTAAAATCTAATTAAGCGATACAGACCGTTTGTCGTATATTATATAAATCTGTCTGTAGATTGATTGACTGATTTATCATAGTTGTTAATGTTTTTTTTTAATGAAGAAACCTGAATATGTTAAACTTCTTCATAAGGAAATGTTCCACCAGATCCGGTCCACCAATCCACGTTAAATCATGGATTAAAACTAAAACTTCTTAACTGTTAAATAACCAATAACATGCCATATTTTAATGTACACAATTTTATAAAACAGTTAAAATACAAAATAACAAAAACCGTGATACATTTATCGCAATTTACTTAATACTCGTTTGGCGTCCATCGATAAACATGGTAATATTGGTTCCGAGAATATGATTAGTGACAACAACATGCAGTTGCGGCACACCTGTCCGCAACAAAGAAGCCTAACTAGTGCGGCACAAAAACGAATTCTATTGAATTTTACACTGGCGATCGCACTCCACTCTGTCTGAACTTAAAGTTTAGTTATTACATTATGAATGTATGTGATTATTCATCCATTAGGATCCAGTAGGTATCTAAAAATAATATTGAAGTTTTCCTAACAACCATAGGTATAAAATGTATGTGGTTGTTAGTAAAACGTTTTTTTTATTATTTTTTATCGGGATTTTTTTTTTAACGCCAGGGTGTTTGTAATCACCTTTGCTATTACCTGCCTTAGTTGCCGATCACGGTCTGAATACACCCTGTATATATTACTTTTATAAGTCAAGAGGTGTAGGCCTTATGATTTGAACCTTCAACCGTACAGATTTTGTCTCAAAAACGCGCCTTATCCTCACAGCAATTACTCCTTCAAGTGTTAAAAACTAATTATTATTAGTACTGTACCTAATTACACATCAATTACTAATAACGCTAAAGGGTAAATTAACAGATATTTAGTAATTGACAATCAAATAGTAATCATGTTGTTATATTTACACGTAGAACTGTGTCAATATTTTGCAGAGATTCATAAACAAATATGGGAATGGTATTCGTTTAATATGTCATCAAAATGATGGTTAATGACACTCATTCTTATATTTACCGAACATAATTACGGAACAGTAAATAAGGTAACTAAGGTAAGGTTAAGTCGTGATGGCCTCGAGGTTTAGAAACCCGGTCGAGAATCTCTACGGTCGCGGGTTCAAACCCCAGGCACACACCTCTGACTTTTCGAAGTTATGTGTGTATTCACAATGAATTATCACTTGCTTTAACGGTGAAGGAAAACATCGTGATAAAACCTGCACACCTAAAAGTTCTTAGGAATTTCTTAGGTGTGTAGTCCGCCAACCCGCACTAGGCCAGCGTGGTGGACTAAGGCCTAAACCCTCTCATTTGTGGAGGAGGTCCGTGCCCAGCAGTGGGACGTATTTGGGCTGATGATGATGATAATTACGGGCCAGTAAATAACAAAAAACAACATTAAGCCTTTTAATGGACTGAATATTATTTTTATATAGTAATTTGGTTTTATCCAGACACCTGTGGAGGACATTTCCAAGTTATGAATATCAAGATGACTCATAAAAATTGGCTCCTCTACGCTTGATTCGAATCCCGATCTCGCCAAAGATAAGGCGCAGTTTAATTACCAACAGAAGTTCAATATTCTTAATACGTTTATTATGTAAATAAGTTATTTATACAGACCATACGTTTTAATTTTATGTAAATATATTTAAGGGAGTATTAATGAGGTGGAATTAATTCGTCCCTCATTGTGTACTGCGGCCATCTGTCCCTTCCAGGACTTGGGTTACTTGAATTTTTATGATCATCTTTACTGTTGAATATAACATATAGGTACTCACTCACGCCTCTACCCTTGCAGGAGTAGGCAGAGATGTTTTTCTACACCCACGTTAAGCCAGTTGTGATTTAAGTCCCATAGGTGAGGCTATTGCCGATTTTCCAGCACTTGAGTTTTTTTTTTTTTTTTTTCCAGAACGGCAGATCATCTCTCGCTGGTCGGCACTTTTTCTGGGCCCCATTACGCTTACCATCAGGTGCAATGGGGTCACTTTGCCGTGCCAGTATAAAAAAAATATAAAAAAAAAACATTTTCGTACTCCGAGTTGCTACTAATAATTTACTGATGGAAAAATCGAATATCATCTAAGAATGGAACCTAGGACGCCTTGATCGAATACTGCATTCATACGTCGCGGAACAACGAAGCACTTTTAAATATAATTTACATAAAAGTTACTCTTTTAGTGTATGTTGAGTTCAGTGGCTAAGTTATAAATAAATAAACAAACAAAACGACTTTCGTATTTGCATGCGGCTGCGAATGTTGCGTAATGTTACAATCTACGTTGAAAGCGAGATTCCGTAGATATTGAAAATATTATAGGGCCTATAATATGAATGGCCTATAATATAGGCCATATAAACTTGCGTTCTAACACGAAATATCAGATTAAAAACGTAATTACTAATTTAATTGTTACTTGAGCTAACAGTATCATAAAAATCTGATTATATTTTGCACTAGTTTAACCCTAGCCTTCAATATAGTCGAAGAGGTAAGACTTTAATTGTTAGCATGATCATTAATGGGACAAAAAGGCCAGACATTAACTCCAAAGGTATGTAGTCTGCTGAACACACTAGGTGGTCTGAAGCCCTACTCCTATATTATAGTGTTTAGTACTTATTACAGAACTAAATTAAAATAACAAAGTGTACTTCTTTTAATCCACGCAATGTAAGCATCTTTTAATTTTACAAACATCATCAGCCGATTTCCGTCCCACTGCTAGGCATGGGCCCCTCTACAACTAACAGGGTTTAGGCTATAGTCCACCACGTTGGCCTAGTGCGGGTTGGCGAACAACACACACCTAAAAAAATCCAAAGATTTTTTTTTAGGTGTGCAGATTTCCTCGCGATGTTTTCCTTCACTGTTAAAGTAGGTGCTAATCCATTGTGAATACACACAAAACGTCGAAAAGTAAGAGTTTTGGGGTTTGAACCCGCGACTGCTAAAACTATTAGTATAGTAAGTTAGTATTAAAATCATTGTTTCAAACATTAGCATTTCCTTGGTGTAGAACAAAAAAATGTAAATTGTATGATGTCACGAATCACCATCTGTTCCGTTTCAAATTGAACGCCGATGTAAAGGAATGGTCTTTGATTTCAATCGGAGGGTTGGTGGGGTGAGGCAATTTTGGGCACCTGTCACTTTTTTTATCTGCGTTTAAAGAAGACTCTATGTTTTGAGTTTGTATAGTCTATAGAGAGGGTTCGTGATATTGAAACGACTTGCTTCATTTAGTAGATACGATTAGGACTGTTTTGTAGATTAATGGATGGATGGATGGATGGATGGTTTATAGATCATGGATTTTTTTGTCTTCGTTTTGTGATAAAATTTTCGAGCAATATTGCAGGGTCAGACTCGAGGATAAAGCGCGGGGTCGAGTGTGCAAATCCCAGACAAAGTTTCTATACTTATTATGTGTATTCACAATGAATTTTCACGTGCTTTAGCGATGAAGGAAAATATCGCACTTTGCTAGCGTAGAGGGCTAAGACTTATCCCCCTCATTTGTAGAGAAGTCCTGTGCCCAGCTGTGAGACGTAATTGGGCTGATATTCTATATAGACTACCAGATCAACATAATGTGACTTATTTAATGGCAGCCATGTCATATTATGTGTTCATGCGTTAAATAAAAATAAACAAGCTATCGAAGGTCAAAGAAGCCATTGGAATTATTATTAACTGCACTCAGAAAATGTTTATAGATACTTACTTCTAATAAACATTTAGTTTCTTACATGGATAAGCAATTTAAAGAAAACATCGGTATCTTAATAAAAGACTTCCTAAGAGTATTAATACGGCAAAAACGAAAAACCGTTTCAATGCAAAAAATCTGACCCGAGTCCTCAAATCGCCGGCGATCCATTCTGAAAAAATCAGAGAGAAATAAATGAAAGTTATAATAGAGCAACAATCGTGGATCGTATCGTCCGCGGCAGGTGTGCGCGACAACACAGCCGCGTGTGGCACATCTGCCCCGGTGCGCCAATAACGCGCGCCCGCACCCGTATATATTGTCGGTCCGGCCGCCCCGTACAACAATCAGTGACGAACCCCCGTGTGGAATAGACGTGCCTGTGCCCTTGTTTTGTGACGTGCTTGTGTGTCAGTGTGCTCGACAATATGATCATCTGCCTGTCTGGTTTCGTTATTGCCGGGTTGGTATTATATTGTTTTTACCTGCGTCTGTTTTCAATTGAATTTATAATTTGTAGATTTAGGTGTAACATTGAAGATATCAATTAGAATGTTTTGATTTTATGTGTTTTAATTAAATCAGTTGTAAGTCTATTAAATACTACTTTAATTAGAAAAGCAGTATTTTTTTAAATGTAAACAACCTTTAGTCAAATGACAGTAGCTAGATACGAGTATACTAAATAGCAATTAATTATGATCAAGATTGTTTTTGTGTTGGACACCCAGATCGAGCATACAATTTTGTGTCATACAAAAGATTAGCTTTGAAATCATATAATATATTATAGTGATAGTATACAAATATCGATAAATGAATGAAATATTGGTATTTTTTATGTAATCGATTTCCAAAGTGAAAAGTTATGTCGTGAGTAACACTAAATCATTTATCACTTGCACTAAACCCCGCAGCGAACACGATGTGCTTTTACTTTGAGAACGTAAATACTTGTTGACGGAAGTCCATTTTTGAAGACTTAACGGTGTACGAGAAATAAAAATTAAATGGCTCTGCTCTTGGCGCATTCTAATTCGGGAATGCAATAATTAATTTAAGTGGGTAGTGATGATTTGAAAAGTTTTCGTTCGATTTACTCAGCCGGACGATCAAATGTAGTTTTATGATATTTTTTTCGTTATTTTTAATGGTTATAAAAATATATGACTACTTAAAATGTGTATGCTAATATTAATAAGTGTATCTTTATTGTTTTTGGTATAAAAGAAATCCTTACGAAATGTCTATGATAGCCCTATTTTTTTTTATAAATATTTAAAACAATTATTGCGTTGTGGTAAAGGGTACTTATATTTTTTTCTTTTGCCAAGTTTTTAGACGTCAAATAATTTAAAACCACGTGAATGTTTTGTAGTGCAGTCGTTATGCAGAATGGATCGACAGAAGTAATAAGATTAAAATCAATTCGTTATTTGCAGTTAACCTACGTTATTGAAAAGTAGTTCAGTTTTTTATTTTTATGTTTTCCTTGTTTCAGAACATCGCCGACCTCAATACCGGTGTCCTCTCGGAATGATATTGTAAGTATCTTAGTGACATCGTTTTAGACTGTATCTATTTCGCATAATATTTTTTTTTTCAATGTTCTCGTAAATGTTAAATCTATGAAGAATATTCGACAGCCCCGTGGCGCAGTTGACTAGACAGCAGCTTGTGAAACGAAAGGCCGCGGGTTCGATCCCCGCGCCGGGACAAATGTTTGTGTGACTCACAAATATTTGTTTCTGGTCTGGGTGTTTGTGAGAGCGAAAAGTCTCTCGTAGTTTCTGATACCCATGACACAGAACTCGTATCTTAATGTGGGGTCAGAACTATGTATGTGACTGTTGGGTGTATTTTTTTTTATATTTTTTATGAATAATGTGTATTGATGGAAAACTATGTTGATCAGCAGAGCGTGGTGGAGCGACTGGGCGGCGGGTGCGAGCGGACGACGTTGGTGGGCGGCGGCGCCCGATACTCGCCACATCACCACCAGCTGCTGCAACACTTCGCGCCGCCTCTCGCGCACCATAGAGGTCAGTATTTATCACATTGAGTGTGTCCGTCTTAAATGCTTTTAACGCCATCTATTATCGAATTCAGAAGTTCTAGGACAACTTGAATTAGACATGGATGATTGAGACAGTTGGACAAAGATAAATTTTAATAAGCTAAAGTAATTTTTATTGGGCCATTTTCGAACACCCTTAAATGTTATTAATTTAAAATGAAAAATAAGGGTTTTTTTGTAAATATAATTTACTTATGACGTAGTAGCGTTTTTATGTCTAAATGTCCCTTAATTGGAGAGATCTAAGCAATTTATATTAATGTAGCAATAGCGGCAGATTATTTAACGTGTGTTGTGTTCCACAGGCGTGGGTAGGTCGAGCAGCAGTTCTGCGGAGTCTGTGTCGAGCCACAGCGCTTCGCCCCCGCCGGCCGGGCTGCCCGTGGCGCTGGCCGCGCACCCGCACGCCGCGCCGCTCGCCGCCAGACCCTTCAATCACAGATACACGTGAGTACCATCATCATCATCACCTATTTTAGGATATCCGTGTATTTAGAAAAAGCCTGTATCAATAAAAAAGTGTGTGTGTGTGTGTGTGTACTTATGTACACGCGTTAGAAGTTATACCACACGACTGAAGTAAAACTTATAAATACGCCCAACAGTCACATACATAGTTCTTAGTTTACACAACATATTAATTTCTGAACATAAATATGTGACGACTAATAAATATGTCAATCCCTTTTTATTACTGTCACTATTCTACATTTTTAAAATCTAGAACATTTTTTTTTTATATTCGATCCGATACATATTAAAACCTTTCTGTTCCATTTGACACTTATAACTTGAAAAATCTTCAATGTTCTGATCCGCGATCCAAAAATTGTTGCAATTGTTATGGTATAGGTACTTACGAAAACATTTTTATTTCGATTTTTTTAACGTCAATGTGTTCGCAATTACCGTAATTATTATTTGTCTTAGTTTACTATCACGGTCTGTTCACACCTTGTATAACAACGCTTCTCTTAAAATGCCTATAAAGATCAATTCAAGACCATCTAGTACAAAATTTGTAGTATAAAAAAAACGTCTCGAAATTATCTTACTAGTTTAGTAACATTGTGCAATATAATAATCAGATTTTCATTGTTACAGCCGAGTTAGAACACTATACGCGTGCCTTGGTGAGAGCGACGGCGAGTTGTCCTTCGAGCCGAACCAGATAATAACCAACGTGGCGCCATCTGGCGAGCCGGGCTGGCTACGCGGCACACTCAACGGCAAAACCGGCCTAGTACCAGAAAACTACGTGGAACCCCTGCCTTAAACCCCAGCAGTCCTAGCAGATGCTAGTATGACTTGTTATTCGACATGAAATCTGTCAACGTTCAGAAGAACGCAAAACTGAAGTATGCAAGACTGGCTTTGTATAAGCATAAGGAGCCTGTATGCTTTCTTGTGCGAGACTTGTGTTGATACGCGGCGATCCAGCGGGGTAGAAGGTTCCAGAGCTTTGTGTTAACGAGACTGACAATATTAGCTGTCTTAACGCGTAGCTAAAGTCGCAAGGTTTATCTGATCATCCAAATAATGTGAGGTGTATTCGATCATCCAAATATTGGATGGTTCGGACACATTAACTCGTGTTACCTCGCTACGAAAGGATTTTCTTATAGCGTTCGAAGTTTACAGTTATGCTGTTGGTCCCACATTTTTGGTCCCGCACGAGGGAACAACAAAAAGTCAAATATCACTTCTCAGTAAGTTATTGTAAGATAAGTCTATAGGAATGCATTTGAATATAATTTTGATGAGCAGTATCATTGGCGGGACTAGGGACATTTTATAGGGGGAATGTCTTTCCCCTAGTGATGAAATCTATAAAAATACAATACAAAGAGGCTATTCTACCCTCGCCAATTTTTTTGATGTTTTCAAACAGCTTATATGTCTTGGAACATAAATGATTTCTCTGTAGTTACGTCAATGATAATAGCTTCGATATAAGCCTAACAAGTCTGACACGCTTGCCAGATAGACTTTACATACATTCCATATCAGCATTCGTAATATATTTACAGTGCGGCCGAAATGCCGTCTTCCTACATCTTACAGTATTTTAAGAGCTTCCCGTGTGTTTATTAATGTGCGTGTGGCTGACGCGACAGTGGATTTGGCTTCAAACGTCCATTAAGTATTACTTAAAATTAAGTCATTTCTATAAAAAAAATATGATAACTTGATGATGATGAATTTAGAAAAATATTAAAGTATTCATTATTAATAAACATCTACTAGACATCGTCACTACGGCCTATTATCGGTAGTATATATTTTATACCGATTCATAAACTATTTAAAAATGACAACACCGCCATCTTATCGCTGTTTCTACGTCTATCGTATTTTGTAGTTACAAATTCCTTCACTAGATGGCTCTGTTTTGAATTTATTTTGATTAGATTAAAATGAGGACAAATCCACTCGCGTGTCGTATTATATCACACAACTCCATCCAATGGACCATTTAGGTCGACTACAGTGATTGAAATGACATATCGTAACTTAGCTGCCATATCGTTTTGTCCATTTTTGGAGAATGTTTATAGTGGAAATATTGTGTGAAATTGTCTACAGAGGACTCTCGCGAGTCACATGGAGCTAGTGTAGTTTGGTGGGGTGGCGCTTCACTTATTTAAACGGACAAAATAAGACTAACAGAGAACTGTAGATTTTTATATTTCCTTACAATTTACTTTATTTTACTGTTTTTATAAGTATTGCAAGTAAAATATGAGGGTATGTCGAGAATAATTACATCGAGGCCAAGAGATGTATTTTAATTCTAAGTATTTATAAGAGAAATGAACTAATTGTGTCAGCTTTTACTGTAGGTTTGTAGTTATTCGAACGTCTATTTTTATAAAATAGCTCAAATTTACAATGCATTTTAATATAATTGTGCCAGTTTTAACCGTGTCGATTTATGATATTATTGAATGAGATATGCGTGTGTGTAATCGTAGTGTTTCTGATATTTTAATAATGTTTGTGATTTATGCGAAATGCATGATTAGTAATAATTATTGGCCTATGTGTAATCGTTATGGCTGTTGAAGAGCGTTTTACTACAAAATGTGAAAGAGTTTGTCTATGGTTCTCTCTGGTTGTCTCGTTTTGTCCAGGTTCCGGTGTGGTGTGCGCACGCCCACATAGTTTCCTATCATGTACGTAGTAGGAGCGCACGTTAAGCGACACCAAATATAATATTTCTTAGTGTTATTTTGTTGATTGTTTTTTAACGGTTTCTGTATATTTTGTATATTGTAAATAAGAGTTTGTTGATATTTTTAACTATTTATAATTATACTTTGTTGTGAATTTTGTACCAAATAAAATTGTAACGTATTACGCAATGTCCTTACGGATGCCTAATTATAAACGAATATTAAAACAAATAACATGGTTTTATTTAACACCTGTTAACATTATACTCGTTATCACCAGTGACTGCTTTGTATACTGTTTACAGCAATTTGCCAGATGCCAATATACAAAGATATTATAAAATGATATTTATTCCAGAAAACATGTACACAATAATTTGAATATCGACACGTCCTAATAAAGGCAAGCCCGTATTGGGTCATAGCAGATAATGCTAAAAAAATGATACAAAACTGAACCCTACATCTTAAATAATAAAAGAGATAAACGAGTATATTTAATTAAGACACGTGAGAGTGTGGCCAGCCATGTTCCGAAAAAAGCTGGCGACGCATGCGGGTAAGCTTACACGAACCTCTCCGAGCAACTTTTGACCCCTTCGCAACTCAAAACCCATTGAACCTACTAACTTGAAATTTGGCACATTTAATAACGCATATTAGCTTAGCTAGAATCCAAAAATTCATAAAAGTAGGTCACACAGTTGTTGAAATTTAAACGTTCGAAAACATTTGTGACAGACTTATAGATCAAAACCCTAACCCTCTTCCAGACGAGCCGGAAACTTTATATTTGGTCCTAAAGATTATCAAAAAATAGTATCCATTATGAAAATAACAACGAATGGTGGATTTTTTCCCGACGTGTCCAATAGATGGCGCTGTACCAAATCCTGAATCGCGCTAAAATCACTGTAAACGTCGGAAGTGTGTCAATCGGAGTGCACAAACTTCACACGAATCTTCTGCCATGTGAGACATTGCTGAACGTAGTCTTCAGATGCCTTCTTCATAATTCTTGCTGCTTTTCTTGGACATCTTATAAACTCAACCCATTTCCCCTCAGGAATAATTCTTAGTCGCATGAATAAGTAGGTAGTCTAGTTCACAATTAATAGGTCGCTGCACTTGGATTAGAAACCCGCAACAGCCTAATTTCAGTTTCGGTTGGATCATAAGAAATTAAGTCTTAATGAGGCGACCGAAACATTAAAAATAATATTTGCACAAAGTAATAAATGAAATAAATTTCGCTGTATATATTTTATTATAATTATAACACTTAACATTATTAAAAAATATATGAAAACACTGGAAGCGAAACTAAATTTAATTCATTTGAATAGACAACTGTACTAGATATATTTTATACGTATTTTGTGATTTGTAAACACAACACAAGCGTGCTTTCATATGTTTAAATAAAGACATCTTCAGTATGCTTAAAGGCTTTTGTAAACGACAAAGCATGGAATTTCATATTAAAGTCCACAGAAATGTATAATTAACTATTGATATAACTTTGTCAGGTTTAAAACATGCTTAAGTCTAAAAATAATTGAGGAAATTTCAAAACAATTGAATCAAAATCCATAGTCTGAAATATTACAGGTCAAGATACATGCTAAGGAGTTAATTAAAAAGAACTCAATTAAAATATCCTAAAATAAACCAAATGTGAGGAATAGTGCTTTAATAATATTCCATGCTTTGCCATCTGTGATTATTCTAAATGCATACAATATGTACATAAAGCATTCCTAATATTACCATAGCTACAACATGGGCGTCAAGCGTCACACTGGACTCCTGTCCTTATATTTACAACTTCAAAAATGCTTAAAATTACACACTTGAGTTTGTATAAGCAAAAAAGGGGACATTTGAAAATATTTCAATAGTTATTTCCTTCTGAATGCCCTCTCTATCTCTAGCATACTGTATCAAACTCAGATCAGGAATATTTAGGTGAGTAATTTCATTTTGTGCATATTTGCATAACATATTTGTTATATTTCATTGAATTGTTAATGTTTTGTGTAGTCATCAACACAGTTTAAACGCAATGTACATATTATGCCAGTATACTATTTAACAAAAATACGGAAACCAAAGACTGTTAGTCTTTACACAGTTTCATAAAGTAATATCTGTAATCATTTGCATGGGTGTAAGTAGTACAGCTGCACGTTAGTATACATCGCAATAGTGTATTGTCACGTCTACAATGTTATATAAGACGATTTTATATCCTTATGTCATAGCACAAAATATATTTGTTTCCGCATAATAATAACACTTCATTTTTATTTCAAAGCACTATCAACCAGTAGTTGCGTGACACTTTTTTTAAGATATTTCCAAGAACAATCAATTTCACTTCACTGTTCACTCGTAAACGAATCTGTTGCAACCATACACTCAGTAACAGTGACGCAGGGGCAGGGATTCAGTCGCAGTGACACTCGTCATCGAGGCTTGTCGACAGCGACAGTGACCGTGCAGTCTCGCGCGCCACTCATCCGGCGCCACGCCCACGCCCTCTCAATTAGCTGCGCGCCGCCGCCTCCTCCAGCCCGGCGCGTTCGGGCGCCGCCCTCGCACCGGCTTGCATGTCGGCCGCCGCCAGCCACTCGAGCCGCCGTAGCTCGGTGGCGCGCGTGACCCGTAGCAGCGCCGCGTACTTGTCGTGAAGCGCGCGCAGCCGGGCCGCGCCCTCGTCCGCCGCCGCTCGCGTGGCGCGCTTCAGCTCGGCCACCGTGGCGTCGCGCGCCGCCAGCGCGGTCTCCAGCTCGTGCGCGCGCGCCGTGGCCGCGTCCGCGCGCATGGCCGCCGCCTCCGCCGCCGCCTCGGCGCGGGCGCACGCGGCCCGCAGCGCGCGCTCGTCGGCGGGCGGGCGCGGGGCGGGCGCGGGGGCGGAGCGCGCGGCCTCCAGCAGGCGCGCCTCGCGCTCGGCCAGCACGAGCAGCTCGCGGCGCAGGCGGCGCACGTGCTCGGCGCGGCGCTCGGCCGCCAGCGCGGCGCGGGCCAGCGCCTCCACGTGGCGCGCGGCCTCGAAGGCGTCGGCGCGCTGGCGCTGCAGCTCGGCCGCGTCGTGCGCGCGCGCCGCCTGCGCCTCGTGCAGCGCGGCCTCGGCGCGCAGGCGGGCGGCGCGCTCGGCGGCCAGCGCGTCGTGCGCGTCGGCGGGCGGCGGGGGCGCGGCGGGCGCGGGCGCGGGCTCGCGGGCCACGCGCTGGCGCAGCTCGTCGCGCTCGCGGGTGAGCGCCAGCACGCGGTCGTGCAGCGCCTGGTTGCGCAGCTCGAGCGTGCGCACCTGGCGACAGCGGCCGAGCAGGCGCCGGTTCCTCTCGGCGTGGGCCTCGCGCCGCCAGCGCTCGTACATGAGCTGCGCGTGGAGCAGCGCCACTTGCTCGGCGCCGTCGCCGGGGCCGCTGGTGGCGCGGCCCGCGTACAAGTCCGCGAGATACGTGTCGAGCCGCTCGCACGACGCGCCGGTCTCCCCCTGTGGAGCGACCGAACAAATCCTACATTTTCGAACACCCTGCTGGTCGATTAAGTTTCTAGATTAATTGGAGTGAAACTTCTTTATCGACGTAAAATAAATATTTTATAGCAATGTAACAAAAGTTGTAACGTTTTTCCGTTACGCGCCATATGCAAATTAAATTTGATTCACTTCCCGGTTTCCGATTGAGCTGAAATTTTGCATGCATGTATAAATCGGATGACAATACAATATTATTATGATACAGAGCTGTTCTGATGATGGGGCTGGAAGGCGGCCATAGGAACTCCGTTATTAAACCTCACAACCCCATCGAGTTTTAACTCGTTTAATTCGTCTTGACGAGTACTTTAGTACTAGATGGTAACCAGGGTCTGATGATGGAGCTCGAAGGTGGCCATAGGAACTCCGTAATTAAACCTCACAACCCCATCGAGTTTGGACTCGTTTAATTCGTCTTGACGAGTACTTTAGTACTAGATGGTAACCAGGGTCTGATGATGGAGCTCGAAGGTGGCCATAGGAACTACGTAATTAAACAACGCAACCCCATTGACTTTTTTGTCTTTGTATCCATGTCAATGATAATAAAAGCCTTTTGCTTAAACTTTGTCTTATTTAGCTTTATTTAACCAATTTTTGTAAAGTTGTAAATATTAGATCATTTTTCGAAAAATGATGTCATAAAGAAGTTTTACTTCTTACGTGTGTACACTAATACACACATACATTTTTTTTAAAACGTACCTGTCGAATCGTGTCGTCCGGGAAAGCTCGATAGAAGTCGGCGATGATGAACTCGTAGGGCTCCGGCCAGACGTCGACGGTCTGCACGGCGACATCGGTGCGTCTGGTGGAGCCGGCGCGCTCGCACGAGGCGGAGCGGCGCGGCGGGGGCGCCCGCGCGGACGCGCACGAGCGGCGCGGCGCGGGGGAGCGGCCCCGCGGGTCCGGCACGGAGGCGCGCTCGCGGGTCAGTGCCTCGGTGTCGGGCCAGTCGTCCGACGCCACCGAGCGGCGCGTGAGCTCCAGCACCTCGCGGTCCTCCACGTTGAGCGGCTCCGGGTCGGGGCCGGCGGGGCGGCTGGGCTCGGGCCGCGCCACGCCCGCGGCCGGCGGAGCGCCCGCGAACGGCACCG
Source organism: Hemaris fuciformis (assembly GCA_907164795.1). Classification (NCBI taxonomy): domain Eukaryota; kingdom Metazoa; phylum Arthropoda; class Insecta; order Lepidoptera; family Sphingidae; genus Hemaris; species Hemaris fuciformis. The sequence goes on from OU015452.1 coordinate 11,611,508, forward strand.
GGGAGTCGGCCGCGCGCCGCTCCAGCGCCACCCGCGCCAGCCGCGCCGAGTACGCGTCTCCGCCGGGCGACGTCTCCTTGCGGGGCGGCGACGTGCCGCGAGAACGACGTCCGATGGCGCGCACGGCTCCCGACTCAGCAGGGAAGCGGAACTGTGCGCGGGTCTCGCGAGCCGGCGTGTTCTCGGGCGTCGCCTCCACGGCGGCTTCGGGAGGCTCGGCGGCGTCGGCGTCGGCCGGCAACGGCGTGGGAGGGGCGGAGTCGGCGCCGCATCTGTCCACTAATGGAAACCACGGCTCGGCGCCCGGCCGCAACGCAGATGCGGCGCGGGCCACGTGGGCTCCTGAGCCCGGCGCCGGGGACTGCGCGGCCGGGACCGGCGGTGGCGGCACCGGCTGGGGGGACGGAGCAGGGTCGTCACGCGCCGGCAGAGACAGACGGCGCGTTTCGGCAACCACGTCGTGAATCTCGAGTCTCGCCCATCGGTTGGGATCCGCTTCGCGTAATCGTGAGCCGGTCAGCAGGGACGGGTGCAGTCGCACGGACGAGGCCAGCGACGAGACGACGCGCTCCCACGCCTCGCGCGCGCCGCCCGCGCTCAGCTCGGAGCCGTACGCGCGCAGCGCCTCGGCCAGCGTGCACGGGTGCGTCGCGTACAGCGCGCGGAACAGCGCCAGCTGAGCAAGGTGCAGGTGGCCGCGCGCCGACGTGGGCAGCGGCGGCTCCAGGAGCGCTGGCCGCAGCAGCGCATCGGCGAGGTCCTGCGGGTGCGTGGCGGCCAGCGAGGGCGCGGCGGGCACGAGCGCCGCCAGCGCCAGCAGCGCGTGCAGCAGCGGCAGCGGATCCCGCTCGAGGCGGGCGGTGCGCAGCAGGTCGCGCGCGAGCGGGTGCGAGGGCATGCGGTGCAGCCAGGGCGGGCGGCGCGCCACGAGCGGCGCGAGCGCGGCCAGTGCGTGGTGGCGAGCGGCGCGGTCGCCGCGCAGCTGGTCCTGCAGCGCGTCCAGCAGGTGCCGCGCGTGGGCCTCGGGCGCGCGCGCCAGCAGCTCTAGAACGCGTGCGGAACCGGTGCGCGCGTGGTAGAGCAGGAGGGCGCGCGTGAGCCAGGGCTCCCGCACGGCGGTGTAGAGTGCGCACAGGGCTTCGGCGGCCTCGCGCGCACCTCCCGCCCCGCCCTCCAGCAGCGCGAACACCTCGCCCACCTCGCACGCCGCCAACATCTCCGAATGCCTTCAAATTAATGGTGATCCTTGGTTGAGTTTAATATAGACTGAGATCTTCCCATTTTGCCTAACTTGAGCATATTTATACACACAAAAATATACTGAACAGTGAAAAAGTTTACTGCCACCATTCCACGTTAATAATATTAATTTCAACATAATCTTAAATAAATCTTAACAAACTGAATAAACTGTTCTAAATAGTAAGTGACTTCTTCTTAATTTGGATTATAATTTTTCCGGTGTTAAACCCTGCTTTAAGAACCTTATACTCCATAAACAATTTCATTACCTATGAAATGCCTGCCATCAAACCTTGTTACACTCATAAATATTTTATTTGAATAATGTTTCAATCGTTAATTAATTCCACACTAGTTCCAGTTCTGGTTTTTTTAGGGTTCCATTCGTCCAAATAAAAAAACGGAACCCTTAGAGGATCACTTGTGTGTCCATCTGTCCTTCGCTCACAGTCAATTATCTCCGAATCGAAACAACCGATTAAGTTGAAATTTGGTACACACATCAATTTCTGTGACCCAAACGCAGAGGTGTGACGTGAATTGATAAAATCTGTATATGGGAGGTCATTTTTGGGGGGAAGGTGGAAAATTAAAAAAAATAATTTGAAAACGACATTGTGTGACATATCAAATGAAAGGTCTTATTGTGAAGATCTTTCATTATTTTTTTTTGTAATTTTAAAATATATAGTTTCCAAGTTATTCAAGAAAATAGACAAAAATTAACCATTCCCCCCCCTTATGTCCGAAACTACTGAACCTAAAATTTTGAAAAAAATACAGAAATTAGTTTTCTACTTAAAGATTAAAGGAAAACCTATAAGAAGTCCTTGATATTAAAATAACATGGTAAATCCCTCAATATTGTGTGTACCATAAAATTTTTCAACTCCAATGTTGTTTGTCTGTATGGAACCCTCTTCACGCGAGTCAGACTCACACTTGGCCGGTTTTTTTTTATGAATTATTAAAATTGCTTCATGACAACTCAATTATAAAACATTACACAGTTTGCTTAAAAATGATTTCTATATGTTTCTTGAATTCAATTTAAAAAAATATACACTTAGCTAGACCATACTAACTCTTCCATAAATAGCCCGTAATAATGATTAAATATTTTTATTGCAATTCCTTAAAATAAATGTAAAAAAAAATCTAAATTTGACTGAGGTCCTCACCAGGAACAATATCAATTAACAAGACATCACATTCAGATTATTGATGCTTGGTACAATAATTATATCTAGGTATTTATTAGGAATTTTTCACACTGCAATGTTTAAAGGGTGACTTATATTGAAAAGTAAGTGACATTTTGCTGGCAAATAATTCTACATACATAACACAAAGGTGTGAAATTTATTGAGGTACAATATTGTACTATTCCAGTTTGTTTAACCATACTACATTACTGGCTAAGTTAGACATGGTTTTTTATTATTAATAAAGTGGGTACTTTTTAGTACCAGGTACTTTTTGGTGAAAGCAATTATATTTGCTCATTCAAGTCTTCAAGCAACCTGCAGCTTACGAGACATAAAAGATGATGCAAGAAAACCGGCGTAAATGCCTTCAAACTGATTATTTACTTTTCGCCACCACACGCCACATTACACAGCATATTCATTTACTAAGGACCTATCTTGTTTTACACTAGACGGCGCGTACATCAACGTACATTACTTCGCTCCCCGACGCAAATAACATCAAACATAGACAATATAATTATCAAAATATAATACCAGTCAGCACTTCGGAGAGATGTCCCTTGGGTCACTGCAGCAGGAGGAATTTTGATTTCTTTCCGCTCTACCCAGCTCACAAACTTACTATCGAATCGATTATTAAATAATAATAAAGTAAAATAAAACTGTGTTTTTACAATTGAATAGAAAAAGTAATTTTCACAATTCTGTTCGACAATTCAATGACAATGTAAATGACATTGACAATCTACTGACAGATGTGAGCGCTTACCAGCTGACAGTTTAGGTTATTTTTCGTATTGGCAGGCTGTTTTATTTTGATTTTAGATACCTGTATCTAAGTAGTAGAGAACGTAAATGAAAAATATAGGTAATATTTTAATGATTTCTTTCTCTCTTCTTTGCGTAAAAGAAATCTTATTTGTAAAATAAACATTAACTAAATAATTTACCTACTATCAGGTAAGTGGTATTAAAAATAAAAATAAATAATATTTAATCATGTATTTACACTTTTATCACCTAGTTTCTTGCACGATTTTCATTGATTCGCTCTTTTCTCATTCATCCATCAGCCACTGCTGGACCTAGGCCTCTCCCAATGACTTCCACAGGGACCTGTTGGAAGCAGCTTGCATCCAGCGACGTCCCGCGACCTTTACCAGGTAGGTACCTAACCCTCTTTTCTCATTATTCTTGAAATATTTTTAAATCGACGAAGCTATTTACTTTTTTAAAAAAGAATAAGGATTAAATGATGCTGGCAACATTTACATATAATTGTCACAAATGTATAACCTAATTTCGATTTTGCGGACCGAATTTTCTGGTTTCAAATAACGCGATAAGATGTATGAAAATAAAATTGTAGACTAAAGCGAAAGCAAACGGATACATTCCTCAAAAATAGTGTTGAAATTCATATGATTATACTTGGTTTGTAGCTAAGAATGTTGAGAGCGGTTTCAGTATTTTGCACGGAGAGCCAAGCGCTCTTATTACTCTCACCAGCTAGAAGGGACGTTTACAAACTTTTTCGTAAGTATCATTTATTATGTTAAACCAAACGACTATAAAAGATAGTAGTTAATATATAGATCTGTATATAAAACATATTATAACCTAACTTTACTGCATATGATGCAACTTCAATGTTTACCTTTCTTTGGCCTTAACAACTTGTTCAATTGACAGTATTTATTTTAAGTGTCTTTAAGTTTATACTCAATTATAAATGCACTGCAGGACTCACTTTAAATACTATTAATTATAACTTAGTTAAACATTACATATTTTAATCAGAATTGAAGGATTTTATTATTTTTACTTAGATTTAGCTAGTCCAATTAGCTGTTAAAGTGTTGCTACAAGCTTATGTATTTTTTTAGTGTAAGCTGACAATATTGTGCAAAATTGTAAATTAAGAAATATTTTTTCTTGATCATATATTTTTTTTTGTTATCTAATATAGTTGATATATAGTAAAATTAATTTTCTGGTTGAACTATACGGCAACTTGTTTTTGCGGTTTCTTTACTTAACAAAATATGTTTTATGTTTTTAAATGATATTATACCATTTTATCAATACCACAAATCTAAAATTACTTTGCATCCAATAAATACAAGTATTTTATTTGCATTTTACAGGAACAAGTACATTTGCAACAAATGCACCATCAAGTCAGGTAATTATAGTGATATAATATATTATGTTTTAATTGTAGCTGGCACAAAAGTACCTAATTTTTCATGCATAAAAATTATAGCCATTACTGTGTGTTTCTTATTATATTGTCAGTATTTTGAATCATTTATAAATCAACAAAATATTTAATTTCACCTATTTTTAAAGTAGGCACTGCAAATGTTACACTTATTTAACTGTATTTATACTTATATAAGTATTTACTTTGAAAAAAAACCTGTATTATACTTTGCAATTATTTAAGATTTAGATCTTGTAAACTATTCCTCTCAGTTGTAGAGGAGGCTCATGCCCTGCAGTGGGACATATATTGGCTTGTGATGATGAAAAAATGTCTGATCTTAAGTTGTGTATTATTTATGTTTATTAATTTTTAATATGAAAATTAATTACTTATAAACTTATATAGATTATCATTAAGATGTTAAAACAAGAAATGGATTCATATTGCACTAGTTTTTTATGAATGTATAGATTAATCAAACAAGAAGTCTTTTCAAAAATATTTTTAGTAAAGCAGATATTTGCTTAGTGTTTTATTTAAAATGGAATAGAAGTCAAACAATCTAAGGGGCACCTTATTCTAAGTAGTCCCTGCTACCCATGAACACCTCCCAACACCCTTAAGGATTTTTTTTCTTGAAGGTTGTATGTTAATTTGTTCTTCTTAATTGCAAGCATGCAAGGAAAATTCGAAAATATAGAACTGTAAGTATGCACATATGTAAAACCTCTTAGTAATAAAGATCTCTTAATTTATATTAACAGCCTATTTGTAAACATATAAAATTCTTAAAATTTACAGACAGTGCTCACATCCAATAGTCAAGCAGATACCAGACAGTCTTCTACATCCCAAGATAACCCAGTACCTCCACCACCACCCACACCACCGCCTCCTGCGCCCAGACAAGCTTGGACTGCAGCTGCAGCTGCATTAGCCATTACAGCGTCTATTGGAGGAGTAAGTTAAATGTTTTTTTTTTCATAAAATGGCTTCCTGATGATAAATAATAACAATATACCCAACAATATTACACAAAATTCTTATGTTGTGGGTATCAGAAATTATGAGAGACTTTTTGGTCTCACAAACACCTAGACCCGAAACAAATATTTGTCTCAGATGCGGAGATAGAACCCGGAGCATCTCATTTCACATGTTGTTGTTTAAACAATTACTCTATGGATGCTGCGATAAGTAATGTATGGTGAATTTAAACAGGGCTTAAGACCATGTGGATTAATTGAAAGGGAAAGGAGAAGGCCTGAAAATTATTATTACTATAATATATGGTTGAGTGAGAGATGTTATGTTGATGACAGTGCAAGAATGTCTGTATTTTTTTATTTTTTTTTTATTTTTTATTGCCTTAGTAGGCAGACGAGCAAGCGGTCCGCCTGATGGTAAGCGGTTACCGCCGCCCATGGACTAAAGTAATGCCAGAGGCACAACCCAGCCGCTGCCTACCGTGTGGTGAACCCTCTTTTTAAGCCTCGTTTAAAGAAGGACAAGTCATAGCGCTCGGGGAACACCGAGGCAGGGAGTTCACGTGCGTGGTAGGAAGGAACGCTGGAAACGCACCGTACTACTACGGATTGTCTCCAGGTAGTATGGATGAACTCCACTGCATTAATATGAAAATTGGTTTTCAGATTTATTTCTACCGCAAAATTAAAGATGAAGACCAAAAGCCCCTATCATCAGGTAATATACTCAGGTTTCTGTTCTTATATTCATCATCAGCCCATATATGTCCCACTGCTGGGCACAGGCCTCCTCTGCAACTGAGAGGATTATAGGCCTTAGTCCACCACGCTGGCCTAGTGTGGGTTGGCGGACTACACACCTAAGAATATATTATAATATGTTCTTATATACTGCCAAGTAAATATTACAAAACAGCACCTGATGATAAGTGCAGTGCATTGCAGTGTTGATGGACAAAATATTACTGGAATTTGGAATTCAATATAGAATGTATATCGTCAATAATTGTCATATATGCTGAATGCTGCAAGTAGAATATTTGTAAAATAATATGCTCACGTTTTTAGATAATCCTTTGTTTTTGAGAGTTTCGTATGTAAAATCAATTTTTATTTTATTTTAATTCATGCTCCTTTTAATTTTAAACAATGAAAGCATAATGCGTAAATACACATTTCCATCTCGGAAAGGGAGGTCACAGTTGAGGAGTGTCTTTTCAAAAGGGCTTATTTCATCACTAACATATTTTTCAGAAAATCAAAAAAACTTCAAACAATGATTTGATGATTCAATGGTTTTTGAATTTTAATACTATGTTTACATAATGTTGACATGATTTTTATAGCACTGTTAGTTTTTTATTACCGACCCCACGAAAATATATATTTAAGGCTGTATATTAGAAATAAGAACTTTTGACAAAGACTTTTAGAATTAAGCTGTTTTGTTTAGTACCTGTTGGAAATAAGCTGTTTTGATCTGTACTAATAAAACCATTTCATAAATTACTTTTTATTAAGTCTAACAATTAGAAAGAAAAATCAAGTTATTTATTGTAACCTAATTACGCACTTCTCCTACATCATCATCAAGGCAATTACACATAGATTCATCTGGATTTTCCATGTCTGTATCAGGGGTAGGTCTGCAACTGTTAATAATATCTTTATACCAAGCCAATTCTTGTATATTGATCCAGTCTTTCCCAAATCGTTTAGTGAGTAAATTATTTACATCTTTTTTCTTATTTGCTGATAGAAGGTCGCGGGTGTTCGCTGAATGCAGGCTGTTTCCAACAGGTCACTATGGAAGTCATTGGGGAGGCCTATGTTCAGCAGTGGACTTCCTTAGGCTGATAATGATGAATGATGATAGTTCCTTGTTCTCAAATACAGCAACACATATTTCTCTAGGTATTCTTTTGCCCCGTTTCAACAGTGTTTGAGCGATTTCATTAGTATCAAACCTGTAGTTTTCGAAAGCTCTTATTTCACAGCCTACTGTCATTCCTCTTGTGATTTTTTTTCTATCCTAATCCCTTTCATTTTTTGCAATCCCTCTAAGTTATTAAAATTTTCCTTTAGGTCTTTTATCTCCAGTATTTGTCAATCTTGCCTTAATAATTTCAAAATTTCGTCATAGCCATCCCTTGTGTTTATAATAGTTTTTTTGCTGATTTCCTTTTCTAATCGCCCAAACACCCTATCCTAAACTATGACCACGAACTGGAAAGTACAGATGGATGGCCTTATGATGCATAGGAGATTTTGAATCCATTCAAAAACTTAAATGGGGAAAAAAGCATCAAAAAAGCGGTGTAAATATATAAATTATATAAGCCCTTTTGTTCCGTAAATATTAGAAAAAAACTATTTTCTATTAGAATTAAGCGGTTTTGAAAGAGAATGTTTAAATTAATTAAATGGACTAAAATGCTATAGATATAAGTCTATTTGACGCGTAAGGCTCTTTTTGTAATCGATTTTTAAAGGAAAAAATCTGTTTAGAACCAAAATATCATTGAAAATCAATGAGAATATAGTGTTAGGATCGAATCGCATAAAAAAAAGAACTTTTCCAAAATAAAAAATAAAGCCTTTTGAAAAGACACTCCTCAGTTGTATATCTACTCCCACTCATTGCCTGGTACAATACCAAACTCCATTTTGCCATGAATTTCTTCAAAGATGAAAGAACACATAAAATGTATTGTATATGTATCGCACAAGCATGTGCCATGCGATCTAGAGGTCCTGGGTTAGATTCCCGGGTCGGGCAGTGTTACTGGGGTTTTCCATTCGGGAATTCTCAGTAGCAGCACGGAGTCTGGAAATGTGCCCGAAAAACATCAATGGGCTCGCCCCCTATAACGTGGGACTGATACCGGTGAAATGTGGGTGCAGAAATGCACCTCTGCTTACCCCTTCGGGGAATATAGGCGTGAGGTTATTTATGTATGTATGTATACTTTCCAGAGTCGACGTCTCCCGACAGTAAGAAGGGTGTGGAGCTGCCTATCCCCCCCACTGCGGATGCGTTCCCGCGCCACGTGCAGTACCTGCTGGTGGGCGCCGGCACCGCCTCCTTCGCAGCCATGCGGGCCATCCGCAGTAACCGACCTGACGCACAGGTGACTCACTGTCCCATTACTGGGCACGGGCCTCCTCTACAATTGAGAAGGTTTTAGGCCTTAGTCTACCACGCTGGCCTAAGTTCCTAAGAACTTTTTAGGTGTACAGGTTTCCTCACCATGTTTTCCTTCACCGTTAAAATGATAATTCATTGTGAATACACACATAACTTCGAAAAGACAGAGGTGTGTCCCTGGTGAACCCGCGACCGCCGCAACGCTCGACCATGCGCCTAAACCACAACGCCGTCACTACTTTTGTATCCAATATTGTCTAGAATAGTATGCTATGGCGAGTGTGACTAAAATAGATTCAAGGGTACAGTTACCATGAACAAACAACACTAAAGTTATTGAAGTTCTGAACAAGAAAATAGCAGGAGGGCTCTGCAAATATGCATGATTGATGAAAGTTGGTGATGGTAACTAGTGTGTGAGGTCCAAGTAGTATAAAATTTCAGCCCTTTCCTAATCTTTCATATATAAAAAATACGTGTCACGTTGTTTGTGCGCCATGGACTCCTAAAACTCCTGAACCGATTTGATTTTTTTTTGTAATGTGTTTAGTTCCCAGTTAACAGATAGGATAGTTTATTTCTCAATTTATAATTGCAATATTGTTTTATTGCGAATTATTTTCTTATTATCTGACAGAGTCATAATTATCTGTTAGTTCGATGAGATTCTAACAGATGGCGGTGTATTGGGTTTTGATAAAAACGAGACGAGTGGAATAAAATTGAAAAAAGAGCACTACGCCCATGCGAAGCTGGGATGTGCCACTACTACTAATAATAAAAATATACTCTTCGACTATTGAATGGGTGCATGAATACAGGAAAAGTAAAGGTAGTTTGTAAATTCCGCTTATTATGGACGCATTAATCCTCCAACTTTGTGCTGATGTATTTGCAGGTGCTGATGGTGGGTTCCGAGATGCAGCTGCCGTACATGCGGCCGCCGCTCAGCAAGGAGCTGTGGCGCGAGCCAGACCTCCACGCGGCGCAGGACCTCGACACCCTCACCTTCAGCCAGTGGAACGGACGCACCAGGAGGTACACTATATAATAGCAGTTAGAAACTTTAAGTGTATGGTGAAGAAATTTGTTAATAGGTTGCTATGAGTGCCTCGTACATAGGTATGTATTGTAATTTAATAGTGCTACGATCATGTCAATTTCAGAGGTTCTTTTGTTATTAATTGTTATTATTACTAAAAAAACGCACAAATTATTGAACTGAATTAGATTCAAACTAGTTTTATGGATGGCTTAATACATCAATTAACGTAGGATATTATTTCTGAAATTGTGAGATTCCTGTGGGACTACTTCTGAATTATGATTTTTTTCGATTCCTTTCCACGCAGGCGAAACATCAGCTAGAAATACTGAATTATATTAATAAAAACTGTTATTATTTACAGCGTGTCATACGAGCCCAAAGCGTTCTACACGCCGGTGGAGGAGCTGGGTCGGCCTCGCAGCTTTGCCACCAACAGCGATGCTGGCGAGGGTGGTGAGCCTGTGAGTGAGGGGGAGCAGCCCCCCGCGGGCGGCACGGCGGTGGCTCGTGGCTGGACCGTCACAAAAATAGACCCGCTGAGGCACGAGGCCCAGCTGGCCGCGCCGCACGCCGGCACACTCACTATCACCTATGACAAGTGTCTCATTGCTACCGGTTAGTACTGCTTTTTGTACGTAAGTGGTAGGTGGGGTTCTGCACTACAATGGTAGGTTCAGTTATATGAATGAAATGATAATGAAGAAGTCATGCACAAATTTTGATACAAATGTCATATCACTAATGTCACAAGGGCTTTTATATATTTTTTTTTAAAGGGGCTAATGTGTTAATAGACTGCTGCTGAAGCCTTTATTTTTTCCCCTTAAAACCTAAACCCCCCCCCCCCCTACCTTTTCTTGACCTCAGATCGCCCATAATTTATTTTTCCTTCCATATTTGTTATATTCTCCACCTTTTCCAATGCATTTCATTTTACTATAATTTTATTTTGGTTCAAAAATTATCGATCCTGGTTTAAAAACTTAACTCTTAAATGCATGAATTATTTTTTTTATTAAAAAAAATATTATAGGTAGTATCAGTAGTAACTAGTAAATAATAATGCATTGGTAAATAATAAATAATATAAAATATTTTTTTATGGATTGTAGACATTTGGAAACAATATGCAAATGCATTTAAGGGTTAATCAACATTTTTTGGGATCTGGTAGTATTTGTTACCGAGAACTTTCTATTGGGAAATTTAAATAACACTTTTTATGTGGAGTTTGGAACTACATATGAGATTTTGCTAATATGATGAGTCAGTGTGTACCTTAGTAAAGCAAGTAAAGAATGGATAACAGAAGTAGTATCTGTGCAGGTGCTACGGCGCGTCGCGTCCCCGCGCTGCGCAGTGCGGCGGCGGCGGGGCGGTCGCTGAGCGTGCGCGGCGCGGGCGACGCGGTGGCGCTGGCGCGGGCGCTGCAGGACGTGCGCGTGCGTCGCGTGTGCGTGCTGGGCGCGGGGCTCCTCGCCACTGAACTCAGCGCCGCGCTCGCAGACAGATGTTAGTCGCATACACCACTCCACACAACACTCTACTCCTCCTCATCATCATTCTCTTGCCCTGTTAAATAAATAAATACACCCAACAGTCACATACATAGTTATAACTAGGTTACAAGTACTGTGTCTAGGGTTTTCTCAGACGCTGTCCCGAACGGCAATAATTTCCAAGGATTCTCCAACGTTCTTGCGTTTCTTTTGACGTACAGGCACTGCTTCATTGCTCACCAACCCGGTTGTCTAAAATTTATTTATTGAACGACGGGTCGTGGACTCTGCAAGACGGCCATGAACACCATAAATTGGACGCAATGCACGAAACATTAGGCGAATAGAGCACTGATATTGATAAAAAAAAATACAATTTCTACGCGTTACAGCGTGTAGCGTTCCATAGTGAAATGTCACGACTAAATATGTATTCATGCCAAATTTGACAGCTATCGCTTTACCAAGATGCCCGCTATAAGCTGTCAAAGTTCGCGCGTCCCTATCCAAATCCGTTTAGAAACTACCAACCATTACATAAACAAAAAAAGTGTGTGTGTGTACTTATGTACACGCGTTAGAAGTTATACTTCATACATAAATATATATTTTCCTTAATAATATATTATAAAATAATATTTTAATAACTTCATGGTGTCGGTTTTTCATGACAGTGTGCGCGCGCATCGTAATAACTTCAATAAGTTTTTTACTTAATCTCTCCAGAGGCAGGGGCCGAGTTATATTACTAAAAACGATAAGCCTGACCATGCGTGACGTACATATCATATAAGTAATAAATTTAAATTAAGGAAATTAAAATTATAATTAATTCTGACGTCACGACTCGGTCTTGACGGCACGTGACGTGAGCAGAATTTTAAAAGTAAAATCAGATTAAATTAAAATAAATAAAATAAAATAAATACCTCTCTCGACTCTGTCTTGACCGTACGTGACGTAATCAAAACTACTTAAAAAAATATGTCAATCCCTTTTTATTACTGTCACTATTCTACATTCTTAAAATTTAAAACAAACTTTTTCTGAATAACTTTTTGGTGTCGGTGTGCGCGCGCATCGTAAAAAATCACTCTCATCATTTTTCCCTAACGCGCCAAAAGAAGTATAACTTCAATAAATACATATTTTTATAAAGTTGTGTAAAATAACCAACAAATCACCCAACATATGACGTATTTTTTTTTCAGTCAAAGACACGAATAAAACCGTGATGCAGTTATACAGGGAAGACTCGCCGTTAGAGAAAGTGCTGCCGCCATACCTCGCCGTGGAGGCGGCCAGGCGCCTGCAAGAGGCTGGAGTCACGTTGGTACCAAATGGTAAGTTAACAGTATATTAATCTGTATTTTTATGTACATGCATAAAGTCACTGTTTTGCCAGGTGCGTTTAATGATTTTGGTAATATGTTGTCTCAATGTTGCCAATGACAAATTTCGTATAGTGACAACCAAATGACATTGTTTCCAGAATTTTATAGGTGATTCAATTAAATAATTTGTTTTGTATCATTCTATAATCAAATTACATACATATACATAATTTCACTTCTGTAAGGCGAAGGGGTAGGCAGAGGTGCATTTTTGCACCCACATTTTGCCAGGTATTTATCAGTCCTACGTAATAGGTGGCGAGGCTATCGATTTGAATTTAAATTGTTGATATAAAAACTTATTTAATCTTACTTCGATATACATATGTACCTCATAATATCTACTGAAATGTCTATTGAAATAGTGTAATATTATTGACACTATAATTTCCACAGCGGATGTGGTGGAGGGCGAGTTGGACGAGGAGAAGGTGCGGATGCGCCTCGCGAGCGGCGTCACCGTGGAGGCCGACCTGGTGGTGGAATGCGTGGGCAGTGAGTTCGACACCAAGCTGGCGGAGGCGTCAGGATTGGAAGTGCACCCGGAACTGGGCGGGTTCGTAGTCAATGCAGAATTACAGGTGATTACATTTATATTATTATTCTTTAGTAGTTCCGAGTAAACATCATGAATAAAATAGGTAATGAAAGCATATCAAACAAGCTTAATAAGGACGCCTGTTTTATAATTAAATCTGTCTTCTTTTCTGTTTAAATCAAAATGTAGATCTTGACTTCATTGTTAAAATCGATAGTGATGTAAATCAGTCGAACTGATATAAAGTGAATGGAAATATCTACAATTTTAGCTTAGTTAACATGCAATAACTGAACGACTCGCGTAGTGGACTTATGCGTTGTTAAAAACCATTTAACGTATACCCACTACGTTCCAGGCGCGCACGGACGTGTGGGTGGGCGGCGACGCGGCGTGCTTCTGGGAGCCGGCGCTGGGGCGGCGCCGCGTCACGCACCACGACCACGCCGTGGCGTCGGGGCGCCGCGCCGGAGACAACATGCTGGGCCGCGCGGCGCCCTACTCGCACCAGAGCATGTTCTGGAGCGACCTCGGGCCCAGCCTCGGATACGAGGTGCAACCCATACCACTCTACTCATTATGCGTCTTATGCATTTTCGATCAGGGTCACGTGACCTGACGCGAGTTAAACATTTTTTACTCATCCTAAAAAAGTGCACAGCGCCGCTAAAGAAGTTTTCACTTCAAAAACAAATCTCTATTATAAAAACAAACATAGTACATCATATATCCCAACGAAAGCACAAAAAATACTTATGCGATTTATTCTACTGATTCATACTAATATATTATCAAAGTAACAAAACCCATATAAAGTGAGATGCAATTCAATCCAAACATAATTCTGACTGGTATAATGACCACAATAATTAACGAACACTCATCAACAATATAACTACATCTGACACTAATCAGACATACACACAAATGCTGGAATGTGTTACAATTGTGTATGTCAATATGACGAGTTTAACACCTTTTATAGTCATACAGTATCTTTATTAGTAGTACATTTTATAGTATCAATTTTCATAATCTTAGTATTCCTTAACTCAAAGCAAATAATTTTTTCAGGCGATAGGAATAATAGACTCAAGACTGCCGACCGTGGGCGTTTTCTCAGCGGACGCTGTAACAGACGCGAAGGCTGCCATCGCGGCCAGCGCCGGCCACGCCGTCACGGCTGGAGACATGACGCACTCCTCAGAAGAGAATCAGACCTCGGGTAGTACCACCGTCACGACAGCGGGGGCGCTGGCTCTGCAGTCTGCGGGTGACGTGACGAGTGACGTGACGGGTGACGTGACGAGTGACGTAACGAGTGACGTGACGGGTGACGTGACGGGGCGGCGGTACGAGCGCGGCGTGGTGTTCTACTTGCGCGACCAGCGGGTGGTGGGCGTGCTGCTGTGGAACCTCTTCAACAGGATGCACGTCGCACGACAGGTCAGATACCAGCTTTACTAGTTTCCATACTACACCACACTTTAATAAATAAATAAATACACCCAACAGTCACATACATAGTTTTGACCCCACATTAAGATACTGAGTCTTGTGTTGTGGGTATCAGACACGAAGAGAGACTTTTCGGTCTCACAAACATCCAGACCCGAAACAAATATTTGTGGATCACACAAACATTTGTCTCGGTGTGGGGATCGAACCCGCAGCCACTCGTTTCGCAAGCTGGTGTCTAACCAACTGCGCCACGGTCAACTTGTACTGCTACTTAGAAATTTATAATGGAAAACTCCCAACACTTTACCCGACCTTTGAATAACATGACACTCGAGCCTCCGTACCTAATAAGTAATTTAATCAAATAAAAAATAAATTGCTCCCACTCTTGTAGGAGGGACTTATGTTTATAAGTCTCTCCTACAAGAGAGGGAGCAATGTTCATTGGCCTTCCCCTTCAAGAATACAAACTTGAGTGTATGTTAATATTAATGGAAGCGGTTATATCACGTAAAAATTGGAAAGTAATAATTAAATTACGTTACATAATTAATATTAAACTTTTTGAAGAGATTACTTTTGACAGCCCCGTGGCGCAGATGGCTAGACACCAGCTTGCGAAACGAGAGGCCGCGGGTTCGATCCCCGCACCGAGAAAAATGTTTGTGTGATCCACAAATATTTGTTTCGGGTCTGGGTGTTTGTGAGACCGAAAAGTCTCTCGTAGTCTGTGATACCCACGACACAGGACTTGTATCCTAGTGTGGGGTCAGAACTATGTATGTGACTGTTGGGTGTATTTATTTACTTCTTTAGCATCGTTGTGATTTGAAAGTCTATGAAGCGAAAAAGCAATAAAAAGAGAAACACATTTTAGTAAAGGTTTTACCGTTAATATATTTGGCCACTATATAATATAGTAAAGAACGCAGCCATATTTTTTTTTATCTTGAAGCTAAAATTTTTGAAGGTTTCTCTTGTGTGAATAGCACACATGTTTTATTATATTATTAATCTCAATCCTAAAAAATGATACATAGAATATTTGTTATTTCACAGGTGATGGCGCAGGGTGAGTTCGAAGACTTGTTTGAAGTGGCGAAGCTGTTCTCGCTACACGAGAACGAATGATCACATCACAGCGCTCGACACATCGTCGGACAGAGTTATTATGACGGATAGACAAAGTGCATTTCCTACTGTTGTAAATATTTAATTGTACGTTTAGTTGAATAAATGTGTTAACAGAATGTTTTGTTATTGAACAACGCCACCTGGGATTCATTTTTTAAGGTATTACTAATTTATAAATGTTTTATGGAATAAAAATAAATGATTTTTACATGTTTGAATATGTTTTATTACGAACCCTTGTTTTAAATCTATACCAGATAGTGGCTCTCGAGTAACAGAAGCTTGGCTTGTCTTCACAATACTCATAAGTTGTAAATCCGAAATAGTGTGCGCGTGCGCACAGCGTATTAAACAGTTACCTACCCGCTGTTTCTGAAGGACTGGCCTAAATCAAATCAACAAATTGCTGTCAAATCTTTTAGTAAACAACATTCGATTTGCCACGACGCCTTTCTACGAAATGATTTAATTAATTCCAGAATCCATTATGCAGTATTACTTTTACAGCTTAAATATTTTCTTTTGAAGTTATACTTCTTTAGGCGCGTTATGAAAAAATGATGAGAGTGAAATTTTAAATCTGTGACGCAAAATTAACAGTATGAAGAATTGTCTGCTTAAATTAACAGTATGAAGTTGTCTGCTTAACCGCTCATTAAGTCTCGAAAAAAAATGTAAGTGTCAAATGGATCAGGAAGGTTTTAATATGTTTGAGATCAAGTATTTTTTCAAAAAAGTTTATGTTTTAGATTTTTAAAATGTAGAATAGTGACAGTAATAAATTAAAACTAAAATTGAAAATAAGAAAATGTCAATTATGTTCTACGCAACTACCAGGACATCATAAATCAGCAAGGACAAAGTACTAGCATTAAAAACTGTATACTCGTATAATCCATTCGAAATTTAAACCACGATGAATTAAAAACAAAACTTATTAATGATAGCATTTCACCTCTCTAGCTTTCTGAATGCCTAGTACCATTAATATTATTGAAGTTATACTTCTTTAGGCGCGTTATGAAAAAATTATGAGAGTGAAATTTTAAGTTCTGTGACACAAAATTAACAGTATGAAGTTGTCTGCTTAAATTAACAGTGAAGTTGTCTGATTAACCGCTCATTAAGTCTCGAAAAAAATGTAAGTGTCAAACGGATCAGGAAGGTTTTAATATGTTTCAGATCAAGTATTTTTTCAAAAAAGTTTATGTTTTAGATTTTTAAAATGTAGAATAGTGACAGTAATAAATTAAAACTAAAATTGAAAATAAGAAAATGTCAATTATGTTCTACGCAACTACCAGGACATCATAAATCAGCAAGGACAAAGTACTAGCATTAAAAACTGTATACTCGTATAATCCATTCGAAATTTAAACCACGATGAATTAAAAACAAAACTTATTAATGATAGCATTTCACCTCCCTAGCTTTCTGAATGCCTAGTACCATTAATGAGTCAGCTGGCTTAATTTTTTTAATTTAATCTGATTTTACTTTTAAAATTCTGCTCACGTCACGTGCCGTCAAGACCGAGTCGTGACGTCAGAATTAATTATAATTTTAATTTCCTTAATTTAAATTTATTACTTATATACCCCTCCGCCCCTAGCCCGAGACACCCCACCCCTCCCCCCCCCAAGACACCATACTCCAATAGCAATCACTCTGCTCTGTCATTCACTCCCTATAGCAAGTATCCTCCCTCCCCCCCCTCCCCCTCAGAAATTCTACCTCACCCCCCTCTGTCCAACTCCCTCAATTTTAATCGTAGGATACCCGAGTTTGGTATCATTGGAACCGGCGTGACGTAAGCTATCGATTGGCCCCATTGGAATCGGGAATTTCGTTCATCCTAATTTTAAGATTAAGTAAAAAACTTATTATATTATTTAAGAAAATATATATTTATGTATGAAGTATAACTTCTAACGCGTGTACATAAGTACACACACACACTTTTTTTTTAATTTTATACTCGATGTACAAATAAAACAATCATCAAATTTAAATAGTTTTATTTCCTTACCGTTATCATAAATAGTTTAACATGCATCGACGTCCCGCTAACTCGTAAAATAAGCGTCTTTATGCTACAGAACGACACTAATCAATTGTAAGGGATCGCCGCGAGTGCCCGCGACGCCCGCAGACTGGCCGCGATACCTTCTGTGCACCTTTATATTAACTTCACTATATACAGGTGTATTCAGACCGTCATCGGAAACTAAGGCAGATAATAGCTGCAGTGATTACAAACACCGTGACATTAAAAAAAATCCAGACAAAAAATTAAATAAATACGTTTTCCTTACAGCCACATCCATTTAATATCTATGATTGTTAGGAAAACGTCAAAATGTTTATTTTTTGTCGAGATTTTTTTAACGCCAATGGATTTCTGATCACCGTAGCTATTAGTAATAGTTTCCGATCACGTTCTGAATACACCCTGTATGTAACACGTTCACGGATGGAAATTTGATTGACTAGCAACAAACTGGATGAGAGATTCGTATAACAATTATCGTTAAGAAGTACATTTTAATTCGCACATTATGCCATTATTTATAACTTCAGAGTAAAGTAGTGTGTACTCCCAAAGATTATGTTAATCTTACTTTACTCAATGACGAATCTTGGCTAATATAAATGCGAACGTGAGCTTGTGTGTGACGCTGTCATGTCTAAACCGCTAAACCGATTGTGATGAATTTTGTTACAGAGACAGTCGGTACTCTGGGAGAGGGTCATAGTCTAGTTTTAATCCCGGAATAATCTAAGGTCTCAAGGGAATTTTCAAATGTTGATTGAGAAAATAATCAGCGATAAAAGGTAGCCATTTAAGTAAGAATATCATATCAATTAAATATAGTCACTATTATCAAATAATTCAACGTTAACAGGCTTCAAATATTCTTATAACAATGTTTATTTACCATTTCCCATCCGTAAACGCGTACATACAAAATGAATACAAAACAATGGCACGACTTACGTCCTTAAACTAGTTACAATGAGAAAATCAAGTTGCTCCAAAAACCTTCGGTAAAATCGGTGTACAAACTTATATAATTATGAACTACACTTTGACTATTATTAAAAACGTTATTATTGTTACATCGTGTGCGACATGTTCACAGATTAAAAACCACACAGCTATTGTACACGAGATTCGTAAAAACTGTATATTACACATTACATTTAATTTGACATGGTGGAATCAACGAAAACTCTTTAAAAATCTAAGTGCTGCAGCGGATTTGTTACCGAGTCTAAATTGTCTTATTATGAGTAAAATATAATGACGACAATACTTTTAAAACACTATTTACTTAAGCAAAACCATATCTTCAATTATAATTGTGAAAATCAGAATTTGTGATGCATAGTTCAATTTATCATTATTTTATACTGTAAGTGAGTTTCTTCATTAAGATTTTTGCTATAACCATCTATATAATGTTGATTAATTATGGTACAAATACAGATTGGTCTTTAGATCTGATATAAAGTTAGTTTCCTCAGTGATTCTTATTTCTTGAATAGTTTGACATGGTTCACATTAAAGTTGCCGAAGTATATTATTAGCAAAGTTCTCTTAATTTTTTTACTACATGTCAATTATAAAACTAAATTAATAACAATAAATACATGAATATGTAATAAATCCGCTACAGCACTAGTCCTACTTACCAAAACATGCATTCAAAATCGGTCGCGATGACCTCATGTAACAACCACGCAGTCTAAAACTTAATCACCATCGGTATTATATTAAAGTGTGCATTTACGTGTCCGTAAGTACATACAACATATAAAAAAAAACTTTGAAAATATTGCACATTAGCATAGGCCGTTACATCTTATGT
The DNA here is from genome assembly GCA_907164795.1 of Hemaris fuciformis. Taxonomy (NCBI): domain Eukaryota; kingdom Metazoa; phylum Arthropoda; class Insecta; order Lepidoptera; family Sphingidae; genus Hemaris; species Hemaris fuciformis. The sequence goes on from OU015452.1 coordinate 11,631,250, forward strand.
AACATAATCGATTCGAGACCGTCCCAAAACATTAGCCAAAAAATCGATACATAGCATAAAATAAATTGACAATTGTTTTAATTTTTTAGTTTATTAATAATTGCACATAAACATTCTATTTAGACAAGAAAATGTTTAAAAAAAAACGACAACAAAAAACGCTGTCTTTTTTTATTCATAACAAACTTTCATTAATAACATTTCATTGTTGAAAAGATTGTGATTCTTGGTTGTTATTATCTTCTCCTTTTTGTTAAGCAATGAATAGCCGTCCTATGAACGTTGATTAAGCCTGTGTTAATTAACCAATGTTTTATATTAATTCGGTGAAGGACTTGTGATGTGTGAGTGCAAAAACATTACCTAGATAACACAGACTTAGTTTACGAATAAAAATAAAATTGATTACATTGAGCACAACATTTATGAGTAGTGTTATATTTTATGACATTAAATCACACTGAAAAATGATCAAAATTATTAAATTCATACAGAATACAATTGTATAAACATGATGGCTGTCCGAACGAAAAATTGTGTTTAAAAACACAAATTCATGGCAAATGCAAACTTTTGTCTATTTTTCTTAATTAAAAAACAACAACGCCGACTAATACTTACGCGCTAATTTAAATAATGTCAATAAAGCAACGCAATGGCAAGAATCGTTTAAGAAATTCATTAAAATGAGTATTATTGGAACGAAAACTACGTTTCCATATTGAAATTCTTAGTTAATTGAAAGACTTATTTTTAAAACAAAAAAATATAACTGCTTTAGATTTGCAATATTATGTGCGTCAGTTTTCGCAACAGGATTTTTTACTTTTGTCAAATTCATCGACATCTCATTTTTTTATATATCGTCACGAAAAAATAAAAAATTAGCGGTTTTCCAAAATCGAACTGCCCTTCAAAAATTCACTGGAATTATTTTTGTCTTTTACAGCAAATTAACTACACATAATTAAATAACATCAAATATCGACTACTAATAGTCTAAGTCTAAACAAGCTATATACAAAATACTCTTGACTGAATCCAATTAACCACTCCGATAATAATTATCAATGCGCTCACAACTTTACAAATAATAATCACGATTCACAAACGAGACATTATTGTTCGATATAAAAAGACGGAAAGATGTTTATCAGTCGTGTTATTACAATTTCGAATGATTTAAATGATAATGTAAATCCTATTTCACCACCTCACATAGGTATTTTTAAATTATTCAGTTAAAAGTTCTTCTGCAAAGATTTTTCATTGAGGGTAGAAATTATTTACTTTTCTTTCTGCTCTTATTTCTGTCACGGCCTCAGGTGAGGGAGGAAGGAAAGGTATGTTATGGAGCTCCGTAACCGTAACCGAAACTATCGGATATCCGAAATAAAAATATAACCGTAACCGTATCCGTTTCAGAAGTTTCGAATAGTTTCGGATAGTTTTGTATAAGGGTGGAGTCTAATAAAAACGACATGTTTCGACTTTCGACAGGTTTTTGTTTCATCGTTCACGCGCCACGTGAATCTTGCAGTTTGTTTGTTATTTCTAGTTATAACATAACCTCTTTCATAACTAATTAGTTTCTTATTTATGAGTCGATACTTAATTTAACAAAGTCTTGTGTTAAGTAGCACTACTTCACTGAAACTTAATCTTAAATGAAAACACTGTGATAAGTACAAAAAACAGTTATTGTTGAAACAAAATACGTATACAACAAAACCAAAAACATCCAAACAGCTGACACCTTTATAAAACAGTTATATTTTACTTTAATCTAATATCCGTAACCGAAACTATCCGAAAATTACGGATAATCCGAAGTAATTACATATCCGTAACCTTATCCGAAACCGATATAAATTTATTCCTATATCCATATCCGTATCCAGATCCGAAATATCATATCCATAACATCCCTAACAGATAACCAATGAAGTTAGCAACAAACAGCCCAGCAAAATTCGAATGCACTTATATCAGGTGCCAGTGCGACCGTTTTGCTGTACATAAAACTTACTTGTAGGTAGTGAAATAGGTTCCCCATATAAAATTGCACACACTACATATATTTGACTACAAATGAACGCTACGGATGATACGAAAAGGTAACGATATGAAAATTTGCACAATGACTTAGTTTTAACTCTACGCGATTAAAATACATCTAACGTGGCTTACGTGCTAATATTCTGTCAAAAATAACACTCGGTGCTTATCTCACGGCAATATACTGACCGTCGGTCGAATGGCCCGAATCGATAGACCGCCATTCGGCCGTCGGCGTTGCGAGTACATTTTGTGTAGTAGAAAAAATATTATCACCTACTTTATGTGTCAGCTGGCCGAAGGCTACCCGGCCGCGTCTAGGCTACGCGCAGTTCTCAGAGGAATTCGACCTTAAATCACTTAAACGAGTTAACTCTTAACCGATTGTATAAAACATTTTGTGCACGGTCGAGTACGTTTCGATGAAGGACGTCACTTCGAATGGATAGGTGCGTTTCACTCAATCCAAGGGTTGAAAACGAGCAGTTTAGAGTAGCACACAGGGAGTTTGTGTATCGATAGTTTGTAGTGTCGCTATCGCGGTTGGCTGGGTGGCTAGGCGATGAGTCGTGGCGCGTGCAGGCCGGCGAGGCGCGGCGCGAGCGGCGGGCGGTGGCGCGGCTGTGCGTCGGCGGCGGGCGCCCAGTCCTGCAGGCGCGCGCCGCCCGCCAGCCGGTGCGTGAGGCGGTGCGCGATGCTGAACCCGCCAGACCCCTCCAGCTGCGTCAGCACGATGATGACCTGCCTGCACACAACCACTTCACTGCCGAGCCGCTCCGGCGACGCAACACTTTTATACAGCTCCGAGATACAACTATTATTGGGTTTTGGACTAAGGAATTGTCATTAGACTGCCTCGTGGTCTCATCATCAGCCCATATGCGTCCCACTACTGGGTACGGGCCTCCCCTACAACTGAGAGGGTTTTAGACCTTAGTCCACCACGCTGGCCTAGTGCGGGTTAGCCTCGTGATCTCAAAAAGTGCAAAAAAGGCAAAGTATTATTAGGTTTTTCTATTAGGAAATTCTCAGTAACAGCACAGAGTCTGGAAATGTGCCCGAAAAACGGCAATAGGTTCGCCCTCTATTACGTGGGACTGACACATACCTGGCGAAATGTGGGTGCAGGGATGCACCTCTGCCTACCCCTTCGGGGAATACAGGCGTAAGTTTATGTATGTATGTAAATGGTCATTAGGAGCAGTATGAAAATATTGTGACTAAAAAATTTACGAAAAGTGTGTCCATAAAATATACACCTCAACATATTAATCGAGAACTTCGTAGATGAATGTATAAAGTACGATAATAATCTTCATTTATTTTTCATTTACTTACCACTAAAGTATAGCAATACATATATCGAACATCACTAAATAGATGACATTAACAAAAAATCTTATTTTTTTTTATGAAATCGTGATGAAACCTGCACACCTAAAAAGTTTTTAGGAATTTCTTAGGTATGTAGTCCGCTAAGCCGCACTAGGCCAACGTGGTGGACTAAGGCTTAACCCTCTCAGCTATAGAAGAGGCCCGTACCTGGGTACCACGGCTGCCCGTGGGACGTATATGGGTTGATGATGATGATAGAAAATTTAACTAAGTCTCCACAATCTATGGGATTTTATGTACCTGTGCAGCGGCGGCACGGAGTCGATGGTCTTGAGTTCCCCGCGCGTGGACACCACGTTGTAGCTCTCCTGGCAGTCGCACTTCACGTGGATCCACTTGTCCGTGTGCCGGTTCTCCACCATCACCACCAAGCCCGCCCACCCCTGTAATGTTGGGACAATATTTCCTTTACACTTCAAAACATTGACATCAGAAAAATCATATCGAAACGAAGTACGAAACGAGGGGGGGGGGCCGGAAGCGTATGTCGGGGTCACCGGTCTTCCAGCCCGGCGCGCGGCGACGTCATGTCCGCGCAGGTGTTAGTGCCGGGCTGGGTCCCTAACAATATCCCTAAACCGGCATACCGACCAAAACCCCCCGGTGGCCATCTCCGCGCCGAGTGGGGCGACCACGGTACGTTGGCGAGAAGCGCCAACCGTAATGCCGCAGCCGCCCGGTGCGCCTCCGAGACGTAAACGTCCCGGCCGTCTCGGAGTGTGTAGGGGGCGCAGTTGCGCCCCCACTAGCTTGGTTCGGGCGCCCCGGTTGTGGATGGGCGCCCGCAACGTACACAGGCCACAGTGCCGCCGCCCCTCTCGGGGTGACTTTCAGTGAGGGCGCGCCGCCCCCGCAGCGCGCCCAGCGACCCCAAGGGCCCCTTTGAGTCGTCTTTTACGACAGGCAGGGGATACCGTGGTGGGATTCTAACGCCCCCTTGCCACAGGGCAGACCTCGTAAGCCCTACTGAAACTAAAAATGAAACTCTAACTTTTGTAGTAAACAACCCTGGATCATCATTATCATCAGCCCATATACGTTCCACTGCTGGGCACGGGCCTCCTCTACAATTGAGAGGGTTTAGGCCTTAGTCCACCACGCTGGCCCAGTGCGGGTTGGCGGACTACACACCTAAGAAATTCCTACGAACTTTTAGGTGTGCAGGTTTCATCACGATGTTTTCCTTCACCGTTAAAGCAAGTGATAATTCTTTGTGAATACACACATAACTTCGAAAAGTCAGAGGTGTGTGCCTGGGGTTTGAACCTGCGACCGTCGAAATTCTCGACCACGCGCCTAAACCTCGAGGCCATCACTGCTACAAAAACAACCCTGGATAATTTAATCAAAAGGACTAAGAAGGACAAAAGACACGTTATTTAAAACCAAAAATGTACCTTAGTCAAATAATAGGCCGTCATCCCCTGGCGGCCCTCGTGGCGCTGGCCCCTCGCCAGCGTGAGGCCGATGATGGCGTCGGCCAGGACGTGCGGGTGCAGCGCCGGGCGCTCCACGGCCAGCGGCTTGGAGGAGTGCGCGGCCAGCACGTGGCGCGGCCACGCGGCGCTGTCGGCCAGCTCCAGCCCCGTGTGCCAGTGGTTGAACGCCAGGCACACCACCAGGTACAACCCTTTCTCCAGCATCTTGTGGCAGCCCACGAACCCGCGCACCTGCAAGTTGGGTGCTGCCATTGAGCATTTAGGAAATCATTTCATTTTATATTTTTAACTAGCTTTTATTTGATATTTTGTACGCAAAATAAAGAGGGTCACCCCTTTAAAAGGTCAAATTAACTCAAAATTTAGCATATTTATCAAAGATCGATGACAATAAAAAAAAACAAAAAAAAAACTAAAAAATACGCTTTTATAGAAAATCCAACGAAAAAAAAAAAATAATAGTTAAAAAAAGAACTATCCTTATTTAAAAATTATTTTCTATTTTTTAGTGGTATTTTCTATGAAAGCTAGTTTTTTTTTATTTTTGTTCTTTTTTACAAGGTAACTTGTCTGTCTATGACTCTCTGTGTATTTCAAATATTCGTTTTGGGTATTTATGTTTGTGAGGTCAAAAAGTCGTATTTCTTCATCATGATACCCACGACAAAAGAATTTTATCTTAGCTAAGCGTTCTACTAGAATTTTCACTGGTTGTTTTTTTACTTCAACTGTTTTCAACATCATTTGTCATTCGTATTACCTGACATATGCATGGGAATTTTTGGAGTATTTTTACTCTTCTTAAAGACTTGTTCAAAGTTTCTGTCCATTTTATTATTTTTGTTAACTTATTACCGACCTATATTTAATATATTGGGAATGACGAGGAACGATCGCTGTTATTTGTTAGTTAAAATAACATAGACCAGTTGTTGGTTTACATTAAAAAGAAACAGCAGTACGGATCGGTTTGTGGGTGTTACCTGTCGCTTGCTGTGCGCGACGAGCTTGCCGACGTGCGCCGTGGGCCCCGCGCGGGTGCGGAACACCACCACGCACAGGTCCAGCTGCGAGCGCTGGCTCTTCGCGGAGTTCCTGTTGCGAACCAGATGCAGCTGTAACTACATACTTTATATACACAAAACCTTCGGGCAGTCTCCTTTACTAAGTCTAAAATATATTTTTTTCTCTATTTATTTTTGTGACCTTTTTCCTTTACAAAAAAAAAAAACATTTTCTGATAATTATTAATAAACCCGCTGACGAATAATTACAATCCATTTGGTTGCTCAAATAAACTCTGGTTTTGAAATCTTCTATCGTTGGTTTATTGACGCTAACTCATGCTGTTTCTTCTTCTAGGACACCGGACATTATATAACGCAGAATATTTAAGGGAAAGGAGTCCAAGTTGCTACAGTTTCATTATGACATTTATGATGTAAAATTTGATATAATGACAATTAAAAATTATGTAAATATATTGTCAATTTGTGAAAAAAAAATAAACATTTCGTGTCGTGAGTTTCTTGCCGTTTCTTCTCCCCAGCGGTAACACATTCCGAAGTGGCAAAAGCATAAAAAGCACTTGTAAAAGTCTATTGGAATAAAGTTTATTTTGACTTTGACAAGCCACAACGGTTTAACTGACTAGGATTAAATTTGGCATGGATACCGTAGTCCCAGTAAAGTGAAGTTTGACACGGTTCAAAGCCAGCACATCTGCACAGTGTAGTATGAAGTATGTCGCGCTGACCTCTGTCCCTCCTGGAAGAGCGTGAAGTCGACCTCTGTGGGCTGCGCGGCCTGCAGCAGCAGGCACGTGAGGTGCCTGGCGGACGCAAGCGGCGGCAGCACCCCCCCCAGCCGCACCTCCCCCCACCCGCCGCGCACCTTGCAGATGTCGATGCAGTCGAAGTACCTGCACATACAGTCACAGCCCTACACATCCCACTGTCACAGGTATGACTTTATGTTTGACAAAAGTTGGGATAAATTCCATTTGCGTGAAAAAAAATCGTTACATCTATTTTATTGTCTTTTCTTTATTTTTCGGTTCTCCAACCTTGTAGTTGTTTATAAATTTTAATTTAGTTGCTGGCTTGCCGTAACGGCACGTATAGAAAAGTTCGGGATCCATTTTTTTGCCACATCAGAATGTTGTGACATAGTCTACCAGCTCATGTGTGCTCACCTTTCTATATTTCTGGATCCATAAGCCTTAACGTGGAGAACTATTTTAAAAAACCGGCATGAGGGTAACGAGTGACGAGAGATCTATATGAACAGCATCGTCACTCGTCATCGTGTCATTTTGTCGTGACCGTATAAAATAGTGTGAAAGTATATGAAATGCCTGAATCTCGCAGTATGTGCAGAGTGTGTGGTCGTAGAGTGGAACGGGACTGACTTGAGCACGTCGTCGAAGCTGATCCAGAAGACCCCCTGGTCGCGGTCTGCGTCGGACGCGCCCACCTGCGCCAGCACGGCGCGGCGCGACTCCTCGCTCCAGCGCGGGCAGCCGTGCGCCCACGCGCCGCGCCACGTGTAGTGCCCCCATGGGTTGCGCAGGCGCAGCAGCCGCGTGGGCGCCGCGCCCCCCGCACCCACACCCCCCGCGACACCCGCGCCGCCCCCACCCGCGCCCGCGCTGATCTCCACCACGTCCAGCACGGAGTAGGCGTGGCGCGGGCGCAGGCCCAGGCGCTGGTACTCCTCCTCGTCCACCTGCGGGTTTGCAGAGGTAAGTGTTAGTCTACCAAATCTAAACGGTGTTTCTGAGACTAGTGTTCTGCTTTTTGTCAGACTGTAGTAATTTCATAAGATTTTGAATTTTAATAATAATAAATGAAGCAGTGATGGCCTCGAGGTTTAGGCGCGCGGTCGAGAATTTCGGCAGTCGCAGGTTCAAACCCCAGGCACACACCTCTGACTTTTCGAAGTGATGTGTGTATTCACAATGAATTATCACTTGCTTTAACGGTGACGGAAAACATCGTGATAAAATGTGCACACATAAAAGTTCTTAGGAATTTCTTAGGTGTGTAGTCCGCCAACCCGCATGGGGCCAGCGTGGTGGACTAAGGTCTAAACCCTCTCAGTTGTAAAGGAGGCCCGTGCCCAGCAGTGGGACGTACTTGGGCTGATGATGATGATATCCAATTAAATTTCTAAATATTGTTTCATTGTGAAATTATTATAACGAGTTTGATCCCAAAAGTGTTTGTATACAGCAACAACCTTGAATTTTGACGTAGTTAAAAATTTTACCAATTGTAAAAACAATATAGCGATATGTAAAAGCGACTTATAAACACGATTATTTCTAATTTTTCCATTTCCTTATAATTTCACTCAAAATTCTCAATCAACGAATTAATTGCAATGAAATCGTTCCAAAATTCACCTTTAATCGTGCAGTGTTTAATAGTCAACAAAGGTGTTTGTTATCATCGCGCGTACCTTCATGTTCCCGCCGCCGCAGCTGGCGCCCATGAGAAAGCAGGCCTGGCGCGAGGACAGCAGCTGCGCCCACACCAGGTCGCGGTCGAGCGGCTCGAGCGGCGCCCCGCCCGCCGCGCCCCCCGCGCCCCCCGCCTGCAGCGACACCGACTCGCACGGCGCGCCCGTCAGCGTGCACAGACCTGCCGCCGTGCATATAGAGTAGTAGTATAGTAGGCCAGGGTTGTGGACTAAGGCTAACCGGTTAAGGAGAATGAAGTACATGTCTCAGACTTCGATAGAAATACTATTAATAATGACTTTTAATGTCGTAGACCTAGTTTTAAGCAGTTGATAAATGTAGAAATGCGTGAACTTAATTTTTAACTTAAAAATTCTTAGGAAACCAAAAGCTCTTAGAACATTTCTTAGGTGTGATGTCCACTAACCCGCACTAGGCTAGCGTGGAGAACTAAGGCCTAATCCTTCTCAGTTGTAGAGAAGAACCGTAGTGGGACACATATGGGTTGATGATGATGATGATGATGACATTTCAAAGATCATTATGTTCCTCAGTAATTTTTAAATAGATTTAAAACGAAAGAAAAATGTTAAGCCGTTCAATAACAATGTTGCAATATTGCTAGAATGTTTTCAGTACCTTCGATAGCTCTCCCGGAGACGAGGGCTTCGTAGCATCCGTGCAGCTTGGCCACAGCTTTCTCTATCAGCGGCACCCACAGTTGTTTTCTCTTCGCCTACGAACAACACCGCATATATACAATCTGATTAGATATGTGAGCAAATAAATCCAAAGGATAGGTCGGCTCTCATAATTTCTCAATTTGGCCTGTCTATAAAACTGATTTAGGCAGCGTGAATCACTGCATTAAAATATGATCAAGTCAATATTTGATTTTAAGTTTTTTATTTAGGCATGTCGATGTTCTCCAGCGATGACGGTGCCGGCCTTGCACAGTCGCAGCTGGTGGCACTGTACCTGCGAGTAGACGAGGTGTCCCTTCTTGTTGGCGGGCAGCAGGTCGTCCAGGGTGACGGTGAGCCAGCGGCCGTCCTTGCACAGTCGCAGCTGGTGGCACTGTACCTGCGAGTAGACGAGGTGTCCCTTCTTGTTGGCGGGTAGCAGGTCGTCCAGGGTGACGGTGAGCCAGCGGCCGTCCTTGCACAGTCGCAGCTGGTGGCACTGTACCTGCGAGTAGACGAGGTGTCCCTTCTTGTTGGCGGGCAGCAGGTCGTCCAGGGTGACGGTGAGCCAGCGGCCGTCCTTGCACAGTCGCAGCTGGTGGCACTGTACCTGCGAGTAGACGAGGTGTCCCTTCTTGTTGGCGGGTAGCAGGTCGTCCAGGGTGACGGTGAGCCAGCGGCCGTCCTTGCACAGTCGCAGCTGGTGGCACTGTACCTGCGAGTAGACGAGGTGTCCCTTCTTGTTGGCGGGTAGCAGGTCGTCCAGGGTGACGGTGAGCCAGCGGCCGTCCTTGCACAGTCGCAGCTGGTGGCACTGTACCTGCGAGTAGACGAGGTGTCCCTTCTTGTTGGCGGGCAGCAGGTCGTCCAGGGTGACGGTGAGCCAGCGGCCGTCCTTGCACAGTCGCAGCTGGTGGCACTGTACCTGCGAGTAGACGAGGTGTCCCTTCTTGTTGGCGGGTAGCAGGTCGTCCAGGGTGACGGTGAGCCAGCGGCCGTCCTTGCACAGTCGCAGCTGGTGGCACTGTACCTGCGAGTAGACGAGGTGTCCCTTCTTGTTGGCGGGCAGCAGGTCGTCCAGGGTGACGGTGAGCCAGCGGCCGTCCTTGCACAGTCGCAGCTGGTGGCACTGTACCTGCGAGTAGACGAGGTGTCCCTTCTTGTTGGCGGGCAGCAGGTCGTCCAGGGTGACGGTGAGCCAGCGGCCGTCCTTGCACAGTCGCAGCTGGTGGCACTGTACCTGCGAGTAGACGAGGTGTCCCTTCTTGTTGGCGGGCAGCAGGTCGTCCAGGGTGACGGTGAGCCAGCGGCCGTCCTTGCACAGTCGCAGCTGGTGGCACTGTACCTGCGAGTAGACGAGGTGTCCCTTCTTGTTGGCGGGCAGCAGGTCGTCCAGGGTGACGGTGAGCCAGCGGCCGTCCTTGCACAGTCGCAGCTGGTGGCACTGTACCTGCGAGTAGACGAGGTGTCCCTTCTTGTTGGCGGGCAGCAGGTCGTCCAGGGTGACGGTGAGCCAGCGGCCGTCCTTGCACAGTCGCAGCTGGTGGCACTGTACCTGCGAGTAGACGAGGTGTCCCTTCTTGTTGGCGGGCAGCAGGTCGTCCAGGGTGACGGTGAGCCAGCGGCCGTCCTTGCACAGTCGCAGCTGGTGGCACTGTACCTGCGAGTAGACGAGGTGTCCCTTCTTGTTGGCGGGCAGCAGGTCGTCCAGGGTGACGGTGAGCCAGCGGCCGTCCTTGCACAGTCGCAGCTGGTGGCACTGTACCTGCGAGTAGACGAGGTGTCCCTTCTTGTTGGCGGGCAGCAGGTCGTCCAGGGTGACGGTGAGCCAGCGGCCGTCCTTGCACAGTCGCAGCTGGTGGCACTGTACCTGCGAGTAGACGAGGTGTCCCTTCTTGTTGGCGGGCAGCAGGTCGTCCAGGGTGACGGTGAGCCAGCGGCCGTCCTTGCACAGTCGCAGCTGGTGGCACTGTACCTGCGAGTAGACGAGGTGTCCCTTCTTGTTGGCGGGCAGCAGGTCGTCCAGGGTGACGGTGAGCCAGCGGCCGTCCTTGCACAGTCGCAGCTGGTGGCACTGTACCTGCGAGTAGACGAGGTGTCCCTTCTTGTTGGCGGGCAGCAGGTCGTCCAGGGTGACGGTGAGCCAGCGGCCGTCCTTGCACAGTCGCAGCTGGTGGCACTGTACCTGCGAGTAGACGAGGTGTCCCTTCTTGTTGGCGGGCAGCAGGTCGTCCAGGGTGACGGTGAGCCAGCGGCCGTCCTTGCACAGTCGCAGCTGGTAGGCGCCCAGGCGGGGCTCGGCGCGCAGCACGACGCCGCGGACCAGCGCCGAGCGCTCGGCCAGCACCGCCAGCGCCGACAGCAGCCAGCAGTTGCCCAGCACGCCTGGAGGAGACAGAACGAGCCAATATTATATCAACCCATCTTGAAAATAAACCCTACAGTCACATACATAGTTCTGACCGCATACTAAGATACAATCTTGTGTTGTGGGTATCAGTAACTACGAGAGACTTTTTCCTCTCACACCCAGACCCGAAACAAATATTTGTGGATCACTCAAAGATTAACTCAGTGCGGGCATCGGACCCACGGCCTCTCGTTTTGCAAGCTGGTGTCTAACCAATCTATGCTACGAGGCCTTATTGCAAATGGCGATCTTTTCAAGGCAACCATAGGATGGACATTCTGAAATATTATAAGGTATTTTTTTACTTGGGAAGCCAGGGTATTCTAAGTTGATATGCCTCAGTAATCGTCACCTTGCGAGATGTCGGAGGGCCTGGGGTCCCGGAAGACGACCCAGGGCAGGCGGTGGTCGGTGTCGAGGTGTATCTGGTGGGGGCGCAGCCAGCGCGTGGCAGCGCCGCTCTCGCCGCTGCTGCTGTAGTACAGAGACTTCGCCGACGCGGGGAACGACTCGTCCACGTACTGCTCGCCAGTCTGCAAACATGTCACATGGAATATCTTAATTACTTACAATATTCTGAGCAACATGCTCTGCTTGTAAGATTGTGTGTGTGTGTGTGAAAGAGCGAGAGAGAGATGGAGAGAGAGAGAGAGAGAGAGAGAGAGAGAGACACAGAGAGTGATAGAGACAGAGGGAGAGGGCGAGTGGAATATAATCCATTTCCATAGTTTAAGCTTTAAATCTCATCATTTATCACTCAAAGGGCTTAAAATGCTAAAAAACACCATGTGATTAAGACAGCCCATTCTATAATTAGTATAGAGAAGTGCTATATCATGAAGAGTGAGATGCGTTACCGCGGCACACTGCGCCAGCACCTCCTGCCATTGTGTCCAGGCGTGGGTCTCCTCGCCCAGCCGCAGGATCTCCATCGGCGTGCTGTCCTGCCGCTCCCCGTCGGAACCTTCCGCTGTAATTTACAAATTGTATTAAATTAATAATTTTCCTTTTGTACGTACCATTCCAGATGTGGTACATATTTTAATGGACTAGCTACATTCTACTGGTGTGTATATTATACTGCTTCGACTGGTTAATCTCAACAGTGTGTGGTTTCGATTCCCGGGGCAAACGAAAGTTATTGAGTTATTCTGTGATAGCACGGAGTCTGGAAATGTGCATATACAGGGTGTAAACAGGCTTTGATTGAAAACTAAGACAGGTAATAATTACGGTGGCTACAAACACATTGACGATAAAAAATCATCATAAAAAATATAATAATAGTCATGATGGCCTCGAGGTATACGCACGCAGTAGAGAATCTCGACGGTCGCGGGTTCAAACCCCAGGCACACACCTCTGATTTTTCGCAGTTATGTGCGTATTCACAATGAATTATCACGTACTTTAACGGTGAAGGAAAACATTGTGATGAAACCTGCACAACCTACAAGTTCTTAGGAATTTCTTAGGTGTGTAGTCCGCCAACCCGCACTAGGCCAGCGTGGTGGACTAAGGCCTAAACCCTCTCAGTTGTAGAGGAGGCCCGTGCCCAGCAGTGGGACGTATATGGGCTGATGATGATGATGTGTAGTGTGTGTAGTGTGTGTATTTGTGTGTGCGTGTGCGTGCGTGCGTGCGTGCGTACGTTCGTCGTCGTGGTGGAGCAGCAGGCGCGCGCGCGGCGACTGGCACATGTCGCAGCACAGCGCGGCGCCGCGGTTCGCGAACGTGCACTCCGAGCACGACCACGAGCCGCCCGAGCTCCTGCAACACACGTTCAATGCCGGTTCATATTAATGGATCAAAAGTTATGAAAAAATGATCCAATCCAATCCAATCCATCAGCCAATCGAAGTCCACTGCTGGACATAGGCCTCTCCCAATGACTTCCACAGGGACCTGTTGGAAGCAGCCTGCATCCAGCGACGTCCCGCGACCTTCACCAGGTCGTCCGACCATCTTGTCGGAGGACGTCCCACGCTGCGCTTTCCTGTACGTGGCCTCCACTCGAGAACTTAAAATGAACATGAAAAAATGATGAGAGGGAAATTTTAAGATGCGCGCGCATCACTGTAGCACAAAAGTAAGACGTCGAAGCTGCTTATGTGCTCCAATATAATTGACAGATTGAAGCTACCTATGTTAAATGTAAGTGTCAAATGGATCGGAAAGGTTTTAATATGTTTCGGATCGAATATTTTTCAAAAAAAGTTTTTTATGTTTTAGATTTAAAAAATGTAGAATTGTGACAGTAATAAAAAGGGATTGACATATTTGTGGGAGCATCGTCAGCATAGTCGATGAACTCGAACTATGTCAAAATCTGGTATATAAAGCAATAAAGGTTTTACATGCACTGAGTCATCTATTAGCACGCATCAAGACCGGTCGTTTCAATTACGTCGCCCTTACCCTACTTACGCAACAATACAAGTGTATCACAGGTTCACGTACATCGGTGACTCCAACGTGAACAGATACACTTACATATTTATTAGTTGTCAAATATTTATGAATGCGTTCAGATATATAATATGTTGTGTAAACTAAGAACTATGTATGTGACTGTTGGGCGTATTTATAAGTTTTACTTCAGTCGTGTTGTATAACTTCAACGCGTGTACATAAGTACACACACACTTTTTTATACTGCCGGAACAAAGTGAAAATCACCTTAGCTGTGTGTATGCTGTGTGATGAGATTCTAACGTTGTTGTCCGTAGAAGTCTCTGATATCAATATATAAAAATGATAAGTCATACTTGGGTTCTGGCGGTGGGGTTTTGTGTCTAGATCCGCGTCTGGGCAGCGCTGGAGTGTGCCGGTTGCTCCTTCTTGGAGAAGGGCTGCGACCGCCTGGGGACACAGAGCCATATACACTTTGATATTTTTTTACTGCCTCGTGGTCTCGCGGAACAACTATGTGCCGTGGGATCTAGAGGTCCTGGGTTCGATTCCCGGGTCGGGCAGTGTTATTGGGTTTTTCTATTAGGAAATTCTCAGTAACAGCACGGAGTCTGGAAATGTGCCCGAAAAACGGCAATAGGCTCGCCCCCTATTACGTGGGACTGATACATACCTGGCGAAATGTGGGTGCAGAAATGCACCTCTGCCTACCCCTTCGGGGAATACAGGCGTGAGTTTATGTATGTATGTATTTTTTATATTATGACAATCACATTAATATTATAAGGGTGAAGGTTTGTATGGATGTTTTTTACTCTTTCATGCAAAAACTATTGAATTGATTTTAATGAGATTTGGTATGGAGGTACCTGACGCCTATTGACATATTGGCTACTTTCTATCCCAGAAAATGTAGAGTTCACGTGGGATAGTAGATGTGACAAGCTGAGTCCCACCGTTGGTGTTTAACAATATTATGGGTAAGTTTCAAATCTGATATTTTATACTCACTGGATCCGTGGTTGTCCGTAGGGGCGGTGAGTCCATGTTTGGGTACAGGTGGAGTCTTGCACGCGAGACACAGACTCGCGGACAGTGGGTTCCGAAGGGTGCATGAACTGCATGACCTGAAAAAAAAAACAAATCAAATAAAAATATGCACACAAACATTTGAGGATCACACAGCCTTGTGTGAAATTCCATGAAGGTACTAAATGGGCGTGTGGTACCAATATACACAGCCCTGTGGCGCAGTTGGCTAGACACCAGTTTGCGAAACGAGAGGTCGCAGCCTCGATCCCTGCACCGAGACAAATGTTTGTGTGATCCACAAATATTTGTTTCGGTTGTGGGTGTTTGTGAGAGCGCAAAGTCTCTCGTAGTGACTGATGCCTACGACACTGGACTTGTATCCTGGTGTGGGATCAGAACTATGTATGTGACTGTTGCGTGTATGTATATGTGTAGTATATAGTATGTAGGTGCGCACCAGTAGTGGTGCGGCTGCGGGCGCGAGGCTGCGCAGGCGGCGCACGCGGCGGCGTCGGGCTCGTTGAGCAGCGTGCAGCGCGCGCACGACCACGCGCCGCCCCCCGCGCCCCCACCAGTGCCGCCCCCAGTGCCACCCGCGGGGGCGCCGCCACCGCCGCCACCGCTGCCGCCACTGCCGCCGCTGCGACTCTCAGACTCTGAAACAAAATTACTTTTCATTAGCTTCTGTTTCTGTCAGTCAACATTTTGAAACAAACATTTTATTAATCGATAATCTTACCAGCCTATACAGGGTGTATTGAGACCGTGATAGGAGTTAAAAAAAATCTCTACAAAAAAATAAAAAATATCGTTTTCCTAACGACAATAGGCTCGCCCCCTATTACGTGGGACTGATACATACCTGGCGAAATGTGGGTGCAGGAATGCACCTCTGCCTACCCCTTCGGGGAATACAGACGTGAGGTAATGTTATGTTATGTACCGTTTTCCTAACAACCACATACATTTTATACCCATGGTTGTTAGGAAACGTCAAAATTTTAATATTTTGTCAGGATTTTTTTTAACCCAGGGGTTTGTAATGACCTTAGCTATTACCTGCCTTAGTTTCCGATGGTCTGAATACACCCTATGAACGTACCACTGTTGGGCACGAGCCTCCTCCAAGCCTTAGTCCACCACGCTAGCCTAGTGCAGTTTGGCAGACTACACATCTAAGAAATTCCTAACAACATTTACGAGTGCAGGTTTCCTTATGTTTTCCTTCACCATTAAAGTACGTAATAACTTCGAAGTCAAAGGTCAAAGGCTCGGGTTTGGACTCTCGACCGCGCCCCTAAACCTAGCGGCCATTACTACTTATAAATCCATCATACATTCAATAAATATTATTTCATTTCGATATTTGGACTACTACAAGAAGTGATTACTCACCGACAGCAAACAGCAGTTCGTCGCTGTTGAGGTCGTGGTCGAGCGAGGCTATGGGCACCGTCAGCTTCTTCGGAGGCTCGGCACCCTTGGAGACACTCGCTTCCGAAGGGTTCGGCGGCTTGGAGCTGGGTGGTGGCAGATTTCTCATTGTTATGAAACGTATCACAGAATCCTGGATGTATGCCAGTAGTTTTTTGTAGTTAGTGTTAAGATTGTGGTGCCAAAATGAGAGTTAAATTAGTAATTTCTTAAATTATTTGGGGGCCCCGTATTTTTCTAACGATTTTTTCTTTTGTGTTAGTGGTTAAATGTATTACTACTACTATTGTAAAGATGTAGGTATACAGAAATAAAATATATATTTTTAAATCAAGATTATAACACAGCTTTACAATCCATATGATTCTTAGGCAATGTCAACAGAATATAAATAAAAGAAGTTTTAAAGCGACAAAAGATCTGTGAAGATCGAGATCATTTTTCATATAAACTATGTTTTGATTTTATTATATAAAGTAAGGTGGCGAAGTAGTGGTAGTATAATGGCATGTAGGAGTGGTGGTACCTGTCAGCGAGCGTGACTGCGTGCGGCGGACGAGCACTACGGCACACGTCGCAGGCGCGCGACCACCACGCGTTGTACGCAAACCAGCACTCACCACACTGCCACATGCGACTCTCGCGCCTGCTCACACCACGCAATGTACGTCAAAATACAAATGACAAGGTTTTTAAACTACCCACAAAATTGAACCAAGTATGATACATACATAAACTCACGCCTGTATTCACCGAAGGGGTAGGCAGAGGTGCATATCTGCACCCACATTTCGCCAGGTATGTATCAGTCCCACGTAATAGAGGGCGAGCTTGCCGTTTTTCGAGCACAATTCCAGACTCCGTGCTGCTATTGGGAATTTCCTAATGGGAAACCCAATAACACTATGCCTGACCCGGGAATCAAACCCAGGACCTCTAGATCACACGGCACATACTTGTACCGCGAGACCACGAGGCAGTCAAGTCAAGTATGATACGTTAATATATCAACACGATTATATGTATAAGAATAAATACAATAAGTCTGCGATAAAAATACCAAAATTGACTTGAAAATGAGGCAATTATTGAAATTTGAAATATAGCGGCGAAAATTAACGAGAAAAGAGTAATATGCATGCGTTGGAAACAAGTAGTATACAACTCACGCGGCTTGCTGTTGCGTTGAAGGCACTTTAGACACATCCCGGGGGTTCTGTTGCGTTTTCCCGGACACCGGGATCACAGGTTTGGAGCCCATGTCCTTGGACGCAGATGGACCGACGTGGGACGCCCGGAGACCGATCGAGTCGTTCACCGGCGATATGCAGTTCTCCGCGCCCAACAGTTCATCTATCCTCGCGTAGTCACCATCACCGATATCATTAGAGTACAAAACTTCGTTCTGAGAATTGCTCATCACTGTCTTTGTATCTTGCACGGACACGTAAGAGTATCTCGTGCCATTGTTGTTGACTTGGAGCTGCAAGTTCAGATCCTTGTACTTGCCCTTATTAGGCAACGCATATATGACGCCTTCCGCGTTGGTGTCCCAACTGCACTCCTTGTCTATTAGCTCGGCACTGCTTTCGTCGATTTTCTTCTCGACCAACTCTTTCCTGGTGTCAGTCTTGGGCAGACTTCCACAGTAGCTTGCCAATGACTTTTGATAGTCATTCAAGCTTCGCCTGCTAGATATGACCTTGCCGACCGGTCTTTCCGCGTTGGTCTGCTCGGAGAACGAGCGGCGGTATGTAGGTCGGATTTCTGGTGAGTTCTGCGCGCTGACCGACCTGCGGAACGAAGATCCAAGAGCTGTGCTGCAAGTCTGCGGCCAGTCGGGCACGGTGATCATAACACCACCAGACGAGGGTAAGGAAGTCGCTCCGTCCCGGCCTAGATTCTCGTGTCGACCTAATGTGGTCACGCTCAAACCTCTAGCATTGGGAATACGCGATAGTGGCGACACCCTTGGAGACAGACACGCTTCGCAATGAGTCCTGATACCAGAATTCTCAAGAGTACACTTACTGCACGCCCATTTCTTGAGATGCAACGCCTTGCTCTGCTCCCTCTGATATTCCTTCACGTAGTTCAACTCCCAATTGGACTTACTCTCGTTGCACTTCTTCGGCCTACGCGTGACTGTGTGCAGACTCCTGAGGAAGGACTCCCTGGGGTTGTACTGCGTGGTGTTGCAGTACCTCTCGGAGACCATCAAACTGGTGGGTCTGTTGATGGTGCTCCTCGTTTCATCCACGTTCCACCACTTCTGCTGGGAGTTTATGACGGAGCCGTGTGAGAGAGACCTGGTCACGCCATGCGCCTGGTCCGTCAGCTGGGTGGGGGATAACCTTAGCGATTGTAAATCTAGATTCAATCTCCGTCCGTCTGAATAATTCGACCTGGGCTTGTATGACGGGACAGCCAAGGTGTTAGACCGTATCATAGTGTCTGCAATAAGTGAAGTAAAATATTCAATATATGTCAATATAAAAAGACAAAAGTTTCGAGTTTGCAAATATATACCTTGGGCGGAATTTTCTTTGTCCGTCATCCCTGAAGGTTGGTCTTCATCATCTGACAACCTGCAATTTGAGAGTAGACATCATTAATTTCGTTCCATTTTTTCAATAACATACTTTTTTCCAAAACTTTCCAATACTGAATATAATTTGGGCTCCGCTGATCTGATAAAACTATCGAAGATTATGGACGGGCAAAGAAAGACACGATACGAACTATTGTATGTGATACTGACTTTAATCAGGTTCTTTTTTATAGAGCCCTTCAACGCAACGCTAATATTTTATGGTAATAGCAATGCGGTCTCATCACTCGCTGATCAACATACCTGGGATGAGACACACTTGTACTATGGCAGGCTTTTCACCTTACTTACAGTAGCTACTTTTTAGATATGGATGTCCTAGCAACAAGAATTAGATGTAAAATATATACCTATAGACAGGCGCGTGGTGCGCGAGGGCGTCACATGCGGCGCAGCGCCAGGCGGCCGACACGTTGCGCAGGCCGCACGGGCAGCGCCACGCGCGCGACGCCTCGGGCGCCGAACCCACGCAAGACCATCGGCTGCAACAACGCAACCAACTATACAACTCTATGCCAACAGATTTCAAGTATGGTGTATCATTTCCAGGAACATACAAATGACACAGGACCTTATAATAATAATAATAAAAAATACACCCAATGGTCACACACATAGTTCTAACCCCATACTAGGATACAAGTTTTCTGTTGTGGGTATCATAAACTATGAGAGACTTTTCTGTCTCATACACCCAGACCAGAAATAAATATTTGTGGATCACTCATTTGTATCGGTGCGGGGATTGAACCCACAGCCTCTTGTTTCGTAAGCTGATATCTAGCTTACTGCACTATGGGGCTGACAGTTTATACATATTTCATTATGATGTTTTGTCTTGTTATTACATGGAATAAACCATAAATCACATAAGAAAAATCATAGGAAAGTTAAGGCAAACTCATACATTTATGTTAAGGTGAGTTGAATATGCTTATCTTACCTAATTTAAAAAGTTCTAGCAAACAATTAACCTTTGTAAATAAAGTCTCATATTGAGGGAAGTAAAGAATCATAATGTATTACTTACAAAGTATATTAGTCTAATGACCATTACAGAGAGGTCCAAATGGAATAAAAATAGAAACTTCTGTCCCTACAACCTTTTTCACAGAAATTCAGTCACAGTCATTATACTACAATATAATGATATCCTACATCAGTTTTAATTCCTGGGGTACCATCCTAATATGATCTTGCTCATTAGGATGATA